>CM060909.1:248701021-251201021 GCA_030737875.1 Allium sativum | reverse complement strand
ATCCTTTTCTAGTGCCCCATGAAAATTACTTAACTCCGTAATATTATCAGAAACTGTCTGACCATCCTCATTCAAAGCAATAACTACTTTATCATCAGGGATTCTAGCATGCACCTTGATCATTTTTGACTCCCCTCTATGTATTTTTGGAGCTCAAACCTTATATACCAAGTTCAAAAAAATGACTAGAAAATTAATATATGACCTTAGAGAAACATATAGTATGCATGGAAAGCTTATAATAGACACACTCAATAGTTCAGTGCACAGATAAAGAATTTTTTTGCCTACTTTAACTTCCTCAACAATTCATTCATGGTCTAATTGATTGGTAACATTTTCCATTGTTGGATCTGCAACATTCTACTTTTGATGCTCCTACATCACTAAATAAGTAGCGCTAAACTGACAGCTTCACAATTGCTTGATTGTTTGAACATTTTGCTACATGTAGGTTTTTAAACTGGCAGATGAGACGTTGTTGTTTTAAAATTACAATAAAGGTTTTATCAAATTTCTCATTGTTTCTGCAGTTTTATCTATATTACTTGTTTTCTTTGGAGTGGGAGTGTGTGTCATCACTTCCTTGTTAGAGCCAGCTTTGTTTGGAGGGGGAGTGCATGTTATCGCTTCCTTCTTAATTTCAAGGGCTGCATTGGCTTGCGAACGAGTTTTGGTCTAGGTGAAGATTCCTTTGACTTAACAACTTTGATTCTCTATAATTAAGTCAAAGTTCAAGATTATTATTTTGAAATTTTTTACGTTTATAAAGGGAAAGACAATAAGTAGTAAACAAATAACATTTTTATACCTCCAATGAATCATCACTGTCATCTTCATCATCATTTTCTGGGACATATTTATTACATGCCTCAATATCTTTACCTTTTCCTTTCCTATTTCGTACTGCAGCCTCTCTCATACTAGTAATCAATGAAGGCACCCCAAGTGATCTACTAACTACTTCATTTTCTTGCATACACGCGATTCGGTCTTGTTCATACTTCATCAACACTTGTGGTCGTGAGAACTACAAGCAGATTACCATTATTATTCATTATCGATGATAAATTTAAGCTAGTTAACCAAATAGAGTCGACGCATAAACATTTCTTACATTTTTGATAGAATATGCATAGAATGTTGTGGCACTTGGAGCCCCAGTACAACATAGAATGCAAGCGCAAAGAACCAATAGTTTCTGGGATTAGATGCAACGTTCATGGTCGGAATAGAAAATCGACAAAGTAATAAAAAACACTAAAACCAACAAGAATAATTATGTACCCTGTACTATATAATTTTTATATACTTTTCTTGCTTTTACATGTAGAATTTTTATAAAAAGTCATTTGAAATACAAGATTTCAACTTGATTTATAAAAATGAAATGATAACTGTAGGGTACCTTAACATCAGCTTCATTCTCTCGAGTATCATCATCATCATCTATTTCATTTTATACATTTAATTTCCTCCTGGTTCCTTTGTCCGTCACACTAGTATCTTCTTTACCATTATTTATATCAGACACCGGTGAAAGTTTCTTGTTACCCACTTAAGGTGACTTGTTTTCATCTTTGTGTTGCTGCTAAAGTCTATGTGTGGTAGTATACTTGCGCTTTGTCGGTTTCTTAGTAGAACCTGTAAAAATAAAAATAATAACGGTGGCCTTCATAGTTCTTTACACACACACATTTTTTGAAAATTTGTATGTTTTATTAAAAAACCAATCAGATGCTTCTCTTATATGCCTTATCAAAACCTTGTAATCCCTCTACTGGGTATCTTACAAGGGAAAAAAACACATATACAATCCACATATTAACAGTACATATGAATTACAACACAAATACAAACAAATAGAAAACATGATTAAAAGAAACAAACAAATAGACAATCCCAAAGGCCCATGGCCCATTCTAGATGAATTCAAAATTGCCTCCAGGAACACCCTCTACCCAATATCAACGAGTTCTATTCCCCATCGCTGAAGCATAAGAAGATTCTCCTCCGATCTAAGTGACATGCTTCCATTGCCACTAACAAGGTAATATATTTCTTTTTCTATCTATTGGAGCTTGACAGAACAGTTAGTTGACTGATTTGAGAAGACTCTGGTGTTCCTCTCATGCCATTCGAAATCAGTGGAAGTAGTAAAAGATGCGAATGTTATATCACGTATCTGGTTCTTCTGCCTGAACTTAAAAACAAGTAATTTAACTTCTTCTTCATAAGATGATAATGAAGGAGGATGTAAATTTAGCTTTAACTTTAGAAAACCCCAAATATATGATGAATAATTGCATGTGAAAAACAAGTGTTGATCAGTTTCTTCATGTTGATTACATAGGGGACATGAGGTGCTTGATATAATGCCGAAACGGTGAAGTCGAGTTTTCGTATTAGAATGATCCAAAGCCGCAAGGTAGGATATGAAATCCATCTGCTTACAATTCTTAGGATGCCATATCAGTTTGAAAATAAGGTTTGCATCTCCTCTCTGTCTACACTTATTCCATGCAGCATGGGAGGAAAGTCACGACAGTCACACCATCCGTACTTGTTTTCAATCCAGTCAGGAAAAAGAGGAACGGTTTGGCACTCTGCCGTGACTAGCCTTGTCACAGGATGATGAGAAGGATCAATCTGTCGCTGTCGAATAATCCTGCTAACAGTGTCATGCTGATGGCCCAATGCCTGAAAAGAATGAAAACCCAGAATATCTACAAACATTTACTGTTGAGCCAAGGCTCAAAGCGTAATGAGGTACGAGTTCCATCTACTATAACTTTATTGAATAATTGTTTTGAAGCAGTTTAAACACCCCACCTCCATTAGGGTCACTCTCAAAGGGAATTCCCTAATTTTGGTGGAGGTTTATAAGTATAAGTCACAGATATACAAGACAGATATAAGAACACATATTTTTGAACAGCGGAAAACAACAACTTTTATTTCATTAACATATGTGTTACACAATCCATGCCATAATTTGTTTTACAATACTTCCAAAAAACATAACATCTTCATAACTGTGTTGATTACATTATTTAAAGAAGCATAAAGAAAACATAAATAAACTGCAAAAGTCCCATAATTGCTGTCCAAAGCCATAGTCCAAAACGAAAAGATCCAAGCAATACATTCTTTCTCTTCAAGCTGGATATGAAGGCTGGTCAAGCTGCGGTATTCCCTCCCTGTGGACCTGGGGGGGGGGGGGGGAAACGGAAGGAAAGAAGACGAAAGAAAAGTAGAGTCAGACATAAAGCCTGAGTAAGTCTAGGACTATTCAGTTTATGAATAAAGAACTGGGTATGATAAGTATAAACTAGAAATGGGAAAGCACCATAAACTTAGTTAAGTTGTCTAGGGTCGAATATACTATCGTACCCCATATTAATCTCTGTACCCATATAAACTAGTTCCCAACAGGCACCCCATAATCAGGGTGAAGTGATCCATTTTATGGTGATCGGCTCCTACTCGCATAGTTACATGTGTCTTACGGCCCTCGATGTTGTAGTTACCTATGCTGGTCCCACCATGGGGTGTATCAAGTCCCATGGTGGCGGCCCGACACAATCCTAGAATGCACAGGTATGCTACTGGTGCCCAGTGCCTTATTTTTCTGCACCGGAGTGTGTGCACGCCCACACCCCGTTAGAACCTACACTGCTGCACCACCGCCGTCGATTTGACCTCTTACAATCAGCCCAGTAATCGTGCCCCACCCTGCCTAGTTTCAGGGTATCATGATACCTTGTAGGGTTACTGCGAAAAGGGTCCCTCGCTACTAGGTTTTCTATTTCTAGCCAACATGCTAAGTTGGTTAAGTGTTTTATAAACCTAACCCCCAATCAGTCTGTTTAGTTTAGCATGTTCCATTTTGATTAAGTATTAATATAATTTACTTAATCCTATCAATCCTGGCTCAGCCTTAATTTTATTATTAAAGCCTTGACCTCTCACATTAGACAGGTATTGTTGTGGCTGCCTGTTGCCGGTTGGGTCCGGGCAGTCTTACGCCATAACTCAGTCTAACCTCGGGTCCTTATCGGGCTCCATGTTTAACCACCCACATTGGATAGGTATTGTTGTGACTACTGGACAGTCGGGCGGTTCCGGGCAGGTTTACATCACAACTCAATCCAACCTCGGGTTAAACACATCGTATTTTCTACATTTACATATTTTGTCTCTTTTCTTTATTTTCTTATATGTAAATATTTGCGGCCCATTATTCAAAATCAATTTAAGCTAATGGTGTAAAGGTTTACACCAATCATGGGCCCAACCCATTCTTGAATTTGGGCCCATCTACTTTTATATTTTCATTTATTAATTAATTTGGCCCAACGCTATTTCCCCCGTTTAATACGTTCGTTTATTATAATATATGTTGGGCTTAGCCTTTTAAGCCCAACTTAGCCACGTGAAAAAAAGGGGAGGCTTAAAACGTGATTATATACACAAAAAGGGGAATGTGAACGCATGAACTTGCAACATAACGTTGGAGCTACAAAATAGAAACTGGTGTACTTGCATTGTGGTAACATATACTTTGGTCATAAAGCATAAGTGACATGAATCAAACCATGTAAACTTGTAGTTAAGTTAAGAATCTAACTAAATTAGATATCATTATTGACACATAGTCTTAACTACAACATAAACCTATATTTTTACTTAGGCATAATGTCAAACATAAGCAAATCATGTTTATAAAATTACTATATGTTTACAAAGGTGCTTACTTTTGTTACTAATACAAAAGTATAGTTCAACTAGAATTATTCCAACTTAATCATGATTTTTAATCTATTCACATAATCATGGCACAAATATACCCAAACATGAAATCATGGTTTTTGATCTATTCATGTAATCATGGCATAAATATTCCTAAACATGAAATCATGGTTTTTGATCTATTCATGTAATCATGGCATAAATATTCCTAAACATGAAATCATGGTTTTTACTTTATTCTTGCAAACTTGCAATTGGAATGTAAATCTAACTTAGTTATGTGTCACATATATTATCATATAATTCTTGTTAACAATATAGGCCTAACATGTTTTTCAATTAGGCATAATACCAAACATAGCCTAGTCATATTCATAAAATCAACATAAGTTCACAAAGAGGCTTACTTTTGTTTCTAATACAAAAGTATGGTTTTATACCTTGATCATGATGCCAATTCCAACATAATTTCATATGAATCATAATACCCCAAATTTGATCCAATTACACACAAAGTGATTTTGTACAAAAATATACATTATGTTGGCATAGTAGCAAAACCACATACTTGCATGAATCTCAATTAAACAACCACAAACATGTAGCTTCAACATGAATTACGTACTTGCGAATATCCAATCGTATACTTGCATGAATCTCAAATAAACTACCGCAAACATGTAGTTTTTATCATGAATTACATACTTGCGAATATCCAATCGTTATATCACAACATTCCAAATCGATTAGAATCATAGCAACACACAAATATGAATTACTATCACCACAAATCAAGTGTAATTCTCATTTTACACAAATCAAACACAGTTATTTATTCTCATCGGAATAGTACTCTACTTACAATCGTGTGACGAATTCTTCAATTCAGGAATCTGAATTCTGGATTTGGAGATGCTATTCCTTTGATGTAGGCGTTGATTTGATTTGCTTAAGTTTAACTTGTAGTTGCTTTATGCTTTAGAGTTTGTCTCCTAATTGTCTCTCAAATTGGTGGCTACTCCTAGTCGTTCCTCAGCAGCATGATGGCCTCATTCTTATTTTTTGAATGAATAGATTAGGTAGAGTCTAGGGTCATTTTTATAGAGTTTATGAATTGATTAGGACCGTCGATGTAGCTTGGGTTAATCGTAGCCATTCATTCGAAAGAGAGACCAATCAGGAGCTGACACCTAGCCCTCGTGACAAAGCAAGCCTCAGAAATTCGGACCCAGCACAGACCGGGCCAGCCAGGCCGACCAAGCAGGTCGACCTGCAAGTCGACACCCGTGTCGACTGGGCAGTCGACACGGGGGGGGAGGGGGGGTGTCGACTAGCAAGTCGACACCCTTGTCGACTTGTCCTGGGCGGGAACTTTCCCGCCCTGCCTCCCTGCGTGTTTGAAATTCGAATCTTCGAGCTGTTTTCTGAATTTGAAATTTTCTGAAAACTTTGACGGGCCATAACTTGGTCATACGGACTCCGATTTTGGAAAACTCGGACTCTATTTCACGTATTTTTCCGAGACGAACGCAATGGCGTATCCCGTTTCCCTTAATTCTTTGATTTGAAATTAATTATACTTTAATTTATGAATTTCACGGTTATAGAATACACGGGGTGTTACATTCTCCCCCACTTAAATGGATTTCGTCCTCGAAATCTTCAAGTTAGGAAGAATGTATATCCTAACATCCAAACATCCATCTACTCATCCATCAAACACGAGCATCCATTGTCCTTAAAAGACTTCTAATGCTTCATGATCATATGCGAAGTGTGTGTGTACATGTACTTATCTAATGCAAAATCAGGCAGTCTACTGATTCAGTTGACCTCCTTAATGCGAATTATGTAAGTGCTATGAATCCATTATGCATGCAAATTCTCCTATTCATGATTCTACATGAGTGCACAATCATTCATATAAATGCAACATCCATATGACAACACATTAAAGTTCAACCATATACGAATGCAAACATATATGCATATGCAATATGAAGTGACTGAGCCGATCTAAAACCTAGATTGTGTGTGTATATGCAACCACGAGCAACCACTAGCGACCACTTGCAACCATTTCGCAATCATAACATGTTTCAATTACATGTTTACATCCAAAAAGATTCTACCTATGGTTCTCAAGATAGGATCGAGGAGAGAAATAGGATAAAACAAAGCATCTAAAATAAGTTAACGATGTACCGCCAGAAGGTCCGGTCTGCTCCTCAGGGCAGTCTTTGCTGATGTGTCCAGTCTTCCCACAACGAAAACATTCACCTTGCTTTCTCTTCCTCTTTCTACAATCCTTGGCTATGTGCCCTTCCGTACCACAGTAATTGCATTTCCTTTTATCACGTGAGTTGTTGTTCTTGCCTCCTTTCTCGGGGTCTACCTTCTTATTCTTAGAATCGTTGGGCTTGACCTCTTTCTTCCCTTGAGAGTTTTCTGCCTCTGTCTCCTTCTTGTCCTTATCTTCCTCGTTCAGCAATGCCATCTGCACCAACCTTTCGTACGTAGCTCTCATGGGTATATGGGTCATGGCCAAACTGTGTAATGGCTCATTCAACCCTTTGACAAAGCGGAGAGCCTTCTTGTGCAGGGTGTTGACTAGGTCCAGCCCAAACCTAGCCAGCTCATCGAATTGATTAACATACTCTTTGACTGTCATATTCCCTTGCTTAAGAAATAAGAATTTTTCCAACTGAAGACTCCTTTCAGCTTCTGAGAGAAATTTAGCCTCAAACCTTGCCCTAAAGTCCTCCCATGTTTCCACCGGTCTTTCTGCATTAGTGACTTCCCACCAGTAGGAAGCCTCACCTTTTAGTAGCCACACTGCCAGTTGTACCTTCTGCCTATCTTCTACCTCAAAGATGACGAATAAGTCCTCAGTTTCCTTTAACCAATTCCTAGCTGCCACGAAGGACTCAGTTCCATGAAAGTCCTTTCCTCCCATAGCCTTAAAATCTTTACATATCTTAGCAAACGTGTTTCCCCGTGGAGGAGGTGGAGGAAGAGGTGCTGCTGCAGCTGGATGATTTCCTGCAGTTGGGGGAGGAGGAACAGTAGGACCTGGCTGAGTGGCCCTTGCTTCTAAGAACCGCCTAAACCAACCAGGTATTGGTACACCCTCTGGCAAGTTAAGTTCTTCGGACATGCTGAAACAAAAAGGATAGATTCAAAACGAAGGATAAGAGATAGTACCTATGGCTTTGGGGGGGGGGACTTTGCCTTTTTTAAAATAAAATAATATTTTTCTTTTAAAAATGCTTCTTTAAATTTCCTTTTTGAAAATAAATTTTCAAAACTTTTTATCTTATCTGGTAAACCTATGCTCTGATACCAAGTGAAACACCCCACCTCCATTAGGGTCACTCTCAAAGGGAATGCCCTAATTTTGGTGGAGGTTTATAAGTATAAGTCACAGATATACAAGACAGATATAAGAACACATATTTCTGAACAGCGGAAAACAACAACTTTTATTTCATTAACATATGTGTTACACAATCCATGCCATAATTTGTTTTACAATACTTCCAAAAAACATAACATCTTCATAACTGTCTTGATCACATTATTTAAAGAAGCATAAAGAAAACATAAATAAACTGCAAAAGTCCCATAATTGCTGTCCAAAGCCATAGTCCAAAACGAAAAGATCCAAGCAATACATTCTTTCTCTTCAAGCTGGATATGAAGGCTGGTCAAGCTGCGGTATTCCCTCCCTATGGACCTGGGGGGGAAACAGAAGGAAAGAAGACGAAAGAAAAGTAGAGTCAGACATAAAGCCTGAGTAAGTCTAGGACTATTCAGTCTATGAATAAAGAACTGGGTATGATAAGTATAAACTAGAAATGGGAAAGCACCATAAACTTAGTTAAGTTGTCTATGGTCGAATATACTATCATACCCCATATTAATCTCTGTACCCATATAAACTAGTTCCCAACAGGCACCCCATAATCAGGGTGAAGTGATCCATTTTATGGTGATCGGTTCCTACTCGCATAGTTACATGTGTCTTACGGCCCCCGATGTTGTAGTTACCTATGCTGGTCCCACCATGGGGTGTATCAAGTCCCATGGTGGCGGCCCGACACAATCCTAGAATGCACAGGTATGCTACTGGTGCCCAGTGCCTTATTTTTCTGCGCCGGAGTGTGTGCACGCCCACACCCCGTTAGAACCTACACTGCTGCACCACCGCCGTCGATTTGACCTCTTACAATCAGCCCAGTAATCGTGCCCCACCCTGCCTAGTTTCAGGGTATCATGATACCTTGTAGGGTTACTGCGAAAAGGGTCCCTCGCTACTAGGTTTTCTATTTCTAGCCAACATGCTAAGTTGGTTAAGTGTTTTATAAACCTAACCCCCAATCAGTCTGTTTAGTTTAGCATGTTCCATTTTGATTAAGTATTAATATAATTTACTTAATCCTATCAATCCTGGCTCAGCCTTAATTTTCTTATTAAAGCCTTGACCTCTCACATTAGACAGGTATTGTTGTGGCTGCCTGTTGCCGGTTGGGTCCGGGCAGTCTTACGCCACAACTCAGTCTAACCTCGGGTCCTTATCGGGCTCCATGTTTAACCACCCACATTGGATAGGTATTGTTGTGACTACTGGACAGCCGGGCGGTTCCGGGCAGGTTTACATCACAACTCAATCCAACCTCGGGTTAAACACATCGTATTTTCTACATTTACATATTTTGTCTCTTTTCTTTATTTTCTTATATGTAAATATTTGCGGCCCATTATTCAAAATCAATTTAAGCTAATGGTGTAAAGGTTTACACCAATCATGGGCCCAACCCATTCTTGAATTTGGGCCCATCTACTTTTATATTTTCATTTATTAATTAATTTGGCCCAACGCTATTTCCCCCGTTTAATACGTTCGTTTATTATAATATATGTTGGGCTTAGCCTTTTAAGCCCAACTTAGCCACGTGAAAAAAAGGGGAGGCTTAAAACGTGATTATATACACAAAAAGGGGAATGTGAACGCATGAGCTTGCAACATAACGTTGGAACTACAAAATAGAAACTGGTGTACTTGCATTGTGGTAACATATACTTTGGTCATAAAGCATAAGTGACATGAATCAAACCATGTAAACTTGTAGTTAAGTTAAGAATCTAACTAAATTAGATATCATTATTGACACATAGTCTTAACTACAACATAAACCTATATTTTTACTTAGGCATAATGTCAAACATAAGCAAATCATGTTTATAAAATTACTATATGTTTACAAAGGTGCTTACTTTTGTTACTAATACAAAAGTATAGTTCAACTAGAATTATTCCAACTTAATCATGATTTTTAATCTATTCACATAATCATGGCACAAATATACCCAAACATGAAATCATGGTTTTTGATCTATTCATGTAATCATGGCATAAATATTCCTAAACATGAAATCATGGTTTTTGATCTATTCATGTAATCATGGCATAAATATTCCTAAACATGAAATCATGGTTTTTACTTTATTCATGCAAACTTGCAATTGGAATGTAAATCTAACTTAGCTATGTGTCACATATATTATCATATAATTCTTGTTAACAATATAGGCCTAACATGTTTTTCAATTAGGCATAATACCAAACATAGCCTAGTCATATTCATAAAATCAACATAAGTTCACAAAGAGGCTTACTTTTGTTTCTAATACAAAAGTATGGTTTTATACCTAGATCATGATGCCAATTCCAACATAATTTCATATGAATCATAATACCCCAAATTTGATCCAATTACACACAAAGTGATTTTGTACAAAAATATACATTATGTTGGCATAGTAGCAAAACCACATACTTGCATGAATCTCAATTAAGCAACCACAAACATGTAGCTTCAACATGAATTACGTACTTGCGAATATCCAATCGTATACTTGCATGAATCTCAAATAAACTACCGCAAACATGTAGTTTTTATCATGAATTACATACTTGCGAATATCCAATCGTTATATCACAACATTCCAAATCGATTAGAATCATAGCAACGCACAAATATGAATTACTATCACCACAAATCAAGTGTAATTCTCATTTTACACAAATCAAACACAGTTATTTATTCTCATCGGAATAGTACTCTACTTACAATCGTGTGACGAATTCTTCAATTCAGGAATCTGAATTCTGGATTTGGAGATGCTATTCCTTTGATGTAGGCGTTGATTTGATTTGTTTAAGTTTAACTTGTAGTTGCTTTATGCTTTAGAGTTTGTCTCCTAATTGTCTCTCAAATTGGTGGCTACTCCTAGTCGTTCCTCAGCAGCATGATGGCCTCATTCTTATTTTTTGAATGAATAGATTAGGTAGAGTCTAGGGTCATTTTTATAGAGTTTATGAATTGATTAGGACCGTCGATGTAGCTTGGGTTAATCGTAGCCATTCATTCGAAAGAGAGACCAATCAGGAGCTGACACCTAGCCCTCGTGACAAAGCAAGCCTCATAAATTCGGACCCAGCACAGACCGGGCCAGCCAGGCCGACCAAGCAGGTCGACCTGCAAGTCGACACCCGTGTCGACTGGGCAGTCGACACGGGGGGGGGGGGGGTGTCGACTGGCAAGTCGACACCCCTGTCGACTTGTCCTGGGCGGGAACTTTCCCGCCCTGCCTCCCTGCGTGTTTGAAATTCGAATCTTCGAGCTGTTTTCTGAATTTGAAATTTTCTGAAAACTTTGACGGGCCATAACTTGGTCATACGGACTCCGATTTTGGAAAACTCGGACTCTATTTCACGTATTTTTATGAGACGAACGCAATGGCGTATCCCGTTTCCCTTAATTCTTTGATTTGAAATTAATTATACTTTAATTTATGAATTTCACGGTTATAGAATACACGGGGTGTTACACAGTTCATGGTCGTAATAAAGCCTTTCATGTCGAGGAAGCATTATTATCACTATGCATACTCCCGAAATTTTGATTGTGACAATATCTTCTATTCAACCACTTACTCCAAAGATTCTACTTCAAGAGATAATTCAATAATAGTTTTATGCACGCTGCCTTCTTTAAATCGGTTATCAACCTAAGGACAACCCCTGCTTCTGTTTTCAATCGACACAATAAGTGCCAAGCAAATTTATGTTTCGATTCACCCCAAAAAAATCCGCACAAATAGATTGCAGTTTGTCTAAAGTGTACTCGGGGATTTAATAAACAAAAATCCACTAGAGAATGGTAGGAGTAATAACAGAGTTTATTAGTTCAGCCCTCCTTGCTAAACTCAATAGCTTTGACTACCATGCCTCAATCTTACCCTGCACTTTATGAAATAATGAATTGCACTCAAAGTAATGTAAGTAGTATAAGGATAAAGGAACACCATGATATTTTATAGGAAAGTGGCCAACATCATATGCTAGTATATCACTAATCTGATGGGTTTTTCGGCTTGTCAAACAAAAATAAAGGTTTGATTTATCAACATTTACTACAAGACCCGCATAAGCTCTTAGTTTGCGGAATATGCATTGTAGAGTGATTTCACACACACACATACAGAATGGATCTATATTACATATACATATATACCTGAATTATGTTTTTCCTTGGTTGTATGATTACATGTGTCTGCATTTGAATCAACGACTCAGTATCTTTTTCAGCGATGTTGTCAATGTAAAAATCAACTTCTTCTTCCTTATTGCAACCATATACAAATTCATTTACAAACTCCATAAGAACACTATATGAAAAGAAGTCCACTCCACGCGTTTTATTAAGAAAGATTTTTCGCCCACGTACCTTTGAAACTCTTCGTCATAGTGCAACCAGATATTTATAAGTTCATCCTTCCTATACAACATGAATACATTATAACAAGGTACATGCATGTTAAAGTGGACAAAAAACAATACTTAACATTTTAGACTATAACTAATTTAGATGATAGTAAAGAAAGACATTAAATTATAAAACATGCAAACAGTGTAAATTGCATTATGAAAAAAAGAGTGCCATATGCATTAATGAAAGATAATAATTTACAACTAAAACAAAAAGTGTCAAATACATCATAAATTAGACAACAAATTAGACCAAAATAAAGCAATAACAAAGAGCAATTTTTTTCCTAAGGAGATAGAACAGGAGGAACTTCTATTTCTAGTCCTGTTTCTAGTTGTATTATGGGGACATCATCCCTAATCCAACCCCCATCAACAACTTCTGTTTCTAGTTCACCACCTATGCCAATATCATGTGAATGTGGATTGCTCATGTATTCTTCCATTGCATTATGATTTTCAGTATCATACCAATCTCTTTGAAATCTTTTTAGTAACGTAATGACTGTTCTTTTCAAGTGCATCTTCCACATAGAATACTTGCTGCACTTGCGAAGACATGACATAAGGATCAGTTTTATGGCACTTACTAAAATAAGATGATCATATATGACACTTTCACACTACCAATTACGTTCTACACATTTTTTGCAGGGACACTTCATCTCATCACCTATTTTATAAATGGGAAATGCATTTTTTAGAAAAGCTTTTACCCCTCTTACATATTTGCACTCAATCTCAGAAGTCTTATCCATATGTAAAACTCATTATCCATTGCCACAGTCTAACCACGACCAAGTAAGACTAAATTTGACACCATTGATAGTTTTGAGACATGAATAGGGCATAACCTACAAGGTTTGATTAAATTAGAAAATAAAAACACAACAAGTTGCACATACAAACGAAACAATCAAATTAATAATTTATAAATATACATAATCAATGTGGTGAAATCAGTGTGTGGCCAAATCAATGATTGTTTTAATTTGAATTATCACTAACTTTTGAAACTGAATTATCAGGAGAATACATAAAACAAGCAACTAAGGATACTAAACAAAAATTCATAACATTATGTGGTTGCACCAAAACAAAAGAGTACATATACAAATACGATATAGGTGGATACAAAGACGATACAGTTGGATATATAGAAAGAACGATACAATAATTTAATTTTGTCTTCTAAGGTTTAGTCCGTGAAGCTGGTCATTAAGTATACTAATTTCATTTCAAACACCAACAAATCGAGTTTGCAGCATTGTAACTTGATGTTGTAATTCATTTGTGTAGTCAGCGGCTCGACTTGGAAACGGATGGTCAATCCTCTGCCAAAAGGTACACCCTGTGGGATAAACACGACATCTAAAATAACGATGACCAACGTTAACTCCAAACGAAATAACATCTTCTACAATGGCATATCCACACTCACACGTTATGATTGGTGGGTCAACTTACTATTTGTTTTCCACTTGGTTGTTTTGATGCTGACGACGCAAAGAAGAACGACTTTGCCATCGATGTAATCTTTCTTCACATCGTCGTTGTTCTTGGTTTGTTTTTGGATTTCTTCTTGCTCTAGTTCATACTCACGCAAATCTTCGTAGTGCCTTTCTTGCATCTCTATATAAAAATCAATAGGAGTTTCTGGTGATGATGGGTTTGACGGTCCTGGATCACCCATGCCCAGGGTATCTTCATAGACGTATGATGTAGGAAGAGAAATAGGCATTGTTTTACTACAAACTGAAATAGACATTATTTTAAATTAGAAAAGTTTTTTGATTTTAAGAAGTTAATTTTGGAAGTTGATCGGAATTAGATTCCTTTTGTGCTATAGTTTTTTTTTCCACTTTTCGCAATTTGAAATTTAAACATATTAAGTCAGTGTTAATTTATTTACCAATACATCAATGGTTTGGCAAACATAAAATACAAAATTTGCACAATTTCAACACATGCAAACATATAAATACAAAACTTCAAGTATAAAAAACCCGAAATGTTCAAATAAAAAACCCTATATTTATAAACATTTAAATAAAAAATGAGTAGAAAATCCCTAATTTAAGGCAATTGGTATACCAAAATCACATAGAGACTTTGAATGTAAACCAAAACTAGTTAGAGATTAAATCACCTAAATAAAACCGAAATGATGAATCCCTAACTGCTTGTAATTGCCCTAAATGATTCAAATCGGAGGTGTAGAGTTTGTAGAATAGGAGCAATCGGAGGTATAAAGTTTGTAATCGGAGGTATAGAAGCAATCAGAGGTGTTTCGTGGAGAAAATTTGTAGTGATTTTGTCGAAAGAGAGTAGAGTAGAGAGGGGGAGATTTGTTTTGCGAAGTGCTTCAAGAAGGGGGGAAATGTCGTGCCAAATTTTCACATAACGGAAGCAGGGATTCGTTTGAACCATTGGATTAATCATGCATCTATGGTTGCAGCTTTGTTTATGCTGATAACATGGATCAATGAGCTGGATTGTATATATGTAAAGCTATGCTTTTAACTGGTGTCATACGTCACAACACTAGAATTCCCACTGCAACAGTCATTTACGTCTAATGCAACAACTTTTAGGTATTGTTGCAGATCAAAAAAAGTATAACTTATGCAATGCTTTTCTTGCAATGCCCACAAAAAGTGTCGAAGATTCCCACTTATGGCGTAGTGTGTTTCAGCCTATAATGTATTTGGATCCAAAGTAATAACCTCTACGTTTACTTCTTTAGCCACCCGATGGCCCTTTAGGTTAGACAATCTGATGATTCATTGAAGGCCTCTCAGAAACCATTGTCGAATTTGACTCATCATCTATATTGTTGTGAAATTGACTAGATGTAGAAGTCTCTATGGTTCTATTGGTTCCAAAACTAGATGCAGTTAGTACGACTAATTTTGTAACGAACAGGGTTTTTCGACCTCGAAAATTGACACAAAAATACCATGTCGAACATCCGAGCATTGAAAACACCAGAACGTTATTAGAAAGAAAGTAGAGGGTGTGATAAGAATGAAAGAAATATTAGAAAGAAGAAGAAGAAGAATAATAATACAACACCATCAGAGTCTCACATTACAATGGAACAAAATATAATATAGAAATAAACTTTATTGAGAGTTTGAAATAACACTTATAAATCATCTGAGTACATCAATACATTGGGACAATTATAATATTTTGTCCTCATATACATCATCATATACCAAAATAATAACGGTATAACATCGTACGTCTGAACTCCTTCAGCTCGACTTTGGACTTCACAACATCTGATGAATTGAACCTGTACAACCCAGTCTAACCCGAGCATTTCAAATACCGGGTCAGTCTTATGAACCAGGGTGAGAAAAAACTCGCTAAGTTTTAAGGGAAATCATCTAACCTGATTTTAATGTTCAAAAGCTTTTCCAAAGAAAAGGATAATCGTGTGACCAAATCCACACATAAATACGGACGGTTTTTACCTTACGATAACCCAAAATATTTTTGAAATCATATATCTTCTGATATTATAATAGTGTCTAAATACAAATAAATAGAATCTAGCAGAATGCTTGCATACCATGCTCCACATATACAGTATACAAACAAAACCACGGGCGCTTATTGGAGATTGGATTCTAACTATGACAAGGTATGGAACCACCTGCCGATAGTGTATCTCTAGAGGTGAATACACCGGGTTCAACAAGAACGTCTTGCAACCCGGCCCATACATGACCGACCACTCATTTCGCTTGAGTGTATCGAATGTATATCACCAATGGTTGGAAGCTACCCACTGTTTCCCGAAAAGGGACAACATCGATAGATTAAAGAAGCAAAAGTAATTTCTCTAGATAGGTGATTATACACCCTAATGGGAGCGACCCACATAGCCATGCTGCCTGCCCGATTTTTGTCATTTCCCAGTTGATGAGGCTTGAGGTTATAATCGACTTTTGGAACCACTGGCCGCCATTCACTTTGAATGCCACAACGTCAGATCCGTGTAATCACTAATTGACATCCAAAAATATACTCCGGGTATAAAAGAAGTGCCCCTCTTCGCTACCAACTCGGTATATTTGTAAAAATCAACGTAGGTGGTTTCAGGAAATACTCTGCCAGACATTCGTCTATACAAGTCATCCAGGAACGGGATGAACTGAAGGCACCCTCCTATCACATCCTAGGAATCACCCTATCGATCAGTAGCATGTTGTCCTTGTAATCCGTAGATTTCAATCACGATAGAATCATTGTTAACTCTAGGGATCAGCCAGAGGTTTTTTAACAATAGTTCTTCCGCTCATGAAGATTTACGGTCTTCAATTGCTCCAACTTCAACCAGCATTTTCAACGTATTCTTATTTATTGATCGGAATGGTTTTCGAATATAAATCCAATCCCGGTCTTTCCGTACCAATACTGTTGGGTCAGATTTAGATAGTCGGTTATTTAACTATCAAAATAAACAATCATAAAATAAATCCATTAGCTTAGTATACAACATCACTTGGCCTTTTTAAAGTAATATATTATTTTTTATATAATAATATTCTCAAATCATTTTTTATATATACTTGGAAAAATATCTTGAAATCATATCCAATTTCTCTTTAATTTCCATTTCAAACCATTTGTTAAAACATTACTTATTTTCTAATATTTGGGAAAATGATTTAACTTATCAAGGTAAACACTTGTTACGATATCTTATTTGTTTCATTACTCGAACACCATAATCGTCACTTTCCTGTTTAGAATAAATCCATTCTAAAACTTATCTCTTTACTTAGAAAATATTCTTATATTTTCACAAATCCCCGTTTATTTATTTCCTATTTATGGAAATAGCATTTCTCGTTCTCAAGCCCCTTTTTTATATTTCCTTCAATATTGGAATCATTATATATATACTCCCAAATTTCATCAAATAACGTTACACTATTAGCTCTCAAAATGAAGCACTTCTAATATTCCCACCATTACAACTAGTATCGTCCTTCGATAATCCTGGAGTCGTTCAAGTTGGGATATTTTAATTACCTCTCAGACCTTGATCAACAAATTTCTTATCTTGAGATAGATATGAAATGTAATTCCAAAACCCATATTCATTTTAATCCAACAATTCCTGCTTAACTACTTTATTTAAAATTATGGTCTTATAAAACCTCCTTACTTTTGAAATCTTATTTTCAAATATACTATTATTACTAGATTTGTCGATTTGTTAATTTACGAGTGAAAACATCAATATTTAAGTCTTAACTTCCTTAAACTATTTGTTTCATTTTTCGGATTTTTATTACAAATCCTATTATTACATCTTTAACAAATTCAATATTCAAGAATCCTTTTTCTCATCCTTTCAATCATTCATGGTTGAGAAATCTTATTTCAAATCTCATCTATTTTGCTTAATACCATTATCAAGTAACGTTAATTTAAAATTAATGCTTTCCCCTTCACATCTCTTTTTATAAACCCGCTATAAAACTTTGGTTTTATATAAACCCTTCTCGTCTCTATTTCCTTTTCTTAATTCAAACATTTATTTTAATTTTATTACATTCTCTTAAAATCACTTTATAACCTCATTTACCAAATTCGGTTTAAATATAACCCACTTATAGGTTTTCTTAAAAATTCAATTAGATTTCATTACAACTTCGATTACTTAAATTGACTGCATTTAAGAAATAATTCCTCAAATTATTATAATTAGAAATATATTTTTCTTCACATTAACTGGAGATAACGTTAAATTTCCTTTTTTTAAAATCTTATTAAGCTAAACAACTATTCGTTAAATCATTATGGATTAATCGGCTCAACTAATCAATAGGTGGCTTGGTCAATTCTGAAAAATGAATAACTCGAAAATCAATTCTACTTAGTCTTTTCATTTAAATTAATAAATAATATTATTAATTTAAAAAAAATCCATTTACTTTGATTATTATTAAATAAATAATAACCAATTTCAAAATAATATCATTCATTTGTTACTTAAAACAATTAATCTCGGTTATTAACCGTCTATGTAGCACGTGCTTCGCATACGATGGATTTTAGTAAAAAAAAATGATTGGTGGTTAAAACAAATAATATATATATGTGTGGTTGGTTTATTTTCTTTTATAAGCTTCATTTAAAATAATATATTTAAAAATCTATATTCAGTTATAAAATAAATTTCATAACTTCATTTCTGTCGATTCACCTGATAGTAAATCATTATTTATAAAACACTTTGTATTTTGGCCATCCGCTATAAATTCATCAACCAATATCACATATTGGTTAATAATCAAACAAATGTTAATTTTGGGTTTAACAATCAATAACCAATTCAATAATCCAATCATATGGGTTCAACAGTTCATATAATGATCACATGCAAATAAATAATCAGTTCAACTGATAGTGATCAACCAATAATAATTCAGGCACCCAATTTAATTTAAATAAGTTTATTTTGTTATAAATGTAACCAACAAGGTAAGTTACCACTATTGGAGATAATCGTTAAAAATAACGATGTCATTTCATTTAAATTAAATAAACGTTTAATTTAAATAATAGATATAAAATATTTAACCATCTCAAACAATCATCAATCAACCAACGATTAGCAAACATAGCACATAAACATTAAACCCGCCTTATATAAGAGGGAGAACTGAGTGAGCCTAACTCACTCGATTTTCATTTGTCGTTTAAATGGTTCATTATAATCAAATTAAACATGTGTCTAATTTAATTAAAATCTTCGACTACTATCAACTTGGTTGATTCCAGCTCCACAGTGCGGCGCTCGTCCATAATTCCAGTGTAATTTGTTTTTGCTTTAATCTGTTCCATATTCATGATTTATTCATGTTATGTTTTTTTTATGATTTTATATTAATTAACTAAATCCTTAAAATAAATAAACTAATTATATTTTAATTAGTAAAAATAACGGGCTCACTTACTTTTAGTTTAAACCGCTGACGCACTTCTTTCAGTAGCCCTTGTTCATTGAACTTCCTCTAAGATGTTTCCTTTCCCACGTCCTTTTATTTCTCCTTGAAAACCCAAAGCGTAAAGGCCCACGTTCACCCATGCATCAATTTCCCCAACGCCAGTATATACCCTTTCTTTCCCTTATGGTTTTCTTTCTTTGCATCTTCTTATTTAGTTTTCTTTCCAGAACACTACACTTCGTTTCTAACCTCTAAGTACACGACATCCTCATGCTTGAAAGTTGAAACTGCATGCATCCAACATCCATACCACCGGAAAGCTGATCAGCCCCTCCCCCCTCTGTTTTGTTTCCCTCTCACGCATATTGTGTTTTTTCCTTTATACTTGAAAGCCCACACGGCCCAATGCCCAACCGCACAAACCCAGACCCCTCTATCATTCTTCTTCCCCGTATGTATATTTTCCATGCTACAACTCCTGTACAACTCACGAAAATCCCATAGCCGAAATTTTACACCACCTACTCCTTCCTCTCCGATCCACTAGAACATGAACCGAGACCACCGTTAAACTCCACTCCTCCTTGTCTTCCGTCACCACCCATTAGCCTCCAGCTCCCACGCCTCATTCATTTTCCGTCCTCCGTCCAGTCTCCACACACAGTAGAGGAGTACGACCTCTCTTCCCATCAACCTGATGCCACTACTCCTACCCATCTCACGTTCTCTCCTCCCTCTTCCTATGTGTTGTTTTACTTACGTCCTTCCAAAAATAGTCTGCGCGTAAAGCCTGCTCACCCACTCTGTTATGTGTTTGTTCAAAACCATACTTGCCAGTATGTACAGTACTCACCATGCCAGAATTCCCTCCCGCTTGAAAGCATAGCTTCCAGTTTCTCTTTTCTTCTTATATTCGAAAGCCCATCGTTTTTTTTTGTTTTTTTTTTATTTGCGTTTACTGCAAAAGAAAATCGGTTGAAACACCCCTATTTATAATGCGAGTTACCATGGCTGACACGGAGACAGTAGCTTGGCCATCACGCAATATGGTTTTGGGGAGCACGGTATTGTGTTTGCAGTGAATAGGCTAGCTATGGGAAAGTATACAGTTTTCACTTCCATTAACAGTGTTCTCCTTGTGCAAGTCTGTGTTTATAATTAGATATAAACAAGTGGATTGATAAAACAACTCAAAGCAGGATCGCTGTACAACAACAGATGTAGGATATAAATTCAAAACAAGCATATGTTATTACCAAACTATATAGGCTGGAAATTGAAGATGCATGCTAGGCTGGAAATTGAGGGACAAGGCACAGTGTAGTTTTCACTTTGATGGAGATAGGAGCTTTAAATGGCAGTGTATTTTTATTAATCACAACGAAAAAAGAAAGTTGCAGCTGGTGTTTTCATTTCAAAAGATGTGTACTGTGCTTTGATTTCGTAGCGTAGGTTGATTTTTCATATATGTCTTTTATTTTGTCAATAAATCTACGATTATTTACACCATTATTAAATGTATGCACCATCAAACCCGGACCTCAAACTCAACAAAAATAAATACATCGCTACATCTTGACTATGTGGTCCCAATGGAATTGATTTCACTGAAAACGTACTCCGTTTGTAAAACAACATTATTATAATTTATCAGTCCACCTTTGAATTTCATCTGCCGATAAATAACTTCGTTTGGCTCCAAAATTGAAATATAGCAATAATAAATTATACGTATTCAAATAAAGTTTGTTTCGCCGAAACAGAGGTCGTTTGAAAATAATAATTATTTCTACCACATATATAATATCAATTTAAAATATAAATATATTACAAAAAAATTATATTAAATTATATTAAATTATTATTACCAAATATATATCAAAATAAAATAATATATAACTCCAAATTCAACTAATATGGTATAACTCAATATTAACATTCGGAGTTAAGTGATATCCCAAATTATAAAGAAATCCTTTTATAAATTATTAAAAAAATCATTATCGTGTTTAATCGAAATCCATAGCGACTATTTTAAATTTTGAATTCGACATAACTACAATATATAAGCTGAAATTTCAATTTATCTCTGCCACTAGAAAATTATAATCCAATAGATTCAAACGTTTCTTGTTTCACATAATTCCGACTTAAAACGGATTCTGTAAATTCAATTGAAGTTCAAAACTCAATATTACAAACTACCGCGTCTTTACGAGTTCGTTTTTATATTAAACATAAATATAAACGTTAAATTGTTGTTTTATAAATGAATCAAACATTAAATCCATTACTATTTCCAAATATAATAAATTTTAAATATATAGATCCAAATAGCAGAAAAATCCGGGTCGTTACAAATTTGTACCCTCTTAGTGTAAACTAATGTAGTGTGTATAGCACCATGTTTGCATGCAATTCAGAGATTTAGTTAAGTGATAGCGGGATTCGTTGTAAACTGGAACAACCCTCATTGCTAATTGTCTCACCAGTTTTCAGATCAGTAATTGCGGGGTTCTGTCGAGTTTAAGGACAAAAAATTGGCATTCAAATTTTTATATTTCCAATCATGTGTCAAATAACTAGAATATATGCTATATTCCTATGTGCAAAGTCTATATTCATATACAAGTTTGTTAGTTTCTATGTATGCACATGTTCAACAATTCACATTCACTTAGGTTCTACTAAATTAATTCGAGATATTAAAAGATATCGAATATAGATTGTAGCACAGATAATAACAGGGAATATAAATGCAGAAGTAAATAACACAGTTTTTACCCAGCTTCGGCAAACCCTACCTACTACTGCATTTCCAAGATTTTTACTAGGTATTAATTCAGACCCCCCTTACAAAACCCTTTAAACTAGCAAACCCTGCTCCTGTTCTAATCCTACGCTCAAAATCCCAAACTGATTTTTATACCCAAGATCAGATTTTCCCCTAACTATAAACCCGTAGCTAATAAACCCTAGTTATTACACATACTAAAAATTTTTTAGTTAAAATCTTATAACTAGATGACCTAGTTTTTACAAACACTAGAAAACTGAATGACGATTTACAAAACAAAGTAAAAACAAAACAATATAAAATTTAAAAAATAAAACCCTAAGCCTTAAAATAGAAAAAAGGCAAGTCCTTTTTTATTTTCCCTTGAAAATGCTTTGCTCCAAAATGATGTCGGCCAAACAAAAATTATTAGGGTTTTTCCTGCTTCCCAAATCGCAATCGATTATTCATGAAATAGAATCTCTGTGACTTCGAATTCTTGTGGCTTTCTGATGCTTCCTCGTCACCGATTTGGGATTTTTGCTGGCGATCGAAAAACTTTGAGTTTGAATTGATTTGTGCGATATGCTTTCAAATTGCTTGCTTTGATTTTCGATACTTCTTGCCTGTGGTGATGTAGGTGTGATAATATAGGATTATAAAATCCTAATTTACTCTGATTTCCCCAAATGACTTCCACTAATTGCTTCTGAATTTTTTTCCTAGATTTAATCGAATCGGCCTTGGATTGTTTGCGTGATTTTTGAGTTTGTTGTCCTGAATATTGATCTAATACTAGAAAGATTTCTTGCCGAACTTATTTGTGGTTTTCTAGAAACCGACTAAAGATTTCTTTGACTTTGTTATACTTGCGTGATTTCAAAAATATTTATTTGTGATTTCCTGCCCAAAATATAGTTGATACAATCTGAAAATAAAAACAAATTGTTTTCTTTCCATTACTGGAATTTCTTCATTTGGCATTCATGCTGATTTCATAAAGCAATAAAAAATGTTTTCTTTCCATATTTGATGCCGAGACCAAATCGTGTGATTTCAGGAAACAAAAAATTGTTTCTTGGCAAAAAGTGGTTGATAAAAACTGGAAAGTTTTTTTTCCTATAGCTATTTTGGTTTCTGGAAATATTTGAAACGATTTCTACCTAAAAATATATTGGTCCTCTTGAGATATTTTGAGAACTAGAATATATATCTCTCCAAGACCAATTTCCTTTGGCACTGGTTATTTGTGTATACATGTTATTCGAACTGGTCAATCATTCCTTTTGAACTTGATGCCCATTTCCATGCTGTTGCACCAATGATTGAACCATGCACTTATTTGTATTTTCTCATACCATGCTTGAGCCTGGAAGTACCCTTTTGCTGTGTGAAATGATGAACTGTTTGGGTTGTACCACTGAAAAATGTTATGCATGTATATTTTCGCATGTCCCTGAGTATTGATGGTCTTCACAAACTTAAAAATTGAACTTCATTTTCTTTTTGACTTTAATGTTGGATATTTAGCACTTGAGTTCTCTGACCATTTATGGGCATGCACTTGCCTGCACGTATACTTTCTTGGCTAGCATTTGTATTCTTGTAGACTTGCATGATTGTGCACTTGCACTTGAAATTGTACACTATCTTGAATTTGACCCTATCTTGACTTGTTAGTGTTGCACCTGCCATGTTGGTATTTCATTGTTCCTCGACCATTTGGCTTGCCACGTACATTTGCATGTTTGCATACGTGAACTTGCCTCATGTATATATCAGCATATAACCTTGTGTTGCACACTTGCACCATTTTTTTTAGAAACTGTACACTTGTACATTAGCTTTGTAATGCTTCACTGTGTTTCCATCGTTTTGTTGACATGGCTATACCATCTCTGCACTCTCCATTGTTGTTGTCATGTGTATGAGCAGTCTTGACCATTATGAGATGAATTACTATTTTGTTCCATGCTCATGCAATTGCACTGGTTAAGCTTGGTTTTCATGACCGCTCCTCAGTTGCTCACACATACATATGCATGCTACTTGACTTGACTGTGTCCATGGATACTTGACCCATGCACTGTGCATACGTGTCAGGCTTTATCTGAACACAAGTTGTTTGATATATTTGTCCAATGCTGATCATTTTGAACCTGCACAGAAATATGTATATATACATACACATGTATGTGTATACATGTATAGTGCACGTCCAGAGAATATATATATATGTGTGTGTGAGCACTACAGACGATCTCTACCTTGCGGTATTTACAGTGCATCACTGTGAATATCACAAGCTATCTAGACACATATGGATGTTCATGAAAATCAGATGAAACACACCAAAATTCCGAGGCAAATAAAATTTTAAAATAAAATTTTAAAATAAAATTTATATTTCGTAAAATATAAAAATACTTTTATTCCAGTTTATTGTGTGTTTCTTCTGTGATAGCTAAGCAGAAGACTGGACTGACAATGAATGGTGAAGACAAGTGACAGTGAGTAAATGAATCTATATAAGAGTGAGTTGAGTGAAACAGAATGAATATATGTTTTCATAACTAAGTGATTAAGTGATGTAGTGAGGAACAGTGTAACAAATGAAACTGAATGTATATGTATTGTAATTCAGTGAAATGTACAAATAGTGGAGTTATAAATTTATATTATTGGTATGTTGAAATAAAATATTTATATTTAAATAAAATATTGTTTGAATATTTAAATTCTTATGAAGTAGTATTCTATGTAAATATAAATATTATCTTCTGTCTTTGATGTAGTATAACTGTACAATTACAACACATTTATAATAATAAATATATATTTGTTATCATCAAACAAAAATCATAGAATTGTTAGATACAGTAATCACCCCCTTTTGATGATGACAAACATAAAATAAGATTTTGAATAGAATATTATAATAAATGT
Source organism: Allium sativum (assembly GCA_030737875.1). Taxonomy (NCBI): domain Eukaryota; kingdom Viridiplantae; phylum Streptophyta; class Magnoliopsida; order Asparagales; family Amaryllidaceae; genus Allium; species Allium sativum. The sequence goes on along the minus strand of CM060909.1, from coordinate 251,175,739 downwards.
GTTTGACGGTGAATTATTGAACTCCCCTATTTGAATGCTCCGCCTACAACAAAACTCCCCTTAAGTATGTGCAAGTGTAAAAAACAATAATTGAACTTTCAATATCAAAATATTCAAAGAATATCCACTCTTCAATCAAAATCTTAAACAATTCTCCCCCTTTTGTTATCATCAAAAGGATACAGAAATTAAAATAGTGATGAAAAATAGACTAAAAGTATAATATCAGCTTAAGAGGAAGAACGTTCATCATAAATCTTAATCAGTCAAACAAAAACCATAATATTCTAAGAACTTGTGGCTTATTTTACATTTTATAATGATGGATTTACGATGAAATTTATAAAAATGGAGAGAGTTTGAAAAATATGATTTCAATTATTTTCCAATAAAATCTTAAAAGCTGAGCACGAAAATAGTGATGGATTTGGACTACGATTATATAAATTCAATTTAAGTGACGCAATCAAATAATCTCAAATCTCAATAGCTCTCGATCAACAAATCATAATATTTCATAAAATATTAACACATTTCACAATTTAGAAAAGGGATTGATAGGCTGGTTTTTACACACCAAGGAGAATTTCATAGAAAAATATTTATTTCCATTTTCTTTTTATTTAAGAGCACACTGACCACACATAGCCAGATCTTGGATTTTCAAATGAGGTCAGTTGCAGCTAAAAAATAAGTAATCTCATAACCATGCATAACCAGAGCTTAGATTTTTAAATGAGGTAAGAGAAACACTAATGAATATTATATTTTTATTATTTTCTGGTTCAAAATTAAAAAATCCTCGGTATATAAAACTAATATGGATGATAGAAATATGAAAGGTATAAAAATGGTTGTGGTTTTTTTTTCTAAATTAATCATATTATGAAATATCCTCAACTGTACCGGGATTCTTGAAAATTTTCAATTATAACTAATTTTGAAGAAAATAATATAATCACAATTCCATCACAAATGTTTCCACGGTTTATTCAAGATGATTTTAAAAATATTAAAATCTCCATATTAATATAAAATCACGATGGATGGCAGAATGGTGATAGACTAAGAAGATGTTCGTGAAATAACCGCTAATTCAAAGATATTATAACAACTGTCCAATCATCATGAAAATTTAAATAAAATTTCCTCTTGTTGTGAAATATGCTATAGTCACAACTCATCACAATTTCCATAATCTGATAATAATTTTGATGAGTACTAAATACAGTTCATTTTTGGTTATTGATTTCAATTTCTAATTAGGTAATCAATAAATGATTGTAAAAATTGAAAAATCAATTACAAAAGGGAATTGAAAGATCTATAAAAGACAAGAGGGATATGAAGAAATTGTACAAGATGAGAAAAAAACAGTACATAGAGAACCAAAGCAGATGAGTGTGAAAGTTTTAAAGCATTTCTGATACCACTTGTTACCTCTGCTAACGGGGATTTTAATACCACCCTGGTGACTAATAAAGATATCTTAGACAACAGTTTCCAATCACAAAGCCTAAGTAATTAAATCTAAAAATTTAGTTCCATCAATAAGAGCAATAAGACATAATCAAAATAAGTTTCACATGAAAGCTTTTAGAAAATTTTCAATAAGTTTAAGAAGAAAAATCATGTTCCAACATTTAAAGAAACAGTTTGTTTGAAATCACTTGAAGGCATGCAAAACTTCAAGATTTAATGAATTGATCACACAAGATTATTACTTTCTAATTCAAGAAGTGTGTGAGATTCAAGATATTAAACAATATTCAAGTGATTTCAAACAAAACAATATCCAAGCAAGTGATCATGATTTCAGAAAGAATTTCAGGATGTAGCACAAGAAAGATTTTCAATTCAGCGTAGTTAAGTTAATCAAAAATTTTCTGAACCTATTATTAGAGAAACAAATGATATCAAAACAAGCAGTTATCTAAAAACATTTTCAAAACGATTTCTTTTATCGAGCAACATAACAGTCAATTAAAAAAAAGACTTGTCAAAAGAATTATTCACAAATATGTCTGATAGTCACAAAAGATGTTTCATGGTCTAAGACTAAAAATACAGTTTATAAGTTTCAAATCCAAGATGTGTGTGAGATCCTTGAATTAATAATTTCAAAAGATTTCAAACAAACACATATTGAAATCAAATGATCATGAAGTAATAGTGAGTTTCAAGACCAGATTTTCAAAGAATTTTTCACAATTATTTCTGACAAGCATAAGAAAGATTTTCAGAAAATTTACATCAAGCATGCATGAGAGATAATTCATGATACGAAATTAAATTTTTTTATTTGAAATCACTTAAATAAATGTGAATTTTGAGATACAAAGTAACAATCGCATAAGAGATTATTAATTTCAAATCTAAGAGGTGCGTGAGATTCAAAATATCAAAAAATTCAAATGATTTCAAACCATCAAATATCCAACCAAAATGATCATGAATAAAAAGAATTTCTTGGCTCTGATACCATCAAATCAAATGTTTTTCAAATCATAAATACCAAGCCAATCCAAAAAACAAATGAAATTATCACCACTGAAAATAGTAGTGTGCTATAATGAGCACTGTTTCAAATCTCGCCTCAGATCTTCTCTGAGATCTCGTTTTGGCTCCTTCCGAAACAAAATAGCAAATATCACTTTAAATCTCCTTTCGAATCTATTACCCGAGATATTGCAATACCGAACGGGACGAAATACTAGAATATCGTCCGAGATCTTAGTTTTTTGGTTAAAATTAAATTTTTTGCCAGAATTATAGATATAATTAAAAATCTTTTATCTAGCCATAACAATCTTTTGTTATTTTACATTTTGCATGTTAAACGACTATATTGTATGTTCGTATATGTTTTACAATGCTTGTGATTTTCATATTCATCTTTTTACATGAATGTTACTTATGAAATTATGTATTTTACGGTCAATTTATGCTGAATTTTTTTAACGTTTTGGATTCTTTTAATGTTTTGGATCCTTTTAATGTTTCCTGTCTAGCAGTACTTCTGCTTTAAGCATATTACGATTTTGAGTATGAATGATCTTTAGCAAAATAAAGAATAATAAAGTTAGTTTGCATTTTATGTTTAAGTTACTATGTTTTTAACGGCATTCATAAAAGTCATTTTGTTAAAATATCATTTTCAACATATCATGTACCCCGAGATTGTTTCAATATGAACTTTTAGGCCCGAGATGAAAATCTGAGATGAGCTCCCAAGTTATACTCATCTCGTCCGAGATCTCCCGCGATACGAGACCGTGTCTACAAAATCTTCAAGACAAAACACAACTGATATCTGAGATTTAAAACTTTGATAATGAGTGTAATTTTTTAAGCCTTTCCAAAAGAATTAGAAGAAATTCAAAACAACAAAGGTGTGTGAAATTCCATTTATTTTTTAGATCTTCAAAAAAAAATTAAATTCGTATTCACAATGTTCAAGATATGATAAGAATGCTTCAGCACTGTTAGGAGTTCAGAAATCAGAAAAGAATTAAACTTGAAGGTAATTGCATAAATATACAATTTTGAATTCAAGATCTAGAAATTATTAAAACATTTGAGATTTATACGAATAAAGCAATTTTCCAGAAAATCATGAATTCTGAAATTTGAAGTTTAAGTACAAGAACTTTAAAAAAAAAAGATGTGGCAGTGTCAATACTGATAAGTAAAAAAAAACGAAGGAGGAATAAAAGAAATGTGACAATACACACCAGCATAACAAAATCAAAAGAATCAAAAGAAAAATAGAAGGGGTAGAAGGAGGAATAAGACTGGAAGAGTAAAAACGAGGAATATTAAAAAAACGCGAGTCTAGAGATCATACCTGAATTTTACATAAGCAAGTGAATCTCTAACTCAACTTACTTGGCCAAGAAACACTGAATAATTCAATGATGTGAAGAAGTTTAAATACATATCTCTTTTTGCAAAGTAGTTCCTCAGACTCCTCTAGTACTTAACAGTTTAGAGGATCAAGTGGTCTAACAAAATTTGTAAAACTACTCCCAGCATTGTTCATGTCTTTTTGTACCCAAGCCTGTTTGTACAACAATCCATTGGAATTTACCTTTGTACCCTTAGGAACTGAAATCTGTTTGAATTTATTCAAATTTTTTTGTTTCCATTTGTGATCCAAGATTGTTTAAATGGCTTATTACCAAACAAATTCTCATTTCATTTATGATTCAAAAATCCATTCAAATTTGCAGTGTTTAAATTTTCAAAACGATCTTTTCCAAACCAATTTGAAGGGTTTTTAAAACATTTGGATTCAGTTTTTCAAAGTTATTAAATCCTAAATTTTCACTTTGATTACAACTCAAGTCATTTGAAAAGTTTTTCAAACCATTTGAATTTTTCTTTTGAAAAAATTTGTTATGTTTTCCAAACCCAAGACCATTTCTATTTCCAACAGAAATTTGGTTTTGTAACAGCATATTCAACGATTTCTCCACATTAGAGAACTTCTCCAAAGTTGATTCTAATTGTTGAATTTTGGATTTAAGATTGTTATTTTATTTTATCGAATTTAAGAAATGATTTATACCGATCTTCGTTCAATATTGGACTATTTCAAAACCAATTTCTCATTTTCAAGTAATTTAATTTTGGCTTGGGACTCAGAGATTTCAAATTCGAAATTTTCCAAACTCATGTTTTTCGAAAATCTTGAATTTATCAATCTCACTTTCAGGTTCATTCTGGATCAAATCTGTTTTCAACAATATTTGTTTTTCAGCCAATTTACATTTGGAATTTTTGGTAGTCTTAAAATTTTCAAATTCCTTCTATAAAAAAAATGTTTGTACCTTTTAGCTCAATCTCGTTATCTTTCAAAATTAGATTTTCCTCTTCAAACCTCTGAATGTTTTAATTGAGATGAACGAGATCAATTTTTAATTTCAAACAATTTTCATAATCAGAATTTTCTAATTTCATGACATTTGAAAGTTTTGATTCCAAACAGTTAATTTTGCTGGTCAACTCATAATTTTTAGATTTCAAAGATTTATTTTTCCGATTGAGTTTATCAACAGATTTAGTTAAATTAGCGCACATATAAACCAAATCTTCGTATGAGAAACTTTCAGTCTCATTGTCTGTTGAATCACTACCGTCTGACCTACTTGAATTTTTATATGTTTCTCCTTTCAAGCATAGATCTGAATCTTAGTTGAATATCTAGGGTTTTGAGCTGCTGTTGTCAATTCGTCCATACCTCGTACGAAGAGTATTCTAGATTTTCTGTGCAGTTAATCAATGGGAAATAAGGCTATATTGGACATCATCAATATAAGAATTTAAAATATGAATAGTATGAGAATTGAACCCAAAATCGTTCCTATTAACCTATCATACCCATCTATAACAGTATCCCAACATTTAATATTAACAGATTTTAAATAGGACTCCATTTCTGATTTTCAATTTTAAAAAATCTATACCATTAAAAATAGTTAGAATATGACTGGATTGACATCTAGGGATTACCATGACTCTAGAGTTAATGAATAACATGCTCTAATATCACTTGTTGGACCTAGATTAACCCTAAAAGGGGGAAAGGGCAAATAGGGTTTATTAAATTGATTCGAGATATTAAAAGATATCGAACACAAATTGCAACACAGATAATAACATAAAATATAAATGTAGAAGTAAATAACGCTGTTTTTACCCAGCTTCGGTAAACCCTGCCTACTGTTGCATTCCCAAGATTTTTAATAGGTACTAAAACAGATCCCGCTTACAAAACTCTATAAACTCGCAAATCCTACTCCTGTTCAAATCCTATGCTCAAAATCCTAGACTGATCTTTATCCCCAAGATTCAGATTTTCCCTTAGCTATAAACTCGTAGCTAGTAAACCTGTAACATCCCATAATTTCAGTATATTTAAATTTCAATTTAAAATAAGTAAAATGGAATATATTGGGTGAAAATCAAATTTTTTTGGTTAATAATAAAGATGATTATTGAATTGAGGATAAATAGATTTCCAAATTTAGTTATTTGGAAATATGATAATTTTTAACTTTATATTTTAATAACAAAGTAAATATGAGTGGTTTAAGTAAAAAGAGAAATTCAAGTTAAATTGATTAAATGGGGAAATTATGAATTGTTTAAGTTAAAGATTTGAAATTCAAATTTAAATTCTAAAGAATCAAATTACGAACTTAAAAAATGGGAAATCAATGTGTAAAATTTACTTAGGTTAGAATTAAATTTAAAATGGAAATTTTAAATATTTAAATTTAAAAACAAGTGAAATGAATATTTTATTAGTTAAATAACTGTGAAATTTAATTGTTTTGACAACTAACTCGGAATCCGATGAAACAATCTCATCGGAACCGGAACGGTGAATTATGGTAGGATTTCAATTTGCGTTACAATCCGATTTACCGTTTGATCGTACGGGAGAAAACGTGAAGGGTATCAGTGTAAGTTGATAATTGTTCATTGTTTCACATTGGACCTTTATATATATATATATATATATATATATATATATATATATATATATAAACAATTTCCTTCCTACCGTACCAGCTCATTTCTCATCCACGTTATTTCTCTCTACCTACTTTTCTCTAATGACTGAAACTTCAATGGAAAACCCTAGAAAATAAAATACAAACTCCAAAATCAAATTTCCTCAAATCATATCTTATTATATCTCAAATCAAAGCTCTTAACGATACGAAGCTGCCGGTATAGTTTGTTTCAACATGCAGTGCCGGAGTTGCCCGAAATCGACGGTCAAAGTCCCGATTTTCGAAACCCTAGAAGTGAAATTAGGGGTTTTCGATTTGGAACTTAATCGGAAATTCGAGGATTTGGGTATTGTTGCTCTCATCAATATGAATTGATTGCAAGTGGTTGGAGGTTATATGGTGGAGTAGATTAACGGGAATTGGAGTTTTAGGGTTTCGAATGCCCTTGTTTCAGCTGAGCGTCGGCAGCAGTACATGGCACCAGAGGGGACAGTTCCGGCCTGGTACGGTGCGGATTTCGATGAGCTTGCTTTTGCCTATAATTGGAGACGCTAAATCAGTCGTTGGAAGAGGCAATCGATGGTCAAAGTTTCGGCTAGATAGGGTTCTTTGCGCGTCGGGTACTGTAGCGGGATAGAGAGTGAGCGGGAAGGAGATTAGGGGCTGACGTGGAGGAGTATCATTGGGTGAGGAATAATTTAATTAATTTTTATATATTATAAATTCAAACGGTAAAAGGCTAATAACTTTCTCATATTAACTCGAATTTGGACGCGGTTGGGTGCGTTGGGATCGTGGCGGAGTTGCGGTCGATCTGAGACTAGTTTGGTTGCGTTTAGAGACTGCCAAATTTTAGGCTTGGTTGGACGTTTGTCTGATTTAAAGACCAAAAGGTGAGTGACTCTTCGCTCACAAAATACTGAATTATTCCAATATTTATCAAATTAAATTATGAAATAGTTTGGTTGCATGGTTGTATTTGGCTGTTGAATTTGGTTGCTTAAATTTTGATATACCAATGTGTTAACATGCAAATTAGATCGAGAATTAGTTATTTAATTAAATTTAAATTTCTAGTTGGAAATTTGAATCCTTGCTAATCCTGAAACAGTTTAATGAGGATCAGTTGAATAGAATGGTGTGATGGATGCTTGGTTGGATTTTATTACTGAATTTGATATTGACACTGTTAATGCTTCATATTCAGTATATTGTATTACATGTGATTGTGACGATAAAGCCCATTTACCCTTGATGTTACGGGCATCTAATAAACCCGGGGTTTATCGATAAAATAAATTAAGAACACAGAGTGAAATGATAAATCTCTGTGACCCTGATTTGGATTGAAATGATAGATCCATCGCTGAATATTGAGAAATTAAATTTAAAATCACTTGGCCATAGGATAGCAAATTATATATGGACATTGTTTGGTTAAATGATTTTAAATTATTTGAGTTCTGTTGGGTGGAAAATTTCATTTAAAGGAAATGTATCGATTTTCGATAAATTTTTATTTTTCCTTTAAGATATGAATTCTCGATGTTATTTGGAAGGGTTAAGATATTTCACAAACTAATTTGGAAGTTTATAATATGGATTTAAATATGATTTGGGATTTATTCCAATAATTAGTGGACTCAAATTTAATAAATTCTTTTCGAATTTAAATTTTGGAATAAAAGTAATCGAGGATATTTGGAGTTGTTTCAAACTAAATACGAATATGGTTTTTGAATCCTCGAAATGGAAATGGGTTGAATGGGTTGGAATAAGATATTGGAATGGTGTAACTCCATTTGAGACTGGAATTTAGATTCAAGTGTTGAAATTTGGAAGGAGAAACAATTTAAGGTTTAAAAATTCTATTTTATTTTGTTGTTTTTACTTTATTTTATTCTATTTTATTTTATTTTATTTATAAACTATATATCTACTTTGTTATAAGTGAAGTTTTCATATATATATATTTTTATTTAAAAAAAATTATCTAGTAAGCTTGTTTTATGAATATATAGTGATTTAAATTACCTTAGTACACTCTAATGATTCTATATAAGTAAATTTTATATAAGGTTCTATTTATAAGTATTTATTTTCAAATTTTTATTTTATGAGTTGTAATTCTTCTTCCGAATGGAAAGTGTTAGATTTAAACCGTTGGGTCAAATGGAGTTGAGATAAGTTATATTCTATTTGAATATGAATTGATTTTAAACCGATTTTGATATGCAAAGGTAGATTTTATTCTACTTGAATATAAATGGGATTTCCAAAGATTGGAATGAACAGATATGGAAAAATATATATTCTATTTGAATATGAAGGGATTTCAAATGAAAATCGATTTGAAATAACTGAATCTTTAAGATGAAGTATATTCTACGTGAATATAGAGCGATTCGAAATATTATACGAGTATAACATAATGACATGGAAATATATTCTAGTTGGGATACAATCGGTTTGGGAATGATTGGGATATTTTTGATATGAAATTATATTCTATTTGAATATAAAATGGGTTCGAAACAAAATATGATATTTTGATATGAAAGCGAACCTTTGTGAAATGTAAAAGAACCGACCGATGTAGAAAATGTAACGTTGGTTGTTAAGGAGACCGGAGTCGACATAAGGCATACTCTCTGTCCGTGTTGATACCACTTTAACAACTGTGAACGTTAGGACGTATCCAGAATGGAAGATGATGACTTGGAGGCGATATTCGAATCGAAGAAGATGAACGATGACGAAATAGCCCTGACCTTCGGGTCAAAATTGAAATGACTAAAACAGGAGTTATACCGTGACTAATTGAGGTAGCACCTTTGATCGGACACACTTCTTCGATACTATTTCTATGACTATGATGATGATGATGATTTGGGCCCATTTATGACTTTGGGAGTGTGTTCCAAGGTGGGCGGTACTGGCTGCTATGCGTTACCACCGGTCCGGGAGTGCAATTGGTAGAATCCTACCCTGGGCATTGCCTCGAGTGCCTTGTCATATTATCCTTATCGAGCCCCATACGATTTTGATTTGTATCGTACCTATGGAGTGCCCTCTGATGCCATCATTTACGGTGGGTTTACGGTACTGTATAGACTACGGTATTATAAACGGTGTAAGGGTAAAAATGTAATCCCGCTTACGCTATTTTCAGTATTTATACTTTATTAAGTAGACACTATTATAATAGCGTATTATACTATCTATGTGTTAGTTTAACGGATCCTTGAGAGATGGAAAAATCCCGTAACATCTCTTGAGTTACTGCACCCATGACACTGATGTTATTTCATATTTTGATTTGACTAATATGAGAATGATTTAGTGCTGATCCGAGTGTTTGTTGTGTTTTCTTTTATGTAATACGCTCGGTTCAGCAGATGTTGCAGTTAATGAAGATTACTTTTCCTTGGAGACCGAAGACGAAGATTTTGTATATATCTATTATATATATTTCCGCTGCATCTTATTTCCGCTGCCATGTTGTGTATATCTGTTTATGTGCAACTCTGATTTATCATTTGTACGCTATAGTCAAATGTATATATTCCAATTGTTTTTAACTGCTATTTGTCTATTATATGTTGTCCTTCCGCTATGAGGTTCTGAAATTTGTTTTTCTCTTATTTCTTCTTTTTCTTCTTTTCCCAATAACCGCCTGTATTTGTGATTTGTTTGGGTCGACATGTGTGGTTTATTGTCGATTTGAACGGTCAAAAATATGGGTCGTTACATTTGGTATCAGAGCGATGGTTAACGATAACCTTGGCTCTGTTGGGAATAAACTCATTAGAGATGGGGTTAGTAATGCCCTAGAATGAGTTTGAGGGTATATACGAGAGAGCGTATTTGTATTTTGATAAAATGGTTTATGTTGTGTTGACTTATTCCATTGAATATTTATGGGTTCTGGTCGATATATGGGACGCCATAGAATCGATAGGAATTCCTAAATAATCAAATGGAATTAATTGACATAATATGGTTTCGATTATATTTTATATATTATATGTATACCATTAGTGGTTTTAAGTGTATAAGAATTGGTCGTTGGTAGGTAATAATATTAAGTTAATACCTATTACGGTTGATTCGATAATAAATTTAATAAGAAAAATTAGCTGGTTTTATAAATATTCGAGAATGAAATCTCTTAAGCATAATTAGTTACATAAAAATGCTTAAGATAAATAGAAACGGACTTGAAAACTTGATTCTGGGAGGCTTTAGAAGTAGTTTTCTAAGTTTGGGAAAAATATCGTATTATAAGAAATAGTTTTGGAAATAGTTTTCAAAAGAATCTTTAAAGAAATGAGTGAAATCCCTTCTCCGACATCAGACATGAATTCGGTAATGAGTGCACGCATTATCGCATTTATTCTGAAGCGTCAAAGTGAGGGAGACCACTACGTACTTTCCTAACTAGTTTGAAAGGGTTTTTGAATTGAATTTCCATATAGCATAAAATTTTATACAAAGGTATTAGTATACGATATTTAAAGTTGAATTTAAATTTAAAACCAAGAATTAATTTCTTTCTTAAATTAAAAGTGAGGATTTGAAATTTCATATGGTATGTTATTTTAAACTTGGGTTATAAAACCCGGAATCAAGCACCTTGAGTTGTCTTAACTAATGATAATGATTTAGGATTTAGTACTCGATTCATTGGAATTTTGACTTTGGAACCTGGAAATTAAAATAAGTATTAAGAGAAGATAAATGAGCATTGGAGTACTTAAGACTGAGCAATAATAGAGTTTAAGAGAATTCCAAATTTAGTCGATACAAGTGTTCGATAAAGTTGAAATTAACTAAGAAACGAAATCCTATGAAAGTAAAATAAATTGAAAAGTTTTGCTATGCAAATAAATATGCTAATTAATAAGGATATTAAGTTAGTCAAGTTAAATAAAGTTAAATAAGGAAATCGAGAAAAATATTAGTTGAGTAAAGGAATTGAGTAGAATAAATTTAACTTAGAAATCGAATAGTAAGAGTTGAGGAACATTTGTGCTATACATAAACCATCCTTAACTCGATTTAGGATGCTAGAATCGAATAAATAACTTGAATTAGGAGAATAAACTTTAAGTGGGAATAGAATCTAATTGAATGAATAAATGGGAAGAACAATATCGAGTATAGGAAGGAAATGAGGTTTAACGTAATTTGAGCTTAACGAATGAAATCAAATCGAGCTAGTTCGAAAACCATAAATAGATTTGAATTAGTATTAAAATAGAAAGAGTTCGATGTTCGGTAATGATCCTCGAAATTTGGAACTTAACAAATGGAATGAGAAAAAAAAAAAATAAAGTGAAATTATAGAAAGAGGAAAAAGAAAAGTTAAACAAACCCTATGTTAATGAAATTGAATAAGAATTTGGATAAAGCTGAATTTGGTAAGTGAGATATTTGAAGGAACTTGGATTTAAGGTAACTTAATGTAGGTTAATAAACTAAGACGAATGGAAATGAACTTAAGGGAAGTTGGCTTGAGTCGATTCGGAATTAAAGATAAGAGAATGAAATGAAGTGAGAATGAACACATATAATTAGAATGAAAATCGAAATTTATTCATGTGGAAAGGGCTAATCAAATACGGATAAAATGAATGATATCCGATACATATGGATGAATAAACAAGTATAAGAAATGAAAACTTGGTAATCGACCAAGGTAAATGAATTGAGGATTGAATATAGTTGAGTTAGTTGGAAAAGTTAAAGTAAATCCAAGTCTTAATGGTGATTTAAAGTTGAAATTAGACGAGTAACGAATGGAAATTATATTAGATAAAGTAAGCGATTGAATGGAAAATTTCATTTCTTGGATTATGAAGTAAATGTATAGGTAAATGATTCAATGAACGAATAAGAACAACTGAAATGAATAAGTTGAAATGAACTTGAGTAAGATAGACGATGGCATGATATGAATAGATAAAATGAAATTTGCTTAATACAAGTAAAATGAACGTGAGTATACTTAAGCGATAAAGGGTAAACAATACTCGAATATAATGGAATGATAATTTATTTAGATGGTTAAGCTTAGCTTAAATTTTCGAATCGGAAAGTTTGAACTAGAAATGGAATTTATCAATGTTTACGCCAAAATCTGAAATATCCAATAAGTTGAAGTAAAATAATTGTAACTTTTGAATGGACGATCGGAATTCGATGATTTCAGACTTTTCGGAAACCTTAGAATTTGAACTAGGACATTCGTATATAACGACACGTCGAAATTCTCATGTTATTAGGTTGAAATCCATGTTTTAGACGTAGTGCTATGTGCAGGAAATTAAAAATCAAAGCATATATGCATATTGTTTTAACCATAACTTCCTAACTGAGCGTCAGATTTTGATGTGCGAGTACAATTCAGAAAGGCCAGAATGTAAACTAAAACTTTCTCTTAATACGCCAAGTCAAATTCTGAAGTTTAGAGGGCTAAAAAGTGGATAGAATATTTCAGACCTTCACTTTCAGGGTATGGGCTGAAGCGTTCGGTTTTATTAAAACAGTCTTAACTTTCAAATGGACTTTCCGAATTTGACGAATCCGGGCAATTCGGAAAGCCTGAAACAAATGCAACAAATTTTGCCTGTGTGTCTTAGTCAAATTCCATCATATAAGGGTCGATAATACCCCATCTGTTCGCTGGCCTGTTATTAACATGGTTGTTTTGTAGTTGAAATGTTGATATATGTTGTGTAGTTGTATACAATTGCTATATATTGTATATATGTTGATTTTTATGTGTATGTGAGTATGTAGCAGGTGTAAGGAAGTTGCGCTACACTACGGAGCTCGCTTGCGCTAAACGCTAAATGCTAAGGTAAATAAAAATGCAAATAAATGCTAAGAAGGTATGTATGTTGGTTATATAGTTTGGTAGTTACATATATATGGCGTTTTCCCCATTTTTGGGATGCCTCATCACTGGATGAGACGTGTATTGAGTTATATGTATGCAGAGATTTTTCCCGGACCTCTCCGTACAAAGGAGATGCTGCCGAAATTTTCCGTGATTTCGGGAGTTAGAAAATTTTGAGTTTTACAAATATAACTTATTTTATAAAGGCTATGTTTAGTATGAATTTAATATAGATATGTGCTTAATATCGTTTCGTTCTCTTTTCGAGGACGAAAAGATTTTAAGTGGGGGAGAATGTAACATCCCATAATTTCAGTATATTTAAATTTCAATTTAAAATAAGTAAAATGGAATATATTGGATGAAAATCAATTTTTTTTGTTAATAATAATGATGATTATTGAATTGAGGATAAATAGATTTCCAAATTTAGTTATTTGGAAATATGATAATTTTGAACTTAATATTTTAATAACAAAGTAAATATGAGTGGTTTAAGTAAAAAGGGAAATCCAAGTTAAATTGATTAAATGGTGAAATTATGAATTGTTTAAGTTAAAGATTTGAAATTCAAATTTAATTTCTAAAGACTCAAATTTAGGAACTTAAAATAAGGGAAATCGATGTGTAAAATTTATTTAGGTTAGAATTAAATTTAAAATGGAAATTTTAAATTTGAATTAATCAAGTGAAATGAATATTTGAATATTTTATTAGTTAATTAACTGTGAAATTTAATTGTATTGACAACTGTCTCGGAATCCAACAAAACTAGTCTCATCGGAACCGGAATGGTGAATTATGGTAGGATTTCAATTTGCGTTACAATCCGATTTACCGTTTGATTATACGGGAGAAAACGTGAAGGTTATCAGTGTAAGTTGATAATTGTTCATTGTTTCACATTGGACCTTTATATATATATATAAACAATTTCCTTCCTACCGTACCAGCTCATTTCTCATCCACGGTATTTCTCTCTACTTACTTTTCTCTAATGGCTGAAACTTCAAAGGAAAACCCTAGAAAATAAAATACAAACTCTAAAATCAAATTTCCTCAAATCATAGCTTATTATATGTCAAATCAAAGCTCTCAACGATACGAAGCCGCCGGTATAGTTTGTTTCAACATGCAGTGCCAGAGTTGCCCGAAATTGACGGTCAAAGTCCCGATTTTTGAAACCCTAGAAGTGAAATTAGGGGTTTTCGATTTGGAACTTAATCGGAAATTCGAGGATCTGGGTATTGTTGCTCTCATCAATACGAATTGATTGCAAGTGGTTGGAGGTTATATGGTGGAGTTGATTGACGGGAATTGGAGTTTTAGGGTTTCGAATGCCCTTGTTTCAGCTGAGCGTCGGCGTGACAGTTCCGGCCTGGTACGGTGCGGATTTCGATGAGCTTGCTTTTGCCTATAATCGAAGACGCTAAAGCAGTCGGAGGAAGAGGCAATTGATGGTCAAAGTTCCGGCTAGATTGGGTTCTTTATGCATCGGGTACTGTAGCGGGATGGAGAGTGAGCGGAAAGGAGATTAGGGGCTGACATGGCGGAGTATCATTGGGTGAGGAATAGTTTAATTAATTTTTATATATTATAAATTCAAACGGTAAAAGGCTAATAGCTTTCTCATATTAACTCGAATTTGGACGCGGTTGGGTGCGTTGGGATCGTGGCGGAGTTGCGGTCGATCAGAGACTAGTTTGGTTGCGTTCAGAGACTGTCAAATTTTGGGCTTGGTTGGACATTTGTCTGATTTAAAGACCAAAAGGTGAGTGATTCTTCGCTCATGAAATAATGAATTATTCCCATATTTATCGAATTAAATTATGAAATAGTTTGGTTGCATGGTTGTATTTGGCTGTTGAATTTGGTTGCTTAAATTTTGATATACCAATGTGTTAACATGCAAATTAGATCGATAATTAGTTATTTAATTAAATTTAAATTTCTAGTTGGAAATTGGAATCCTTGCTAATCCTGAAACAATTTAATGTGGATCAGTTAAATAGAATGGTGTGATGGATGCTTGGTTGGATTTTATTACTGAATTCGATATTGACACTGTTAATGCTTCATATTCAATATATTGTATTGCATGTGATTGTGACGATAAATTCCATTTACCCTTAATGTTATGGGCATCTAATAAACCCAGGGTTTGTCAATAAAATAAATTAAGAACACAGAGTGAAATGATAAATCTCTGTGACCCTGATTTGGATTGAAATGATAGATCCATCCCTGAATATTGAGAAATTAAATTTAAAATCACTTGGCCATAGGATAGCAAATTATATATGGACATCGGTTGGTTAAATGATTTTAACTTATTTAAGTTCTGTTGGGTGGAAAATTTCATTTGAAGGAAATGTATCTATTTTCGATAAATTTTTATTTTTCCTTTAAGATATGAATTCTCGATGTTATTTGGAATGGTTAAGAAATTTCCCAAACTAATTTGGAAGTTTGTAATTTGGATTTAAATATGATTTGGGATTTATTCCAATAATTGGTGGACTCAAATTTAATAAATTCTTTTCGAATTTAAATTTTGGAATAAAAGTAATCGAGGATATTTGGAGTTGTTTCATACTAAATACGAATATGGTTTTTGAATCCTCGAAATGGAAATGGGTTGAATGGGTTGGAATAAGATATTGGAATGGTGTAACTCCATTTGAGACTGGAATTTAGATTCAAGTGTTGAAATTTGGAAGGAGAAACAATCTAAGGTTTAAAAATTCTATTTTATTTGTTCTGTTTTTATTTTATTTTATTTATAAACTATATATCTACTTTGTTATAAGTGAAGTTTTTATATATATTTTTTTATTTAAAAAAAAATTATCTAGTAAGCTTGTTTTATGTATATATATAGTGATTTAAATTAACTTAGTACACTCTAATGATTCTATGTAAGTAAATTTTATATAAGGTTCTATTTATAAGTATTTATTTTCAAATTTTTATTTTATGAGTTGTAATTCTTCTTCCGAATGGTAAGTGTTGGATTTAAACCGTTGGGTCAAATGGAGTTGAGATAAGTTATATTCTATTTGAATATGAATTGATTTTAAACCGACTTTGATATGCAAAGGTAGATTTTATTCTACTTGAATATAAATGGGATTTCCAAAGATTGGAATGAATAGAAATGGAAAAGTATATATTCTATTTGAATATGAAGGGATTTAAAATGTAAATCAATTTGAAATAATTGAATCTTTAAGATGAAGTATATTCTATGTGAATATAGAGCGATTCGAAATATTATACGAGTATAATATAATGACATGGAAATATATTCTAGTTGGGATATAATTGGTTTGGGAATGATTGGGATATTTTTGATATGAAATTATATTCTATTTGAATATAAAATGGGTTCCAAACAAAATATGATATTTTGATATGAAAGCGAACCTTTGTGAAATGTAAAAGAACCGACCGATGTGGAAAATGTAACGTTGGTTGTTAAGGAGGCCGGAGTCGACATAAGGCATACTCTCTGTCAGTGTCGATACCACTTTAACAACTGTGAACTTTAGGACGTATCCAGAATGGAAGATGATGACTTGGAGGCGATATTCGAATCGAAGAAGATGAACGATGACGAAATAGCCCTGACCTTCGGGTCAGAATTGAAATGACTAAAACATGAGCTGTACCGTGACTAATTGAGGTAGCACCTTTGATCAGACACACTTCTTCGATACTATTTTTATGACTATGATGATGATGATTTTGGCCCATTTATGACTTTGGGAGTGTGTTCCGAGGTGGGCGGTAGTGGCTGCTATGCGTTACCACCGGTCCGGGAGTGCAATTGGTAGAATCCTACCCTGGGCATTGCCTCGAGTGCCTTGTCATATTATCCTTATCGAGCCCCATACGATTTTGATTTGTATCGTACCTATGGAGTGCCTTCTGATGCCATCATTTACGGTGGGTTTACGATACTGTATAGACTACGGTATTATAAACGGTTTAAGGGTAAAAATGTAATCCCGCTTACGCTATTTTCAGTATTTATACTTTACTGAGCAGACACTATTATAATAGCGTATTATACTATCTATGTATTAGTTTAACGGATCCTTGAGAGATGGAAAAATCCCATAACATCTCTTGAGTTACTGCACCCATGACACTGATGTTATTTCGTATTTTGATTTAACTAGTATGAGAATGATTTAGTGCTAATCCGAGTGTTTGTTGTGTTTTCTTTTATGTAATACGCTCGGGTCAGCAGATGTTGCAGTTAATGAAGATTACTTTGCCTTGGAGACCAAAGACGAAGATTTTGTATGTATCTATTATATATACTTCCGTTGCCATGTTGTGTATATCTGTTTATGTGCAACTCTGATTTATCATTTGTACGCTATAGTCAAATTTATATATTCCAATTGTTTTTAACTGCTATTTGTCTATTATATGTTGTCCTTCCGCTGTGAGGTTCTGAAATTTGTTTTTCTCTTCTTTCTTCTTTTTCCAATAACCGCCTGTATTTGTGATTTGTTTGGGTTGACATGTGTGGTTTATTGTCTATTTGAACGGTCAAAAATATGGGTCGTTACAAAACCCTAGTTATTATAGACACTAGAAAACTGCTAATTAAAATTCTATAACTAGATGACCTAGGTTTTACAGACACTAAAAAATTGAATGACGATTTACAAAACAAAACAATATAAAATTAAAAAACTAAAAACCCTAAGCCTTAAAATAGAAAGCAGGCTGACCATTTTTTATTTTCCCTTGGAAATGCTTTGCCCCAAAATGATGTCGGTCGAACTAAAATTATTAGGGTTTTCCCTGCTTCCCAAATCGCAATCGACTATTCGTGAAATAGAATCTCTGGGACTTCGAATTCTTATGGCTTTCTGATGCTTCCTCGTCACTGATTTGGGATTTTGCTGGCTGCCAAAAAACTGTGAGTTTGAATTGATTTTTGCGATATGCTTTCAAATAGTATGCTTTGATTTTTAATACTTCTTGCTTGTGATGATGTAGGTGTGATTATAAAGGATTATAAAATCCTAATTTACTCTGATTTCCCGAAACGACTTCCACTGATTGTTTCATGAATTTTTTGCCTTGATTTAATCGAATCGACCTTGGATCATTTGCGTGATTTCTGAATTTGTTGTCATGAATATTGATCGAATGCTGGAAAGATTTTCTGCCTAAATAATTTGCTGTTTTCTGGAAACTGACTGAAGATTTCTTTGACTTTGTTATACTTGCGTGATTTTAGAAATATTTGTTTGTGATTTCCAGCCTAAAATATAGTTGATATAATCTGGAAATAAAAACAAATTGTTATCTTTCCATTACTGGAATTTCTTTATTTGGTGTTCATGCTGATTTCAGAAAGCAATAAAAAATGTTTTCTTGCCTTATTTGATGCCGAGACCAAATCATGTGATTTGAGGAAACAATAAATTGTTTCTTGGAAAAAGGGGGTTGATAAAAACTGGAAAGTTTCTTGCCTATAAATATTTTGGTTTTTGGAAATATTTAAAATGATTTCTGCCCTAAAAATATATTGATCCTCTTGAAATAATTTGGGAACCAGAATATATATCTTTCCAAAACCAATTTCCTTTGGCACTGGTTGTGTATACATATTATTCGATCTGGTCTATCATTGCTTTTGAACATGATGCCCATGTCCATGCTGTTGCACCAATGATTGAACTGTGCGCTTATTTGTATTTTCTCGTACCATGCTTGAGCCTGGATGTACCCTTTTGCCGTCTGAACTGCTGAACCATTGTGTTGTACCACTGAGAAATGTTATGCCTGTATATCTTTGCATGTTTCTGAGTATTGCTGGTCTTTGCAAACTTAAAAATCGAACTTCATTTTCTTTTCGACTTGAATGTTGGATATTAAGCACTTGAGTTTTCTACCCATTTTTGGGCATGCACTTGCCTGCACGTATACTTCCTCGGCTAGCATTTGTGTTCTTGTACAAACTTGCATGATTATTCACTTGCACTCTTTAACAACCCGTTATTTTTAACGATTTAAATTTTGATTTAAAACAAATTTTTATTTTGAAATTACTCTATGGTTTTTCATAACATAAAATTGGAATTTGAAATACGTTCAGTAAAACGTAGCCATTGTGAAAATTTCGTCAGAAAATTTGAACATTTGTCGATCGCATGATTTTCAGCGTAAAGCTATGCATAATAGTTCAAATTTTAGCGATTTTAAAATCTCTCTGAATCTAGTTCGGAAAAATATGAAAAACACTTTATTCGATGTCAAGAATCCAATGTTGAAATTCATTTCATGAAAATTAGGTGTTTTAACTTCTATTTAATTATTTTCCTATCTGAATTTTACGTTTAAAAAGGGGTCCTTTGAATGGAGCATCGTAACACTTCAAACTTTATACCATTGCGTCCGTCTTATCAAGTTGATTACTGCAATATATTCATTTGTCAGTTTCGGTGTTCGCTTCGCGCTGAAATTGCGAAAAAGCTTGCGCATTTCATTTTAGAAATAAAGCCATTTGAGTTCGATGTGTCCCTATTCGGGTTCCGCATATTTTTCTAGTCATTTTGGGTCTGCAAGCCCAGCTCGAAAAGACGCTAATGCCAATAGACAATTTTTTGTTTCCAAAACCAAGCTTTACATGTTTCACTTTCCCTGCATGCATTAGTTAATGCATCATTTTGGCATACACGCACATTATTCCTAAAGATTCAAGTATGCATATTTAAGCGTGCACGTTCTTTATAGCGCATGTCCTTCCACCTTTTTTTTTTCTTTGGCAGAGCATGTCCTTCCATCCTTTCTGTCAATTTAATGTGTATATTGGAAACAAACATGTCGTTCCTTATTCCATCCTTTCAAGTGACAACCCATTGGTTCAATAGCTTTCGCATATAAAAGGAAAAAGGAAAAATCCTACTGCTCCTTCATTTTTCCATACGAATTCTTCAAACCTTCCCATCGCGATCCCTTATGCCCACCTGCCAACCATGTTCTGCTTGTAGCCTTCCACTTCACGACTTTCCATCCCCATTTCCTTAGAAAGGCTGCTCTAATCCCTCCCTTCTTACTGTTTCTTCTATTCCCTGCCACCTCTATCTTCCCCACCGAACCCACGTTATTCTTCTCCGCCCACCTGCAAAGCCCACGCACTGCTCAACCATTGCCCATGTCCACCTTCTCCCCTTTGCCTCGACATGCTCCGAACCCCTCACCCATCCCAACGCTAGCCGCACCCAAGGCCTCTGAACCAACTCTGATCGAGCTCCACCAAACAGGCTCCAGCCGAACCCGTTTCCATCTCCAGTGTGCCAACATGTTTGTGTTAGTGTCTCGCGTGTGTGTAATTTTCTTGGTGTGCGTTCCCCGCTTGCGTGAGTTTTCTTGTATGTATATATTATATATTGATATACATATGTGTTATGTGTTTATGTGTATGTCCGGTGTATAGGCGTGAGTTTATTTGTGTTTGTGTGCATGGGGCGTACTGTGTGTGTATTTTCATGTTTCTTTGTGTGTAGTAGTGTGTGTGTTTGTGTGTATATATAGGTATATAATGGTTTTGGTGTGTATATATATTTAAGAACACACACACACACACACATATATATAAGGATTGAAGTATTATATGTGTTTAAAATTATAATTTATATATATATATATATATATATATATATATATATATGGAGCGTTCAATGGCATCCCAAATAGTGAGCACCCCAAATTCCCCCCAAAAGAAACCAAGTATTTATAGCAGTTTAAGTTAGTGGGGGTGAGAGAATGAGTGGAGGGAGAGAGAAACGAGATATGTGATGGAAATCAAGGGGCATTAGGAGTGCTGCACCGTTTTGGGAGCCATTGAACGCTCGCTACACACACATACATATGTGTATGTATGTTTATACGGTTTCAATGTGTGTGTTAGTTTGGGTGTTTATATATAATTTATACAACTAGTTTCGGTGTGCATCGAAATTTTAATTATATATATATTAATTTTATTGAGTATGTATATAAATATTATTTTTGTAAAAGCAGGGTGTCTATTTTGTTGAGTTGTGGCATTGAGTTCGAAACCCGATATTCGTACCGTCCTAAAACCCAATAGCCGTATTGGTCTATTGAAAATCCAGTAACCTCCTCTTATAAAAATAAAATATTATTAAGTGGTTATCGTGACTGAATTCATTTCAAGTCGTGCCTGGAAGTCGTCATCTCTTTCTGTAACAAATCCGTCTTCTGTCTCCATTTCTTTGCCTTAAAAGGTGAGTTTATCTCACACTTGACCTATATTGTTTCATGGATGTTAGATCAGCATAAATGAACAGTTATGAAATGTATAGGGTTGGTAGTAGTAATTATTTGATATGTATACACCTTTTATATATGACACGTAGGTGCACTGATGACATATGACTTATGATGTGATTGATGCTATGTTATGTTGTTGATGCCCCTAGTTTAGGAAGAATCACTATGGGTTGAAATGGTGCATACCCAAATGGGTATTAGATTAGAGAAAAATCGTTATTGGTTGAAATGATAGATCTAAACGATTTTTTACTGAATTTTGGGATTATGGGTTGAAATGATATATACTCGTAAAATTTTAAATTGCGGATTGAAATTATAAATATCCGTATAACTTGCCATAAGGTAGAAAACTATATACGGACACCGTTGGTCATGTTTTGAAGTAAAGTGATTTGGAGAATTTAATTTCAAAATAATAACTTAAGATTTTGTATTTATATTTTAAAGATTTTAAACTTAGATTATGTAAATTTTAAATTATATGTTTTAGAACGATTTTTACGAGTAAATATAGATTTAAATGCTTATTTAAGATTTTACTTATAATTTTATTTATTTCAAACCATATGATTTAGTAAAGATAATCATATAAGTATTTTTCAACTTTAAATTTAATATATTATAATAAATAATTTTTTAAACCTATTTCTCTATTATTCTAAACTTATACATGTTTATAATCTATATTCTAAATTATTTTTAGAATTTTATAAACTTATATATATATATATATCTATTTTAAAAGTAAAATTTTCTTTTACATATATTTTATTAACTTTAATAATGAACCAAGAGATGGATAAGTTAAGATTTCACGATTTAAATTCGAGGTGTGAAAGATTTAAATTCATGTGACGATATTGACTAATGAACGAACTCATATAAGATATGAATTTTAATCGATATAAATATATAAGAGATGAACTTAAATTGTGAAATTGTTTCTAAATTTGAATCTCCAAATTTATGGAAATGAATTTGAATATGTAATTGATATGAAATGAATTCGGTTTCAAAGTGACTAAGCGTGAATTTGAAATATATAAATTTTATATATGAAATTGATTTTATAAACTATTTGGTTTGAATTAAGAAATTTGTTAAATCAATTTATAAGAATGGTTTTAAATCGTATAAATTGTTTGAAATGAATATAAGGCTATGATTCAAAATTATAAGTAATAAAATTTGAATTGTACGACTTGAGTTATAAAATATGATATGATTGTTGAAATTAAAATATATGATCTGTTTGAATGATATAAATCGTGTAAAAGAGTTTGATTTGAACTATATAAAAGGGAATTTTGAATCTAAGTGTTGGATCCCATTGATCAACTAAAACGAATGCTTTAAAGGGTAAAACCAGATTATATGAATTGTTTGAAATTAAAAATATTGACTTTGAATTTTATAAGTTGAACTGTAAATACGATATGATTTGTTTAAATTGAAAATGTAAGTTTTGACCTGAATGTATATATTGAATTCGAACCAAAATCTTGAAAATTTTGAATTGACTTAAAACGGTATTCTTATAAAATGGTGAAATGGAATCATTTGAATTGGTTTGAACTTGAGCCTTACGAGTATAAACTAAACTGAAATATTCTTGAAGTAAATATTTTGGTATCGATTTAAATGGAAATTGAGATCTTTGGTTATAATTCAATTAATAAGTCGATTTTGGATTGAAATTGTTATGTGAATATTTTCAAAAAATTTATAAAATCGAAGTTAAATATTATAGTATTGGTTTATACCATATTTTGATATTTTACGATATGATTTTCTAAATCAATTTGATTTAAGAGACTAAAGTGAATTGGTTTCAAAATTGAATATATTCGAAATTAGATTTTTGATTTATAAATTTGATCTGAGAATTCATATTAATGATTTTATAAAGTGATTTATAAAATAATGGCCAGGTGTGAAAAATGTAAATGTTTGGTTGTTAAAGAGACAGGGATCGGCTATTGTCATACTCTCTGCCAAATTTGAAAACCAATTTAACAACTATATACGTGGTGGAGTTCCAGAATGAAGTAGGATGGTTTGGCGAACAACTCTATTTTCTATTTCATATTAATTATGAGACTCTAACAACCTTGAGTCAGCTTGATGTGACTAAAACAGGAGCTACGCCGAGACCAAGCGAGGTCATACCTCATATCGAGGAACTTCTTCGATACCATTCTATTACTTTTGTTATGTGTTTGGTGGATACCCTCCAATTTGATTATGAGAGTGTGTCTCGAGGTGGGTAGTAGTGGCTGCCATACGTTAGCACCAGTCCAGATCTACAAACGGTGAATCCACCCTGGCATTCCTTGCATGCCTTATACGAGCCCACTACAATTTTGTTTTGTACTGTTTATATGGAGTGCCCTATGATAGGCCTCCAGTTACAGAGGAATTACGGTACTGTATATACTATGGGAATATATAAATAGTGTAAGGATAATAATGGTAATCCCGCTTACGCTATTTTGATACTTCACTGATTGACACTATTGTATATAGCGTATTATACTATATAATATTAGTTTGACGGATTCTTATAGGATGGTGATCCCAAACAATCTTTAAGTTACTGATTGCATTTCATCGAACATTTCATTTGAGTTGATTTAATTCCATGAGAATGTTAGTCCTGATTCGAGTTGTCTTATTTTTCATTATTGCTCGGGTTAGATCGATTATCACAGCTTTTGAGACCCATTCTTAGAGTTTGGAGCTTTATTGGGATTGGCTTACTTGTGTCTACATATTATGTTGATCCAGCTTCAGCTGTCCTTGTGGTCTCTATTTTGTACTGTTATCATTTATTTGAAATTTATTGTATTAGACTTCCGCTGTATTATTTATGTAAACTCTGATGTAAAACTTTATTTAGTAGCTTCATGAACTACTAATGTATTATTTATTTTCCACTGTGAGATATCATATTGCTCTGTATCTGCGTCTGTGATATGTGATTATGTGATTTATTCTATTTACCCCAAAACTAATGACAATTTGTCATTTTGGACGGTTCGAGTTGATATTTTGTCGATTCGGCACGGTCAAAATGGCAGGTTGTTACACATTTGCACTTGAAGTTGTACACTATCTTGAATTTGACCCTGTCTTGACTTATTAGTGTTGCACCTGCCATGTTGGTATTTCGTTGTTCCTCGACCATTTAGCTTGCTGTGTACATTTGCATGTTTGCATACATGAACCTGCCTCATGTATATATCAACATATAACCTTGTGTTACACACTTGCACCATTTGTTTTAGAAACTGTACACTTGTACATTAGCTTTGTGAATGCTCCACTGTGTTTCCATTGTTTTGTTGACATGGTTATACCATGTCTGCACTGTCCATTGTTGCTATCATGTATATGAGCAGTCTTGACCATTATGAGATGAATTACTGTTTTGGTCCATGCTCATGCACTTGTCGAGCTTGGTCTTCATGACCGCTCCTCAGTTGCTCATACATACATACGCATGCTACTTGACTTGACTGTGTTCATGGATACTTGACCCATGCACTATGCATGCGTGCCAGGCTTTTCCTGAACACAAGTTGTTTGATATATTTGTCCAATGTTGACCATTTTGACCCTACATAGAAATACGTGTACATACATACACATGTATGTATATACATGTATAATGCACGTCCAAATAATATATATATATATATATATGAGCACTACAAGCGATGTCTACCTTGTGGTATTTACAGTGTATCACTATGAATATCATAAGCTGTATAGACATAGATGGATGTCCATAGAAATCAGATCTAGTCATGAAAAATGATGAGAAACACACCAAAATTTTGAGGTAAGTAAATTTTTAAAATAAAAGTTATATTTTCTAGAATATAAATATATTTTTGTTCTAGTTTACTGTATATTGCTTCTGTGATCGGTAAATAAAAGACTAGACTGACAATGAAGTATTGAAGACAAGTGACAATGAGTAAATGAGTGAGTTGAGTGAAATAGAATGAATATATGTTTATATAACTGAGTTACTGAGTGATGTAGTGAGGAACGGTGTAACAAATGAAACTGAGTGTATATGTATTGTATTTTAGTGAAATGTACAAATAGTGGAGTTATAAATTTGTACTGTTGAGATGATGAAATGAAATATTTATTTAAAATAAAATATTGTTTATATTTAAATTCTCGTGAAGTAGTATTATATTTAAATATAAATATTATCTTGTGTCTTTGATGTAGTATAACTGTACAATTACAAACACAATTATAATAATAAATATATGTTTGTTATCATCAAACAAAATCATAGAATTGTTAGATACAACACCTATCTCCTCTTTTCCTTTCTATCCAACTCCTCCTCATGCCTTTTCCCCCTCCTCTTCCACCTTCTTCTTCCACGCATATAATCGATCCCTCCTTCAGCCACTTTTTCTACTAAGCTGTTCTTTCTCTCCCTCCCTTCTTCTCTTCACCTTTCTACTCATTCCATCATAAGCAATGCTTGCCCTCCACCTACATCTCCTTCATGTTGTTATCATTGTTATGTTGAATATCATCATCAATAAAGGAGTTTGTAAAACACGACTTGGTTAAGACAAAGAACGACTCAATTCACATGGAAGACATGGTAGCAACAAAATAAGAAAATGGTGGAGTTACTTTTAAAATGGTGGGTGGATTAAATGTGATCTGAGTTAATGTAGGGACGGGGCGTTTGCAAAGAGAAAGTGAGAGTAGGGTTCGGTTCAGTGTTGTAAAAAATTAAGAGGGGAAAAATAGGAGTACTTATATAGGGTAATCCATGATGTCTCCTCAGATTCTCCGAAAAACAAGAAACTATTGGATCAATACCAATTCCTCTAGTAAGAGTATTTATTGACCTCTATCCAAATAAAACATATATACATATATATTTATATGTACCTATGTGCTCACATACACTTTGTTTTAAAATTGGTATTCTTTTATTAACCAATGAGATAATAGTACATGCATAAAACCAGGAAAGAAAGAAAAAAAATACAACATTAAGAAAAATTACAAATAAACTAAAATTGATTGAAGATCCAAATGCTTCGTGCCATATCTCTGCACAAACTATTCCAATTTGCACGTTCACATGCTTGTAAAGATCTGACACTTTCCTACAGAACTTGCATAACTGCTTCAGGCCGTAAAAAATTACTTACTAACTGCTAAATTACTCCAAAATTGAAACACAAACAATACCAAGATCTTAGCATACATATCTCATTAAAATGACAAAAATAATTCAAAAAAACTATATGGATTCATTTCCTACAGCCAGGATTTGTTTCAATTCAAAGAAGGTCATGTTCGCCATAAAACGTACTTTGGGAAGAAAATGTTACCACCTTTGTGCCTAGCCACTTTCGGCTATCTAGACTAACACAAATTAGAGATTGCCAAAGAAGATCGCCCAGAGTGATAATATGAAGGTCTAGACATCAAGTGTAGATGATGTGTTGATAAAGCAGTAGAGGAAACCTACTAGAACAACATCCAAGAAGCCGCAAGGTGAGGGATGGACCAAAATCTATGCTCTGGATTGGTATAACTACATGGCATACTAGATGAAAGCTAAGATTCATCCAATATCACTCCATTTATCTCAAAAAATAAGGCATTTACCGAAACCATCACTAGAACCAAGAAGCTAGGAAAAGGAGTTATAAGAGATATCACGCTTCAGTTCAACAAGTAGAGGGATCAGTATCGACATCCCCTTTGGGATCGATATGGATCCCTATCTTTGAATATTGGTGGGCTCCTCAAATTGACTTCTTCTATGACCTATGACTTTCCCAAAGATATTTTTAGCCATTCTACATCCATAAATAACAACTGCCTTTAATAGAAGTGGATCTTTTGGCTTTTTTTTACTTAAGTATTCTGTATGCTTCAGATTCCCACCTATCCAAACGTTGTAATCTAATATATTCAATAATAAAGTGATTAAATCCTCAAAGTGGACTAGGCTATTCGATACGGAACCAATATAAATTGTTATATTCTCTTTACCATTGTTTTACTTTGTTTAATTCATCTTTTTACATTTCGTCTTGTTCATTTTAGTTCTCTTTTAGAACTCTAGCATATTTATGCTAACTTTTGATACCAACAATGAGTTAATCAAAAAACAGTATGTGATATTGTAAATTGTGTCAAGCATAAGAAAACATCGTTAATGATAAACTTGGTAATTTGTATATAGAGTAACTTTTCACTGTCTTCTATAGAGTAATTTAGAATTAAGCATTCAAACAACAATAGAAACAATTAGGTAAACAACAATTATCTGCCTCAAGTACTTTTCATTATAATTTTCTTAATATATATATATATATATATATCTTTTTGCTGAGCAAGACAATATTTTTATTTTGTGATGCTTTTATCAAAAGTCCTCTTTTTAAAAAAATTGCAACCATTTTTAGATGTATAGAACCATTTTCAACATTCATATTCAATACTCTAAAGAGTACCAACTAGATTGATACACCCAATATATATTGCAATGATAAAATTCTTATACTTATTTTTCTTAGGAATGTATATTCTTCCATAGCTGAGTACTCACTTAACCCATTACACTAATATTTTGTAATTGATTCTAATATGTATATTGATCATTAGATTTGGTTACATACAAGTTACATGACCTTTTTTAGGTACATATATGATCTTTAATAGTGTTTTGACTTGAATACTCAAAAAAGTATAAGATAAAGCAAAGATGCAAGTTGTATCATAATGTCGACACTGATATGATCGTGTAAGTACCAACATAAATTAACTTGCGAGCCTAGCTCATTATTTATATCTCAACTAGTGATTTTGGCTTTCCATTTTATCTTCCATAAGCTAGTGACTTTGTCGGACAGATTCCCTATAAGTATCCTTTATTTGACAATGAAAAAAAATGTTTCTATCTAATCTTGCTTCTTTCTTTTTAAACTTGAACGCTATGCCTCATTTTTGCCACTAAGGGCTATTATGATCGAATTTCATTTAAATCCTAGGTTGAAACATTGTAATTTGATTGTACAAGTGCAGTAGTAATTGAGAAAAATTTATAGTGGATACAGGAAATAACTAGAAATCAAATCGCTCTAAAATCTTGTGTGTTCATAATCCTATTTTTGTCTTTAGATCTATTCATATAACTTCTCGATTTTATTATTATTAATAATAAAGAAAAATAAACTTAATAAGAAGTAATTTATTGAAAATAAAGAAAGAAATTAAAAGGAAAACTTCAACAATATCAGAATCTGACTATGGAAATTTTACCATTGTGTTCGTGGTGATTTTCTAAGCAATTTTCATGTATAACTTGTTTAAATCATATTCAAAATGGAGAAAATATATGAGGATTCATAAATTATTAATCATGTTAAGAAATTAATAACAAAAGAAAGAAATTTAATAATCTTAAAGGGTCGATTGGCTTGGGGGTAGGTCAACCGGGCAGCCGACCCCTAGGGGGTATCGGTTGACCCACCAAACCACCTGTACGCAAGTATGTTCAGGCGCGATTCAGTGTTTTTTAAATTATGAAATTAGTGAATCAAGAGCATGTATTCTTGGATCTTACGATTATATCTGGGCTTGTGACATGGCTAGACTAGATCTAATCAAGCTAATCATAAAGTTTAAGGTCCCCTAATATATATATATATACACACACACATACATACATATATATATATATAACCTTAAGCCTAACTGTTTCCTTACATTCAAATATTCTTCCTCTGGGTTCCCTCTTGGTTCAGCTGGGGCCTAATTCTAAATATTTTCTGGAAGAATATTTTAATAGCAAAATAGCAGACAACGTAGTAGCGTGGATCTGGGAGGACTATAGGCTTCGTCTAAGATGATAGGTAAGTGGTAGTATTACTTTAGGTTTTGAGTATTTAAAATAATAGGGTTGCAAATAGTTGTAGTTTACAATTTTCTTCTATTTTCTAATTTATTTTTCACTAAAGTATATTTTCAACCTTTTTCTTTACAACTATTCTTATTTTTCCTGTTTATTTCTATTATTTGCCTTCCTGTACATGTTAATATTTCTGCAAATGTTATTTTTGAAAAGTAAAGTTTATCCTTGTACTGATGTGAAAAATAATGAAAAGAGAATGAATTTCACAAAATATGTACTAAATAAGGAGGCATGAAATTTACAGAAAATCATTGTAACACATGTAAATTTGAAATAAAAAGGTAACGAACTAAATTTATAGAAAAACATTATGGAACATATCGATTAGTAATATAAAGAAAATGGATTGAAAAAGAGAAAAACTTGGAAACTTGCAAGTAAATTATGACACGCATAGTTATTAAAAAGGAAGGGAAAGAATAATACCTATTACGATATTAGAACTTGTCTTTGTGAAAGTATAACATCATTGGAAATACTCATGTTATGGGATCAAGTCAATAAATAGAACTCAAGTTATGGGACTGAGTATGAGAGAAGGCGCAATTAAAATATTATTTGTTAGGATCCATACCAACAACATAACATTTCGGTTGGGAGACTGAGATCTCAGGTCATGCGGATTGAGACTGGCCACACCATGCCGTTTAGGTAAATAAGTGGTCAAAAAGGGGGAAGATAGTTAGTGTGTATCGACGATGACTGAGCCTACGGAACTGATTAGGGTAAATAAGTTTCTATGCCCATGCACTGGATAATGTTTATCTGATGGATCCATGGACGAGCGATGATAAAGAACGAGTCTGGTTCACTTTCCAAGCTTGTTTCCAGTCAGTATAAAGGGCATACTGCCATGTCAGTATGGTGGTAGTTAGTAGAGGCCAACAATAAGGTAGTAGGAATCAATCATTAAAATATTTATATGGTAGGAATTATAATGCAAATAATCAACTTGAATAGATCAACTATGCAAACAACCAAGTAAGTAATGCATGACACCTTACCTTTGTAACACTAGAACTATTACCAAGCCTATTATCTCTTAATTGTTCAATTTCTAATAGCCGCTTCCATTCATCAGACTTTATGTGTGATCCATTCTCCATTATTCTCTTCCCCCATGGGCATACAAGAAAGTAGCAGGTATCTTGATAGACTCGGATCATGGTTTGGACACTCCATTCTTATGTATCTTCAGCTTCTATTTTCATTATGTTCTTTTACTTTAATGTAACTGGATTTGAGAGAGGGATGTTTTGATATATGTACTTTAATATTATTTTAATCTTGAGACGTTGATGTAATGACATTTGTTCCGTTATGAAATAATACTTTTTTGGAAGTTTTATATATTATTCTTCCACTGTAATTATTTTTATCTTGTATGAATCTTATTCTCTGTAAAGTTTTTAAGTGTAATTAAATGCTCCACATTTCTTGGCATAACTCATTTGAGGTGTGCCGAGGGACATGGTTTGTTCCATTCAGCATCAAAGTTGCTTAAACCATGATAAAGGGCCCTCACATTGTGAATCGTAGCAAAGCTTTATCTTTTACGCCTACCCATGGTGGTTTAGTCAGGCAATTGGAGGATTAGTGTAACAACCCAGAATTTTAACAATAGATATTAATTATTAGAATCTCAAAAATAGGAATTTCTGCAAACAATGGAATTTGACCACAAAACTTTAACCGTTGTATTCATCTCGGAATTCTGGTCCAATTTCATGTTTAGAGCTTCGCAAACAAAGTATGTATGAAAGCTACGCACGAAATACGAAAAACCGACAAAAATAAATAGAATATATATTATGTATTTCCTTCTTTAACCCGCCTTCACTGGGCATTTCAGCCGAAGATCGATCGACCGCTCCTAGGAGGGTGTTTGACCGCTTCGAGCCTGTAGTGCCTAGTGACGGCGAGGTTTTGAAGGGTATTTTCGTTATATTATATAATGTAAATAGACGTATATTTATTTAAATAAATCTAACAGTTCATAGCCAATTTCACTCCTATAAATAAAGGGGTAAGGCTTCATTCTTTTCCATACAAATCTGTAGGGAGCAGCAAAGTTCTATTATTTCTCTTTCTCTTCAAATCAATTTCTTAATCAAAATATATATTCATATACAATCAATCAAATACAAATCATTCAAATTTGAAAGGCACTATAATATTTAAATGAAAAAGATATGAATTGACGTTTAAGCTATTCTTCATCAGGTTCTCCCCTCTTTTCCTATTTTCTTGCAAATCTACAGATTTGAAAGTATCCCTTTTCCATGTTAATTGTAGATATGTAAGAATTTGGGAATTGTATGCCTAAAAGGTTATTCAAATTTCTGATTTGGATGCTTTCAGGTGAGCGAGAAATTTACATACAAAGTTATAATAGCCTATTTATCTCGTCTGAATTAGATCTCAAAGTTTATGCCTAATATCATCAGATCCGTTTATAATATTTTTGAATTTGAAATAATACATATGAGAACTGCTTACAAATATCGTCAAAACTTGAAAGTATTGAATTGTGGTTATGAATAATATTACTTTTAGGCTTATTTAATTGTTTATACATAACACCTACAATTTTGTTTAGAAATTTATTGTGGTTGTTGCAAAACACTGTAGATTTGGAAATTTGTCCCATTGATCACCGTTTAAATGTTGTTATATTCCAAATCTATAGCTCCAGTGTTAATTAATGAGTTATGTAATTTTGATTTAAACGATAGGAACCTGATTGTGTTCAATGTTGTTGGGATTTTGTCTTAGTTGTTGTGAATATATTGTTTTCCTCTTTTTGAACAAAAAGACATTATTTTGAAACCCACAAGAAGTATGATAAAAGATTGAGAAAGGGAAAAGTTGTGTAATTATACGTATAATATAAATATAAATATACATATTATTGCGTAGTTTACATCAACCATTCCAAAATATGCATAAAAATATATTTCTTGTAGTTTGAAATGTGTCTATTTCATCAATCAGGCATAATTTACAATAATAGTACTTAACGGTATTTTTTGTTAGATTTGAAACCTTATGGCAAGATTGAATGCAAAAAGGTATATTTGGAAAATGGTTAAACCAAATCATTAAACTTAACTATAAATAAGAACCAAAGAAATTTACTTTGTTGAACACACACACACACATACACACACACACACATATATTATCCATCCGAATCTACGTAAAACGATAAAATATATATTATATTAAATATTTGATGTTTGAACGGTATTAATATGGAACCATACATGTAAATGTAATCCATATTAAATTACTATATTTGTAGTGGCCATTGTAGTGACTAATATGATTGGTTGCTATAAATAGGACCATAATAAATAGATAACAATTGTAACCGACGTTGATTATGGGAAAGTGAATTTAATAAGGTAATTAAGCGTAATGGTTACAATTCCTAAATTGGTTAGGATAAATGTTGTATGCCCCCAATTAGGAAATTTAATTTATAACCACATCAAGACACGAGGTTAAGCTCAACTTGTGGTAGAAGCATGCTCGGAATCGACAGGCATATCCAGCATCCACAAGTAGTCAGCTTAATGTAAGAGGTCTGGTGCACAGATATATATATATATATATATATAACAGAAAATAAATAAATAAATTCAGCAATGTTTGTTGGGGTATAACAAATAGGTATTTCGGGATTGATAAGATAAGGATATCCATTGATAATTAATGTCTTAGGAAAATTATGGCCTTTAGGCTTATAAATGACATTAATTATAATCACTGAGATAAAAAAATTTAAAGATTAATTGTTGCCTTCGGGAAATATGACCGTTATGGTTATAACGGGAAATAAACATATAACAGATATAAAAAGGGGATTAAAGGGTATTGATGGTTGTTTAAATTACTAAGTCCAATTAGGTAAACCAATGAAACAAATATCCTAGGATACGGAGGATATAACTTTCCTTATTATATAACTTAATATGGAACTTATAATTAAAAGTTGGACTTGGTAGGTTAACAATGTGAAACATTATTAACCATAGGAATCCGTGACGATAATTAACAATGTACGTATGGTATTTCCGTAAAGAGAAACTGTTGACCAGCTTTTTGGTAAAAGCATCACAACCAGAATCTATACCTAAGATGAGCTATCTCCTTATTCTGAACTATTCATTCATCGGCCGACCGAAACTTGGCTCGACCCAAATCGAAAATTTTCGAGTCGAAGCACTCTTCAGCAAATGGATCGAAGTCCGAAGACCGGGTTGATCAAACTAGTTGATCAACTCCCAATTATGATGATCCATCTTCTATGCTGCAAAACGAAGCTGGATAATCAAGGCTGCTTTATTGGTCAAATTGGACCCGTTCAATTTCCTTACTCTGAATTCCAAGGTCGACGTATGCCTTGATAATCGAGAAGATGACCTATTATGTTGTACATACACCAAGTCTTGAGCTCCACTTATGCCGTAGATACCGAGGAGAACTAACCATTAGTAGGAGAATATGACCAGCCGCCTACAATTACTTTTTTGGATCAAGTAACACGTGGTTGGCCCCGGGTTGGATGATGGCCATATATCATCCTCATCAGCTCGACCTCTTTCCTGTACATACATCATTTCCTGAAATAGAATGTAGGTAAAAAACTTCCACTGAAAAGTTTATGGTTGGCACTCCAAAAATAGCCTACCATACACTTCGACTCTTCAATTCTCTAACATAAGGATTTTGTGTATAAACCACTTATATCTCTACTTTCCTTCTATCAAAGAAATTGTAACCTGTAGTCGACAGTATAAACAGAGATTATAAAGTGGACGTAGGCTTGGTTGAAGCCGAACCACTATAAAAATATTGTGTGTCTTCTGTGTTTACTTTTTTTATTGCATTATGTGATTATAATTATGTGTGGATTGCACATTTTGAGGGTTGGCTGTCATTAGACCAACTTTTGACGTAATCAGAAACTAAACGGGAATAACTAAAAAAAAGAACGCTTTGTTCCAATAAGGAAGAGCATTAAAGGCTAATTGGGTGTTGTAACACCCCATATTTTAATGACATTAAAAGTGGATAAATTAAATAATAATTAATTTAACATTCAGAATTAGAGGGAATGGACTATGCCATTGCGTCCTCTCGAAATTATGGTCAGAATGGACATTTGTTTTGCGTAAAATGGACACCATATGAAAATGTTGTGAGGGTTCGAAATTTGTTTAGACACAAGATATATATATATATAATAAATTCCAGAACCTTCAAAAACAATTCAAAAATCAAAAATCGGGCCAAATCGGGCTGAGCGGGAAAATTCCCGCTCGTGGGTGTCGCCCCCCGGGGGTGTCGGCATAGGTGTCGATCCCCCTATAGGGTTTTCGACATGGGTGTCGACCCCCTTATAGGGGTGTCGACCCCCTTATAGGGGTGTCGACCCCCCTCGGACAGATCTGGGCAGAATTTGTTTTACGTACCTGGACTTGATTCTAGGTCCGATTCATTGGTTCTAGGCTATAAATATGATCCCCTATTCTCTTATTTTCTCCATTGGAGATCATAGAGGCCATATGCTGTCGGGTTGCAAATTGAAACAGAATCAAAGTCTACTACAGTCAGTTTAGCTATTTAGAATTCAGATCTCTCTCTCTAAATTTTCTGAACCTAACGCTGTGAGTTTCTAGTCAACTTTAGGTTTAAATAAATAACAGTAAATTGTGAAATACTATGAGTTGGAAATGTTGTAAAGTATGAATCTTTGCCATTATTAAATCTTATACCATGCAGATCATGATAGATTTAATTCTCCAGATCTGATGCAATTGTGGCTATACTATGATGTTGCCTTTATGGATCTTGATTTGCAACTATGTTATGGTAAATGTAAACCTATTAATCTTGACAGTTGCAATATTACTTAGATCTAATTTTGTATGTAAAACACCTTTCATGTTGCGATCAACTTAGATACGTTGTAAGTTGGACATATTTAGATCTAAACATGCTTATGATCATGTTTTATGCTAAATCCACTTTATGATCATGTTTTATGCTAGATCTATTTTATGATCATATCTTATGCTATGATAGCTCTATCTCTCGAGATCCAATTCAATTGTGATTGTCCTAGTATGTTATTTTTGATTCATTTGGATTAATCAAATCATTTATGTGAACCATGAACATATGCCACCTTGAACTGATTAGGATTGGATCCACACCTTTATCTTAATTGTAATCTCTATGATGTGGATTTGGGTAGATCTATTTATAAACCTATAGATCTAAACCTTTATCTATGATTAGATATAATTTAATCTATTATATCTAGAGCAAGTGGACATTTTATGTAGATATAAAGCAATATTTATGTTAGATCCCGTTATGATGATGATTACATGTTCATGACAATATGTATGTTCATCTTGATATGATGTTAATTACATGTCCATTAACTTTGTTATCATACTAGTATGTTTATGCCAATATATGTTGAAACTATCACCTTTATCATATTCCCTTTTTCATTGTTATGGCTATACTACTTATTAGCCTAGATGCCACCAAAAAACGTGCGAATATGTTAGTGAAGTAAACGAGGGAAAAGGGATTTATAATTGGCATGTTATTTTTAAATGAATTGATATGTAATTCAAATTATTAGGTAAAATAGGTATTGACACCCATAAAAGGAAAGGACAAATTAATTGGTAAATTAATTAAAAATGGCATAATTTGAATATGAACATTTATGGATATGTAATTCAAATTATTGGGCAAAATATGTATTGAAACCCAAAAAGGGAAAGGTTTAATTAATTGATTAATTAATTAAAAATGGAATGTTTAGTAATTACAATTAGGAATTGTAATTGTACTTATGACATGAGGTTAGGTTACATTAGTGGTGGAAGTCTGCCCAGACCCGACCGACATATCTAGCAGCCACTAATGTTGAACCTAATGAGGGAGGTCTAAGTAAGCGAATATGGATCGGGCTAAGACACGAGGTTAGGCCCAACTGTGGAATAAGACTGCTCGGACCCGACCGGCATGTCCAACATCCACATGTTGTAAGCCTAATGTGGGAGGTCTAGCCCATTATAAACCATAAATGGACATGGTAATGAATCAGAATACTTCTCCTAGTCTAATCCATAAGGGATTGTATGAATATGAACCAAAGATAGGGTTAAGTAAAACATGCTTGGATCAGTGGGATGGTTAAAGTACATCTTGGGTAAGCAGGTAATATTAATATATATAGGCCCACAAACTTAACCGTTAAATAAACATGCTTGAATTAGTTGGAGGGTAAAGTACATCTTGGGTTGGTGGGTAATATTTATATATATAGGCCTACAAACTTAACATGTCGAGGTTATGTAATTAAAGACATCGTTAGGTAAACATAACCAGTGGAAAAGCTAGTAGTAAGGATGCAAGACAATGGGGAGAGCTTGCATCATCTTGTGTGGGACCCATTTCAGTCAGTAACCCTTAAATAGGTATCAACCGGGTACTCTGAACTAGGTCGGAGTGAAGCACGCTTATTGAGCTAATTGTAAGAGATCCAAACGTGGAGGCGGTGTTGACGGCGCGTTCCAACGGGGTCATGTGCATGCATCACTCCACCTTATGGGGAAGATAAGACACTGTGACATCAGTAGATATGGTTGTGCACATCCGGAAAATGAAGGGTTGCCACTTTAGGGAGTGATACAATCTACTGTGGGGCCAGCAAAGGGTATCTACGGAATAGGGAGCCGATTGATTAGGGGTATTAAATAGGGTACATCTAGTCCTGTCTATATCTGTGGGGTACATGTGTTTCTGTCTGGGCTAACACCTGTTATTTTTGTTTAGGTACCAGTTCTGTTTGGATTAAAACCCGCTACTAGAGTACACCTAAACTACCATTATGTTTCTGTTGGGATCATCCTGTTTTTGTTAAGCAATTGGGGAATATGTAATCCTATTACATATCTGGTATACTAGTATTGGTGCAGAGCAAGGAAAGTATTAAGAAGCACTATCTATTCTATCTTGTTGTCCTGTTTACCTTACTATGCTTGCCATTTATGTATTGATCTATCTTATCCATTTGTATGCCTATCATGTTACTTTTATTTATTTACTGGCTAAAAGTAACTAGACTCACCAAACTTTATGTATGACCCTTTTTGTTTCCACTTATTTTTTCTGTTTCCACTTCTTTTTCCATTTCCCCCTAGGTTTTCAGGGAGGAAACACACAAGCTTGATCGTGATTCTGCTTATTTTACTGGAGCTGCTTATATGTATGGATCAAGCTCCTATCCTTGTTGCTATGGCCATATTTTTCTCTTGGGGAATTTTCTTTCTTTTATATACTCTGATATTTCTAAAGTACAAGACAGTGGTTTTTATGTTGTAATGGGTTTTTATATTTCAGGCAAATGCTTTGGACCACGATATTTTGATGATTAATAAAGTTGTTTATTTCCGCTACAATTTTTTTTATATCTATCTTGTAATATTCTTTGTCTATTTACCTAAACGCTTCATGAAACTTAATGCATTCCCTTTGTGAGCGACAATAACGGACGTGGGGTGTCTCACTTGGTATCAGAGCTGAAGGTTTCCAGATTAGATAAAAGTTTTGAATATTTTTTAAAAAGGTTTTAAAAGAAAGTATTTTCAAAAAGAAAAGTCTGTATTGAAAATATTCCCCAAGAAGCCATATGTAATATCCTTCGGTCCTTTATCTAAATTCTTCCTTTTTCCTTTTTTCAGCATGTCTAGGGAACAAAACAATCCTAATATCCCAAAGGGCGTCACAATACCTAGATGGTTCCATAGGTATTTAGAGGTCACGACGCCTGCCGAAGGCCAAAGAGACGTTCCTCCCCTAACTGCGCCAATCATTCCTCCTCCTCCCCCTCCAAGAGCTGATAACTTCGCCAAGATCTGCAAAGACTTCTGTGCTATGGGAGGGAAGCAATTCCATGGGAATGAGACATTCATTGAAGCTCAAAATTGGCTCAATGAAACACCCCACCTCCGTTAGGGTCACTCTCAAAGGGAATGCCCTAATTTTGGTGGAGGTTTATAAGTACAAGTCACAGATATACAGGACAGATATAAGAACACATATTTGTAAACAGCGGAAGAACAACAAACTTTATTTCATAAAGTCAAATACGTGTTACAACAACATCCTTTCCAAAAGCATAACATAACACTTCATAATCTGTCTTGAGTACATTATTTTTAAAGAAGCATAAATAAAACATAGACAAACTGCCAAAGCCCCATAGTGGATTGTCCAAAGCCATAGTTCAAAACAGGAAAGTCCAAGCAATACATTTCTCTTCTTCAAGCTGGATGTTGAGGTAGGTCAAGCTGCTGTGTTCCCTCCCTGAGGACCTGGGGGGGGGGGGGAAACGGAAGAAAGAAGACGAAAGAAAAATAGAGTCAGACATAAAGCCTGAGTAAGTCTAGTACTACTTTGTCTATGAATAAAGAACTGGGTATGATAAGTAAAACAGGAAGTGGGCAAACACTATAACTTGGTTAAGTTGTCTAGGGTCGAATATACTATCGTACCCCATGTTAATCTCTGAACCCATGTAAACTAGTTTCCAATTTGCACCCCATAATCAGGGTAGTGTGATCCATTCTACTATGATCGGCTCCTACTCGCATAGTTACATGTGTCTTACGGCCCCCGATGTCTGTAGTTACCTATGCTGGTCCCACCATGGGGTGTATCAAGTCCCATAGTGGCAACCCGACACAACCTTAGAGTGCAAAGGTATGCTACTGGTGTCCAGTGCTTTATTTTTCTGCGCCGGAGTGCGTGCACGCCCGCACACCGTTAGAACCTACACTGCTACACCACCGCCGTCGATTTGACCTCTTACAATCAGCCCAGTAATCGTGCCCCACCCTGCCTAGTTTCAGGGTATCCTGATACACCTTTTAGGGTTACTGCTGAAAAGGGTCCCCCGTTACTAGGTTTTCTATCTCTAGCCAACATGCTAAGTTGGTTAAGTGTTTCCTAACCTAACCCCACCAGTCCGTTTATTTTAGCATGTTCCATTTTGATTAAGTCTTTAGTTCACTTAATCCTAACAATCCTGACTCAGCCTTAATTGTCTTATTAAGGCCCTGACCTCTCACATTAGACAGGTATTGTTGTGGCTGCCTGTTGCCGGTTGGTTCCGGGCAGTCTTACGCCACAACTCAGTCTAACCTCGGGTCCTTGCTGGGCTCCATGTTTAACCTCCCACATTGGATAGGTATTGTTGTGACTACTGGACAGCCGGGCGGTTCCGGGCAGGTTTACGTCACAACTCAATCCAACCTCGGGTTAAACACATCGTCTTTTCTACATTTACATATTTTGTCATTCTTCTTTATTTCTTATATGTAAATATTTGCGGCCCATTATTATGTTAATGGTGTAAAGGTTACACCAACCATGGGCCCAACCCATACTTGACTTTGGGCCCTTCTATTTCATATTTTCATTCATTAATTAATTTTTAACCCAACGTTGTTTTCCCCCATTTTACACGTCCGTTTATATATATTGGGCTTAGCCTTTTAAAGCCCAATTTTGCCATGCGAAAAGGGGAGGCTTATGGCGTATACACAAAGAGGGGAAAGTGAGCGCATGAACTTGCATATGACGTTGGAAAATACATAATAGAAATTGGTGTACTTGCATAGTGGTGACATATATTTTGGTCATAAAACATAGGTGACATAAATCAAGGCATGTAAACTTGCATAGGTTTAACTACAACATGAACCTATATTCTTGTTTAGGCATAATGTCAAACATAAGCATGGCCTAAATACTTCTAGCATAAACATGGCATATTGTCAAACATAAGCATGGCATAAAATACTTCTTGCATAGGCATGGCATATTGTCAAACATAAGCATGGCATAAAATACTTCTAGCATAGGCATGGCATATGGTCAAACATAAGCATGGCATAAATACTTCTAGCATGAACATAGCATAATTCAACTTAATCATGATTTAAGCCTAATCACATAACGATAGTATAAACATACTTATGCATAAATATTCCTAAACATGGTGTTTGCTTTAAACTTGCAAAAAGGGGATTTTTGAGTCCAACCTAGCCATGTCTCACATATGTCATTTAACAACATAGAACTAACATGGATTTCAATTATGCCTAATATTATTCATAGCCTAGCCATATTAATGAGTTTTGCAAAAGCATGGTTTAATACATGGATTATGGTGTAAAAATTCCAACATAGTTTCATATGAACTATAACAACCAAACTTGTTCAATTACTTGCAAAATGGTTTATGCACAAAATATACATCATGATAGCATAATAACAAAGCCCAAACTCGCATAAATTTCAATTAACTACATACATGTAGCTTCAACATAGATAACATAATTTGCGCAATATTCCAAACGTAAACTTGTATAGAACTACCGCATGTAGTTCTTTATAACATAATCCATAAATATGCAAACGTATATAAATTGATAAGAACGCATAAATATGAATTACTTCCATTGCCACAATTCAAGCATACACATCAACACAGTTGTTTATTATACCAAAGTAATACTCTACTTACAATGGTTGCGGCGAATTCTCTAATTAAGAGACACGATTCCTTTGTTGAATTGATTAGCTTAAGGTTGCTTTGAATTGCTTTAGGCCTTAGAACTTTCTTCCTAATCCTCTCTTTAGTTGGCGGCTATTCTTTGTCGTTCCTCAGCAACATGGCGGCTATAATCTTATTTTGAATGAATAGATTAGGGTTTAGTCTAGGGTTGTTTATATAGAGGTTAGGAATTGATTAGGACCCTTGATGTTGCTAGGATAGATCATAGCCATACATTAGGAAGAGAGACCAATAAAAACCCGCCACCTAGCCCTAATGACAAAACAGACCACTGAAATTCGACCAAACACAGACCTGGCCAGCCAGGTTGACTGGGCTCGACCAGGTCGACACCCCTGTCGACAGGGCTGTCGACAGCCCTGTCGACATGGGTAGCCCAGGTCGACAGCCCAGTCGACCTGGGTGGCTAGGCGGGTGTTTTATCCGCCTGGCCCATTGGGCCCCATTTCAAATTATTATTTTATTCTGTTTGAATTTTAAATTTAATTCAAAACTTCCGAAGGCCATATCTTCTTCATACGGACTCCGTTTTTCGAAAACTCGGACTCTATTTCGCGTATTTTTTCGAGACGAACGCAATGGCGTATCCCGTTTCCCTTAGTTCTTTGATTTGAATTTGATTATACTTTAATTCATGAATTTCACAGTTATAGAATTTTCGGGGTGTTACATTCTCCCCCACTTAAAAGGATTTCGTCCCCGAAATCTTCAAGTTAGGAGGAATGTATATCCTAACATCCAATCATCCATCTACTCATCCATCAAACACGAGCATCCATTGTCCTTAAAAGACTTCTAATGCTTCATGATCATATGCAAAGTGTGTGTGTACATGTACTTATCTAATGCAAAATCAGGCGGTCTACTGATTCAGTTGACCTCCTTAATGCGAATTATGTAAGTGCCATGAATCCATTATGTATGCAAATTTTCCTATTCTTGATTCTACATGAGTACACAATCATTCAATACAAATGCAGCATCCACTTGACAACACATTATAGTTCAACCACATACGAATGCACATGCAATATGAAGTGACTGAGCCGATCTAAAACCTAGATTGTGTGTGTATATGCAACCACGAGCAGCCACTAGCAATCACTTGCAACCACTTGCAACCATTCATACATAACATGTTTCAACTACATGTTTTCATCCAAAGGTTTTCTACCTAAAAGATACGGTCGAGGAAATATACCTAAAAAGATAGATAGATAAAAGCGCAACTTAAGGAAAAAGAAAGATCAAGGATGTACCCTCGAACAGAAAAGGGTAGGCAGTACGGATTCTATCTTCAGTTTCCCAAGTCACGTCTCCCTCGGCGTCGCTCCACTGAACTTTGACGAGCTTGACTTCGCGGTTGCATAGCTTCTTCACTTCCGTTCCTAAGATGCGGGTAGGAACTCAACTTATGGTTGCTTCGCGTTCCACTTCGGCCTCTTCGAGGATGTTTGGCTCTACCACTTCAGCTGACTCATGCAGACATTTTCGGAGATGTGAAACGTGAAAAACGTTGTGGACTCCAGCCAACTTCTCGGGTAGCTCTAATCTATAGGCCATTTTCCCAATCTTCTCGACGATAGGGAATGGCCCTACGAACCTTGGTGCTAGCTTCCCTGTGGTTCCAAAACGAACAACGTTCCTTAGCGGTGATACCTTGAGAAAAACTCTGTCTCCAACTTCAAATTCAAGGTCGGTCCTCCTCTTGTCGGCATAGGACTTTTGTCTGTCTTGGGCCGTCTTCATCCTTCTTCGTATTAAGTCTACTTTCTCTGAGGTCTCTCGGATCATGTCTGGTCCAAGTATGAGCTTATCCGTGGACTCCCACCAACAAGTGGGCGATCAGCACGGTCTTCCGTATAAAGCTTCGAAGGGCGCCATTCCGATGGTTGCTTGATAGCTGTTGTTGTAGGCAAATTCCACCAAAGGAAGGTGGTCTTCCCATGTCCCTCCGAAGTCGAGGACGCATAGCCTTAAAAGGTCTTCCAAAACTCTGTTCACTCTCTCTGTTTGGCCGTCAGTTTGGGGATGATAGGCTGTGCTCAAGCATATCTGCGTTCCTACTGCTTCTTGCAGACTCCGCCAAAACTCGCTGGTGAAGATGGGGTCTCGGTCACTAACGATGCTAGATGGTATTCCATGGAGTCGCACGATTTCCTTGAGGTAAAGTGATGCTAGGGATGAGGCAGTTCTCTTACTTTTGACAGGTAAAAAGTGGGCGCTTTTAGTAAGCCTATCCACTATTACCCAAATACTAGTGTTGCCTCTCCTAGACCTAGGCAGCCCATCGATGAAGTCCATTGAGATGCTATCCCACTTCCACTGCGGGACCTCCAGAGGATGTAGCAGTCCGCCAGGCTTTTTCTGTTCCGCCTTAACCTGTTGGCACACCATACACTTAGAAACGAATTCTGCCACGTCCTTTTTCATGCCGTTCCAGAAGAAAGT
Source organism: Allium sativum (assembly GCA_030737875.1). NCBI lineage: Eukaryota > Viridiplantae > Streptophyta > Magnoliopsida > Asparagales > Amaryllidaceae > Allium > Allium sativum. Next base: position 251,131,877 of record CM060909.1, on the reverse strand, counting down.
CCTTTTTATGTCTCTGTACATTTTATCTCCGCCTGGGTGTATCGTCATCTTGGAGTGATGTGCTTCCTCGAGAACCTTCTTTATTAAATCATTCGTCTGTGGGACGCATAGTCTTCCATCTCGCCTTAGTACACCCTTATCGTCAACGGAGTATCTGTTGAGGTGACTTGAAGTCTCACCCCTAATTAGCCTATCAATTATTTCCACAAGCTGAGGGTCTTCGCGTTGTGCTGCCCCTACCGAATCCACTAAAGTTGGGCATACTTCGAGAGATGCTAGCAAGCCTGGTACGAAATCGGAGGAAGGCCTAAAGTCGAAGCTGGCTATAAACTCTAGGCTTTGTCTTTCAACAAACAACGGGCTTAGGGTCAATTTCTTTCGGCTCAACGCGTCTGCCACTACGTTGCCTTTGCCCGGAGTGTAGGAGATTTCGAAATCGTACGAGGCAAGAAACTCCATCCATCTTTGTTGCCTCAAGTTAAGATCTTTCTGCGAGAAAAGATATTTCAACGATTTATGGTCAGTGTAAAGCTCGAACTTCTCACCTAGGAGATAGTGTCGCCAAGACTTGAGTGCAAAGACGATGGCGGCTAGCTCTAGATCGTGGGTTGGGTAGTTCTTTTCGTGCACCTTCAACTGCCTCCCGCCATAAGCTACTACCCTTCCTTCTTGCATTAAGACGGCGCCTAGCCCTGTCCCACATGCATCCGTATAAACAGTGAACACCTTGCTCCCATCTGGCAGCGTCAAAACTGGGGCTGTTGTGAGAGCCCTCTTCAGTCGTTGGAAAGCAAACTCGCAATCCAAATCCCAATTGAATACTAGATTCTTCTTGGTCAATTTTGTGAGCGAAGCTGAGATTTTCGCAAAATCCCTTATGAATTTTCGATAGAAACCTGCTAGTCCTAGAAAGCTTCGGACCTCAGTTGCATTCCTTGGTGTCTTCCAATCTTGTACCGCCACTACCTTCGCAGGGTCCACTGCTAACCCTTGTTTGGATACTATGTGCCCAAGGAACCTCACCTCTTCTCTCCAAAAGTGGCATTTGGAGAATTTGGCTTTTAGTTGATGGACTCGCAAAGTTTCCATGATTGCCCTTAAGTGCTGAGCATGTTCCTCTTCACTCTTTGAGAAGATAAGGATATCATCTACGAAGACCACTACGAATTTGTTGAGGAAATCTCTAAATACCCTACTCATCAGGTCCACGAAGTACGCAGGTGCATTTGTCAAGCCGAAAGGCATGACAAGCCATTCAAAGAAGCCGTCTGGGGTTCTGAAAGCCGTTTTATCGATGCTATCTTCAGCCACCCTTAGCTGATGAAAACCGGTTGCTAAATCGAGTTGGGAGAAAACAGACGCTCCTACAAGCTGATCAAATAAATCGTCAATTCTAGGGAGAGGGTGCCTATTCTTTTTCGTTAGCTTGTTGAGCTCCCTATAGTCAACACATAGACGGAGTGAACCATCCGCCTTTGTAGCGAACACCACTGGAGCACCCCATTCTGAAATGCTTCTCCTAATGAACCCCTTTTCAAGAAGCTCTTTAATCTGTTTACTGAGCTCTTTCCTTTCTCGTGGAGCCATATGTCTAACGGGCAACGCAACGGGCTTTGCATTATCTACAAGATATATGCGGAAGTCTATTTCCCGCTTCGGAGGCAAGCCCTTCACCTCTTCGAAGACATCCGGATATTCCCGGACCACTCTAACTGAATGCAAATTTTCAACAGAGGCATCTAGCGATTCAAGATAACTAAGCATAACCGCATACGAGGGATTACAAGAAATTTCCAAAGTATTACCGAGCTGGGTTAGGAGCCTAACAACCCTTTCTCACAATCAAGGACGGCCCCATTACTGGATAGCCAATCCATACCCAAAATCAAACCATACCCCGAAAAGCCCAAAACAAAGGCACTACATAGAAATTCAACACTTAGGATAGAAATTTTCAATCCCACACAGATCATAGACAAATGAGCTGGGCCCCCAATTGGGTTTGAAACAATTAAGGGGTCCTCTACCATACTAGTTTTTAGGTGCAGAGATTCTACTAAAGCAGACGAGATAAAGGAGTGTGATGCGCCTGAATCAAACAAAGTGCGAACGGGGTGATCATAAAGGTAAACTACACTTTCTACAGAAGTATTTATACCTCGCTGTTGCAATGGTGGCGCTTCCAGCACATGAACCTGTGCCCCTGAGGTGGATCCAGTGCCCTGCCCCTGCCCTCGTTTCCTTGGGCAGTCCTTAGCCCTGTGGCCTGTCTGACCGCACGAGAAGCACCCACCATTCTCCTTGGCCTTCTTCTTCCGGCAGTCCTTTACTAAGTGCCCCACTTTGCCACAGAAATTACACTTCCTCTTCTCTTTGTTGCCCTTTCCGCCCTTCTTAAAGTCTGTCTTCTTAGGCTGCAAACCCTCTTTCTTCCCTTGAGAGCTTTCTGCCTTGGTCTCCTTCTTGCCCTTGTCCTCTTCGTTCAGCAATGCCATTTGCACCAATCTTTCATACGTGGCTCCCATGGGTATATGGGTCATGGCCAAACTATGTAATGGCTCATTTAACCCCTTGACGAAACGGAGAGCCTTCTTATGCGGGGTGTTGACTAGGTCAAGCCCAAACCTAGCCAGCTCATCGAACTGATTCACATACTCTCTGACAGTCTTGTCTCCTTGCTTAAGAAATAAGAATTTTTCCAACTGCAAACTTCTTTCTGCATCTGAGAGAAACTTAGTCTCAAACCTTGCCCTAAAGTCCTCCCATGTATCCACTGGTCTTTCAGCATTGGTGACTTCCCACCAGTAGGAAGCCTCGCCCTTCAATAGCCACACCGCTAGTTGTACCTTTTGTCTATCTTCTACCTCAAAGATGATGAATAGGTCCTCCGTTTCTTTTAGCCAATTCCTAGCTGCTACGAAGGACTCAGTTCCATGGAAATCCCTTCCTCCCATAGCTTTAAAATCTTTACATATCTTAGCGAATGTGTTTCCCCGTGGAGGAGGTGGAGGAAAAGGTGCTGCTGCGGCTGGATGATTCCCTTCAGCTGGAGGAGGAGGAACGGTAGGACCTGGCTGAGTGGCCCTTGCCTCTAAGAAACGTCTAAACCAACCAGGTATGGGCACCCCTTCCGGCAAGTTAAGATCTTGGGACATGCTGAAACAAAAAGGATAGATTCAAAACGAAGGATAAGAGATAGTTCCTATGGCCTTGGGGAGTGGACTTTGCCTTTTTAAAATAAAATAATATTTTTCTTTTAAAAATGCTTCTTTAAATTTCCTTTTTTAAAATAAATTTTTCAAAACTTTTTATCTTATCTGGTAAACCTATGCTCTGATACCAAGTGAAACACCCCACCTCCGTTAGGGTCACTCTCAAAGGGAATGCCCTAATTTTGGTGGAGGTTTATAAGTACAAGTCACAGATATACAGGACAGATATAAGAACACATATTTGTAAACAGCGGAAGAACAACAAACTTTATTTCATAAAGTCAAATACGTGTTACAACAACATCCTTTCCAAAAGCATAACATAACACTTCATAATCTGTCTTGAGTACATTATTTTTAAAGAAGCATAAATAAAACATAGACAAACTGCCAAAGCCCCATAGTGGATTGTCCAAAGCCATAGTTCAAAACAGGAAAGTCCAAGCAATACATTTCTCTTCTTCAAGCTGGATGTTGAGGTAGGTCAAGCTGCTGTGTTCCCTCCCTGAGGACCTGGGGGGGGGGAAACGGAAGAAAGAAGACGAAAGAAAAATAGAGTCAGACATAAAGCCTGAGTAAGTCTAGTACTACTTTGTCTATGAATAAAGAACTGGGTATGATAAGTAAAACAGGAAGTGGGCAAACACTATAACTTGGTTAAGTTGTCTAGGGTCGAATATACTATCGTACCCCATGTTAATCTCTGAACCCATATAAACTAGTTTCCAATTTGCACCCCATAATCAGGGTAGTGTGATCCATTCTACTATGATCGGCTCCTACTCGCATAGTTACATGTGTCTTACGGCCCCCGATGTCTGTAGTTACCTATGCTGGTCCCACCATGGGGTGTATCAAGTCCCATAGTGGCAACCCGACACAACCTTAGAGTGCAAAGGTATGCTACTGGTGTCCAGTGCTTTATTTTTCTGCGCCGGAGTGCGTGCACGCCCGCACACCGTTAGAACCTACACTGCTACACCACCGCCGTCGATTTGACCTCTTACAATCAGCCCAGTAATCGTGCCCCACCCTGCCTAGTTTCAGGGTATCCTGATACACCTTTTAGGGTTACTGCTGAAAAGGGTCCCCCGTTACTAGGTTTTCTATCTCTAGCCAACATGCTAAGTTGGTTAAGTGTTTCCTAACCTAACCCCACCAGTCCGTTTATTTTAGCATGTTCCATTTTGATTAAGTCTTTAGTTCACTTAATCCTAACAATCCTGACTCAGCCTTAATTGTCTTATTAAGGCCCTGACCTCTCACATTAGACAGGTATTGTTGTGGCTGCCTGTTGCCGGTTGGTTCCGGGCAGTCTTACGCCACAACTCAGTCTAACCTCGGGTCCTTGCTGGGCTCCATGTTTAACCTCCCACATTGGATAGGTATTGTTGTGACTACTGGACAGCCGGGCGGTTCCGGGCAGGTTTACGTCACAACTCAATCCAACCTCGGGTTAAACACATCGTCTTTTCTACATTTACATATTTTGTCATTCTTCTTTATTTCTTATATGTAAATATTTGCGGCCCATTATTATGTTAATGGTGTAAAGGTTACACCAACCATGGGCCCAACCCATACTTGACTTTGGGCCCTTCTATTTCATATTTTCATTCATTAATTAATTTTTAACCCAACGTTGTTTTCCCCCGTTTTACACGTCCGTTTATATATATTGGGCTTAGCCTTTTAAAGCCCAATTTTGCCATGCGAAAAGGGGAGGCTTATGGCGTATACACAAAGAGGGGAAAGTGAGCGCATGAACTTGCATATGACGTTGGAAAATACATAATAGAAATTGGTGTACTTGCATAGTGGTGACATATATTTTGGTCATAAAACATAGGTGACATAAATCAAGGCATGTAAACTTGCAAAGGTTTAACTACAACATGAACCTATATTCTTGTTTAGGCATAATGTCAAACATAAGCATGGCCTAAATACTTCTAGCATAAACATGGCATATTGTCAAACATAAGCATGGCATAAAATACTTCTTGCATAGGCATGGCATATTGTCAAACATAAGCATGGCATAAAATACTTCTAGCATAGGCATGGCATATGGTCAAACATAAGCATGGCATAAATACTTCTAGCATGAACATAGCATAATTCAACTTAATCATGATTTAAGCCTAATCACATAACGATAGTATAAACATACTTATGCATAAATATTCCTAAACATGGTGTTTGCTTTAAACTTGCAAAAAGGGGATTTTTGAGTCCAACCTAGCCATGTCTCACATATGTCATTTAACAACATAGAACTAACATGGATTTCAATTATGCCTAATATTATTCATAGCCTAGCCATATTAATGAGTTTTGCAAAAGCATGGTTTAATACATGGATTATGGTGTAAAAATTCCAACATAGTTTCATATGAACTATAACAACCAAACTTGTTCAATTACTTGCAAAATGGTTTATGCACAAAATATACATCATGATAGCATAATAACAAAGCCCAAACTCGCATAAATTTCAATTAACTACATACATGTAGCTTCAACATAGATAACATAATTTGCGCAATATTCCAAACGTAAACTTGTATAGAACTACCGCATGTAGTTCTTTATAACATAATCCATAAATATCCAAACGTATATAAATTGATAAGAACGCATAAATATGAATTACTTCCATTGCCACAATTCAAGCATACACATCAACACAGTTGTTTATTATACCAAAGTAATACTCTACTTACAATGGTTGCGGCGAATTCTCTAATTAAGAGACACGATTCCTTTGTTGAATTGATTAGCTTAAGGTTGCTTTGAATTGCTTTAGGCCTTAGAACTTTCTTCCTAATCCTCTCTTTAGTTGGCGGCTATTCTTTGTCGTTCCTCAGCAACATGGCGGCTATAATCTTATTTTGAATGAATAGATTAGGGTTTAGTCTAGGGTTGTTTATATAGAGGTTAGGAATTGATTAGGACCCTTGATGTTGCTAGGATAGATCATAGCCATACATTAGGAAGAGAGACCAATAAAAACCCGCCACCTAGCCCTAATGACAAAACAGACCACTGAAATTCGACCAAACACAGACCTGGCCAGCCAGGTTGACTGGGCTCGACCAGGTCGACACCCCTGTCGACAGGGCTGTCGACAGCCCTGTCGACATGGGTAGCCCAGGTCGACAGCCCAGTCGACCTGGGTGGCTAGGCGGGTGTTTTATCCGCCTGGCCCATTGGGCCCCATTTCAAATTATTATTTTATTCTGTTTGAATTTTAAATTTAATTCAAAACTTCCGAAGGCCATATCTTCTTCATACGGACTCCGTTTTTCGAAAACTCGGACTCTATTTCGCGTATTTTTCCGAGACGAACGCAATGGCGTATCCCGTTTCCCTTAGTTCTTTGATTTGAATTTGATTATACTTTAATTCACGAATTTCACAGTTATAGAATTTTCGGGGTGTTACACTCAAGGAGGCCGAGGACTTGTTCGTAATCTTTGAAGTAAAGGATAGGAGAAGATTCAGTTAGCGGCTTGGCTATTAAAGGACGAAGCCTCATTTTGGTGGGAAGTCACCCAAGTTGGACGTCCGGTGGAAACTTGGGAAGATTTTAGGCAAAGCTTTGAAATGAAATTTCTTTCCTAAGTCGAGAAAAGCATGCAGATGGAAAGGTTATTAGCACTCAAGCAAGGAAACTTGACGGTGAAAGAATATGTGAACAAATTCAACCAGCTAGCAAGGTTCGGGTTAGAATTGGTGGATACGCCACACAAAAAGGCTTTGCGGTTTGCTAAATGGATGAATGAACCCCTTCATGGGTTAGCCATGTCCCACATCCCAATAGGAGAAACTTTTGAAAAACTTGTTGATATGGCCCTAATGCATGAGGAAGACGAGGGAGAAGAGAAGGAAGTAAAGGCTGAGGAAGCAACGCAAAATGAGAAGGTATGGCCCAAGAATGGACAACAGAAGAAGAAAGGCGAAAAGAATAACAAGATTAAAGATAAGAGGAAGTTCCATAGTTATGAGCGAGAGGATCACTTAGCCAAGGACTGCAGGAAAAGGAAGAATGCTTGCTTCGTTGGTGGAGAGGTCAGACATCTTATTAAGTATTGCACGGGCAAACAGCGACAAGGTCAAAGGGCAGGAACTTCTGAAGGGCAGGTGCATGCTCTTGCGATCAGTGCTCCCGAAAGAGGTAGAAAAATTTTCGTAGAAAGTTTAGTTCCTCTTTCAAATCATCCAGTTAGGACACAATTTAATTCTGGCACTTCACACTCATTTATATCTAGTTCTGGTGTTGAATCTCTGCACTTAGTTACCAGTATGGTAGTGGATCCCATAGTTGTCTCAAACCCCATCGGCGATTCGGCTAATTTATCTATGATTTGTAAGGGTTTGAGAATATCTGTGTTAGGCGTTAAATTTGAATGCGATGCATATGTACTCGGGTTTATGGGCTATGGGTTGATTCTAGGGATAGGTTGGTTTACCACATATGGTGCCGTTCTGGGTGGTGAGAGGTGGGTCGTTAAGCACCCTCGAAATTTCTTGTGACCCACATGGGTCTATCATGATTAGTTTCCTAGAGTCTCTTGAGGCGTCTATCGATGATCTGCGATCAGCACCAGTAGTCCGTGATTATCCTGATGTCTTAGACGAGGTTCGCGGATTACCCCCGAGGCGCGAGAAAGATTTCCGTGTATACATGGTGGACAATGCAAATCCAATTGCATTACCTGTGCGCCATATGGCTCCTAAAAGAAAAGAGGGAACTTGATAAGTAAGTGGCGGGGCTACTTGCGAAGAGGTTTGATAGGTGAATCATATCAGGATGGAAAATCTATTGAAGATAGTCCTTGAGGAAGCCCATCATTCCAAGATGACTATTCATCCAATGGCGATCTAATGTATGGAGTTCGAGGTAGTGGGGCCAAACATGCGAAAGGAAGTGAAAATAAAGAAGGAAGCAATGATTGGATGAGTTCCGATTTGCATACATGGATCGGAGGAAAAAAAAGCTATGCATACGAGAAGTCAAGTTGGTGAAGGTGCAGTGGGGAGACAATCAAGAAGATGCACCTTGGGAGACCGAAGACAAGATTTTTACGCTTTATAACCTTTCCTTTTCAAGGGAGTATTCTTAACTTCATCTAAGTATATCCTATCAGTCGAACCTTCGACCTTTAGGTAGGAAATCCCATGATAGTAAACATGTGTTTGAGACATGTTATGTTTGATGGCTGCAAGTGGATGCAAGTGTTTGCTAGTGGTTGCCTGTGGACGCATATACGCACACACGTTGGGAACTAGATCGGCTCAATCACTCTCATACTGCATATGGATGTGTGTGCATTTTCTTTTCTTTTATGGATGGAAATGGATCAATTAGTATATGGATGTTGCATTTGGACAAATATGTGTGCACACATATAGAACTTATATGATGTAATAGGTTTATTTACATACATATTTGATTCGTGGCACTAACATACATTGCATTAAGGAGGTCAACTGAATCAGTAGACCGCCTGATTTTCACATTATTTTTGGGCCATATACACATATTTCTACATATATTCATATAAGCATTAGATGCTTTTAAGGACAATGGATGCCAATGGATGTTGGATGAGTAGATGGATGATTGGACGGTAGGATATGCATTCTTCCCAACTTAAAGATTTCGGGGACGAAATCCATTGAGTGGGGGAGAATGTAACACCCCAAATTTTAATGACATTAAAAGAGGATAAATTAAATAATAATTAATTTAACATTTAGAATTAGAGGGAATGGACTATGCCATTGCGTCCTCTCGAAATTCTGGTCAGAATGGACATTTGGTTGCGTAAAACGGCACCATATGAAAAAGTTATGAGGGTTCGAAGTTTGTTTACGCACAAGATAAATATATATACATATATAAAATGAATTCCAGAACCTTCAAAAATATTTCAAAAATCAAAAATCTATCCAAAGCGGGCTGAGCGGGAAAATTCCCGCTCGTGGGTGTCGACCCCCCTAGGGGGTGTCGACATAGGTATCGACCCCCCTTATAGGGGTGTCGACATGGGTGTTGACTCCCCTATAGGGGTGTCAACATGGGTGTCGACTCCCCAATAGGGGTGTCGGCCCCCCCCGGACAGATCTGGGCAAAATTCGTTTTATGTACCTGGACTTGATTTGGGTCTGGTTCATTGGTTCTAGGCTATAAATATGGTCCACTATTCTCTTATTTTCTCCATTAGAGATCATAGAGGCCATATGCTGCCAGGTTGCAAATTGAAACAGAATCAATGTCTACTACAATCAGTTTAGATATTCAGAATTTAGATATCTCTCTCTAAATTTTCTGAACCTAACGCTGTGAGTTTCTAGTTACTTTTAGGTTTAAATAAATAACAGTAAATTGTGAAAGATTATGAATTGGATATGCTGTAAAGTATGAATCTATGCCAGTATTAAACCTTATACCATGTAGATCATGATAGATCTAATTCTCTAGATCTGATGCAATTATGACTATACTATGATGTTGCCTTTATGGATCTTGATTTGTAAATACGTTGTGATAAATGTAAGCCTATTAATCTTGATAGCTGCAACATTGCTTAGATCTAATTTTGTATGTAAATCACCTTTCATGTTGCGATCAACTTAGATATGTTGTAAGTTGGACATATTTAGATCTAAACATGCTTATGATCATGTTTTATGCTAGATCCACTTTATGATCATGTTTTATGCTAGATCCATTTTATGATCACGTTTTATGCTAGATCTATTTTATGATCATATCTTATGCTATGACAGATCTGTCTCTCAAGATCCAATTCAATTGTGATTGTCCTAGTATGTTATTTTTATTTCATTTGGATAGATCAGGTCACTTATGTGAACCATAAACATATGCCACCTTAAATTGATTAGGATTGGGTCCACACCTTTATCTTAACTGTAATCTCTATAATGTAGATTTGGGTAGATCTATTTATAAACTTGTAGATCTAAACATTTATTTATGATTAGATCAAATTTAATCTATTAGATCTAGAGCAAGTGGACAGTTTATGTAGATCAAAGCAATATTTATGTAAGATCCCGTTATGATGATGATTACATGTTTATGACAATATGTATATTCACATTGATATGATGTTAATTACATGTCCATTCACTTTTTTACCATACTAATATGTTTGTGCCAATATATGTTGAAACTATCACCTATATCATATTCCCTTTTTCATTGTTATGGCTAGACTACTTATTAGCTTAGATGCCGCCAAAATACGTGCGAATATGTTAGTGAAGGAAACGGGGGAAAAGGGATTTTTAATTGGCATGTAATTTTTAAATGAATTGATATGTTATTCAAATTATTGGGTAAAATAGGTGTTGACACCTATAAAAGGAAAGGATTATTTAATTGGTAAATTAATCAAAATGGCAGAATTTGAATATGAACATTTATGGACATGTAATTCAAATTATTGGGTAAAATATGTATTGACACCCAAAAAGGGAAAGGTTTAATTAGTTGATTAATTGATTAAAAATGGAATGTTTAGTAATTACAATTAGGAATTGTAATTGTACTTATGACACGAGGTTAGGTTACATTAGTTGTTGAAGTCTGTACGGACCCGACCGGCATATCCAGCAGCCACTAATGTTGAACCTAATGTGACGGCCCGCCCCGCACCAGTCGACATTTCCAATGAAAGTGCGCTGTGCCGATGTCCAACCAGCACGGGACGGTCGCCAAAGAAAGGAAAAGAAGGGAATTTTAACTAGCAAGGAACCCGTAGTATGTCTCACAGTGCATGGAATAAAATATAATAATAACATACTTGACATAACACAGGCGAGACAGTGCATAAGCTGAAAAACTAAACCATGACAGCAGCGAAAAATTCAAAATACAGCTTATGTTCCACATCATCATTATTACAACTTTTCAAACTGTCTCTAAAGCAAAATAAGAAAGGTACACTACTAATGTCCAAAGTAGTGACCAGCAACGGCACAGGGAGAATATCTATATATATCATACATGGAAGCCCCCTGCTCGTCTCCGGATCAGCTACTCGTGCATAACCAGCTAACCTGTCTCTAGTCTGCCCGTTTAAGAGAATCCAGAGTAATAAGAAGAGACATAAAACTCTGGGTAAGACAAAAGTCTGGTATGGGCGATAAGCAGCAAAACAGAACAATAACAGGTATACTAAACCATACCTGAACCTAGACCTACAACCAAAGAGTTAGCACAACAAGATGTACAATACTCTAAGGTGACACTAACATATGGTGTAAAGATACGGGGGTGGGGGTGTGCATTTCATAGTGATGTCAAACAATCAAGCATAACAACCATCCTCACATCTCTCACTCAGTGCGTAAAGCATACAGTATCCACCACTTTGATCACCCAAATCCTTGCTATGATCACTCTGCCCTATGGAGTCATGGCGACTCCACTGCACTGATCCATAGCCACTAGTCATTGCTATGTCCACTATGCGCAATGAAGTCATAACGACTCCATTGCACTGGCTCATAGCCATTCTACGATCACTCTGCCCCATGGAGTAAAAACTACCCCACTGCACTGATCTTAGTCTAACAATCGTCTCTCGGTGGTGAATCAAAGCTATGGACGTCGACAACTCCTTAGCACACGTCCCGCAGCAAAGTCCAATCATGAAGTTAACTCATTGGTTCCCATTTGGATCATGAGTTCTACTTCCCATTTGGACTACCTTTGCATATTGGATTTTTGTCTCCTCCGGATCAGTTTGGAAACAAGCTTCCATTTGGATCGGTCCTCTCCTCCTCGTTCAGTCCATGATCATCAACCCCATTCTGGTCGGGTCGTGGGTTCCTCCCCAGGTCAGGTCGATTCGTGATTCCAGCTCCAGAACATCAGGTCGGTTCAAGTGTGCAAGCATGGTTCGTGGTCCACCAAACGGTTCGGGTTGTGCTCTTCGGGTTGGGTCGGAGTAGCTCCACGGCTCGGTTCAGGTGTGCTTCAGCTCATGGTCACCATTAAGAAGCGGCTCGGTTCGGAGATCCTCCCTTCAAACTAGTCCATGTATGTCAACTCCTCAGATCGAATCACGAGCACCCATTGGGTTCAGGTCAGTTCAGTGTCGTCCTTCACGAGCGGTTCGAGGTCGGTCGTGGGATGCTCCACGAGTGGGTTCGGAAGATCTGATCCGGTCTCCTGCATATTTCCTGCACTTTATCCAGCGAGCAGTTTACACCACTCGACGGCGTTTTCGACCAATCTAACTTTTCTATGCAATCACAAATCACTCCAAATAGTCATAGCAACATGCATAGTCATCCAAAACACTAAAACAACAAATAATCATGATAATATAGATCAAACATACCCATAACCCATATTTCCCCTTAATCTCCCTTAATCATGTTTAAACATATAATTAGCAAAACTTAACCAAATTAACCCAAATTTCTATCAAAGCGCTAAAATAATATTTTAGAATTTTACAATTTTTTTTCAGATTTTTCTAAGTTATAATTTCACAAATTATCACTAATCACCCCTAATTAGCCGTAATTAGTGAAAAACAATGCAAATCAGTCACCTTAGCTACAATCAAACTATTGATCTGAAATATTCTTTGTTTTGGATCAAATTCTAATACAACACCGCAGCTCCAACTCTGATTTGGTGTTGTTTTGCCTTGATTTGATGTAGATTTTGCTAAAACTTGATTAGAGAGCGATTTGGGATGAAATTGGAAGGTGGAGGCCATGGCTAGGGTAAGAGAAATGTTTTAGGTGGCTGAAAAATGAAATAAAAATTCTTTTCCTACTGTTCTCAGCTTCCCCATAACCCTAATCCCAAAATGGGTTATGGGCCCTTTTGCTAATCACCTTAATAGGCCCGGTTAAGCTGTTTTTCACCTTCTAAACCTTGTTTCAGCCATATCTCCCAAGCGGTAAGTCCGTTTTCCTACTGTGACCACTTTACGGAAAGGTAAATCATCATGCGGATCTAATGGAAGTGGTTTCAGGTCAAAACTCCTTATCAATCAAAAGTTATGTCCGAAACAAGAACAGCTAGGGGTAAAACAATCATTTAAAAATAGGCAAAATTCATGAACGTGGGAAATGACCCCAATAATCGTCTCCCAAAGTTACATGGATATATGAATTTGCATGAGAAAGAAATAAATATTCTATGATCCCCTGCTGCGTAGAATGCGGGTCGTTACATTCTCCCCCCTTTAAGAAATTTCGCCCCCGAAATTCCTTAAATAAGAAACAAGTAAAGGGTCCCGCATGCCTACCCACCATTCACAATAATCAAACATACAAAACAACAAACAAGTGTATCCTAGCTGCAGAAAACTAAATTGCAATTAAAATCTTACCTGGTAAAGAGTTCTGGTTACGTCTTCCTAATGGTCTCTTCTATCTCCCAAGTACAGTCATTCTCATTCTCGCTCCACTAAAATTTGACTAGATCCACTGCTTTCCTTCGAAGTTGCTTCGTATCGTTCTCGACAATACGAATCGGCTTGGAGTTCCCAACCGCCTCGGGTTCTACTTCGATATCATCCAACTGATCAGGTGAAATAGTCATATCGGGGTCGTGCACAAATTTCCTTAACTGGGAAACATGAAATATGTTATGAACTCCCGCCATCTTGTCTGGCAACTCAACTTTATATGCTGAATTCCCAACTTGCTCGAGGATTGGGAATGGACCAACAAATCTTGGCGCCAGCTTTCCTCTCCTTCTAAATCGAATAACATTCTTTAATGGAGAGATCTTGACAAATACTAGGTCGCCAACAGAGAATTTCAAATCCTTTCACCTCTTATCATCATAACTCTTCTGCCTATCTTGGGCAGCCTTCATTCACTGTTAAATGATCTTAATCTTGTCTGAAATTTCTCTTATCACATTTGGTCCAAGCGCAAACTTCTCACCAGTTTCTAACCAACATGACAGTGAGTTGCATGGTCTTTCGTACAAAGCTTCAAATGGAACCAAACCAATACTGGATTGATAACTATTATTATATGCAAACTCTACTAGATGCAAATGGTCATCCCATGATCCACCAAAATCTAATATGCAAGCTCTCAAGAGATCTTCTAATATACGATTTACCCTCTCTGTTTGACCATCGGTTTGAGGATGATACGCGGTACTAAGATATAATTCTGACGTTAGAGCCTCTTGTAAGCTCTTCTAAAATCCACTAGTAAACAACGGGTCTCGGTCACTGACAATGCTTTTAGGTACTCCATGAAATCTCACTACCCACTTCATATATAGTTCCGCTAACTTAGCTGCCGTTTTATTCGACTTGATAGGTATAAACCCTGCACTCTTGGTCAATCGGTCCACAATAACCCAAATGCTATCATGGCCTGACCTAGTCCTTGGTAACCCATCGATGAGATCCATTGAGACTTGTTCCCATTTCCATTCTGGAATTTCCAATGGTTGCAACAAACCACTAGGTTTCTTTTGCTTAGCTTTAACTAACTGACAATTCATGCACTTGGATATAAACTTCCCAACGTCTCTTTTCATCCCTTCCCAGTAGTAGGTCTGCTTCATGTCTCGATACATTTTATTACCACGGGGGTGCGTAGTCAGTTTTGAGTGATGACATTCTCTAAGCACTTCATCTCTCAATCCATTGACATTGGGTACAACCAGTCTACCATTCTTTCTAAGCCATCCATCTCGATCAAGCCCATACTTGTTCATCTCTTTGTCGATTCCCATCTGTAACTTTGAGATGATTTCCAATAGGTTAGGATCGTCCCTCTAACTGAACCAATTCACTCAATCAAAGTGGGTTTAATCGTCAAACTTGCTAGCGCCTCTGGATCCAATTCGCACTATGGTCTTAAATCATACCCAGCGATATACTCCAGTTGCTTCCATTCTAGAGACATAGCCCCTAAATTAGCATGTCTCCTACTCAATGCATCAGCTACCGCATTTCCCTTTCCTGGTGTATACGCAATATTGAAATCATATGAAGCCAAGAATTCTAACTATCTCTGCTGTCGGAGATTTAGATCCTTCTGGGAGAAAAGGTACTTTAACGACTTATGATCAGTAAACAACTCGAATCTTTCTCGCAAGAGATAATGTCTACACATCTTCAACGCGAACACGATCGCTGCCAATTCCAAATCATGGGTGGGGATATCTTTTCTCATGTGGTTTCAGTTGCCGACTAGCGTAAACTACAACCCTACCTCCTTGCATCAATACATCACCTAGCCCGGTACCACATGCATCTATGTATACCGTCATCTCTTCATTCCCTTTAGGAATGACTAACACTGGCGCACACGTCAACTTTTCCTTTACGCTCTTAAATGCATTCTCGCACTTTTCGTCCCAAACAGAAGCTTGGATTTTTTTGGTCAACTGAGTCAACGGTGCCACTATCTTGGAGAAGTCTTGGATAAACTTAAGATAATATCCAGCCAATCTCAAGAAACTTCTTACGTCTGTTGCATTCTTGGGCGTAGACCAATCTTGTACCATAGCCATCTTTGCAGGATCCATGACAATACCATTCTCTGAAACAACATGGCCCAAGAATCTCACTTCCCTTCTCCAGAAGTGACACATAGAAAACTTTGCTTTCAATTGGTGTTTTCTCAACACCTCCATCACTACCTTCAAATATTCCTTGTGTTCTTCCTCTATCCTTGAATAAACCAAGATATCGTCTACGAACACGAGAACAAACTTATTCAATTGACCTCGGAATACTCCATTCATAAGATCCACAAAATATGCTGGTGCATTGGTCAACCCGAATGGCATAACCAACCACTCATGGAATCTAGGCGGCGTCCGAAAGGCCATTTTAGCTATACTATCAGCTTCCACCCTAAGCCGATGAAAACCTGTCGTGAGATCCAACTATGAGAACACTATCGCACCAATCAATTGATCAAACAAATCATCTATCCATAGTAGAGGATACTTATTCTTCCTCGTCACCTTATTCAACTCGTGGTAGTCCACATACAACTGCCTTGGTAGCAAACAAAACTGGTGCTCCCACTCAGAAACACTTCTTCTGATAAATCCATTCTTCAAAAGATCGCTTACTTGCACCCCGAGCTCTCGCTGCTCCCTTGGTGCCATACGACGAAGTGCCATCACTATAGGTCTGGCATCTTTCACTAAATCAATACGGAACTCAATCTCTCGGTGTGGTGGAAGTTTGGTCACTTCCTCGAAGACGTCCGGATACTGGCCAGCCACGGGCACATTTGACAACTCATCATGTGGGATGTCGAGGGAATTTAGAAAACTAGCCATTACCCCATCACTAGGTAGACCATCAAACACTACCCTCCGCACATCATCCGCTCTAACTGTCACCAAAAAGCCCTCACAGTCTACCACCACCCCGTACCTTTGGAGCGAATCGACTCCCAAAATAATGCCAAACCCAGTAAAGCCCAAAACAAAGCAATCACAAACAAACATACATCCATTACTCGATAAGATTACATTACGACAAATCATAGAAAGGCTAGTCGAACCACCAATCGGGTTTGTCACTGCTAAAGGTCTATCGACTATCTAGCCGTAATTAGTGAAAAGCAATGCAAATCACTCACCTTAGCCACAATCAAACTATAGATCTGAAATATTCTCTGTTTTGGGTCGAATTCTAATGCAACAAAGCAACTCCAACTCTGATTTGGTGTTGTTTTGCCTTGATTTGATGTAGATTTGGCTAAAACTTGATTAGAGAGCAATTTGGGATGAAATTAGAAGGTAGAGGCCATGGCTAGATTTAGAGAAATGTTTTAGGTAGCTGAAAAATGAAATAAAAATCGTTTTCCTACTTTTCTCAGCTTCCCCATAACCCTAATCCCGAAATGGGTTAGTGGCCCTCTTGCAAATCACCCTAATTAGGCTCGGTTAAGCTGTTTTTCACCTTCTAAACCTTGTTTCAGCAATATCTCCCAAAAGGTGAGTCCGTTTGGCTAATTTGACCACCCTACGGAAAGATAAACCATCATGCGGACCTAGTGGAAGTGGTTTCAGGTCAAAACTCCTTATCAATCAAAAGTTATGGCCAAAACAAGATCAGCTAGGGGCAAAACGATCATTTAAAAATCAGCAAAAATCATGAACATGGGAAATGACCCCAATAGTTGTCTCCCAAAGTTACATGGCTATACGACTTTGCATGAGAAAGAAATAAATATTCTACGATCTCCTGATGCGTAGAATGCATGTCGTTACACCTAATGTGGGAGGTCTAAGTACATGAATACGAATTGGGCTAAGACACGAGGTGTAATAACCCGGAAAATGCGGACCAGTTTAAAATTTTTATTTTGGCAATTTTAAGGAATGTTGAACATTTAAAATATATTATTTTAAATAATATCGACGAGAAATTTATTTTGAATATATTTAGAACGTATATATTATACACATCGTCGTTATAATATAAATAATTATATATAATCATAAATAGAATTGAAAATGGCGCGGTAGTTCGATAATTCGATTTCAAACTTCAATTGAACATATCGGGTGCAAAACAATCCGGATTTTAGTGAAACCAAAAACATTAGAATCTAATTGAGAATATCTTTCCAACGAATCCGGAAAATCGAAATTTCATAGCGGGAATCAAAAGATATGTCCAGTTGAAAATTCTGAATAGTCGCTATGGAATTCAGGCCCTTAAAAATGGGAATTTTGCAAATGACCTCGGATTTCGATGAAACCACTTTTGTTGGATCTGTGATGTCAAATTATTGCTAGATTTCAAATTTCATAATTTTTCGAATCAATATGTGAGCGGGGCAAGGGAAAATGCGTTTGACTAGTTTAAGTCGATTTTAATCGACTGGAAAATGGCCATTTTTCTAACAGTCTCAAAATTCGACGAAACTAGTTTTGTTAGGACCGTATCGTCAATACGAAGATAGAAAATATTTTTCTGGGATTTATAGAGTTAGTATGTGACCCCGGTAAATTGAAATGCGCGTTCAAAATCAATATATAGAGTTATAAGTTGATTTTGACGAAAACTGATCGAAACGATCGAATCAGCCTACGATACATATCCCATTGTGTTCGGAATGGGGGTGAAACGCTATGGACGACAGGCGGTGGGCCTCGTCTAGAGGTCGTATGTAAAAGACAACTTTTTGAAATAAAATAAAATAAAATAAAATATAATTAAATATATATACCCTGACCCCCTTTCTCTCTTCCTCACTGCCCTTTTCCACTATCAGGTTTAGAAAGAAAAAAAAAGGGAGAAAACGAATCGCGCTGCACCACCCGCCACCGCGCTTCCACCGCCGCCGCCTTGCCTGCTCCGCCCCTTCCCCCTCCTTCCTTGACCCTGCCGACTCTCTCCTCCATCGATTTGAAACCCCAATCGACCGCAACCACCACCGAACCCCCTCTTCCTCTTCCCTCCTTGCGCCGCCGTGCAGACGCCAACCGCCCCCTCCTGACGCGTGGGACCCCCTGCCCTCATCCTCGACTGCAATGCCCACACCCCTCCCCCTTTATATTCTCCCTCCTCTGCTAAAAACCCGTGCCACCACCTGCTTTCCTCCTTCCTCCGCAGGTGCAAGAACCCCCCTCCCCCCTTAAATCGAATACTGTAAGTTTTACTTTCATTTTGGTTAGTGATTTATTTTTATTTATTCAAGGAAATGGGTTAAAAGAAATAGGAAATAAAATCAGTTTATATATTTCTAAGTATGATTTTTTTTTATGAACAAGTTTTGATTTTTTATTTATATAATAGAAATGTTAAAGATATGATTTTTCTATAGTAGAAATATTAAAGATGTTATTTTTATATTGTATAGATAATAAAGATATAATTTTTATAATATAGAAAGTTTAAAAATATAATTTTTATATTATAGAAAGGCTAAAAATATTATCTTTATGTAGTAGAGAATAAAAATATAATTTGTATATAATATAGATGATAAAAATTCGATCTTTATTATGTAGGAAATATAAAAATATGATTTTTATATTATATAGATAATAAAAATTTGATTTTTATATGATGTATAGAATAAGAATATAATTTTTATAAAGAAGAAGTTTAAAATATAATTTTTATATTATAGGAGTAAAAATATGATCTTTATATTTGAAAAGGCGAAATCTTTATATTTGAAAGGGCGAAATCTTTATATAGAGAATAGCATGTTAAAAATAGGATTTTTATATATTGAATAGCGAAGAAAAAAATTCAATTTTCATATATTGAATAGCGAAGTAAAAATATGATTTTTATATATTGAATAGCGAAGCAAAAATATGATTTTTATATATTGAATAGTGAAGTAAAAATTCAATTTTTATATATTGAATAGCGAAGTAAAAATTCGATTTTTATATATTAAATAGCGAAGTAAAAATGTGATTTTTATATATGTAGTGGCTACGGGCAGCGAAAGTGACAAAAGGCGAGAACGACGAAGATTTCTATAAATGAAGTGTCGTGGAGTTGGAATAGCTATTGGTGAGAACTTCTCACTCAAATTTCCTTTTCTAGTTATATATATATGTTAGGATGCAGACGGTGTTTAGTAGCACCCGACACCCGTCATCCACAGACCATGGATGGCTTGTTTGTTTGATTGATGTGTCGTGAAATTTGTTTGTGTTGTTGATGTGAAATTGATAATATTAATTAATGTGTTGAAAGGAAATAAAATATTTATACAGTTAAAAATATTTTAACGTTAAAAATATAATTTTTAACGTGAATGTGAATAAATATTCATTTACAAACCGGACGGTTTGTTTATGTACACCTATTTAAAGGACATTGATTGGGTCGATAAATTTTACACATCGCCCAACTACACAAATAAAAATATGTGTTTGTTGATTTGAAACCCCACACGGGTGTTGGGATGAAATTTGGCGTACACTAATCCCAATTATTTAATTGTATATCGATCGATTGGTAGACATACTGTGTGAGCGTCGATTATTTATATTTGATGCTTATACAGTTGTGTGGTGCACCTTGGATGATGGTTGATTGTTTATCATTGCTATTATATACATGTGTTGTATGGAATCCATATAGTTAACGCTATATGGTAATTGATTGGGCCTCATTCCAATTTAGAAGATAAAGAATATTATAAAATAAAGGTTCATGTGTTGACCATACTCATCCGTTGAGATTAGTCATGTGTTGAATGAAATATTTTAATAATAAAATTTACATCTTTATCATTATAAAATAAAGGTTCATGTGTTGACCGTACTCATCCGTTGAGATTAGTCATGTGTTGAACGAAATATTTTAATAATAAAATTTACATCTTTATCATTATAAAATAAAGGTTCATGTGTTGACCGTACTTATTCGTTGAGATTAGTCATGTGTTGACAAAAATATAGATTCATTTGTCGAATAGAATAAAGGAATTATTGAAATATATAAAGCCGTATTGATTAGAGATGCGCTATTTTGACGCGAACGATATTTATATCGATTATATACGAATTTGAATTGAATAGAATAGAAAATGAATTCGAATTGAAAAGAATAGAAAATGAATTCGAATTGAATAGAATAGAAAATTAATTCGAATTGAATAAAATAGAAAACGAATTTGAATTGAATAGAATAGAAAATGAATTCGAATTGAATAGAATAGAAAATGAATTCGAATTGAATAGAAAATTAATTCGAATTGAATAAAATAGAAAATGAATTCGAATTGAATAGAATAGAAAATGAATTCGAATTGAATAGAATAGAAAATGAAATCGAATTGAAATCGAATTGGAATTGAAATGGAAGTTGAAATTGTTTTTGAAACGAATTTGAAATGATTTATAAAATTCGTTTTAAAAAGCAAATCGACGAAATATATAATATATATATTATATATATAATGGCCTGAATAGAACGCGCCGCGCCGTGGCAGTTCGCGAATTTCGACCATTAACTTTGAACGGACATTACGGGAGATCCGACCATCGGATTCTCCTAAAACCGGAACCGTTGGGTTCGTATCGAAAAGAGCTTTCTAACGAATATTAGAAATTTAAAATCTAACGGTTGGATTTGGAGATACGTCCAAATCAAATTTGGAAAAGGTCGCTGTAAGTGCAGTTCGATGACCGTTGATGGAAATCGACTGTACGGGCCTTGAAAAAATTATTAAAAATATCAGTAATTTGTATAAAATCATAATAAATGATTTGGGAAAAATTGGGATGAAAAAAAACTCCATATTTGAAAAGATAAAAATAGATTTTTATCGAAATGAACTAGTTTTGAACTAAAATTAAACCCGTTTATTTTTAAATAAATAAATTGGATTTGAAATGGGTTCGAAATAGAATTGATTTGTGGGTTTATTGTGAATGGTGTTTTAAATAACACTAGTTCTTCAACCCGATAATAAATAGAATGTAATTTGGGTTTATCGTGAACTGTGTTTTAAATGACACTAGTTCTTTAACCCAGTAAAAGGAGTTTTAATGAATCTGCAATTAGATTTAAATGGGGAATTGATAATTTAAATTATCAAATTTAGAAAATGAGCGAGAATGGAGTATCACTAGTTTTTCTCCAAAGCGATAGTTGAATCTTTAATTAGATTTGAACGTGGAATGGTAATTAAATTTACTGATAACACCGTGGTATTTGATATGGAGTATTACCAGTTTTGCTTCATGGGATGAATAGGTGGGATTGGGAAATAAAATAAATAATTACTTCGGTGTGGTTCGCTAATCTCGACTAGTTTGGGAAAAACCATAATCTGGTTTGAAATGACATCCAAAGGAATATTAAAGGATAAATTTTAAAGAATTTATCTTGGATAAAATTAATGGGAACCTTTTCCTAAGAATTGAGATTTAGAAACTAACTGTAGGTTAGTTAAGAAGAATGGTTTCCTGGGTATTGATCTGATGTTGGTTTCGGCCTTCGGGGTTAATATTTGGAGAATTGCCCTCTTACTGATTTACGGTTAGTGGCTAATGAATTGGAATGAGGCGTATGTTGTGTTTGCGTAACATTTGTTTTTAATATACGCGGGTTGTTCGGAAAGGCCGGGTTTACACCCATTCTGAATAACCGATTCGACGATAAGTCGAAGATGAAGACGGTGGTTGAAGACCGGAAGTCTTCACATCGTTTGGGTGATTACTGATGATCTTGATTGGGCTGTACACCCAAGATGAGGGAATCAGTTAGTGGTCGTCCAGACGTACTTGGAGATCGATGGATATGCGAGGAAAGTGCCTTCGGTTTCGTTCAGACCCAGAACGAACTTGTGAATGGATTGTGTTTCTGACATTGGATTTTATTCTGTGTTGATTGATTTCTATTAAATATATATCTGCTTGGCGGCGGAGAATTTATTCTCTTGCTTAACGCCCTTCTCTGAGACATATGAGCTTAGAGGTTATATATCGATAGATATCAATCGCATGGCATGAATTGCCTGTGTGGCACGCTGAGTTGCATGGATCAAGGCTTCTGTTGAAAAGCAAGGTCTTGTGGTTGATGATCAAAGCACGGCCTTTGTGGCGTAGCTTTGTGTATAACATGAATTCGCGAGCCTCACACCTCGGTATGAGTCAAAAATGGGATAAGGACTGCAGGGAGAGCACAACGTTTCTTTCTAGCTTTGGTGGTGTCAGTGACTTACCAGCCCTGACATTTATATACTTTTCACCTATGTGGTTGTTGGATGAGGTGCCTCGATTTTAGGTCTGTAAGGACCGGGAAACGTGTGTTCAGGCATAATTAATCCTGAAACGTAAGAGAGGACCGGCCCTGAAGCATCCAGGGGTTACCCAGAGTGTGTAGTCCCGAGGCATTTGCTAGAGTGTCTCGAAGCGGAGAGGAGCTTGCCCCTTGCCTCGACTCATGACGGAAATCCAATTTCCAATACGTGTATTGCGGTTTTATTTGTAGAGCCTAGTATGGCGACATGATAGATGGTACCCATGCCGCCTAGGATTTATATTTATGATTGAAATTGTTTTGACAATACACTTATTATAGTATCAAATGATTTGTTTTAAACGTACCAAGAATGTTTGTCTATTATAAGGGAAAACCCTATCCTCCGGCTTGCGTTGCATTGTGTGATGGGACCTGGGTCTTATAATAGCTTCATTTTTTGAAAGAGCATTGCGTTGTTTATTCTATGCACTGGTATTCTTGGGAGGAAACCCGTTCCGTGTTATACGGCGTGGTCCCTTGAATTACTCTTCTTTAAAGTAAAGTTTTAAATAACTGTTTTAGTTCTCACACCAGTCACATAACTGACCTGGAGTTTATTGTTTTAACCTAAACTCTGGGTGCCCTTATTTTTGACATGGGCATCTAGTAGTTTTGGTTTTGCATATTTATATTCACAGGATCCTGGTTTACAGCTGGAATGATATTCGGAAAGCTTTGTATCCGTATATCACCTTCAATTGTGCTTTGTATTATTTTTCCGCTGCTATGCAATTTATTGTAATATCTGATATTTATTTGAATGTATAATATTCATTTATACTCTGTATATTCTTGTATCTGATGGAATTGTTGTAATAACAATGAAATGTTCTTCCGTCTGCGTTCATTTGTGTGTTGTTCTCAAAGTATCCGCTCTTTCCTTCACGGGGAAGTAACGGGTTACTACACGAGGTTAGTCTCAACTACAGAATAAGACTGCCCGGATCCGAACGACATATCCAGCATCCATATGTTGTTGGCCTAATCTGGGAGGTCTAGCCCATTATAAACCATAAATGGACATGGTAATGAATCAGACTACTCAACCTAATCTAATCCACAAGGGATTGTATGAATATGAACCAAAGATAGGGTTAAGTAAAACATGCTTGGATCAGTGGGAGGGTTAAGTACATCTTGGGTAGGTGGGTAATATTAATATATATAGGCCCACAAACTTAACCGTTAAATAAACATGCTTGAATCAGTAGGAGGGTTAAATACATCTTGGGTTGGTGGGTAATATTTATATATATAGGCCCACAAACTTAAGCTGTCGAGGTTATGTAATTAAAGACATCGTTAGGTAAACATAACCAATGGAAAACCTAGTAGTGGGGATGCAAGACAAAGGGAGAGCTTGCATCATCTTGTGTGGGACCCATTTCAGTCAGTAACCCTTAAATAGGTATCAAATGGGTACTCCGAAGTAGGTCGAAGTGGGGCACGCTTACTGAGCTGATTGTAAGAGATCCAAACGTGAAGGCGGTGTTGACGACGCGTTCCAACGGGGTCATATGTGTTGGATCTAGATTAACCCTAGAGGGGGGGTGAATAGGGTTTATCACAGTTTTTAAACTGAATTGAAAAACTGATAGGATATTAAAATAATAAACAGATCACAGAATGCAGCAGAAATAAAAGTGCAGAAAATAAATCACACATAGATATACCCAGCTTCGGCAAAACCCTGCCTACTGCTGCATTCCTAAGGTTTCTACTAAATGTTATAAACAGATCCCGCATACAAGACCATGTACACTCGCAGCGCCTTCTCCTGTCCTAACTCTACGCTCAAAACCCTAGACTGATTCAATCCCCTGAATCAAATTTCCCCTAGTTTTTACAGACACTACTAAACTGCCAGTTAAATCCCTAACTGGTTCCCCCTAGATTTTTTACAGAATCTATAAACTATTCGGTTACAAAGAAATTAAAAGAAAATACAATGAAAACAAATTAAAACTAAAAAAAAAGAAACCCTGGGAGATTAAAAGAAAAGGGTCATCCCCTTTAACATGTGTTGGCCTGGTCAAGAGAAAATAGGCCGGCCCATTCACTACTCATTTGCCCGATCTCCCTCTTTGCTCTGGGAATTAAAAATGGTGGCGTCGGCTATGGAAATTCCCTAGGGTTTCCTCTTTAATCCCCAAATCGAGTTGCTTGGTTAATCAAATCTGTCTCTCTGATGTTCAAGTCTTTATGGCTTTCTGTTGCTCCGATTTGGGATGAGTTCTAGATCGAAAATCCTCTGGAAAATATGTGAGTAAATCTTAATTTTATTCTCTGCTCTTTTGATTATTGATGCTTGGGTTATTCGATCAATCTTGCCGATGATGAAATGGTTGTGTACATATAGGATTATCAATCCGACAACTTCTCTGATTTCGTTAATTGATTTGCTCTGAAATTGTGGTTTCCCTTTTTCTGAAAAAACTTGATTGTAATTGAAATTTGTTGCCTTGATTGTTGTAATGAATCTAGACACGATTCTGGCTTCCAAAACAGATTGTCCCCCTTGGATTTGAAATGCATCGGCTTTGATTTAAAGATGGTAATTCTGGAAAATTTATTTGCTGTCCCCCTTTAACAACATTGCCAAACATTTGATTACTGAAAAATAACATTTCTGCTGGCTTTCCCCTTTTGGAATCTCGGCTTTGAATTGCTTTGATCGTGAATTTGTTTGATGAGTCTGGGCGAGATTTGGGTCATATATTTTTACTTGAAAACTGAAAAATTCTTGCCAAATAAATTATTGCCAAAAACAATGTTGATTTCAAATCTGTATTTGGCTTTGCAAAGAATCTGGAAATATAATTTGTTGCCCCTTTTGAAATGACTTTGAAATGATAAGAAACTTTCCAAAAAATGATTTGAGAATTCTTTGTGATGCTTGAGTAATTTTTTGCGTGATTTCTGGAAAGTAAATTCTTGACCCCATGCGATATATGAATATTTCTGGAAACATTTCTTCCCATTAAAAAGTTGATTGTGTTTTTTCAAAATACTTTCACAAATCTGGAAACACTCTGAATTGATTTTCTGGAAGAGGAACACTAACGCACTTAAGACCATTCCTTATATGTGTCCACCTGTCTTGAGAACATGCCATGCATTATACTGTCTTCATTCATTTGTATAAAAACTGCTTGATAACAAAACTGGAAATGTCTAATTGTTGTCTCCTCTTTGTTGCCGTGAATTCACTTGAGTGATTTATGTTTTCCAAAACTTGAGTTTCTGGAAATTAAAGGATTTGTGTTTATGGTTCTTCAATACACTGTCCTTATTTTGTTTGCCAACACTCTTGCAATATAAGTGAATTTCTACTCTTCTTGTATTCTTGCATGTGAACATTTGATTCACCATGTTCACTGACTTTTTATAAAAACTTTGTATACACTATTTGCTCGTCTTAGATGTTATTGTAACAACCCGAAAATCTGGGCCAGTTTAAAATTTTTATTTTGGCAATTTTAGCGAATTTTGATTATTTAAAATGAATTATTTTAAATAATATCGACGAGAAATTTATTTTGAATAGAATTTGAACGTATATATTATATACGCCGTCGTTAGAATATAAATAATTATATATAATTATAAATAGGAATTGAAAATGGCGCGGTAGTTCGATAATTCGATTTCAAACTTCAATTGAATGTACCGGGTGCAAAACAATCCGGATTTTAGTGAAACCAAAAACATTAGAATCTAATTGGGAATATCTTTCCAACAAATCCGACAAACCAAAATTTCATAGCGGGAATCAAAAGATATGTCCAGTTGAAAATTCTGAATAGTCGCTATGGAATTCAGGCCCTTAAAAATGGAGATTTTGCAAACGACCTCGGATTTCGACGAAACCACTTTTGTTGGATCCGTGATGTCAAATTATTGCTAGGTTTAAAATTTCATAATTTTTCGAATCAATATGTGAGTGTGGCAAAGGAAAACGCGTTTGACCAGTTTCAGTTGATTTTAATCGACTGGAAAAGGGCCATTTTTCCAACGGTCTCGGAATTCAACGAAACTAGTTTTGTTAGGACCGTATCGTCAATACGCAGCTAGAAAATATTTTTCTGGGATTTATAGAGTTAGTATGTGACCCTGGTAAATTGAAATGCGCGTTCAATTTCAATATATAGAGTTATATGTTGATTTTGACGAAAACTGATCGAAACAGTCGAATCAGCCTACGATACATATCCCATTGTGTTCGGAATGGGGGTAATTAGCTATGGACGACAGGTGGTGGGCTTGATTTCGACTTCGAAATTAAAAGTTACCTTTTAAAGAGAAAGTAAAATAAATTAATATATATTTATTATATAAACCCCCCCTCATTCTTCTCAGTCAAACCCGAATCGAAATTAAAAAAAAAGAGAAAAAAAACCCGCCGCCCTTGGTTTCGCCGCCGCCCCACCCTCCAGGAGCCGCCGCGCCTCACCTCGACCCCCCTCCCGTTCTTCCTCCTCTCCCTTTGATGAAGGACCCCGCGCCCAAATCAGTGCCCCCCCAAACTTGAATAGAAAACCGGCGCAACCCAAAGGCAGCGCCATCGCCTAAGGCCGACGCCTCCGACCAGGCCGCCACCTGCGGTTCCGACGCAGCCCCTCCGCCTCCTCTGCACGTGAGCGCGATGGTGAAACAACCCCCCTCCCTCTGGAAACTCCCGTTCGAAATGTAAGTTTTTCCCTTTATCTTTTTGTTATTTATTTTTAATTATCTATTTAAAGTAATTCGGTTTTTTTTTATATATGAAAGAAAATTATTTTAAAACTCAGATTTTAAATAGAAATAAAGTTGTTTTAAAACCTGATTTTGAAAATATAGAAAGACATGATTTTTATCAGTAGCAAAGATCAGATCTATATATAGAAAATTACATAGAAAAGTTCAGATTTTTATATAAATAGCTTCATGATAAAAATATACTTTTTATATATAAGGTAGCGGTTTAAAAATATGATTTTTATTACATGTGCAGGATAAAAATATGATAAGAGCGATATAAAAATATAATTTTTATACATGAAGTGATATTATAAAAATGTGATTTTTATGTATGTAGCAAAGTAAAAAATTCGATTTTTTTATATATTGAATAGCAAAGTAAAAATTCGATTTTTATATATTGAATAGCAAACTAAAAATTCGATTTTTATATATTGAATAGCAAAGTAAAAATTCGATTTTTATATATTGAATAGCAAAGTAAAAATTCGATTTTTATATATTGAATAGCAAAGTAAAAATTCGATTTTTATATATTGAATAGCAATATAAAAATGTTATTTTTATATATATAGTGGCTACGGGCAATGAAAGTGACAAAAGGAAGAACGACGAAGATTTCTTCCTAAGAAGAGTCGTGGCGTATTGGATTAGCTATCGGTGAGAACTTCTCACTCTTCAATTCTTTTTCTAGTTAGATATATACTAGGATGCAGACGGTGTTTAGCAGCACCCGACACCCGTCATCCACAGACCATGGATGGCTTGTTTGTTTAATTGTTTGGTTGTGTAGTTGGTTAGATTATTTGGTTTGAATTGAATTGTTTGGTGAAATAAAATTGATTTGATTGATGTGTGAATGGCGTCGGCCTTCACTAGACCAGGGATAAGGCTAGGCCTTGTCCCGTTTCTAGTATCGTACCGTTATGCCGCCGAAATTTTCTAAAAATAAGTTAGAAAAATAAAGATAACATTTTATTTAATAAATAAACCAAATAGAATATTCATAGGTTGAATAAAATAGTTTGATCGTTAAAAATATAATTTTCAACGTGAATGTGAATAAATAAATATTCATTTACAAACCGGACGGTTTGTTTATGTACACCTATTTGAAGGACATTGATTGAGACGATAAATTTTACACATCGCCCAACTGCATAAATAAAAATCTGTGTTTGATTGCTTGAAACCCCACACGGGTATTGGGATGATATTTGACGTACACTAATCCCGATTGTTTAGTTGTATGTCGATCGATTGATTGACAGGCTGTTATAAGCGTTGAATATTTATATTTGATGCTTATATAGTGTAGAATGCACTTTGGGTGATGGTTGATTATTCATCGTTGTTGATATATACATGTGTTGTAGAAAATCCATATAATTAACATTATATGGTAATTGATTGGGCCTCATTCCAGTTTTAAAATAGAAATATTTGAAAAAGAAATATTTGAAATAGAATATTTGAAAATAGGAATATATGAAGCCGTATTGATTAGATTGACGCCATTTTGACGTGAACGATATTTATATCGATTTTATTCATTTTATAATGAATATCGAAAGTGATTTTAAAATCTGATATTTTGAAAAGAATTGAAATTGAATAGAAATGAATTCGAATTGAAATTGAATATAAATGAATTCGAATTGAAATCAATTTGAAATGAATTTAAAATGAATTTAAATTGGAATAGTCAATTTTGATTTAAAATTGAATATGAAGTTGAAAACATTTTGAAAATGAATTTAAAACGATTTACAAATCACGTTTTGAATTGAAATCGACGAAGTATATATAATATATATTATATATATATAATATAATGGCCTGAATAGAACGCGCCGCGCCGCGACAGTTCGCGAATTTCGACCATTGACTTCGAACGGATATTGCGGGAGATCCGACCGTCGGATTCTCCTGAAACCGGAACCGTTGGGTTCGTATCGAAAAGAGCCTTCTAACGAATATTAGAAATTAGAAATCTAATGGTTGGATTTGGAATTATGTCCAAATCAAATTTGAAAAAGGTCGCTGTAAGTGAAGTTCGATGGCCGTTGATGGAAATCGACTGTACAGGCCTTGATAAAATTATTAAAAATAGTAATAATTTGTGTAAAATCATAAGAAATGATTTAGAAAGAATTGGGATGAAAAACTCCATATTTGAAAAGATAAAAATAGATTTTTATCGAAATGAACTAGTTTTGAACTAGAATTACAATTCTATTTATTTTTAAATAAATAAATTGAATTTGAAATTTGAAAATAACCAGAATTTCCAATGATTGCATTGGAATGGATTTGAATCGAAATTGTCTTCGGAATATTTCGATGTTGGATTTCGTGATTATACAAATGTTGTTATGGAAATTTGAAAGATATAGATATATATATATCGTTATTTCCAATACGATCTTTGTTGGTCGCAGAATTTGATATTGAATATAAGCCAGGATATTTTCTATTCAGAGCCTTGTATTTAATATCAAATGTGATTTGGGTTTGTCGTGAATGGTGTCTTGACTAACACTGTTCTTGAACCCAGTTGAGAAAAGATTAAATATTTTTATTTAGATTTAATGAAGTGAACCAATTAAGTGATATTTAATTGGAATTGAATTGATATTGATTTTTGGGTTTATCGTGGACAATGTTTTTAAATAACACTCGTTCTTTAACCCGATAATTAATGGAATGCGATTTTGGGTTTATCGTGAACCGTGTTTTAAATGACACTGATTCTTTAACCCAGTTAACGATTAAAACTAAGTGGAATTTTAATGAATCTTTAATTAGATTGGAAAGGTATTAGAATGGAGTATCACCAATTTGCTCCAGGCGATAGTTAAATCTTTAATTAGATTTGAACGTGAAATGGTAATTGAATTTACCGACAACACTGTGGGGTTAGATATGAAGTATTACCAGTTTTACTTCATGGGATGAATAGGTTGGGTTTGGGAAATTAAAACAAATGATTACTTCGGTAAGTTTCGTTAATCCCGACTAATTGAATTGAAATTCAAAAGGATAGATTAAAGAATAAATTCAAGGAATTTATCTTGGATAAAATTAATGGGAACCTTTCCCTATGAATGTGAAATTTAGAAAGTAACTGTCGGTTAGCCAAGCAGAATGGTTTTCTGGATATTGATCTGATGTTGGTTTCGGCCTTCGGGGTTAATATTTGGGAAATTATTCTCTTGATTAATTTACGGTTAGTGACTGATGAATTGGAATGAGGCGTATGTTGTGTTTGTGTAACACTTATTTAAAATATACGCGAGTTACTCGGAAAGACCAGGTTTATCCCATTCTGAATAACTGATACGACGATAAGTCGAAGATGAAGACGATGGTCGAAGACCGGAGGTCTTCACGTCGTTTGGGTGATTACTGATGATCTTGATTGGGGTGTACACCCAAGAAGATGGAAACAGTTGGTGATCGTCTAGACGTACATGGAGATCGATGGATATGCGGGGTACTAGGTGCCTCCGGTTTAGTTCAGACCCAGAACGGACTTGTAAATGGACTGTGTGTCTGACATTGGATTTCATTCTGTGTGACTGATATCAGTTGCATAGAGTGGTTTGTCAGTGTGGCATGCTAAGATGCAAATGATCAAGGCTTCTGTTGAAAAGCAAAGTCTTGTGGGTGATGATCAAAGCACAGCCTGTGTGGCACAGCTTTGTGTAACGTGAATTCGCGAGCCTCATACCCCGGTTGTGAACCAAAAACGGGAGAGGACATCAGAGAGGGCATGCGTTTCTTTCAAGCTAGGGTGGTGTCAGTGACCCACCAGCCCTGACATTTATATACTTTTCACCTGTGTGGTTGTTGCTGCTGCGAGGCGACTCGGTTTGATCGGACGATCCGGGTCCGATGGAGTCATTCGTTGGCTCGTTTACGCCCCAAAGGGCGGGGAAACGTAGTGTTCAGGCATAATAATCCACATCGGTGGACCGGCCCTGACGATCCAAGGGGCAGTTGCGGCTGTTCCTGAGGCTCGGGCTAGACAGTCTCGAATCGGTAGAGGACGATCCCTGGCCTCGGTTCGCAGACGGAAACCAAACTTCCAAATACGTGACATTTGCGGTTTTATTTGTAGAACCTAGTATGGTGACATAGTGGGATGGGGCGCTTATGCCGCCTATGATTGATACTTATGATTTGAAGTTGTTTTATACACTATGCACTTATAATAGTATCAAATGATTTGTTTTTCAACGTATCAAGCATTCTTGGCTATTATAAGGTAAAAACCCTATCCTCCGGCTTGCGTTGCATTGTGTGATGGGAACTGGGTCTTATAATAGCTTCACTTTTCTTTATTTAGCATTGCGCTGTTTGTTTTATGCACTGGTATTCTTGGGAGGAAACCCGTTCCGTGTTATACGGCGTGGTCCCTTGATTTACCGAACTTTAAAATAAAGATCAATAACTGTTTTAGTTCTCACACCAGTCCCATGACTGACCTGGAGTTTATTGTTTTAACCTAAACTCTGGGTGCCCCTAGTTTGACACGGGCAGCTAGTAGTTTTGGTTTTGCAGATTTATATTCACAGGATTCTGGTTTATAGCTGGAACGATATCCGGAAAGCTTTGTATCCGTATATCTCTTCTAGCTGTGTATTGTATTCTTTTCCGCTGCTATGTAATTTATTGTAATCTCTGATATTTCTGTGTAATATTTATTTGTTTATACTCTGTATATTCTTGTAATCTGATGCATTGTTGTAATATACAATGAAATGTTCTTTTGTCTGCATTTTATTTTGTCGTGTTCTCAAAACAACTCGTTCTTTCTCTTCACTTCGGAGATCGGGGAAGTTCGGGTCGTTTCAGCGTGGTATCAGAGCTTTGGTTTACAAAGCTCAGAGAACAAGACACATTAGAACCATGCGAAAGAATTCATCAGAATTGGATTAGTAATATCTAATGGGAATGACTCGTTAGAGATGGGATCAGTAGTATCCTAGAACGAGTGTGAAGAGTATATTTTTAAAGTAAAAACAAGTTTTGTTTTGAAATTTAAATCAACTATTCGTATTTGATTATTTATTCTATATTGATCGGGACAAATCCGATATATAAAGATTTTGCATATATGTCTTGCAAACGTGTATTCGAAGTTTTAATGTACTGGATGGTTATAGAATCATACTCTAGTTGCCCGGGGATAATTCTGGTGATGGGGCACTGTCGCCAGTATTTATTTTCGAGTAACGAAAGTGAGATTTCTATATATTTCCTATTGACTGGTGTGATAACCGAAACTAGATAGGATTTATTGTTGTGATTTGGCATCAAAAACATGATTTTTGTATATGTATCAAAATTATGAATTTGAAACGTTAATCCACTAATTGATTGATGTTTGTGTTGTTTGTTTAATTGTTTGATAATTTTGAACCATTACGCCTTATTGTATCAAATATTGAATTGTATTGAAAATTAGCCGCATTTGCTTGCATATACATGTACTTACATTGAACAGGTCATAGCAAGGAGGCTAGAGCCGAAGAACAAAATTTGTTTGCCCGACAAATAGGTACATGTTTACTATATAATTTACTGTTTTGTTTGGGTGATGATGATTTTACGAGCCTATTGGCTAGCCGCTTGGCTTTTTCTTTTTCTTTTTGAGATCAGAAGGCCTGTATGGCAATTTCGGGATTTTCCCGTGGCTCCCGATGCAGGGGAGGTTATGGCGAAATTTTTCGAAAATTTAGGGTGTTAGCCAAATTTTTGAAGAATTTGAAAATTCTCAGAAACTGAAAAGTTGGAGAATGAAAGCCAAATCGAATGTAGAATTGATTGATCAAACCACTTTCGACTTTGTTCCTTTTCGGGGACGAAAAGTTTTAAGTGGGGGAGATTGTAACAACCCGAAAATCTGGGCCAGTTTAAAATTTTTATTTTGGCAATTTTAGCGAATTTTGACTATTTAAAATGAATTATTTTAAATAATATCGACGAGAAATTTATTTTGAATAGAATTTGAACGTATATATTATATACGCCGTCGTTAGAATATAAATAATTATATATAATTATAAATAGGAATTGAAAATGGCGCGGTAGTTCGATAATTCGATTTCAAACTTCAATTGAATGTACCGGGTGCAAAACAATCCGGATTTTAGTGAAACCAAAAACATTATAATCTAATTGGGAATATCTTTCCAACGAATCCAACAAACCAAAATTTCATAGCGGGAATCAAAAGACATGTCCAGTTGAAAATTCTGAATAGTCGCTATGGAATTCAGGCCCTTAAAAATGGAGATTTTGCAAACGACCTCGGATTTCGATGAAACCACTTTTGTTGGATCCGTGATGTCAAATTATTGCTAGGTTTCAAATTTCATAATTTTTCGAATCAATATGTGAGCGTGGCAAAGGAAAAAGCGTTTGACCAGTTTTAGTTGATTTTAATCGACTGGAAAAGGGCCATTTTTCCAACGGTCTCGGAATTCAACGAAACTAGTTTTGTTAGGACCGTATCGTCAATACGCAGCTAGAAAATATTTTTCTGGGATTTATAGAGTTAGTATGTGACCCCGGTAAATTGAAATGCGCGTTCAATTTCAATATACAGAGATATATGTTGATTTTGACGAAAACTGATCGAATCAGTCGAATCAGCCTACGATACATATCCCATTGTGTTCGGAATGGGGGTAATTAGCTATGGACGACAGGCGGTGGGCTTGATTTCGACTTTGAAATTAAAAGTTACTTTTTAAAGAGAAAGTAAAATAAATTAATATATATTTATTATATAACCCCCCCCCCTCATTCTTCTCAGTCAAACCCGAATCGAAATAAATAAAAAAAAGAGAAAAAAAACCCGCTGCCCTTGGTTTCGCCGCCGCCCCACCCTCCAGGAGCCGCCGCGCCTCAGCCTTGACCCCCCTCCCGTTCTTCCTCCTCTCCCTCTGATGAAGGACCCCGCGCCCAAATCAGTGCCCCCCCAAACCTGAATAGAAAACCGGCGCAACCCAAAGGCAGCGCCATCGCCTGAGGCCGACGCCTCCGACCAGGCCGCCACCTGCGGTTCCGACGCAGCCCCTCCGCCTCCTCTGCACGTGAGCGCGATGGTGAAACAACCCCCCCCTCCCTCTGGAAACTCCCGTTCGAAATGTAAGTTTTTCCCTCTATCTTTTTGTTTTGTTATTTATTTTTAATTATCTATTTAAAGCAATTCGTTTTTTTTATATACAAAAGAAAATTATTTTAAAACTCAGATTTTAAATAGAAATAAAGTTGTTTTAAAACCTGATTTTGAAAATATAGAAAGACATGATTTTTATCAGTAGCAAAGATCAGATCTATATATAGAAAATTACATAGAAAAGTTCGGATTTTTATATAAATAGCTTCATTATAAAAATATACTTTTTATATATAAGGTAGCGGTTTAAAAATATGATTTTTATTACATGTGTAGGATAAAAATATGATAAGAGCGATATAAAAATATAATTTTTATACATGAAGTGATATTAGAAAAATGTGATTTTTATGTATGTAGTAAAGTAAAAAATTCGATTTTTTTATATATTGAAAAGCAAAGTAAAAATTCGATTTTTATATATTGAATAGCAAAGTAAAAATTCGATTTTTATATATTGAATAGCAAAGTAAAAATTCGATTTTTATATATTGAATAGCAATATAAAAATGTGATTTTTATATATATAGTGGCTACGGGCAACGAAAGTGACAAAAGGAAGAACGACGAAGATTTCTACCTAAGAAGAGTCGTGGCGTATTGGATTAGCTATCGGTGAGAACTTCTCACTCTTTAATTCTTTTTCTAGTTAGATATATACTAGGATGCAGACGGTGTTTAGCAGCACCCGACACCCGTCATCCACAGACCATGGATGGCTTGTTTGTTTAATTGTTTGGTTGTGTAGTTGGTTAGATTATTTGGTTTGAATTGAATTGTTTTGTGAAATAAAATTGATTTGATTGATGTGTGAATGGCGTGGGCCATCACTAGACCGGGGATAAGGCTAGGCCTTGTCCCGTTTCTAGTATCGTGCCGTTATGCCGCCGAAATTTTCTAAAAATAAGTTAGAAAAATAAAGATAACATTTTATTTAATAAATGAACCGAATAGAATATTCATAGGTTGAATAAAATAGTTTGATCGTTAAAAATATAATTTTTAACGTGAATGTGAATAAATAAATATTCATTTACAAACCGGACGGTTTGTTTATGTACACCTATTTGAAGGACATTGATTGGGACGATAAATTTTACACATCTCCCAACTGCATAAATAAAAATCTGTGTTTGATTGCTTGAAACCCCACACGGGTATTGGGATGATATTTGACGTACACTAATCCCGATTGTTTAGTTGTATGTCGATCGATTGATTGACAGGCTGTTATAAGCGTTGAATATTTATATTTGATGCTTATACAGTGTAGAATGCACTTTGGGTGATGGTTGATTATTCATCGTTGTTGATATATACATGTGTTGTAGAAAATCCATATAATTAACATTATATGGTAATTGATTGGGCCTCATTCAAGTTTTAAAATAGAAATATTTGAAAAAGAAATATTTGAAATAGAATATTTGAAAATAGGAATATATGAAGCCATATTGATTAGATTGACGCCATTTTGACGTGAACGATATTTATATCGATTTTATTCATTTTATAATGAATATCAAAAGTGATTTCAAAATCTGATATTTTGAAAAGAATTGAAATTGAATAGAAATGAATTCGAATTGAAATTGAATATAAATGAATTCGAATTGAAATCAATTTGAAATGAATTTAAAATGAATTTAAATTGGAATAGTCAATTTTGATATAAAATTGAATATGAAGTTGAAACCGTTTTGAAAATGAATTTAAAACGATTTATAAATCACGTTTTGAATTGAAATCGACGAAGTATATAATATATATATTATATATATAATATAATGGCCTAAATAGAACGCGCCGCGCCGCGGCAGTTCGTGAATTTCGACCATTGACTTCGAACGGATATTGCGGGAGATCCGACCGTCGGATTCTCCTGAAACCGGAACCGTTGGGTTCGTATCGAAAAGAGCCTTCTAACGAATATTAGAAATTAGAAATCTAACGGTTGGATTTGGAATTATGTCCAAATCAAATTTGAAAAAGGTCGCTGTAAGTGCAGTTCGATGGCCGTTGATGGAAATCGACTGTACAGGCCTTGTTAAAATTATTAAAAATAGTAATAATTTGTGTAAAATCATAAGAAATGAATTAGAAAGAATTGGGATGAAAAACTCCATATTTGAAAAGATAAAAATAGATTTTTATCGAAATGAACTAGTTTTGAACTAGAATTACAATTCTATTTATTTTTAAATAAATAAATTGAATTTGAAATGGTTTTGAAAATAACCAGAATTTCCAATGATTGCATTGGAATGGATTTGAATCGAAATTGTCTTCGGAATATTTCGATGTTGGATTTCGTGATTATACAAATGTTGTTATGGAAATTTGAAAGATATAGATATATATATCGTTATTTCCAATACGATCTTTGTTGGTCGCAGAATTTGATATTGAATATAAGCCGGGATATTTTCTATTCAGAGCCTTGTATTTAATATCAAATGTGATTTGGGTTTGTCGTGAATGGTGTCTTGACTAACACTGTTCTTGAACCCAGATGAGAAAAGATTAAATCTTTTTATTTAGATTTAACGAAGTGAACCAATTAAGTGATATTTAATTGGAATTGAATTGATATTGATTTTTGGGTTTATCGTGGACAGTGTTTTTAAATAACACTCGTTCTTTAACCCGATAATTAATGGAATGCGATTTTGGGTTTATCGTGAACCGTGTTTTAAATGACACTGATTCTTTAACCTAGTTAACGATTAAAACTAAGTGGAGTTTTAATGAATCTTTAATTAGATTGAAAAGGTGTTAGAATGGAGTATCACCAGTTTTTCTCCAGGCGATAGTTAAATCTTTAATTAGATTTGAACGTGAAATGGTAATTGAATTTACCGATAACACTGTGGGGTTAGATATGAAGTATTACCAGTTTTACTTCATGGGATGAATAGGTTGGGTTTGGGAAATTAAAACAAATGATTACTTCGGCAAGTTTCGTTAATCCCGACTAATTGAATCGAAATTCAAAAGGATAGATTAAAGAATAAATTCAAGGAATTTATCTTGGATAAAATTAATGGGAACCTTTCCCTATGAATGTGAAATTTAGAAACTAACTGTCGGTTAGCCAAGAAGAATGGTTTTCTGGATATTGATCTGATGTTGGTTTCTGTAACAACCCGTATTTTCAATAACCTGTTATAACGTAAATCGAGGCAGAATTTAATTTATAAATCTGAATCAAGGGAAACGGGCTATGCCATTGCGTTCGTCTCGGAAAAATACGCGAAATAGAGTCCGAGTTTTCGAAAATCGGAGTCCGTATGACCCGATTAAGGCCCAACGAAGTTTTCAGAAAATTTCAAAGTAAAACCAGATTTCAAATTGAAGTTTGAATTTGGAAATTAGGGTCAGATTGGGCCAGGCGGGAAAATTCCCGCCAGAGCACCCAAGTCGACAGCCCTGTCGACTTGGGAGTCGACTTGGTTGGACCCAAGTCGACAGCCCTGTCGACTTGGCTGTCGACTTGGTTCAGCCGGACAGTTTTGCCTGGTGCACCATTTTGGAGTTGTGTTGAGTTTGCGGGCCAGATTCGGTTTTGAGGGCTGAGATTGGAACTAGGGTTTAATCCTAAGGCTAGAACTAATCCTAATCTCTATAAATAAGACCCTAACCAAAGCCTAAATCAACATTATTCACTCATACAACTAAACTATGGCAAAATCATTCCTCTCATGGCCTCCACTCTCTTCATTAAATTCCTAAGTTATTTCTATGAGAGATTTTCCATGCATACAAGTGTTTTCAAGCTTGTATGAGTGTCATTAGCTTGCATTCAAGTCAAGTTTCCATATTTACATCATAAAGCAAGGGTTTTGATCATTTTTGCTCAAGGGTTTTTCTATTGGAGCTTGCATTTTGGGTTTATTTGATTGCATAAGGGCTTTGTCTCAATCTTATATTTGCATATACTCATTTGAGTCTTCATAAGCATTGTAAGCCCTTTTCTACTTTCATATTTAAACTCTAAAGTTAAATGAATGATGCAAGTTTGGTTGATCATTATGCTATGCAAGTTTGCCATGTTATGATATGCAATTTTATCATGTTATGTTATGCAAGTTTGCCATGTTATGATATGCAAGTTTATCATGTTATGTTATGCAAGTTTGCTATGTTATGATATGCAAGTTTGCCATATGATATGCAAGTTATGTTATGCAAGTTTGGGTTGATCATTTTGCTCATGTTATCATGTTATGCAAGCTTATCTTGGGTTTATGAGCTTAAAGCTTCAAGCTTTAGGCTAAAGGTTGCATTTTGGCAACATGTAAGTTATCATATCCCTTATGATAACTTGCATGTGAGGCTAAATGCGAACTTATGGCAACTTCTACATGTCATTTATCACCATGTATCACTTGTATGCTAAGTTTGGTTTTATGCATGCTTTTGAGGCCTAAAAATGTAATATGCAAGTATATGAACATATGTACATTTCATATGCCACCATGTTAAACTTGTGGCTTCAACACCTTTATGTCATGATTATGCCAAGTTCCCTCTTTCTATCCTTTATGCGCTATTGCGATATGTAAGCGATGGGATTGCGTTTGGGGTTGGGTAAACTTAAAAGACATAAAAACATAAGATTGGGAATTTACCTATTAAGTTAGGTCTACCCATTGGGAATTTACCTATTAAGTTAGGTCTACCCAAATGCTTGAAAACTTGTAATATGTTTTGGAAACATAATGGACATGACACTTAGAAAATATAAGTGTGACCAACTCGAGGTTGGGTTGAGTTTGTAGCGTAAACCTACCCAGAACCGACCGGCTTAACTAGTTGCTACAAACAATAGGACCCAATGTGAGAAGTTGGTCATGTTGTACCTTGAACCCGAGGTTAGACCAAGTTGTGGTATAAAGCTACCCGTAACCGACCGACTTAACTAGTAACCGCAACGAAGTCTAATGTGGGAGGTTAAGGCACATTAATTAATTAATGCCTCATGATTAGGGTTTAAGTCATGGTCCACTTAATACTTAATCAAAGTGGGCTTGGTAGATTAATCAGGGTTAAGTCGTGAACTCATCGTTACACTTAACCAAGTTAATCCATGATTAGCAAGAGGGTTAAACCGTACTTAACCCACTAGAAAATCCTAGCAATGGGGGTCCACTCCAGCAGTAATCCCAAGTTTGTATCATTAAGACCCTAGGGACTAGGCTAGGGTAGGGGCACGATTACTGGACTTGAGGTAAGTGACCAAAAACGACGGCAGAGTGGTACGCCGGTGTAGTTCCGGGCGGACTATGGTCGTGCACATAGTCCGAAGCCGGGGAAAACATGCACGGGTACCAGTAGATCGAGACTGTGCACTTATGTTTATGGTGTCCAGGGGTTGACACCCTAGGGCTTGATACACCCGACGGGAGACCCTGCACAGTCTGACTACAATTATGTTTGGGCCGTATTGACACCAACACGTGACGAGTTAGGCTTAGGGAGCCGATCGACTAGACCGTTTGGTTGGACCTCGTATTAGGGTCACTTCATGTTATTGGACCTCGTATTAGGGCCACTTCATGTTATTGGACCTCGTATTAGGGTCACTTCATGATATTGGACCTCGTATTAGGGTCACTTCATGTTATTGGGCCAAAGCTTGGGCCAAGGGATCAATACGTGTTTATTCAAGTCATGTTAGTTTGCTAGTACACCTGTGGTGCAAAACCTTAAACCTGATTATGCGATGACACCTTTATCTATCATGCCAGTATGTAGTTATCCTTATGTTCATCCCTGCTTCTCATGCCAATTAACTTTATCAGTTTACATTGATTGTAGTAGGGCTTACTCAGTCTTTTTGACTGACCTGTTTTTCTTTCGCCTCTTTTCTTCCGTTTCCCCCCCAGGTTCTCAGGGTGGGAATATTGGAGCTTAGCTTGGATTTCTGATCGCTTGCTTGTGGGATTTTAGCTCATGTACGGTCTTGACATGAAGCTAGCTATGGTTATCACTTATTTTGGGGATAGTACTTATGTATTTCAGTTTTTCAGTGATGTTGTTTTTATCTAGACTTGTGTATTTGGAAAGTTGACATTATGTTGTACCAGACTTGTTTTGAAATAGTTTGAAATCTTCCGCTGTTTTACTTATCTTATTTACTCTGTTTACATATATACATATGTTCTTGTTCTGCCTTGATATATCATTATGCATGTTTACCTGATTCAAACGCCCCTCCAAAGTCAGAGTGCTTGCAAGAGACACCCTGGCGGAGGTGGGGTGTTACAGTTTCGGCCTTCGGGGTTAATATTTGGGAAATTATTCTCTTGATTAATTTACGGTTAGTGACTGATGAATTGGAATGAGGCGTATGTTGTGTTTGTGTAACACTTATTTAAAATATACGCGAGTTATTCGGAAAGACCTGGTTTATCCCATTCTGAATAACTGATACGACGATAAGTCGAAGATTAAGACGATGGTCGAAGACCGGAGGTCTTCACGTCGTTTGGGTGATTACTGATGATCTTGATTGGGGTGTACACCCAAGAAGATGGAAACAGTTGGTGATCGTCTAGACGTACATGGAGATCGATGGATATGCGGGGTACTAATTGCCTCCGGTTTCATTCAGACCCAGAACGGACTTGTAAATGGACTGTGTGTCTGACATTGGATTTCATTCTGTGTGACTGATATCAATTGCATAGAGTGGTTTGTCAGTGTGGCATGCTAAGATGCAAATGATCAAGGGTTCTGTTGAAAAGCAAAGTCTTGTGGGTGACGATCAAAGCACAACCAGTGTGGCACAGCTTTGTGTAACGTGAATTCGCGAGCCTCATACCCCGGTTGTGAACCAAAAACGGGAGAGGACATCAGGGAGGGCATGCGTTTCTTTCTAGCTAGGGTGGTGTCAGTGACCTACCGGCCCTGACATTTATATACTTTTCACCTGTGTGGTTGTTGCTGTTGCGAGGCGCCTCGGTTTGATCGGACGATCCGGGTCCGATGGAGTCATTCGTTGGCTCGTTTACGCCCCAAAGGGCGGGGAAACGTAGTGTTCAGGCATAATAATCCACATCGGTGGACCGGCCCTGACGATCCAAGGGGCAGTTGCGGCTGTTCCTGAGGCTCGGGCTAGACAGTCTCGAATCGGTAGAGGACGATCCCTGGCCTCGGTTCGCAGACGGAAACCAAACTTCCAAATATGTGACATTTGCGGTTTTATTTGTAGAACCTAGTATGGTGACATAGTGGGATGGGGCGCTTATGCCGCCTATGATTGATACTTTTGATTTGAAGTTGTTTTATACACTATGCACTTATAATAGTATCAAATGATTTGTTTTTCAACGTATCAAGCATTCTTGGCTATTATAAGGTAAAAACCCTATCCTCCGGCTTGCGTTGCATTGTGTGATGGGAACTGGGTCTTATAATAGCTTCACTTTTCTTTATTTAGCATTGCGCTGTTTGTTTTATGCACTGGTATTCTTGGGAGGAAACCCGTTCCGTGTTATACGGCGTGGTCCCTTGATTTACCGAACTTTAAAATAAAGATCAATAACTGTTTTAGTTCTCACACCAGTCCCATGACTGACCTGGAGTTTATTGTTTTAACCTAAACTCTGGGTGCCCCTATTTTGACATGGGCAGCTAGTAGTTTTGGTTTTGCAGATTTATATTCACAGGATCCTGGTTTATAGCTGGAACGATATCCGGAAAGCTTTGTATCCGTATATCTCTTCTAGTTGTGTATTGTATTATTTTCCGCTGCTATGTAATTTATTGTAATCTCTGATATTTCTGTGTAATATTTATTTGTTTATACTCTGTATATTCTTGTAATCTGATGCATTGTTGTAATATACAATGAAATGTTCTTTTGTCTGCGTTTTATTTTGTCGTGTTCTCAAAACAACTCGTTCTTTCTCTTCTCTTCGGAGATCGGGGATGTTCGGGTCGTTTCAGTTATACTGTTTAATTTACTGTTGACATACTTGTAGCTGCACCATCCATTGCTTGATCTGTGCACACATTCACATGAGCCCATGCTTCATGCAGTACCCATAATGTTACAGTGAATGCTTGAATATATATATATATATATATATATATGTGTGTGTGTGTGTGTGTGTGTGTGTGTGTGCCTTGCCTAATGCCTGAACCTGTAGCACTTGTGCTTGCCCCACTTGCATTGAATATAACTTTGTTGCACCACTGATTTG
Organism: Allium sativum; assembly: GCA_030737875.1. Taxonomy (NCBI): domain Eukaryota; kingdom Viridiplantae; phylum Streptophyta; class Magnoliopsida; order Asparagales; family Amaryllidaceae; genus Allium; species Allium sativum. The sequence continues at coordinate 251,088,739 of CM060909.1, read as the reverse complement.
TAAGTGATACACCCTGAACATATTTGAGTTTGCACCATGTATTTTATTTGCTGTTAGACCATGTACCTGCACCACTTTAGAGATACAGGTCTGATTTGATACACTCTTGTTTGACCATCCAATATGTTACACCATACACCATGTCATGTGTATATTGGACTTGTATATGCTGCCTTGTCCCTTGGATTTGATCACCAAGTTGAGACAGATCTGATCTGCCATGTTTCATACTTCATTGCTGCATATCCTTGATCACATGTATACACCTCATTGCTGTCTTGACTATGGCTCGACAATTTGATATGTTTTGACCACAATGAATATGCAGTTGACTTTTGTATGCTTTCACCTGGCTTTATATGTAGGCTGAACTACCATATACTTGTACATGCTGTGTATTTATGTTTGAACTGCCAGAAAAATATGTTGGCTTGTTGCATTTGAGCTTGATCTTTGCTGTTCACTTCATTTTGAAATCTGAGTTGCACCATTTTGCTGCTGAACATAATGCTCCACTCATCTTTTGAACCATTCCTGTAGCTATGTTTGTGGACATGTTTGCTGAACTCTTTATTATTGTTGCTTTTACTGTTGTGCTGCCTCGACACTTTGAATTATTGTTGACTTGTGTATTGCACTGAGTTGAGCAGGTCCTCGTGGCTACTCCTCAGTTGCACACTGATTGGCGAGGCAGTGCACATGTGTATATACATGCACGTGTGTACATGCAGCCATTAGACGAGTTTTCCTGTCCCTGTACTGAAATATGTGTATATACATATACAAACTGACAGACACAGATGAATCAGATCAAGTCATGAAATATGATGAGAACCACACCGAAATCTGAGGCAAATAAAATTTCTAAAATAAAATTTATATTCGCTTGTATTTAGAATATTATTTCTGCACCAGATACTGTGTGTGTGTGTTTCTGTGACAGGTAAGCATGAAGATGATGACTGGACTGACGGACAACAATGAGCTGGACTGACAGTGAAGATTGTGAAGACAGAAGACCGACAGAAGTCTAAGAGACAGTGTCTATGAATGTAAATGTATCAGTGACTGTATATGGATATGAAAATGTAAAAACAGTGATTGTATATAAATATGAGATGTATAGACAGAGTGTTGTATTGATGAGCTGTGTAACAAAAGAAATTGTATATGAAAGAATTTTATTTCACTGAATTACAATGATGAGCGAATAGTGGAGTTGTAAATCTATACTGTTAAATATTGAAATAAAATATTATATTTAAATTAAATACTGTGTGAATATTTGAATTTCTGTACAGTCGTATTCTATTTAAATATAAATATTATATTCCAGTCTGTGAAATATATATGAAACAGTACAGCAACAAACACATTTAAAATAATATATATATTTGGTTGTTATCATCAAACAAAAATCATATAATTGTGTATACATCACCGTTATATACAACAATCTCCCCCTTTTGATGATGACAAACAAATAAAAGATTTTGAGCACAACAAATGTGTTTGACAATGAATATTGAACTCCCCCTATTTATTAGCTCCCCCTACAACAGAAAACTCCCCCTATAACTATGCATGAGTGAAATGTGAAATATAATGAATTTTCAAAAATTAAAAATATTTATAAAATATTCACTCATGAATCAAAATCTCAACCCATTCTCCCCCTTTTGTTATCATCAAAAGGATACAGAATTCAAAATACAGATGAAAAATGACCCAAAAAAATGTAATTTCAGCATAAGAGGAAGAACAGTTATAAATCTCAATCAGTCAAACAAAAATCATAATATTCTGAGAACAGGTGGCATATTTCACATTGTAGAAAATGACGGGTTTACGATGAATTTTATATAAAATGGAGAGAGTTAAAAAAATGATTTTCAATTATTTTCCAATAAGATTTTTTATAAAAATAAAGCACAAAAACAGTGATGGATTTGGACTATAGTTAATAATTCAATTTAAGTGACAAAATCGTATAATCTCAAATCCCAATACCTATCAATCAACAAATCATAATATATCATAAGATTTCAACACATTTCACAAATAGAAAATGGATTGATAGGCTAGTTTTTATATACCAAGGAGAATTTCATATACAAATTTATTTAGCAAATTATTTTCTTTTCTTTTTCTTTTAATTTAAGAGCACACTGACCACGCATAACCAGATCTTGGATTTTTAAATGAGATCAGTTGCAGCTTAAATATAAGTAATCTCATAACCATGCATAACCAGAGCTTGGATTTTTAAATGAGGTTAGAGAAATACTTATGAATATTATATTATTATTATTTTCAGTTTCAAAATGAAAAACTCCTCAGTATACAAAACTAATATGTATGATAGAAATGTGGTAGGTACAGAAATGGTTTGTGAAATAAATTTCTAAATTAATCATATTATGAAATATAATCAACTGTACCGAGATCATTGAAAATTTTCAATTATCACTAATTTTAAATAGTAACATAGTCCCATTTCTATCACAAATATTTTCACTTTTTATTCACGATGATTTTTTTTAAAATAAACTCTCCACATTAATATAAAATTATCATGGATGGCAGAAAGGATGATAGGTAATGAAGATGGTCGTGAAATAATTGCCAGTTCAAAGATATTATAATAAATGTTCAACCATCATGAAGAATTTAAATAAAATCTCCTCTTATTGTGAAGTATACTGCAGTCAAAATTCACCACAATTTTAAAATCCGATAATAATTTTGATGAATTATAAATACATTTCAATTTGAATATTGATTTCAATTTCTGAATGAATAATCAATAAATAATTTTCAAATTGAAAATCAATTACAAAAGGGAAATGAAGATCTATACAAGACATGGGAGATTAAAAAATATACAAAAATTAGTACTACAAAACTGATACCACTTGGTGTCTTTATTTATGAGGAAGGTAACAAGACATTGGAGACAAACAAGTATAACACAGACAAAAGAATTTTAAATACAAAGCCCATGCAGATCAAGCAAATTAATTTCATGTATCAGAGCATGGTATGTATTTGATACCAAAAACAAGTAGTCACCAAAAATATATTTTCCAGAACAATATCTGAGTAGCACAAACATCAGATTCAAATCAGACTTGCCAAGATGTTGGTCACATTGGATGATTCATGATCTAATGAAAAAAAATCGTTTATTTTAAATCATTTGAGAAATATGAAACTCTCAGGATTCAGTGAATCAGTCACACCAGAATGTAAATTTCAGATTTATGATATGTGTGTGATTCAATAAATCAATGACTTCAAATGATTTTAAACAAACATATATTAAAATCAAATAACCATGAAATAATAGAGAATTTTAAGACCATATTTTCAAAGAAATTCTTCACAAATTTTTCTGACAATCACAAGACAAATTTCAAATCATTTACATCAAGATTGATTAATAATTCATGATCCAAAAATAGTGGTTTATTTAAAATCACTTGAAAAAATGTAAATCTTGAGATACAATGAATCAATTACACAGGATAATAAATTCAGATCTGAGAGGTGTGTAAGATTCAAAATATCATAAATTTTCAAGTGATCTCAAACAAACAAAAACAAACTAGATGATCATGAATAACAACGAGTTTCAAGATGTAAGCAAGGATTCAAGACCAAACAAAATATCCAAGCCAATCAGAAAATCAATGAAATTACCACAACTGGTAAATAGCAGAGTGTTGTAATGAGTATAATATTTCAAGCTTTTCTAAAATGAATTAGAATAAACTCAGAACAACAGAGATGTGTGATATTTCAATTGTTTTTCAGATCTTCAAAAAAATTTAGAATTCATATTAACAGTGTTCAAGATATGATATGAATACATCAACACTGTTATGAATTCAGAAAACAGAAAATAAACCTCAAAACAATTGCAGAATTTACAAGCTTAAATTCAAGATCTGGTAATGGTTAAAACATTAGAGTATTATATAAATGAAGTGAATTTCCAGCATTCTACAATTGGAAGTTTAAGGAAGCCCAGAATAAAAAATAATAATATGGCAGTGACAAATCAAAAACAAAGAATAGAATGGGGTAGAAGGAGGAATAAACAAAGAAAATAAAAAAATATTTACAAAGTTGAGATTAGAGATCATACCAGAATATGATGTAAGCAAAAGAATCTCTAACTCAACATACATGGCTAAGGAACTGGGAATGATACAGAAATATAGTCCAGCTTGGATTCAAATCTCTTTTTGCACAGCAATCCCTCAGCCTCCTCCGGCACCTAACAGTTTATAGAATCGAGTGGTCTAACAAAGTTTGTAAAACCACTCATAGTTTTATTCACATATTTTGGTACCCAGACTTGTTTATATAACAAACCATCAGAATAAACCTTTGTACCCTTAGGAACCCAGATCAGTTTGAAGTTAACTGAATTCGTTTTATTTCCTTTTGGGATCCAGATATGTTTAAATGGTTTATTATAAAATAATTTTTCATTTTGTTTTTGTTTCAAAAATCCTTTGGAATTTTCAAAGTTCAGATTTTCAAGTCCATTCTTTTCAAAGAAGTTTAGAGGATTTTTAAAAACATTTGAATTGCGATTTTCAAAAACATTTGTTTTCCCAAATCCAACACCATGTTTATTTCCAATAGAACTTTGGTTTTGCAACAACATATTCAACGACTTTTCACTATTAGAAAATTTAGTCAAAGTTGACTCTAGTCGTTGAATTTTGAATTTAAGATCACCGTTCTCTTTTATTAAATCTAAACAGCGGTTATCAATGATCTTCCTTTCAACATCATATTGTTTCAAAACCAAATTTTCAGATTCAAGTGATTTAATTTTGGTTTGGGATTCAGCAATTTCAAACTCAAAATGTTTTCGACTTTCAGACTCAAATTTCTTGAAATTTTCAATCTCGTTTTCAAGTTCTTTCAAAATCGAATTCGATTTCAACAAATTTTCCTTTTCAGCAATTTCAAGTTTGGAATGAATATTAGTTTTAAAAATTTCAAATTGCTTTTGCAGATGATTGTTCAAACTTGATAACTCAATCGTGTTGTTTTTTAAGATCAGAATTTCATTTTCAAACTTTTGAATAATTTTATTGAGATGAACAAGATTGGTTTCCAATTTCAAACAATTTTTGCAATCAGAATTTGAAGAATTTTTAAAATATTCAAGCTGTGATTCCAAATCATCAATTTTGCTGGTCAACTCATAATTCCTAGATTTTAGAGATTTGTTTTTAGATTTGAGTTTATCAACAGATTTAGTTAAATCAACACACATATAAATCAAATCTTCATATGAGAAATTTTCGACTTCAGCATCCGTTGATTCTCCATCATCTGATCCTTCTGAATTTTCATTTGTAAACCCTGTTAAACAGAATTCTGAATCTGAGTTGACATTCTGGGGTTTTGAGCTGTTGTCAGATTTTCCATACTTCGTATTGAGAGTATCCCAAATTTCCTGTGCAGATAAACATTGGTAGATAAGATTAAACTGTTCAGTACTAAGATAATCAAATATAATTTTCATAGCACGGGTATTGAAAGTAATATCTACACTATCAAATCCATGGATAACAACATTCCAACATTTAATATTAACAGACTTTAAATAAAATTCCATTTTGGATTTCCAGTTTAAAAAATCTGTTCCATCGAAAATAGTTAGAAATGGACTGGACTGACTCTCTATCAACTGACAACTAAGAATCACCATTACTCTAGAGTTAAACAGAATACCTGCTCTGATACCAAATGTTGGATCTAGATTAACCCTAGAGGGGGGGTGAATAGGGTTTATCACAGTTTTTAAACTGAATTGAAAAACTGACAGGATATTAAAATAATAAACAGATCACAGAATGCAGCAGAAATAAAAGTGCAGAAAATAAATCACACACAGATATACCCAGCTTCGGCAAAACCCTGCCTACTGCTGCATTCCTAAGGTTTCTACTAGATGTTATAAACAGATCCCGCATACAAGACCATGTACACTCGCAGCGCCTGCTCCTGTCCAAACTCTACGCTCAAAACCCTAGACTGATTCAATCCCCTGAATCAAATTTCCCCTAGTTTTTACAGACACTAGTAAACCGCCAGTTAAATCCCTAACTGGTTCCCCCTAGATTTTTTACAGAATCTATAAACTATTCGGTTACAAAGAAATTAAAAGAAAATACAATGAAAACAAATTAAAACTAAAACAAAAGAAACCTAGGAGATTAAAAGAAAAGGGTCATCCCCTTTAACATGTGTTGGCCTGGTCAAGAGAAAATAGGCCGGCCCATTCACTAATCATTTTCCCGATCTCCCTCTTTGCTCTGGGAATTAAAAATGGTGGCGTCGGCTATGGAAATTCCCTAGGGTTTCCTCTTTAATCCCCAAATCGAGTTGCTTGGTTAATCAAATCTGTCTATCTGATGTTCATGTCTTTATGGCTTTCTGTTGCTCCGATTTGGGATGAGTTCTCGATCGAAAATCCTCTGGAAAATATGTGAGTAAATCTTAATTTTATTCTCTGCTCTTTTGATTATTGATGCTTGGGTTTTTCGATCAATCTTGCCGATGATGAAATGGTTGTGTACATATAGGATTATCAATCCGACAACTTCTCTGATTTCGTTAATTGATTTGCTCTGAAATTGTGGTTTCCCTTTTTCTGAAAAAACTTGATTGTAATTGAAATTTGTTGCCTTGATTGTTGTAATGAATCTAGACACGATTCTGGCTTCCAAAACAGATTGTCCCCCTTGGATTTGAAATGCATCGGCTTTGATTTAAAGATGGTAATTCTGGAAAATTTATTTGCTGTCCCCCTTTAACAACATTGCCAAACATTTGATTACTGAAAAATAACATTTCTGCTGGCTTTCCCCTTTTGGAATCTCGTCTTTGAATTGCTTTGATCGTGAATTTGTTTGATGAGTCTGGGCGAGATTTGGGTCATATATTTTTACTTGAAAACTGAAAAATTCTTGCCAAATAAATTATTGCCAAAACCAATGTTGATTTCAAATCTGTATTTGGCTTTGCAAAGAATGTGGAAATATAATTTATTGCCCCTTTTGAAATGACTTTGAAATGATAAGAAACTTTCCAAAAAATGATTTGAGAATTCTTTGTGATGCTTGAGTAATTTTTTGCGTGATTTCTGGAAAGTAAATTCTTGACCCCATGCGATATATGAATATTTCTGGAAACATTTCTTCCCATTAAAAAGTTGATTGTGTTTTTTTCAAAATACTTTCACAAATCTGGAAACACTCTGAATTGATTTTCTGGAAGAGGAACACTAACGCACTTAAGACCATTCCTTATATGTGTCCACCTGTCTTGAGAACATGCCATGCATTATACTGTCTTCATTCATTTGTATAAAAACTGCTTGATAACAAAACTGGAAATGTCTAATTGCTGTCTCCTCTTTGTTGCCGTGAATTCACTTGAGTGATTTATGTTTTCCAAAACTTGAGTTTCTGGAAATTAAAGGATTTGTGTTTATGGTTCTTCAATACACTGTCCTTATTTTGTTTGCCAACACTCTTGCCATATAAGTGAATTTCTACTCTTCCTGTATTCTTGCATGTGAACATTTGATTCACCATGTTCACTGACTTTTTATAAAAACTTTGTATACACTATTTGCTCGGCTTAGATGTTATACTGTTTAATTTACTGTTGACATACTTGTAGCTGCACCATCCATTGCTTGATCTGTGCACACATTCACATGAGCCCATGCTTCATGCAGTACCCATAATGTTACAGTGAATGCTTGAATATATATATATGTGTGTGCCTTGCCTAATGCCTGAACCTGTAGCACTTGTGCTTGCCCCACTTGCATTGAATATAACTTTGTTGCACCACTGATTTGTAAGTGATACACTCTGAACATATTTGAGTTTGCACCATGTATTTTATTTACTGTTAGACCATGTACCTGCACCACTTTAGAGATATAGGTCTGATTTGATACACTCTTGTTTGACCATCCAATATGTTACACCATACACCATGTCATGTGTATACTGGACTTGTATATGCTGCCTTGTCCCTTGGATTTGATCACCAAGTTGAGACAGACATGATCTGCCATGTTTCATACTTCATTGCTGCATATCCTTGATCACATGTATACACCTCATTGCTGTCTTGACTATGGCTCGACAATTTGATATGTTTTGACCACAATGAATATGCAGTTGACTTTTGTATGCTTTCACCTGGCTTTATATGTAGGCTGAACTACCATATACTTGTACATGCTGTGTATTTATGTTTGAACTGCCAGAAAAATATGTTGGCTTGTTGCATTTGAGCTTGATCTTTGCTGTTCACTTCATTTTGAAATCTGAGTTGCACCATTTTGCTGCTGAACATAATGCTCCACTCATCTTTTGAACCATTCCTGTAGCTATGTTTGTGGACATGTTTGCTGAACTCTTTATTATTGTTGCTTTTACTGTTGTGCTGCCTCGACACTTTGAATTATTATTGACTTGTGTATTGCACTGAGTTGAGCAGGTCCTCGTGGCTACTCCTCAGTTGCACACTGATTGGCGAGGCAGTGCACATGTGTATATACATGCACGTGTGTACATGCAGCCATTAGACGAGTTTTCCTGTCCCTGTACTGAAATATGTGTATATACATATACAAACTGACAGACACAGATGAATCAGATAAAGTCATGAAAAATGATGAGAAACACACCGAAATCTGAGGCAAATAAAATTTTAAAAATAAAATTTATATTCGCTTGTATTTAGAATATTATTTCTGTACCAGATACTGTGTGTGTGTGTTTCTGTGACAGGTAAGCATGAAGATGATGACTGGACTGACGGACAACAATGAGCTGGACTGACAGTGAAGATTGTGAAGACAGAAGACCGACAGAAGTCTAAGAGACAGTGTCTATGAATGTAAATGTATCAGTGACTGTATATGGATATGAAAATGTAAAAACAGTGATTGTATATAAATATGAGATGTATAGACAGAGTGTTGTATTGATGAGTTGTGTAACAAAAGAAATTGTATATGAAAGAATTTTATTTCAGTGAATTACAATGATGAGCGAATAGTGGAGTTGTAAATCTATACTGTTAAATATTGAAATAAAATATTATATTTAAATAAAATACTGTGTGAATATTTGAATTTCTGTACAGTCGTATTCTATTTAAATATAAATATTATATTCCAGTCTGTGAAATATATATGAAACAGTACATCAACAAACACATTTAAAATAATATATATTTGGTTGTTATCATCAAACAAAAATCATATAATTGTGTATACAACACCGTTATATACAACAATATGCGTGCATGACTCCGCCTGCTGGGGAAGATAAGACGTTGTGCCATCGTTAGATATGGCTGTGCACATCCGGAAAATGAAGGGTTGCCACTTTAGGGAGTGATACACCCTATTGTGGGGCCATCACAAGGTATCTACGGAATAGAGAGCCGATCGATTGGGGGTAGTAAATAGGGTGCATCCAGTTCTGTCTGTTTCTGTGGGGTACCTGTGTTTCTGTCTGGGCTAACACCCGTTATTTCTGTTTGGGTTAAAACCCGTTAATAGAGTAATCCTAAAACTACCATTAAGTTTCTGTTGGGATCATCATGCTTTTGTTAAGCAATCGAGGAATATGTTATCCTATTACATACCTATTATACTAGTACTGGTGCAGAGCAAGGAAAGTATTAAAACGCACTATCTATTCTATCCTGTTGTCCTGTTTACCTTGTTATGCCTGCCATTTATGTATTAATCTCTCTTATCCACTTTGTATGCCTATCATGTTACTTTTATTTATTTACTGGCTAAAAGTAACTAGACTCGCCAGACTTTATGTCTGACCCTTTTTGTTCCCACTTCTTTCTTTCGTTTCCCCCCCAGGTTCTCAGGGAGGAAACACACAAGCTTGATCGTGATTCTGCTTATTTTACTGGAGCTGCTTATATGTATGGATCAAGCTTCTATCCTTATTGCTATGGCCATATTTTGCTCTTGGGGAATTTTCTTTCTTTTATGTACTCTGATATTTCTAAAGTACAAGACAGTGGTTTTTATGTTGTAATGGGTTTTTATATTTCAGATAAATGATGCTTTGGACCACAGTATTTTGATGATTAATAAAGTTGTTTATTTCCGCTGCATTTTTTATATCTATTTTGTAATATTCTATGTCTATTTACCTAAACTCTTCACGAAACTTAATGCATTCCCTTTGTGGGTGACATTAGCGGACGTGGGTTGTCATAGGTGTAAACTTAATAATCTTTGCTTATAGTCCGCTTTCTTGGGTCTTAAGTGGCTCGGGTTGACGAGTCCACTTGGTAGTAGGTCTTCCAATCTAGGGGTCTTAAATGGTAAGTGTATAAGGCCTACCCAGACCTGGAAATTTAAAATGTTCGATATGACTACTTACCCTATGGGAAGTAGTAAGCGACTAAGGAGATTATCATATGAGGTTAGCTACATGGTGAAGCGAAACACCCTCTCTCACCTTACGAGGGGTATGGGTACGCGTGAATGACGGAAGCCTTAACTAGTAGGGCCCATAGCTTGTGCCCTTGAGTTTATGTTAACGTTGAATAAATCATTGAGGAATATTAAGTGACCAATAGGTCCGCCTAGGTTCTTAAGTGATCGAGAGAATCCACCCTATATATCATTCGATAGTGAGGCGCTGATTAACTAAGGATGTACGTATGAATATACATATATATATATATATCAATATATATATATAAAGAAACTCTGTAATTAGGGGTCCACTCTCGATTAAATAACCGACCATGTTCTAGTATAAAGGATTCATAAATATATGTGTAAAGGTTTTATCTTGGTATCATATTTTGGGTACACTACCTTGGGAAGGGTAGTTAGTGTCGTGCGTAAATATTTATAAGTTTAGGCTAGAATCTCTAACCTTGGTAGGCATACATCTTGGGTTGAACTAGACAGGATACATCTGTGTATTATAATCTATGTTGTGAGCTTCCTGTTCACGAGAATATTGTTGTTCTGACCCGCTCCTCATTACAACCTCCTAGGTTTCTAGAGAAGGTCGGGCTCTCATAGCTGTTTAGGTTTGGCTTTCGGTTCTCGTTCTCTTTTAAATATTGTTTTTGCGATAACTTCTTCATTTTAACTTCGATTTCTACAAAATACCTATCTAAATTGATCAGAAAGTGTCGTAGACACAACAGTACAACCCCCGCAACTAAATTCTAAAGATTTAATAAGCTTATTTCATTATTAAAAATGCTGGTGTTATATTCTTCCACCCTTTAGGAAATATCGTTCTCGAAATTCGGCAAGGGTAAAACTAAGTAATTCCTCGCATAGTTCACATCCATCATGTGTACATCAAATTTTGCAACTATTTTTGTACTTATACGAAGTGTAACACATCATAAAACATATGAATGCACACTAATTTTTTAAGCAGTACCTCCTATATGAATGCTCTTTTTAAAAACATCCTTAAAAAAATATGATTCTCACATCCTAATATACTTGCAATTTATAATGGACACAAAAATTTAAAAACCATAATATCTTTTCATACAAATTTTCCAATATCCTTACTTAATAAGAGCATAGTTCAACCAATTTTTGCATCCAGATCCTACCAGACAACTTTAAATTTCCGAATTTCAGAAAAATATAATTTTCCAAACTCAATTTCTTATGTTAGAAAGAGGTAGAAAATGGAAATTTTTGTATTTTCCTCTTTCATGCGTGTTTTTCTCCATACTTGGAACTTTTATTCATTCTATAAAAATTCCTATTTTCTTTTCCAAGCATAGTTTACGTAAGAAAATTTTCTCTTTTCTAATTTCCCAAACTTAATTTGAAAGAATTTATTTTCTCTTACTACTCTTATTTATTACATTATCATCTTTGTTGCATTCTGTAAGCTTTGTTCTTTCTTTTAGTTACTCATCTTTTGCTTTCATTTTTATTTTATTTACAATACTCCATGTCTCTATTCTTTTCTGATGATCATTGTAGAATCCTTGAAAGAGAACGCCACACAAAACATTTTTTGAACAATAAAACAAAATGTTGCATAAAAGTACAAATCCATACTAAAAGAAAAAAATCTACTACAATCAGTACTAGGTAGAAGATACAATGGCTAAATACGGCTATCCACGAGGACTAAGACGACTAGGACCATGCCCCATTTTACATGATAAGTAGATAATCAACGAATCTAGATAGTTAATATGCTCCCCCTTCCGTCTACTACTCTCGAAAAAGTCATGCCATGTACCCACTAGTTCCTGAACTATCTGTTGTTGTAAATGGAGCATCTCTAACTATCCACCAACAATATCCTGATACTTACTGGCTAACTGCTTTCAATATCTTAATAGATCTAAATCTGACAATCCTTACTTCACTATGAGTAACATCATGTTATTAGGCCTAGTCCTTACTCGATCATATAACAATGCAACATGTTGAATTTTTTATTTCCTCATTAAGTGCTGAAAAAGGGTTTCTAATAGTCATAAGTTATATCATAATTTATATACCAAAACCCCAAGCTTGATCTTATATAGTCCATTTACTTTAAACTACAATAGTATTGGTTTAAGTTTTTCCCCGTAAATTAAATACTTTACCATTATATCTTATAAACGAGCTCAATTTTCATGCAAATTAAAAAATATTTTTCATTGAACTTTGTACCCTTTACTGGATATGTATTTATGCAAAATCCTTCTCTCCGCCCTTTCCATATAAATTGTAGAAAATTTTAGAATACTCTTCTCAATCAAAAGACAACCACTTGGAAAATATCCTTCTCAAACTTCTTTTTTTCTAAATCCTCGTATATTGTCCTATAACTTTTGAGTGTTGACCATTTCTCACTTTTTTCTTCTTAAGGATTTCTACAATTTCTACTCAAATTTTGTAATCTATTCACACATCGAGATAACCCCACTAGGCTCTACTTAGTGTTCCTAGCATACTACGGGAATTCTTCACTATATTAGCCTTAGCACAACGCCAATTCTCATCCATTTCGTAATACAAGTCTAGTTTAGTTTCCAATTTCTCTTCTTATTCTTTTTCAAAAGTGTAATCGTTCCACTAAACAATCTTTAATTCTCAACTTATCTTTTCAAAATCTTTCTTAGATGTAAAAAACTGGAGCAGATAGGATTGACTAGTTCTATTTATTTACTATGACATGTCTTTTCAAAGGGTTATGTACTTTTATTCAGCTGGAGCTAGTACTTATTTGTTTTACTACACGTTGCTTTTTTAGGAGGAACAATTTAGATCAAGTTTCTATGAGTCTTTCCGAAAGAGAAATTTTGTGTTCTGTATAAAGTAACATGAAAACTTTATTATTATTTTTTACCATTTCTTTATTGAAATAGGTAGCATAAAATATTGAGCTTTTCCTATATTTTGTGCACCTCTTTCGCTACAAAATTCCATGTTACTTTAACTAAACACATTTATTCATAAACTTATTGATCCTTAAATCGTTATCTTATAATTCTTCTTGTTCCAATGAATTAAAGCATGTCACAATGATTCTTATCCATGAAAATCCCTAATTCTTCTTTCATACTAAATCCACATAGACATTTTATGCTTTTATTACACTAATCTAATCTTCTATAAACTGCTTACCCTATTCCAACTCTTTTCCAATCTATCAAAATAGAGTTTTCTAGGATTACTTTCAAAATTCCTAGCATTTTTTTCTTATCTTGTTTAGCCCTATACAACATATGCATGTTTTTTTCCAAATAAATTGTAACAACCCGAAAATCTGGGCCAGTTTAAAATTTTTATTTTGGCAATTTTAATGAATTTTGAATATTTAAAATAGATTATTTTAAATAATATCGACGAAAATTTATTTTGAATATAATTAGAACGTATATAGTTATATAGATCGTCGTTAGAATATAAATAATTATAAATAGAATTGAAAATGACGCGGTAGTTCGATAATTCGATTTCAAACTTCAAATGAATGTACCGGGTGCAAAATAAACCGGATTTTAGTGAAACCAAAAATAATAGGATCTAATTGATAATATCTTTCCAACGAATCCGAAAAATCAAAATTTCATATCGGGGATCAAAAGATATGTCCAGTTGAAAATCCTGAATAGTCGCTATGGAATTCAGACCCTTAAAAATAGACATTTTGCAAACGACCTCGGATTTCGACGAAACCACTTTTGTTGGGTCCGTGATGTTAAGTTATTGCTAGGTTTCAAATTTCATAATTTTTCGAATCAATATGTGAGCTTGGCAAAGGAAAACGCGTTTGACCAGTTTTAGTTGATTTTAATCGACTGGAAATTGACCATTTTTCAAACGGTCTCAGAATTCGACGAAACTAGTTTTTTTAGGACCGTATCGTAAATACGAAGCTAGAAAATATTTTTCCGGAATTTTTAGAGTTCGTATGTGGGCCCGGTAAATTGAAATGTACGTTTAAAGCTCAATATAATGATTTATATTTTAAAATTCAACGAAAACTGACCAAAACGGCCAAATTGGCTTAAGGGACATATCCCATTGTGTTCGGAATGGGGGTATTACGCTAAGGACGACAGGCGGTGGGTCTCGTTTGGAGTTCGAATAAAGAGTCAACTTTCAGGGATAATTAAATAATAATAAAAACCCCTATCTCCTTTTGACCAAAACCGTTGACCCCTCCCCCGTATACATTTCCCCGATCCCCCTTTTACAGAAATCGATTACAAAGAAAAAAAAATCGCTCCACCAGCGAACGACCATCGCGGGTCGGCCTGCCCACCGCCGAGCTCCGCCTCAGGCACCTCCACCCTCTCGCTCCCTACCCTCTCGCCTCCGACGCCCCACCTCAACGCGAAGCCCCATCTCGACGGCCCCAAATCGAACCGCAATCGAGCCCCCAAATCGACGAAGGGCATCGCCGCGACCCCCCACCCCCCGGAAGCCTGCTCCGCCAAAGGACGACCGCCTGAGACCCACCACCGCTAGTGAACGACGCTGCGCCCCCTAGCACCAGCAGCCTCCTCCGACGCCGCGAGTGACAGCGACCCCTTCCCTTTTTCAGCCATTCAAATTAAGTAAGTTCACATGTTTTATTTTCATATTTTAACATAGGTTGCAGTGATTTATTTTCTGATTTATATACGCAGAAAAGATTAGATTTTAAAATAGAAAAGATTAGATTTTTAAAATAGAAAAGATTAGATTTTTAAAATAGAAAAGATTAGATTTTTAGCGGTGTAAAAATAGAATTTTTATCTATATAATAGTAGTATAAAAATGTGATTTCTATACACATGACAACGAAGTAAAAATTCGATTTTTATATATTGAATAGCGAAGAAAAATTCGATTTTTATATATTGAATAGCGAAGAAAAATTCGATTTTTCTATATTGAATAGCGAAGTAAAAATTCGATTTTTATATATTGAATAGCGAAGTAAAAATTCGATTTTTCAATATTGAGTAGCAAAGTGAAAATGTGATTTTTACATATGTAGAGAATACGGGTAAAGAAAGTGACAAGAGGCAAGAACGACGAAGATTTCTACAAATGAAGAGTCGAGGCATTGGATTAGCAATTCTGTGAGAATTTCTCACTCTTTAATTTAATTTTCTAGTTATATATATATACTAGGATGCAGACGGTGTTTAGTAGCACCCGACACCCGTCGTCCACAGACCATGGACGACTTGTATGCTTGTTTGTTTGATTTTGATGTGTAGTTGATTGTGTGATGTGATGTAAAACGAAATAAAATATTTATACAGTTAAAAATATTTTATAGTTAAAAATAGAATTTTTAACGCGTATATGAAAGGAAATAAAAATAAACAAATCGGACGATTTGATTATATACACACATTTGACTGATATTGATTGGGACGATAAATTTTACACATCGCCCAACTGCACAAATAAAATCTGTGTTTGATTGTCTGAAACCCCACACGGGTATTGGGATGATATTTGACGTACACTAATCCCGATTGTTTAGTTGTATGTCGATCGATTGATTGACAGGCTGTTATGAGCGTTAAATATTTATATTTGATGCTTATACAGTGTAGAATGCACTTTGGATGATGGTTGATTATTCATCGCTGTTATAGTATACATGTGTTGTAGAAAACCCATATAATTAACATTATATGGTAATTGATTGGGCCTCGTTCTAGTTTTGAAAAAGTAATATTTGAAAAAGAAATATTTGAATAGAAATATTTGAAAAAGAAATATTTGAAAAAGAAATATTTGAATAGAAATATTTGAAATAGAAATATTTGAAAATAGAAATATATGAAGCCGTGTTGATTAGATTGACGCCATTTTGACGTGAACGATATTGATATCGATTTTATTCATTTTATAATGAATATCGAAAGTGATTTCAAAATCTGATATTTTGAAAAGAATTGAAATTCGAATTAAATTGAATATAAATGAATTCGAATTAAATTGAATATAAATAAATTCGAATTGAAATTGAATATAAATGAATTCGAATTGAAATTGAATATAAATGAATTCGAATTGAAAATTGAATTGAAAACGAACTGAAATTGAATTAGAAATCAATTTGAATTGAAATCGATTTGAAATGAATTTAAAACGAATTTATATTGGAATATTCAATTTTGATTTTAAATTGAATATGAAGTTGAAACCGTTTTGAAAACGAATTTAAAATGATTTATAAAACACGTTTTGAATTGAAATCGACGAAGTATATATTATATATATAATATAATGGCCTGAATAGAACGCGCCGCGCCGCGGTAGTTCGCGA
Organism: Allium sativum; assembly: GCA_030737875.1. Classification (NCBI taxonomy): domain Eukaryota; kingdom Viridiplantae; phylum Streptophyta; class Magnoliopsida; order Asparagales; family Amaryllidaceae; genus Allium; species Allium sativum. Next base: position 251,071,877 of record CM060909.1, on the reverse strand, counting down.
ATTTCGACCATTGACTTAGAACAGATATTGCGGGAGATCCGACCGTCGGATTCTCCTGAAACCCGAACCGTTGGGTTCGTATCGAAAAGAGCTTTCTAACGAATATTAGAAATTAGAAATCTAACAGTTGGATTTGGAATTATGTCCAAATCAAATTTGAAAAAGGTCGCTGTAAGTGCAGTTCGATGGCCGTTGATAGAAATCGACTGTACGGGCCTTGATAAAATTATTAAAAATAGTAATAATTTGTGTAAAATCATAAGAAATGATTTAGAAAGATTTGGGATGAAAAAACTCCATATTTTAAAAGATAAAAATAGATTTTTATCGAAATGAACTAGTTTTGAACTAGAATTATAATTCTATTTATTTTTAAATAAATAAATTGACTTTGAAATGGTTTTTGAAAACAACCAGAATTTCCAATGATTGCATTGGAATGGATTTGAATCGAAATTGTCTTCGGAATATTTCGATGTTGGATTTCGTGATTATACAGATTTTGTTATGGAAATTTGAAAGATATAGATATGTATATCGTTATTTCCAATAATATATCTGTTGGTCGTAGAATTTGACATTGAATATAAGCCGATATATTTTCTATTCAGAGCCTCGTATTTAATATCAAATGTGATATGGGTTTGTCGTGAATGGTGTCTTGACTAACACTGTTCTTGAACCCAGTTGAGAAAAGATTAAATCTTTTTATTTAAATTTAATGAAGTGTACCAGTTAAATAATATTTAATTGAATTGATATTGATTTTTGGGTTTATCGTGGACAGTGCTTTAATAAACACTTGTTCTTTAACCCGATAATTAATGAATGGGATTTTGGTTTATTGTGGGCCGTGTTTTAAATGACAATGGTTCTTTAACCCAGTTAAAGATTAAAACTAAGTGGAGTTTTAGTGAATCTTTAATTAGATCGAAAAGATCGAGAATGGAGTATCACCAGTTTTACTCCAGGCGATAGTTAAATCTTTAATTAGATTTGAACGTGAAATGGTAATTGAATTTACTGATAACACCGTGGTGTTAGATATGAAGTATTACCAGTTTTACTTCATGGGATGAATAGGTTGGGATTGGGAAATTAAAACAAATGATTACTTCGGTAAGGTTCGTTAATCCCGACTAGTTTGAATTGATATTCAAAAATAGATTAAAGAATAAATTTGAAGGATTTATCTTTGATAAAATTAATGGGAACCTTTCCCTATGAATGTGAAATTTAGAAACTAACTGTCGGTTAGCTAAGCAGAATGGTTTTCTGGATATTGATCTGATGTTGGTTTCGGCCTTCGGGGTTAATATTTGGGAAATTATTCTCTGGTTAATTTACGGTTAGTGACTGATGAAGTGGAATGAGGCATATGTTGTGTTTGTGTAACACTTATTTAAAATATACGCGAGTTATTCGGAAAGACCGGGTTTATCCCATTCTGAATAATTGATACGACGATAAGTTGAAGATGAAGACGATGGTCGAAGACCGGAGGTCTTCACGTCGTTTGGGTGATTACGGATGATCTTGATTGGGCTGTACACCCAAGAAGATGGAAACAGTTGGTGATCGTCCAGACGTACTTGGAGATCGATGGATATGCGGGGTACTAGGTGCCTCCGGTTTCGTTCAGACCCAGAACGGACTTGTAAATGGACTGTGTGTCTGACATTGGATTTCATTCTGTGTGACTGGTATTGGTTGCATAGAGTGGTTTGCCTGTGTGGCTTGCTAAGATGCAAATGATCAAGGCTTCTGTTGAAAAGAAAAGTCTTGTGGTTGATGATCAAAGCACCGCCTGTGTGGCATAGCTTTTTGTAACGTGAATTCGCGAGCCTCACACCCCGGCGGTGAACAAAAAACGGGAGATGGACCTCAGGGGGGACATGCGTTTTCTTTCTAGCTAAGGGTGGTGTCAGTGACCTACCAGCCCTGACATTTATATTATTTTCACCTGTGTGGTTGTTGCTGTTGCGAGGCGCCTCGGTTTGATCGGACGATCTGGGTCCGATGGAGTCATTCGTTGGCTCATTTACGCCCCAAAGGGCGGAGAAACGTAGTGTTCAGGCATTATAATCCACATCGGTGGACCGACCCTGACGATCCAAGGGGCAGTTGCGGTTATTCCTGAGACACGGGCTAGAGCGTCTTGAATCGGTTGAGGACTATCTTTTGCCTCGGTTCATAGTTGGAAATCCAATTTCGAAATACGTGACATTTGCGGTTTTATTTGTAGAGCCTAGTATGGCGACATGATATATGGTACCATGCCGTCTATGATTGATACTTATGATTTGAAGTTGTTTTATACACTATGCACTTATAGTAGTATCAAATGATTTGTTTTAAAACGTATCAAGCATTCTTTGGCTGTTATAAGGGAAAACCCTATCCCCCGGCTTGCGTTGCATTGTTTGATAGGACCTGGGTCTTATAACAGCTTCATTTTTCTTTATTTAGCATTGCGTTGTTTGTTTTATGCACTGGTATTCTTGGGAGGAAACCCGTTCCGTGTTATACGGCATGGTCCCTTGATTTACCTAGCTTTAAAAATAAAGATTATTGTTTTAGTTCTCACACCAGTCCCATGACTGACCTGGAGTTTATTGTTTTAACCTAAACTCTGGGTGCCCTTATTTTGACACGGGCAGCTAGTAGTTTTGGTTTTGTAGATTTATATTCACAGGATCCTGGTTTACAGCTGGAACGATTTCCGGAAAGCTTTGTATCCGTATATCTCCATCTAGTTGTGTTTTGTATTATTTCCGCTGCTATTATTTATATGTAATTTAAATCTCTGATATTTCTGTGTAATATTTATTTGTTTATACTCTGTATATTCTTGTATTCTGATGCATTGTTGTAATGTACAATGAAATGTTCTTCCGTCTATGTTCTGTTGTGGCTTGTTCTCAAAACAATCCGCGCTTTCCCTTCTCTTCGGAGACCGGGGAAGTTCGGGTTGTTTCATCGTGGTATCAGAGCTTTGGTTTACAAAGCTCAGAGAACAGGACCTCTTAGAACCATACGAAAGAATTCATCAGATATTGGATAAGTAATATCCAGTGGGAATGACTCGTTAGAGATAGGATCAGTAGTATCCTAGAACGAGTGTGAAGAGTATATTTTTAAAAAATGAAAACAAATTTTTGTTTTGAAATTTAAATCAACTATTCGTATTTGATTATTTATTCTATATTGATCAGGACAATCCGATATATAAAGATTTTGCATATATGTCTTGCAAACGTGTATTCGAAGTTTTAATGTGTTGGATAGTTATAGAATCATACTCTAGTTGCCCGGGGATAATTCTGGTGATGGGGCACCATCGCCAGTATTTATATTCAAGCGACGAAAGTGAGATTTCTATATATTTCCAATTGACTTGTGTGAGAACCGAAACTAGATAGGGCTTACTGTTGTGATTTGGCATCAAAAATCTGATTTTTGACTATATATCAAAGTTATGAATTTGAAATGCTAATCAACTAATTAATTGATGTTTGTGTTGTTTGTTTATTTGTTTGATAATTTTGCACCATATAGCCAAATTGTATCAAATAGTGAATATTATTGAAATTTGGTCGCATTTGCTTGCATATACATATACTTACATTGAACAGGTCATAGCAAGGAGGCTAGAGCAGAGAATAAAATTTGTTTGCCCGACAAATAGGTACATGTTTACCACATAATTTACTGTTTTGTTTGGGTGATGATGATTTTATGAGCCTATTGGCTAGCCACTTGGCTTTTTCTTTTTCTTTTTGAGATCAGAAGGACTATATGGCAATTTCGGGATTTTCCCGTGGCTCCCGGTGCAGGGAAGGTTATGGCGAAATTTTTCGAAAATTTAGGGTGTTAGCCAAATTTTTGAAGAATTTGAAAATTCTCAGAAACTCAAAAGTTGGAGAATGGAAGCCAGATCGAACGTAGAGTTGACTAATCAAACCACTTTCGACTTTGTTCCTTTTCGGGGACGAAAAGTTTTAAGTGGGGGAGATTGTAACAACCCGAAAAATCTGGGCCAGTTTAAAAATTTTATTTTGGCAATTTTAATGAATTTTGAATATTTAAAATAGATTATTTTAAATAATATCGACGAAAATTTATTTTGAATATAATTAGAACGTATATAGTTATATAGATCGTCGTTAGAATATAAATAATTATATATAATTATAAATAGAATTGAAAATGGCGCGGTAGTTCGATAATTCGATTTCAAACTTCAAATGAATGTACCGGGTGCAAAATAAACCGGATTTTAGTGAAACCAAAAATAATAGGATCTAATTGATAATATCTTTCCAACGAATCCGAAAAATCAAAATTTCATAGTGGGGATCAAAAGATATGTCCAGTTGAAAATCCTGAATAGTCTCTATGGAATTCAGGCCCTTAAAAATAGACATTTTGCAAACGACCTCGGATTTCGACGAAACCACTTTTTTTGGGTCCGTGATGTCAAGTAATTGCTAGGTTTCAAATTTCATAATTTTTCGAATCAATATGTGAGCGTGGCAAAGGAAAACGCGTTTGACCAGTTTTAGTTGATTTTAATCGACTGGAAATTGGCCATTTTTCAAACGGTCTCAGAATTCGACGAAACTAGTTTTATTAGGACCGTATCGTAAATACAAAGCTAGAAATTATTTTTCGGGAATTTTTAGAGTTCGTATGTGGGCCCGGTAAATTGAAATGTACGTTTAAAGTTCAAAATAATGATTTATATTTTAAAATTCAACGAAAACTGACCAAAACGGCCAAACTGGCTTACGGGACATATCCCATTGTGTTCGGAATGGGGGTATTACGCTAAGGACGACAGGCGGTGGGTCTCGTTTGGAGTTCGAATAAAGAGTCAACTTTTCAGGGATAATTAAATAATTAAATAATAAAAAAAACCCTATCTCCTTTTGACTAAAACCGTTGACCCCTCCCCCGTATACATTTCCCCGATCCCCCTTTTACAGAAATCGATTACAAAGAAAAAAAAAATCGCTCCACCAGCGAACAACCATCGCGGGTCGGCCTGCCCACCGCCGAGCTCCGCCTCAGGCGCCTCCACCCTCTCGCTCCCTACCCTCTCGCCTCCGACGCCCCACCTCAACGCGAAGCCCCATTTCGACGGCCCCAAATCGAACCGCAATCGAGCCCCCAAATCGACGAAGGGCATCGCCGCGACCCCCCCCCCCCCCTCGAAGCCTGCTCCGCCAATGGACGACCGCCTGAGACCCACCACCGCTAGCGAACGACGCTGCGCCCCTAGCACCAGCAGCCTCCTTCGACGCCGTGAGTGACAGCGACCCCTTCCCTTTTTCAGCAATTCAAAGTAAGTAAGTTCACATGTTTTATTTCCAGATTTTAACATAGGTTGCAGTGATTTATTTTCTGATTTATATACGCAGAAAAGATTAGATTTTTAAAATAGAAAAGATTAGAATTTTAAAATAGAAAAGATTAGATTTTTAAAATAGAAAAGATTAGATTTTTAAAATAGAAAAGATGCGATTTTTAGCGGTGTAAAAATAGAATTTTTACCTATATAGTAGTATTATAAAAATGTGATTTCTATACACATGACAACGAAGTAAAAATTCGATTTTTATATATTGAATAGCGAAGAAAAATTCGATTTTTATATATTGAATAGCGAAGAAAAATTCTATTTTTCTATATTGAATAGCGAAGTAAAAATTCGTTTTTTATATATTGAATAGCGAAGTAAAAATTCGATTTTTCAATATTGAGTAGCAAAGTGAAAATGTGATTTTTACATATGTAGAGAATACGGGCAAAGAAAGTGACAAGAGGCAAGAACGACGAAGATTTCTACAAATGAAGAGTCGAGGCGTTGGATTAGCAATTCTGTGAGAATTTCTCACTCTTTAATTTAATTTTCTAGTTATATATATATACTAGGATGTAGACGGTGTTTAGTGGCACCCGACACCCGTCGTCCACAGACCATGGACGACTTGTATGCTTGTTTGTTTGATTTTGATGTGTAGTTGATTGTGTGATGTGATGTAAAACGAAATAAAATATTTATACAGTTAAAAATATTTTATAGTTAAAAATAGAATTTTTAACGCGTATATGAAAGGAAATAAAAATAAACAAATCAGACGATTTGATTATATACACACATTTGACTGATATTGATTGGGACGATAAATTTTACACATCGCCCAACTGCACAAATAAAATCTGTGTTTGATTGTCTGAAACCCCACACGGGTATTGGGATGATATTTGACGTACACTAATCCCGATTGTTTAGTTGTATGTCGATCGATTGATTGACAGGCTGTTATGAGCGTTAAATATTTATATTTGATGCTTATACAGTGTAGAATGCACTTTGGATGATGGTTGATTATTCATCGTTGTTATAGTATACATGTGTTGTAGAAAACCCATATAATTAACATTATATGGTAATTGATTGGGCCTCGTTCCAGTTTTGAAAAAGAAATATTTGAATAGAAATATTTGAAAAAGAAATATTTGAATAGAAATATTTGAAAAAGAAATATTTGAATAGAAATATTTGAAATAGAAATATTTGAAAATAGAAATATATGAAGCCGTGTTGATTAGATTGACGCCATTTTGACGTGAACGATATTGATATCGATTTTATTCATTTTATAATGAATATCGAAAGTGACTTCAAAATCTGATATTTTGAAAAGAATTGAAATTCGAATTAAATTGAATATAAATGAATTCGAATTAAATTGAATATAAATGAATTCGAATTGAAATTGAATATAAATGAATTCGAATTGAAATTGAATATAAATGAATTCGAATTGAAAATTGAATTGAAAACGAACTGAAATTGAATTTGAAATCAATTTCAATTGAAATCGATTTGAAATGATTTAAAACGAATTTATATTGGAATATTCAATTTTGATTTTAAATTGAATATGAAGTTGAAACCGTTTTGAAAACAAATTTAAAATGATTTATAAAACACGTTTTGAATTGAAATCGACGAAGTATATATTATATATATAATATAATGGCCTGAATAGAACGCGCCGCGCCGCGGCAGTTCGCGAATTTCGACCATTGACTTCGAACGGATATTGCGGGAGATCCGACCGTCGGATTCTCCTGAAACCGGAACCATTGGGTTCGTATCGAAAAGAGCTTTCTAACGAATATTAGAAATTAGAAATCTAACAGTTGGATTTGGAATTATGTCCAAATCAAATTTGAAAAAGGTCGCTGTAAGTGCAGTTCGATGGCCGTTGATAGAAATCGACTGTACGGGCTTTGATAAAATTATTAAAAATAGTAATAATTTGTGTAAAATCATAAGAAATGATTTAGAAAGATTTGGGATGAAAAAACTCCATATTTTAAAAGATAAAAATAGATTTTTATCGAAATGAACTAGTTTTGAACTAGAATTATAATTCTATTTATTTTTAAATAAATAAATTGACTTTGAAATGGCTTTTGAAAACAACCAGAATTTCCAATGATTGCATTGGAATGGATTTGAATCGAAATTGTCTTCGGAATATTTCGATGTTGGATTTCGTGATTATACAGATGTTGTTATGGAAATTTGAAAGATATAGATATGTATATCGTTATTTCCAATAATATATCTGTTGGTCGTAGAATTTGACATTGAATATAAGCCGATATATTTTCTATTCAGAGCCTCGTATTTAATATCAAATGTGATATGGGTTTGTCGTGAATGGTGTCTTGACTAACACTGTTCTTGAACCCAGTTGAGAAAAGATTAAATCTTTTTATTTAGATTTAATGAAGTGTACCAATTAAATAATATTTAATTGAATTGATATTGATTTTTGGGTTTATCGTGGACAGTGCTTTAATAAACACTTGTTCTTTAACCCGATAATTAATGAATGGGATTTTGGGTTTATTGTGGGCCATGTTTTAAATGACATTGGTTCTTTAACCCAGTTAAAGATTAAAACTAAGTGGAGTTTTAGTGAATCTTTAATTAGATCGAAAAGATCGAGAATGGAGTATCACCAGTTTTACTCCAGGCGATAGTTAAATCTTTAATTAGCTTTGAACGTGAAATGGTAATTGAATTTACTGATAACACCGTGGTGTTAGATATGAAGTATTACCAGTTTTACTTCATGGGATGAATAGGTTGGAATTGGGAAATTAAAACAAATGATTACTTCGGTAAGGTTCGTTAATCCCGACTAGTTTGAATTGATATTCAAAAATAGATTAAAGAATAAATTTGAAGGATTTATCTTTGATAAAATTAATGGGAACCTTTCCCTATGAATGTGAAATTTAGAAACTAACTGTCGGTTAGCTAAGCAGAATGGTTTTCTGGATATTGATCTGATGTTGGTTTCGGCCTTCGGGGTTAATATTTGGGAAATTATTCTCTGGTTAATTTACGGTTAGTGACTGATGAAGTGGAATGAGGCGTATGTTGTGTTTGTGTAACACTTATTTAAAATATACGCGAGTTATTAGGAAAGACCGGGTTTATCCCATTCTGAATAACTGACACGACGATAAGTCGAAGATGAAGACGATGGTCGGAGACCGGAGGTCTTCACGTCGTTTGGGTGATTACGGATGATCTTGATTGGGCTCTACACCCAAGAAGATGGAAACAGTTGGTGATCGTCCAGACGTAGACCGATGGATATGCGGGGTACTAGGTGCCTCCGATTTCGTTCAGACCCAGAACGGACTTGTAAATAGACTGTGTGTATGACATTGGATTTCATTCTGTGTGACTGGTATCGGTTGCATAGAGTGGTTTGCCTGTGTGGCATGCTAAGATGCAAATGATCAGGGCTTCTGTTGAAAAGCAAAGTCTTGTGGTTGATGATCAAAGCACCGCCTGTGTGGCATAGCTTTGTGTAACGTGAATTCGCGAGCCTCACACCCCGGTGGTGAACCAAAAACGGGAGACGGACCTCAGGGGGGACATGCGTTTTCTTTCTAGCTAGAGTGGTGTCAGTGACCTACCAGCTCTGACATTTATATTATTTTCACCTGTGTGGTTGTTGCTGTTGCGAGGCGCCTCGGTTTGATCGGACGATCCAGGTCCGATGGAGTCTTTCGTTGGCTCATTTACGCCCCAAAGGGTGGAGAAACGTAGTGTTCAGGCATTATAATCCACATCGGTGGACCGGCCCTGACGATCCAAGGGGCAGTTGCGGCTGTTCCTGAGACACGGGCTAGAGCGTCTCGAATCGGTTGAGGACTATCTTTTGCCTCGGTTCATAATTGGAAATCCAATTTCGAAATACGTGACATTTGCGGTTTTATTTGTAGAGCCTAGTATGGCGACATGATATATGGTACCCATGCCGTCTATGATTGATACTTATGATTTGAAGTTGTTTTATACACTATGCACTTATAGTAGTATCAAATGATTTGTTTTAAAACGTATCAACCATTCTTTGGCTGTTATAAGGGAAAACCCTATCCCCCGGCTTGCGTTGCATTGTGTGATAGGACCTGGGTCTTATAACAGCTTCATTTTTCTTTATTTAGCATTGCGTTGTTTGTTTTATGCACTGGTATTCTTGGGAGGAAACCCGTTCCGTGTTATACGGCGTGGTCCCTTGATTTACCTAGCTTTAAAAATAAAGATTTATTTCTCACACTAGTCCCATGACTGACCTGGAGTTTATTGTTTTAACCTAAACTCTGGGTGCCCTTATTTTGACATGGGCAACTAGTAGTTTTGGTTTTGCAGATTTATATTCACAGGATCCTGGTTTACAGCTGGAACGATATCCGGAAAGCTTTGTATCCGTATATCTCCTTCTAGTTGTGTTTTGTATTTTTTCCGCTGCTATGTATTTATATGTAATTTAAATCTCTGATATTTCTGTGTAATATTTATTTGTTTATACTCTGTATATTCTTGTATTCTGATGCATTGTTGTAATATACAATGAAATGTTCTTCCGTCTGCGTTCTGTTGTGGCTTATTCTCAAAACAATCCGCGCTTTCCCTTCCCTTCTCAAATCAATCCACCATCACTTTCTTTTCCAAAAATCAATTTAATGCAACGCTTTGAATTTAAACCATTAAAATTTTGAAAACTAGTAGACTTTTAATTTAAAACTTGAAGACTCTTTCCAATACTTTTTGTTTGAGTTCTTAATTTTTTTAACTATGGGCTAGACCCAAAGTGGGTTCTAAACTTCCCTTTCCAAATCTTTCTACTAAATAATTTTTACTTATTCCAATTTCTTTTTACAATAATTCCTCTAATACTACCTAGTTCTGGAATGAAATTTGGTACTAGCGCTATTGATGAGTTGTGTGTGCATATATATATATATATTCCTAGTCCATTTATTTTCTAATGCTTCAATATATATTTTGAGGCACAACTACCATACCAACTAATATGAGATACTTCCAATTTCTAGATATAAATACACGGTTTCTCCATTTTATATTAAACTTATTGTACATCTTATACTATAGCCACTATAGGGCCTACTACTCTTGAATTCTCAAAATCTTAACTTTTATTTACAAATTCATTACCATTGTCTTTCCATATGTCATTTCTTTTAAAGAGTGGGCTTTTCTTTGGGTCTAAGTGTGTATAATACATCATATATTTATATTTCAAAAATACAAATACGTTCACTCGCTATCTATATAGGAATCCTAAATCTAAGCTATGATACCAAATGTAACAACCCAAATTCCAACGAGATTGTTTTTTTTGTAAAAGTCTAAAATCCAAGTCCGTTGAATCCCAGTTTAATTGTATGATATCTTGCATAAAGACAAAGATAAATATATCATAGCTCAAATAAATACTCACAACAGAACTAAATATAATTTGATAATAAGTTAATTCTTACCATAATAATGACGTTGATTAAGTAAGTACCTCAAATCTAGGAAATCTCTGCTTCTATTTAAATTGCGGGTTTTTATGAGAAGGGGGTCGGAATTAAAGTTTTAAAGAATAGATAAATTACACTTTTTAAGAATAACACTACATATACCATTTATCTTTAATTTTATTTGGTTATTGGGATTTATAATACTGTCGCCTTTATGCATAAATCATACCCATCTACTCCAACAGACCAAACCTAATAATATATATAGCTATATGCCCAATATATCTAGGTACTTTCCATTGTTTCCTCCTTGAAAAATCTACATTGCTCTTTACGAAAGAGTTATGTTACTACATCTGTAACGATTGCACCGTAAAGTCTGCAATATAAATGATCCATTTCAGCTAAGAAAACATGAAACTGTATCCATATTGGATTACACCAATTATTGGACATCCACGATGTACCACTCGGTGCATACGTTCAAGATCTACACGTACTCGTTCAATATATACTATGAGTTCCACTAATAAGTGGAACGAATGGTGCTCACTAGGAACTCAGCACAGGATTTTCTACAATTCAAAAAAGGCAATATTATGGCCTAGGATGTTAAACTAGTTTTGTTTCTTTCTAGCATGTCGAAGGCTCCACACAACCATCCCTCTACTAGTGGAAGACTCTCTAATGTGTTAAAGCCTTGCCCTAAAATAAACAAACTAAAAAATAATTGGTGTTGCCTCCTCATATCACTACTAGAAAACATGTAAAATAGTTATGAAAATTTTCGATGTACATAAGGCAGGGCATCGAACTGGCATCGGAAAGATGAAAAATAGAATTTAGGCATCCGAGTGACATCAAAAAATACTGACGTTATTCCGATTCCATGCATTTAGCAGTCGATATCATGTTTGTAATTAAATATAAATCATTGATTAAATCCATTTTTCTTTCCCAAAGCAGCCTCACAATCATCTCCACTATTCACTTATCTACGAAGAAAATACCTAACACGGAAAATTATATGTCCTTTGCGCTTTCTTTCAACGCCTTGTCACAACTACAATTGAAGTATTAGGCATGATGAATAGGCGAACGTATTTGAAGTGAGATTTGATGAATAAGCAAGCGGATTTGAAGTGCGATTTGATGAATAGGCATATAATCGAAAATAGGCACACAATTGAAGTATTAGGCGGATCTGAATCGGTGTATAATCGACGTATTAGGACTGACGAATATGCGATATCGTGTGATGAATGGGTGCTGCAATTTGGTGGCATACAAATATGAAGTGTTGTGGCACCTACAATAGAAGCAGGTGATGACGGTCGGCAAATTGTTGATGCTTTCGTAAGGAGGTCGAGAATGACAACGTCCTAGTTAGGGTTGAACTTGATTGGGTCTAGAGTTATTTTTTAGGCTGTTGGAGCTTGAGTTTGATAAGTAAAATTAGCAATTTCTATTATGATTTCTTATAAATCAACGAGTTTATTTGTTCCATAATAATTTGATCAAGGATTGGTTGAAATTGGGGCAAGTGATTAGAGTTGAAATTGAGGTTGCCTGAGATTGAGTTAGATTAAACTTTTTTTGATCAAGAGTGAAGTAAATAGTTCAACGTAGTCAAACTTTACTCTATATGCTGCATTTTTGAAGTCAAACAGAAATTGGTTTATGTCATCTTTTTTCTTAGGGGTTATTCATATCTTGTAAACTACTTCTATGTTATGTTGTTCACACTTTTGGTCAGGAAATTGTGATGCATTTCCTCAATAGCATTAATTGCCTTTGTTTGATGGATTGCATGAAACAAGTGTCGGTATTCTGGCCATGTATTTTACATTTTTGCTTGTTGGTGGTATCATGCATGCTTTTTTACTTCTATTTTTCATTACTAATTATGGAGTTGTGACAAATCTTATGAAGGCATATCGTGAGCGTCTGATAGAGCAAGTCGAATAGGACAGAATAATACATATGCTAACTGAAATAGAAGTTGAGAAAGTTGAAGCAAGGTGCGATAAAAGTGGAGCACGGTAATACATATGCAAGTAGGTATGTGAGCAAATGAACAAAGCTTAATCATAATTGACGTAGAATAGGTATGTACTAGTTTTGAAAGGCATGTGCTGGCATAAGTACACTATACCTAATCAATAGCCATTTGTGCCTACTTCGTGACAAAATTACGAAATATGCGAGATTTTAATTCAAAAAATTGTACACTTTAAATTTAGTTTTTAAACTTTCGATACAAATTATGCTATGAGTGAAGTATTTGGTAAGGACCATCTTCTGCTATAAAAGTAAGTCTCGCTGCCTATAATCTTTTTTGCTCGAGACAAGTTTTCCTTACATTCCCTTCTTTGCCATTTGTTTCTTTGATTTTCATTTACGCTCTTCTCCTCAAATTTTATTCTTTATGATAGATGTAACGTCCCGGGGAAATTACGATCCTGATTACCGACATAGAACACCATATCGACTAACCAAGCACCATAATTTACCAGAACGTTAATAGAAATAAGTTAGAGGGTGAGAAATAGATAAGATAGAAAATTAGAATAGAAGAGGAAGGAGAACATAACAACAAAATCATAGTAATATGAATCTCACAACGGAACGAGTAAAGTATATTATACAACATAACTTTGAAATACAAATCTGTCATTTGTATACAGATATCATCATTAGAGTATAATGCTCACACCACTGCGAAAATAAAAAAATAGCTATAAAATGCTACTGAAGCCTCCTGCTCCCATCTCCATCTAATGTATTTGTAAATACCGACTACTTGACTGCCCGTACAAAATTTGGCACCCAAGAGTTTAGGGAAAACAAAACAAAATAAACTCTGTGTCAGTCATGTGACTAGTGTGAGTAAACACCAACCATTTATTTAACTTTAAAAATCCTTTTTAAAGAAAGAATAATCGTAAGACTGATCCACACATTAACAAGGATGGTTTTTACCTTATGATAACCCAAAACATTCTTTTAAAATCCATACTCTTCTGATATTATAATAATGTCTAAATCAAATAAATAGCAATCTAGTGGAACACTTTCATCTCACATTCCACATATATAATATATAATCAATAACGACAGACGCTTATTGAATAATGGATTCCAACTGGCAAGGTATAAGACCTCCTTCCGATAGTGTATCTCTAGAGAGGAATACACCGGGTTCAACAAGAACATCTTGTAACCCAGGCTAAACATGACCGGTCACCCATTTCGCTTGAGTGTACCGAATGTATTGTCACCAATGGTTGGGATCAGCAACCGTTTCCCAAAAGGGAAAGCATCAAAATAGGTTAAAGGAGTAAATGAAATTTCTCTAGATCAGGTGACAATACACTCTAATTGGGAGCTACCCACTTAGCCATTCGATCTACCCAATTTTTTTACCATTTCTCGGTTGTGAGGCTAGAGACCATAACGTACAGATCACATCTTTATTTACTTTGAATGTCACATCGTCATACCCACCAAATCACAAATTGATTTCCCTAAAAATACCACGGCTATACAGCTAAGAGAAACAAATTTCTCCACTACCAAATGTAAATACGTTTAAAGAGATCAACTTACGCGATCTATTAAATATACTATGTTAGACATTCTTCCATACAAATCGTCCTGGGACTAGACAAACCAAGGCACTATTCTATGAACCCATCTTAGGCAATTTCTACCTAGGATTTGCCAGAAAAGCCCTTGCATAAACTCCGTCTTCAATTATCTTGATCGTATTTGATTCGCAACACTAATGTCCATACGAAGTGGTTTTCAGATAATAAATCTGATTTAGGTCTCTTCGTATTTACGATGGAAAAATGGTCAAAACTTTGATAGTCGGTTATTTAACTATCAAAAGAAAACATCCATGCACACAACGATCTTATTTCCAAATGAAAATCTTATCGATCAATCATCAATCAACATTTTTGCCTTTTAAATAAATTTCTCATTAATTTATTCATTTCTCCATATTCGTAAATCCTTATTTTATAAATTTAGAAAATATACGTTATTAAAATTGGAAAACATTTCATTTCTTATTCATGCATCATTACTCCCCCACATCTAACTGTAAACTAGTAAGAGAACAACATTCCACGTATAAACCCTAAAGGCCGAAACCAACATCAGATCGATGCCCTGAAAGCTATTCAACATAACTAATCTCCAGTCAGTTTCTAATTTCATTAACTCCATTTTAAATCCTATTTCAAAACCCAAATTCCTTTATAAATATTCATGTCTGTAAAATATTTGTTTTAATCCATTTTTCACGTCAATGTGAATAACATTCCTTTATACAAACCAAACAGTTTGATTTTTGCAATTTAAAAACAATATCTCAACCCAAATTCTATTTATACTTTTATTTGCAGAATTATTCGTAAAAATCTTATTTTATTTTCAATACTTATGATCTTATTAAAAATCTCTTTTATAACTGCTACGTTCACATTCAATTTCAAATATCGGTGTTAAAACCAATTTTACTTCTCTATATAAATACAGACACTTATATTCCATTTATCAAATGATAATTATTTTATTTTATTTATAAAATATTATTTATAAATTAATCTTCTCAATCAATCTGTTAAAACATATTCTGTTTAAAATCTACTTAAAAATCCATATCTCATAGTTCTTTTATATCTTGCCATTTCCTTTTTATAATTCTATTTATTTTCCAAATATTTAAATTTAATATCCACTTTAAAGTATCCTTTAGTATATTCCAATATTTACTTATGGCATTTAAAAATACCAAATAAAAAGGATCTATCATCATCCAAACACACATAATCAATAATAGATTATATATCACATCATATATCACAATATAGGAAAACCCGTAATGTAAATGTTGAGGAATCCAGTTGGATCCCTCAACGCATTTCCCTGCATCCACAAATGTTAAACAATATAAATAACATCAATTTCATTTCAATATGAAATATTATGAGAAACATAATCAATATTTGATTAACGATATATATATATATATATCGTTATCTATAAGATAATCTCAACCAATTAAATAGCAGTTCATCAAACAGTCAACACACATCAATCAACCAACATTTATCAATTCTAAAAATACATTATAAAAATATAAACTATGCAGAGTTAGTGAGTTTTACTCACTTTGGTGGTTCATCGCTAAATAACGATAACCATCGTTGATTCAGATCATGCAATTTATTTAGCTATAAATTTAAATTGTATCGAGCTCCAATTCATTCTGAATCAGTTCCATTGTGTAGCCGCCGTCCGTACGATCCCAATGGATCTCTTTTTGCTGAATTCCATTAACATATGAATAAGGTATTTAATTTACAAGTTATGATATTATTTAAATTAATTAAACTTAGTATATTAGAAATTTAGCCTTATGTTTATACTTCTCAGCCCATTTATTCTGACCCGCTCTCCACAGTTTCATCCCTTCCAAAATGAACTTCGCTCAAATCATTTTTACTTGCCAAATCCAAACTTTGAAACACCTGTCCCTTCTTTCTACTTTACTAAATCATGAACGCATTACGCCACTACTCAATAACTGAATTTCCTCCCTTTCCTGAATAATTGGTCACGACTTCTTACTGTCCTCCTCGAACACAGCTCCAACATTTTCAAATCATCGCCAGCGATGCCACTTTGAACCGGACCTCCCCTACTCCTCATCATCGACACGCCCCAATATCAGCTCCTTATTGACACCAATGCCCTCTTCGAATCGATTCCTGGATCACCAAATCCCCACTGAAAAGCTGCAACTTCGAACAACCAAAACCATCACCTTGCTCATTCATCTGCTTCTTCAACTCTACAATCCACTAAGCATCAACATACTTTTCCGACCATTTCTTTGATTCATTTTCTCTGTATACTCCACTAAAATTCCACATGAACATCCCTGTTCCTCCTCTCTTCCCGATACGTCCAAGCTCACACCGCCAGAGTTCAAGCCGAACTCCGTCCCCAGACTGGTTTTCAGCCCAGTTCCATGCGAATTTAAACCCATGCCACTTGTAATTTGTTGGAGCCAAATAACCCACGTATTCCCCTTGCCTCTTTCCCTCATTATCATGCATCCACTGAAAACTCAGCAACAAGTTCATCTGCAACTCAGCGTGAACAATACTTCCTTAAACATACTCACGATACAACCATTCAAGGCCAAGCTACACTACCCTTTACACAGACATAACATGGTATAATAACATGTTGCCACCTTCACTCACGCAAGAGCTTCACAGTGTCACAAACTCCAGTATACCCACAACCGTAACTCACTCCCTATGAAAACCCGTGACCCAAACTTGTGTTCGAACACTCCAAACTTACATGAGACTGAAGATTATCATAACAGCAACTCGAATATATATATATATATATATAGCTTTTATGTAGTGACTCTCCTTCTCGGTCAATCCAAATCTATCGTTAAAATGACTTAAATCGAACCAAAAAGGCGGTTATGCAAACTTTGGGCGTATAGAACATCGGAACAAACAACAAAAGACTTTTATAAACATCATAATAATGTTACATCAGTGTACGAAATATAAGAGTATCGAAAATAATATACAGGGAAAAATATATTTACAATAAATGTAATATAATGTGGCGGAAACAAATAAACTAACACAGTGGAAGACTATCAATGCTCTAAACACAGCTTTAAGCTTCGATCCAGAATCCTAATAAATGAAATAATCTGGAAAATCAAAACTACTAGCTGCCCGTGTGGAAAATATGGGCACATAGAGTTTAGGTGAAAACAATAAACTTCGAGTCAGTCATGGGACTGGTGTGAGATCTCAAAACAATTATCAAAACTTTACTTTAAAATAGGGTAAATCAAGGGACCATGCGGTATAGCGTGGAACGGGTTTACCCCCATGAATACCGGTGCATAAACAACAACTAATAATAGTCATCTATAGTGCATCACACAACATGCAATTTTCTAATCTACCCATTTAAGCTAAAACCCCAAATTTAGTTTTTAAAAAATCCAATTCACTTTACAGAAATTATTCATTTGGACTTTATTCCCGAATTCTTATTTCAAATTATTTGAAATACATATCTAGCTTTTATATCAAAGTAGATTTCACATCGGGATCTCAAACCAAAATCTTTGGAAATATGAATTCCAAAATATCACAATGCATACAAATAAGTACGCAACCAAATATCGGGCACGACCCTCGGACAAGGCTGTATGCGCCTCTCCAACTTGATATATATATATGTGTACCTCCCACTATGGAGCAGGCTACACCGAATATGCACCTCCCATACCCATGGAGAAAATCCACCGCCCTCACACTTTTAGTCATCCAGGGTTACCTGAATCTTTGGCCACATACCAAATCATTTCAAATCCCGAAGTAAGGAAAATCATTTCACAACATAATAATCACAAGTACGGTCCAATATATAGTACTTTACATTAGCAATTGACACATATGATCCGTCACTATTAATCACATAACCTTTGAGCTCGTACGTCTCCAAGAAGGGTGTTAAGCAAGAGAATAAATTCTCCGCCACCAAACAGATATATCACCAATAGCAACCAATCAGTTATGTGATGAACTACAATGTCAAACACATAATACATTTCGAAATCATTTCGACAACATCGAGTTTATCCCTCGAAATTCTTTTTGTTTTATAAAATGTTTTTATAAAACATTCCCAGTCCAAAAATCGGAAATACATTTCTTTTCACTTAACTCAGCAACATCGCGTGAAGTATTTTGTTGTATATAACGGTGGTGTATACACAATTATATGATTTTTTGTTTGATGATAACAACCAAATAAATATTATTTTAATGTGTTTGACATTGTACTGTTATTATACATCACAGTCTGGAATATAATATTTATATTTAAATAAAATACGACTGTACAGAAATATAAATATTCACACAGTATTTTATTTAAATATAATTTCACTATCAAAACAGTACAAATTTATAAACTCCACTGTTTATACATTTCTTCTATATTCACTAATATTCACAATTCATATACGATTACACATGAGATTGTACTTGTAAATAAACTGAATACGATACACAAGTCTGTTTGACAACAATAAAATGATATTTTATTTCAAACGAACTTGTTTATTACAAATAACAGTACAACTCATATATACATACTTTTTCACTGTCTGACTCATATACAGTTTCACTCCACTCTGTACAATTTCATTTCACACTCAGTTTACATCTCAATATACAGACTCATATGCACTTGTACTGACACAGTTGTTTATCTTTAGTCTTCACTGCTCCTAGTCCAGTCCAGTCATCACAGTCAGTCCAGTCATCACAGTCATACCTGTCACATGAAACAGAAACACACACAGTACACTGCTATAGAAATAAAACAGAATTCATGCAAATATAAATTTTTTTAAAAATTTTATTTGCCTCAGATTTCTGGTGTGTTTCTCATCATTTTTCATGACCTGATCTGATTTATAAAAACCATCAATCTGTGTTTAGACAGCTTGTGATATTCACAGTGATACACTGTAAATACCACAAGGTAGACAGTATGTATATACAGTGCAGGGTCAGGGAAAACTCTTCTGAATGGCTGCATATACACATGTGTATATATATATATATACGTGTGCACTGCCTCGCCAATCAGCGCGCAACTGAGGAGTAGCCATAATGGCCGTCTCGACTCAGTGAAACAAGAATAAATAAATGGTTGAACTACAAAGCCAAGTCAGAAATGTCAAAGGTGAAGAATTCAGCAAGTTCAAAACAGCAAGATCAAGCATAATTGTGCAGACTGGATGAAGCATGCATGAACAAACTACATTGAACAAACAGGTAGCCGCAAAGGAATACATGAAACATCATATTCATTTCAGCAGAGTAGTGCAAGTTATTGTGCACAAGGAAATGTGTACATAGTGAATCAATGATGAGACAAGTCAACATAAACATAGTGATCAAGCATGCATTACATAGTGCTCAGCATACAAGGATCAAAGCAATGTGGCAAAAGTGAAAATCAGCAACTACAAAGTGCAAAAGCAACTACAAAGTGGAGCATCATCCACAAACAGTGTGCATGCATGAGTATAACGAAATTCAAACAGCAACACATGATAAAAGTCAAGGTAACATGGATGAAGTAGCAGCATCTACTAGTGAAGCACGCAGCCCATGTGTCGTGCTACAGTCAAGCATGAACAATGGAAACATCATAATACAAGTGCCAACACAAAGACAACATTGCATGGCAAAGCTAACATGGTGCAGCAAACAAATGCAAGACAAATACTAGAAGCATGCATTCATGAGTCTGGATACAAGCATGGTGGCACAGCCAAGTTAAGTGGACTAGCCCAAATACGAGCCAAAATGTACAGGAGAATATAGTCGAGCCACGCTCAAATACACAAGGTCAACAACATAGACAATACAGCTACAAAATGATCAAGGCAGTAGCAACTTTTCATGTGCAAAATCTTTCAAGTATGGATGGCATGTAAGAAGCAAATGGACAGGGTGCATGGCAAGTGAACATAGTGGACACTTCAGCATAGAACAGCATGTTCAAAATGGATATGGAGCAACATTTATATGTTTCCAGGTTTCAGAATATGTTATTGGGCAAAATTAGTGGGATACAAGCAGAAAAAGTTAATCTTGTTTCCAGTTTTGGACGTATATTCGTTTGGCAAATACTTAATGGTAAAGGCAGGTTTATTTTTCCAGTACAAATGAAACAACATGATCCAAGCAAGGCATAAATGGCATGTTACAATTCCAGTAATTCTATCTGAATTTGTGGAAAGAAGTTAATGGTGCAATCAAGTGTTTGGCAAGTCTCTTACAACATGCTTTACTGGATTCCAGTTTTGATCAAATGTTATTTTGGAAAATTCCATTTATTTCCAGAATACATAACAGTTTTTATGCCAAGAAAATGTTTCAAGTTTTCAGCAAATCGTGAAGAACACTTTTGACAAGTATTTAAAAAAACAAATCAAGCATGGGAAGTTATTGACCAGCTAATTCGAAGTATATGGAATGATTAATGGCTAGCAAATCATTATTAATGGTTTCCAGAAATGAATTACATGGGGCCGAAGTAATTTCATTTATAAGGCAACAAATTTCAAATTAAATCAAGGGCCAGAGTATATGAATTTATTCAAGACCGTAATCATGTCCAGATTCATTCAATCGAGGGACCAAAAGAGGAAACCATGGAAACAGCAATCAAGCAATTCTTTTCCAATCAAATTAATCAAAAAGGGGAAGCCAACACAATCAATTAGACGAAGTCATCAATTACGAAATCAGAGTTTTTAGGGTTTCCTTTTAACCCTATATGTACACACCTTTTACATCACAGGCAAGGGATCGAAAACAACAAGCATCACAATTCCAAGAAATTTTTTAAATCAGAAAACTCACAAATTAAAATCAGAGTTTCGATCATCTATTTCTCACGCCACATCTCAAATCAAGGCTTCAGAGATTAACCAAGATTCGAGCATCAGAAGATTATCCAGAGTTGAAGAACCATCGCAGATTGATTTGGGAAAATTTCCTGAAAACCCTAGCCCGATTTTACAAGCCGCCGCCATTTTTAATTTCCAGAGCAAAAGAGAAGAGGACGGGACAAATGAAATATGGGTGCACCACTTTGAAATGTGGCCGGCGCATTGTCAAAAGAAAAGGGGATGACCCTTTAATGTTTTAACTCCTTCACCTTTTTTATTTACTAGGGTTTTCATTTTTTTTTTAATCGTGTTGTAAAATCAGTTCTGAACAGTTCTAGGTCTGTAAAATCTAGGGGGATTCAGTCAGTGTATTGACTGTCAGTTTCAGAGTCTGTAAAATCTGGGTTACGGACTACAGGGTTGTAATTCGGAGAAATCTGATCGAGGGGACATCGATCAGTCTACGGTTTTGAGCGTAGGGTTAGAATAGGAGCAGGGTTTGCGAGTGTACATGGTCTTGTATGCGGGATCTGTTCTATCACCTAGTAGAAACCTTAGAAATGCAGCAGTAGGCAGGGTTTTGCCGAAGCTGGGTATATCTGTGTGTGATTTGTTTTCTGTATTTCTGTTTCTGCTATATTCTGTGATCTGTTTATTATTTTAATAACCTGTCAGTTTTTCAGTTCTGTTTAAAAACTGTGAAAAACCCTATTCACCCCCCCTCTAGGGTTATTCTAGATCCAACAGTGGTATCAGAGCCAGGTATTTTTGTTTAACTCTAGAGTAATGGGTAATCCTTGTTGTCAGATCGTTGAGAGTCAGTCCAGTCACATTCCAACTATTTTCACTGGAACAGATTTTTTAAACTGGAAATCCAAAATGGAATTATATTTAAAATCTGTTAATATTAATTGTTGGGATGTAGTTATCAATGGGTACGACATGGTAGATAAAGTTTTTATTTCTCATGCTACACATATTCTTTATTCTCATCTTGATGATAATCAATACAGTCTGATTTCCCATTGCTTAACTGCGCAGGAAATTTGGACAGCTCTCAATACGAAGTATGGTCAAAGTGACAACTCCAGTTCAAAACCCCAGATTGTCAACTCAGATTTAGAATTCTGTTTAACAGGATTTACAAATAAGAATTCAGAAGGATCAGATGATGGAGAATCAACGGATGCTGAAGTTGAAAATTTCTCATACGAATATTTGGTCTATATGTGTGTTGATTTAACTAAATCTGTTGATGAACTCAAATCTAAAAACAAAACTCTAAAATTTAGGAATTCTGAGTTGACCAACAAAATTGATGATTTGGAATCACAGCTTGAATATTTTAAAAACCTTTCAGATTCAGATTGTAAAAATTGTTTGAAATTGAAAACTAATCTTGTTCATCTCAATAAAAGTATTCAAAAGTTTGAAGATGAAATTTTGATCTTAAAAGCAAACAAGATTGAGTTATCAAATTTGAACAATCATCTACAAAAGGAATTTGAAATTTTTAAAACTAATATTCATTCCAAACTTGAAATTGCAGAAAAGGAAAATTTGTTGAAATCGAATTCGATTTTGAAAGAACTTGAAAACGAGATTGAAAATTTCAAGAAATTTGAGTCTGAAAGTCGAAAACATTTAGAGTCTGAGATTGCTGAGTCCCAAACCAAAATAAAGTTACTCAATGATGAAAATTTGGTTTTGAAATCTGATTTTGAAAGATGTGAGATCACTAAAAATCGTTGTTCAGATTTATTGAAAGAAAATGGTGATCTTAAAACTGAAATTCAACAACTTGAAACAATCTTGTCTAATTTTTCAAACGGTGAAAAATCTTTGAATATGTTGTTGAAAAACCAATTCTTTGTTCAAAATAAACGTGGACTTGGGTTTGAGAAAAATAATGTTTTTGAAAGACGAATTTCGAATGATTTGAAAAATTCTTCAAACAACCTTGAAAAGAATCAATTTGAAAATTTGAACTCCTATAATTTCAAAGGTTTTTTGAGTCAAAATCAAAATGAGAAATTGTTTTATAATAATCCTTCTAAACAATCCTGGATCCCAAAAAGAAATAAACCAAACCTCGTGAAATTCAAACAGATTTGGGTTCCTAAGGGTACAAAGGTTTATTCTGATGGTTTATTATATAAACAGGTTTGGGTACCAAAACAAATGAATACAACTGTGAGTGGTTTTACTAATTTTGTTCGACCACTTGATCATCTCAATCATTAGGTACCAAAGGAGGCTGAGGAACAACTGTGCTGAAAAGAGAAACGGATTCAAACTGCTTCATATCACAGAATCATTCACAGTTCCTTAGCCACATCTGTTGAGTTAGAGATTCTGCTTTACATTGGATTCTGGTATGATCTCTAAACTCACCTTTGTATATTCTCTTTGTTTGTTTTTTATCTTCTGTTTTTATTCCTTCCTCTATCTCCTTCTTTTTTGTTTTTTATTTGACACTGCCATATTCTTCTCTGTCTGTACTTCTTAAACTTCCAGTTGCAGAATTAATGATTTTCTGGAAATTTGCCTTACTTGTATAAAATCATCATGTGTTAATCATTTCCATATCCTGAATTTGAACTTGTATATATCTGCAATTGTTTTGAAGTTTATTTTCTGATTGTTGAATTCATAACAGTGTTGATGCATTCATATCATATCTTGAACACTGTTAACTAGAATTCTAAAATTTTGAAGATTTGAATAATTAATGAAATTTCACACACTTATGCTGTTTTGAGTTCCTTCCAATTCATTTTGGAAACGCTTAAAGTATTATACTCATTACAGCACTGTTACTTCTCAATTGTGATAATCTCATTAATTTTTCAGATTGGCTTAATTATTTCTGACTTGAAAAATATTTGGGTTGAATCAGTGATACATCTTGAATTTCATCCTTATTCAGGATTATTATGATTGAAATTAGTTTAGTTTGAAATCATCTGAAATTCCTGATATTTTGAATCTCAC
Organism: Allium sativum; assembly: GCA_030737875.1. NCBI lineage: Eukaryota > Viridiplantae > Streptophyta > Magnoliopsida > Asparagales > Amaryllidaceae > Allium > Allium sativum. The sequence continues at coordinate 251,047,471 of CM060909.1, read as the reverse complement.
ACACCACTTAAATCTGAAATTATTAACCTTGTGTGACTGATTCATTATATCTCAAAATTTGACATTGATTCAAATGATTTCAAATAAATTATTTTCTTTGGATCATGAATATCTAACAAAATTGATGTAGATGATCTGAAATTTCTTGAGGACTTGTCAGAAAATTCTTGTGAAAATTCTTTGAAAATCTGGTCTTGAATTTCTCTGTTATTTCATGGTTATATGATTTAAATATTTGTTTGTTGAAAATCATTTGAAATTGTTGATTTATTAAATCTCACACATATCTCAATTCAAAAATTTATAAATTGGTGTGATTGATTTATTAAATCCTGATATTTTCATATTCCTCAAATGATTTCAAATAAACGTTATTTCTAATCTTGGATCATGAATGATCTTATGTGACCATCCGCTGACAAGTCTGACGTGATTTTATGTTCGGTGTTGCTCTGATACTGTTTTCAAATAACTGCCTGCTTTAATCTGACCGCTGCTCTGATACATGTGCATAATCTGTTATCTTGTCTGATTGGGCTTTGTATTTATAATTCTTTTGTCTATGACATTCTTGTTCAGTATCATGTTAAAATTCCTCGTAAATAGAGACACCAAGTGATATCAGAAGCGCCTTATTTTTGTCTCACCCATCTGTACTTAGATTCAAATCTTCACCATGTATATATCCACACACTCCTTTTGTCTTGTACACATTTTTTTTTTCCCTCTTGTCGTGTATAGATCAGCATATTCCTCTTGTATTTGATTTTCAATTTTAGAATTATTTACTAATTATTCATTCAGAAATTGAAATCAATATCCAATTGAACTGTATTTATAATTCATCAAAATTAGTATCAGATTTTGAAATTGTGATGAATTATGACTGTAATATATTTCATAATAAGAGGAGATTTTATGTGGATTTTCATGATGGTTGAATATTTATTATAATATCTTTGAACTGGCAATTATTTCAGGACCATCCTCATTATCTATCATCATTCTGCCATCCATGATAATTTTTATAAATGTGGAGAGTTTAATTTTTTTTTAAAATCATCTTGAATAAACAGTGAAAATATTTGTGATGGAATTGTGGTTATGTTATTTTTCAGAATTAGTGTCAACTGAAAATTTTCAATAATCCCAGTACAGTAGAGCATATTTCATAATATAATTAATTTAGAAATTTATTTCACAGTCCATTTTTGTACCTACCACTTTTCTATCATCCATATTGATTTTATATATCGAGGAGTTTTTCTTTTTGAAACAGAAAAAGATAATAATATAATAAGTATTTCTCTAACCTCATTTAAAAATCCAAGCTCTGGTTATGCATGGTTACGAGATTACTTATATTTAAGCTGCAACTGATCTCATTTAAAAATCCAAGATCTGGTTATGCGTGGTCAGTGTGCTCTTAAATTAAAAAAAAAAATTGAAATTAATATAAAATTCTCCTTGGTGTATAATAACCAGCCTATCAATCCACTTTCTAATCTGTGAAATGTATTGAAATTTTATGACGTATTATGATTTGTTGATTGATAGATATTGGGATTTGAGATAATTCGATTTTATCACTTAAATTGAATTATAATTATAATCCAAATCCATCACTTTTTTTTTAGCCTTATTTTTATATAAAAATTCGTTTTAAAATTAATTGAAATTCATTTTTATATAACTTTCCTCATTTATATAAATTTCATCGTAAATCAGTCATTTTCTGCAATGTGAAATATGCCACTAGTTCTCAGTTTATTATGATTTTTGTTTGACTGATTGAGATTTATGATGACTGTTCTTCCTCTTAAGCTGAAATTATATTATTAAGTCATTTTTCATCTATATTTTGAATTCTGAATCTTTTTTGATGATAACAAAAGGGGGAGAATGGGTTGAGATTTTGCTTTATGAGTGAATATTTTATAAATATTTTTAATTTTGAAAATTTATTATTATTCATACATTTCACTCATGCACAGTTATAGGGGGAGTTGTTTGTTGTAGGGGGAGCTAATAAATAGGGGGAGTTCAATATTCACTGTCAAACACATTTACTGTGCTCAAAATCTTTATTTGTTTGTCATCATCAAAAGGGGGAGATTGTTGTATATAACGGTGGTGTATACACAATTATATGATTTTTTGTTTGATGATAACAACCAAATAAATATTATTTTAATGTGTTTGACATTGTACTGTTATTATACATCACAGTCTGGAATATAATATTTATATTTAAATAAAATACGACTGTACAGAAATATAAATATTCACACAGTATTTTATTTAAATATAATTTCACTATCAAAACAGTACAAATTTATAAACTCCACTGTTTATACATTTCTTCTATATTCACTAATATTCACAATTCATATACGATTACACATGAGATTGTACTTGTAAATAAACTGAATACGATACACAAGTCTGTTTGACAACAATAAAATGATATTTTATTTCAAACGAACTTGTTTATTACAAATAACAGTACAACTCATATATACATACTTTTTCACTGTCTGACTCATATACAGTTTCACTCCACTCTGTACAATTTCATTTCACACTCAGTTTACATCTCAATATACAGACTCATATGCACTTGTACTGACACAGTTGTTTATCTTTAGTCTTCACTGCTCCTAGTCCAGTCCAGTCATCACAGTCAGTCCAGTCATCACAGTCATACCTGTCACATGAAACAGAAACACACACAGTACACTGCTATAGAAATAAAACAGAATTCATGCAAATATAAATTTTTTTAAAAATTTTATTTGCCTCAGATTTCTGGTGTGTTTCTCATCATTTTTCATGACCTGATCTGATTTATAAAAACCATCAATCTGTGTCTAGACAGCTTGTGATATTCACAGTGATACACTGTAAATACCACAAGGTAGACAGTATGTATATACAGTGCAGGGTCAGGGAAAACTCTTCTGAATGGCTGCATATACACACGTGTATATATATATATATATACGTGTGCACTGCCTCGCCAATCAGCGCGCAACTGAGGAGTAGCCATAATGGCCGTCTCGACTCAGTGAAACAAGAATAAATAAATGGTTGAACTACAAAGCCAAGTCAGAAATGTCAAAGGTGAAGAATTCAGCAAGTTCAAAACAGCAAGATCAAGCATAATTGTGCAGACTGGATGAAGCATGCATGAACAAACTACATTGAACAAACAGGTAGCCGCAAAGGAATACATGAAACATCATATTCATTTCAGCAGAGTAGTGCAAGTTATTGTGCACAAGGAAATGTGTACATAGTGAATCAATGATGAGACAAGTCAACATAAACATAGTGATCAAGCATGAATTACATAGTGCTCAACATACAAGGATCAAAGCAATGTAGCAAAAGTGAAAATCAGCAACTACAAAGTGCAAAAGCAACTACAAAGTGGAGCATCATCCACAAACAGTGTGCATGCATGAGTATAACGAAATTCAAACAGCAACACATGATAAAAGTCAAGGTAACATGGATGAAGTAGCAGCATCTACTAGTGAAGCACGCAGCCCATGTGTCGTGCTACAGTCAAGCATGAACAATGGAAACATCATAATACAAGTGCCAACACAAAGACAACATTGCATGGCAAAGCTAACATGGTGCAGCAAACAAATGCAAGACAGATACTAGAAGCATGCATTCATGAGTCTGGATACAAGCATGGTGGCACAGCCAAGTTAAGTGGACTAGCCCAAATACGAGCCAAAATGTACAGGAGAATATAGTCGAGCCATGCTCAAATACACAAGGTCAACAACATAGACAATACAGCTACAAAATGATCAAGGCAGTAGCAACTTTTCATGTGCAAAATCTTTCAAGTATGGATGGCATGTAAGAAGCAAATGGACAGGGTGCATGGCAAGTGAACATAGTGGACACTTCAACATAGAACAGCATGTTCAAAATGGATATGGAGCAACATTTATATGTTTCCAGGTTTCAGAATATGTTATTGGGCAAAATTAGTGGGATACAAGCAGAAAAAGTTAATCTTGTTTCCAGTTTTGGACGTATATTCGTTTGGCAAATACTTAATGGTAAAGGCAAGTTTATTTTTCCAGTACAAATGAAACAACATGATCCAAGCAAGGCATAAATGGCATGTTACAATTCCAGTAATTCTATCTGAATTTGTGGAAAGAAGTTAATGGTGCAATCAAGTGTTTGGCAAGTCTCTTACAACATGCTTTACTGGATTCCAGTTTTGATCAAATGTTATTTTGGAAAATTCCATTTATTTCCAGAATACATAACAGTTTTTATGCCAAGAAAATGTTTCAAGTTTTCAGCAAATCGTGAAGAACACTTTTGACAAGTATTTAAAAAAACAAATCAAGCATGGGAAGTTATTGACCAGCTAATTCGAAGTATATGGAATGATTAATGGCTAGCAAATCATTATTAATGGTTTCCAGAAATGAATTACATGGGGCCGAAGTAATTTCATTTATAAGGCAACAAATTTCAAATTAAATCAAGGGCCAGAGTATATGAATTTATTCAAGACCGTAATCATGTCCAGATTCATTCAATCGAGGGACCAAAAGAGGAAACCATGGAAACAGCAATCAAGCAATTCTTTTCCAATCAAATTAATCAAAAAGGGGAAGCCAACACAATCAATTAGACCAAGTCATCAATTACGAAATCAGAGTTTTTAGGGTTTCCTTTTAACCCTATATGTACACACCTTTTACATCACAGGCAAGGGATCGAAAACAACAAGCATCACAATTCCAAGAAATTTTTTAAATCAGAAAACTCACAAATTAAAATCAGAGTTTCGATCATCTATTTCTCACGCCACATCTCAAATCAAGGCTTCAGAGATTAACCAAGATTCGAGCATCAGAAGATTATCCAGAGTTGAAGAACCATCGCAGATTGATTTGGGAAAATTTCCTGAAAACCCTAGCCCGATTTTACAAGCCGCCGCCATTTTTAATTTCCAGAGCAAAAGAGAAGAGGACGGGACAAATGAAATATGGGTGCACCACTTTGAAATGTGGCCGGCGCATTGTCAAAAGAAAAGGGGATGACCCTTTAATGTTTTAACTCCTTCACCTTTTTTATTTACTAGGGTTTTCATTTTTTTTTTAATCGTGTTGTAAAATCAGTTCTGAACAGTTCTAGGTCTGTAAAATCTAGGGGGATTCAGTCAGTGTATTGACTGTCAGTTTCAGAGTCTGTAAAATCTGGGTTACGGACTACAGGGTTGTAATTCGGGGAAATCTGATCGAGGGGACATCGATCAGTCTACGGTTTTGAGCGTAGGGTTAGAATAGGAGCAGGGTTTGCGAGTGTACATGGTCTTGTATGCGGGATCTGTTCTATCACCTAGTAGAAACCTTAGAAATGCAGCAGTAGGCAGGGTTTTGTCGAAGCTGGGTATATCTGTGTGTGATTTGTTTTCTGTATTTCTGTTTCTGCTATATTCTGTGATCTGTTTATTATTTTAATATCCTGTCAGTTTTTCAGTTCTGTTTAAAAACTGTGAAAAACCCTATTCACCCCCCCTCTAGGGTTATTCTAGATCCAACATATTTCACAAGATGTTAGCATACAAATATTTCTACCCAATCCCAATGCTAAATGTAAAAGCATATTTGCTCATAAATTGGTCGAGCACAATTCAGACTATCAATCAATCACAATCATGAATATCAACAACCAAGTATGTTTGGTTTATCCCACATCTCATGTTTTGGTAAATTTAATCACCATTCATTCATTCAAATCTAATTAAAGATTTATTAAAACTCTACTTAGTTTTAATCTCCAAAAATCATTACTTAATGATTATTCAATTTTCTAGGAAATTAATCCTGTCTTTACTCGGATTAAAGAACAAATGTTATTCAAAACATAATTCACGATAAACCCAAAATCCACTTCCATTAACTATGGAATCTTCACGGAAAACCATAACAATATATAATCGATATAAATTTTCGTATCAAACTAATACTATAAGTGGAATAGCGGCAAGGCCTTTTAAATCCCATAAATAGTAGCGGTCTTCATTCATAGAAGCTCATCTCAATTATTACCCAATCGAATTCCATTTAATTCCAATTTCCTTTATTAAATTGGAAAACTTCACTTGGAAAATTTTCGATTAAATCTTAATAAAAAGATTTATAAATCCCAAATCATATCTTCATTGATAATTGAGTTAAAGAACTAATGTTATTTAAAACATAGTTCACGATAATCCAAAAGTCCAATTTCAATTCAATTCCAATTAAGTATTAATTGGTAAATCTTCTCTGAATCTTAATTAAAAGATTTATTCCTTTCTCAACTGGGTTTAAGAACAGTGTTAATGAAAACAACATTCACGACAAACCTAAAATCAAATTTGATGTTAAATACAAGGCTTTGAATAGAAATTATATCGACTTATATTCAACATCAAACTCTGAAACTAACGGATATAATATTGGGAATAACGATATCAATAACTTCCAAATTCCTCAACAATATATTTATAATCACGGAATCCAATATCGAAATATTCTAAAGATTATTTCCATTCAAATCCATTCCAATTTATATATTGGAAAATTCTGGTTATATTAAAACCATTTTTAAATCCAACTTATTATTTTTAAAACCATTGGATTTTCAAATCTAGTTAACAACCAGTTCATTTAGATAAAAAAATTATTTTTATCTTTTCAAAACTTGGAATTTATCCCCCAAAATCTTTCCAAATCGTTTATTATGATTTTACACAATTTTTCCATATTTTTAATAATTTTATTAAGGCCCGTACAGTCGGTTTCCAATATCGACCACCGAATTGCATTCATAGCGACCTTTTCCAAAACTAATTTGGACATAATCTAAAATCCAACTGTCCAAATTTAAATAACTTATATCCATTGGAATGCTCTTTACGATACGAACCCAACGGTTCTGCTTTTAGGAGAATCTAACCACATCCGATTGAATTTTCAGATCATGGCCATTCGGATCGAAGACCTCATGTAGCTTAACCATTTTGCTTTAGAAACTTTTACGAATTGATTAATGAATTTCTGGGAAATTTGGGAGGAGGGTTTGAAGAAAATCCATCGTTCAATCTTTCTAACTGGAGGCGGAAGGAGACGTTGACTCCAAATGAGTGTTTGACTTAGGTTTAGATTTTCTAGGGTATTTACATATTTATTTTATATTATTTAATTCGAAAAAAAGAGTTTTTTGCATTCGAACTCTAAATCAAACCCAGAGACTATCGTCCCTAGCCAAATACCCCCATTTTGGACATAATGGAATATGTTTCATAAGCCAATTCGATTGTTTCTGACGGTTTTTCTTTAAATTAAAATATAAATCAATATACAGAATTTTAAACATACATTTTAATTTATCGGAGCCACATACTAACTCCAAAAATTACAGAAAAAATATAGCTATGTTTTGATGATACGGTCCTAACAAAACTAATTTCGTCGAATTTAGAGACCATTTGAAAAATGGCCATTTTCCAGTCGATTAAATACAAACTGAAATTACCAAACACATTTAAATTCACCACGCTTACAAGTTAGTTCCAAAAATTATGCAATTTGAAACCTAACAATAATTTGACATTTCGGATCCAATAAAAGTGGTTGCATCGAAAATAGAGGTTGTTTGCAAAATGGCTATTTTCAAGGGCTATATATTATATTCAAAAAATATATAAATTCCATAGCAACTATTCTAAATTTTAAACTGGCCATAAGTTCCAATTTATATTATGAAATCTGAATTTTTCGCATTCGTTAGAAAGATATAATTAAACAGATTCTAACGTTTCTGGCTTTACTGAAATCCAATTTATTTTGAATTCTCTACATTCAATTGAAATTAAAAATTGAATTTTCGAACTACCGTGCCATTTCAGGCTCGTTTTATTGTTAAAATAAATTTATACATTCTAACTTCGATTTAAATAAATATTTAGCCGTTATTATTTAAAATAAATCATTTTAAACATTCAAAATCCATTAAAATAGCTAAAATGAAAAATTTAAATTGGTTCAGAAATTCCGGGTTGTTACAATCTCCCCCAAGTAAAATCTTTCCGTCTTCGAAAAGAAACGGAGCTGAAAGTTGTTAAACTAACCAACTCAACTTTCATTCTTCAACTTTTCAGTTTCTAAGAACTGTATAATTTCTCAAAAATTTGGCTAACACCCTAAACTTTCAAAAAAATTCGCCATGAGCTCCTTTGTACGGGCTGATTGGTAAAACCAAAACTTGCCTCATAGGGCCCTCATAAATCAAAAAGAAAACGCTAAGCAGCTTGCCAATCGGCTCATAAAATCGTCAAAACCCAATAAATACAGTAAATATGTACCTATTTGTCTGGCATACAATTTTATTCCACTTCTTAGCTTCCATGCCATGACCTATTCAACATATATACATGTATATGTATGCAATTCCAATCAATTTCCAGTTCAGTTCAATATTTGATTTGATTTGGCTAAATTTACCTTTTATTCTCTTATTGGTTTTATCATTCCAATATTTTAATTAGTTGAACTAATAATCACACATCACAACTAGTAACCAATTAGTTGATTAACTTTTTCAAATATATAGCTTTTATATACATAAAATCATATTTTCTAAGATCGGATTGTATATATAATCACAAATACAGTAATTATAAAATTGTCATTCTCAATTCATTCTAGGGCATTACTAACCCCATCTCTAATGAGTTTCTCATTCTAGGATACTACTAATCCTATCTCTAATGAGTTTTCTTTCATAGGATATTACTAATCCAATCTCTGATGAGTCTTTTATTCTATTCTAAAGAGTTGCACCCCAAAGATTTGAGTTAACCATAGCTCCGATACCATATGTAGTGACCCTCCTTTTTGGTCGATCCAAATCAATCGTTAAACCGACTTAAATCGAACCAAAAAGGCGGATATGCTAACTTTGGGCACACAACACATCATAACAAACAACGGAAGAATTTTATAAACATCATAATAATGTTGCATCAGAGTATCGAAAAAAATATACAGCGGAAAATAAATTTATAATAAATGTAACACAATGCAGTGGAAACAAATAAACTAACACAGCGGAAGACTATCAATGCTCTGGACATAGCTTTAAGCTTCGAACTAGAATCCTGATAAATGAAATAATTTGCAAAACCAAAACTACTAGCTGCCCGTATGGAAAATATGGACACCCAGAGTTTAGGTGAAAACAATAAACTCCGAGTCAGTCATGGGACTGGTGTTAGAACTCAAAACAGTTATTAAAACTTTACTTTAAAATAGGGTAAATCAAGGGACCACACCGTATAACACGGAACGGGTATACCCCCATGAATACCGGTGCATAAAAACAACTAATAATAGTCATATGGATCTATAGTACATCACAAAACATACAATTTTCCAATCTACCTATTTAGGCTTAAACCCCAAATTTAGATATTTAAAAATCCAATTAACTTTACAGAAATTATTCCTTTAGACTTTATTCCCAAATTCTTATTTCAAATCATTTGAAATACATATCTAACTTTCATATCAAAGTAGATTTCACTTCGGGATCTCAAACCAAAATCTTTGGAAATATGAAAATATCATTATACAAGCAAACAAGTATGCAACCAAATATCGGGCACGACCCTCGGACAAGGCTGTACGCGCCTCTCCAACTCGATATATATATATATATATGTGTGTGTGTGTGTACCTCCTACTATGGAGCAGGATACACTGACGATGCACCTCCCATGCCCTTGGAGAAAATCCACCACCCTCACACTTTTAGTCATACATGGTTACCTGAATCTTTGGCTACATACCAAATCATTTCATATCCCGAAGTTGGGAAAATCATTTCACAAAATAGTAATCACAAGTACTGTCAAAAATATAGTACTTTACATTAGCAATTCACACATATGATCAGTCACTATTAATCACATAACCTTTGAGCTCGTACGTCTCAAAGAAGGGTGTTAAGCAAGAGAATAAATTCTCCACCACCAAACAGATATATCATCAATAACAACTAATCAACTATGTGATGAATTACGGTTTCAAACACATAATACATTTCGAAATCATTTCGACAACATCGCATTTAGCCCTCGAAATCCTTTCTGTTTTATAAAATATTTTTATAAATCAATCCCTATCCAAAAATCGGGAATACATTTTTTTCACTTAAGAAAATATCATTTCAAAATAATTCATTAAATTTGAAATGAACTCAACAACTTTGCTACACATCTCGTAGTCAAATCATGAAGTGTTTCACAAGATGTTAGCATACAAATATTTCAACCCAATGATAAATGTAAAAGCATATTTGCTCATAAACTGGTCAATCACAATTGTAGCAACCGAGCTTCCCGGCCGGCCTTAACCGAACAAGAAGGCAGACTACTTTGAGAACATGACAAATTGAAGCACAAACAGAAGAACATTTCATTGCTTATTACATCATTTACGTTAGAGTACAAGAATATAACAAAGTATAAATAAATATTACACATTGAAAAATATCAAAGATTAAATACATTAGCAGCAGAAAATAATACAAAACACAACTGAAAGAAATACATGGATACAGAGCATTCCGAATATAGCTTCAGCTGTAAACCAGGATCCCGTGAATATAAATTTGCGAAAACCCAACTACTAGCTGCCCGTGTGGAAAATAGGGGCACCCAAAGTTTGGGTTAAAACAATAAACTCCAGGTCAGTCATGTCACTTGTGTGAGAACCAAAAAAAGTTATTAAATCTTTTACTTTAAAAGTAAATCAAGGGACCACGCCGTATAACGCGGAACGGGTTTCCTCCCAAGAATACCAGTGCAAAAAATAAATAGCGCAATGCTTTTTGGAAAAATGAAGCTATTATAAGACCCAGGTCCCATCACATAATGCAATGCAAGCCGAAGGATAGGGTTCCCTTATAATAGCCAAACATGCTTGGTACATTTAAAACAAATCATTTGATACTATTATAAGTGCATAGTGTATAAAACAACTTCAAATATAAATGTATCAATCATTGGCGACATGGATACCATCTATCATGCTGCCATACTAGGCTCTACAATCAAAACCGAAATGTCACGCATTGGAAATTGCATTTCCGTCATGAGTCGAGGCCTAGGATGGCTCCTCACCGCTTCGAGACACTCTAGCAAATGTCCTAGGACTCCCCGCAGAGAACCCTGGATCGGTTGGGCCGATCCTCTCTTACGTTTGAGGATTGGCAATTCCTAAACACATGTTTCCCGGTCCTATTGGACCTATCCATCGGCTCCGTAGTAACCGATATAACTGAGGCGCCTTGAAATCCAACAACCACATAGGTAAAGATATAATAAATGTCCAGGCTCCATACCATGACACCACCCATAGCTAGAAAGAAACGTCAGGTTCTTCCAATGGTCCTATCCCCTTTTTGACTCATACCAAGGTGTGAGGCTCACGAGTTAACCCTACACACAAAGTTATTCCCTTTAAGGTCGTGCTTTGATCATAAACCACAAGACTCTGTTTTTCAATAGAAGCTTTGATCATTTGCATCTTAGCATGCCACACTAACAATTCACGCCATGCAACTGATGTCTATCGATATGTAACCTTTGAGCTCGTATGTCTCAGAGAAGAGTGTTAAGCAAGAGAATAAATTCTCCGCCACCAAACAGATGTATATTTAATAGAGATCAGTCAACATAGAATAAAATCCAATGTCAGACACACATCCATTTACTAGTTCATTCTGGGTCTAAACGAAACCGGAGGCACCTTATTCCTCATCCCATATGTCCAATACAGGACAGTGGTCCTTGCACATCTGGTCGATCTCCAAGTACGTTTGGACGATCACCACTTATTACCTTTTCTTGGGTGTAAACCCAACCAAGACATCAGTAATCATCCAAAATATGTGAAGACCTCTAGTCTTAAACCACCGTCTTCATCGTCGACTTATCGTCAAATTAGTTATTCAGAATGGGTATAAACCTAGCCTTTCCGAATGACACGCATATCTAATAAACAAGTGCTATAAAAACACAATATACGCCTCATTCCAGTTCATAATATTCTTTTATTTAAATATTCATATACCTAGGGAAAGGTTCACATTAATTTTATCAAAGATAAATTCTTTAAATTTATTCTTTAATCTTCCTTTGGATATCAATTCAAACCAAATTAAGATTTATCCAAACTAGTCGGGATTAGCGCACCTTACCGAAGTAATCAATTGTTTGTTTTTCCAATCCCAACCAATTCATCCCACGGAGCAAAACTGGTCCTACTCCATATCTAACACCAAAGTGTTATCGATAAATTTAATTACCATTTCACGTTCAAAATCTAATTAAAGATTTAACTATCGCTAGGAGCAAAACTGGTGATACTCCATTCTTGATCATTTCCCAAATTTGATAATTCAAATTATCAATTCACATTTCAATCTAATTAAAGATACATTAAAACTCCACTTAGTTTTAATCTTCCCAAAAATCAATATTAATGATTATTTAACTTTGGAAAATCAAACTTGCCGCATTGACAATCTACACCGTACTATTGGTTTCTTCCTATATATAACCTCTAAGCTCGTACGTCTTAGAGAAGGGTGTTAAGAAAGGGAATATATTCTCCGCCACCAAACAAATATATATTTAGCACAGATCAACCATACAGTTCGAAATACAATATTAGACATGTAATCCTGTCTTTAACTGGGTTAAAGAACTAATGTCATTTAAAACACAGTTCATGATAAACCCAAAATCACATTCCATTAATTACGGAATCTTCACGGAAAATAGATCAATATATAATCGATATCAATTTCCGTATCCAACTAATAACATGAATAGAATAACGACAAAGCCTTTTAAATTCCATATATATTAACTGTCTTCCTCCACAGAAGCTCACTTCGATTATTATCAAATCGAATTCCAATTTAATATATTGAATTGGAAAACTTTACTTTGGAAAATTCTCACTAAATCTTAACAAAAAGATTTATAAATTCCAAATCACATTTCACTGTAAATCGGGTTAAAGAACGAATGTCGTTAAAAACACAGTTCAAAATAAACCCAGTTCACATCCCATTTTATTCCAATTAAATGTTAATTAACTGGAAACTCTAATAATCTTAATTAAAAGATTTATTCTTTTCACGTAAGGTTTAAGAATAGTGTTATTTAAGACACCATTCACAATAGACCCAAAATCCAATTCTTTTATTGAAGTCCAATTAAATATTAATTAAATGGAAAACTTCACTAAATCTTAATTAGAAGATTTATTCTTTTCTCAACTGGGCTCAAGAACAGTGTTAATGAAGACACCATTCACGACAAACTCAAATCTAATTCAATATTAAATACAAGGCTCTGAATAGAAATTATATCGGCTTATATTCAATATCAAATCCTGAGATCAACAAATATCGTATTGGGAATAATGATATCTTCCATATTCCTTCACAATATCCGTATAATCACGGAATTCGATATCGAAATATTCCAAAGATAGTTTCGATTCAAATCCATTCCAATCCATATATTGGAAATTCTGGTTATTTTTAAAACCATTTTAAATCCAATTTGTTTATTTAAAAATATTGGATTATAATTCTAGTCCATAACTAGTTCATTTTGATAAAAATATATTTTTATCTTTTCAAATATGGAATTTTTCATCCCAATTCTTTACAAATCTTTATTATGATTTTACACAAATTATTGATATTTTTAATAATTTTATCCAGGCCCGTACAGTCGATTTCCATAAACGGTCATCGAACTGCACTTACAACGACCTTTTCCAAATTTGACTCGGACATAATTCCAAATCCAACCGTTAGATTTCAAATCCAACCATTAGATTCCAAATTTATCATTTCATCATATGTCCAATCTATCTCATAAGTATCATATATACACAGGCACATATATCTAACCAAAAGAGCGTAACTATGTTTAAAATTAGAAAACAACCACATGCATGGCACAGACTAAAGAAAATAGATACATAATTACTTTTATTATCAATTCACTAAACACAAAGATACAAATGATAAAGATATTACAAAATACAATAGTACAAATGATACAACATCCTTTTAAAAGATAAACTCGTTTATCTTTTTAAACTACTTCAATTCTAGCTTGAAAAATTTCAATAGTTTAAAATTATAATCGTTTTCAAACATTTCTTCCTTAATAATTTAAGGATAGTTATGTACAAAAAATACTAAATTGTATGTATGATTTTGTGTAAATAGCAGTCATTTAAAAAGAAATTTATTGTAATGACCCAAACTTCCCCGGTCTCCGAAGAGAAGAGAAAGAACGGATTGTCTGAGAACACGACAAATCAGAACACAAAAGAAGAACATTTCATTGCTTATTACAACAATTTACATTAGATTACAAGAATATACAGAGTATGAGCAAATAATATACATTTGATAAATGACAGAGATTTGCAAATTACAATGCAGCGGAAAATAATACAAAAACACAACTGAAAGAGATAAACGGATACAGAGCTTTCTGAATATCATTTTAGCTGTAGACCAAGATCCTGTGAATATAAAACTGCAAAACCAAAACTACTAGCTGCCCATATAGAAAATAGGGGCACCCAGAGTTTAGGTTAAAACAATAAACTCCAGGTCAGTCATGTGACTGATGTGAGAACTAAAACAGTTATTTAAAACTTTACTTTAAAATAGAGTAAATCAAGGGACCATGCCATATAACACGGAACGAGTTTCCTCCCAAGAATACCAGTGCATATAACAAAACAACGCAATGCTTTTTGGAAAAATGAAGCTATTATAATACTAGTGCATATTACACTCTGGCAAATGTCTCAGGACTCCCCGCAGAGAACCCTAGATCGGCTGGGACGGTCCTCCCTTACGTTTGAGGATTAGTTACTCCTGAACACAAGTTTCCTGGTCCTATCAGACCTATATCCATCGGCTCCGTAGTAATCGATATATCCAAGGCGCCTCGCTATCCATCATCCACATAAGCAAAAATATAATCAATGTCTGGGATCCATACCATGACACCATCCATAGCTAGAAAGAAACGTCATGTTCTTCTAACGGTCCGATCCCCTTTTTGACTCATACCAAGGTGTGAGGCTCGTAAGTTAACGCTATACACAAAGCTATGCCCTTTAAGGTCGTGTTTTGATCATCAACCACAGGACTCTTATTTTCAACAGAAGCCTTGATCATTTGCATCTTAGCATGCCACACAGGCAATTCACGCCAAGCGACTGATGTCTATCGATATATAACCTCTGAGCTCGTACGTCTCAAAGAAGGGTGTTAAGCAAGAGAATAAATTCTCCGCCACCAAACATATATATATTTAATAGAGATCAATCAACACAGAATAAAATCTAATGACAGACACACATCCATTTACAAGTCCGTTCTGGGTCTGAACAAAACCGGAGGCACCTTATTCCTCGTCACATATGTCCAATACAGGAGATAGGTCCTCGCATATCCGGTCGATCTCCAAGTACGTCTGGACGATCACCACTTATTACCTTGTCTTGGGTATACAGCCCAATCAAGACATCAGTAATCATCCAAACGATGTGAAGACCTCCTATCTTCAACCACCATCTTCATCGTCGAATTAGTTATTCAGAATGGGTATAAACCCAACCTTTTCGAATAACTTGCGTATATAATAAACAAGTGCTTTAAAAACACAACATACGCCCTATTCCAATTCAGAATATTCTTTAATTTAAATATTCATATCCTTTGGGAAAGGTTCCTATTAATTTTATCAAAGATAAATCCTTTAAATTTAATTCTTTAATCTTCCTTTGGATATTAATTCAAACCATATTAAGGTTTGGATAAACTAGTTGGGATTAACGCACCTTACTGAAGTAATTATTTGTTTAATTTCCCAATCCCAACCTATTCATCCTATGGAGAAAAACTAGTAATACTCCATATCTAACACCATGGTGTTATCGGTAAAATTAATTACCATTTCACGTTCAAATCTAATTAAAGATTTAACTATCGCTTGGAGAAAAACTGGTGATACTCCATTCTCGATCATTTTCCAAATTTGATAATTTAAATTATCACATTCGTTTTTCAATCTATTTAAAGATTCATTAAAAATCCACTTAGTTTTAATCTTCCCAAAAATCAATATTAATGATTATTTAACTTTGGGAAATCAAACATGCCGCATCGACAATCTACACCATACTATTGATTTCTGCATATATATAACCTCTAAGCTCGTACGTCTTAGAGATGGGTGTTAAGCAAGAGAATAAGTTCTCCGCCACTAAACAGATATATATTTAGCAGAGATCAACCATACAGTTTGATATACAATGTTAGACATGTAATCCTGTCTTTAATTGGGTTAAAGAACTATGTCTTTTAAAACACAGTTCACGATAGTCCCAAATCACATTCCATTAATTATGGAATCTTCACGGAAAACAGATCAATATATGATTGATACTAATTTCCGTACCCGACTAATAATATAAATGGAATAACAACAAAGCCTTTTAAATTCCATATATATTAACAGTCTTCCTCCACAGAAGCTCATTTCGATTATTATCAAATTGAATCCCATCCAATTCCAATTTAGTATATTAAAATGGAAAACTTTACTTTGGAAAATCCCCGTTAAATCTTAATAAAAAGATTTATAAATTCCAAATCACATTTCACTGTAAATCGGGTTAAAGAACAAATGTTGTTAAAAACACAGTTCGTAGTAAACCCAATTCACATTCCATTTTGTTCCAATTAAATGTTAATTAACTGGAAACTCTAATAATCTTAATTAAAAGATTTATTTTTTCACTTAGGGTTTAAGAACAGTGTTATTTAAGGCACCATTCATGACAAACCCAAAGTCCAATTCTTTTATTCTATTCCAATTAAATATTAATTAATTGGTAAACTCTTCTAAATCTTATTTAAAAGATTTAATCTTTTCTCAACTGGGTTTAAGAACAGTGTCATTTAAAACACAGTTTATGACAAATCCAAAATCCAATTCAATATTAAATACAAGGCTCTAAATAGAAATTATATTGGCTTATATTCAATATCAAATTCTGAAACCAACAAATATCGCATTGGAAATAACAATATAAAATATATCTTCTAAATTTCCATAACAATATCCATGTAATCATGGAATCCAATATCAAAATATTCTGAATATTATTTCCATTCGAAATCCATTCCATTTCATATACTCGAAATTTTGGTTATTTTTAAAACCATTTCAAATCCAATTTATTTATTTAATAATATTGGATTATAATTCTAGTTCATAACTAGTTCATTTTGATAAAATATATTTTTATCTTTTCAAATATGGAATTTTTCATTCCAATTCTTTCCAAATCATTTGTCATGATTTTACACAAATTATTAATATTTTTAATAATTTTATTAAGGCCCGTACAGTCGATTTATATAAACGGTCATCGAACTGCACTTACATCGACCTTTTCCAAATTTGATTTAGACATAATTCCAAATCCAATCGTTAGATTTAAAATTTCTTATATCCTTGGAAAGCTCTTTTCGATACGAACCCAACGGTTATGGTTTTAAGAGAATCCGATGGTTGGATCTCCCGTAATGTCCATTTAAAGTCAATGGTCGAAATTCGCAAACTGCCGCGGCGCGTTCTATTCAGGCCAGTAAATATATAATATATAATTATATATATTTCGTCAATTTCCATTTAAAACATCTTTTATAAATCGTTTTAAATTCATTTTCAAAACGATTTCAACTTCATATTCAATTTTGAATCAAAATTGAATATTCCATATCATTAATATATAAATGATAATATTTTCAAAACATTAAATTTTGAAATCACTTCCATTTCGATATTCATTATAAAAATGAATAAAGTTGATATAAATATCGTTCACATCTAAATGGCGTTAGTCTAATCAACATGCTTCATATATTTAAATATTTTAGTGTCCATCCCAAATCGGACATCAAAATCATATTTCGATATATTACTGAATATTATTTTAAAATATTAGTTATTTTAAGATATTCATTATTCGTCATTTTAAAATATTCGTTAATTTAAAATATTCGTTCTTTCTGAATTGGAATCAAACACAGTCAATTACCATATAATTTTATTTATATGGATTTCATACACACATGTACACAACAATAATCAAACACAGTCAACATTCGTCCAGAGTGCATTACACAACTGCATAAGCGTTAAATATATATAATTAACGCTTACAATAGTCTGTCAACCAATCGGTTGACATACAACTAAACAATTACGATTAGTGTATGTCATATATCATCCCAATACACGTGTGGCGTTTCAATCAACACACAAGGAGAATTTATTTGTGTAGTTGGGTGATGTGTAAAATATATCGTCACAATCAATATAATTCAAATGCGTGTACATAAACAAATCATCCGATTTGTAAATGAATATATTTTTTATTCATATACACGTTAAAAATTATATTTTTAACTATAAATTATTTATTTCAACTCATGAGTATTTTACACAGTTCATTTATACAATAAAAATGATATTTTTATTGTTCTAACATTTTTAGAAAATTTCGACAACATAACAGCGCGACACTAGAACCGGAATAAGGTCTAGCCTTATCCCTCGCCTACTA
This sequence comes from Allium sativum, assembly GCA_030737875.1. Classification (NCBI taxonomy): domain Eukaryota; kingdom Viridiplantae; phylum Streptophyta; class Magnoliopsida; order Asparagales; family Amaryllidaceae; genus Allium; species Allium sativum. The sequence goes on along the minus strand of CM060909.1, from coordinate 251,028,686 downwards.
ATGGCTCGCGTCATATACATACTAATTCTATTCAATTCATTTCATTTCCTAAACCGAATTCAAACAAATAAACCAATCAACAAAACAACCAAACCAACATGGTTTCATACAAAGGTGTCGGGTGCTACTAAGCACCGTTTGCATCCTAGTATATATATTTAACTAGAAAATAAATTAGAGTGAGAAGTTCTCACCTTTGAGATCCACTCCTCCATTCTTTATTTTTGAATTTCTAAATCGTTTGGATTTTCCCGAAATACCAACGCAATCTTTTTTACGCTATTCATAGTAAAAATAGCATTTTAATATAATGTTTATATACATTTAGAAATCACAATTTTATTTCGTTATATATATAAAAATCGTATTTTTATATTGTTAATGCATAAACAGAAAAACACATTTTATATTTTAAAAAATCACATCTTTATATTTTCAAAAATCATAACTTTATATTTTCAAAAATCATAACTTTATTCGCTTTTCAAACAAATTAAAATCATTTTTTTTATAAATCAACTTCCTATATAAAAATCATATTTTTATATAATCCATTCATATAAATAAAAATCCAATTTTTAGATTAATAAAAATCCAATCTTTTCTATTTTAAAAATCTAACCGTTTCTATTTTAAAAATCAAATCTTTTCTATTTTAAAAAATATATTATCTTTTATATTTTAAAAATCTAACCTTCTCTATTTTTAAAAATCAAATCTTTTCTATTATTAAAAAATCAAATCTTTAACAAATAAAAATCAAATCTTTATGTTAAAAATTATATTTTTATATAATTAAAAACCATAACTTTAATTGCATAAAAAATACAACTTTAATTAATAAAAATCACATTTTTAAGTACTTAAATAAAAAATATAAAACTCACATTTTTATTGATGGAGGCTGAGGGTTGCGGGTTCGTCGGAGATGGGGGGGAGAGGGGCAATGGTGGCGCAGGGGGAAGGGAAGGTTGGGGGTGGCGTTGGCCAGACGGTGGCGGCTCAGGAAGGGGGCGACGAGGCTTACTTTGGGTTTGGGGGGGGAGTGGAGTTGATGAAATGGAGACAGGAGCAAGGAGGAAGGGGGAGGAGGCCGCAGCTGCTATGGCGGAGGGTGGCGGCGGATCTGGCGACGATGGGAGGGGCATGGAGCGGGCGACGACGTGGGCGAGGGCTAGGGCAGAAGGGATGAGCGGGTTCTTTTTTTTATTTCGACTTTGACTGAAGGAAGAAAAATAGGGGTGATACAAATATAATTTATTTAATTCAATTTAATTTCAAAAGGTATGTTTTTAATTTAATTCCAATTCAAACCCACCGACTGTCATCCTTAGCTTACTACCCCCATTCTGAACACAATGGGATATGTTTCGTAACCCAATTCTGCTGTTACGATCAGTTTTCATCAAAATTAAAATATAAATCAATATAAAATTCTATATTGATTTAAACACACATTTTAATTTACCGGGGACACATACGGATTCCAAAAATTCCTGAAAAATAAATTTGGCTATGATTAGACGGTACGGTCCTAACAAAACTAATTTCATCGAATTTGGAGACCGTTTGAAAAACGGCCAATTTCCAGTCAATTAAATTCAAACTAAAATTACCAAACACGTTTAAATCCGTCACGCTCACATATTAATTCCAAAAATTATGAAAATTGGAATCTAGGAATAATTTGACATTACGGATCCAACAAAAGTGGTCTAGTCGAAAACGGAAGTCGTTTGCAAAATTTCTATTTTTACGGGCTATATGTTATATAAAATTCCATAGCTAATATTCTGAATTTTCAACTGGTCATAACTTTTTATTCCTGTTATGAAATCTGGATTTTTCACATTCGTTAGAAAGATATTTTTAAACAGATTCAAATATTTCTAGTTTTACTAAAATCCAGTTTATTTTGAATCCTGTACATTCATTTGAAATTTGAAATCGAATTTCCAAACTACCGCGCCATTTCCAATTCCTTTTATAATTAAAATAAATATTTATATTTTAATTTCGATTTAAATAAATTTATTCGTTCAAATTCGATTCAAAATAAATTTCTAGTCGTTATTATTTAAAATAAATCATTCTAAATATTCAAAATTCATTAAAATGGCCAAAATAAAAAAATTAAATTAGTTCTGATTTTTTGGGTTGTTACAACAATTCAGACAATCAATCAATCACAATCATGAATATCAACAACCAAGTATATTTGGTTATCTCACATCTCATGTTTTGATAAATTTAGTCACCATCATTCATTCAAATATAATTAAAGATTTATTAAAACTCTATTTAGTTTTAATCTCCAAAAATCATTACTTAATGATTATTCAATTTTCTAGGGAATTATTCCTGTCTTTACTCGGGTTAAAGAACAAATGTTATTAAAAAAACTATTCATGATAAACCCAAAATCCACTTCCATTTACTATGAAATCTTCACGGAAAGCCATAATAGAATATAATCAATGTCAATTTTCGTTTCAAACTAATATTATAAGTTGAATAGCGGCAAGGCCTTTTGAATTCCATAAATAGTAGCGGTCTTCATTCATAGAAGCTCATCTCAATTATTACCCAATCGAATTCCATTCAATTCCAATTTCTTTTATTAAATTTGAAAACTTTACTTGGAAAATTTTCCATTATATCTTAATAAAAAGATTTATAAATCCCAAATCATGTCTTCACTGTTAATTGGGTAAGAGAACTAATGTTATTTAAAACACAGTTCACGATAAACCAAAAATCCAATTTCAATTCAATTCCAATTAAATATTAATTGGTAAATCTTCTCTGAATCTTAACTAAAAGATTTATTCCTTTCTCAACTGGGTTTAGGAACAGTGTTAATGAAGACACCATTCACGACAAACCCAAAATCCAGTTTGATATTAAATACAAGGCTTCGAATAGAAATCATAACGACTTATATTCAACATCAAATTCTGAAACTAACGGATATCATATTGGGAATAACGATATCTATATCTTTCAAATTCCGCAACAATATCCGTATAATCACAGAATCCAATATCAAAATATTCCAAAGCTTATTTCCATTCAAATGCTGAAACGACCCAAACGCGCCCTTATGGGAAAGCCCGGATTAAGTTGAGAACACGACAAATCAGAATGCAAATGGAAGAACATTTCATTGCTTATTACAACAATTACATTAGATTACAAGAATATACAAGAGTATGAATAAATAAGACACATTTGATAAATATCAGAGATTTAAATTACATTACATAGCAGCGGAAAAATAATACATAACGCAGCTTAAAGAAATACATGGATACAGAGCGTTTCGAATACAGCTCCAACTGTGAACCAGGATCCTGTAAAAATAGAACGGCAAAACCAAAACTACCAGCTGCTCGTGTGAAAAATAGGGGCACCCAGAGTTTAGGTTAAAACAATAAACTGCAGGTCAGTCATGACTGGTGTGAGAACTAAAACAGTTTTTAAATCTTTACTTTAAAATAAAGTAAATCAAGGGACCACGCCGTATGACACGGAATGGGTTTCCTCCCAAGAATACCAGTGCATAAGCAGTTATAAACAGCGCAATGCTTTTCGAAAAATGAAGCTATTATAAGACTCAGGTCCATCACACAATGCAACGCAAGCCCGAGGATAGAGTTTTCCCTTATAATAGCCAAACATGCTTGGTACGTCTAAAAAAATCATTTAGATATTACTATAAGCATATAGTGTCAAAATCACTTCAAATATAAATATATCAATCATAGACGGCATAGTATCCCATGCTACTATGTCGCCATACTAGTTCTACAATTAAAACCACACAATATCATATTGGAAGTTGAATTTCCATTGTGAACCAAGGCAAGGGATCGTCCTTAATGAATTCGAGACTGTCTAGCCCGAGCCTTAGGATTCAGCCGTAACTCCACCTGGATCGTAAGGGCCGGTCCACCTAAGTGGATTAATATTCCCTAAACAATGTGTTTCCCCATCCTATAGGGAGTAACTCTGGTCAGTATGTTGACCATATCATCCATCGGCCCCGTAGTGACCGATATATCCGAGGCGCCTCGCTTTCCATCATCCACATAAGTAAAAATGTCTGGGCTCCATACCATGACACTACTCCTAGCTAGAAAAAAACACATGTCCTCCCTGAAGTCCTCTCCCGTTCCTAGTTCATACCGAGGTGTGAGGCTCGCAAATTAATGCTATACAAAAAGCTATGCTATTTAAAACCGTGCTTTGATCATCAACAACAAGACTCTTCTTTTCAACAGAAGCCTTGAACATTTGCATCTCAGCATGCCACACAGGCAATTCACGCCATGCGACTGATGTCTATCGATATATAACCTCTGAGCTCATACGTCTCAGAGAAGGGTGTTAAACAAGAGAATAAATTCTCTGCCACCAACCAGATATATATTTAATAGAAATCAATCAACACAAAATAAAATATAATGTCAGACACACATCCATTTACAATTTTGTTCTAGGTCTGAATGAAACCAGAGGCACCTTATTCCTCGTCCCATATTTTTAATACAGGAGAGAGGTCCTCGCATATCTAGTCGATCTCCAAGTACGTCTGGACGATCACCACTTATTACCTCGTCTTGGATATACAAGCCAATCAAGACATCAGTAATCATCCAAACGATGTGAAGACCTCCAGTCTTAAACCACCATCTTCATCGCCGACATATCATCGAATCAGTTATCTAGAATGGGCATAAACCCAGCCTTTTGGATAACTCGTGTATTTTATAATCAAGTGCTATAAAAACACAACATACGCCTCATTCCAATCTAGAATATTCTTTTATTCAAATATTCTTTTCACAATTTAAACCAAAATAAGGTTTTCCAAACTAGTCGGGATTAGCGAACCTTACCGAAGTAATGATTTATTATGTTTCCCAATCCCAACTTATTCATCCCATGAAGGAAAAATGGTAGTACTCTATATCTAACACCCACGTTGTTATCGGTAAAATTAATTACCATTTCATGTTCAAATCTAATTAAAGATTTAACTATCGCTTGGAGCAAAACTGGTGATACTCCTTTCTCGATCATTTCATGAATTCAATAAATTTAATTATCCCATTCACATTCCAATCTAATTAAAGATTCATTAAAACTCTAATTCAGTTTTAATCTCAAAAATCATTACTTAATTATTATTCAAAGTTAAGAAATTAATCTTATCTTTAACTGGGTTAAAAAACTAATGTCATTTAAAACACAGTTAATGATAAACCCAAAATCCCATTCCATTAGTTATGGAATCTTCACGGAAAACAAATCAATATATATAATCAATATAAACTTCTGAATCCAACCAATAATGTAAATGGAATAATGGCAAAGCCTTTTAAATTCCATTTATAGTAACGGTATTCCTCCAAAGAAGATCACTTCGATTATTACCAAATCGAATTCCATTCCATTCCTATTTATTTTACTAAACTGGAATGCTTTACTTTGGAAATTTCCAGTAAATCTTAATAAAAAGATTTATTGTGACGACCCGCCCCGCACCAGCCGGCATTTCCTTCGAAAGTGCGTTATACACATGCCCAATTAGCACGAAATGGTCGCCAAAGAAAGGAAAGAAGAGAATGAACTAATCGAAAACCTATAGAATGTCTCACAATGCATGGAACAAAATATAATAATAATATAATCTTGACATAAAACAGGAGAGATAGTGCATAAGCAAATAACTAAAACCAACATCAACATCAGAGTAGCGGAAGTCTAAATACAGCTTATTACAACTTTTCAAATTACTGTCTCTAAACAAAAGAAAGGAAGAGTGCACTACTAATGCCCAAGCAGTGATCTTCAACAACACAAGGAGAATATCTATATATGTATCATACGTGGGAGCCTCCTGCTCGTCTCCGGATCAGCTACTCGTGCATACCTAGCTAACCTGTCTCTAGTCTGCTCGTGAGAGCACCCAAAGTAATAAGAGGAGACATAAAACTCTGGGTTAGACAAAAAGTCTGGTATGAGCGATAAGCAGCTAAACAGAATAATAACAGGTATACTAAACCATACCTGAATCTGGACCTGCAACCAAAGAGTTAGCACTACATACCGTACAATACTCTAAGGTGCCACAAAACAAATGGTGTAAAGATACAGAGGTGGGGGTGTGCATGAATGATGGCAAACCAATCTATCATGGCAATCATCCTCACATCTCTCACTCAGTGCGTAAAGCATAAGATGTCCACCACTATCAATCACTAGACCCATCGAAGTAGTGACGGAGTTCGACTTGTACAACTACTGCTACTACCAAGCTTACCACATGGAGTCATGACCAAACCTTTACAAATGACCCCACTTCATTGGTCTATAGCCCCTTTTAGTCGTACCTAGGCCACTATGGCCCTGAATCCATTCACGTACTCCCTACACATAGTGATTCAAAGTTATAGACATTTACAACCCGTTAGCACATGTCCCGCAGCAAAGCCCAATCATGAAGCTCACTCCTTGGTTCCCATCTGGATCCTGAGTACAAACTTCCCATTTGGACTACCATTGCATCTCGGGTTATTGGTCTTCTCCGGATCGGTTCTTCACTTCAGTTTATACTTCAAATTCGGATCGTGATTCACGCCTCAAGTCCAAGCATCTCGGTTCGGATTGGTCGAGCTACCCCCATCGGATTGGGTCGAGGTCCACATCCTGTGGCGGTTCGGATCGGTCGTCATCAACTCCTGGCGGATCGGGTCGGGTTCTTCAAGTCCAATCGCCATGCATCGATTCGGTTCGGAGGTGGTCATGCGGGTCGGGTCGGATAAGATGCTCCCCAAATTTTCCAGATCGTCTCGTGGATACACAGCTTGGAGGGGCAGTTCGGTTCGGATTCCTTCCTCCGATTCGATCCGGATCGGGTGTCTTCCTGCACTTTGTCCAGCAAGCTGTTTACGCCATTCGACGGCGTTTTTGACTAATCTAACACTTCTAGACAATCACAAATCATACCATACAGTCATAGCAACATGTACAATCATCCACAAACAACAAAACAACTATCATAGCATGTAAAATGGATCAAACATACCCAAAACCCCATATTTTCCCTTAAGCATGTTTAGGCAAAACTAATCGTAGGATTACCAAAACTTAACTAAATCAAACCAAATTTCTAACAGAGGTCTAAAACATTATTTTCGAATTTATAAATATTTTTCCAGAATTTTATCATGTCTAATTTTGTTAATCTTCACTAATTACCCTTAATTAACTGTAAGTAGTGCAAAACTATGCAAATCACTCACTTTGGCCACAAAAAAAAAATTCAGAACTGAAACCTCGCTGATTTGGGCGAATACTGATGTCTAACAACAGCTCTAATACTGATTTGGTGAAGATCTTCTTTAATTTGATGTTGATTAAGCCAAAACTTGATTAGAAAGTGATTAGAAGTTGATTTGGGTGTTGGAGACCATTGTTAGGGTTTCAAAAATGAAAGTGGCGGCTGAAAAATGAAAATAAGATCGTTCTCTAACTGATTTCAGCCTCCTCATAACCTAATCCCGAAATCCCCTATTGGGCCTAGCTGTTAATCACCTGGTTAAGCCCAATTAAGCTGTTTTTCACCATCTCAAACTTGTTTCAGCAATATCTCCCAAATGGGAAGTCCGTTTGGCTAATGTGACCACTCTACGGAATTGTAAACCATCATCCGGAACCAATGAAAGTGGTTTCAGGTCAAAACTCATTTCCAATCAAAAATTATGGCCAAAACAGTACCGGCTAAGGGCAAAACAGTCATTTCAAAATCGGGAAAAATCATGAACATGGGAAATGACCTAATAGTCGTCTCCCAAAGTTACATGACCATATGACTTCATATGTGGGAGAAATAAATATACCACGATCCTATAATGCGTAGAATGCGGGTCATTACACTCTTCCCCCCTTAAGAAATTTCGTCCCCGAAGTTCCTTAACCCAATACATACAAAGGATCCCGCATGCCTACCAATCATATACAACAACCAAACATGCAAAACAAACAAACAAGCCTATCCTAGCATGCGGAAAGACTAAATCGAAGTTTAAATCTTACCAGGCGAAGAGTTCTGTATATGTCTTCCTAATGCTCTCTTCTGTCTCCCAAGTACAGTCATTCTCATTCTCGCCCCACTGGACTTTGACTAGATTCACCGCTTTCCTTCGACGTTGCTTCGTATCGTTCCCAATAATACGCATAGGCTTGCGGTTCCCAACCGCCTCGGGTTCATCTTCGATATCATCTAACTGATCAGGTGAAATAGTCACATCTGGGTTACGAATTTCCTTAACTAGGAAACATGAAATACGTTATGAGTCCTGCCATTTTGTCTGGTAATCGAACTTTATATGCCAAATTCCCAATTTTCTCAAGAACTGGGAATGGACCAACAAATCTTGGTGCTAACTTGCCTCTCCTGCCAAATCGTATCACGCTCTTTAATGGAGAAATCTTGATAAACACCAAGTCGCCAACGGAGAACTTTAATTCTCTTCTCCTCCTATCGGCATAACTCTTTTGCCTATCTTGGGCAGCCTTCATTCGCTGTCGGATAACTTTAATCTTAACTGAAGTTTCTCTTATCACATCGGGTCCATGCACAAACTTCTTACCAGTTTCTACCCAACATGACGGTGAGTTGCACGGTCTTCCGTACAAAGCTTCAAACGGAGTCATACCAATACTGGATTGATAACTATTATTATATGCAAACTCTACTAGATGCAAATGGTCATCCCATGATCCACCAAAATCCAGTACACAAGCTCTCAAGAGGTCTTATAACACTCGATTCACCCTCTCTGTCTGTCAATCGGTTTGAGGATGATATGCGGTACTGAGATGTAGTTCTGATCCTAACGCCTCTTGTAAGCTCTTCCAAAATCCACTAGTGAACAACGGATCTCGGTAACTCACGATGCCTTTGGGTATTCCATGAAATCTCACTACCTACTTTATATACAGTTCCACTAACTTAGCTGCCGTCCTGTTTGGTTTGACGGGTATAAATCTTGCACTCTTAGTCAATCGGTCCACAATCACCCAAATGTTATCATGGCCCGATCTAGTCCTTGGTAACCCATCAATGAAATCTATTGACACTTGTTCCCATTTCCATTCTGGAATTTCTAATGGTTGTAGAAAACCACAAGCTTCTTTTGCTCAGCTTTAACTGGTTGGCAATTCATGCATTTGGATATAAACTTCCCAATGTCTCTTTTCATCCCTTCCCAGTAGTAGGTCTGCTTCATGTCTCGGTACATCTTGTTACCACTGGGATGTATAGTCAGTTTTGAGTGATGACATTCTCTAAGCACTTCATCTCTCAATCCATTGACGTTGGGTACAACTAATCCTCCATTCTTTCTAAGCCATCCATCTCGATCAAGCCCATACTTGTTCATCTCCTCATCGATTCCCATCCCTAATTTCGAGATGATTTCCAATAGGTTAGGATCGTTCCTCTGGCTGGAACCAATCCGCTCAGTCAAAGTGGGTCTGATCGTCAAACTTGCTAATATTTCTGGATCCAATTCGCACCTTGGTCTGAAATCATACCCAGCGAAGTACTCCAGTTGCTTCCATTCTAGAAACATAGCCCCTAAACTGGCATGTCTTCTACTCAATGCATCAACCACTGCATTTCCCTTTCCTGGTGTATATGCGATGTCGAAATCATAGGAAGCTAAGAATTCTAACCATCTCTGTTGCCGGAGATTTAGATATTTTCGAGAGAAGAGATACTTTAACGATTTATGATCGGTAAACAATTCGAATCTTTCTCCCAAGAGATAATGTCTCCACATCTTCAGTGCGAACACGATCGCTGCCAATTCTTAAATCATGGGTATGGTATCTTTTCTCATGCGGTTTCAGTTGCCGGCTTGCATAAGCTACAACCCTACCTCCTTGCATCAATACAACACCTTGTCTGGTACCACATGCATCCGTATATACTTTCATCCCTTCGTTCCCCTTAGGAATGACTAACACTAGTACACATGTCAACTTTTCCTTTAGGCTCTTGAATTCATTCTCGCAGCTTTCGTCCCAGACGAAGGCTTGATTCTTCTTGGTCAACTGAGTCAACGGTGCTGCTATCTTGGAGAAGACTTGGATAAACTTATGATAATATCCAGCTAATGCCAAGAAACTTCTTATATCTGTTGCATTCTTGGGCATAGGCCAATCCTGTACCGTAGCCACCTTCGCAGGATCCACGGCAATACCATTTTCTGAAACAACATGGCCCAAGAATCTCACTTCCCTCCTCCAGAAGTGACACTTAGAAAACTTTGCTTTCAATTGGTGTTTCCTCAACACCTCCATTACTATCTTTAAATGTTCCTTGTGTTCTTCCTCTGTCCTCGAATAGACTAAAATATCATCCACGAACACAAGGACAAATTTATTCAACTGATCTCTGAATACCCTATTCATAAGATCCACTAAATATGCTGGGGCATTGGTCAACCCAAATGGCATGACCAACCACTCATAAAATCCAGACGGCGTTCGAAATGCTATTTTAGCTATACTCTCAGCTTCCACTCTAAGCTGATGAAAACCTCTCGCGAGATCCAACTGAGAAAATACTCTCGCGCCACTCAACTGAACAAACAAATCATCTATCTGCGGTAGAGGATACTTATTCTTCCTCGTCACTTTATTCAACTCGCGGTAGTCTACACACAAACGAAGGGAACCATCCGCCTTGGTAGCAAACACAACTGGTGCTCCCCATTTAGAAACACTCCTTCTGATAAATCCCTTCTTCAAAAGATCGCTGACTTGCACGTCGAGCTCTCGCTGCTCCCTTGGTGCCATACGACGAAGTGGCATCACTATAGGTATGGCATCTTTCACTAAATCAATACAAAACTCAATCTCTCGGTGTGGTGGAAGCCTGGTCACTTCCTCGAAGACATCCGGATACTGGCCAACCACGGGCAACCCTGACAACTCACTATGCGGGATGTCGAGGGAATTTAGAAAACTAGCCACTACCCCATCACCGGGTAGACCATCAAACACTACCCTCCGCCCATCATCTGCTCTAGCTATCACCAAAAACCCCTCACAGTCTACCACCGCCCTGTATCTTTGGAGCCAATCGACTCCCAAAATAATGCCAAACCCAGTAAAGCCCAAAACAAAGCAATCACAAACAAACATGCATCCATGACTCGATAAAACCACATTAGGACAAATCATGCTAAGGTTAGTTGAACCAACAATCGGGTTCGTCACTACTAAAGGCTTATCGACAATTTCGGGCTCCAATCCCAACCTATCTACCAGATCACTAGATATGAAAGAACTGGAAGCCCCGGTATCAAACAAAACTCTAACAGGAGCATCATAAACAGAAAGCATACCTTGAATAACGACATTCTTTCCCTTCTCCGCCGCTGTTGGGGCATTCGACAAAGAAGGAATAGCATTAAGGGCATATGCTTTCACCACCTGCTTTTCTATAGGGGGTTGCGGACACTTGTCCTTGTGATGTCCCACTTGGCCACAGTTGAAGCACTTCCTATCCGCTGGCTTGACCCAACACTCTTTGGCATAATGGTCCTTCTCACCACAGCTGAAGCACTCAACATCTTGCTTATTCTTTTTCTTCTGGCCATCCTTATTCTGGTTCTGCTTCCTCTTATTCTGAGAACCACCCCTGCCTCCACCACTTGCTTGCGGCTTTGGCTCCTTTGCAGTTGCGACCTCAATCTTCGACTTGGGGTAAAGACTTTCGGACCTCAATGCTTTCCCCACAATCGATTCAAACGTCTCATCGATGTGGTTAATAAGCCTTTCCCCCAAGTATTGATCCAAGCCAGTTATGAACTTCTCGTTCTTCTTCTCGACAGTATCAATAAGAGATAGTCCATACTTTGATAGAGTATTGAATTCTGCAATATACTCCAAGACAGCTCTGCCATTATGCTTGAGCTCCAAGAATTTCTTAAACAACATTGACTTCTGAGCTGCTGGAATGAACTTCTCGCTAAAGCGAACCTTAAACTGCTCCCAAGTAATCCGATCCTCGGGAGTAGCTGGCTTTATAGCATTCCACCAATTCATTGCCCGTCCTTGCAGCCGAAGGGATGCCAGCCTTCTCTTCATCGCATCCTCGATACCTAAGTCTTCGAAGATACGCTCGCAGCTATCCAACCAATCATGGACATCCGTAGCCGATTCCGTTCCGTGGAACAGCTTCCCACCAAGACTAGTATAATACTTGTTTAGCTTGGAGAAATCGGCCCTAGGCGCCTGCACTATTGGACCACCACCATTACCACCATTGGGAGCTTCCCTCTGCACATCCCTAAGCATCTCCCTCATGAGGTCAGTTACCATCGTCCTCATGTCAGCAGCATTCCCATTATTGGCTCCTCTACCGGTACCTCTTGCGTATCGGCTCATCGTTCAATCTGTAAAGAGAAAACGATTAACCATCTCCATAGTGGTGCTAGTGCAGTTTGACTTCATCCTTAACTATACTAATAGTATATATATATAGCTTTTGAAAACCAAAATAATCACAAATACGCGCTCTCATATACATATATTATCTCTCCTTGATGACTTCCCTAGGTTAACTACGCAACCTAGAGCTCTGATACCAAGTGTGACAGCCCGCCCCTCACCAGCCGGCATTTCCTCTGAAAGTGCGATGTACACATGCCCAACTAGCACGGAACGGTCGCCAAAGAAAGGAAAGAAGAGAATGAACTATAACAACCCGAATTTTAATAACGCCTTAAGACAAGAATCAAGGCAGAATTAAATTTTAAGATCAGAATCAAGGGAAACGGGTTGCGCCATTGCGTCCATCTCAAAATTCTGCTTGGAAACGAGTCCGAGTTTGCGAGAATCGGAGTCCGTACGAGGGAGATATGACCCTCCGAAGTTTCAGGAATTTTCAGAGTTCAAAACAGCTCGAATTCGAGTTCAAAATTCGAATTTCAAAACCCAGACAGATTGGGCGGGAAATTTCCCGCCCAGCACCCCAAGTCGACTGGGGAGTCGACTGGGCAGTCGACACCCCCAGGACCAGGTCGACTGCGCAGTCGACTTGGGTGTCGACCTGGTCCCCGAGCCCATTTTTGGGCCAGTAATCGTTCTGATGTATCTAGTCCGATTTCTATCCAGATTCATCTGCCTAAACCTATTTAAACAGCCCCAAACCTAGCCTTCTCTACACACAATTCTATTCTGCTTCTACTCTGCCTCTGTTCTAAATAAAAATAAAAATGACATCGCTACTCTGCCGGAATCAAAACTAGAAGCTAATCAACATCAACCTAGGCAACTCAATTCAAACTAGAGATCAATGCTTCTACGACAAATTCACTTCTTAATTCGCTAGCCATGCTCTGTAAGTTCTAGTTACTTTCCGATTTAAATATTTAACTATAATATGGCCATGAATTAAAGTGAAATTGGATCTAAGTATGTTTATCGATCCAGATCTATTTCTGTTGTTTCTTGAATCTTGAGTTTTTGATTTGTCTATCTTTATTCTCATGACAAGTTCATAATCTATTCAGCCTGTTGTAATCTTAATATGCCTGTGATGATGTTTTTCTCTCCGATCTTATTTTTATGCAAGATTCTACCTTTCCGCTATTTATTTTCTTTTGATGGTCAATTTCGGACCTTGGCCTAAAATCACGACTTGCATACGATATGTATACGGGGGAATTATGGGATTATTGCCTATATGAATATGATGGAATTATTGGCAACATGAAATTGGATATTATTATTGTATTTGCAAGTTTAAGCTTGATATGTAAATTTTGGCATAATCTTGTTATGAGGAAATTTGCATAAATATTATATGCATGGAATTTGGCGTAAATTTGGATCTATGTAATGTAACATGTAAATCAAATCAAAAGGTTGGACAACTGGCTTGTATTGTAATAAAAAAGTTATGGTTTGGGGTAACTACATCATGAATCACGATTTGGGTTTATTGGGTATGAAACTTAATACATGTAATGTTGGCTAGATCTTGACATATGTAAAAGGGCATAAAATTTGGTATAAATGTAAATTGTCTAGGATTAGGCACATATATAAATTGGCATATGTAATTTGGCATGGATCTTGATAGATGTGTAAATGGGCATAAAAATAGCATATATGTAAAACGACATGAACTGAACATATGTAAATTTGGTATGAATTGGGCGTATGTAAAACTGACATGTAACCTAGAACTTGTGCATATGTTAATTATGAGAAATTTGGAATAGAAACATAGATGATAATTTATGACTTGGAGAAAGTTTAATATGAACGCGCCTAAGTTGGGTTTTGGGTAGTTGGTTTGTATTGGACATCTAGAAGGCACGTAAACATGCTTATGAACTTGAAACATGAATTGGTTATGAATATGAATCATTAACTTGATAATAGGCATAAGTGAAAACATGAAACTCGCCATGAAACTAGACACGAACTTGACATGAAACTTGAACATGGACATGACATTTAGAATGAACTAGAAAATGGCCAACTCGAGGTTGGGTTGAGTTTGCAGTGTAATTCTACCCGGAACTGCCCGGCAAAATCCAGTTACTGCAAACAATAGGATCCAATGTGGGTAGTTGGTCATATCGCACTTGAAAACCCGAGGTCAGACTGAGTTGTGGTGTAATTCTGCCCGGAACCGCCCGGCATATCCAATGACCACAACAACAGGTCTGATGTGAGAGGTTGGGGTGCATAAATGAATTAACGACTTGATAGGGTTAAGTCATGAACCGCTTGAATATACTTAACCAATTTGACACGATGACTTGATAGGGTTAAGTCATGAACCGCTTGAATATACTTAACCAATTTGACACCATGACTTGATATGGTTAAGTCACGAACCGCTTGAATATACTTAACTAATTTGACACGATGGTTTGGTAGGGTTAAGTCACGAACCGCTTGAACATACTTAACCAACTTGACACATGACTCGTAGGGCTAAGTCATGAACTTGAACGACAACACTTAGCCAATTTGACATGACACGTAGACGGGTTAAGTCACGAACTTGAATGACCACACTTAACCAACTTGACATGCTAGACTGATGGGGTTAAGTCTCGAATTTAAATGACAACACTTAACCTGCTGGACGAAAACCCTAGTTACGCGGTCCTTTTCAGCAGTAACCCACTAGAGGTATCATGGTACCCTGGAACTAGGCAGGGTGGGGCACGATTACTGGGCTGATTGTAAGCGACCAGAACGATGGCTGAGTTGGTGCGTCATTGTAGGTTCTGGTGGACTATGGTCGTGCACGTAGTCCGGAGTTGAAAAAGTAGGCATTGGGCACCAGTAGGTTTACACTGTGCGTGCTTGATTCGTGTCGGTGGTTGGCACCCTAGGGCTTGATACACCCTATGGTGGACCTAGCACAGGTGACTACATTCGTGATAGGGCCGTATGACACAGACACATGAACGAGATAGGACTTGTAGGGAGTCGATCGATTATAGATCGTTACGTGGATAGGTAGCATAATCCCTAGTGGTCCTAGGTGGCATAAACCCTAATCAAATCTAGAAAACGTTCAATAGGTAGCATAATCCCTAGTGATCCTAGGTGGCATAAATCCTAGATGGACACGCGATAGTTCATGATAAGGAAACCTAATCAGAACAAGGGGTGGCAGTCCAAACGATTTTCAAGAATGGTGGCACGTGATGAAACCCATACGATATACGGCAAGGGACTGTACACATACATGGAAAGGATGATACGGGTTGTGATACTAGTACGGGTGGTGCAGAGCAAATAGATATCATAGAAATATTTTAATGGTAAAGCGGAGAAATCTTACGATGCTTGATAGAAATCTTGCGAAATTATACTTAGTTTATCTTGAATGGAAACCTGGCGATGTTATACTTGACAAAAAACATATGAGGTTATTCTTAGTTATCTTTCCTGTAGCTTATCTTGTCATCATGCTTATGTTTACTTTCAGTTTATTCATGCTATGTTATCTTTACCTGTTTTTATGCTGAAAGTCACCAGGGCTTACTCAGTCTTTATGACTGACCCGTTTTGTTTCGCCTCTTTTTCTTCCGTTCCCCCCCCCCCCAGGTTCGCAGGGTGGGAATACAGCTTAGTTTGGATCCTACCAAGCTCCAAAGCTCTTTCATGTACGGCTTGGATTTCTCTTGGCTATGGCTTGCTTTGCTTTATTGGGGAATGATTTATAACTATGGTTTTATTCTTCTTTACTATTGCAAGACAGATTTTGATGTCATTGACTTAATAACATTTGATGTAAAAGGCTTTAGACCTTACTAGATTTTAAAGCAATGAAATTTGGGTTTTCCTTCCGCTATTTTATTTATGTTCTGTCTTATAATATTTCTGTGTATGTTTACCTAGATAATACTCCACCAAAGCTAGTGCATTCCCTTTATGAGTGACCCTAGCGGAGGTGGGGTGTTACATTTGGTATCAGAGCAGAAGGTTACCAGACTGGGAAAAAGTTTTCAAAAACCTTCTAAACTAGTTTTCAAAACATTTACAAAGAAGAAAATTTTCAAGAAAATTTTGTTTTGATTAAAAGTCATATTCCTCAAAGCCATAAGCACTATCTTTTGATTCTCTCTTGAAATCTCTTCTCTCTTTTTTCACCATAGTTTCGTAGAGGGCAAAGAAATGCCCAACCTCCATCTGTAGCCACAGTAGTTCCATCTGCGACTAATCTTATTTCAAGCTTTGTAGGGTTGCCGTGCGATGGAGGTAGCTTTCGAGAAACTTGTCAACAAGCTATACAAGGATAGTAAGAACGAGGATAAAGAACACAAGCCTAAGGATGAGAAACTTGTTGATAAGGCGTAATCCACGAAGAAGGAAAAGGTGAAAGGGAAGAGGTCAAAGTAAAAGAATAATAAAACCCATGACAAGAAAGAACATCGTTGGTATGGTAAAAAGGGACATGTAGTTAAGTATCATAGGACAAGGACAAGGGAAAAGAACAAGATCGTCGAGAGGGCAATTGTATGCTCTCACTACTAGCATACCTAAGAGAGGTCGTAACGTTTCTGTTAAAAGTTTAGCTTCTCTTTTCTATCATACCATGGGAACTTTGTTTTTATACATCGCATCCTTTTAATTCTGCCTCGATAGTTGAGTCTCTGCACCTTAGTACTAGCATAATAGAGGGTCCCGTTTTTGACTCAAATCCTGTTGGGAGATCGTCCCATTTATTCATGACTTGTTTGGATTTGAGGACATTTATGACTTTCAGGAATAATGCTTATGTTTTTGAGCTATGGGTTGATTCTAGGAATGAAGTGGTCATCCCGTAAGGGTGCCATTCTCGTGTCGGAAAGGGGGTAGTTAGACTCTTGACTTGCCTCGGTAATACCCTCGAAGTGTCGTGTAACCTTTAGGGTTTTGTCATGATTGGTTACCTAGAATCTCTTGATGCATTTATTGGTAATCCGTTCGAGTAGAGTTCGCCACTAAGGCGGATGGTTCATTTCGCTTGTACATGAGATATGGAAATCACTCTAGCAAGTACACTTGGTAACATGGTTGGCATCTGTTTGTTTTCAAGATAAGTTCTTCTGCGTGGAATGCCGTAGAGCAAGTAAACGAGATCCATGATTCACTAGTGAATTTTGGAGAGCTTACATGAAACCGTGAGTACACGGATATGGTTGAGCCAAGTATACTAGAGGGAGAATAAGTAAAAGTGGAACGAGAGGCGACAATGAAATGAGTTCCAGCTTGAATTTGGAAATAGGAATTAAGAAGCTACGGAATCATGAAGTTAGAGATAGTCAAAGCACAATGGAGTTAAGCTCAAGGAAATGCGACTGAGAAGACTGAAGACTAGATACGCACATCATATCTCTTTTTAAGAGTATATCCTTGATCCCTGTTTTTCTGTAGAGCTTACTCGCATGCTATCCTTTATGCATATCCTCTCGGTCCTATTCTCGATCTTATTTCTGTTGCAAACTCCATAGGGGGTATGATTCATCGGTTAATAATACCTGTCAGGGTTTGAAGGTGTCCGTTAGGTTGACTAAACCTTTTGGGCTTTATAGGATATGGGTTGGGTTTAGAAAGGGATTTCTTGTAATCCGAAAAGGAGTTTATCTTGCTTATCTTATCGATCCTATATTGAGGACCTTAGGTAGAACCCTATGGATGCAAACATGTATTTGAAACATGTTATGATTGATGTTTGCGAAATGGTTGCAAGTGGTCGCAAGTGGTTGCTCGTGGATGCATGAATACACATTAGGCACTAGATCGGCTCAGACACATTTTCATGTTGCATATGCATGAGTGTTTATACTTGTTTATGGATGAATTTGAATGTGTTATCATGTGGATATTGCATATGGATGAATGTTTGTGCACACGTATAGTGTTTATGTGACTAGGACTATTTGCATACAGGTGGATTCATGGCACTAAACATATTTTGCATTTAGAAGATCAATCAGGCCTGATCATTTGCATTAGATAAGGAACATATACACACACTTTCTGCATATGTTCATACAGCATTAGAAATCTTCTAAGGACAATGGTTGCCTGTGGATGATGCTTTGAGTAGATGGATGATTGGATGGTAGGATACATCCTCCCTAACTTAGAGATTTCGGGGACGAAATCCTTAAAGGAGGGGAGAATGTAACAACCCGAATTTTAATAATGCGTTAAGACAAGAATCAAGGCAGAATTAAATTTTAAGATCAGAATCAAGGGAAACAGGTTGCGCCATTGCGTCCATCTCGAAATTCTGGTTGGAAATGAGTCCGAGTTTGCGAGAATCGGAGTCCGTATGACGGAGAGACGACCCTCCGAAGTATCAGGAATTTTCAGAGTTCAAAACAGATCGAATTCGAGTTCAAAATTCGAATTTCAAAACCCAGACAGACTGGGCGGGAAATTTCCCGCCCAGCACCCCAGGTCGACTGGGGAGTCGACTGGGCAGTCGACACCCCCCCAGGTCGACTAGGCAGTCGACTGGGCAGTTGACACCCCCAGGACCAGGTCGACTGCGCAGTCGACTTGGGTGTTGACCTGGTCCCCGAGCCCATTTTTGGGCTAGTATTCGTTCTGATGTATCTAGTCCGATTTCTATCCAGATTCATCTGCCTAAACCTATTTAAATAGCCCCAAACCTAGCCTTCTCTACACACAATTCTATTCTGCTACTACTCTGCCTCTGTTCTAAATAAAAATAAAAATGACGTCGCTACTCTGCCGGAATCAAAACTAGAAGCTAATCAACATCAACTTAGGCAACTCAATTCAAACTAGAGATCAATGCTTCAACGACAAATTCACTTCTTAATTCGCTAGCCATGCTCTGTAAGTTCTAGTTACTTTCCGATTTAAATATTTAACTATAATATGGCCATGAATTAAAGTGAAATTGGATCTAAGTATGTTTATCGATCTAGATCTATTTCTGTTGTTTCTTGAATCTTGAGTTTTTGACTTGTCTATCTTTATTCTCATGACAAGTTCATAATATATTCAGCCTGTTGTAATCTTAATATGCCTGTGATGATGTTTTTCTCTCCGATCTTATTTTTATGCAAGATTCTACCTTTCCCCTATTTATTTTCTTTTGATGAACCTTGGTCAATTTCGAACCTTGGCCTAAAATCACGACTTGCATACGATATGTATACGGAGGAATTATGGGATTATTGCCTATATGAATATGATGGAATTATTGGCAACACGAAATTGGATATTATTGTTGTATTTGCGAGTTTGGGCTTGATATGTAAATTTTGGTATAATCTTGTTATGAGGAAATTTGCATAAATATTATATGCATGGAATTTGGCGTAAATTTGGATCTATGTAATGTAACATGTAAATCAAATCAAAAGGTTGGACAACTGGCTTGTATTGTAATAAAAAAGTTATGGTTTGGGGTAACTACATCATGAATCACGATTTGGGTTTATTGGATATGAAACTTAATACATGTAATGTTGGCTAGATCTTGACATATGTAAAAGGGCATGAAATTTGGTATAAATGTAAATTGTCTAGGGTTAGGCACATATATAAATTGGCATATGTAATTTGGCATGGATCTTGATAGATGTGTAAATGGGCATAAAATTAGCATATATGTCAAAAGACATGAATTGAACATATGTAAATTTGGTATGAATTGGGCATATGTAAATCTGACATGTAACCTAGAACTTGGGCATATGTTAATTACGAGAAATTTGGAATAGAAACATAAATGATAATTTATGACTTGGAGAAAGTTTAATATGAACGCGCCTAAGTTGGGTTTTGGGTAGTTAGTTTGTATTGGACATCTAGAAGGCACATAAACATGCTTATGAACTTGAAACATGAATTGGTTATGAATATGAATCATTAACTTGATAATAGGCATAAGTGAAAACATGAAACTCGCTATGAAAGTAGACACGAACTTAACATGAAACTTGAACATGGACATGACATTTAGAATGAACTTGAAAATGGCCAACTCGAGGTTGGGTTGAGTTTGCAGTGTAATTCTGCCCAGAACCGCCCGGCAAAATCCAGTTACTGCAAACAATAGGATCCAATGTGGGTAGTTGGTCATATCGCACTTGAAAACCCGAGGTCAGACTGAGTTGTGGTGTAATTCTGCCCGGAACCGCCCGGCATATCCAGTGACCACAACAACAGGTCTGATGTGAGAGATTGGGGTGCATAAATGAATTAACGACTTGATAGGGTTAAGTCATGAACCGCTTGAATATACTTAACCAATTTGACACAATGACTTGATAGGGTTAAGTCATGAACCGCTTGAATATACTTAACCAATTTGACACGATGACTTGATAGGGTTAAGTCACGAACCGCTTGAATATACTTAACCAATTTGAAACGATGGTTTGGTAGGGTTAAGTCATGAACCGCTTGAACATACTTAACCAACTTGACACATGACTCGTAGGGCTAAGTCATGAACTTGAACGACAACACTTAGCCAATTTGACATGACACGTAGACGGGTTAAGTCACGAACTTGAATGACCACACTTAACCAACTTGACATGCTAGACTGATGGGGTTAAGTCTCGAATTTAAATGACAACACTTAACCTGCTGGACGGAAACCCTAGTTACGCGGTCCTTTTTAGCAGTAACCCACTAGAGGTATCATGGTACCCTGGAACTAGGCAGGGTGGGGCACGATTACTGGGCTGATTGTAAGCGACCAGAACGACGGCTGAGTTGGTGCGCCATTGTAGGTTTAGGCGGACTACGGTCGTGCACGTAGTCCGGAGTTGAAAAAGCAGGCATTGGGCACCTATAGGTTTACACTGTGCATGCTTGATTCGTGTCGGTGGTTGGCACCCTAGGGCTTGATACACCCTATGGTGGACCTAGCACAGGTGACTACATTCGTGATAGGGCCGTATGACACAGACACATGAACGAGATAGGACTTGTAGGGAGCCGATCGATTATAGATCGTTACGTGGATAGGTAGCAAAATCCCTAGTGGTCCTAGGTGGCATAAACCCTAATCAAATCTAGAAAACGTTCAATAGGTAGCATAATCCCTAGTGGTCCTAGGTGGCATAAATCCTAGATGGACACGCGATAGTTCATGATAAGGAAACCTAGTCAGAACAAGGGGTAGCAGTCCAAACGATTTTCAAGAATGGTGGCATGTGATGAAACCCGTACAATATACAGCAAGGGACTGTACACATACATGGAAAGGATGATACGGGTTGGGATACTAGTACGGGTGGTGCAGAGCAAATAGATATCATAGAAATATTTTAGTGGTAAAGCGGAGAAATCTTGCGATGCTTGATAGAAATCTTGCGAAATTATACTTAGTTTATCTTGAATGGAAACCTGGCGATGTTATACTTGACAAAAACCATATGAGGTTATTCTTATTTATATTTCCTGTAGCTTATCTTGTCATCATGCTTATGTTTACTTTCAGTTTATTCATGCCATGTTATCTTTACCTGTTTTTATGCTGAAAGTCACTAGGATTTACTCAGTCTTTATGACTGACCCGTTTTGTTTCGCCACTTTTTCTTCTGTTTCCCCCCCCAGGTTCGCAGGGTGGGAATACAGCTTAGTTCGGATCCTACCAAGCTCCAAAGCTCTTTCATGTATGGCTTGGATTTCTCTTGGCTATGGCTTGCTTTGCTTTATTGGGGAATGATTTATAACTATGATTTTATGCTTCTTTACTATTGTAAGACAGATTTCGATGTCATTGACTTAATAGCATTTTGATGTAAAAGGCTTTAGACCTTACTAGATTTTAAAGCAATAAAATTTGGGTTTTCCTTCCGCTGTTTTATTTATGTTCTGTCTTGTAATATTTCTGTGTATGTTTACCTAGATAATACTCCACCAAAGCTAGTGCATTCCCTTTATGAGTGACCCTAGCGGAGGTGGGGTGTTACATGAACTAATCGAAAACCTTTAGAATGTCTCACAGTGCATGGAACAAGATATAATAATAATATAATCTAGACATAAAACACGTGAGACAGTGCATAAGCTGATAACTAAAACCAACATCAACATCAGAGTAGCGGAAATCTAAATACAGCTTATTACAACTTTTCAAATTACTGTCTCTAAACAAAAGAAAGGAAAATGCAATACTAATGCCCAAGCAGTGATCTTCAACAACACAGGGAGAATATCTATATATGTATCATACGTAGGAGCCTCCTGCTCGTCTCCGGATCAGCTACTCGTGCATACCCAGCTAACCTGTCTCTTGTCTGCTCGTGAGAGCACTCAGAGTAATAAGAAGAGACATAAAACTCTGGGTCAGACAAAAATTCTGGTATGAGCGATAAGCAGCTAAACAGAATAATAACAGGTATACTAAACCATACCTGAACCTGGACCTACAATCAAAGAGTTAGCACTACATACCGTACAATACTCTAAGGTGCCACAAAACAAATGGTGTAAAGATACAGGGGTGGGGGTGTGCATGTCATAATGATGGCAAACCAATCAATCATGGCAATCATCCTCACATCTCTCACTCAGTGCGTAAAGCATAAGATGTCCTCCACTGTCAATCACTAGACCCATCGAAGTAGTGACGGAGTTCAACTTGTACAACTACTGCTACTACCAAGCTTACCGCATGGAGTCATCACCAAACCTTTACAAATGACCCCACTTCATTGGTCTATAGCCCCTTTTAGTCGTACCTAGGCCACTATGTCCCTGAATCCGTTCACGTACTCCCTACACATAGTGATTCAAAGTTATAGACATCTACAACCCCTTAGCACACGTCCCGCAGAAAAGCCCAATCATGAAGCTCACTCATTGGCTCCCATCTGGATCCTGAGTACAAACTCCCCATTTGGACTGCCTTTGCATCTCGGGTTATTGGTCTTCTCCGGATCGGTTCTTCACTTCAGTTTATACTTCAAATTTGGATCGTGATTCATGCCTCAAGTCCAAGCATCTCGGTTCGGATCGGTCGAGCTACCCCCATCGGATCGGGTCGGGGTCCACATCCTGTGGCGGTTCGGATCGGTCGTCATCACCTCCTGGCGGATCGAGTCCTTCAAGTCCAATCGCCATGCATCAGTTCGGTTCGGAGGTGGTCATGCGGGTCGGGTCGGTGAAGATGCTCCCCAAATTTTCCAGATCATCTCGTGGATACATAGCTTAGAGGGGCGGTTCGTTTCAGACTCCTTCCTCCGATCCGATCCGGATCGGGCATCTTCCTGCACTTTGTCCAGGAAGCTGTTTACGCCATTCGGCGGTGTTTTCGACCAATATAACACTTCTAGACAATCACAAATCATACCATACAGTCACAACAACATGTATAATCATCCACAAACAACAAAACAACAATCATAGCATGTAAAATGGATCAAACATATCCAAAACCCCATATTTTCCCTTAAGCATGTTTAGGCAAAGCTAATCGTAGGATTAACAAAGCTTAACCAAATCAAACCAAATTTCTAACAGAGGTCTAAAACATTATTTTTGAATTTATAAATATTTTTCCAGAATTTTATCATGTCTAATTTTGTTAATCTTCACTAATTACCCTTCATTAACCGTAATTAGTGCAAAACTATGCAAATCACTCACCTTGGCCATAAAAAAAAATCAGAACTGAAAACTCGCTAATTTGGGCGAATACTGATGTCTAACGGCAGCACTAATACTGATTTGGTGAAGACGTTCTTTAATTTGATGTTGATTAAGCCAAAACTTGATTAGAAAATGAGTAGAAGTTGATTTGGGTGTTGGAGGCCATTGTTAGGGTTTCAAGAATGAAAGTGGCGGCTGAAAAATGAAAATAAGATCGTTCTCTAACTGATTTCAACCTCCTCATAACCCTAATCCCGAAATCCCCCATTGGGCCTAGCTGTTAATCACCCGGTTAAGCCCAATTAAGTTGTTTTTCACCATCTGAAACTTGTTTCAGCCATATCTCCCAAACGGGAAGTCCGTTTGGCTAATGTGACCACTCTACGGAATTGTAAACCATCATCCTGAGCTAATGGAAGTGGTTTCAGGTCAAAATTCCTTTCCAACCAAAAGTTAAGGCCAAAACAGTACCGGCTAAGGGAAAAACGGTCATTTAAAAATCAGGAAAAATCATGAACATGGGAGATGACCCCAATAGTCGTCTCCCAAAGTTATATGACCATATGACTTAATATTTGGGAGAAATAAATATTCTACGATCCTATGATGCGTAGAATGTGGGTCGTTACATTTACAGATTCCAAATCACATTTCACTGTTATTCGGGTTAAAGAACGAACGTTAAAAACATAGTTCACAATAAACCCAATTCACACTCCGTTTTTATTCCAGTTACTAAATATAACTGGAAACTCCAATAATCTTAATTGAAAGATTTATTCTTTTCACACGGGGTTTAAGAACAGTGTTAATGAATACACCATTCACAACAAACCCAAAGCCCAATTCTTTTATTCAATTCTAATTAAATATTAATTAATTGGAAAACTTCCCTAAATCTTAATTAAAAGATTTATTTTTTCCTCAACTGGGTTTAAGAACTTTGTTAATGAAGACACCATTCACGACAAACCCAAAATCCCATTTGATATTAAATACAAGGCTCCAAATAGAAATTATATCGGCTTATATTCAATATCAAATTCTGAAACCAACAAATATCATATTGGAAATAACGATAATAATATATCTTCCAAATTTCCATAACAATATCTGTATAATCACGGAATCCAATATCGAAATATTCCGAAGATTATTTCCATTCCAAATCCTTTCCAATTTGTTCGTTGGAAATTTCTGGTTATTTTAAAACCATTCACAAAATCCAATTTATTTTATTTAAAAATTATTGGATTTCAAATCTAGTTAATAACTAGTTCATTTTGATAAAAATATATTTTTATCTTTACGAACGTGGAATGCACTTTCAGTCGATTTCCATAAACGATCATCAAACTGCACTTACAGTGACCTTTTCCAAATTTGATTTGGACATAGTTCCAAATCCAACTATTAGATTTCAAATCTCTTATATTCATTGGAAATATCTTTTCGATACGAACCCAATGGTTCTTGTTTTAGGAGAATCCGATGGTCGAATCTCCCGTATTGTCAATTCGAAGTCAATGATCGAAATTCGCGAACGGTCGCGGCGCGGCGCGTCTATTCAGGCCATTAAATATATATAATATATATTATATATCACCGATTTCCATTTAAAACATCTTTTATAATCTTGTATAAATTCGTTTTAAAACGGTTCTAACTTCATTTTCAATTTTAAATCAAAATTGAATACTCCTTATCATTATAATATATAAATGATAATATTTCCAAAATATCAGATTTGAAATCATTTCCTTTTTCGATATTCATTATAAAAACGAATAAAATCAATATAAATATCGTTCATGCCAAAATGGCACAAATATGAACAACATGGCTTCATATATTTCAATATTTTTGTGTCAATCCAAGACCGGACATCAAATCATATATTAACTGCAGAATATTATTTCGAAATATTCGTTATTTTAAAATATTCGTTCTTTCTGAATTGGAATCAGACACAACCAATTACCATATAATTTTATTTATATGGATTTCATACACACATGTACACAACAATAATCATACTCAGTCAACCATCATCCAGAGTGCACTACACAACTGTGTAAGCGTTAAATATAAATAATTGACGCTAACAACAGTCTGTCAACCTATTGATTGATATACAATTAAACAATTGGGATTAGTGAACGTCAAATATCGCCCTAATACTCATGTGGGGTTTCATCTATCAAACAATAATTATTATTCGTGCACTTGGGCGATGTGTAAAATTTATCGTCCCAATCGATATCAAAAAAATAAGCGATCATAAAAAAGTCGTCCGAGTTGTAAATGGATGTGTAAACTTATTTTTAACTATCCAAATATTATTTTATTTATCGCCATTATAAGCTAAAAATAATATTTTCAACTAAATAATTTTTTCTAACACTTTTTAGAAAATTTCTGCAGCATAACGGCGCGATACAAGAACCGGAATAAGGTCTAGCTTTATCCCTCACCTAATACTGGCTCGCGCCATACACAAACCAATTCCAATCAATTCACAACCAATTTTATAATCATAATCAAATCACACAGAACATCCAAATAAATAAATACTCGACTACCCGCAAATGCCATTTACGGCGCCATAAGTGGCTATTCGCGGAGCATGAAATCCGTGTGTCGGTAATATCCATACATCGCTTTTAATTATGTGATTGTGTGAATTCGAGTGTTGAACTCCATATAATTCAAATCATATAATATGATTTGTACAATAAATAGTGTCGGGTGCTATTAAACACCGTCTGCATCCTAGTATATATTTTACTGTAATTAACTTTGAGCGAGAAGGTGTTCTCACATTGGGATCCACTCCGCCGTGCGTTTCTGACGTCCTGAATTGCTATTCTGGTTCCAGAATTTGCAGAAGAGCTCTAATCTTCATTCCATCTGTTTTTTTAGCGTTAGTGCGCCATTCTGGACAACTTTCGCCTAGTGGACTTTTTCTTGAAAACGCTCCAATTCGCCCGAATTCACGAAATTACATAAATTAGACAACAGACTTTGGACGCGTTTTCTGAACAACTCCGCAATCCAAAATCTGACTTCCATATACTCAAATCGAAGAGGAGAGCATGCTCTATGACTTTGGCAGTGTGGAGTTTTGGTCAAAGTGGCTCGGTTTGGGAGACATGAGCTAAATAAGGTCTAGGTTGTTTACGGCAAAACATGAAAATAAAAAATGGATTTTTAATTGGTGGAGGGGTCCATAGGGTCGGAGTGGGTGATGGGGAGGTGGCGCTAGAGTCTTACGGGGCTAGGGAGGGTTTAGGTGGCAGCGGCGGGCCCCTAGTGGCTGGAGGCGGCTGTTTTCGGTGAAAAGCAGGAGGTGGTGTGGTTTAGACGAGGAAGGAGGAGAGAGGAGGTGGTAGGGCTAGCAGAGGGGCAACGACGGCTGAGAGGGTGCGGTTTTGAGCATTGACCGCGGTAGGGAGAAATGAGGGCTTTGACCCTTTTCTTGACCTATATATATATATATATCAATTTAATTTCAAAAAGTCACTTTTTCTTTTGAACTCCAAATCAAGCCTAAAGACTATCGTTTATAGCTAATTACCCATATTCTGAACACAATGGGCTATGTTTCATAAGACAATTCGGCTGTTTCGATAGGTTTTTCTTTAAATTAAAATTTAAATCAATTTATATTACATTTGAATATACATTTTAATTTACTGGGGCCACATATTGACTCCAAAAATTCCAGAAAAATTATTTCTAGCTTTTTTTGACGATACGGTCCTAACACAACTAATTTCGTCAATTTTGGAGACCGTTTGAAAAATGGTCATTTTATAGTCGATTAAATTCAAATTGAAATTACCAAACGCCTTTAAATTTACCACGCTCACATATTAATTCCAAAAATTATGAAAATTCGAATCTAGTAGTAATTTGACATTCCGGATCCAATAAAAGTGGTTTCATCGAAAATGGTGGTCGTTTGCATAATGGCTGTTTTTAAAGGCTATATATTGTATAAAAAATATATAAATTCCATAGCGACCATTTCAAATTTTCAACTGGACATAACTTTTTATTTCCGTTATGAAATCTGGATTTTTTACATTCATTAGAAAGATATGATTAAAAAGATTCAAATATTTCTCGTTTTACTGAAATCTGATTTATTTTGAATCCTGCACATTCATTTGAAAATCAAAATCGAATTTTCAAACCGCCTCGCCATTTCAGGCTCGTTATATAAATAAAGTAAATTTATTCGTTCTAACTTTGATTTAAATAAATTTTTAGTCGTTATCATTTAAAATAAATCATTTTAAATATTCAAAATCCATTAAAATAGCTAAAATAAAAAATTTTAATTGGTTCTAAAAATCCGGGTTATTACAAATCTATTCCAGTTTATATATTTGAAAATTCTGGTTATATTAAACCATTTTCAATTCCAATGTATTATTTTAAAAACCATTGGATTTTTAAATCTAGCTAATAACTAGTTCATTTATATAAAAATATGTTTTTATCTTTTCAAAACTTGGAATTTATCACCCAAAATCTTTCCAAATCATGTAATACGATTTTACGCAATTTTCCTTATTTCTAATAATTTTATTAAGGCCCTTACAGTTGGTTTCCAATATTGGCCAACTACATTCATAGCGACCTTTTCCAAACATGATTTGGACATAGCTATAAATCCAACTGTTCTAATTTAAATCTCTTATATTCATTGGAAAGCTCTTTTCGATACGAACCCAGCGGTTCTAGTTTTATGAGAATCTGACGGTCGGATCTCCCGTTATGCCAGTTTGAAGTTAACGGTCGAAATTCGTGAACAGTCGCTGCACGGCGCATTCTATTCAGGCCATTATATATATATATATATATATATATATATATATATATACATATATAGTCGATTTCCATTTAAAATGTATTTTCGAAATTCATTTCAAAAACGATTCCAACTTCATTTCAGTTTTAAATCAAAATTGAATATTCCATTACATGACAAGTTTTCCGTTTCACATATAGGCTAAAAATATTATTATTAGCGAACAAATATTTATTCCATTACATGACCATTTTATATATCACATATATACATTAAAAATTATATTTTTAACGAACAAATATTTATTCCATTTCATGACCATTTTATATATAACATATATACACTAAAACTTATATTTTTAACGAACAAATATTTATTTCATTTCATGACCATTTTATATATCACATATATATAATTTATACAACGCATATATATTTTTCATAACGCATATATGTTTTATACAACGCATATATATTTTTCATATGCATATATATTTTTCGCATATATATTTTTCATACAATGTGTGTATATATATATATATTATTTACTTCATTTCACATCACAATCACAGCACAATGCATACAATTTAATCATCCATGAATTGTGGAAGATAGGGAGGTGAGCTAACAGACACCGTATACAACTTATGAGAATTAAAACTGATAAAAATCTACATTGAATTTCTATATATTTACAGTCATTAAATAAATTAAATAACCGTACAAATTTTTAGTGAGAAGGAGTTCTCACATTGGGTTCCACTCCACCATTCTTTAATTGCGGATTGTTTTAATAAAATTAAACTGTGCGCTTAATTTTATCAAAATCTGTAACTAGCTCCAATAGTGTTCCAGTCAGTTCTACAGTGTAGTGCTCGTCATCACGGTTTCAACGAACTTTGTTTCGCTCAAATCTGATTTCGTTTGACAAAGATACATGGTTTTAAACATTTGAACGTTATTTTAATTAACTGAAATAATTAATACACTAATTATCTTCATTAATCACTGTTCATCTCATCTTCCTTCATTGTTATGGAATGGTTTCAACCCAAAAGCTCAATCCCCTTTCACCACGTCGCATGCATCACCAGGGCTCCGTCCATCGATCAACCTCCACCGCCGCCAGGCCGTCAGCGACGCCACCCTCCCCCCACGACAGCTTCGAGTTCGGTGCCTCCATCTTCGAGGAAACCCACCCTGAACGCTCTGCGTTTGAGAGAGAAATCTGACCATCTCCGATTGAATTTTCATATCATGGCCATTGGGATCGAAGACATCACGTAGCTTAACCATTTTTCTTTAGAAACTTTTACGAATTGATTAATTTGGGAGGAAGGTTTGAAGAAAATCCTCCGTTCAATCGTTCTAATAGGAGGCGGAAGGAGACATTGACTCCAAATGAATGTCTGACTTAGGTTTAGATTTTCTAGGGTATTTATATATTTATTTTAATTATTTAACTCGGAAAAAAAAAATGAGATTTTTGCATTCGAACTCCAAATCAAACCCAACGACTATCGCCTTAGCCAAACACCCCAATTCCGGACATAATGGAATATGTTTTGTAAGCCAATTCGACTGTTTCTGACAGTTTTTCTTTAAATTAATATAAATCAATATATTGAATTTTAAACGTACATTTCAATTTACCGGGGCCACAAACTGACTCCAAAAATTATAGAAAAATAAATCTGGATATGTTTTGAAGATGCGGTCCTAACAAAACTAATTTGATCGAAATTGGAGACTGTTTGAAAAATGGCCTTTTTCAAGTCGAATAAGTTCAAATTGAAATTACCAAATACATGTAAATTCACCACGCTTACATATTAGTTCCAAAAATTATGAAATTTGAAACCTAGCGATAATTTGACATTTCGAATCCAACAAAAGTGGTTACGTCGAAAACAGAGGTCGTTTGCAAAATGGCTATTTTTAAGGGCTATATATTATATTAAATATATATATATTCCATAGCGACTAATCTCAATCTTAAACTGGTCATAAGTTTCAATTTATATTATGAAATATGAATTTTTCCATATTCGTTAGAAAGATATATTTAAACAGATTATAACATTTCTGGTTTTACTGAAATCCGATTTATTTTGAATTCTCTACTTTCAATTGAAATTTAAAATCGAATTTTCAAACTACTT
Organism: Allium sativum; assembly: GCA_030737875.1. Classification (NCBI taxonomy): domain Eukaryota; kingdom Viridiplantae; phylum Streptophyta; class Magnoliopsida; order Asparagales; family Amaryllidaceae; genus Allium; species Allium sativum. The sequence goes on along the minus strand of CM060909.1, from coordinate 250,997,511 downwards.
CGCCATTTCAGGCTCGTTTCATAGTTAAAATAAATTGATACATTCTAACTTCAATTTAAATAAATTTTTAGTCGTTATTATTTAAAATAAATCATTTTAAATATTCAAAATGCATTAAAATAACTAAAATGAAAATTTTTAATTGGTTCAGAAATTCCGGGTTGTTACAATCTCCCCCACTTAAAATCTTTTCGTCCTCGAAAAGTAACGAAGCTGAAAGTTGTTTAACTAACCAACTCAACTTTCATTCATCAACTTTTCAGTTTCTAAGAATTTTCTAATTTCTCAAAAATTTGGCTAACACCCTAAATTTTTGAATTTTTTTGCCATAACCTAATTTGTATGGGCTGATCGGTAAAACCACAACTTGCCTCACAGGGCCCTCATCAATCAAAAGAAAAAGAAAAGGCTAAGCGGCTTGCCAAGGAATGGAATTTTGATCTCTTCCATTGAGAGCCTCTGTTATGCTTGGTTCAGAGACCTTGAAACGAGTTCATAGCAAACTTGGAGCGAATTTCTTTACACGCCTAGATGGTCTTTCAAGAATGAATTCGATGCGGAGTATTCCTAGGGATTCGATCGAACGCAGCTATAGATGCTCCAACACCCATCTTTGATCTCCACTGAACTCGTGTTCCTTAATAAGAGATAGATGCGCGGACTCACTTCAGGTCTTGTTATAAATACAGTAAATATGTACCTATTTGTCGGGTATACAATTTTATTCCACTTCTTAGCTTCCATTCTATGATCTGTTCAATATATATACATGTACATATATGCAATTCCAATCAATTTCTGGTTCAGTTCAATATTTGATTCGATTTTGCTAAATTTACCTTTTATTATCATATTGGTTTTGTCATTCCAATATTTTAATTAGTAGAACTAATAATTACACGTCACAACAAGTAATTAGTTGATTAACTTTTCCAATATATAGCTTTTATATACTTAAAATGATATTTTCTTGGATCGGATTATATATATAATCACAAATGCGTTAATTATAAACTTGTCATTCTCAACTCATTCTAGGGTATTACTAACCCATCACTAATGAGTTTCTCCTTCTAGGATATTATTGATCCTATCTCTAATGAGTTTTCTTTCATAGGATATTACTTATCCAATATTTGATGAGTCTTTTATTCTGTTCTAACGAGTTGCACCCCAAAGATTTGAGTTAACCAAAGCTTCGGTACCATATGTAGCGACCCTCCTTCTCGGTCGATCCAAATCAATTGTTAAACTGACTTAAATCGAACCAAAAAGGCGGATATGCTAACTTTGGGCGCACGACACATCAGAACAAACAACAGAAGACTTTTATAAACATCATAATAATGTTACATCAGAGTACAGAATATCAGAGTATCGAAAATAATATACAGCGGAAAATAAATTTACAATAAATGTGATACAATGTAGCGGAAACAAGTAAACTAACACAGCGGAAGACTATCAATGCTCTGGACACAGCTTTAAGCTTCAATCCAGAATCCTACTAAATGAAATAATCTACAAAATCATAACTACCAGCTGCCCATGTGGAAAATATGGGCACCCAGAGTTTAGGTGAAAACAGTAAACTCCGAGTCAGTCATGGGATTGGTGTGAGAACTCAAAACAATTATTAAAACTTTACTTTAAAATAGGTTAAATTAGGGGACCATTCCATATAACACGGAACGGGTTTACCCCCATGAATGCTAGTGCATAAACAATAACTAATAATAGTCATATGGATCTACAGTGCATTTCACAACATGCAATTTTCCAATCTACCTATTTAGGCTTAAACCCCAAATTTAGATTTTTAAAAATCCAATTCACTTTACAGAAATTATTCCTTTGGACTTTATTCCCGAATTCTTATTTCAAATCATTTGAAATACATATCTTACTTTCATATCAAAGTAGATTTCACTTTGGGATCTCAAACCAAAATCTTTGGAAATATGAAAATATCACAATGCATGCAAACAAGTACGTAACCAAATATCGGGCACGACCCTCGGACAAGGCTGTACGCGCCTCTCCAACTCGATATATATATATATATGTGTACCTCCTACTATGGAGCAGGCTACACTAACGATGCACCTCCCACGCCCTTAGAGAAAATCCACCGCCCTCACACTTTTAGTCATCCAGGGTTGCCTGAATCTTTGGCCATATACCAAATCATTTCATATCCCGAAGTAGGGAAAATCATTTCACAACATAATAAGCACAAGTACTTTCCAAAATATAGTTTACATTAACAATTCAAACACATGATCAGTCACTATTACTCACATAACCATTAGCTCGTACCTCTCAAAGAAGGGTGCTTAGTAAGAGAATAAATTCTCCGCCACCAAACAGATATATCATCAATAGCAACTAACTAGCTATGTGATGAACTACAGTGTCAAACACATAATACATTTTGAAATCATTTTGACAACATCGGGTTTAGCCCTCAATTCCTTTCTGTTTTATAAAATATTTTTATAAAACATTCCCTGTCCAAAAATTGGGAATATATTTCTTTTCACTTAAAGAGAATATCATTTCAAAATAATTCATTAAATTTGAAATGAACTCATCAACATCGGTACACATCTCATAGTCAAATCGTGAAGTGTTTAACAAGATGTTAGCATACAAATATATCTACCGCACCCAATGCTAAATGTAAAAGCATATTTGCTCATAAACTGGTTGAGCACAATCTAAACAGTCAATCAATCGCAATCATGAATATCAACAACCAAGTATATTTGGTTTTTCCCATATCTCATGTTTTGGTAAATTTAATCACCATTCATTCATTCGAATCTAATTAAAGATTATTAAAACTCTACTTAGTTTTAATCTCCAAAAATCATTACTTAATGATTATTCAATTGTAATGAACAGGAATTTCCGACCCGGAAAATTGACATAAATACTTTTACCGTTACTCGTGCCAACCTTCCAAACACCGAAAACACTGGAACATTATTAGAAAGAAATTAGAGTGTGAGATAAGAAAGAAAGAAATATTAGAATAGAAGAAGAAGAACCAACACAACACAGCATCAGAGTCTCATATCGCAGTGGAACAAAATATAATACAAAAATAAATCTTCACTGAGAGCCCTTAAAATACTTACAATATCAGAGTACAGCACACAACTGGACAGTTGTAATAACCTGCCCTCATATACATCACACAGCGGAATAAATACTAGATACAATACGTCTGAACAACTCCAGCTTGTCTCTGGCCTTCGAAGCATCCGATAACCCGGTCCTGTACACTCCGGGCTAACCCGAGCATTTATAAAACACCAGGTCAGTCTGGTGAACCAGAGTGAGAGAAAAACTCGCACAGTATTATGGGAAATCATCCAACTTGATTTTAAAGTCAAAATCTTTTTGAAAGAAAGGGATAATCGTAAGACCAAATCCACACATAAATACAGACGGTTTTTACCTTACGATAACCCAAAACATTTTTGAAATCAATATCTTTTCTGATATTATAATAGTGTCTAAATACAAGTAAATAACAATGTAGCGGAACGCTTGCATCTCCCGCTCCACATATATAGTATACAATCAAAAACCACAGGCGCTTATTGGAGATTGGATTCCGAATATGACAAGGTATGGGACCACCCGCCGATAGTGTATCTCTAGAGACGAATACACTGGGTTCAACAAGAACATCTTGCAACCCAGACCTCACATGACCGACCACTCATTTCACTTGAGTGTATCGAATGTATATCACCAACGGTTGAGCTCAAACCACCGTTTCCCGAAAGGGACAAAATCGAAATAGATTAAAGAAGCAAAAGGAATTTCTCTAGATAGGTAATTATACAAACTAATGGGAGCGACCCACATAACCATGTTGCCTGCCCGATTTTTATTATTTCCCGGTTGGTGAGGCTTGAGTCTTAAATCTTTTGAATACTTGGCCACCATTCACTTTGAATGCCACACCGTCTAATCCGTTAAGTCACTAATTGATGTCCATAAATATACTCTGGGTATAAAAAAAGTGCCCCTCTTTGCCATCACTCGGTATGTTTGTAAAAATCAACATACGTAGTTTCAGGAAATACTCTGCCAGACATTCGTCTATACAAGTCATCTAGGAACAGGATGAACTGAAGGTACTCTCCTAATGCATCCAATATGGGAATCACCCCATGGATCAGTACAGAAGTCCTTGCAACCCGTAGATTTCGATCACGACAGAACCACAGTTTATCTCTGGTTGCGATACAGAGATTATTAGCGGTCCTTCCGTTTAATGAAGATCCACAGTCTTCAATGCTCCATCTCGATCATCTTCTGATATCTCCATGTATTTATTGGTCGGAATGGTTTTCAAATATAAATTCGATCCCTGTCTTTCCGTACCAACAATCGTATTGGACAGATTTGACAGTCGGTGATTTAACTATCAAAATAAATAGTGTTTCAATCATGACAATTCAATGAGTTCACTGGTTCAGTATTCAGCATCACTTGACTTTTTAATTAAAACAAACGTACATTTAAAAAACTTTTAAATAACTCGATATTACGAATATAGTTTTCGCTTCCTATTCAACGTAAGATTATTCTTTAAACAAATTCGTTTTCATACTTAGGAAAATCCTATATTATATTTAGTTTTCTATTTTCACTTTCAAATAACTATTCATATTATTTTCTAATATTGGAAATCAATTCACTTATACTCGTAAAAAACAACGTTACAGAATATCTTTTATTCTTTACTTGACGATATAACGCTTATTCTTACTGAATAGACTCAACTTTTACATTTCATTTCTAGCTCAGAACTATCATTAAAATTCATGCCATCCAATCTCCTTTTATTCCCCTTTCTTCTTTGGAATCTCATTACATACATACATGCCAAATTTTCACCAATGTATTAAGTTACTATTTCTCTAATGAAATAATAAATTTCTACTAACTTTATCCACCATTACAACTAATATCCTTTAGATAATCTTGAAGTCGTTCAAGTTGGGGTATTTTAATTACCTCTCAGACCTTGATCCGCAACGTTCATATCTCTCAGACCTTGATCCACAAGTTCATATCTCAAGATGGGTACGAGTTGTAATTTTGAATTCGATACTTCATTCCAATATCCATACAAATTCCGTTTCACTATTTTATTCAAAATATGGTTTCATAAACCATCTTACGCTTTGAAAATCTCTTTTTCGAATATAACACTTTTCCTTAGTTTAATAATTAAGTAATTTCTTATAAAACACCACTTTTTAACCTTTACCCTTTTTGAACAAATTTCATCTCATAATTCAGATTTGTTTATCAAATCCCATGATCCACTTCTTTACCCTACACCTTTTTCCAATCTCTTTCCAAATCCATTCTCCCATTCTTGCTTTGGAAACTTTATTTTAATTCCATTTCTTACTTAATCTCATTATTAAGTAACGTTAATTTGAAATTAATGCTTTTACACTTTAAACCTCATTTATATAACCTTGGTTTATTATAAACCCTTTTATCTATATTTCCTTTTACTTAATTCAAATAACTAAGTTACATTTATTTTAAGCTGTAATATTCGCTTAAAAAAATTCTTTATAACTTTGTTATAAAAAACTCAGGTTTTAAACAAAACCTATTCATAAACTCCTTTCATCTTTCCAATGGATTTCATTTCCCACTTCGAGTACTTTTTAAAAGAATTTCAATTAAAAAGTATTTCCATAAAATTATTATCAATTAAAATAATAATTTACTTCAATAGTTAACTACTTCCGTAGTTAATTCCTTTATTTACCGAAATAAATATTAATTCCCATTTAAAAGATCTTATTAAAAATTAAAACAATATTCACTAAACTATTCTATTATATTGATTCAAATCAAACTAATTTAAAATCAATTTCAATTACAATGGTTGACTTAGTCAACTAAAGGCACGATTATTTCATTAACCCATTCCAATCCATTCTCACTTTAAATTAATTAATAACATAGCTAATTTAAATAATTCCCGTTAATTAATTCTTGATAACCAATTTTCCCAATTTAACCATTAGGTTTATTTCTATTCACGAGTTTACAAATCTGATTAACATCAGAAGTTACTTTATAAAATTAACTTATTATTAATTATATACTTAAATATTAAATATTGATTTTCTTTAAATAAACTTTTATTCAAAACAATATATTCAAAAATCTATCTCCATATATAAAATAAATTCTATAACTTCATCTCTGTCGATTTGCCTGATGGTAAATCAACATTTATAAAACGATGGATTTTATAGGCCATATATCGCCAAATATTCAACCAATATCGCCCATTGGTTTAAATAAATAAATGTTGAATATTCAGTCAATAATCAACCATCAAATCAATTACCCCAAACAGGACAGTTCATATGTCGATAATATGAAATAAATAATATATTGAGGAATCCGGTTGGATCCCTCCAACATGTTCTTCCCTGTATTCAAATGGTTATCTCATATCATATCATTAAATTCTATTTAACTGAAAGTTTCTATAATGGTAACTAATGGCTATTTAATATCAACCAATCAACACACAATTCAAACAATTTAAAACACGTTTATAAATAAACGTGACCAACAAGGTAAATTACCTTCATTGGATCCAATCATTAAAATAACGATTTGGTATTTCGCTGAAGTTAAACAACGGTTTAATTTCATCAATTAAATCAAAAAATAAATAAATAACCAACTAACAATCAACCATTAGCAATCAGAGCACATAAAATAAAAACCCAACTTATATAAAATATAAATGGGAAGTACTGAGTGAGTTTAACTCATCTTGATCTGGTTCCTTGTTTAAATGGCTCATTTCAGTTAAATTAAATAGGCGTTTAATTTAACTGAGAAATCCAGCTCATCCCAAAAGCATCTAGTTCTGTTCAAAATGAAGATCTCCTCAAGACAAATCCAATGTCTCTTGAATTGTCCAATTCTGATAATATACGTGCAAGTTATAAACATTCCACGTTAATCCAATTATATTATAGTTAAATTCTTAATTATTTTGATAAATAAAATTAATTACGGTTTAAGATTTTAATTCGCTAACCCTACTGATTTTAACTCTCTTCAGAAATAACAGTGTATCTCCTGAGTTTAGTTCTAACTTAAATAATCACTATATACTAATTTTATTTAAATTTAGTAAATAGAACTAATAACATTTAGTTAAACTAGATTTACAATTATATACCCTAAGGGATTCCAGTTATCAGATGTCTGTAGACCAACTTTGGTTTAAACTATTTTAATTAAACATAATGATTAGTTAAATTATGATATTTTCATGGTAAATGGTTATGATAACCTAATTTATTCAAAAAGATCAGGTCGACAAAACGGGCCGATGCTTACTGTTTTAAACAATGCCTGTCTTCGGCATTACTCTTCGTTTGTTCCAGAATAAAGTTCCTTGTCCTCCATTATGTTACACCGCTTCTCTTTGATCTTGGCAATTCTGCCAAACAAAATACTCTTGCTTCTTTGTCCAATACTATGCCACATCCCTCGTTTGTAAATATTGTCCCCTCTCCTATCTTCTTCTCCAAACTTCTTTGGACCCGGTTCCATATATACTCACGCTGTATTCAAAACCCAACCCCATATAATCTCCTCCACTTTCATTAAAAATCCGAACCTCTTCTCCTTCACATGTGGATCCTGCGCATCATAAGACCAGCCACGCCATGAACTCCCCACCTTCTGATTTTCCACCTCACCATAATTCCTCTCGTATACCAACAATATCCCTTATTCTCATCTGTACACATCCCTCCCTCAACTTCCTCTCCACCGCATCATTTTCTTCCAGACAGATCACCGCCACCAGAGAATTCCTCCACCGACCCGAACTCTGCTGCCACCAGTACGTCATCACCGGTCTTCGGCGAACCCTCCCATCACCATATATTTGCAACTGGGCCCCAATCCCATTCCGTCTTCTCGTTTTGCGAAGGTAAGGAAGTCGCCTATTGTTTCGAACTGTATAACCACACCATCCCCCATTTCACTTCACCGCACATGGACCCGCTTGGACTCCAGCTTCTCCACGTTGATTCCCCAAACCCCCTACATCAAAAACGCCCCTTTCTACTGTTGAGAGAAAATCACATCTCAAGATGATCGAGGATTTTGATTGTTTCGTGAAAGGAAACTTTGTTTAAAAACTTGTAGGAAGAGTTTTCATGTGCATGGTCCCTTCTTTCGTTTTGTTACTGTTGAGAAAAAAAATGAATTGAGAGATGAACATGTTTCTCCTTGCCGCTAAAATGAAAGTGGTTCGTACTATATATAGCTGAAGGAACGTGGGGGAGGAAAACTTGGGTTTGAAGGAATTTGTTTGGCGTACATGAAAAGTAATCGAGGAAGTGTGGCTGCCAAGGAAAAGGTCAAGGTAGCTTGGACGGAAAGGAAACAGATGGTAGGCTTAGTTGGTTCGATGGTGATGTTATATTTCTCTCTTCCCAACTAAAAAGAAAGTCTATGAAAACTGTGGCATGTGCTGCTTGCAGAGACAGGCATGTGCTATGATTACTTTGATGGAAAATATTAATGTGGCTCCTAGTTTTAGGATGTACTTTTAAAGTCTTGGCTGCTCACGCTGTATCACTTCAGGTGGCCTACATGTGCACATTAATATAAAGGTTGCAAAATTTAGTTCCTTATGTCTACATCCATGTACCTACGCTCTGCATTTGTGCTTAAAAGTAACTAATGCTTCTTGCTTCATAGGTTTCACATTTTTATATTGGTTGATCTAATATATGTTGTAGCATGCGCATTTGTTTGAGCAGGTATAAACATTCAGGACTGTGTCTGATATAATTGATTTGACCATCCATTTTTATACGGTTAAGTAATACACCACTATTTTATGTTAAGCCTTCTATTTTCGCACCGTACACGAATTTCAAACGTGGCGGAAATAGACATATTGGTATATCTCGCCATTCTGAATTCAACGAAACCCATTTCATCGAAATCTGAATTCATTTGCAAAAAAGAAGACCGTTTATTTCTAGATTATTTATTGGTACATATATTAAATTTTTATCAATAAACGTTATTGTTTATTTATGAATTCCATAGCGACTATTGTAAAATTTGAATTGGCCATAACTAACAAATTATAACACGAAATCTGGATTTTGCTCTTTCATATGAAAATTATCATCAATACGGTTCCAAAGTTTCTTGTTTCACAGAAATCCGACTTATATCGGATCTTGTATTCTCAGTTGAAGTTCAAAACCAAATATTACGAACTACTGTGCTATTTCCAGCTTGTTTTTTTAATTATATAAATATATCATGTTCAAACTTCGTTTTTAAACAGCGAATTAAATATTAAAAATCCATTACTATCCCGAACATAATATTTAAAATAATAAATTAAATTAAATACATGACGGCCAACAACACGGGTCGTTACATTCTTCCCCCTTAAAGTAATTTCGTCCTCGAAATTGCTAAGGTAAGAAAAATGCTACAAATCTCATTAATTTCCAAATCCAATTTATTTTAAATCGCAAACCAATTTAATACCATAAATGCATATTTTCAAAAACTTCGAAAATTTTCTGACTTTTAAATTCCCGGAAAAATTCAGCAGAGTCTCCCCTATATGGAGTTACATCTGCGACATCGCAAGAACAAATAATACATATACATCGACCCACACGGTCGGAAAACAAAAATCAAAACCCAAAATTTTATATTTTCGCGTAGGCGTACCTTGTACGAGCGCTATTGAGCATAGTTACTCAATGTATATGCGATTTACTCAACCAATATCTGTCTGCCTAACCATCAGGCACCTGTATTTAACTCAATTCACATATCAATAACAGATATATGAAATTCTGAGATAATATTTCCTGAATCAACAATATAACTACACCAATTCCAAAATCAAACAGATAGCATCGATTCATTTTCAAATACATGGTTAAATCATAAATTCCAATTCATATGTAGTTTCATTCAAGTTTCATTATACCGGAAATTATTCTTTAGTTTTTAATTCATTCTGTTCTGATTAATTGTTGATTATTTCTATTCAAACAAACTATCACCTAATATCAACCAAATCACACTCCGTAGTCAATACACAACCACATTCAATATTAATATTCTACTTTGGTTTCACGTACTTGAACATCAATCGATCAACATCCAATTGATTTCCATTTGATTATTATTTATTCAAAGCCCAAATTTCTTTATTTCAATTTCAATATCATTATCAGTCTAATTTTCACTTAACCAGGTTAAGTTTTCAATTCAAAATTTCAACACAATTGGAATATCATTCAAATCAGTCAAACACAGTAATATCTCAATAATTTATAAAATTATTTCTTTTCTATACAAAAATATAATTTGGGTAAAATTATTCCATTTACCCTCTTTACAAAACAATACTGTATCGATCGCTAGTTCAATGCTTCTCAACAATTGAACCGATCAACAAACACAATACAAAACATTTGTATATAAAATTTACAAATACGCTCTCATATATATACACTTAATCTTGATATAGGGTATTACTAACCCAATATCTATTAAGTCATACCACAGAGCCAAGGTTATTACAAAACCAATAGCTCTAATACCACTATAACAAACAGGGATTTCCAGCCCCAAAAATCGACATAAATACTTTTACTATAACTCATGCCGACCTTCCAAACACAGGAACATTATTAGAAATAAATTAGAGAGTTAGATAAGAAAGAAATATTAGAATAGAAGAAGAAGAAGAAGAACCAACACAACACAAAATTCGAGTCTCACATCGCAGACAGAAATAAATCTTTACTGAGAGCCCTTAAAATACTTACAATATCAGAGTACAACACACAACTGGATAGTTATAATAACCTTTCCTCATATATATCACACAGCAGAATAAATACTAGATATAATAAGTTTGAACAACTCCAGCTCGTCTCTAGCCTTCGAAGCATCCGATAACCTGGTCCTGTACACCCCGGGCTAACCCAAGCATTTACAAAAACACCGGGCCAGTCTGGTGAACCAGAGTGTAACGACCCGCATTTTTCAGCGATATAAATAATTTATTTAATTATTTAAATAATGGTTTGGTTATTTAAAATGACCAGAATTAAATAATATTGAATATTTAATTAAAATAAATAATATAATAGTATATTTAATTTCTGAAATAGTCAGAAATAGTGGAATTCACAATATAATGTGAATTGGATCAACTGTGGTATTTAATTCAGTTTAGAGTTGAATTATAATAACGAATATATTATTTAAACGAAGTTTGAATGTATAATTATAATATATTTATAATCGAGCTTGAAATGGCGCGGCAGTTCGTAATTTAGCGATTCAAAATTTAAACGAATATACAGGATCAGTTTTAAATTGGATTTCTGTAAAACAAGAAACGTTCGAAGCTGGTGAAATATATTTTTCTAGTGGAAGAGAAAAATTAGGATTTCATCGTGTAGATTTTGATTTATGTCGAAACGAAATTTTTGAAAAGTCGCTATGGAATTCCTTTATAATTTATATTGATTTATTTATATTTTAAAATGGATTTTTAAATATAAATCGAATATCAATGTAACACTGGATTTGAAATATCGAGTTATAAATCCCATTGGAGCTGTATGATATTTTGTTGTGAATATATACGATAATATTTATTTTTAAATATTAAATTTAATTTTTTTAAATATATTTATATATTTAAATGGGTTATTTAGAGCTTTAAAAATAGCCAGTTTTTCAGACGACCTCAGAATTCGATGAAACTAATTTTGTTGGATCCGCAATATTAAATTATTGCTAGATTTTAGTTTTCGTGATTTTTGGGGTCAGTGTGTGGCCGTACGGGATTTTAATGTGAAAAACAGTCAGTATTCTGATGGTTAAAAATACGCAGTGTGAGCAAACAGAGTTGGAATTTTACAAAACCAGCTTCGTTGGGTCTGTAATGTCGAACTGTAGCTGCATGCCAATTTTCATGATTTTTGGTTATCGTGTGTGATCATAGGGATTTTAATTCACAAATACAAGTAGTAGTTGGCTATAAATAAATAAAATAATGGATATAAAAATATTAAAACAATCCTACTAATACCTTTACATCCTCCTAACCCTAAATTCCTCATTTCCTTGGTTAAAATAATTCCGCCATCGTTTTTCTTTCTATTTTCAGAAAAACGCTGGTTTTGAAATTCAAAAACAAATCAAACAAAATTCCTTAAATCACTATATGTATATATATGAATCCTTAGGCTTATCTTCTACATTTCATATGAAAATCATAGGGTGCGACGCGAATCCTGAAGGAGCGAAAAGGGGCAAAAATCCTAGGGCTTGATCCAGCTTGGAATTGGAGGAGTTTGGTATGGATTCGATTGTTTTTTTGGATTATGTAAGAAGAATGGTATCGGTTTTGATTTTTTTGGGAGGTTACTGTAACAAAAAGTGACGCACGACATTACTGGTGCTTGAGCTTGCATCGCGATGTACCTGGAGACGTCGACTTCATCCATATTGTTTTGGGTGGGAGTAGAGTTAGAAGAGGAGAACTATGGTGGTGGCAGTAGTTGTTTCTGTTGAAAGGGGGAGGAAGAATGAGTCGTTCGAACATTGTTAATGGCGGTGAAAATGTCAAGGGTCGGGTTTCGATTTTTGCGTGGGAGATGAACTAGTTTGGTGCAGAGAAGAAGAGTTTACAGTAAGAAGAATTTTGGGTGATGTTTATTTGAATTTAAGTGTAATGATTGGAGAGGAAATGGGAGCTAAAAGTGGGGAAATATCCATGTATGAGTGTGGATTTCGTATGAAATGGGAGGAGGAAGAGGAGCACCGATTATTGAGGATGAGGTTTGGAGGATTTATTGGGCCAAGATGTTTTAAAAAGGGGATAGTGGGCCGGATTTGGTGAGCCTGATTTCAAATATATATTAGTTCTAATTTAATTAAACTATGTAGACCAACTTTTAATTGTTATAACTTATCCATACTTTGCCAGAATTTCGAACGGTCAGATCCGTTGGGATCGTATGGACGAGGACTCCACAATGGAACTGACCGGGAGTGAATTGGAGCTTGTTTGGGTTTATGGTGGAATTAAACGCCTGAATCAAATCAATGACCAATTATCGTTATTTAACGATAACTGACCAAGGTGAGTAATCTTACTAACTCTACTTAATTTATATTTTTATAAAATATTTTTAGAATTCAAAAATAATGGTTGTTGCTGTGTGTGTTGGCTGTTTGGTTGAACTGCTAGTCAGTTGATTGAAAATATAGATAACGATATAGATATAAATCGTTAATCAAATATTGATTCTGTTTGGTAGAATATTTCATAGTAAAATGAAATTGATGTTAATTTTATTGTTTAACATCTGTAGATGCAGGGAAACAGGTCGGAGGGACACAAATGGGTTCCCCAACATTTATTTTACTGTTTTTCATATATTTTGTTATATGATGTGATATGAAATATGTTGTTGATTTTGTATGGTTGAATGATACCAATCATTGTTATATGGTACGTTAAATACCATAACGAATACTGGAATGTTAAAAAGGAAAATTTCAATGTTATATTGAAAAGGAATATTTGTAAAATCAAAAGAATTTATAAAAAGAAAATATTTATTTAGAAAATAAATAGATTAAAAAAGAATATTTATTTGTTAATCAAATAGATAAAATTTGAGGGAAATATTTGTAAAATATTTACAGATAGAATTGAAAAAGGGAAATATTTGTAAACATTTACAAATAGAATTGAAAAGGGATATTTATTTGAAAATAAATAGAATAGAAAGGGGAAATATGTGTAAAGTAAATAGAATAGGGAATAGTTAGATTATCAAAGGAATTACTTATAAAATCAATAGATTTTATATAAAAAGAAAATATTTTATAAATAAACAGAATTATCAAAAAGGGGTTTATTTGGTAAATAAATAGATTATAAAAGGAAATACTTGAAAAGTGACTAGAATTGTATAAAAGGAGAATTTTACATTTGAAAGGTTTAGACCCGTGCTTCGCACATAGGTACAACATGATATGGATTTAAAGCAAAGATTTTAAATAGAATCTATTCTGACCGAAAGAATGAGAAGATAAATTTATAAATAATATTTTATAAATTAAATAAAATGTTTATCATTTGAGAAATAGAATATATAAGTCAGGACTTATATAGAGAAGTAAGAATCGATTTCAACATCGATATTTGAAACTAAATAAACGTAGAGTTAATCAAAGGAGTTAATCAGTTAGAGTTAATCGGTTAGAGTTAATCAGTTAGAGTTAATCAATTAGAGTTAATTAGAAGGAGTTAATCGAATTAGAATTTATTGAATATTAGTTATTCAATTAGAGTTGATCGAATATAGTTACTTGAGATAGAGTTAGTCAAACATAGTTATTCAGGATGTGTCACCATTTCGTACGATTGCTAGTGTAATTCGCAGGGCTGTAGATAGCCTACGACAGTCGGATGTTTCCTGAGGGAATCAGGCGTAACCATTGTGATTGCTGCGATCTAAAGTCTAGCGAATGGAGTTAAATGGAATATTAGCCATTCGAAATAAATTTAAAATAGACATAGTTATTCGAATATAAATTAATCGAATATTAGTTATTAGATAGGAGCTAAATAAGTTGAGTTAAATGAGTTGAGTTATTCAAAATGAGTTAATCAAACCGAGTTAATCCAAAGGAGTTATTCGAAGTAGTTTATTCGAATAAGATTAAAGGAGTAAATCGGATATAGTTCATTTGAAACGAGATTAATCGAATGTAAATCATTCGAAGAGAGATTATCAAATATAGTTATTCGGAGAAAGCGTTATTGCATATAGTTTATTCGAAAAGGAGTTATCGAATAGAGATTATTCGAAAAAGAGAATTATACGTTGAATTCGATTATATCGAATTAGGGAAAGTACTATTTACTTTCCGTCTTTAAATTAAGATTTATTTATTATTCAATTAGTTATTTGTTATTTATTCAAAATAAGAAATAAGAATTTTATTTAAGTTATTTTATTTCGAAAGCATGGGATTATAACACCATCGTTATAATAAAATGATTTGGTAAAAGAAGTGGATTCATAAATAGAATCTGAGTTACGTAAGGAAGTTGGTTAAAAGATTTAAAAGGTTGAACTTTGTCTATTTCGAGGTTAGAAATGTTGTTCAGTTAAGGTCTGAGAGGTAACTATACCCCAACTTGATTGACTTCGTTTTTACCTAAGGGATGGGTAAGGTTCGATAGTCAAGGTTGATTAAGTGAATTTAGTTAATGAGTGTAATTGTTTAAATTGGCTTAGTGATGTTTTATTTAAACATCTGTTTAAATCAAATGAATAAATTTTGGAAAGATTTTCCAAATATAATCATAGATATTTTCTAATCATAGAAAATGAAATGTTGATGAGAAAGAATACTGGAATGACAGTGATACGTGAAACAGAGATGGAAATGTTTTCCAATGATTGATGACGTATATTTCTTAAATTTAGAAAAGAAGAAATGTTGAGTATATAGAAATAGGAAATGAATAAATAAATGATAAATTAAATTAAAGGAGATTAATGTTGCTTTATGATTGATCGATCGAATTTCTATCTGGAAATCAGATCTTTGGTTGTACACCTATTTTTCTTTGATAGTTAAATCACCGACTATCGAAGTTTTTGACCATTTTTGAGTCGTCAATATGGAGAGACCGGGATCAGATTCATTATCTAAAAACCACTCTGTATAGACATTAGCGTTGCGATCAAATATGATGAAAATAATTGAAGACGGAGTTATGCAAGGGCCATCCTGTTTATAGAATA
Organism: Allium sativum; assembly: GCA_030737875.1. Lineage (NCBI taxonomy): Eukaryota > Viridiplantae > Streptophyta > Magnoliopsida > Asparagales > Amaryllidaceae > Allium > Allium sativum. The sequence continues at coordinate 250,981,582 of CM060909.1, read as the reverse complement.
GTGCCTTCGGTTTGTCCAGTCCTAGGGAAAATGTAAATGGACGAATCTCTGACAAAGTATACCTAACGGATCGCGTAAGTTGATCTCTTCAAACATACTTACGTTTGGTGGTGGAAGAATTCGTTTCTCTTAGCTTTATACCCGTGGTATTTTTAGGGAAATCAATTTTTGATTTGGCGGGTATGACGATGTGGCATTCAAAGTGAATGGTGGTCAGGTGTTTTAAATGATACATTATGACCTCAAGCCTCATCAACCAGGAAATGACAGAAATCGGGCAGGCAACATGGCTAAGTGGGTCGCTCCCATTAGGGTGTATATCACCTATCAAGAGAAAATCCATTTCATTTTTTATCTATTATCGATGATGTCCCTTTTCGGGAAACGGTGGGTAGCTCCCCACCGTTGGTGGTATACATTCGATACACTCAAGCGAAATGAGTGGTCGGTCATGTGTGGGCCGGGTTGCAAGATGTTCTTGTTGAACCCAGTGTATTCGTCTCTAGAGATATACTATCGGCAGGTGGTCCCATATCTTTTCATAGTCGGAATCCAATCTCCAATAAGCGCCCGCGATTTTGATTTGCATACTATATATGTGGAATGTGAGATGCAAGCGTTCTGCTAGATTGTTAATTACTTGTGATAAGACATTATTATAATATCAGAGAAGTAATGATTTCCAAAGGTGTTTTGGGTTATCGTAAGGTAAAAACCGTCCGTGTTTATTTGTGGATCGGTCTTAGGTTTACATTTTCTTTGAAAAGGATTTGAAAAGTTAAAACGAATGATTTGAGTTTACTCACACCAGTCCCATGACTGACCCAAAGTTTATTTTGTTTTGTTTTCCCTAAACTATTGGGTGCCCAAGTTTGTACGGGCAGTCAAGTAGTTCAGGTCTTTACAGATATACTTGGAGTAGCTTGCAGGAGGCTTCAAGATTATATAGCTATTGTTATTTCCGCTGTGTGTAAGTGTTGCACTCTGATAATGTTATTCTATACATATCTACTGTTTTCTTGTATGGTTAGGTTATGTATTATATTTTATTCGTTCTGCTATGAGATACGTAGTACTCTGATTCTGTTCTATAGTGATCTTCTTCTTCTTCTATTCTAATTTCCTATCTTGTCTATTCTCACCCTCCAACTTCTTTCTATAAATGATCAGGAATTTCCGATGTCTGAATAGTCAACATGGTAGTTTTGTGATGATTTTCGGAGTCGAAAATCCCAGTTCATTACAATGGTATCAGAGCTGAAGGTTAAGTGATTACCTTGGCTCTGTGGCGTGACTCAGCTGAGATGGGGTTAGTAATGCCCTAGATTGAGTTGAGAGTATATATACGAGTGAAGGTATTTGTAGATTTTATAAAATGGTTTTATATTCTGGAGATTTATTGATTGAGTTGTTTATGAATTTTGGTCGATCAGTTTCATCCACTGTATCGATAGGAGTTTCTAAACACTCAAGTATGATTAACCGACACAGTATGTTTTGAAAGAGGGTAAATGAAATAATTTTACCCAAAATATATTTTAATATGAAAGAAAGGTATACCTTGGAATTATTATCATATATTGGGTGTGTTGGTTGATTATAATTGAAATAGTTATATAAATAACCGATTTGAGTTCGTATAATATAAAAGTAGATTACTTAAATCTGAATTAAATCAGAATTGGAATTAAAATTCTGAAAACTGGGAAAAATGTTCATAAATGGATTTGAGTTAAATATTTTAAAATCCTGGGAGATTTTAAATTGTTTACAAGTATCGTGAATGATATTTTGAAAAAGATTTCAAAATGAATGTTTTTAAATATGGTTTTGATAAGTGATATAGTATTGAACTCACTTCGATAGCTGGGAGATAACTTTGGTGATACTGGCCACATCATCATTGTTCATTTTCGAGTTGTAAGTGACGGATTACTACCAAAGATTTTGTTTTCGAATTATTTTGGGAAAAGGAAGTTGTTTTGAATCCCGAAAGGGAATAATTTAGTTTAGAAAAACTAAACTATTTAAAATCCCCAGGAAGATAGTATGAATTAAAAACAAATTAAAGAAATTTGTGAAAGCAAATATGAATTGATTTGAAATCAATTAACTGGGAATTGAATTGGAATATAATATATCAAGTGGAATCAGATTTTGAATTGTGAGATAGGAATCTGAAATGGTATTGGATTGATGAGTTAGGAGTTGAAATCAAGGATGGCAATTTGGTTTGAAATGGAATTTGGCTTGGATATGCGAATGATTTTTTTTTAGGATAAAAATTGGAATTTTGTTTGGGAATGCATTTGTATATGCTGAATTGGCAGCAGAATAAAAGGATTTAATGGTATGCCCGACGAAAGGTACATGTTTATTTTTATGGATTTGGTGATTTATGGGCCAATTCGGCAAGCCGCTTGGCTGTTTGATTTTCTTTTGGATTGGGGAAGGCCCAGAGAGGCGAGTTGGAGTTTGAACTATTGACCAATACAAAGGAGGTGCTGGCAAAAAATTCCGAAAATTTCGGGTGTTAGAAAATTTTTAGGATTTTAGAAAATTTTCGGTGATAATAATTAATTAATATTTTAATTGAAATCAATTAATTCAGTTAAAGCTGAAGTTAAAAGAGTAAACAAATAAATTTGTACTAGTCAATAGGTTTTATTTTATACCTTAGCAATTTCTAGGACGAAACTATTTTAAGGGGGGGGGATGTAACGACCCGCATTTTTCAACGATATAAATAATTTATTTAATTATTTAAATAATGGTTTGGTTATTTAAAATAACCAGAATTAAATAATATTGAATATTTAATTAAAATAAATAATATAATAATATATTTAATTTCTGAAATAGTCAGAAATAGTGGAATTTACAATATAATATGAATTGGATCAACTGTGGTATTTAATTCAGTTTAGAGTTGAATTATAATAGCGAATATATTATTTAAAACGAAGTTTAAACGTATAATTATAATCGAGCTTGGAATGGAGCGGAAGTTCGTAATTTAGCGATTCAAATTTAAACGAATATACAGGATCGGTTTTAAATCGGATTTCTGTGAAACAAGAAACGTTCGAAGCTGGTGAAGTATATTTTTCTAGTGGAAGAGAAAAATAAGGATTTCATCGTGTAGATTTTGATTTATGTCAAAACCAAATTTTCGAAAAGTCGCTATGGAATTCGTTTATAATTTATATCGATTTATTTATATTTTAAAATGGATTTTTAAATATAAATCGAATATCAATGTAACACTGGATTTGAAATATCGAGTTATAAATCCCATTGGAGCTGTATGATATTCTGTTGTGAATATATACGATAATATTTATTTTTAAATATTAAATTTAATTGTTTTTAAATATATTTATATATTTAAATGGGTTATTTAGAGCTTTAGAAATAGCCAGTTTTTCAAACGACCTTAGAATTCGACGAAACTAATTTTGTTGGATCCGCAATATTAAATTATTTCTAGATTTCAGTTTTCGTGATTTTTGGGGTAAGTGTGTGGCCGTATGGGATTTTAATTTGAAAAACAATCAGTATTCTGACGGTTAAAAATACGCTGTGTGAGCAAATGGAGTCGGAATTCGACAAAACCAGCTTCGTTGGGTCTGTAATGTCGAACTATAGCTGCATGCCAATTTTCATGATTTTTGGTTATCGTGTGTGATCATAGGGATTTTAATTCACAAATACAAGTAGTAGTTGGCTATAAATAAATAAAATAATCGATATAAAAATATTAAAACAATCCTATAAATACCTTTACATCCTCCTAACCCTAAGTTCCTCATTTCCTTGGTTAAAATAATTCTGCCGTCGTTTTTCTTTCTCTTTTCAGAAGCTGGTTTTGAAATTCAAAAACAAATCAAATAAAATTCCTTAGATCACTATGTGTATATATATGAATCCCTAGGCTTATCCTCTTCAGTTCATATGAAAATCATAGGGTGCGACGCGAATCCTGAAGGAGCGAAAAGGGGCAGAAATCCTAGGGCTTGATCCAGCTTGGAATTGGAGGAGTTTGGTATGGATTCGATTGTGTTTTTGGATTCAGTAAAAAGAATGGCATTGGTTTTGATTTTTTTGGGAGTTTACTGTAACAAAAAGTTACACATGACATTATTGGTGCTTGAGCTTGCATCACGATGTACCTGGAGACGTTGACTTCATCCATATTGTTTTGGGTGGGAGTAGAGTTAGAAGAGGGGAACTTTGGTGGTGGCAGTAGTTGTTTCTGCTGAAAGGGGGAGGAAGAATGAGCCGTTCGAACATTGTTAATGGCGGTGAAAATGTCAGGGGTCGGGTTTCGATTTTTGCATAGGAGATGAACTAGTTTGGTGTAGAGAAGAAGAGTTTACAGTAAGAAGAATTTTGGGTGATGTTTATTTGAATTTAAGTGTAATGATTGGAGAGGAAATGGGAGCTAAAAGTGGCGAAATGTCCGTGTATGAAGGTGGATTTCGTATGAACTGGGAGGACGAAGAGGAGAATCGATTATTGAGGATGCGGTCTGGAGGATTTATTGGGCCAGGATGTTTTAAAAAGGGGATAGTGGGCCGGATTTGGTGAGCTTGGTTTCAAATATATATTAGTTCTAATTTAATTAAACTATGTAGACCAACTTTTAATTGTTATAACTTATCCATACTTTGTCAGAATTTCGAACGGTCAGATCCACTGGGATCGTATAGACGAGGACTCCACCATGGAACTGACCGGGAGCGAATTGGAGCCCGTTTGGGTTTATGGTGGAATTAAACGCCGGAATCAAATCAATGACCAATTATCGTTATTTAACGATAACTGACCAAGGTGAGTAATCTTACTAACTCTACTCAATTTATATTTTTATAAAATATTTTTAGAATTCATAAATAATGGTTGTTGCTGTGTATGTTGGCTGTTTGGTTGAACTGCTAGTCAGTTGATTGAAAATGTAGATAACGATATAGATATAAATCGTTAATCATATATTGATTCTGTTTGGCAGAATATTTCATAGTAAAATGAAATTGATGTTAATTTTATTGTTTAACATGTGTGGATGCAGTGAAACAGGTCGGAGGGACCCAAATGGGTTCCTCAACATTTATTTTACTATTTTTCATATATTGTGTTATATGATGTGATATGAAATCTATTATTGATTTTGTATGGTTGAATGATACCGATCATTGTTATATGGTACGTTAAATACCATAACGAATACTGGAATGCTAGAAAGGAAATATTCAATGTTATATTGAAAAAGGAATATTTATAAAATCAAAAGATTTTATAAAAAGAAAAAAATTATTTAGAAAATAAATAGATTAAAAAAGAATATTTATTTGTTAATCAAATAGATAAAATTTAAGGGAAATATTTGTAAAATATTTACAGATAGAATTGAAAAGGGAAATATTTGTAAACATTTACAAACAGAATTGAAAAGGGATATTTATTTGAAAATAAATAGAATAGAAAGGGGAAATATGTGTAAAGTAAATAGAATAGGGAATAGTTAGATTATCAAAGGAATTACTTATAAAATCAATAGAATTTATATAAAAAGAAAATATTTTATAAATAAACAGAATTATCAAAAAAGGGTTTATTTGGTAAATATATAGATTATAAAAGGAAATACTTGAAAAGTGACTAGAATTGTATAAAAGGCGAATTTTACATTTGAAAGGTTTAGACCCATGCTTCGCACACGGGTACAACACGATATGGATTTAAAGCAAAGAATTTAAATAGAATATATTCTGACCGATAGATTGAGAAGATAAATTTATAAATAATATTTTATAAATTAAATAAAATATTTATCATTTGATAAATAGAATATATAAGTCAGGACTTATATAGAGAAGTAAGAATCGATTTCAACATCGATATTTGAAACTGAATAAATGTAGAGTTAATCGAAGGAGTTAATCAGTTAGAGTTAATCGGTTAGAGTAGTTTGAGTGAATCAGTTAGAGTTAATCAGTTAGAGTTAATTAGAAGGAGTAAATCGAAGTAGAATTTATTGCATATTAGTTATTCAATTAGATTTGATCGAATATAGTTATTTGAGATAGAGTTAGTCAAACATAGTTATTCAGGATGAGTCGCCATTTCGTACGACTGCTAGCGTAATTCGTAGGGCTGCAGATAGCCTACGGCAGTCGGATGTTTCCTTAAAGAATCAGGCATAACCATTGTGATCGCTGCGATCTAAAGTCAAGCGAATGGAGTTAAATCGAATATTTGCCATTTGAAATAAAGTTAAAACAGACATAGTTATTTGAATATAAATTAATCGAATATTAGTTATTAGATATGAGTTAAATAAGTTGAGTTAAATGAGTTGAGTTAGTCAAAATGAGTTAATCAAACCGAGTTAATCCAAAGGAGTTATTCGAAATAGTTTATTCGAATAAGATTTAAGGATTTAGTCGAATATAGTTCATTCGAAAGGAGATTAATCGAATGTAAATCATTCATAGAAAGTTAATCGAATGTAAATCATTCGAAGAGAGATTATCGAATATAGTTATTCGGAGAAAGAGTTATGGAAAATAGTTTATTCGAAAAGGAGTTATCGAATAGAGATTATTCGAAAAAGAGAATTATACATTGACTTCGATTATATTGAACTAGGGAAAGTACTATTTACTTTCCATCTATAAATTAAGATTTATTTATTATTCAATTAGTTATTTGTTATTTATTCAAAATAAGAAATAAGAATTTTATTTAAGTTATTTTATTTCGAAAGCATGGGATTATAACACCATCGTTATAATAAAATGATTTGGTAAAAGAAGTGGATTCATAAATAGAATTCGAGTTACGTAAGGAAGTTGGTTAATAGATTTAAAAGGTTGAACTTTGTCTATTTCGAGGTTAGAAATGTTGTTCAGTTAAGGTCTGAGAAGTAACTATACCCCAACTTGATTGACTTCGTTTTTACCTAAGGGATGGGTAAGGTTCGATAGTGAAGGTTGATTAAGTGAATTTAGTTAATGAGTGTAATGGTTTAAATTGGCTTAGTGATGTTTTATTCAAATATCTGTTTAAATCAAATGAATAAATTTTGGAAACATTTTCCAAATATTATCAGAGATATTTTCTAATCATAGAAAATGAAATGTTGATGAGAAAGAATACTGGAATGACAGTGATACATGAAACAGAGATGGAAATGTTTTCCAATGATTGATGACATATATTTCCTAAATTAGAAAAGAAGAAATGTTGAGTATATAGAAATAGGAAATGAATAAATAAATGATAAATTAAACCAAAGGAGATTAATGTTGATTTATGATTGATCGATCAAATTTCTAATTGGAAATAAGATCGTTGGTTGCACGCCTATTTTTCTTTGATAGATAAATCACCGACTATCGAAGTTTTTGACCATTTTTCCGTCGTCAATACGGAGAGACCGGGATCAGAGTCATTATATGAAAACCGCTCTGTATAGACATTAGCGTTGCGATCAAATATGATGAAAATAATTAAAGACGGAGTTATGCAAGGGCTATCCTATTTATAGAATAGTGCCTTCGGTTTGTCCAGTCCCAGGGCAAATGTGAATGGACGAATGTCTGATAAAGTATATCTGACGGATCACATAAGTTAATCTCTTCAAACGTGCTTACATTTGGTGGCGGAGGAATTCATTTCTCTTAGCTTTATACTCGTGGTATTTTTGGGGAAATCAATTTGTGATTTGGCGGATATGACGACGTGGCATTCAAAGTGAATGGTGCTCAGGTGTTTTAAATGATACGTTATGACCTCAAGCCTCATCAACTGGGAAATGACAGAAATCGGACAGGCAGCATGGCTAAGTGGGTTGCTCCCATTAGGGTGTATGTCACCTATCTAGAGAAAATTCATTTCATTCTTTTATCTATTATCAATGCTATCCCTTTTCGGGAAACGGTGGGTAGCTCCCAACCGTTGGTGGTAAACATTCGATACGCTCAAGCGAAATGAGTGGTCGGTCATGTGTGGACCGGTTTGCAAGACGTTCTTGTTGAACCCAGTGTATTCGTCTGTAGAGATACACTATCAGCAGGTGGTCCCATACCTTGTCATAGTCGGAATCCAATCTCTAATAAGCGCCCATGATTTTGATTTGTATACTATATATATGGAACGTGAGATGCAAGCGTTCTGCTAGATTGTTAATTACTTGTGATTAGACATTATTATAATATCAGAGAAGTAATGATTTCCAAAGCTGTTTTGGGTTATCGTAAGGTAAAAACCATCTGTGCTTATGTGTGGATCGGTCTTGCGATTACCTTTTCTTTGAAAAGGATTTGAAAAGTTAAAACAAATAATTTGAGTTTACTTACACCAGTCCCATGACTGCCGAAGGTACGCTCCTACTGCATCCAATATAGGAATCACTCATGGATCAATAGTGAGAAGTCCTCGCAACCTGTAGATTTCAACCACAACAGAACCATAGTTTATCTCTGGCTGCGACCCAGAGATTAGTAGCAGTTCTTCCGTTTAATGAAGATCCACGGTCTTCAATGCTCCATCTTGATCATCTTCTGATATCTCCACGTATTTATTGGTCAGAATGGTTTTCGAATATAAATTTGATCCCGGTCTTTCCGTACCAACAATCGTATTGGACAGATTTGATAGTCGGTGATTTAACTATCAAAATAAACAGTGTTTCAATCATGACAATCCAATGAGTTCACTGGTTCAGTACTCAGCATCACTTGGCCTTTTAATTAAAACAAACGTACATTTAAAAAACTTTTAAATAACTTGATATTACAAATATAGTTTTCGCTTCCTATTCAATATAAGATTATTCTTTAAAAAAATTCGTTTTCATACTTAGGAAAATCCTATATTATATTTAGTTTCTATTTTCACTTTCAAATCACTATTCATATTATTTTCTAATATTGGAAATCAATTCACTTATACTCGTAAAAAAAACAACGTTACGGAATATCTTTTATTCTTTACTTGACGACATAATTCTTATTCTTATCGAATAAACTCAACTTTTACATTTCATTTCTAGCTCGAAACTATCATTAAATTTCATGCCATCCAATCTCCTTTTATTCCCCTTTCTACTTTGGAATCTCATTACATACGTACATGCCAAATTTTCACCAAAGTATTGCGTTACTATTTCTCTAATGAAATAATAAATTACTACTAACTTCTTCCACCATTACAACTAATATCATCTTTAGATAATCCTGAAGTCGTTTAAGTTGGGGTATTTTAATTACCTCTCAACTCTTGATCCACAACGTTCATATCTCAAGATGGGTACGAGTTGTAATTTAAAATTCAATACTTCATTCCAATATCCATACAAATTCCATTTCACTATTTTATTCAAAATATGGTTTCATAAACCTTCTTATGCTTTGAAAATCTCTTTCTCGAATATAACATTTTTCCTTAATTTAATAATTAAGTAATTTCTTATAAAACACCACTTTTTAACCTTTACTCTTTTTGACCAAATTTCATCCCATAATTCAAATTTGTTTACCAAATCCCATGATCCACTTCTTTACCCCATTTCACCTTTTTCCAATCTCTTTCCAAATCCATTCCCATATTCCTGCTTTGGAAATCTTATTTTAGATCCCTTTCTTACTTAATCTCATTATTAAGTAACATTAATTTGAAATTAACGCTTTTACACTTTAAACCTCATTTATATAACCCTGGTTTATTATAAACCCTTTTATCTATATTTCCTTTTACTTAATTCAAATAATTAAGTAACATTTATTTTAAGCTATAATATTCGTTTAAAAATATTCTTTATAACTTTGTTATAAAAAAATTCAGGTTTTAAACAAAACCCATTCATAAACTCCTTTCACCTTTCCACTGGATTTCATTTCCCACTTTGAGTACTTTTTAAATGCATTTCAATTAAAAAGTATTTCCCTAAAATTATTATCAATTAAAATAATAATTTACTTTAATAGTTAACTACTTCCATAGTTAATTCCTTTATTTACTAAAATAAATATTAATTCCCTTTTAAAAAATCTTATTAAAAATTAAAACAATATTCACTAAACTATTCTATTATATTAATTCAAATCAAACTAATATAAAATCAGTTTCAATTATAAAGGTTGACTTAGTCAACTCAAGGCATGGTTATTTCATTAACCTATTCCAATCCATTCTCACTTTAAATTAATTAATTATATAACTTATTTATAATAATTCCCGTTAATTAATTCTTGATAACCAATTTTCCCAGTTTAACAATTAGGTTAATTTCTATTCACGAGTTTACAAATCTGATTAACATCAGAAGTTACTTTATAAAATCAACTTATAATTAATTATATACTTAAATATTAAATATTTATTTTCTTTAAATAAACTTTTATTCAAAATAATATATTCAAAAATCTATCTCTAATTATAAAATAAATTCTATAACTTTGTCTCTGTCTATTTGCCTGATGGTAATTCAACATTTATAAAATGATGGATTTTATAGGCCATATATCGCCAAATATTCAACCAATATCGCCCATTGGTTTAACTAAACAAATGTTGAATATTCAGTCAATAATCAAACATCAAATCAATCATCCCAAACAGGACAGTTCATATGTTGATAATATGAAATAAATAATATATTGAGGAATCTGGTTGGATCCCTCCAACCTGTTCTTCCCTGTATTCAAATGATTATCTCATATCAGATCATTAAATTCTATTTAACTGAAAGTTTCTATAACGGTAACTAACGGCTATTTAACATCAACAAACAATTCAAACAATTTAAAACACGTTTATAAATAAACGTGACCAACAAGGTAAATTACCTTCATTGGATCCAATCGTTAAAATAACGATTTGGTATTTTGCTGAAGTTAAACAACTGTTTAATTTCATCAACTAAATCAACAAATAAATAAATAACTAACTAACAATCAACCATTAGCAATCAGAGCACATAAAATAAAAATCCAACTTATATAAAATATAAATGGGAAGTACTGAGTGAGTTTAACTCACCTTGATCTGGTTCCTTGTTTAAACGGCTCAATTCAATTAAATTAAATAGGTGTTTAATTTAACTGAGAAATCCAGCTCATTCCAAAAGCATCCAATTCTGTTCAAAATGAAGATCTCCTCCAGACAAATCCAACATCTCTTGAATTGTCTAATTCTGATAATATATGTGCAAGTTATAAACATTCCATGTTAATCCAATTATATTATAGTTAAATTCTTAATTATTTTGATAAATCAAATTAATTACGGTTTAAGATTTTAATCCGCTAACCCAACTGATTTTAACTGTCTTCAGAAATAACAGCGTATCTCCTGAGTTTAGTTCTAACTTAAATAATCACTATATACTAATAATATTTAAATTCAGCAAATAGAACTAATAACATTTAGTTAAACTAGATTTACAATTATATGCCCTAAGGGATTCTGGTTATCAGATGTCTGTAGACCGACTTTGGTTTAAACTATATTAATTAAACATAATGATTAGTTAAATTATGAGATTTTCATGGTAAACGGTTATGATAACCTAATTTATTCAAAAAGATCAGGTCGACAAAACGGGTCGATGCTTACTGTTTTAAGCAATGTTGTCTTCGGCATTACTCTTCGTTTGTTCCAGAATAAAGTTCCTTGTTCTCCATTAAGTTATACTGCTTCTCTTTGATCTTGGCAATTCTGCCAAACAAAATACTCCTTCGTCTTCATCCAATACTATGCCACGTCCCTCGTTCGTAAATATCGGCCCCTCTCCTGTCTTCTTCTCCAAACTTCTTTGGATCTGGTTCCATATATACTCACGCTATATTCAAAACCTAACCCCATACAATCTCCTCCACTTTCGTTAAAAATCCGAACCTCCTACTTCACATGTGGATCCTGTGCATCATAAGACCAGCCATGCCATGAACTCCCCACCTTCTGCTTTTCCACCGCACCACAATTCCTCTCGTATACCAACAATATCCCCCATTCTCAGCTGTACACGTCCCCCCCTCAACTTCCTATCTACCGCATCGTTTTCTTCCAGATAGATCACCGCCACCAGAGAATTCCTCCGCCGACCCGAACTCCGCTGCCACTAGTACGTCATCACCGGTCTTCAGCGAAACCTCCCGCCACCATATATTCGCAACTGGGCCCCAGTCCCATTCCTTCTTCTCGTTTTGCGAAGGTAAGGAAGTCGCCTACTGTTTTGAAATGTATAACCACACCATCCCCCACTTCACTTCACCGCACATGGATCACGCTTGGACTCCAGCTTCTCCACGTCGATCCCCCAAAACCCCTACATCAAAAACGCCCGTTTGTACTGTTGAGAGAAAATAACATCTCAAGATGATCGAGGATTTTGATTGTTTCATAAAAGGAAACTTTGTTTAAAAGCTTGTAGGAAGAGTTTTCATGTGCAGGGTCCCTTCTCTCGTTTTGTTACTGCTGAGAAAAAAAAGAATAGAGAGATGAACATGTTTCTCCTTGCTGCTAAAATGAAAGTGGCTCGTACTATATATAGCTGAGGGAACGTGGGGGAGGAAAACTTGGGTTTGAAGGAATTTGTTTGGCGTACACGAAAAGTAATCGAGGAAGTGTGGCTGCCAAGGAAAAGGTCAGGGTAGCTTGGACAGAAAGGAAACAGAAGGTAGGCTTAGTTGGTTCGATGGTGATGTTATATTTCTCTGTTCTCAACTGAAAAGAAAGTCTACGAAAACTATGGCATGTGCTACTTGTAGGGACAGGCATGTGCTGTGATTACTTTGATGGAAAATATTAATGTGGCTCCTAGTTTAAGGATGTACTTTTGAAGTATTAGTTGCTCATGTTGTATCACTTCAGGTGGCCTACATGTGTCCATTAATATGAAGGTTGCGAAATTTAGTTCCTTATGTATACACCCAAGTACCTGCGCTATGTGTTTGTGATTAAAAGTAATTGATGCTTCTCGCTTCATAGGTTTCACATTTTGATATTGGTTGATCTAATATATGTTGTAGCATGCACATTTGTTTGAGCAGGTATATACATTCAAGACTGCTTCTGATATAAATTGTTTGACCATCCATTTTTATTCGGTCAACTAATACACCGCTATTTTATGTTAAGCCTTCTATTTTCGCACCGTCGTACATGAATTTCAAACGTGACGGAAATAGACGTATTGGTATATCTCGCCATTCTGAATTCAACGAAACTCATTTCGTCGAAATTTGAATTCATTTGCAAAAATGACGATCGTTTATTTCCAGATTATTTATTGGTACATATATTAAATTTTTATCAATAAACATTATCGTTTTTTAACGAATTCCATATCGACTATTTTAAAATTTGATTTGGCCATAAATAACAAAGTATAACACAAAATCTGGATTTTTCTCTTTTATATGTAAATTATCATCAATACGGTTCCAATATTTATTGTTTCACAGAAATCCGACTTTTATCGAATCTTGTATTCTCAGTTGAAGTTCAAAACCAAATATTACGAACTGCCACGCTATTTCGAGCTTGTTTTATAATTATATAAATATATAACGTTCAAACTTCGTTTTTAAATAACGAATTAAATATTAAAAATCCATTACTATCCCGAATATAATATTTAAAATAGTAAATTAAATTAAATACTTGATGTCTAAAAACACGGGTCGTTACATCAATTTTATAGGAGATTAATCAGTCTTTACTCGGGTTAAAGAAAAAATGTTATTCAAAACACAATTCATGATAAACCCAAAATCCACTTCCATTAACTATGAAATCTTCACAGAAAACCATAACAGTATATAATCGATATAAATTTCCATATCAAATTAATACTATAAGTGGAATAGCAGCAAGGCCTTTTAAATTGCATAAGTATTAATGGTCTTCATTCACAGAAGCTCATCTCGATTATTACCCAATCGAATTCCATTTGATTCCAATTTCTTTTATTAAATTGAAAAACTTCACTTGGAAAATTTCCCATTAAATCTTAATAAAAAGATTTATAAATCCCAAATCATATCTTCATTGTTAATTGGGTTAAAGAACTAATGTTATTTAAAACATAGCTCACGATAAACCAAAAATCCAATTTCAATTCAATTCCAATTAAATATTTAAATCTTCTCTGAATCTTAATTAAAAGATTTATTCCTTTCTCAAATAGTTTTAAGAACAGTGTTAATGAAGACACCATTCACAATAAACCCAAAATCCAATTTGATATTAAATATAAGGCTTTGAATAGAAATTATATCGACTTATATTCAATATCAAATTCTAAAACTAATGGATATCGTATTTGGAATAACGATATCTATATCTTCCAAATTCCTCAACAATATCCGTATAATCACAGAATCCAATATCGAAATATGCCAAAGATTATTTCCGTTCAAATCCATTCCAATTTTTATATTGGAAAATTTTAGTTATATTAAAACCATTTTCAAATCCTATTTATTATTTTAAAAACCATTGGATTTTCAAATCTAGTTAATAACTAGTTCATTTAGATAAAAATATATTTTTATCTTTCCAAAACTTGGAATTTATAACCTAAAATCTTTAAAAACTGTTTATTATGATTTTACACAATTTTTCTATATTTTTAATAATTTTACTAAGTCCCTTACAGTCGGTTTCTAATATCAGCCACCTAACTGCATTCATAGCGACCTTTTCCAAAACTTATTTGGGCATAATTTAAAATCCAACTGTTCAAATTTGAATCTCTTATATTCATTGGAAATCTCTTTTTGAAACGAACCCAACGGTTGTGGTTTTAGGAGAATCCGACGGTCGTATCTCCCGTTATGCCAATTTGAAGTTAATGGTCGAAATTCGTGAACGGTCGCTGCGCGGCGCGATCTATTCAGGCCATTATATATAGATATATATAATATCATCTATTTCCATTTAAAATGTATTTTCTAAATTCATTTTAAAATTGATTTCAACTTCATTTCAATTTTAAATCAAAATTGAATATTCCATTACATGACAATTTTATACACTGCATATATATGTTAAAAATTATACTTTTAAAAATCCAATGCTTATTCCATTACATGACAATTTTTCCATTTCATATATAGGCTAAAAATAATATTTTTAGTGAACAAATATTTATTCCATTACATGGCCATTTTATATATTGCATATATACGTTAAAAATTATATTTTTAACGAACAAATATTTATTCCATTTCATGACCATTTTATATAATTCATATATACGTTAAGGATTATATTTTTAATGAACAAATATTATTCCGTTTCATGACCATTTTATATATCGTATATATATAATTTATACAACGCATATATATTTTTCATAACGCATATATATTTTTCATAATGCATATATATTTTATACATCGCACATATATTTTTCATAACGCATATATATTTTTTATAACTCGTATATATACTTCATACAATGTATATATATATTTTATTTACTCCATTTCACATCACAATCACAACACAATACAGTCCATGGAATCATCCATGGTTTGTGGACAATAGGGGGGTGAGATAATAGACACCGTATACAATTTATGATGATTAAAACTAATAAAAATCTACACTGGCAATTTCTATATATTTACATTTATTAAATAAATTAAATAAATGTACAAATTTTTAGTGAGAAGGAGTTCTCACATTGGATTCCAATCCGCCATTCTTTAATTGTGGATTGTATTAATAAAATTAAACTGTGCGTTTAATTTTATCAAAATCTGTAACTAGCTCCAATCGTGTTCCAGTCAGTTCTGCGGTGTAGCGCTCGTTATCATGGTTTCAACGAACTTTGTTTTGCTCAAATCTGATTTAATTTGACAAAGATAGATGGTTTTAAACATTTGAACATTATTTTAATTAGCTAAAATAATTAATACACTGATTATCTTTATTAATCACCATTCATCGCATCTTCCTTCGTTATTCTGGAATGGTTTCAACACAAAAAGCTCAATCCCCTTTCACTACGTCGCACGCACCACAAGGGCTCCGTCCATCGATCAACCTCCACCGTCGCCAAGCCGTCAGCGACGCCACCCTCCTCTCACGACAGCTTCTAGTTTGGTGCCTCCACTTGCGAGGAAGCCCCCCGAGCGCTCTGCGTTTGAGAGAGAATTTGACCACCTCCGATTGAATTTTCAGATCATGGCCATTGGGATTAAGACCTCACGTAGCTTAACCATTTTTCTTTAGAAACTTTTATGAATTGATTAATGAATTTCTTGGAAATTTGGGAGGAGGGTTCGAAGAAAATCCGCTGTTCAATCGTTTTAACTGGCAGCAGAAGGAGACGTTGACTCCAAATGGGTGTTTGACTTAGGTTTAGATTTTCTAGGGTATTTATATATTTATTTTATATTATTTAATTTGGAAAAAAAATGAGGTTTTTGCATTCGATCTCCAAATCAAACCCAACGGCTGTAGCCCTAGCCAAATACCCCCATTCCGGACACAATAGAATATGTTTCGTAAGCCAGTTCGACTGTTTCTGACAGTTTTTCTTTAAATTAAAATAAAAATAATATATTGAATTTTAAACGTACATTTTAATTTATCGAAGCCACA
This sequence comes from Allium sativum, assembly GCA_030737875.1. Taxonomy (NCBI): domain Eukaryota; kingdom Viridiplantae; phylum Streptophyta; class Magnoliopsida; order Asparagales; family Amaryllidaceae; genus Allium; species Allium sativum. The sequence continues at coordinate 250,964,959 of CM060909.1, read as the reverse complement.
TACTGACTCCAAAAATTACCAAAAAATAAATCTAGCTATGTTTTGATGATACAGTCCTAAATTAGGGTTACATCCCTAAAAGAAAACTTAATTAACGTCAAATCCTGCCTAAGTTTGAAATACAAACCCGCCCTCTATTTTTAAAGTGTCGCCTCCTACTTTTGGTTGTTCCGCCTCTTGTCATATTAGTTCCACCTATTTCATTTTCTAACTAAATTTTCAAGCACTACTACTTAAATATATTTTTCTAAAATCTAATAATATTCTCGGAAGTCCACAGAAATTAAAAACAATAGTTGCATACATGTATACGACTATTACCTATAGTTGCATACATGTGTGCAATTATTTCATAAGCAATTTTGGCTTGATAATCTGGAACGAAACTTGCATACATATATGCAACTAGTTGAAAATTTTGCACGCATGTATGCTTGTATTTGCAGGAAGAAAGCTTAAGTGTATTTTAGCCTGCGAATTTTTTCACACTTTTATGCACGAATTATGCAATGCATGCACAGATGTATGCAAGTAAATCAAACACATAAGCATGAATGAAAACATGCAGAGACGTATGTAAGAAAATTCAAATACTTGCATTCCATTATGCACTTTACTGCATTTTTTGCTGTTTTTCTATTTTTTGGGTTTTTGTTGTCTCGTTTGATGTTTTTGATCTAAACTTTTTGTCAAGTGCATGTTTAATTTAAATATAAATTAACATATTGTGACGACCCCAAAACCCCGTGACACGGTGTTAAGGATAATCATTGGAATATAACACATTAATCTTCATTAGCAGATCACAGATAATAGCATAAACAGAAAATAGAATAATTTACACACATATGACAGCGGAATCATATAGATATCACCACATCAGAGAGCACAGTGCAGGATACAACTTAGTGCATAATGATACATAATCAGTCACCATCGCCAGAGGCGGAATCATACATAAAGAGTACACAAAATAAATATCAGTCTACATCGCCAATGGCGGAATCATAATATAGATAAAATAATGGCGGAGAAAATCAAAGTCAGCACGGTGTAGTCAAGCCTCGCCATGAGCCAAAAGTGCGCCATATACCTGTAACTAGGCTGCCCGTGTGAAAATAAGGGCACCCGAGTTTGCAAGGTGAAACAAACTACGAGTCATTCATGGGACTGGTATAAGAAATCTACTTAACTTATTAACAACAATAATAAGGCAAATCAAAGGACCACGCCACTTTAGCGGAACGGGTTTACTCCAATGAGTGCTAGTGCATGAAATAAAGTAAATGATTAAATCATCGCAATGCTTTTTATAAAATGAAGCCATTATAAGACTCAGGTCCCATCACACAATGCAACGCAAGCCGGAGGATAGAGTTTTACCTTATAATGGCCAAAAATGCTTCATACGAATAAAACAAAAGTGTTTGATATTATTACTAGTGCATATATGTTTCAAAAGCAAATTCAATCATAAATATCAATCCTAGGCGGCATAGCTACCATCTACTATGTCGCCATACTAGTAATACAATCACGTCCGTATATTTCGTATTGGAAATTGGATTCCTTCAGGAGTCGAGGCAAGGGGCAAGCTCCTCTCCGATTCGAGACACTCTAGCAAATGCCTCGGGACCGCACACAGCAATCCCTGAATCCTCCAAGGCCGGTCCTCTCTTACTTTTGAGGATTAATTATTCCTAAACACACGTTTCCCGGTCCTTACAGACCTATAATCGAGGCGCCTCGTATTCCAACAACCACACAGGTGAAAAGTAGATATAAATGTCAGGGCTGAAAGGTCACTGACACCACCATAGCTAGAAAGAAACGTCGTGCACTCCTTGGGTCCTTCTCCCGTTTTTGACTCATACCGGGGTATGAGGCTCGCGAATTCACGTTGTACACAAAGCTACGCCACACAGACCATGCTTTGATCATCAACCACAAGACTTTGCTTTGCAACAGAAGCCTTGATCATACGCCACTTAGGCGTGCCACACAGGCAATCCACTCCATGCGACTGATTTCTATCAATACATAACCTCTGAGCTCGTACGTCTCAGAGAAGGGCGTTAAGCAAGAGAATAAATTCTCCGCCGCCAAATAGATATATATTTAACAGAGATCAATCAGCACAGAACAAAATCCAATGTCAGACACATAGTCCATTTACAAGTTCGTTCTGGGTCTGAACGAAACCGGAGGCACCAATTCCTCGCATATCCGTACAATCAACAGTATGTTTTGACGGCTACTACTTCAGCTCCTTCACGGTAGCTGCTCCAATCACGAGCATCAGTAACGCCCATCCATCCAATGTGAATATCGTCGGTCTTCAACCATCTTCAACTCTTCGACTTTTCAACGTCGATCGATTATTTGAAATGAGATGAACTCGGCCTTTTCAAATAACCCACGTATATTTAGATTTTCAAATCAATTAATCAAATGGTTAGACTATTCAACATTCACATTTCAGTTCTTTAGTTATAATTTTCATGTTAAATACATTCAACCATCACATATCAAGCAAACACAACGAAATTGGTTTATTTCCACTCTATATCGTCTATAGTATTTCATAACGATATATCGCCATTTTTATTTATTTAAAATGGTCATATTTAATTAAACGACGATTAAGCTCGTGCCGATGCACTAGCGCCGTTTTTCACTAAATTTGTTTTACTCATATCTGAAAATCTAACCATTGGATCTTCACAAATTTTATATCATTAGGAAGGTCATTTCAAAACAAATCCAACGGTTTCAGTTTTGGGAAAATCCGACGGTCGGATCTTCCACACTAGTCATTTGAAGTTACGATTTCAATTTACGAACTGCAGCGTCGTTATTCGATTTAATTTAATTATATTTATATATATATAAATATAATCATTTTTGGCGCTGTTTTTCTTCATATTTGAATTAAACATTCCAGACAATCCAACCGTCGGATATTCACAAAGTTGGTGTCGTTGGAAAGATATTTCCAAGGCGAACCCAACGGTTGCGGTTTCGGGAAAATCCAGTGGTCGGATTTCCCGCACTAGTCGTTTGAAATCGCGGTTTCAAAACACGAACTACACGGCCACGCTTCGTTTTAATTTTATTTATATTTATATATTTATATAAATATAATCCATTCAAAAATTCCTATATTGTTTTCACTTCAAATATTTCACTAACTCCTTTAAATTTTGGAAAATTTCGCCATAACCTCCTTTGTATGGGAGGGGCTGGGAAAATTCCCAAATAGCCACACGGGCGTCTCATGTCAAAAAGAAAAAGAAAAAGCCAAGCGGCTAGCCAACAGGCTCATAAAATCATCACCCAAACAAAAAAGTAAACATGTACCTATTTGTCGGGCACAAAATTTTATTCCTTTTCTCTAGCCCCTTTGCTATAACCTGTTCAATAAATATGCATGTACATATATGCAATTTTCATCACTTATCATTTTCAATTCAACTTCATATTTGATTTACTTCGGTTTAAAAACACCATTCATTCTAATGTTGCATGCATAAGCAAAAATCATATCATTAGCTAATTAATGTATATTTCAACTCATGCATATTTATTTGAACAAGTGGTTATTTTTAACATTTCACATTTCAAAGATGATAATTTTGGCGAACTGAAATACATTTCAACACATGACTATTTTATTTAGTTCCTATGCATGTTAAAAATAATATTTCTTCACAAATATTTATTTCAACGCTCACATATCTTTAGCATATCACAAATATGATATTTTTATCATTTAAAATATTTATTCAACACTTTATAGTTTCAATAAAAATGTAATTTTTATTGTTCGATCTTTTTATTCAACACATGAACTTTTCCAATACACACACTTCTCAACACATGAGCATTTCCACACATGGATATTTTATATATGTTGTTCATATAAGAAAGATGAGATTTTTATTGTTGAAACTATTTATATATAAGGCGAATATTTTCCATACTTCATATATATTATAAAAATGTGATTTTTATTGTTTAAACAATTCATTCACTCACAAATGAATTTAATTTTCACATATCACTTTTCAACACATGAACATTTCCACACATGGATATAGTTTCAACACATGACTTTAATTTCAACGCATGAAGATAATTTCAACATATGAAAATAATTCTAACACATGGATATTATTCAAAATTTCGGCAGCATAACGACAGGATAGCTAAAACCGGCACCGTCCCTAGTACGGCTCCTCGCTCTACCTTAAAACCTCGCGGTTTTTGACAATGGGGATTCATGCATCTAATTCGCACGCAGGCGGCATGTTTTATTTTTATTTCTACAATTATTTCCCATTCATTTCAATCACCAATGGTTATTTTTCAACCACAACCAATCAATATCAACCACAAACAATTATTCAACCATTCGCATTTTTCATCCAATGTTTCACACCAATTCATAACAATAAATATCGTCCATGGTTTGTGGACGAGGGGAGTATATATATATATATATATATATATATATATATTTGCTATATTTCACTTGCATTTCAACACATATATCAATTATTCTATGCATGTATAATTCATACTTTGCTTACATAGCTTACACCACGCATGTACATGAGGTATACAACACGTGTGTAATTTATATTTCGCTTATATAATTTATACACGACATTTTCCATTCAAATTCATTTAATTTAGATTTCTCACATTGGTTTTCGGAGTGCTAAAAATCGTAGATGACTCGGAAAAATCCGCGGCTTCTTCTATGTGGTAGAGAGCTTCCTTGCGGTCCCGATGTTTCCTATTTCATCGAATTTCGTCAACACACCGTAAAGATATGATTTTTCAAAGTGCAAACATCAAAAAGGACTCTCCTTTCTAAGTGGTTCGAAACTAGGGTTGCGGTTTTCGCGAAAATCGAGGCACGAAGGGATGATCGGAGGTGCTGACGTGGAAGAGGAAGGAGAGGGGAGTCGGTCGGTGGCGCTTTGGGGTGGCTCGGTGGTCGGTGGCTATCGGGGCGGCGCTGGGAAGTCGGAGACTTCGTGGGCTTGATTCGCGACGCTGGCTTGACGAGAGGTAGTGAGAGTTGGTCATATTTGAAGAAGGGAGGGAGGTGGTTCGATTCTGGGTGGTGGCGCAGGGTATCGTCGCCTGTGGCGGCGGTGATCGGTCGGGGAAGATTTGAACGGGTTTCGCCGTTCGTTTCAGAGGGAAGCGGTTTTTTTTTTTATTTATGAGAGGAATTTTCTGATTCGCCGATATATATATTATTCAGAAAATTAGGGTTTTCCCATACAAACCCCAATTCAAACCCAAAGACTGTCGCCCCTAGCCAAATACCCCCACCCCGGACACAATGGGATATGTTTCTTTGGCCAATTCGACTGTTACAGTTAGTTATTTTTCAAATTAAAGTGTAAAACATTTAATTTTTAACTCTGAACGTACATTTCAATTTGCCAGGGCCACAAACTGATTCGAAAAATTCCAGAAAAATAAATCTAGCTATGTTTTGACGATACGGTCCCAACAAAACTAGTTTCATCAAATTCTGAGATCGTTTGAAAAATGGCCATTTTCTGGTCGATCCAATTTAACAGAAATTGACCAAACACATTTTCTTTTGCCACGCTCACATACTAGCTTCAACAATTATGAAATTTGAAACCTAGCAATAGTTTGACATCCCGGACCCAACAAAAGTGATTTTGTCGAATTCCGAGGTCGTTTGCAAAATATCAATTTTCCAGGGCTACATATTCTATATAGCGACCTTTCTGAAAATTCATTCGGCCATAACTTTTGATTCCCGTTATGAAACTTCAATTTTTCAGATTCGTTAGAAAGGTATTGATAAACAGATTTAAATATTTTTGGTTTCACTAAAATCTGTTATATTTTCCACCCTGCACAGTCAGTCAAAGTTTGAATTCAAATTTTCAAGCTGACTCACTATTTCTAATTCACTATTTTATTGAAATATTCTATTTCAATTGTTCAAATTTCTTTGAAATGACCAATTTAAAAATTTTAAATTGGCTCGTATTTTCCGGGTTGTTACAATCTTCCCGACTTAAAACTTTTCGTCCTCGAAAAGGAAAAAATAGTAAAGTAGGAAACAAAATGTAAATGCAAAGTATTGTAAAGGTACCTTGCACCGGAGTTAGTCAGAGATGTCCACTCTGCATTTGGGGTAAGCTTGCTTAATGCTTTCCTCAGTCTCCCAATTACAGTCTCTAGGATCACTACTCCACTTCACTTTAACTAAGTGAACCTTTTTGCTTCTTAATTCTCTAGTTTCTTTGCCAACAATCTTTAATGGCTCTCTTCTGACTGCTAATTCTGGAGTTATGTCTATATCCTGTTGCGCTGCTTCTTCTACAACAAGATCTGGATCATGCACATGTCTTCTAAGTTGAGATACGTGAAATACATCATGCACTCCAGGCAACCAATCTGGTAATTGAGCCCTATAAGCAAGAGTTCCAATTCGTTCGAGTATAGGAAAGGGACCAATAAATCTCGGTGCCAACTTCCCAGTTTTGCCAAATCTGATTACTCCTCTCATTGGAGAAACTTTCAAATAAACATGGTCACCAACAGTAAATGTCAAATATCTTCTTCTAGAATTTGCATAACTTTTCTGTCGGCTTTGTGCAGTTCTCAATCGCTTTTTGATGAAGTCGACTTTATCAGATGCTTCTCGAATCATATCGGGTCCTAACACAAGTCTGTTGCCAGGTTCTACCCAACATGCTGGAGATCTGCACGGTCTACCATATAATGCTTCAAATGGCAACAATCTCAAACTTGCTTGATAGCTATTGTTATATGAGAATTCTGCCAAATGCAAGTGATCTTCCCATTACCCACCAAAATCAATTATACAAGCCTGCAATAAATCTTCTAGAATTCTATTCACCCGCTCAGGCTGGCCATCTGTTTGAGGGTGATAAGCGGTGCTCATATTCAGTTTCGTTCCCAATTCTGTTTGGAATGCCTCCCAGAATTTGCTAGCAAATATTGGGTCTCTATCACAGACTAAGCTGATGGGAATTCCATGCAACTTAACGATTTCTTTGAAATATATCTATGCTAGACTTTGAGTGGTTCTATTGGATCTGACAGGTATAAAATGGGCAGTCTTCGTGAAGCGATCTACGATTACCCAAATGCTGTCATTACCTTTCCTGGTTCGCGGCAAACCATCTATGAAATCCATGGAAATCTGTTCCCATTTCCAACCTGGGACTTCCAACGGTTGCAACAGTCCAGCTAGCTTCTGTTGGTCGCTCTTGACCAATTGACAAGTAGGGCATCTGCTAACATACAAATAAATATCCCTCTTCATTGCCTTCCACCAAAAAGTGCATTTGATATCGTTGTACATTTTACTCACACCAGGATGAATGCAAAATTTGGATTTATGGCATTCGTCTAGCACTTCTCTTCGAAGGCATGAAATATTTGGAATGCAAATTCTATCATTTAACCTGAGAACCCCCTTATCGTCAATACGAAAACTTATGGTTTCACCTTCCTTGACCCTTTGACTGATTCTCTGGATGAATTCATCGTCTTTTTGAAGGGCTGAAATCTTATCAATCAATCCAGGCGTAATTATAAGATTGGAAATGATTGCGGTTTTCCTACTAAGCGCATCCGCTACAACGTTAGCCTTTCTCGGCGTATACAGGATATCAAGATCATACGCTGCAAGAAATTCTAGCCAACGCTGCTGTCTCAAATTCAGATCTTTCTGGGTGTATAAATACTTCAATGATTGATGATCTGTGTAAAGTACAAATTTCTCGCCCAATAAATAATGCCTCCAGATTTTCAATGCCAAAACGATAGCTAGCAACTCAAGATCATGAGTTACATAATTCTTCTCATGTGGTTTTAGTTGGCGGCTTGCATAAGCGACTACTTGGCCTCTTTGCATTAACACTGCGCCAAGACCTCTAATAGAAGCATCTGTCCAAACCGTTAAATCCTGATTGCCATCAATGATGGTTAACACTGGGGCAGTTGTCAGTTTCGATTTCAATTCCTGGAAAGCTTCTTCACAGTCGGAAGTCCACTTAAATTTCTCATGCTTCTTCGTGAGCTTCGTTAACGGACCGGATATCTTTGAAAAATCCTTAACGAACTTTCGATAATAACTAGCCAACCCCATAAAACTTCTAACTTCTGTGGGAGTAGTGGGTTGTTTCTAGTCTTGAATCGCTTTTATTTTGCTTGGGTCTACAGAAATCCCTTTCTCTGACTTGACATGGCCAAGAAACTTCATTTCTTCTTGCCAGAAGACACATTTAGAGAATTTGGCTTTGAAGACGTTCTTTCTCAGAATCTCCAATACTTGTTCTAAGTGTTTTTCATGCTCGGGTTTTGATTTGGAGTAGATTAAAATATCATCGATGAATACGAGGACGAATTTATTCAGAACTCCCCTGAACACTCTGTTCATTAGATCGACAAAGTATGCTGGAGCGTTGCACAGGCCGAACGACATTACTAACCATTCATAAAATATGTCTGGACCTCTGAAAGCTGTCAAAGGAACACACTCTTCTGATATTCTCAATTGATGAAAACCTGTAGCTAGGTCCATTCGGGAAAATACTCTCACCCCATTTAATTGGTCTAGCAAATCATCAATGCGGGGTAATGGATATTTATTTTTGAGCGTCTATTTGTTGATGTCTTTGTAATCAACGCACAATCGAAGAGTACCGTCTGACTTTGGGACAAACACAACAGCTGCACCCCAATTAGAAAAGCTAAGTCTGATTAGACCCTTCCACAACAGTTGACGAGTTTGATCGCCTAATTCTTCTTTTTCCTTCGGAGTCATTCTGCGAATTGGATGTACCACTGGTCTGGCATTGGGAATCAGATCGATTTGAAATTCTATTTCTCTTTGCGGAGGTAAGTTTTCAACTTCTTCAAACACATCCGCATAGTTTCTAAAAATCGGAATCTTTTCCAAGGAAGTGGGGATAAGTTCTAATGCCGACCAAAATTCTTCTCTTTTTGGATTCGAACCATGACAGGATATAAATATATGTCCAAGCTTCATTCGAATTTTAACGATTCTTTCCGCACAATTTACCTCAGCTTCGTATTTCGTTAACCATTCTAACCCAAGGATAATGTCGAATTCGGGAAAATCCATAACGATTAAATTAATGGGAAATTTGTAGAAAGAATAAGAGATTGGCACTCTACAACATGAAATGAGAATAAGAGATCCTCCTATCTGGTTATGAACTTCCACTGATTCTTTAAGTTTTCTCTGTTTTAACTTTAATTTGCGAAGTGTGTTACTAACTATAAAACTACGCGACGCACCCATGTCAAACAATACAGAGACAGGAATATTTTTAATTGTAAGGGTACCTCCCAAAACATCGGGTTTACCTGCTCCATCGGAAGCAGCTGGCGGGCTCGACCCGTCATACACGTGAGCTACTGCGACCTTCTTCAGCAAAGGACAATCTTTGACAAGATGATCCGTCTTGGGGCAATTAAAGCAGGAGCGAGGGTTCTGAGAACCCTGGCTTGAACCTTGTGAATTTGTCTTCTGCCTCTTCGGGGTTGTGCACACATTAGAGAAGTGCCCCATTTTGCCACAGTTATAGCAGATTCCTCTAGGTGGCTTGCCAGTCTGAGGTTTCGAGGATGCTGCTTGGCTTGACTCAGCTTGATTCGCAGCAGGCTTGCGTTTGTTCCCGGCTTGGCTTCTAGCGTGATCCTGCTCCAGATGCCTTTGGTCAAGGTCTTCGTAGTTGCATGTCATTTCCACCAATTCATTAAATTCCAGCTTTACGTGGGCCATGGCTCTATCATGATACTGTCGCTTTAGCCCGAGGATAAACCTCTTATTTTTGGACTTTGCAGTGGCGACGAGCTCCGGAGCATAGGGCGACAACTGTGTAAATTTATTCAGATAATCCTGCACTAAAAGATCCCCCCGCTGGAGGTTGGCGAAGTCATTGTGCATTCATTCAAGTGCTTGTTCCAGGACATATTTCTCTTTGAAGAGTTCTTTGAATCTGTCCCAGGTTCTTCCAGCTTCTCTATTCCCGGCGGTGAGAGATTCCCACCATAGTTCAGCTTGTTCCTGCATAAGCCAGGCGCCCATAATAGCTTTATCTTGATCTCCAAGCCTTAGGCCTTGTAGCATTTTCTCGCATGTTTTGAGCCATGCAAGGGCCTCTATTACTGTGCCAGTTCCTGAGAAGGTCTTGCCACCTAGGTTTTTATATCTCTTAGCTACGCGGTCCAGCTCGAAGTATTGAGCGGCCGGGGGTTGTATCAAAGGTCCTTCTTCAACTGGGGCTTCTCCCCGTCCACTGCCATGGCCGGCACGACCTCCTCTAGCGGCGGCTGCTCTGGTAGCCATTTTTCAAGTTCTGTATAAGCAAGAAAAGAGTGAGACGACCCGATTTCCCGTTCTCACGGAAACAAGGTTATCTTTTGGAATATAACACAGAAACAGATAATAGCAGAACAGAATTAAATAAATACACCAGAATGAACAACAAAATATACTGGATAAAAGTAATCATCAGAGTTACACAGTATACAGGATCTTACTTAGTACAAATACAGTTCAGCTATACATAAATGTCTACAGCGGAAATAAACAAAATATGTACAATAGGAGCTGAACAGCATAAAAAGAAATAAATGATAGAATCCATCTTCAGCTCCAGCTATCCAGAAAGAACCAGCTAAACCTGAATACAAGGCTGCCCGTGTAGAAAAAGGGGCACCCGAGTTTGAGAGTGAAACAAACTACGAGTCAGTCATGGGACTGGTATGAGAAATCTACTCAACACATATATAATTGGCTAATCACAGGACCACGCCACTTTCGTGGAACGGGTTTACTCCATTGGATTGCCAGTGCTTTAAAACAAATCTTTCTTTTTAACATCGATATGCTTTTTATGAAAATGAAACCGTTATAAGACTCAGTTCCCATCACACAATGTAACGCAAGCCGGAGGATAGAGTTTTACCTTATAACGGTCAAAATATGATTGATACGAATAAAACAAAGGCATTTGATATTATTACTAGTGTTTATATGTTTTGAAAACAATTTCAAATCATAACTATCAATCATAGACGGCATGGGTACCATATATCATGTCGCCATATATATATATACAATCAAAACCGCACGATCACGTATTTGGAAATTGGATTTCCGTCATGAACCAAGGCAAAAGATAGTCCTTACCGAATTCGAGACAATCTAGCCCATGTCTCAGGATCAGAGCTCGAGTGACCCTAGGAGCGACAGGGCCGGTCCACCGATGTGGATTAAAATTCCTGAACAATACGTTTCCCCGCCCTTTGGGGCGTAAACGAGCCAACGAATGACTCCATCGGACCCGGATCGTCCGATCAAACCGAGGCGCCTCGCAACAGCAACAACCACATAGGTGAAAAGTATATAAATGTCAGGGCTGGTAGGTCACTGACACCACCCTAGCTAGAAGGAAACGCATGCCCTCCCTGAGGTCCTTCCTCCCGTTTTAGGTTCCTACCGGGGTGTGAGGCTCGCGAATTCACGTTACACACAAAGCTACGCCACACAGGCGGTGCTTTGATCATCACCACAAGACTTTGCTTTTCAACAGAAGCCCTGATCACTGCATCTTAGCATGCCACACAGAATAAATCCTATGTCAGACACACAGTCCATTTACAAGTCCGTTCTGGGTCTGAACGAAACCGGAGGCACTAAATACCTCGCAAACCCATCGATCAACACGTACGTCTGAACGATCACCACTCATTATCCATATTTCGGGATGCCTCCCAATCAGGACCTCGGTTACCATCCAAACGAGGTGAAGATCTCCGGTCTTCGACCATCGTCTTCATCTTCGAATTTCAATCGTCGGTCGATTATTCGAAATGAGAATTAACTCGGCCTTTTCAAATAATTCACGTATATTTAGAATTTCAAATCGATTTATTTCAATAGTTAAATTATTCGACAACACCAATTGTGTTCTTTATATAGTTTTCACACCAAACACATTCAACCATCAAACATCACATAAATCAAGCAAATTCAGTTTATTTCCATTCCATATCGCTTACGATATTTTATAACTATTTATCGCTATTTTTATTTATTTTAAAATAGCTAATATATTCAAAACGACGTTTCGGGCCATAACGTGGCCGTGGCGCTGTTTTTCTTGAGATTTGATTTACACATATCTGAAAATCTAACCGTTGGATCTTCACAAAATTTACATCATTAGAAAGGTCTTTTCAAAACGAATCCAACGGTTCCAGTTTCGGGAAAATCCGACGGTCGGATCTCCCGGTACAATCGTTTGAATTTTCGATTTCAAAATACGAACTGCAGCGTCGTTATTCGATTAAATATAATTATATTTATATATATAAATAAATATAATCGTTTCTGGCGCTGTTTTTCTTCAGATTTGAATTAAACATTCCAGACAATCCAACCGTTGGATTTCTACAAGGTTGGGGCCGTTGGAAAGATTATTCCAAGGCGAACCCAACGGTTGAGGTTTCGGGAAAATCCAATGGTCGGATTTCCCGTACTAGTCGTTTGAAATCACGGTTTCAAAATACGAACTGCACGGCCTCGTTTCGTTTTAATTTTATTTATATTTATATAGTTATATAAATATAGTTCATTCAACGATTTCAATATCGTTTTTACTTCAAAAAATTTTCTAACTCCTTAAATTTTGGAAAAATTTCGCCATAACCTCCCCTGCACCGGGAGCGTCGGGAAATCGCAAATAGCGTCCCGGTCCTTCTAATCTCAAAAAGAAAAAGAAAAAGCCAAGCGGCTAGCCAATCAGGCTCAAAATCATCACCCAAACAAATCAGTAAATGTGTACCTATTTGTCGGGCACAAAATTTTATTCCTCTTCTCTAGCCCCTTTGCTATAACCTGTTCAAAGAATATTGCATGTACATATATATACAGTTCATATCATTTTTCATTTTCTATTCGATTTCATATTCGATTTCTATTTGGTTTAAAAACACCATTCATTCTAATGTTACATAAATAGGTGCAAATCACTTCATTAGGATTTTAATGAATATTTCAACTCATATATGTTTATTTTGAACAAGTGGCTATTTTCAACATTTCACATTTCAACGATTTATGCATACAATAAAAATGTGATTTTTATTGTATAACAATTCATTTCAAAACACTATTTTTCTATATAGTTCATATAGTCGATAAAAGGTGATTTTTATTATCAAACAATTTATTTCAAAATATGAATACCATTCAACACATGAATTTCTAAACAACGAATGAATATCAATTCAACACATGAATGTTTTCAATAGTTTTTATATATGAATAAAAATGTGATTTTTATCATCGAACAATTTATTTCAAAATATGAATACCATTCAACCCATGAATTTCTAAACAACGAATGAATATCAATTCAACACATGAATGTTTTCAATGGTTTTTAGATATAGATAAAAATGTGATTTTTATTATCTAACAGTTTATTTCAAAATATGAATACCATTCAACCCATGAATTTCTAAACAACGAATGAATATCAATTCAACACATGAATGTTTTCAATAGTTTAAGCATATGAAAATAATTCAAACACATAAATATTATTCAAAATTTCGGCAGCATAACGGCAGGGTAGTTACACCGGCACCGTCCCTAGTACGGCTCCTCGCTCTACCTTAAAACCTCGCGGTTTTTGACAATGGGAAACATGCATCTAGTTCGCACGCAGGCGGCATGTATATATATTTATTTCATTTCCACAAACTAATCCTATGTGGTTTCAACCAAATATTTCTCAACCACAAATGGGTATTTTTCAACCACAATCAATCCAATATCAATCACAAACAATCCCAAACAACCATTCGTTATCAACCAATTATCACAACAATTTCAACCAATAAATATCGTCCATGGTTTGTGGACGAGGGGCGTATATATATATATAGATATTTATATATAGCAATTCATATATAGCGATTCACTTTCATTTCACACGTATATATATAAATTTTAAATCAGAAATCTCACCAATAGCTATCCAACTGCACGACACTTCTTAATAGAAATCTTCGCCTATTTGTCGCTTTCACCCGTATTCTCTGCATATGTAAAAATAGAATTTTTACTATGCTATTCAATATATAAAAATCGAATTTTTCCTTTTGCTTTCGACATATAAAAATATGATTTTTCCTTTTGCTTTCGACATATAAAAATATGATTTTTCCTTTTGGTTTCAACATATAAAAATATGATTTTTCCTTTTGGTTTCAACATATAAAAATATGATTTTTCCTTTTGGTTTCAACATATAAAAATATGATTTTTCTTTTTGGTTTCAACATATAAAAATATGATTTTTCTTTTTGGTTTCAACATATAAAAATATGATTTTTCTTTTTGGTTTCAACATATAAAAATATGACAATTCTACTTTTGCTTCAAAACAGTTTTATTTCTTTTTTAAAAATTCAGTTTTAAATTGCTTTTAAAAAATAACAGTTTTAACTAAAAAAAAATTCAATTTTAAACTACTTTTAAAATTCAGTTTTCTTTTATAAAATTCAGTTCTTATAACTTTTAAAAAAATCAGTTTTATTAACTTTAAAAAAAATCAGTTTTTAAATCTTCTTAAAATCAGTTTTTATAGTTTTATAAAACAGTTTTTAAAATCTTTAAAATAATCAGTTTTAAAATTCAAACATAAAACAGTTTTAATCTTTTTAAATTCTGTTTTACTCTTTTTAAATTCTGTTTTATATTTTTTTTTTTTTTTTATAAAACTAACAATTCAGTTTTAAAATACTTATATAAAAAAAATCAATTCAGTTTTTTTTTTTTCTTTTATAAAATCAGTTTATCATATTTTTTTTTTTTTATAAATCAGTTTTTATAATCAGTATTTAAATCACAAAATAAATAAAAAAAAACAAAACGAAGAAGAGAAAACTTACAGGGGGGTTGCTTCTCGTTCACGAATCGATGAAAAGGGGGGGGGTCGCGGGTGCTCCAGCTGCTGGTGGTGGCGTCGCTGCTTCAGGTTTCGAGAGGGGCGGCTTCAACGGAGCTCGAGCGATCGGGGCTCAGGCGGAGGCGGCTGCTTCGGGGACTGGCGGCTCGGAGCTCGTGCGATAGGGGGGCGTCGGCGATGCTCGAGGAGGGGGGGGCGGTGAATCGAATCGATTTAGGGTTCGTTTGTTTTTCTTTTTTTTTTTTCTCTTTTTTTTTCTGTTATGAATTTAAAACGAACGGGGGGGGCCAATGAAGATAAAGGAGGGGGGAAAGAAGAAATTAACAGATTTTTTTTTTTTTTTTTTTTATTATTATTTTATTATTCAATTTTGCAATTTTACATACGACCTCGTAACGAGGCCCACCGCCTGTCGCCCATAGCGTTTTACCCCCATTCCGAACACAATGGGATATGTATCGCAAGCTGATTGGATCGTTACAGCCAGTTTCCTTTTGAATTTTCATTTAAATCATTATATTGAATTTTAAACGCACATTTCAAATTACCGGGGTCACATACTAACTAGAAAAATTCCAGAAAAATATTTTCTAGCTTCGTATTGACGATACGGTCCTAACAAAACTAGTTTCGTCGAATTCTGAGACCGTTTGAAAAATGGCCAATTTCCATTCGATTAAAATCGACAGAAACTGGTCAAACGCGTTTTCTTTTGCCACGCTCACATATTGATTCGAAAAATTATGAAATTTGAAACCTAACAATAACTTGACACTGCGGACCTAACAAAAGTGGTTTCGTCGAAATCCGAGGTCATCTGCAAAATATCCATTTTTAAGGGCCTGAATTCTATAGCGACTATTCAGAATTTTCAATTAGACATATCTTTTGATTCCCGCTATCAAATTTCGATTGGTCGGATTCGTTAGAAAGATATTACCAATTAAATTCAAATGTTTTTGGTTTCACTAAAATCTGGATTGTTTTGCACCCGGAATATTCAATTGAAGTTTGAAATCGAATTATCGAACTACCGCGCCATTTTCAATTCTATATATAATTATATTTAATTATATTGGTTTTCAAATGTCGATTCAACTCAGTTTTCATCGCCATTACTTAAAATATTTATTTTAAATATTTAAAATCCATTATTTTAGCCAATTAAAAATTTTTAAATTGGTTCAGATTTTCTGGGTCGTTACAATCTCCCCCACTTAAAACTTTTCGTCCCCGAAAAGGAATAAAGTCGAAAGTGGTTTGATAATTCTACGATCACACAATACAACAACCAATTTGTTTTTAATATTCAGAGTATAGAATAAACAATGCACATCCATGGGAAGAAAATAGCAACAGAATAGAGAATTAAATGGTAATGCAAGGTATGGTAAATGTACCTTGCACCAGAGTCAATCAGAGATATCTACTCGGCATCTAGGATAAGCTTTCTGAATGCTCTCCTCAGTTTCCCAAGTACAATCTCGCGGATCTCCACTCCATTGCACTTTGACTAAGTGAACCTTCTTGTTCCTCAGCTCTTTGGTTTCTTTGCCGATAATCTTTAGTGGCTCTCGCCTCACAGCTAATTCTGGAGTAATTTCAATATCCTGCTGAGCTGCTTCTTCTACGATCAGGTCTGGATCATGAACGTGCTTTCGAAGTTGAGATATATGAAATACATCATGAACTCCAGGCAACCAGTCTGGCAGTTTGACCCTATAAGCGAGAGTTCCAATCCGTTCCAGAATAGGAAACGGACCAATGAATTTGGGTGCTAACTTTCCAGTTTTACCGAACCTGATTACTCCTCTCATCGGCGATACTTTCAAATATACATAGTCGCCAACTTCAAAGGATATATCTCTCCTTCTTTTATCGGCGTAGCTCTTTTGTCGGCTTTGAGCGGCGAGTAATCTCTTCCTAATAAAATCGACTTTGTCGGCAGCTTCTCGAATCATATCGGGACCCAACACAAGTCTATTTCCTGGTTCGACCCAGCAAGCAGGAGATCGGCAAGGTCTACCATACAATGCTTCGAATGGCGACATTGTCAGACTCGCCTGGTAGCTGTTGTTATAAGAGAACTCAGCCAAATGTAGATTGTCTTCCCATGATCCACCGAAATCTATAACACAAGCCCGCAATAGATCTTCTAAAATACGATTCACCCTCTCAGTCTGACCGTCTGTCTGAGGATGATAAGCGGTGCTTAGGTTTAACTTCGTTCCGAGTTCTACTTGAAATGCTTCCCAGAATTTGCTAGTGAAAATCGTATCTCTATCACTTACTATACTGAGTGGCACTCCATGTAGTCTAACTATTTCCCTGAAGTAAATCTGCGCCAGACTCTGAGCAGTTCTATTTGATTTGACAGGTATGAAATGGGCGGTCTTCGTGAAACGATCTACGATCACCCAAATACTGTCATTTCCTTTTCTGGTTCTGGGCAAACCATCAATGAAATCCATGGAGATATGCTCCCACTTCCAACCAGGAACTTCTAGTGGTTGTAATAGTCCAGCCAATTTCTGTTGGTCGCTTTTAACTAGCTGGCAAGTAGGGCATCGGCTGACATATAAAGAAATGTCCCTTTTCATCGACTTCCACCAGAAAGTGCGTTTGATGTCATTATACATTTTGTTTACACCTGGATGGATACTGAGTTTTGACTTGTGGCATTCATCCAGTACTTCCTTTCGAAGTTCAGGAATGTTAGGAACGCATATTCGACCTTTGAGCCTTAGAATCCCCTCATTATCAACTTGAAAACTCGAGGGTTCGCCCCGTTGAATTATCCTTCTGATCTTCTGAATGAAGTGATCATCCTCCTGAAGAGCAGATATCTTATCTAGCAATGAAGTCGTGATAATAAAACTGGCGATCATTACATTCTTTCTGCTTAACGCATCGGCCACGACATTGGCTTTTCCTGGAGTATATATAATTTCGAAGTCATATGCTGCAAGAAACTCCAGCCAACGCTGTTGCCTCAGATTCAAGTCCTTCTGAGTGAACAGATACTTTAACGACTGGTGGTCTGTAAACAGTTCAAACCTCTCGCCCAGAAGATAGTGTCTCCAGATTTTCAAAGAGAATATGATAGCCAATAACTCAAGATCATGAGTTACGTAGTTCTTCTCGTGTGGCTTCAGTTGACGGCTAGCATAAGCAATTACTTGGCCTCTTTGCATTAACACTGCGCCGAGGCCTTCTCTAGAAGCATCAGTCCACACTTTTAAATCCTGGTTGCCATCAATGATGGTTAACACTGGAGCTGTTGTTAATCTTAACTTTAGCTCTTCAAAAGCCTCCTCACTCTCTTCAGTCCATTTGAACTTAGAATGCTTCTTTGTAAGCTTCGTTAAGTGGCCAGATATCTTCGAAAAGTCTTTAACGAACTTCCGATAATAGCTAGCCAATCCAAGAAAACTGCGAACTTCAGTGGGAGTACTGGGCTGTTTCCAATTTTGAATGGCTGTGATTTTGCTTGGATCCACAGCGATTCCATCTTTCGATACGACATGGCCCAGAAATTTCACTTCATCTTGCCAGAATATACATTTGGAAAACTTGGCTTTTAATACATTCCTTCTGAGAATTTCTAGAACCTGTTCCAGATGTTTTTCATGTTCGGCCTTAGATTTAGAGAAGATTAGAATATCGTCAATGAAAACCAGAACGAATTTATTCAGAACCCCTCTGAACACTCTATTCATCAGATCGACGAAATAAGCTGGAGCGTTACATAAGCCGAACGGCATTACTAACCACTCGTAGAATAAGTCGGGGCCTCTGAACGCTGTCATTGGAACACACTCTTCGGCAATTCGAAGTTGATGGAAGCCTGTAGCTAGGTCCATTCGTGAAAATACTTGTGCTCCATTTAATCGATCCAACAAATCATCAATCCGTGGCAATGGATATTTGTTCTTTATTGTCTGTTTGTTCAGATCCCGATAATCCACACATAGACGTAGAGTACCGTCAGATTTCGGGACAAACACCACTGCTGCTCCCCAATCAGAGAAACTAGGCCTGATCAGACCTTTCCATACTAGCTGTCGTGTTTGATTGTCTAATTCCTCCTTCTCTTTCAAGGACATTCTTCGAATAGCGTGAACTACCGGCCTTGCATTTGGAACTAAAGCAATCTTGAAATCTATTTCTCTCTGCGGAGGTAAGCGAACAACTTCCTCGAACACATCCGCATAGTTCTTGACAACAGGGATGTCTTTAATGAGGTCAGGAATATTCTCTGTGATTTCAGGGATACTTTCTATTTGGGCTGGAGAAACATCGAGAGCTGACCAGAAATCTTTTCTATCTGAAGTCGGGCCTTCACATGGTATGGTTATATAATTCCCCGATTGGGCCTTTGCTTTAACCACTCTCTCGGCGCATTTAACTTCAGCTTCATATCTAGTTAACCAATCCAATCCCAGAATAAGATCGAATTCATTAAAATTCATGACGACGGAGATAACAGGGAATTTATAGCAAGAAAAAGAGACAGGTACTGCACAAACCCAACTGAGATTGATGGAACCTCCCACTGGATTTCGGACGGTCATTGGCTCTTTGAGCTTCTTCAAATTCAAATCCAACTTCTTGACTGCACTCTTTGCAATAAAGCTTCGTGACGCGCCTGTGTCAAACAGTACTTTAACTGGGATGTTTTTGACATTGAGCATGCCTTCCAAAACATCAGACCTTTCCTGAGCAGACGAAGAGGCAGGTACTTCTACCACTTCATTTATATGTATTGCTTTAGGTTTTCTGAATAGCGGGCAGGCCTTTGAAAGATGACCGGACTGATGGCATTGACTGCACTTCCTATTCTCCTGGAACTTCTTACCGGATTTAGATCCACTCTTTGCTCGCTTTTTCGAGGGTTTGCAATTCCCCTGAAAATGCCCCGGCTTATGGCAGTTATTGCATATGGCAGTCGTTACTGGTTCTTTTTCGGATCTGGCCCTTTTTCTATTTACTTCGGGCCCCTTACCGACTTCAGACATTGAACTTGCCTCAGGAATATCAGTTTCCGACTCTGCTATGTCACTAGAACTGACTTCTTCCTCGTCGCGTAACATTCCTTTCTTATGAAGATCTTCATATTGATAAGCCATGTACATCATCTCTGGAAAAGGAAGCTTCACATGCCCCAATACTCTATTCTGGTATTTCCTTTGAAGTCCATGAATAAATCTCAGATTCTTTCTCTTTGTATTCTGAATCAGATGGGGAGCAAAGTGAGCAAGTTCATTGAATTTCTTGTGATATTCTGGGATGGTCATATCGCCTTGAATTAGATAAGAAAATTCATCGCATAGTCGTTCGGTCGCTTCGGGAGGAGTAAATCTTTCTAAGAAAATCACTTTGAATCTGTCCCAGGTGATATCACCTTCTGGATTATTTTCAATAACTGAATCCCACCAAAACAAAGCTTCGTCTTTGAGAGCCCAGGAGGCCAGTAATCTTTTCTGGTCATCCCTAAGCTTTAATGCTTCGAAGATTTTCTCAGCTGAACGAATCCAAGCTTGTGTCTTCATAATAGATTCTTCACCAGAGAACGGTATTCCACCCATATTTCGATATTTGATTAATAGGGCCTCAATATCCGGCTCTGCATTCCTTCTGTTTCTGACACTCATTTTTCTAGTACTTCTGCAAATGGCAGATCAAGTGTCAGGTCACAGAAAAGGTATTTTAAAATATAGAGACAAATACTTGTAGTGTAAATGTGTCTATCGAAGTGTATTCATTCTGCTTTACTCATACTAGGATATTACTGATCCTATCTGTATTGAGTTACCCGTCCTAGAACACTACTGGTTCTATTTCTGACGAGTTCGTTCAAATGTTATATTCCAGAACTAAGCTTAACCAAAGCTCTGATACCACGTTGAGACGACCCGATTTCCCGTTCTCACGGAAACAAGGTTATCTTTTGGAATATAACACAGAAACAGATAATAGCAGAACAGAATTAAATAAATACACCAGAATGAACAACAAAATATACTGGATAAAAGTAATCATCAGAGTTACACAGTATACAGGATCTTACTTAGTACAAATACAGTTCAGCTATACATAAATGTCTACAGCGGAAATAAACAAAATATGTACAATAGGAGCTGAACAGCATAAAAAGAAATAAATGATAGAATCCATCTTCAGCTCCAGCTATCCAGAAAGAACCAGCTAAACCTGAATACAAGGCTGCCCGTGTAGAAAAAGGGGCACCCGAGTTTGAGAGTGAAACAAACTACGAGTCAGTCATGGGACTGGTATGAGAAATCTACTCAACACATATATAATTGGCTAATCACAGGACCACGCCACTTTCGTGGAACGGGTTTACTCCATTGGATTGCCAGTGCTTTAAAACAAATCTTTCTTTTTAACATCGATATGCTTTTTATGAAAATGAAACCGTTATAAGACTCAGTTCCCATCACACAATGTAACGCAAGCCGGAGGATAGAGTTTTACCTTATAACGGTCAAAATATGATTGATACGAATAAAACAAAGGCATTTGATATTATTACTAGTGTTTATATGTTTTGAAAACAATTTCAAATCATAACTATCAATCATAGACGGCATGGGTACCATATATCATGTCGCCATATATATATATACAATCAAAACCGCACGATCACGTATTTGGAAATTGGATTTCCGTCATGAACCAAGGCAAAAGATAGTCCTTACCGAATTCGAGACAATCTAGCCCATGTCTCAGGATCAGAGCTCGAGTGACCCTAGGAGCGACAGGGCCGGTCCACCGATGTGGATTAAAATTCCTGAACAATACGTTTCCCCGCCCTTTGGGGCGTAAACGAGCCAACGAATGACTCCATCGGACCCGGATCGTCCGATCAAACCGAGGCGCCTCGCAACAGCAACAACCACATAGGTGAAAAGTATATAAATGTCAGGGCTGGTAGGTCACTGACACCACCCTAGCTAGAAGGAAACGCATGCCCTCCCTGAGGTCCTTCCTCCCGTTTTAGGTTCCTACCGGGGTGTGAGGCTCGCGAATTCACGTTACACACAAAGCTACGCCACACAGGCGGTGCTTTGATCATCACCACAAGACTTTGCTTTTCAACAGAAGCCCTGATCACTGCATCTTAGCATGCCACACAGAATAAATCCTATGTCAGACACACAGTCCATTTACAAGTCCGTTCTGGGTCTGAACGAAACCGGAGGCACTAAATACCTCGCAAACCCATCGATCAACACGTACGTCTGAACGATCACCACTCATTATCCATATTTCGGGATGCCTCCCAATCAGGACCTCGGTTACCATCCAAACGAGGTGAAGATCTCCGGTCTTCGACCATCGTCTTCATCTTCGAATTTCAATCGTCGGTCGATTATTCGAAATGAGAATTAACTCGGCCTTTTCAAATAATTCACGTATATTTAGAATTTCAAATCGATTTATTTCAATAGTTAAATTATTCGACAACACCAATTGTGTTCTTTATATAGTTTTCACACCAAACACATTCAACCATCAAACATCACATAAATCAAGCAAATTCAGTTTATTTCCATTCCATATCGCTTACGATATTTTATAACTATTTATCGCTATTTTTATTTATTTTAAAATAGCTAATATATTCAAAACGACGTTTCGGGCCATAACGTGGCCGTGGCGCTGTTTTTCTTGAGATTTGATTTACACATATCTGAAAATCTAACCGTTGGATCTTCACAAAATTTACATCATTAGAAAGGTCTTTTCAAAACGAATCCAACGGTTCCAGTTTCGGGAAAATCCGACGGTCGGATCTCCCGGTACAATCGTTTGAATTTTCGATTTCAAAATACGAACTGCAGCGTCGTTATTCGATTAAATATAATTATATTTATATATATAAATAAATATAATCGTTTCTGGCGCTGTTTTTCTTCAGATTTGAATTAAACATTCCAGACAATCCAACCGTTGGATTTCTACAAGGTTGGGGCCGTTGGAAAGATTATTCCAAGGCGAACCCAACGGTTGAGGTTTCGGGAAAATCCAATGGTCGGATTTCCCGTACTAGTCGTTTGAAATCACGGTTTCAAAATACGAACTGCACGGCCTCGTTTCGTTTTAATTTTATTTATATTTATATAGTTATATAAATATAGTTCATTCAACGATTTCAATATCGTTTTTACTTCAAAAAATTTTCTAACTCCTTAAATTTTGGAAAAATTTCGCCATAACCTCCCCTGCACCGGGAGCGTCGGGAAATCGCAAATAGCGTCCCGGTCCTTCTAATCTCAAAAAGAAAAAGAAAAAGCCAAGCGGCTAGCCAATCAGGCTCAAAATCATCACCCAAACAAATCAGTAAATGTGTACCTATTTGTCGGGCACAAAATTTTATTCCTCTTCTCTAGCCCCTTTGCTATAACCTGTTCAAAGAATATTGCATGTACATATATATACAGTTCATATCATTTTTCATTTTCTATTCGATTTCATATTCGATTTCTATTTGGTTTAAAAACACCATTCATTCTAATGTTACATAAATAGGTGCAAATCACTTCATTAGGATTTTAATGAATATTTCAACTCATATATGTTTATTTTGAACAAGTGGCTATTTTCAACATTTCACATTTCAACGATTTATGCATACAATAAAAATGTGATTTTTATTGTATAACAATTCATTTCAAAACACTATTTTTCTATATAGTTCATATAGTCGATAAAAGGTGATTTTTATTATCAAACAATTTATTTCAAAATATGAATACCATTCAACACATGAATTTCTAAACAACGAATGAATATCAATTCAACACATGAATGTTTTCAATAGTTTTTATATATGAATAAAAATGTGATTTTTATCATCGAACAATTTATTTCAAAATATGAATACCATTCAACCCATGAATTTCTAAACAACGAATGAATATCAATTCAACACATGAATGTTTTCAATGGTTTTTAGATATAGATAAAAATGTGATTTTTATTATCTAACAGTTTATTTCAAAATATGAATACCATTCAACCCATGAATTTCTAAACAACGAATGAATATCAATTCAACACATGAATGTTTTCAATAGTTTAAGCATATGAAAATAATTCAAACACATAAATATTATTCAAAATTTCGGCAGCATAACGGCAGGGTAGTTACACCGGCACCGTCCCTAGTACGGCTCCTCGCTCTACCTTAAAACCTCGCGGTTTTTGACAATGGGAAACATGCATCTAGTTCGCACGCAGGCGGCATGTATATATATTTATTTCATTTCCACAAACTAATCCTATGTGGTTTCAACCAAATATTTCTCAACCACAAATGGGTATTTTTCAACCACAATCAATCCAATATCAATCACAAACAATCCCAAACAACCATTCGTTATCAACCAATTATCACAACAATTTCAACCAATAAATATCGTCCATGGTTTGTGGACGAGGGGCGTATATATATATATAGATATTTATATATAGCAATTCATATATAGCGATTCACTTTCATTTCACACGTATATATATAAATTTTAAATCAGAAATCTCACCAATAGCTATCCAACTGCACGACACTTCTTAATAGAAATCTTCGCCTATTTGTCGCTTTCACCCGTATTCTCTGCATATGTAAAAATAGAATTTTTACTATGCTATTCAATATATAAAAATCGAATTTTTCCTTTTGCTTTCGACATATAAAAATATGATTTTTCCTTTTGCTTTCGACATATAAAAATATGATTTTTCCTTTTGGTTTCAACATATAAAAATATGATTTTTCCTTTTGGTTTCAACATATAAAAATATGATTTTTCCTTTTGGTTTCAACATATAAAAATATGATTTTTCTTTTTGGTTTCAACATATAAAAATATGATTTTTCTTTTTGGTTTCAACATATAAAAATATGATTTTTCTTTTTGGTTTCAACATATAAAAATATGACAATTCTACTTTTGCTTCAAAACAGTTTTATTTCTTTTTTAAAAATTCAGTTTTAAATTGCTTTTAAAAAATAACAGTTTTAACTAAAAAAAAATTCAATTTTAAACTACTTTTAAAATTCAGTTTTCTTTTATAAAATTCAGTTCTTATAACTTTTAAAAAAATCAGTTTTATTAACTTTAAAAAAAATCAGTTTTTAAATCTTCTTAAAATCAGTTTTTATAGTTTTATAAAACAGTTTTTAAAATCTTTAAAATAATCAGTTTTAAAATTCAAACATAAAACAGTTTTAATCTTTTTAAATTCTGTTTTACTCTTTTTAAATTCTGTTTTATATTTTTTTTTTTTTTTATAAAACTAACAATTCAGTTTTAAAATACTTATATAAAAAAAATCAATTCAGTTTTTTTTTTTTTTTCTTTTATAAAATCAGTTTATCATATTTTTTTTTTTTTATAAATCAGTTTTTATAATCAGTATTTAAATCACAAAATAAATAAAAAAAAACAAAACGAAGAAGAGAAAACTTACAGGGGGGTTGCTTCTCGTTCACGAATCGATGAAAAGGGGGGGGGTCGCGGGTGCTCCAGCTGCTGGTGGTGGCGTCGCTGCTTCAGGTTTCGAGAGGGGCGGCTTCAACGGAGCTCGAGCGATCGGGGCTCAGGCGGAGGCGGCTGCTTCGGGGACTGGCGGCTCGGAGCTCGTGCGATAGGGGGGCGTCGGCGATGCTCGAGGAGGGGGGGGCGGTGAATCGAATCGATTTAGGGTTCGTTTGTTTTTCTTTTTTTTTTTTCTCTTTTTTTTTCTGTTATGAATTTAAAACGAACGGGGGGGGGGCCAATGAAGATAAAGGAGGGGGGAAAGAAGAAATTAACAGATTTTTTTTTTTTTTTTTTTATTATTATTTTATTATTCAATTTTGCAATTTTACATACGACCTCGTAACGAGGCCCACCGCCTGTCGCCCATAGCGTTTTACCCCCATTCCGAACACAATGGGATATGTATCGCAAGCTGATTGGATCGTTACAGCCAGTTTCCTTTTGAATTTTCATTTAAATCATTATATTGAATTTTAAACGCACATTTCAAATTACCGGGGTCACATACTAACTAGAAAAATTCCAGAAAAATATTTTCTAGCTTCGTATTGACGATACGGTCCTAACAAAACTAGTTTCGTCGAATTCTGAGACCGTTTGAAAAATGGCCAATTTCCATTCGATTAAAATCGACAGAAACTGGTCAAACGCGTTTTCTTTTGCCACGCTCACATATTGATTCGAAAAATTATGAAATTTGAAACCTAACAATAACTTGACACTGCGGACCTAACAAAAGTGGTTTCGTCGAAATCCGAGGTCATCTGCAAAATATCCATTTTTAAGGGCCTGAATTCTATAGCGACTATTCAGAATTTTCAATTAGACATATCTTTTGATTCCCGCTATCAAATTTCGATTGGTCGGATTCGTTAGAAAGATATTACCAATTAAATTCAAATGTTTTTGGTTTCACTAAAATCTGGATTGTTTTGCACCCGGAATATTCAATTGAAGTTTGAAATCGAATTATCGAACTACCGCGCCATTTTCAATTCTATATATAATTATATTTAATTATATTGGTTTTCAAATGTCGATTCAACTCAGTTTTCATCGCCATTACTTAAAATATTTATTTTAAATATTTAAAATCCATTATTTTAGCCAATTAAAAATTTTTAAATTGGTTCAGATTTTCTGGGTCGTTACAAAGAGTCAGCTTACAGAAACGATAATTTATTGCATGATTAAGCAGAAAATTTACGGAAAGATAACGATGGACTGATCAAATTGTTTTAGCTATTCTGATGGGCTCATTCTAGGACTTTACTAGTCCTATCTCTCATGAGCTACTCGCCTAAGAATACTACTGATTCTATTTTGACGGAGTGTTTAATGTGTTAGACTCCAGAACAAAGGTTAACCAAAGCTCTGATACCAGCTGTGACGAACCCAAAACCCCGTGACACGGTGTTAAGGATAATCATTGGAATATAACACATTAATCATCATTAGCAGATCACAGATAATAGCATAAATAGAAAATAGAATAATTTACACACATATGACAACGGAATCATATAGATATCACCACATCAGAGAGCACAGTGCAGGATACAACTTAGTGCATAATGATACATAATCAGTCACCATCGCCAGAGGCGGAATCATACATAAAGAGTACAAAAAATAAATATCAGTCTACATCGCCAATGGCGGAATCATAATATAGATACAATAATGGCGGATAAAATCAAAGTCAGCACGGTGTAGTCAAGCCTCGCCATGAGCCAAAAGTGCGCCAGACACCTGTAACTAGGCTGCCCGTGTGAAAATAAGGGCACCCGAGTTTGCAAGGTGAAACAAACTACGAGTCAGTCATGGGACTGGTATGAGAAATCTACTTAACTTATTAACAACAATAATAAGGCAAATCAAAGGACCACGCCACTTTCGCGGAACGGGTTTACTCCAATGAGTGCTAGTGCATGAAATAAAGTAAATGATTAAATCATCGCAATGCTTTTTTTAAAATGAAGCCATTATAAGACTCAGGTCCCATCACACAATGCAACGCAAGCCGGAGGATAGAGTTTTACCTTATAATGGCCAAAAATGCTTCATACGAATAAAACAAAAGTGTTTGATGTTATTACTAGTGCATATATGTTTCAAAAGAAAATTCAATCATAAATATCAATCCTAGGCGGCATAGCTACCATCTACTATGTCGCCATACTAGTAATACAATCACCTCTGCATATTTCGTATTGGAAATTGGATTCCTTCATGAGTCGAGGCAAGGGGAAAGCTCCTCTCCGATTCGAGACACTCTGGCAAATGCCTCGGGAACGCACACAGCAATCCCTGAATCCTCCAAGGCCGGTCCTCTCTTACTTTTGAGGATTAATTATTCTTGAACACACGTTTCTCGGTCCTTACAGACCTATAATCGAGACGCCTCGTATTCCAACAACCACACAGGTGAAAAGTAGATATAAATGTCAGGGCTTGGAGGTCACTGACACCACCATAGCTAGAAAGAAACGTCGTGCACTCCTTGGGTCCTTCTCCCGTTTTTGACTCATACCGGGGTGTGAGGCTCGCGAATTCACGTTATACACAAAGATACGTCACACAGACCATGCTTTGATCATCAACCACAAGATATTGCTTTGCAACAGAAGCCTTGATCATATGCCACTTAGGCGTGCCACACAGGCAATCTACTCCATGCGACTGATTTCTATCAATACATAACCTCTGAGCTCGTACGTCTCAGAGAAGGGCGTTAAGCAAGAGAATAAATTTTCCGCCGCCAAACAGATATATATTTAACAGAGATCAATCAGCACAGAACAAAATCCAATGTCAGACACACAGTCCATTTACAAGTCCTTTTTGGGTCTGAACGAAACCGGAGGCACCAATTCCTCGCATATCCGTACAATCAACAGTATGTTTGGATGGCTACTACTTCAGCTCCTTCACGGTAGCTACTCCAATCACGAGCATCAGTAGCGCCCATCCATCCAATGTGAAGATCGTCGGTCTTCAACCGTCTTCGACTCTTCGACTTTTCAACGTCGATCGATTATTTGAAATGAGATGAACTCGACCATTTCAAATAACCCACGTATATTTAGATTTTCAAATCAATTAATCACATGGTTGGACTATTCAACATTCACATTTCAGTTCTTTAGTTATAATTTTCATGTTAAATACATTCAACCATCACATATCAAGCAAACACAACGAAATTGGTTAATTTCCACTCTATATCGTCTATAGTATTTTATAACGATATATCGCCATTTTTATTTATTTAAAACGGTCATATTTAATTAAACGACGATTTAGCTCGTGCCGATGCACTGACGTTGTTTTTCACTAAATTTGTTTTACACATATCTTAAAATCTAACCGTTGGATCTTCACAAATTTAATATCATTAGGAAGGTCATTTCAAAACGAATCCAACGGTTTCAGTTTTGGGAAAATCCAACGGTCGGATCTTCCACACTAGTCATTTGAAGTTACGACTTCAATTTACGAACTGCAGCATCGTTATTTGATTTAATTTAATTATATATATATATATAATTGTTTCTGGCGTTGTTTTTCTTCAGATTTGAATTAAACATTCCAGCCAATCCAACCGTCGGATCTTCACAAAGTTGGTGCCGTTGGAAAGATATTTCCAAGGCGAACCCAACGGTTGCGGTTTTGGGAAAATCCAATGGTCGGATTTCCCGCACTAGTCGTTTGAAATCACTGTTTCAAAACACGAACTACACGGCTACGCTTCGTTTTAATTTTATTTTTATTTATATATTTATATAAATATAATCCATTCAAAAATTCCTATATCGTTTTCACTTCAAATATTTCACTAACGCCTTTAAATTTTGGAAAATTTCGCCATAACCTCCTTTGTACGGGAGGGGCTGGGAAAATTCCCAAATAGCCACACGGGCATCTCATGTCAAAAAGAAAAAGAAAAAGCCAAGCGGCTAGCCAACTGGCTCATAAAATCATCACCCAAACAAAACAGTAAACGTGTACCTATTTGTCGGGCACAAAATTTTATTCCTCTTCTCTAGCCCCTTTGCTATAACATGTTCAATAAATATGCATGTACATGTATGCAATTCTCATCACTTATCATTTTCCATTCAACTTCATATTTGATTTACTTCGGTTTAAAAACACCATTAATTCTAAAGTTGCATGCATAGGCAAAAATCATATCATTAGCTAATTAATGTATATTTCAACTCATGCATATTTATTTGAACAAGTGGCTATTTTTAACACTTCACATTTCAAAGATGATAATTTTGGCGAACTAAAATACATTTCAAAACATCACTATTTTATTTAGTTCCTATGCATGTTAAAAATAATATTTCTTCACAAATATTTATTTCAACGCTCGCATATCTTTAGCATATCACAAATATGATAAAAATGATATTTTTATCATTTAAAATATTTATTCAACACATGAATGTTTCAACACTTTATAGTTTCAATAAAAATGTAATTTTTATTGTTCGGTCTTTTTATTAAACACATGAACTTTTCCAATACACACACTTCTCAACACATGAGCATTTCCACACATGGATATTTTATATATGTTGTTCATATAAGAAAGATGAGATTTTTATTGTTGAAACTATTTATATATAAGGCGAATATTTTCCATACTTCATATATATTATAAAAATGTGATTTTTATTGTTTAAACAATTCATTCACTCATAAATGAATTTAATTTTCACATATCACTTTTCAACACATGAACATTTCCACACATGGATATAGTTTCAACACATGACTTTAATTTCAACGCATGAAGATAATTTCAACATATGAAAATAATTCTAACACATGGATATTATTCAAAATTTCGGCAGCATAACGACAGGATAGCTAAAACCGGCACCGTCCCTAGTACGGCTCCTCGCTCTACCTTAAAACCTCGCGGTTTTTGACAATGGGGATTCTTGCATCTAATTCGCACGCAGGCGGCATGTTTTATTTTTATTTCTACAATTATTTCCAATTCATTTCAATCACCAATGGGTATTTTTCAACCACAACCAATCAATATCAACCACAAACGATTATTCAACCATTCACATTTTTCATCCAATGTTTCACACCAATTCATAACAATAAATATCGTCCATGGTTTGTGGACGAGGGGAGTATATATATATATATATATATATATATATATATATATATATATATATATGTATATTTGCTATATTTCACTTGCATTTCAACACATATATCAATTATTCTATGCATGTATAATTCATACTTTGCTTACATAGCTTACACCACGCATGTACATGAGGTATACAACACGTGTGTAATTTATATTTCGCTTATATAATTTATACACGACATTTTCCATTCAAATTCATTTAATTTAGATTTCTCACATTGGTTTACGGAGTGCTAAAAATCGTAGATGACTCAGAAAAATCCGCGGCTTCTTCTATGTGGTAGAGAGCTTCCTTGCGGTCCCGATATTTCCTATTTCATCGAATTTCGTCACCACGCCATAAAGATATAATTTTTCAAAGTGCAAACATCAAAAAGGACTCACCTTTCTAAGTGGTTCGAAACTAGGGTTGCGGTTTTCGCGAAAATCGAGGCACGAGGGGATGATCGGAGGTGCTGACGTGGAAGAGGAAGGAGAGGGGAGTCGGTCGGTGGTGGTTTGGGGTGGCTCGGTGGTCGGTGGCGATCGGGGTGGCGCTGGGAAGTCGGCGACTTCATGGGCTCGATTCGCGACGCTGGCTTGACGAGAGGTGGTGAGAGTTGGTTGGATTTGAAGAAGGGAGGGAGGCGGTTCGATTCTGGGTGGTGGCACGGGGTATCGTCACCTGTGGCGGTGGTGATCGGTCGGGGAAGATTTGAACGGGTTTCGCCGTTCGTTTCAGAAGGAAGCGGGTTTTTTTTAGTTATTTATGAAAGGAATTTTCTGATTCGCCGATATATATATTATTCAGAAAATTAGGGTTTTCCCATACGAACCCCAATTCAAACCCAACGACTGTCGCCCCTAGCCAAATACCCCCATCCCGGACACAATGGGATATGTTTCGTTGGCCAATTCTACTGTTATAGTTAGTTATTTTTCAAATTAAAGTGTAAAACATTTAATTTTTAACTCTGAACGTACATTTCAATTTGATAGTGCCACAAACTGATTCGAAAAATTCCAAAAAAATAAATCTAGCTATGTTTTGACGATACGGTCCCAACAAAACTAGTTTTGTCGAATTATGAGATCGTTTGGAAAATGGCCATTTTCTGGTCGATCCAATTTAACAGAAATTGACCAAACACATTTTCTTTTGCCACGCTCACATAGCTTCAACAATTATGAAATTTGAAACCTAGCAATAGTTTGACATCCCGGACCCAACAAAAGTGGTTTCGTCGAATTCCGAGGTCGTTTGCAAAATATCAATTTTCCAGGGCTACATATTCTATATAGCGACCTTTCTGAAAATTCATTCGGCCATAACTTTTGATTCCCGTTTTGAAAATTCGATTTTTCAGATTCGTTAGAAAGGTATTGATAAACAGATTTAAATATTTTTGGTTTCACTAAAATCCGTTATATTTTCCACCTTGCACAGTCAGTCAAAGATTGAATTCAAATTTTCTAGCTGACTCACTATTTCTAATTCACTATTTTATTGAAATATTCTATTTCAATTGTTCAAATTTCTTTGAAATGACCAATTTAAATTTTTTAAATTGGCTTGTATTTTCCGGGTTGTTACACATATTTTTTTTTATTTTTTTAGTGAATTTTTGAAAAATAACGACTAAATTTACAATAAGTTTATGATCGGACGTGAGCCTAATTTAAAACCTTAATAGGGACCTGCAAAAAATGCACCCTAAATTCAAACTGAAATTACCAAACACATTTAAATTCGCCACGCTTCCGTATTAGTTCCAAAAATTATGAAATTTGAACCCTAACAATAATTTTACATTCCGTTTACATTGAAAATAAAGGTTTTTTTCAAAATGGCTATTTTTAAGGGCTATATATTATATTAAAAATATATATAAATTCCATAGCGACTATTCTAAATTTTAAACTGGCCATAACTTTCAATTTATATTATGAAATATGAATTTTTCACATTCGTTAAAAAGATATAATTAAACAGATTCAAACGTTTTTGGTTTTACTTAAAGCCGATTTATTTTGAATTCCGTACATTCAGTTGAAATTTAAAATCGAATTGTCATAGTACTGTGCCACTTCAGGCTCGTTTTATAATTAAAATAAATTTATATGTTCTAACTTCGATTTAAATAAATTTTTAGTTGTTGTTATTTAAAATAAATCATTTTAAATATTCAAAATCTATTAAAATAGCTAAAATAAAAATTTAAATTGGTTTAGAAATTCTGGGTTGTTACATTTTAAGTGGAGAAAGGAGTTTGTTTTCAATTTTTTTCTATCCGCCATTAGGAGAGCATGCATGGAATTTCCTGAAGCAGACCTCGAGTTTTTTAAAGATGTTGTAGAAGAACAGAAGTGAATGGCGGCTTGTGTATATTTAGTGCTAGAAACTTAGTGGTTAAGAAATGTGTAGATAGTAGGTTTGTAGACTATTTAGTGTAGGCTTGTAGTGTTTCTCTTCCTTCGCCCTGATGTTATGGGATTT
Organism: Allium sativum; assembly: GCA_030737875.1. Taxonomy (NCBI): domain Eukaryota; kingdom Viridiplantae; phylum Streptophyta; class Magnoliopsida; order Asparagales; family Amaryllidaceae; genus Allium; species Allium sativum. Next base: position 250,931,680 of record CM060909.1, on the reverse strand, counting down.
TAGCTTAGAGTCTGGCTTTTCTAGTGTCTGCATTCCTATTTTAGTAGCCTGCGTGGTATACAAAATCCTTAGATGTTAAGGTATGTATATTTTCTTTGGTTTAATTATTCATAACAACTTTAAGGGTACATTTTATAAAAGCAACAGGGACGGGCAGCCATGTTACATTCTTGTAATCTTACAGCAATGGCATTTTTCATAAAAAGTCTGTTTTTGCTTTTACATTGATGGCTTCCTTCTTAATTTAGATAATTAACACAAGGTATATACGATTGGTGAATGCAAGCACTTATCTGTGTACTTTTGAATATAAAACATTGTATTCAAATTAGACTTTGCATTACAAAAGAAGGGAAAGAGGCCGCATATATAATTATACGTATATAAGTTTATTTTATATCAAAATATCTTTATTTAAGAAAAATGTAAATATGTATAAATTTATATTAAAGAAAATAGGTACTTCATTACAACCTACTCCGTTAATGCACGAATCACAAACGACAAAATTAAAAATACCATTGTGTTGAACGATGCACCTGGGTCATAGAACAATAATAAAATAGACAAGATAGCTCATTTTGTGAAATACCAAAATGCTGATATAGGGTGTAAAATACTCCAAACAAAAAGTGGATCATTTTCCAAACTAAAAAATATAGTAAAATTCTAAAAATTAAATTATAACTACGTTTCAAATATCTTGTCCAAATTCGAAACCAATATTTAACTATAATTAAATATATCGTTATGGTCTATAAACGAATCCATAACAACTATTTGAAAATTTGATTTGGACATAACTTACAATCTATAATACGAAATCTCCATTTTTCTCTTCCATTAGAAAAATACCGTTGAGTAGATTCAAACGTTTCCTGTTATGAAGAAACCCGACTAATAACGGATCCTATATACTCAGTTGTAGTTCAAATCGTAATATTACGAACTACGGTGACGTTATGGGATCAATTATAATTTATATTATAATTAGTACGTTCCATTATTGTTTAAATAATATATTTGTTATTATAACCTGAATATAAACAAAAAATAAATATCGTATATCATCCAAATTACACGATACTGCATTTTAACCATTTCCGAACATTTTCCAAAATTAAATCTACTATCTCATTTATTATATATTAATTTAAATATTCAAATATTTGAATTCAAACAATTCTGAATTATCAAACTGTGACGGCTCGCCCCGCACCAACCGACATTTCCCATGAAAATGCGCTGTGTCGATGTCCAACCAGCACGGGACGGTCGCCCAAGAAAGGGAAAAGGAAAGGACTTACTGGTGAACTAACAAAGAACCTGTAGAATGTCTCACAACGCAAGCAATAAAATATAATAACAATATACTTGACATAAAACAGGTGAGATAGTGCATAAGATGAAACTAAACATCATAGCAGCGGGAAATCCAAATACAGCTTATGTTCTACATCATCAATATTACAACTTCAAAATTGTCTCTAAAGCAAAAGAAAGGAAAGGTACACTACTAATGCCCAAAGTAGTGACCAGCAACGACATAGGGAGAATATCTATATATTTATCATACGTGGAAGTCTCCTGCTCGTCTCTTGAGATGACCCCAAACCCCGTACTGACGGTGGCAAGGGTAATCTTTGGAATATAACACAGAAAAAGATAACAGCAGAACAGAATTAAATAAATACACCAGATAATGTACAATAGAATACACTGGATAAACGTAATCATCAGAGTTACACAGTATACAGGATCATACTTAGAACAAATACAGTTCAGCTATACCTAAATGTCTACAGCGGAAACAAACATAATATGTACAATAGGAGCTGAACAGCATAAAAAGAGATAAATTATAGAATCCATCTTCAGCTCCAGCTATCCAGAGAAAGCCAGCTAAAACCTGAATACAAGGCTGCCCATGTAGAAAAAGGGGCACCCGAGTTTGAAAGTGAAACAAACTACGAGTCAGACATGGGACTGGTATGAGAAATCTACTCAACACGTTTATAATATGGAAAATCACAGGACCATGCCACTTTCGTGGAATGGGTTTACTCCATTGGATTTCCAGTGCTTTAAAAACAAATCTTTCTTTTAAACATCGCAATGCTTTTTATAAAAATGAAGCCATTATAAGACTCAGTTCCCATCACACTATGCAACGCAAACCGGAGGATAGAGTTTTTACCTTATAATGGCCAAGATATGTTTGATACGAATAAAACAAAAGCATTTGATATTACTACTAGTGTTTATATGTTTCAAAAACAATTTCGAATCATAACTATCAATCATAGACGGCATTAATGCCCCATACCACTATGTCGCCATATATAGATATACAATCAAAACCGCACAGTCACGTATCTGGAAATTGGATTTCCGTCATGAACCAAGGAAAAAGATAGTCCTTACCGAATTCGAGACAATCTAGCTTATGTCTCAGGCAAGCGCACAGGCAAGCCTTGGATCGTCAGTGCCGCTCCACCGATGTGGATTATTATGCCTGAACACTATGTTTCTCTGCCCTATGGGGCGTAAATGAGCCAACGAATGACTCCATCGGTCCAGGATCGACCGATATAACCGAGGCGCCTCGTTATCCATCATCCACATAAGTAAAATGTCAGGCCGTTTAAAAACACTGACACAACTCCTAGCTAGAAAGAAACGCATGCCCTCCCTGAGGTCCTTCTCCCGTTTTCGGTTCATACCGGGGTGTGAGGCTCGCGAATTCACGTTATACACAAAGCTACGCCACACAGGCGGTGCTTTGATCATCAATCACAAGACTATGCTTTTCAACAGAAGCCCTGATCACTGCATCTTAGCATGTCACATAGGCAATTCACACCATGCAACTGATGACTATCAATCACATAGAATAAATTCCAATGTCAGACACACAATCCATTTACAAGTCCGTTCTGGGTCGGAACGAAACCGGTGGCACTATATACCTCGCATATCCATGGATCTCCACGTACGTACGGACGATCACCACTCATTATCCATATTTCGATATGCCTCCCAATCAGGACATCAGTTACCATCCAAACGAGGTGAAGATCGGTCTTTGACCACCGTCTTCATCTTCGATTACTTATCGTCGATTCAGTTATTCAGAATGGGATAAACCCGGTCTTTCTCAGCAACTCGCGTATATAATAAACAAGTGCAACACAAACACACATACGCATCATTTCAATTCATTAGTCGCTAACCGTAAATCAGTAAGAGAACGATTTCCCAAATATTAACCCCGAAGGCCGAAACCAACATCAGATCAACACCCAGGAAACCTTCAGTTAGTTTCTAAATTTCACATCCATATCGTTTATAATATTTTATAACGATTTATCGCTATTTTTAGTTATTTTAAGATAGCCAATTTATTCAAAACGACGCTTCAGGCCATAACGCGACCGTGGCGCTGTTTTTCTTCTGATTTACTTACACATATTTGAAAATCTAACCGTTGGATCTTCACAAAATTTATATCTTTAGAAAGATCTTTTCAAAACGAATCCAACGGTTCCAGTTTCGGGAAAATCCGACGGTCGGATCTCCCGGTATAATCGTTGAAGTTTCGATTTCAAAATACGAACTGCAGCATCGTTATTCGATTTAATATAATTATATTTATATATATATAAATATAATCGATTCTGGTGCTGTTTTTCTTTAGATTTGAATTAAACATTCCAGACAATCCAACCGTTGGATCTTTACAAAGTTGGTGCCATTGGAAAGATATTTCCAAAGCGAACCCAACGGTTGTGGTTTCAGGAAAATCCGATGGTCGGATCTCCCGCACTAATCGTTTGAAATCACGGTTTCAAAATACGAACTACAGCTTCGTTATTCGATATATTTCAATTCTATTTATATATATATATATATATATATATATCGATTCTTCGATTTCAAAACTATATGATTTTCATACATTTGATAAAAATGATATTTTTATCTAACTGTCTTCTATTTCAACACTTCACTATTTTTAACAATTCGTGTATATAATAAAAATGTGATTTTTAACGTAAAACAATTTATTTCAAAACTCGACTATTTTATATAGTTAATATATGTGATAAAGATAGGATTTTTGTTATAAAACAATTTATTTCAAAACAAGATTATTTTATATAGTTCATATTGATGATAACAATAGGATTTTTATTATAAAACAATTTCTTTCAAAATATGAACACCATTCAACACATGAATTTCAATTCAACGAATGAATTTCAATTCAACACATGAAGTTTTATATAGTTTATATATATAGACAAAAAGGTGATTTTTATATTTAAAACACGAATACCATTCAACACATGAATTTCTATCCAATGAATGAATATCGATTCAACACATGAAGGTTTTCTATAGTTTATATATATAGAGTAAAAATGTGATTTTTATTATTAAAACAATTTATTTAAAACACGAATACCATTCAACACATGAATTTCTATCCAACGAATGAATATCGATTCAACACATGAAAGTTTTCTATAGTTTATATATATAGAGTAAAAATGTGATTTCTATTGTTAAAAAAATTTATTTAAAACACGAATCCCATTCAACATATGAATTTCTATCCAACGAATGAATATCGATTCAACACACAAAGGTTTTCTATTCAACAGACGAATATAATTTCAACATAGGAAAATAATTCTAACACATGAATATTATTCAAAATTTCGGCAGCATAACGGCAGGGTAGTTAAAACCGGGACCGTCCCTAGTACGGCTCCTCGCTCTACCTTAAAGCCTCGCAGCTTTTGACAATGGGGAATCATGCATCTAGTTCGCACGCAGGCGGCATGTATATTTTTTTCATTTCCACAAACTAATCCTATGTGGTTTCAACCAAATATTTCTCAACCACAAACGGGTATTTTTCAACCACAATCAACCAATTTCAACCACAAACAATTTCAATCAACCATTCGTAATCAACCAATTTTCACACCAATCACAACCAATAAATATCGTCCATGGTTTGTGGACGAGAGACGTATATATATATATATATATATATATATTCATTTCACTTCTATTCAACACATATATAATTTTTACAACGCATATATAACTTATACATCGAACGTACAACTTGTACAACGCTTATACATGAGGTGTACAACGCTTATATAACCCATACATCGACTATATAATTTATACATCGTCGTTTTCCATATCGTTAAAGAATTAGAAATCTCACATTCAATATATACGATATTTTCACTTTCAATATATATATTTCATACACTTCTAAAATATATAATTCATTTCACATCATGATCAATTTTCACACAGAATACAATCAAACAAGTCGTGCATGGTCTATGGACGACGGGGAACAGTTCATATATGCAGTTATGAAATAAATAACTATACAGAAAATTTACAGTGAGAGAATTCTCATAGTGGGATCCACTCCGTCAGATTTATCTGAATTTCTGGTTCGGTTCGGGTTAGAGTTTTCCTGAAATTCTGATTTGCTCTAATTTTGTTCTGGTCGGTTCCATGACGTAGCTATCGTTGAGACGAGTCCAACGCAAGTTGTTTCACTGAATTCTGAATCCGTATGAATAAGCTACAGCTTTTTAAACATTAATTTCTTAAATTAAAGAATTAAATAATTAATAAATTAGTATACACTAATCCCACCCTTTAATTATCTTCACCGATCTACTTCCCATCTTCAGCATTGTTCACGGAAGAAGCTCCCGTCGTCCAACCACCTGCGCACGTTCACCAAGACCACCGGACCGGGATCAACCACCGTAGTGACGCAGCCCTTCGCCCCCCTTATCACGCGCCGAGCCCCAGCCATCTCGCAACCCTCCTCCGCCTCAAAAACCCAGTCAAGCGCCACCACTTCTTGACCAAAATCCTCCTTCCATGGTGCCTCAATTTCGATCACAGCCCTATGATATTAACGAGCTCGAGAAGCTCTTTAATTTTTGCTTTATGAGTGTCGGTTTTTACTTCTTGGATTTGGAAAATTTTAATCTCGAATTCCCAAGCATTTCGTCCGCTCAGATGTTTAAGACTGCGGCCCAATTGATTTTAGGGTTTGGAAGAACCCTAATGCTCCTTTATACCCTTATTTTTATAATATTTAATTTATTTTAATTTCAAAAATACCCTTTTATCGATCCGAACCCCAAATCGAATCCAACGACTGTCGTTCCTAGCTGAATACCCCCATTCCGAACACAATGGGATATGTTTCGTAGGCCCATTTGACTGTTTGAGTCAGTTTTTCTTCAAATTAAAATATAAAACATTCAATATTTGATTTGAATGTACATTTCAATTTGCCAGGGCCACAAACTAATTCGAAAAATTCTAGAAAAATAAATCTAGCTATGTTTTGACGATACGGTCCCAACAAAACTAGTTTCGTCGAATTCTGAGACAGTTTGCAAAATGGCCCATTTCTGGTCGATCCAATTTAACTGTAATTGACCAAAACACATTTTCCTTTGTCACGCTCACATACTAGCTTCAAAAATTATGAAATTTGAAACCTAGCAATAGTTTAACATTCCGGATCCAACAAAAGAGGTTTCGTCGAATTCCGAGGTCATTTGCAAAACGGCCATTTTCACGGGCTATATAATTTCCATAGCAACCTTTCAGAAAATTCATTTGGCCATAACTTTTGCTTTCCGCTATGAAACTTCGATTTTTTAGATTCGTTAGAAAGGTATTCACTAACAGATTTAAATATTTTTGGTTTCACTCAAATCCGTTTTGTTTTGCACCCGGTACAGTCAGTCAAAGTTTGAATTCAAATTTTGAAACTACCGCGCCATTTCAGGCCTTGCTTATAATTAGAATTAATTATATTCGTTTTCAAATGTCAATTCAAACTTACTTTTCATCGTTATTATTTAAAATATTTATTTAAAATATTTAAAATCCACAAAAATAGCCAATTTAAAATTTTCAAATTGGTTCAGATTTTCCGGGTCGTTACAATCTCCCCCACTTAAAACTTTTCATCCCCGAAAAGGAACAAAGTCGAAAGTGGTTTGATTAATCAACTCTACGTTCGATCTGGCTTCCATTCTCAAACTTTTCAGTTTCTGAGAATTTTCAAATTCTTCAAAAATTTGGCTAACACCCGGAATTTTCGAAAAATTTCGCCATAATCTCCTTTGTACGGGGAGGGGTTTGGAAATTTATTGGGCCGTATTAGGTACCCAATAAATCTTATAAAGCATACACATATTTATAGTGATATAATCTGGTGTTTACAGGGGATCGTGTATAGATAATAACTCCAGAGAATAAATTCTCGTCACCCTATCAAAGCCTGAGGGAGTGTGTATTTTTAATTGCTCCAGAGGATAAATCCTCGTCACCTCGTCCCGTGTGGGAAATAAATAGTCCATGTGCCGTATCTAATAACTAGAGAGACGTGATACAAGCCTCTCGCTCGTATGGTAAATCTTCCACCTCGTCACACAAGCTCCAAATGCTTATGTGGTATATGATGAAGTATGCCTATCTTCAGAAGTATGCCATGCAGTGTAGTTCAAAATTAGTTGTTACTATCCTATGGCGATGTTTATTTTTACACACAGAATAACCAGCACTCCGCATCCAATGGAATTCACAGGAGTTGATATAATAATATTTCGCATCCAACTCATTAAGGTTTACCTATTTGTCGGGCGCGCAAATAAAATCTTTACTCAACCGCTATCCAATTACCTGTTCAAACATATATAATGCACAAGTATATATTTCTATCTATTTTCTAATCAGTTCAATATGTGATTTAATCGAATAAATTCTACCATTCATTCTAGTATTGATTAAATTCACTATTGTTTTAATAATTTAATTAATCAAATCTACTATCACACAACACAAACAACAATCAAATTGTTTTTAACTTTTCAAAAATATACTAATCAATTTCTATACTCTCTTAAAATCATTCAGACTATAGAATTAAAAGTGCACATCCATGGAAAGAAAATAACAACAGAGTAGAGAACTAACTGCTAATGCAAAGTATGGTAAATGTACCTTGCATCGGAGTCATTCAGAGATATCCACTCGGCATCTAGGATAGGCTTTCTGAATGCTCTCCTCAGTTTCCCAAGTACAATCTCACAGATCCCCACTCCATTGCACTTTGACTAAGTGAACCTTCTTGTTCCTCAGCTCTTTGGTTTCTTTGCCGATAATCTTTAGCGGCTCTCTTCTCATAGCCAATTCCGGGGTAATTTCAATTTCCTGTTGAGTTGCTTCTTCCACGATCAAGTCTGGATCATGAACGTGCTTTCGAAGTTGAGATATGTGAAATACATCATGCACTCCAGATAACCAATCAGGCAGTTTTACCCTATAAGCGAGAGTTCCGATCCGCTCGAGAATAGGAAACGGACCAATGAATTTGGGCGCCAACTTCCCAGTTTTACCGAACCGGATAACCCCTCTCATCGGCGATACTTTCAAATATACATAGTTGCCAACAACAAATGATATATCTCTTCTTCTCCTATCGGCATAGCTCTTTTGTCGGCTTTTAGCGGCGAGTAATCGTTTCTTAACAAAATCGACTTTGTCGGCAGCTTCTCGGATCATATCAGGCCCTAATACAAGCCTATTTCCAGGTTCAACCCAACAAGCAGGAGATCGGCACGGTCTACCATACAACGCTTCGAATGGTGACATTGTCAGGCTCGCCTGGTAGCTGTTGTTATAAGATAATTCAACCAAATGCAGATGGTCTTCCCATGATCCACCGAAATCTAGAACACAAGCCCGCAATAGATCTTCTAGTACACGATTCACCCTCTCAGTTTGACCATCTGTCTAAGGATGATAGGCGGTGCTTAGGTTCAGCTTTGTTCCCAGTTCTAGTTGAAATTCCTCCCAGAATTTGCTAGTGAATATTGGATCTCTATCACTAACTATACTGATCGAAACTCCGTGTAGTCTAACTATTTCCTTGAAATATATCTGCGCCAGACTCTGAGCAGTTCTCTTTGATCTGACAGGTATGAAATGGGCGGTCTTTGTGAAGCGATCCACGATCACCCAAATACTGTCATTCCCTTTTCTAGTTCTGGGCAAACCATCTATGAAGTCCATGGAAATATGTTCCCAATTCCAGCCTGGAACGTCTAGCGGTTGTAATAATCCAGCCAGTTTCTGTTGGTCGCTTTTGACTAGCTGGCAAGTAGGGCATCGACATATATTGAAACGTCTCTTTTCATAGCCTTCCACCAGAATGTTCGCTTGAGATCGTTGTACATTTTAGCCACACCGGGATGGATACTCAGCTTGGATTTGTGACACTCTTCTAACACTTTCCTTTTTAACTCTGGGATGTCAGGAACACAAATCCTTCCTTTCAACCTCAGGGTCTCGTCGTTATCTATTTGAAAATACGAGGGTTCGCCTTTCTGAATCCTTTTGATCATATCCTTAATAAAGTTATCCTCCTTCTGAAGAATAGATATTTTGTCAATCAAGGAAGTCGTAATAATAAAGCTGGCGATCACTACATTCTTTCGGCTTAACGCATCGGCCACGACATTGGCTTTCCCTGGAGTGTATAGAATCTCAAAATCGTATGCTGCAAGGAATTCTAGCCAACGTTGCTGCCTCAGATTCAAGTCTTTCTGAGTGAACAGATACTTTAACGACTGATGGTCTATATACAGTTCGAATTTTTCACCTAGAAGATAGTGTCTCCATATTTTCAAAGAGAATACGATAGCCAACAACTCAAGATCATGAGTTACATAGTTTTTCTCGTGCGGCTTCAGTTGACGCTAGCATAAGCAATCACTTGGCCTCTTTGCATGAACACTGCGCCAAGGCCTTCTCTAGAGGCATCTGTCCAGACTTTTAAATCCTGATTGACATCGATAATGGTTAACACTGGAGCAGTCGTTAATCTTAACTTAGCTCTTTAAAAGCCTCCTCACATTCTAGTGTCCATTTAAATTTTAAGTGCTTCTTTGTAAGCTTCGTTAAGTGACCAGATATCTTCGAAAAGTTTTTAATGAACTTCCGGTAATAACTAGCCAATCCGAGAAAACTGCGGACTTCTGTAGGAGTACTAGGCTATTTCCAGTTTTGAATAGCCGTGATTTTACTTGGATCCACAGCAATTCCTTCTTTCGATACGACGTGGCCTAGAAATTTAACTTCATCTTGCCAGAATATACATTTGGATAGTTTGGCTTTTAATACATTCCTTCTGAGGATTTCTAGAACCTGTTCCAAATGATTTTCATGTTCGGCCTTTGATTTAGACAAGATTAGAATATCGTCAATAAAAACCAGAACAAATTTATTCAAAACCCCTCTGAACACTCTATTAATCAGATCGACGAAGTAAGCTGGAGCGTTACATAAGCCGAACGGCATTACTAACCACTCGTAGAATAAGTCTGGACCTTTGAATGCTGTCATTGGAACACACTCTTCGGCAATTCGAAGCTGATGGAAGCCTATAGCTAGGTCCATTCTTGAAAATATTTGTGCTCCATTCAGATGATCCAATAAATCATCAATTCGCGGCAATGGATATTTGTTCTTTATTGTCTACTTGTTCAAATCACGATAATCCACACATAGCCGTAGAGTACCGTCAGATTTTGGGACAAACACCACTGCTACACCCCAATCAGAGAAACTAGGCCTGATCAGACCCTTCCATACGAGCTGTCGTATTTGATTGTCTAATTCCTCTTTCTCTTTCAAGGACATTCTTCGAATAGCGTGAACTACCGGCCTTGCGTTCGGAATTAAAGCAATTTTGAAATCAATTTTTCTCTGCGGAGGTAAGCGAACAACTTCTTCAAACACATCCGCATAATTCTTGACGATAGGAATATCTTTTACGAGGTCGGGAATATTCTCTGTGACTTCAGGGATATTTTCTATTTGAGCAGGAGAAACATCCAAAGATGCCTAGAAGTCTTTTCTATTAGAATTCTGACCTTCACAGGGAATGGTTATATAATCACCTGATTTAATCTTCGCGTTAACGACTCTGTCGGCGCATTTAACCTTTGCTTCGTACTTGGTCAACTAGTCTAACCCCAAGATAAGATCAAATTCTTTAAAATTCATGACGACTGCGATGGTAGGGAACCAATAACGAGAAAAAGAAACTGGCACCCCACAAACCCAACTGAGATCGATGGAACCCCCACCGAATTTTGGACAGTCATTGGTTCTTTGAGCTTCTTCAAATTTAAATCTAGTTTCTTAACCGCATTCTTTGCAACAAAGCTTCGCGACGCGCCTGTGTCAAACAGTACCTTAACTGGAATATCTTTGACAGTAAGCGTGCCTTCTAATACATCTGGCCTTTCCTGAATAGCTGAGGGCTCAGAAGTTTCTGCTACTTTATTTACCTGAGCCTCTTTGGTCTTTTTTAACAGCCAGCAATCTCGCTTTATATGACCGGCCTGATGACATAGATTACACTCTCGAGTTACAGGAAACTTGCTCTTAAATTTAGGTTCACTCTTCCTTAGTTTCTTTAAAGATCTGCATTTTCCTTGCAAATTCCCTTGCTTATGGCAGTTATTGCATACGGCGGTCGTTGCTGGTTCTTTTTCAGATCTGGCCCTTTTCCGATTCACTTTGGGCTTCTTACTGACCTCAGACATTGTACTGGCCTCAGGACGATCAGTTTCAGACTCAATTTTGTTACTAGAGCTGACTTCCTCTTCGTACTGTAACATACCTTTCTTGTCTAGATCTTCGTACTGGTAAGCCATGTATATCATTTCAGAGAAAGGAAGTTCACATTCCTCATTACACTATTCTGATATTTTCTTTGAAGCCCATTGATAAATCTCAAATTCTTCCTCTTCGGATTTTGAATTAGATGAGGGGCAAAGTGAGAAAGTTCATTGAATTTCTTATGATATTTGGGAATGGTCATATCTCCTTGTATCAGATAAGAAAATTCATCACATAGTCGCTCAATTGCTTCAGGAGGAGTAAATCTTTCTAGGAAAATCACTTTGAGTCTATCCCAGGTGATATCACCTTCTGGATTATCCTTAATAACTGAATCCCACCAGAACAAAGCTTCGTCTTTGAGTGCCCAGGAGGCCAGTAATCTTTTCTGGTCATCCCTCAGCTTTAATCCTTCAAAGATTTTCTCAGCCGAACGAATCCAAGTTTGCGTTCTCATAATAGATTCTTTGCCCGAGAACGGTTTTCCACCCAGATTTCTATATTTCATAAATAGAGCTTCTATATCCGGGTCAGTATTACTTCTTCTGTTTCTGGCACTCATTTTCTAGTACTTCTGCAGATAGCAAATCAAGTGTAAGGTCACAGAAAAGATATTTCAAATTATAGATACAAATACTTGAATGTAAATGTGTCTATCTAGGTGTTATTTCATTCTTCTACTCATACTAGGATATTACTGATCCTATCTGTAATGAGTTACCCATCCTAGAACACTACTGGTTCTATTTCTGACGAGTTCATTAATATGTTATATTCCAGAACTAAGCTTAACCAAAGCTCTGATACCAAATGAGACGACCCCAAACCACGTACTGACGGTGGCAAGGGTAATCTTTGGAATATAACACAGAAACAGATAACAGCAGAACATAATTAAATAAATACACCAGATAATGTACAATAGAATACACTGGATAAACGTAATCATCAGAGTTACACAGTATACAGGATCATACTTAGAACAAATACATTTCAGCTATACATAAATGTCTACAGCGGAAACAAACATAATATGTACAATAGGAGCTAAACAACATAAAAGAGATAAATGATAGAATCCATCTTCAGCTCCAGCAATCCAGAGAAAGCCAGCTAAAACCTGAATACAAGTCTGCCCGTGTAGAAAAAGGGGCACTCGAGTTTGAAAGTGAAACAAACTACGAGTCAGTCATGGGACTGGTATGAGAAATCTACTCAACACATTTATAATATGGCAAATCACAGGACCACGCCACTTTCGTGGAACTGGTTTACTCCATTGGATTGACAGTGCTTTAAAAACAAATCTTTCTTTTAAACATCGCAATGCTTTTAAAAAAAATGAAGCCATTATCAGACTCAGTTCCCATCACACAATGCAACGCAAACCGGAGGATAGAGTTTTTACCTTATAATGGCCAAGATATGTTTGATACGAATAAAACAAAAGCATTTGATATTATTACTAGTGTTTATATGTTTCAAAAACAATTTCGAATCATAACTATCAATCATAGACGGCATTAATGCCCCATACCACTATGTCGCCATATATAGGTATACAATCAAAACCGCACAGTCACGTATTTTGAAATTGGATTTCCGTCATGAACCAAGGCAAAAGATAGTCCTTACCAAATTCGAGACAATCTAGCCCATGTCTCAGGCAAGCGCGCAGGCAAGCCTTGGATCGTCAGGGCCGGTCCACCGATGTGGATTATTATGCCTGAACACTACGTTTCTCCGCCCTATGGGGCGTAAATGAGCCAACGAATGACTCCATCGGTCCTGGATCGACTGATATAACCGAGGCGCCTCGCTATCCATCATCCACATAAGTAAAATGTCAGGCCGTGTAAAAACACTGACACAACTTCTAGCTAGAAAGAAACGCATGCCCTCCCTGAGGTCCTTCTCCCATTTCTGGTTCATACCGCGGTGTGAGGCTCGCGAATTCACATTATACACAAAGCTACGCCACACAGGCGGTGCTTTGTGACAGGCAATTCACACCATGCAACTGATGGCTATCAATCACATAGAATAAATTCCAATGTCAGACACACAATCCATTTACAAGTCCGTTCTAAGTCGGAATGAAACCGGAGGCATTATATACCTCGCATATCCATCGATCTCCACGTACGTCCGGACGATCACCCCTCATTATCCATATTTCGGGATGCCTCCCAATCAGGACATCAGTTACCATCCAAACGAGGTGAAGATCGGTCTTCGACCACCGTCTTCATCTTCGATTACTTATCGTCAATTCAGTTATTCAGAATGGGATAAACCCGGACTTTCTGAGCAACTCGCGTATATAATAAACAAGTGCAACACAAACACACATACACATCATTTCAATTCATTAGTCGCTAACCGTAAATCAGTAAGAGAACGATTTCCCAAATATTAACCCCGAAGGCCGAAACCAACATCAGATCAACACCCCGGAAACCATTCGACTTAGCCAACCTTCAGTTAGTTTCTAAATTTCACATCCATATCGTTTATAATATTTTATTTTAAAATAGCCAATTTATTCAAAACGACGCTTCGGGCCATAACGCGACCGTAGCGCTGTTTTTCTTCAGATTTGATTTACACATGTCTAAAAATATAACCGTTGGATCTTCACAAAATTTATATCTTTAGAAAGATCTTTTCAAAACAAATCCAACGGTTCCAGTTTCGGGAAAATCCGACGGTCGGATCTCCAGGTATAATCGTTTAAAGTTTCGATTTCAAAATACGAACTGCAGCGTCATTATTCGATTTAATGTAATTATATATATATATATATATATAATCGATTCTGGCACAGTTTTTATACAGATTTGAATTAAACATTCCAGACAGTCCAACCGTTGGATCTTTACAAAGTTGGTGCCGTTGGAAAGATATTCCCAAAGCGAACCCAACGGTTGCGGTTTCGGGAAAATTCGATGGTCGGATCTCCCGCACTAATCATTTGAAATCACGGTTTCAAAATACGAACTGCAGCTTCGTTATTCGATATATATCAATTCTATTTATATATATATATATATATTGATTCTTCGATTTCAAAACTATATGATTTTCATACATTTGATAAAAATGATATTTTTATCTAACTGTCTTCTATTTCAACACTTCACTATTTTTAACAATTCATGTATATAATAAAAATGTGATTTTTAATGTAAAACAACTTATTTTAAAACTCGACTATTTTATGTAGTTAATATAGGTGATAAAGATAGGATTTTTATTATAAAACAATTTATTTCAAAACAAGATTATTTTATATAGTTCATATTGATGATAAAAATAGGATTTTTATTATAAAACAATTTCTTTCAAAATATGAATACCATTCAACACATGAATTTCAATTCAACGAATGAATTTCAATTCAACGAATGAATTTCAATTCAACACATGAAGGTTTTCTATAGTTTATATATATAGATAAAAAGGTGACTTTTATATTTAAAACACGAATACCATTCAACACATGAATTTCTATCCAACGAATGAATATCGATTCAACACATGAAGGTTTCTATAGTTTATATATATAGAGTAAAAATGTGATTTTTATTGTTAAAACAATTTATTTAAAACACGAATACCATTCAACACATGAATTTCTATCCAACGAATGAATATCGATTCAACACATGAAGGTTTTCTATAGTTTATATATATAGAGTAAAAATGTGATTTTTATTGTTAAAACAATTTATTTAAAACACGAATACCATTCAACACATGAATTTCTATCCAACGAATGAATATCGATTCAACACATGAAGGTTTTCTATAGTTTATATATATAGAGTAAAAATGTGATTTTTATTGTTAAAACAATTTATTTAAAATACGAATCCCATTCAACACATGAATTTCTATCCGACGAATGAATATCGATTCAACACATGAAGGTTTTCTATTCAACAGACGAATATAATTTCAACACAGGAAAATAATTCTAACACACGAATATTATTCAAAATTTCGACAGCATAACGGCAGGGTAGTTAAAACTGGGACCGTCCCTAGTACGGCTCCTCGCTCTACCTTAAAGCCTCGCAGCTTTTGACAATGGGGAATCATGCATCTAGTTCGCACGCAGGCGGCATGTATATATTTTTCATTTCCACAAACTAATCCTATGTGGTTTCAACCAAATATTTCTCAACCACAAACTGGTATTTTTCAACCACAATCAATCAATTTCAACCACAAACAATTTCAATCAACCATTCGTAATCAACCAATTTTCACACCAATCACAACCAATAAATATCGTCCATGGTTTGTGGACGAGGGGCGTATATATATATAAGCATTTCACTTCTATTCAACACATATATATTTTTTACAACGCATATATAACTTATACATCGAACGTACTACTTATACAACGCTTATAAATGAGGTGTACAACGCTTATATAACCCATATATCGACTATATAATTTATACATCGTCGTTTTCCATATCGTTTATGAATTAGAAATCTCACATTCAATATATACGATATTTTCACTGTCAATATATATATATATGTATATTTCATACACTTCTAATAAATATAATTCATTTCACATCACGATCAATTTTCACACAGAATACAATCAAACAAGTCGTCCATGGTCGGTGGACGACGGGGAACAGTTCATATATGCAGTTATGAAATAAATAACTGTACAGAAAATTTACAGTGAGAGAATTCTCACAGTGGGATCCACTCCGTCAGATTTATCTGAATTTCTGGTTCGGTTTGGGTTTGAGTTTTCCTGAAATTCTAATTTGCCCTATTTTTGTTCTGGTCGGTTCCATGACGTAGCTATCGTTGAGACGAGTCCAACGCAAGTTGTTTCACTGAATTCTGAATCCGTATGAATAAGTTACAGCTTTTTAAACATGAATTTCTTAAATTAAATAATAAAATAATTAATAAATTAGTATACATTAATCCCACCCTTTAATTATCTTCACCGATCTACTTTCCATCTTCAGCATTGTTCACAGAAGAAGCTCCCGTCGTCCAACCACCTGCGCACGTTCACCAAGACCACCGGACTGGGATCAACCACTGTAGTGACATAGCCCTTCGCACCCCCCCTTATCACGCGCCGAGCCCCAGCCATCTCGCAACCCTCCTCCGCCTCAAAAACCCAGTCAAGCGCCGCCATTTCTTGGCCAAAATCCTCCTTCCACGGTGCCACAATTTCGATCACAACCCTATGATATTAACGAGCTCGAGAAGCTCTTTAATTTTTGCTTTATGAGTGTCGGTTTTTACTTCTTGGATTTGGAAAATTTTAATCTCGAATTCCTGAGCATTTCGTCTGCTTAGATGTTGAAGACGGCCGCCCAATTGATTTTAGGGTTTGGAAGAACCCTAATGCCCCTTTATACCCTTATTTTTATAATATTTAATTTATTTTAATTTCAAAAATACCCTTTTATCGATCCGAACCCCAAATTGAACCCAACGACTGTCGTTCCTAGCTAAATACCCCCATTCCGAACACAATGGGATATGTTTCATAGGCCTATTTGACTGTTTGAGTCACTTTTTCTTCAAATTAAAATATAAAACATTCAATATTTGATTTGAATGTACATTTCAATTTGCCTGGGCCACAAACTGATTCGAAAAATTCCAGAAAAATAAATCTAGCTATGTTTTAACGATACGGTCCCAACAAAACTAGTTTCGTCGAATTCTGAAACTGTTTGCAAAATGGCCCATTTCTGGTCGATCCAATTTAACTGTAATTGACCAAAACACATTTTCCTTTGCCACGCTCACATACTAGCTTCAAAAATTATGAAATTTGAAACCTAGCAATAGTTTAACATTCTGAATCCAACAAAAGTGGTTTCGTCAAATTCCGAGGTCGTTTGCAAAACAGCTATTTTCACGGGCTATATAATTTCCATAGCGACCTTTCAGAAAATTCATTTGGCCATAACTTTTGCTTTCTGCTATGAAACTTTGATCTTTTAGATTCGTTAGAAAGGTATTCACTAACAGATTTAAATATTTTTGGTTTCACTCAAATCCGTTTTGTTTTGCACTCGGTACAGTCAGTCAAAGTTTGAATTCAAATTTTGAAACTACCGCGCCATTTCCGGCCTTGTTTATAATTAGAATTATTTATATTCGTTTTCAAATGTCGATTCAAACTTACTTTTCATAGTTATTATTTAAAATATGTATTTTAAATATTTAAAATCCACAAAAATAGCCAATTTAAAATTTTTAAATTGGTTCAAATTTCCCGGGTCCTTACATCTCCGGTACAGCTACTCGTGCTTCACCAGCTAACCTGTCTCTAGTCTGCTCGTGAGAGCACCTAGAGTAATAAGAAGAGAGATAAAACTCTGGGTCAGACAAAAGTCTGGTACGAGCGATAAGCAGCAAAACAGAACAATAACAGGTATACTTAAACATACCTGAACCTGGACCTGCAACCAAAGAGTTAGCACTACATACTGTACAATACTCTTAAGGTGCCACTAACACATGGTGTAAAGAATACGGGGGTGGGGGTGTGCATGTCATAGTGACGGGAAATGAATTAAGCATCGCGACCATCCTCACATCTCTCACTCAGTGCGTAAAGCATACCAGATCCACCACCTTGATCACTAGACCCATCGAGGTAATGACGGAGTTTGACTTGTACAACTACTGCTATCACCAAGATTATCCCATGGGATCATGAGCAAACCTTTTCAAATGACCCCACTTCATTGGTCTACAGTCCACTAGTCGACCTAGGCCACAGTGGCCCTGAATCCGTTTACGTACCTCCCACACATAGTGATCCAAAGTCATAGACATCGACAACCCCTTAGCACACGTCCCGCAGCAAAGCCCAATCATGAAGTTAACTCGTTGGTTCCCAACTGGATCCTGAGTTCTACTTCCTATTTGGACTTCCTTTGCATCTCGGGTCTCAGTCGAATTGGAGTTGGTCTTCAAAAGAGTCGTTGCATAGTAGTAATAGCACTCGTCCGGCTCTGTTCGGATATGCATAGTGCTTCAGTCCTCATCGGTTCGGTCCAGTACTTCCTAGTATGCTCCTGGGTGCGGTTCGGTGTTCCCCTTCTAGCTCGGTTCGGTTCGGATGCCCTCTGCCTGGGTTCGTCTCGGTGGTTGCTTCCTGGTTTGGTTCGGTGGTTGCTCCCTCCTAGATATCCCGATCTGATCCCCCTCTCCTTCGTTAGCCTGGTCCGGTCTCATCCTTCTTCATTCGCCCTATCCAATCCCAATCCAACTATAGTGGCCTTCCTTCTCGCCGTGATTTATCTTGTGCTAAGTTCCAGTTCGGTTCGGTGCTCCCTTGCTCAGCCCACTATCCGATCTAAGCCCTTTCAACCGATCTGATCCTAAACCTTGCACAGTTTTCCTACGACTTTTCCAGTGGCTATTTTACGCCATACGACGGCGCTTCCGAGCACTCTAACTATTTTAGTCAATCACAAAGCATACCATACAGTCATAGTAACAAATAGAAGTGACCACTAGCACCAAAACAATAATTTGACAGGTTAAAACGGATCAAACATAGCCAAAATCCCATATTTTCCCTTGAGCATATTTAAGCAAAACTAATGATAGGATTAGTAAAACTTAACCAAATTATCCAAATTTTCTAATAGAGGCCTAAAACAATATTTCGAAATTTTAAATATTTTTCCAGAATTTAATCATGCTTAAATTCGTCAATTAACACTAATTACCCTTAATTAACCGTAATTAGTGAGGAACTATGCAAATCACTCACCTTTGCCACAAATGAACTTTAGATTTGAAAAGATTCTCTGTTTGGATGCGACTACCAATGCAACATAGCAGCTCTGCCTCGATTCTTGTGCTAATCCTCCTTGATTTGATGTAGATTTGGCTTAATTAGCGATTAGGAGGTGATTTGGGGTGTTTTAGATATTGGAGGCCATTACTAGGGTTCCAAGAATGAAAGTGACAGCAGGAAAATGAAGTAAAATTCGTTTTCTAAACCCTAGGAGCTCTCTTATACTCTTGATCCCAAAATTCCTTTTTGGGCCTAGCTGTTAATCACCCGTTTAAGCCCAATTAAGCTGTTTTTCACCACCTGAAAATTGTTTCAGCCATATATCCCAAACGGTGAGTCCGTTTGGCTAATGTGACCACTCTACGGAAATGTAAACCATCATCCGAATTTAATGGAAGTGGTTTTAGATCAAAATCCTTTCCAATCAAAAGTTATGGCCGAAACAAGATTAGCTAGGGGTAAAAGGTCATTTAAAAATTGGCAAAAATCAAGAATATGGGAAATGACCCCAATAGTCATCTCCCAAAGTTACATGACCATACGACTTCGTATGCGAATGAAATAAATATTCTACGATCCTTCGATGCGTAGAATGTGGGTCGTTATACTCTCCCCCCTTAAGAAATTTCGTCCCCAAAATTACTTAACCCAAAACATACAAAGGATCCCGCATACCTACCAATCATATACAACAATCAAACATGCAAAAAAAATAAAACAAACCTATCCTAGCATGCGTAAAAACTAAATCGAAACTGAAGTCTTACCAGGCGAAGAGTTCTGGATACGTCTTCCTAATGCTCTCCTCTGTCTCCCAAGTACAGTCATTCTCATCCTCGCCCCACTGAACTTTGACTCATTTCATCGCCTTCCTTCGAAGCTGCTTCGTATCGTTCCCAACAATACGCATAGGCCTGCGGTTCCTAACCGCCTCGGTTTCAACTTCGATATCATCCAACTGATCAGGTGAAATAGTCACATCTGGGTCGTGTATGAACTTCCTTAACTGGAAAACATGAAATACGTTGTGAACTCCTGCCATCTTCTCTGGTAATTCAACTTTGTATGCCAAATTCCAATTTGCTCAAGAACTGGGAATGGACCAACAAATCTTGGTGTTAACTTGCCTCTCCTACCAAATCGTATCACGCTCTTCAACGGGGAAATCTTGACAAACGCCAAGTCGCCAATGGAGAACTTTAATTCTCTTCTCCTCTTATCAGCATAACTCTTCTGCCTATCTTGGGCAGCCTTCATTCGCCGTTGGATAACCTTAATCTTAGCTGAAGTTTCTCTTATCACATCTGGTCCAATCACAAACTTCTCACCAGTTTCTAACCAACATGACGATGAGTTATACGGTCTTCCATACAAAGCTTCAAATGGAGCCATACCAATATTGGATTGGTAACTGTTATTATATGCAAACTCTACTAGATGCAAATGGTCATCCCATGATCCACCAAAGTCCAATATGCATGCTCTCAAGAGATCTTCTAACACTCGATTCACCCTCTCTGTCTGACCGTCGGTTTGAGGATGATACGCGGTACTGAGATGTAATTCTGATCCTAACGCCTCTTGTTAGCTCTTCCAAAATACACTAGTGAACAACGGATCTCGGTCACTCACAATGCCTTTGGGTATTCCATGAAATCTCACTACCCACTTTACATAGAGTTCAACTAACTTAGTTGTCGTTCTATTCGACTTGACGGGTATAAATCTTGCACTCTTGGTCAATCGGTCCACAAATCACCCAAATTCTATCATGACTCGATCTAGTCCTTGGTAACCCATCAATGAAATCCATTGAGACTTATTCCCATTTCCATTCTGGAATCTCTAATAGTTGTAACAAACCACTAGGCTTCTTTTGCTCAGCTTTAACTAGCTGGCAGTTCATGCATTTGGATATAAACTACCCAATTTCTCTTTTTATCCCTTCCAAGTAGTAGGTCTGCTTCATGTCTCGATACATCTTGTTACCACCGGGGTGTATAGTCAGTTTTGAGTGATGACATTCTCTAAGCACTTCATCTCTCAATCCATTGACATTGGGTACAACTAGTCTTCCATTCTTCCTAATCCATCCATTTTGATCAAGCCCATACTTTCTCATCTCTTCATCGATTCACATCTCTAACTTTGAGATGATTTCCAATATGTTAGGATCATCCCTCTAACTGGAACCAATCCGCTCAATCAAAGTGGGTCTGATCGCTAAACTTGCTAACATTTCCGGATCTAATTCGCACTTTGGTCTGAAATCATACCTAGCGATGTACTCCAGTTGCTTCCATTCTAGAAACATAGCCCCTAAACTGGCATGTCTTCTACTTAATGCATCAGCCACCGCATTGATATTTCCTGGTGTATACGCGATGTCGAAATAAAAGGAAGCTAAGAATTTTAACCATCTTTGCTGTCGGAGATTTAGATCCTTCCGAGAGAAGAGATATTTTAACCATTTATGGTTAGTAAACAACTCGAATCTTTCTCCCAAGAGATAATGCTTCCACATCTTCAATGTGAACACGATCGCGGCCAATTTCAAATCATGGGTAGGATATCTTTTCTCATGCAGTTTCAGTTGCCGACTTGCATAAGCTACAACCCTACCTACTTGCATCTATATAGCACCCAGTTCGGTACCACATGCATCTGTATATACCGTCATCTCTTCATTCTCCTTAGGAATGACTAACACTGGTGCACATGTCAACTTGTCCTTTAGACTCTTGAATGCATTCTCGCACCTTTCGTCCCAGACGAAGGCTTGATTCTTCTTGGTCAACTGAGTCAACGGTGTTGCTATCTTGGAGAATTCTTGGATAAACTTACGATAATATCCAGCTAATCCCAAGAAACTTCTTATTTCCATTGCATTCTTGGGCGTAGACCAATTTTGTATCGTATCCACCTTCGCAGGACCCACGGCAATACCATTCTCTGAAACAACATGGCCCAAGAATCTCACTTCCCTCCTGCAGAATTGACACTTAGAAAACTTTGATTTCAATTAGTGTTTTCTCAACACCTCCATCACTATCCTCAAGTGTTCCATGTGTTCTTCCTCTGTCCTTGAATAAACAAGTATATCGTCCACGAACACAAGAACAAACTTATTCAACTGATCTCTGAATACCCTATTCATAAGATCCACAAAATATGCTGGTGCATTGGTCATCCCGAATGGCATGACCAACCACTCATAAAATCCAGACGGCATCCGAAATGCCGTTTTAGCTATACTCTCAGCTTCCACTCTAAGCTGATAAAAATCTGTCGCGAGATCCAACTGGGAGAATACTCTCGCGCCACTCAACTGATCAAACAAATCATCTATCCGCGGTAGAGGATACTTATTCTTCCTTGTTACCTTATTCAGCCCGCGGTAGTCCACACACAATTGAAGGGAACCATCTGCCTTGGTAGCAAACACAACTAGTGCTCCCCACTCAGAAAAACTTCTTCTGATAAATCCCTTCTTCAAAAGATCACTTACTTGCACCCCGAGCTCTCGCTGCTCACTTGGTGCCATATGATGAAGTGGCATCGTCTGGCATCTTTCACTAAATCAATACAGAACTCAATCTCTCGGTGTGGTGGAAGCCCGGTCACTTCCTCGAAGACGTCCGAATACTGGCCAACCACGTGCAGACCTGACAACTCATCATGCGGGATGTCGAGGGAATTTAGAAAACTAGCCATTACCCCATCACTGGGTAGACCACCAAACACTACCCTCCACCCATCATCCGCTCTAGTTGTCACCAAAAAGCCCTCACAGTCTACTACCACCCGTATCTTTGGACCCAATCGACTCCCAAAATAATGCCAAACCCAGTAAAGCCCAAAACAAAGCAATCACCAACAAACATGCATCCTTGACTCGATAAGGCCACATTACAACAAATCATGCCAAGGCTAGTCGAACCACCAATCGGGTTCGTCATACTAAAGGTCTATCGACAATCTCGGGCTCCAATCCCAAACTATCTACCAGGTCACTAGATATGAAGGAGCTGGAAGCCCCGGTATCAAACAATTCTTGAACGGGAACATCATAAACAGAAAGCATAACTTGAATGACGACATTCTTTCCTTTCTCCGCCGCAGTTGGGGCATTCAACAAAGAAGGAATAGCATTAAGGGCATATTCTTTCACCATCTGCTTTTCTTTAGGGGGTTGTGGACACTTGTGCTTGTGATGTCCCACTTGGCCATAGTTGAAGCACTTCCTGTCTGCTGACTTTGCTTGACAATTACTAGCATAGTGTTCCTTCTCGCCACAGCTAAAGCACTCAACATCTTTCTTCTTCTTCTGGCCATCCTTATTCTGGTTTTGCTTCCTCTTATTCTGAGAACCACTCTTGCCTCCACCGCTTTCTTGCTGTTTTGTCTCCTCTACAGATGCGACTTCAGTCTTCGACCTAGGGTAAAGGCTTCCCGATCTTAAAGCTTTCCCCATAATCGATTCAAATGTCTCATCGATGTGGTTAATAAGCCTTTCCCCCAAGTATCCATCCAAGCCAGTTACGAACTTCTCGTCTTTTTCTCGGCAATATCTATTAGGGATAACCCATATTTCAAAAAAGTGTCGAATTCGGCAATATACTCCGAGATAGCTCTGCCGTTCTTCTTGAGTTCCAAGAATTTCTTAAATAGCACTGACTTCTGAGCAGCTGGAATGAACTTATCGCTAAAGCGAACCTTAAACTGATCCTAAGTAATCTGATCTTCGGGAGTAGCTGCCTTTATAGCATTCCACCAATTCATTGCCCGTCCTTGCAGCTGACGGGATGCTAGTCTTCTCTTCATTGCATCCTCGATACTCAAGTCTTCGAAGATACGCTCGCAATTATCCAACCAATCCTGAACATCCGTCGCCGACTCTGTTCCGTGGAACGACTTCCCACCAAGACTAGTATAATCCTTGTTCAGCTTGGCGAAATCGGCCCAAGGCGCCTGCACCGCTGGACCACCACCATTACCAGCATTAGGAGCTGCCCTCTGAACATCTCTAAGCATCTCCCTCATGAGGTCAGTAAACATCGTCCTCATATCAGCAGCATTCCCATTATTGGCTCCTCTACCGGCACCCCTTGCGTATCGGCTCATCATTCAATCTGTAAAAAGAAAATGATTAACCATCTCCATAGTGGTGCCAGTGTAGTGCGACTTCATCCTTAGATATACTAATAGCATATATATATATATATAGCTTTTAAAAACCAAAATAATCACAAATACGCGCTCTCATATACGTGTGCTATCTCTCTCTGATAACTTCCCTAGGTTAACTAAGCAACCTAGAGCACTGATACCAAGTGTGACGACCCGCCCCGCACCAGCCGGCATTTCCCATGAAAATACACTGTTCGATGTCCAACCAGCATGGGACGGTCGCCCAAGAAAGGGAAAAGGAAAGGACTTACTGGTGAACTAACACAGAACCTATAGAATGTCTCACAGCGCAAGGAATAAAATATAATAACAACATACTTGACATAAAGCAGGTGAGACAGTGCATAAGCTGAAACTAAACATCATAGCAGCGGAAAATCCAAATACAGCTTATTTTTCACATCATCATTATTACAACTTTAAAACTATCTCTATACCAAAAGAAAGGAATGGTACACTACTAATGCCCAAAGCAGTGACCAGCAGCGACATAGGGAGAATATCTATATATCTATCATACGTGGAAGTCTCCTACTCGTCTCCGGTACAGCTACTCGTGCTTCAACAGTTAACCTGTCTCTAGTTTGCTCGTGAGAGCACCCAGAGTAATAAGAAGAGACATAAAACTCTGGGTCAGAAAAAAGTCCGGTATAAGCGATAAGCAGCAAAACAGAACAGTAACAGTTATATTATACCATACATGAACCTGGACCTGCAACCAAAGAGTTAGCACTACATACTGTACAATACTCTAAGGTGCCACTAACACATGGTGTAAAGAATACGGGGGTGGGGGTGTGCATGTCATAGTGACGGGAAATGAATTAAGCATAGCGACCATCCTCACATCTTTCGCTCAGTGCGTAAAGCATACCATATCCACCACTTTGATCACTAGACCCATCGAGGTAATGACGGAGTTCGACTTGTACAACTACTGTTATCACCAAGCTTATCCCATGGTATCATGACCAAACCTTTTCAAATGACCCTACTTCATTGGTCTACAACCCACTAGTCGTACGTAGGCCACTGTGGCCCTGAATCCGTTTACGTACCTCCCATACATAGTGATCCAAAGTCATAGACATCGACAACCCCTTAGCACACGTCCCGCAGCAAAGCCCAATCATGAAGTTAACTCGTTGGTTCCCAACTGGATACTGAGTTCTACTTCCTATTTGGACTTCCTTTGCATCTCGGGTATTAGGTGAATTGGAATTGGTCTTCAAAAGAGTCGTCGTGTAGTGGTAATAGCACTCGTCCGGCTCGGTTCAGATATGCAAAGTTCTCTTGTCCTCATCGGTTCGGTTCGGTCCAATAGTTCCTAGTATGCTCCCGGGTGCGGTTCGGTGTTCCCCTTCTAGCTCAGTTCTATTCGGATGCCCTCTACCTGGGTTCGGCTCGGTGGTTTCTTCCTTGTTCGGTTCGGTGCTTGTTCCCTCCTAGATATCCCGATCCGATCCCCCTCCCATTCATTAGCCCGATCCAGTCTCATCCTTCTTCATTCGCCCGATCCGATCCCAATCCAACTATAGTAGCCTTCCTTCTCGCCGTGCTTTATGTTGTACTAAGTTCCAGTTCGGTTCGGTGCTCCCTTGCTCAGTCCATTATCCGACCCGAGCCCTTTCAACCGATCCGATCCGAAACCTTGCACAATTTTCCTACGACTTTTCCAGCGACTGTTTTATGCCGTACGACGGTGTTTTCGACCACTCTAACTATTCTAGTCAATCATAAAGCATACCATACAGTCATAGTAACAAATAGAAGTGACCACTAACACCAAAACAATAATTAGATAGGTTAAAACGGATCAAACATAGCCAAAATCCCATTTTTTTTCCCTTAAGCATGTTTAAGCAAAACTAATGATAGGATCAGTAAAACTTAACCAAATTATCCAAATTTTCTAATAGAGGCCTAAAACAATATTTTGAAATTTTTAAATATTTTTCCAGACTTTAATCATGCTTAAATTCGCTAATTAACACTAATTACCCTTAATTAACCATAATTAGTGAGGAACTATGCAAATCACTCACCTTTGCCACAAATAAACTTTAGATCTGAAATAATTCTCTGTTTGGGAACGAATACCAATGCAACACAGCAGCTCTACCTCGATTCTTGTGCTAATCCTCTTTGATTTGATGTAGATTTGGCTTAATTAGCGATTAGAAGGTGATTTGGGGTGTTTTAGATGTTGGAGGTCATTACTAGGGTTCCAATAATGAAAGTGGCGGCTGGAAAATGAAGTAAAATTCATTTTCTAAACCCTAACAGCCCTCATATACTCTTAATTCCGAAACTCCCCTTTGGGTCTAGCTGTTAATCACACAGTTATGCCCAATTAAGCTGTTTTTCACCACCTGAAACTTGTTTCAGCCATATCTCCCAAAGGGTGAGTCCGTTTGGCTGTTGTGACCACTCTACGGAAAGGTAAACTATCATCTGAATCTAATGGAAGTGGTTTCAGGTCAAAACTCCTTTCCAATCAAAAGTTATGGCCGAAACAAGATTATCTAGGGGCAAAACAGTCATTTAAAAATTGGAAAAAATCATGAATATGGGAAATGACCCCAATAGTCGTCTCCCAAAGTTACATGACCATACGACTTCGTATGTGAAAGAAATAAATATTCTACGATCCTTCGATGCGTAGAATGCGGGTCGTTACACAAACCAATATATATATTTAAATAATTAAATACATTAATTATTAAATCGCTATAAATTACGGGACCTTACATTCTTTTCCCTTTAAAAGAATTTCGTCCCTGAAATTACTAAGGTAGAAAAATCGCGACAATCTCTTATTATTCAAGTTAAAATAATTTTTTTTATTTCATTGCTTAACTTTAGTTTCAACTAAACCATTTAATTTCAATTAAAATATTAATTTATTTATTCTAGAGAAAAATTTCAAAAATTTGAAAATCTTCTAACACCTTAAATCTCCCAAAAATTTCGCCAGCGTCTCCTTTGCACGGCTCAATCGATACAGCTAAACTCGCCTTTCTGGGCCATATCAATTATAAAAGAAAATTAAATAGCCAAGCGACTTGCCAAACTCATATAAAAAACAAACTTGTACCTTTTTGTCGGGCATATCATTATATCTTTTCCATCTGTTACCAATTGAGCATATACCAATGCCATCCCAATCAATTTTCTCCTCAATACGTTAATTCACTTATGCCCCGACCAAATTCCAATCCGAACTCAAGCCCAATTCTTGATTCAAAATTCTTAATTCATCCGTCCAATAACATTTCAAATTCCTACCTCATAGATCCAATGTTCCTTAATATCATTCTAATCCAATTCAATTTTCCTTTTTAATTGTTTTATTTCATAACAAACTTCCTAGGAGCTTGAAGTAGTTTACCATAACCGAAAATCAAACTTTCCTTTTCTGGAATCAAAACAACCGGCTTTTCTCGAAACAATTCAAAATCAAAATTTTTGGTAGTAATCCATCACTTAGAAACTCGAAAATGAACACTGATGATGTGGCTAGCATCATCGGAATTATTTCCCAGCGACCGAAGTGAGTTCAATACTATATCACTTTTCAAAACTCATTTAGTCATTTCCATTTTGAAATTATTTCAAAATGTCGTTCACCGTTCTTGTTAAACAATTTAAAACCTCCCAAGATTTAAAAATTCTCACATATTTAATTCAAATCCATTTACAAACACTTATTCAAATTTCCATAGTTTTAATTAAAATCTTGGTTTAATTCAGATTGTATCTATCTGATTTATATGTTACACTTAAAATGAATTCTGATTGGTTATTTATAATCATTTCAATTACAATCTTATTCGGTTATAATAATGACCAACACATCAAATATAATAATTCCAATATATACTTCTTTATATCAAAATGTATTTGGACAAAATTATTTCATTCACCCTCTTTTCAAAACATATCGTGTCGGTTCGTCGTATTCGAGTGTTTAGAAACCCCTACCGATGCAGAGGATCAAACTGATCGACCAGAACTCATAAAAAACTCAACCAATAAATCTCCACAATATAATTTTTTTTAATAAAATATATAAATACATTCACTCGTATATATGCACTAAAACTCAATCTACGGTATTGCTAACCCCATCTCTTCTGAGTCACACCACAGAGCCAAGGTAATCACTTAGCATTCAACTCTGATACCACTGTAACGACTCGGGGAAATTACAATCCTGATTACCAACATAGAACACCATATCGACTAACCAAGCACCAGAATTTACCAGAACGTTAATAGAAAGAAGTAAGAGGGTGAGAAATAGATAAGATAGAAAATTAGAATAGAAGAGGAAGAAGAACATAACAAGAAAATCATAATAATACGAATCTCACAGCGGAATGAATAAAGTATGTTATACAACATAATTTTGAAATAAAAATCTATCATTTGTATATACATATCATCATTACAGTATAACACTTACACCATAGCGAAAATAAACAATAGCTACAAAATGCTACTGAAGTCTCCTACTCCCAGCTTCATCTAGTGTATCTGTAAATCCCAACTATTTGGCTGCCCATACAAATTTTGGCACCCAAGAGTTTAGGGAAAACAAAACAAAATAAACACTGGGTCATTCATGTGACTGATGTGAGTAAAATCCAAATATTTGTTTAACTTTAAAAATCCTTTTTGAAGAATGAATAATCGTAAGACCGATTGTTTGCGAACAAATTAACAACTGCAAAAAATTGTTTAATCCGTTCGGCTTTCCTAAACAATAAGGATTGTTGTAGAGGGTGTCGAACTCTAGGACCAAAAATATTTTAATTAATAAATCCAATCAAGTTATTCTAGGATTTTGATTAATTGAAAACACGAAAAATAATAGCAATTAAATAAAAAGAGAGATTTATATAGTAAGAGAAAGCAATTAGGGGATAATGGCATAGATCAGATTCATACTCATCAATAGCCAACAAATAAATATAGATCTAATTCATGTTTCTGTAACAAACATGAATCAACGATAATTAGGTTCTTAGAAACAAATAAGTAAGTAATGACAAGCATAGACTATGCAGGAGCTGAGCTCTTGAACAACCATAGGCTATCAGGACAGATTCACTAATTAATTTCTAAAACCCTAAAATTAGATCTAAATCTGATAATTGTTAGATCGAACACGAATATACCCTGTGAAGGAGCATAGCTCTTAAATGACACAGAATATGAAGGTTCAGATCTAACCCTCGATTCAGATTCAGATCTACATGTATAAAGTCCTTGTCTATTGGCTATGTGATTCATGTTGAATCATATCCATTAGCATCATCACCCCGTAATCAAAGGGGATTAGCTAGACATAGCTAAAGAAGAAGAGAAAAAGAAATTAAATAACATGAACATAAATAAAATAAAATAACAACTGAGAGAAAGGGAGAAGAAGAGTTTTATTCCAAGAAGAGAATTATAGAATAAAACTAAGTGTGTTTTTACATGAATAAGATACAAGGTATTTATAGTTGTATTGGCCAAGGCTAAGAGGCTCATTACACAATGTGGGACAAAATCCCTTTTCTAAAATAATACATAAACCAGTGTGAATGCAACATGAATGAGAGGCCTTGCAATTGAGCTAATGTGAACGCCATGTAAATGGATTTGCAATTGGCATAGCTTGCGGGCATCAAATGACATCAAATTCAATTGTTTTGAGCATGAATTTGAACTTTATAGCATATGCGACAAACTATCTTTATGAAAAGGCATTGAATCATTAAAATATGTGGTAGAAGGTGGTTGAACAGCAACGTTTCTTCAAGCTTTAATCTAGCTCTCAAAATTAACACTCTTCATATAGAAATTCTTCAAGCTTTCCAACAACTAAGTGCATTAATCCATTCATCATAAATAATCTGAAAACACAACTATAAATACACAGAATCAATTATTTTAAATATAAAATAAGATAAATAAGTGGATAAAATATACATATTTATGTGTATATCATCGATACATACGTAAACACGGATGGTTTTTACCTTACGATAACCCAAAAAATTCTTTTAAAATCCATACTCCTTTGATATTATAATAACATCTAAATCAAATAAATAGCAATCTAGTGGAACGCTTTCATCTCAAGTTCCAAATAATATATAATCAAAAACCGCAGGCACTTATTGGGTAATGGATTCCAACTGGCAAGGTATGGGACCACTTCCGACATTGTATATTTAGAGAGGAATATACCGGGTTCAATAAGAACATCTTCTAACCCAGGCTAAACATGACCGGTCACCCATTTCGCTTGAGTGTACCGAATGTATTATCACTAACGGTTGGGATCAGCAACCATTTCCCAAAAAGGACAACATCGAAATAGGTTAAAGAAGTAAATGAAATTTCTCTGGATCATGTGACAATACACCCTAATTGGGAGCTACCCACTTAGCCATGCGACCTACCCGTTTTTTTACCATTTCTCGGTTTTGAGGCTAGAGGCCATAATGTAAAAATCACACCTTTATTTACTTTGAATTTCACATCGTCATACCCGCCAAATCACAAATTGATTTCTCTAAAAATACTACAGGTATACAGCTAAGAGAAACGAATTTATCCGCCATCAAACGTAAATACGTTTAAAGAGATCAACTTACGGGATTTATTAAATATACTCTGTCAGGCATTCTTCCATACAGGTCGTCCTAGGACTGGATAGACCGAAGGCACTATTATGTAAACCCATCTTAGGCAGTTTCTACCTAGGATTTGCAAGAACAGCCCTTGCATAAACTTCGTCTTTAATTATCTTGATTGTATTTGATTCGCAACGCTATTGTCCATATAGAGTGGTTTTTAGATAATAAATCTGATTCCGGTCTCTTCGTATTTACGACAGAAAAATGGTCAAAACTTTGATAGTCGGTTATTTAACTATCAAAAGTAAACATCCATACACAAAACGATCTTATTTCCAAATGGAAATTTTATCGATCATTCATCAATCAACATTTTTACCTTTTAAATAAATTTCTCATTAATTTATTCATTTCCCCTATTTGTAAATCCTTATTTTCTAAATTTAGAAAATATACGTTATTAACATTGGGAAACATTTCCATTTCGTATTCACGCATCATTACTCCCCCACATCTATCAGTCTCTAATTGTAAACTAGTAAGATAAGAACTCCCTAAGTATAAACCCCGAAGGCCGAAACAAACATCAAATCGATACCCAGAAAGCTGTTCAACATAACTAATCTCCAGTCAGTTTCTAATTTCATTAACTCCATTTTATATCCTATTCCAAAACCCAAATTCCTTTATAAATATTCTTATCCGCAAAATATTTATTTTAATCCATTTTTCACATTGAGTGTGAATAACATTCCTTTTATACAAACCAAACAGTTTGATTTTTGCAATTTAAAAACAATATCTCAGCCCAAATTCTATTTATACTTTTATTTATAGAATTATTCGTAAAAATCTTATTATATTTTCAACACATAATCATATTAAAAATTTCCTTTATAACTGCTACGTTCACATTCAATTTCAAATATTGGTGTTAAAACCGATTCTACTTCTCTATATAAATTCAGACACTTATATTCCATTTATCAAATGATAAATATTTTATTTAATTTATAAAATATTATTTATAAATTAATCTTCTCAATCTATCTGTTAAAACATATTCTGTTTAAAATCTACTTAAAATCCATATCACATAGTTCTTTTATATCTTGCCATTTCCTTTTTATAATTCTATTTATTTTCCAAATATTTAAATTCAATATCCACTTTAAAATTTCCTTTAATATATTCCAATATTTACTTATGGCATTTAAAAATACCAAACAAAAAGGATCTATCATCATCCAAACACACATAATCAATAACAGATTATATATCACATCATATATCATAATATAGGAAAAACCATAATGTAAATGTTGAGGAATCCTTTTGAATCCCTCCAACCTGTTTCCCTGCATCCACATATGTTAAACAATATAAATAACATCAATTTCATTTCAATATGAAATATTCTGAGAAACAGAATCAATATTTGATTACCGATATATATATATATATATATATATATATATATATATATATATATCGTTATCTATATTCTCAGCCAATTAATTAGCAGTTCATCAAACAGTCAACACACAGCAATCAACCAACATTTATCAATTCTAAAAATACGTTATAAAAATTATAAATTAAGCAGATTTAGTTAGTTTTACTCACTTTGGTGGTTCATTGTTAAATAACGATAATCATTATTGATTTAGATCAGACAATTTATTTAGCTATAAATTATACCGAGCTCCAATTCATTCTGAATCAGTTCCACTGTGTAACTGTCGTCCGTACGATCCCCACGGATCTTGTTTTGCTGAATTCCATTAAAATATGAATAAGATATTTAATTTACAAGTTATTATATTATTTAAATTAACTTAACTTAGTATATTAAAATTTTGGCTTCACGTGTATACTTCTCAGTCCATTTATTTTGAGCCGCTCTCCACAGTTTCATCCCTTCCAAAATGATCTTCACTCAGATCATTTTTACTTGCCAAAACCAAATCTTTGAAACACCCATCCCGTCTTTCTACTTCACTAAATCATGAACGCATTACACCACCACTCAGTATCTGAATTTCCTCCCTTTCCTGAATAATTGGTCGCGACTTCTTTCTTTCCTCCTCGAACATGGCTCCAACATTTTTAGATCATCGCCGACGACGCCACTATAAACCAGACCGCCCCTACTCGTCATCGACGTGCCCCAATATCAACTCCTCATCGACATCGATATGCCCTTCGAATCAATGCCTGCATCGCCAAATCCCGACTGAAAAGCTGCAACTTCGAACAACCAAAACATCACTTTGCTCATTCATCCGCTCCTTCACCTCTACAATCCACTAAGCTTCAACATACTTTTCCGACCATTTCTTTGATTCATTTTCTCTATATACTCAACTAAAATTCCACATGAACTTCCCTGTTCCTCCTCTCTTTCCGATACGTCCAAGCTCATACCACCAGAGCTCCAGGTTGTTACATTTTAAGTGGAGAAAGGAGTTTGTTTTCAATTTTTTTTTCTTTCCGCCATTAGAAGAGCAAGCATGGAATTTCCTGAAGCAGGCCTCGTGTTTTTTAAATATGTTGCAGAAGAACAGAAGTGAATTGCGACTTGTATATATATATAGTGTCAGAAACTTAGTGGTTAAGAAATGTATAGATAGTTGCAGGCTATTTAGTGTAGGCATGCAGTGTCTCTCTTCCTTCACCTTGAAGTTATGGGATTTTAGCTTAGGATCTATCTTTTCTAGTGTCTGCATTCCTATTTTAGTAGCCTGCGTGGTATATAAAATCCTTAGATGTTAAGGTATGTATATTTTCTTTGGTTTAATTACTCATAACAACTTTAAGGGTACATTTTATAAAAGCAACAGGGATGGACTGCCGTGTTACATTCTTGTAATCTTTTAGCAATGGCTTTCTTCATAAAAAATATGTTTTTGCTTTTACATTGATGGCTTCCTTCTTAATTTAGATAATTAACACAAGGTATATATGATTGGTGAATGCAAGCATTTATCTGTGTAATTTAGACTAGAAAACATTGTATTCAAAGTAGACTTTGCATTACAAAAGAAGGGAAAGAAGTCGCATATATAATTATATGTATATAAGTTTATTTTATATCAAAATATCTTTATTTAAGAAAAATGTAAACATGCACAAATTTATGTTAAAGAAAATAGGTACTTCATTACACCCTACTCCGTTAATGCACGAATCACGAACGACAAAACTAAAAATACCGTTGTGTCGAACGATGCGCCCGGATCACAGAACAATAATAAAATATACAAGATAGCTCATTTTGTGAAATATCAAAATATTGATACAGGGTGTAAAATTCTCCAAATAAAAAGTGGCTCATTTTCCAATTTAAAAATTACAGTAAAATTCTAAAAATTAAATTATAACTGTGTCTCAAATATCTTATCCAAATTCGAAACCAATATTTAATTATAATTAAATATATCATTATGGTTTATAAACGAATCCATAGCGACTATTTGAAAATTTGATTTGGACATAACTTAAAATCCATAATATGAAATCTCCATTTTTCTCTTCTATTAGAAAAATACCATTCAGTAGATTCGAATGTTTCCAGTTTTGAAGAAATCCGACTAATAACAGATCCTATACACTCAGTTGAAGTTCAAATCATAATATTATGAATTGCCACGACGTTATAGGCTCGATAATAATTTATATCATAATTAATATGTTCAACTGTCATTTAAATAATATATTCTTTATTATAACTTGAATATAAAAAATATAGCGTATATCATCCAAATTACACGATACTGCATTTTAACCGTTTCCGAACATTTTGGGAAGCTAAATCTATTATCCCATTTATTATATATTAATTTAAATATTCAAATATTTGAATTCAAACCATTCTGAATTATGAAACTAATTTATATATAAGTAATTAAATTAATTAATTATTAAATTGCTATAAATTATGCGACATTATAATAGAACCTGAAAATGTATAAAAATGTTGTCCTTTAATAGGCAATGTTTTCAGGATGAGCATCAAATTCATGTGGAAATATGTGGAAATATGATCATGTTTTTTATTAATGATTAATTCAAACCATTTTACCTACAAATTTTGCACATCCTACTACCCCATTAGCTTCTCCTGCATTCTGGCATAAAAAACTATTCATGTCGGTATTACATTTTATTTCTTTCTATGTGTTAGTTTAAATTCGTAGTTGTTTCTTTAACCTGTTTTTAATTTATCTATGTAAGTGAGGTGATTTCTATGTTAACCATAATCAACAACTAGCTTGAAATTTATGCGGTATACGTTGTTATTGCTATGTTGGATCTGTAAGCGTTATTTGTAAAATACTAATGCAACCATCTTTTTTGTAGTTATAATGAGTGACAATGTTGACGAATGAACTGATTTAGTCAAACTTATGTATGCTACTCCGAGATCGAAAACCTTATTTAAATTTGAAGTCCAAATATAAATGAAGTTTTGTACATTTATTAACTAGTTTTGATGCAGCAATTGTACCAAGTGGAAAAGGTTTAACCAAAGATAAGAGTAAAATGCTAAGAAAGTGGGCTGCTTTGAAGTGTAGACTTTTATTGGATAATATTTTGGAAAAGCTGACCCTTGTCAATGGCATCCTCTTCCTCTGGTCTTAATTCGTCCTCTTCGTCCTCCTCTCTTGCTTCGTCCTCCTCCCTTCTTGTTCGTCTCCAACCTCCTCCTGATCCTCCTCCTCTTGATAATTCTTTCCAAGTCCCTCTTACTGATGGTTACTTGGTTGATACTGTCAATTCATTATCCGATCCAATCTCCTTTGTTGATAATCTGGTGTTAGATCCTCTTGCTAGATCTGATCCAGATTTGGTGAACCCTAATAATTTGGGCAATGAGATTCTCAATGGCATTTCATTAAACACCAGCAAGGATGCAAATACTACTATTAATCAATCCTCTAATGGCAATGAACATTGCTTAGCTGATTTTAATCCTGCTTCTATTCCTCCATTGGCTATTATTGGTTCTGATCCTTCCCCTATCAATTTGTCAAATGTCTCTAAGATTCAAACCCCTGTTATCAAGATGGATTATCTTTCTTTGTTTAATTCTTTGCCAAGAAATGTTGGATCTTATATGCTACAACAATTTGATAAAATTAAGGATAAGTCAAAGAGAATTCCTCCTGCAATTGTAAAAGAAGAAGGTTTGAAATATTGGGATGATTATCTTATGGGATTTTTTCTTGATGGTTCTCTATCTTATCTTTCTGTTGTAAATTTCCTTCATGGGTATTGGACTTTAAATGGAGATGTAGACAGTAAATCTGATGGTCTGTATTTTTATTTCAAAATTTCTAATGATTTGGATAAAGGAAATTTTTTGAAAGCAGATCCAGTCTTCATTAAAGGCCGCATGTTCATAATCACTAGATGGGATCCAACTATATGTAATGCTCATTCTCAAATTAAAAGAGTACCAATATGGATTCATCTGCACTGTCTTCCCTTGTTGCTTTGGACTTAAATGGGTATTAACTGGTTAGCTTATCAAGTTGGTAGGCTTATTTGTTTTGAGTCTAACACTGAGAAAAATGCATAGGATTAATTACGCTAAAGTGTTAGTGAAGGTTGATGCAGATTCAGAACTACCTCATAGTATTTAACTATGTGATTTGGTGAGTGCTATTCTCCAGTTATTGTTCCTTATGATTGGAAGCCTAGTATCTGCACTTCATGCAAAGTTTTTGGCCATTCAACTATTCCATGTGATATTCATGCTGTAACACCCCATGTCTGTTAATGTCACTAACAAAGGGAATGCATTAACTTCCATAAAGCATTATAAGTAAACAGAATAGAATATTACAAGACAGATACATAAAGTAGTACTTGAAAATTTTATAACCTTATTACAGCAGAAACAGAAGTAAGTTTGGTTACATCTTTCAAAACCACAATATCGGAATTCAAGTACATAAATATCAGTCTTGTACAAAAGCCTTCAGAGTACATAATTTTAAAGCCATAATCCCCAACAGAAAATGCCATAAATAGGTAGAATCAAAGCGAAGCAATACTTCAAGCATTCTAGCACTTCAAGCAGAGAGAAATCTAAGTCAAGCTCTTACGTTCCCAACCTGAGTACCTTGGAGGGGGTACGGAAGAAAAGAGGCGAAACAAACTAGGTCAGACATACGTCTGGTGAGTCCAGTGACTTTCAGCATATAAACATATAACAGTATCATGGCATGTAAATAAAACTGGATGAGAGATAGCCTTAACAGGAGTAGCAGGTTAACAGAAGAAACAGAATGATATAAGCTAAGCTAAGCTCCTTCCTTAGTTTTCACTTCTCTGCACTAATACTAGTATAACAGAATTAGGTGTTGTCCGATTGTCTAAGCAGAAAACAGAATGATCTCTTCAGAAACACGATGCTAGAACCTTTACCACCCAAAGAGAAACTGATGGTACAGAAAAAGAATTAGGAACGAAATCAGAGACAGAAACAGAATAATCCCTACGGAAACAGAATATTAGAGTTAGGTGTACACTAGTAATGGGACTTTACCACCCCAACAGACGGTACCACACAGAAACAAACAAATGTTACCACCCCAACAGAAACAGACGGTACCCCAACAGAAACATATAGAACTAAGTGTACCCTAAATTCTACCATAAGCGATCGGCTCCCTAATACATAAATACCCTGTGCCAGCCCCACAGAAGGGTGTATCACTCCCTAAAGTAGCAACCTATAGACACAGACCTATTTATAGATGTCACGGTGTCTTACATCCTTAGAGCAAACCGGATCCATGCACGCACTTGACCCGGTTGGAATGCGCCATCAACACCCCTCGCCATTATTAGAGTGAACCTCTTAGAATTAGTTCAATTAGCGTGCCCAGACCCCTCTTAGTGTTGGGTCATCGTTTTGATACCAGAAAGGGTTACTGACTAATATAGGTCCCAAACAACAGATGACACAAGTAATTATCCTTCCTAACCTTGCGTCCCCAGACTAAAAGATTTCATATTAACTTTTTTACAGATTTCAGATGTACAAAGTTCAAATTAACTAGTTTTCAGATCAGACATATAAGTTAACAGGTTTTCAGACTAACGGATCAAATGTACAGATTAACAAGTTCTTAGACTAACAGATCAGATATACAGATTACCAGACTTACAGATTGTTTTACCTAACTTTGTATTGGGTCTACAAATTCACGAAACGGGTTTATTAGATTCATCAGTCCAGTTGTTTTAACCCTATCCACCCAACACATTTTAGGCATTATATTTATATTAGATTTGCATTAATTAAATATTAATGCACAGACCTCTCACATTAGGTCGGTAGCTTGTGGCCGCTGGATGTGCCGGGCGGTTCCGGGCAGACACTTGCCACAATCCAGACCTAACCTCGTGTCTAAGCATCCTTATTCCTACGACCTCTCACATTAGACTGACAGTTTGCGGTTGCTGGTTAAGCCGGTTGGGTCCGGGAAGGCTACCACCGCAAACTGAGTCTAACCTCGTGTCTTAGCATTCTTATTTGTAGCTAAAGTTTTCATTCACATATTATGCCAATATCAGATTAATTATGCCAATTCAACAAATTAACTTCTTTACAAGTTACAGCAGATTATTCAAAGTTCCATTAAAATCACTTCAATACCTCCCAAGTCTATGATTAGTGATTTTGTGGCTTCTGCTACAAACACTACATTGAAATCAAAAAGAGGCAAGAAGAAAAAATCAGTATTGAATCCATCTAATGATTATGATATTGATGTTGGTGTTGTTTTTAAAAGATATGAGGTACTGCCAATTGGTAGTCAAAAATCTCTTGCAAAAAGGAAAAGTAGGCAGAATTCTGCTCTATCAATTAAATCCCCTTAAGCTAAAAAATGATACACAACATTTGTTTTTGGAATACCAGAGGGATGAATCTTCCCTCAAAGCAAAGTGAGCTTAAATTCTTTATTCATAGTAGAAATATTCAATTATTATGCTTATCTGATACAAAGCTGGATATGATTTCAACATCCAAAGCAGTGGCTTATATATCTCCTAAATGGAAATCTGATCATAATCTTACTGATGTAAATTTTGGTCGTCTTTTAACATTATGGAATCCTCATATTTTCAATCTTTCTAAACTGTCATCTTCAGATCAATTTATTCATTACAAGTGTATCTACTTACCTTCTAATTCTGTCTTCTTGCTCGATTCAGTTTATGCACATAATGCTTTTTCGTTGAGACTTTCTCTTCTCAATAATCTTCATAATCTTAATACTCAATAATTTATCCATGGATTTTAGGTGGGGATTTCAATTGCATGTATTCCTCTTTGCAAAAATTTGGTGGAAGCTCTCCAACCATTAATGACATAGCTCCCCTAAATCAAGCCATCATCAAATCTAAAAAAGTTCACTAAATTGGATTGGTTCTTCTTATACTTGGTCGAATAAAAGCCATTATGGAAATCCCACTCTTTGCAAACTTGATCATATCTTTGTTAACTCTTCTTTTCTTAATATTTGTCCATTTCCCTCTTATCACATTCTTCCATCTACCATCTCTGATCATCGCCCACTACTTTTATACTAGGGGAAAGTTAATGCCATCGAAAATGGGAAGTCTACTTTCAATTTTTTTAATTTTTGGTTAACTCATGTAGATTTTACCAGTATTTTAATGCAGGCATGGAATCAATGCTTTGGCAGGAAACCTATGGAAAAATTGCTCCATAAATTGAGGCTTCTCAAATTTCATCTTAAAGCTTGGTCTTAGCATAATTTTGGTGATGTAATCAAGCAATAAACTCTTGTTAGATCTGAGCTTATTCAAGTGCAAAATTCCTTGGTTGTTAACCCATTTGATTCTCAACTTCGAATTCTAAAAAAGGTGTAACGACCCGCATTCTACGCATTATAGGATCATAGAATATTTATTTCTTTCGCATACGGAGTCATATGGTCGTGTAACTTTGGGAGACGACTATTACGGTCATTTCCCATGTTCATGATTTTTGCCGTTTTTAAATGGTCGTTTTTAAATGACCGTTTTGCCCCTAGATGATACTGTTTTGGCCATAACTTTTGATTGGAAAGGAATTTTGACCTGAAACAACTTCCATTGGCTCTGGATGATGGTTTACCTTTCTGTAGAGTGGTCACATTAGCCAAACGGACTAAACGTTTGGGAGATATGGCTGAAACAAGTTTCAAATGGTGAAAAACAGCTTAATTGGGCTTAACCGGGTGATTAACAACTAGGCCCAAAGGGGAATTTTGGGATTTGGAGTTTAAAAGGGCTGTTAGGGTTTGGAGAATACCTTTTTCTCATTTTCCAGCCGTCACTATTCATTCCTCTTAACCTAGCCATGGCCTCCACTCTCTAAATTTCTTCAAAACACCCCTAAACCACTTTCTATTTGAAGATTAGGCCTAGCAACATCAAATT
This sequence comes from Allium sativum, assembly GCA_030737875.1. Classification (NCBI taxonomy): domain Eukaryota; kingdom Viridiplantae; phylum Streptophyta; class Magnoliopsida; order Asparagales; family Amaryllidaceae; genus Allium; species Allium sativum. The sequence goes on along the minus strand of CM060909.1, from coordinate 250,890,805 downwards.
AAGAAGAGATAGCACCAAAGCAAGGTTAGAGCTGCTGTTAGACATCAGTATTCGTGCCAAACAGAGATTTATTTCAGATCTGAGTTTTATTTATGGTCAAGGTGAGTGATTAACATTGTTTTGACACTAATTACAGTTAATTAGGGTGATTAATGATAAGCGAATTTATACATTAATAAATTCTGGAAAAATATTCATAAATTCCAAAATATTGTCTTAGGCCTCTGTTAGAAAATTTGGTTTATTTGGTTAAGTTTTGCTAATCATATCAATAGTTTTGCTTAAACATGCTTAGGGGAAAATACGGGATTTTGGCTATGTTTGATCCGTTTAACTTTGTCATATTATTGTTTTGGTGTTTGCGGTCACTTCTATTTGTTGCTATGACTGTATGGTCTTCTTTGTGATTGATTAGAACTGTTAGAATGGTTGAAAACGTTGTCGTATGGCGTAAACAGTCGCTGGAAAAGTTGTACGAAAATGTGCAGGGTTTCGGATCGGATCGGGATAGGGGGCTCGGATCGGATGGTGGTCTGGGCAGAGAAGCCGAACCGGATCACAAACTCTAGTCCAACGTGAGTCGTCTCCCTATTCGTTGCATCTCCAAGACCAATGAACACCCATTTTCTTTTACGAGTTCAAGTCCAACTTGAATCGTCCTAATCTTCATTGCATCTTCCATGATCAACGAACACATCCTATTTCTTCAAAGTTCTACTATCCAAAGAGAACATCAGCATAGGGTCCTAAACAATCCATTATTTCGCATCTTTCTCGAGTCCCAGTCGAGCCATCTCATAATCCAATCGAGTCTAACTCGTGGCAGTCTATACCATTGAACAATCTTATCATGTCACGGATGCCCATCACTCCTCGAGTAAACCAAGATATCATCCAATGAAGAATCGCAACAACTATTTATCTCTCACGCAAACCATCCTAGTCGAACTCAACATTCCCCAAGCACAAGCCCCAAAGGCCTAAACCAATATCAGACAAGCACCCAAGGAACATCTCCTCCTAATTCGGACAATCCACATGAGGTGATACTAGCAAAACAACTAAGCACTGGAGCACTCATTTGCCTCCCAGAGACAACTAGAACTTACTACAATGATAACCTCTCAGATTCCTTAACTCTAGTTACTATCGCCATCACTAAGTAGGTACCTAATACCACCCTATTCCTTTAGGGTAGATCGACTCCCCAAAATAATGCTAAACTCAGTAAAGCCCAAAACAAAGCAATCACAAACAAACAAACATCCATGACTCGATAAGACCATGTTACGGCAAATCATACTAAGGCTAGTCGAACTACCAACCGGGTTCGTCACTAGTAAAGGTCTATCGACTATCTCGGGTTTTTCAAACAATACTCGAATAGAAACATCTTAGATAGAAAGCATACATTTGATAACGACGCCTTTTCCCTTCTGCGCCGCAGTTGGAGCATTCGACGAAGAAGGAACATCGTTGATAGCATACGCTTTCACAGTCTGCTTCTCCCTAGGAGGTTGTGGACAATCATCCTTGTGGTGTCCTGCCTGGCCGCAGTTAAAGCACTTCCTTTCCCCAGCCTTTTCTCGACAATCTCTGGCATAGTGACCCTTCTTGCCACAACTAAAGCACTCGCCACCATTCTTATTCTTCTTATTCTGACCATCCTTGGTCGGGTTCTACTTCCTCTTATTTTGAGAATTCTTCTTGCCTTCACTGCCTGCTTGCGGCTTTGGTTCCTCTGTAGATGCAATAGCAACTTCGGTCTTTGACTTATGGAAAAGGCTCTCTGACCTTAATGCCTTTCCTACAATAGACTCGAACGTCTTGTCGATATGGTTTATAAGTCTTTCCCCTAAGTACCCATCTAAACCAGTTATGAATTTTTCGTTCTTCTTTTTGACTGTATCGATAAGGGACAATCCATATTTCGATAAAGTGTCGAATTCAGCGATATACTCTGAGACTACTCTACCATTCTACTTAAGCTCTAAGAACTTCCTGAACAATTCTGATTTATGAGCAATTCGAATAAACTTATCACAAAAGCGAGTCTTAAACTGATTCTAAGTAACTTGATCCTCAGGAGTGGCTGCCTTAATAGCATTCCACCAATTCATAGCTCGTCCTTGTAGTTGACGCGATGCTAGCTTCCTCTTCATTGCATCTTCGATTCCTAAATCTTCGTTGATGCGCTCACAACTATCTAGCCAATCTTGAACTTTTGTAGCCGACTCCGTTCCGTGGAACGGCTTCCCACCAAGGCTAGTGTAATCCTTGCTTAGCTTGGCGAAATCGACCCTAGGCGCCTGCACTGCTGCACCACCACCATTAGCAGCATTAGGAACGACTCCCCAAGCATCCCTAAGCATCTCTCTCATGAGGACAGTAAACATCGTCCTCATATCAGCAACATTCCCATTATTGGCTCCTCTACCAGTACCCCTCGCATATCGGCTCATCGTTCAATCTGTACAGAGAAAACGATTAGCCATCTCCATAGTGGTGCCAGTGCAGTGCGACTTCATCCTTAGATATACTAATAATATATATATAGCTTTTAAAAACCAAAATATTTACAAATACGCGCTCTCATATATGTGTACTATCTCTTCCTGATGACTCCCATAAGTTAACTACGCAACCTAGAGCTCTGATACCAAGTGTGACGGCCCGCACCGCATTAACCGACATTTCCTCCGAAAGTGCGCTGTACACATGTCCGCTAGCATTGGACCGTCGTCAAAGAAAGGAAAGAAGATGATAGAACTAACAAAGAAACCTGTAGAAAGCGCATGGAATAAAATATAATAGTAACATACTTGACATAAACAGGCGAGACAGTGCATAAGCTGAAAACTAAAACCATCATCATCATAGCAGCGGAAATCCAAAATACAGCTTATGATCCAACATAATTTTTACAACTTTAAAACTATCTCTAAAGAAAAAGAAAGTAAAAGAATGAGGTACACTACTAATGTCCAAGCAGTGACCTTCAACAACACAGCGAGAATATCTATATATCATACGTGAGAGCCTCCTACTCGTCTCCGGTACAACTACTCGTACATACCACCTAACCTGTCTCTAGTCTGCTCGTTTAGGAGCACCTAGAGTAATAAGAAGAAACATAAAACTCTGGGTCAGACGAAAGTCTGTTATGAGCGATAAGCAACAAAACAGAACAATAACAGGTATAAGCCAATCATACCTGAACCTAGACCTGCAACCAAAGAGTTAGCACTACACACCGTACGGTACCCTAAGGTGCCACTAATATATGGTGTAAAGATATGGGGGAGGGGGTGTGCATGTCATAGTGATGGCAAACGATCAAGCATAGCAACCATCCTCACATCTCTTACTCAGTGCGTAAAGCATACGATATCTACTATTTGGTTACCTAATCCTTTGGGCCTTGACAGAGTCCAACCCCATACAATTGTCACTACAAGCCCCTAATCTATCTCATAGTAGTGAACCAAAATTATGGATATCGATAACCCTTTTGCACACGTCCCGCAGCAAAGCCCAATCATGAAGTTAACTCGTTGGTTCCCATCTGGATCATGAGTTCTACTTCCCATTTGGACTACTTTTTCATCTCAAGTTCTAGTCATCTCCGGATTGGTTCGGTTTTGTCTCTTCACTTTGCTTCGGATCAGTTCGTCCATGTCAACTCCTGTGGTTCAGATCGTGGGCACCCATTGGGTTTGGGTCGGATCGTGGTGCTCGCCCTCCATCGGATCGGTTTGTGCTTCCTCCATTGGATCGGCTCGTGGCACGTGACCAGCTCGTGGCTCTCCTCTCAAGCGGATTGGTTCAGATGAGTACACAGGTTCGGAGGAGGGTCGGATTGTGACTTCAAGGCGCACTCGAGGAGAACAGGTCGGGTCGGAGCTACATGGTGCTCCATGGTTTGGATCGTGCTCCCCTTCTCCGATCTGATTCAGTTTGATCAATTTCCTACACTTCTTTCCAGCGACTGTTTTACGCCACATAACGGTGTTTTCGACCATTATAAATGTTCTAAACAATCACAAAGCATACTATACAGTCATAGAAACATGTATAAACATCCACAAACAGCTAAACAACAATATGATATGTCAAAACGGATCAAACATACCCAAAAACCAGTATTTTCCCCTTAAGATGCTTAACAACAACTAATGATAAGATTAGTAAAACTTAACCAAATCAATCAAAATTTCTATCAGAGCCCTAAAATAATATTTTAGAATTCTACAATTTTTTCTAAATTTTTATGATGCAAAATTTCGCTAATTATCACTAATTACCCCTTAATCCCCTAAATTCCTGGATTAGCAAAATTAGTCCAAATTAACCCAAATTCATATTAGAGGCATAAAATAATATTCTGGAATTTTACAAATTTTTCTAGAATTTTCTAAGTTATAATTTCGCTAATATTCGCTATTTACCCTAATTAGCCATAATTAGTGAAAAACAATGCAAATCACTCACCTTTGCCACAAATTAAACTATAGATCTGAAATATCCTCTATTTTGGGTCGAATCTCAATACTTAGCAGAAGTTCTAATACTGATTTGGTGAAGATCTTCCTTGATTTGATGTGAATTGGCTTAATTAGCGATTAGAAGGTGATTTTGGGTGTTTTAGAAAGTGGAGGCCATGGCTAAACTTAAAGGAACAAAAAGTAGCGGCTGAAAAACGATAGAAACTGAATTTCCGAACCCTATCAGCCTTCCCATAACACTAATCTCGAAATGGGTTATGGGCTCACTCACAAATCACCCAATTTAGTCCCGATTAAGCTATTTTTCACCATCTGAAACTTGTTTCAGTCATATATCCCAAACGGTGAGTCTATTCGGCTAATGAGATCACACTACGGAAAGGTAAACCATCATCCGGATCTAATGGAAGTAGTTTTAGATCAAAACTCCTTTCCAATCAAAAATTATGGCCGAAACAAGATCAGCTATGGGCAAAACGGTCATTTAAAAGTCGGCAAAAATCATGAACATGGCAAATGACCCCAATAGTCGTCTCCCAAAGTTACATGACCATACGAGTTCGCATGTGAAAGAAATAAATATTATACGATCCTTCGATACGTAGAATGCGGGTCGTTACACCGTGATTTACCCAACTTTAAAATCAAGCTAATAACAGTTTTAGTTCTCGCACCTGTCCCATGACTGACCTGGAGTTTATTGTTTTAACCTAAACTCTGGGTGCCCATATTTTCCACATGGGCAGCTAGTAGTTTTGGTTTTGCAGATATTATATTCACAAGATCTTGGTTTACAGCGGAAGTGCTATTCGGAAAGCTCTGTATCCATGTATTTCTTTCAGTTGTATTTTGTATTATTTTTTCATTGCTATTTAAATGTAATTTACTCTCTGATATTGTTTTTCCAATGTGTAATATATATTCATACTATGTTATATTCTTGTATTTTGATGTAAATTGTTGTAATAAACAATGCAATGTTCTTCTGTTTGTGATCTGATTTGCCTTATTCTCAATTCAATCTGGGCTGTCTTTTACGGGGAAGTTTGGGTCATTTCAATGCCTCTTCAATCTTTGATCGGGCTGAAATCTGGATGCCCTCGCCACTTTGCTTGTCTTCATCCTCTCCCTGCACCGGTCACCGGAGCGAGCGCCTCCAGTTCCGCCCTTTCCCTCCATGTTTCTTGTTTTTTGAAAGTGTATCGGTTGTATTAGGGATAAGGGAGGAAGCTACACGATGTTGAAAAGGAGCTGGAGCCGGCCGATTTATAGCCTAGGGAAAAAGATTCATTTGGGATTCCAGGGTAAGTAATTTTATTGGGCTTTAACATAAAGTAACTTGATTTGCATTATTGATTTTGTCATTTTTTTCTCCATTTTAACATTTAGTTATACATACACTCAAGTATAAATTCTCACGTTAGTTTTTAAACATGTATATAAATTGATTCGTACTTTCAGAGTAAAAAATATAGCTTAATAATAGTCAATTCAATCTAATTCAATGTCTGACTACTGTAACAGCCCGTATTTTTAATGATATAATAATTAATTAATATAATTATTTGAATTTTTGTTTGGGAATTTAAACAGTTTAAATTTAAATAAATTTGATTATTTAATTTATATAATAATAGAATAATAAATTTAAATTCTGAAATAGTTGGAATAAGTTGAATTGGCAATATTATGTAAATTGGATAATATTGGATATTTAATCGAGTTTATATTCAAATTCGAATAACGAATATATTATTTAAACGATAGTTGAACGTTTAATTATAATATAATTAATAACGAGCTTGTAACGTCGTGGTAGTTCGTAATATTGAGTTTTAAACTTCAAATGAATATACAAGGTTCGTTATAAGTCAAATTGCTTCGAAACAAGAAATGTTCAAATTTGTTGAGCTATATATTTCTAATGGAAGTGAAAAATAAGGAATTCATCTTATAGATTGGAAGTTATGTCCAAATCAAATTTCCAAAAAGTTTCCATGGAATCGTTTATAAACCATAATGATTTATTTAATATAATTAAATATTGGTTTCAAATTTGGACGAGTTTTTTGAGACATATACTTAGTTTAATTTATAGAATATTTTGGTAATTTTAATTTCGGGAAGTGAGCAACTTTTTATTTGGAGTATTTTACATCCTATATCAGCATTTTTGAATTTCATAGAACAAGTTAACTTGTCCATTTTATTATATTTTTGGGATGTGGCGCAGTACTTATCATAATGGTATTTTTGTTTTGTCGATGATAGCTCGTACGTGAACAGAGTTTTTCATAATGGGCACACGGACAATTTTGCACGCATGTCGCACCTGTCCCATTTTTTTATTTATGTTCGACTAGCAGGCTATTACACATGCCTTACTTATTTTTTTCTAAACACTTAGCTCTTAAGTCTTTCCCTTTGTGTATAACTTAGCTCTTAAGTCATGTACTTTATGTATTATTTTTGTATGTCCCTACTCTTCAGGGTTTGGTTGATTTTGCTCGAGATATGGACGTTGTCCCTACCTTTTTCTTAGCAATTAAGTAAAACATAGTTTGTATATATGTACATGGATGACACATTAAGTGGTTTAGTAATTCACTTGCCTTCCTTGAATGCACAATATTTTTCCTCCACCTACAACAATACGTGTAACGAACAGGATTTTTCGACCTCGAAAATCGACACAAAAACACCATGTCGAACATCAGAGCATTGAAAACACCGGAATGTAATTAGAAAGAAATTAGAGGGTGAGATAAGAAAGAAAGAAATATTAGAATAGAAGAAGAAGAAGAATAACACAACACTATCAGAGTCGCACATCACAGTGGAACAAAATATAATATAGAAATAAACTTTATTGAAAGTTTGAAATAACGCTTACAAATCATCTGAGTACATCAATACACTGGGACAATTATAATATTATGTCCTCATATACATCATTACACAGGTGAATAATAATGGTATAACATCATACATCTGAACTCCTTCAGCTCATATTTGGACTTCACAACAACTGATGAACTGAACCTGTACAACCCGGTCTAACCCGAGCATTTCAAATACCAGATCAGTCTGGTGAACCAGAGTGAGAAAAAATTCGCTAAGTTTTAACAGGAATCATCTAACTTGATTTTAAAGTTCAAAAGCTTTTACAAAGAAAAAGGATAATCGTAAGACCAAATCCACACATAAATACGGGCGGTTTTTACCTTACGATAACCCAAAATATTTTTGAAATCATATATCTTCTGATATTATAATAGTGTCTAAATACAAATAAATAGAATCTAGCAGAACGCTTGCACCTCACACTCCACATATATAGTATAAAACAAAACCACGGGCGCTTATCGGAGATTGGATTCTGACTATGACAAGGTATGAAACCACCTGCTGATAGTGTATCTCTAGAGGCGAATACACTGGGTTCAACAAGAACGTCTTGCAACCCGACCCACACATGACCGACCACTCATTTCGCTTGAGTGTATCGAATGTATATCACCAACGGTTGGGAGCTACCCACCTTTCCCGAAAAGGGACGGCATCGATAGATTAAAGAAGCAAAAGGAATTTCTCTAGATAGGTGATTATACACCCTAACGGAAGCGAGCCATATAGCCATGCTGCCTTCCCGATTTTTGTCATTTCCCGGTGATGAGGCTTGAGGTTATAATCGACTTTTGGAACATCTGGCCGCCATTCACTTTGAATGCCACATCGTCAGATCCATCTAATCACTAATTAACATCCACAAATATACTCTGGGTATAAAAGAAGTGCCCCTCTTCGCCACCAACTCCGTATATTTGTAAAAATCAACGTACGTGGTTTCAGGAAATACTCTATCAGACATTCGTCCATACAAGTCATCCAAGAACAGGATGAACTGAAGGCACCCTCTTATCACATCCTAGGAATCACCCTATAGATCAATAGCGAGTAGTCCTTGCAATCCGTAGATTTTAATCATGACAGAATCATTGTTAACTTTAGGGATCAACCAGAGGTTTTTAACGATAGTTCTTCTACTCATGAAGATTTACAGTCTTCAATTGCTCCATCGTCAACCAGCATTTTCAACGTATTCGTATTTATTGGTCGGAATGGTTTTCGAATATAAATCTGATCCTGGTCTTTCCATACCAATACTGGTGGGTCAAAATTTGATAGTCGGTTATTTAACTATCAAAATAAACAATCATAAAATAAATCCATTGGTTTAGTATACAACATCACTTGGCCTTTTTAAAATAATATATCAATTTTTATATAATAATATTCTCAAATCATTTTATTTATATACTTGGAAAAATATCTTGAAATCATATCCAATTTCCCCTTAATTACCATTTCAAACCATTTGTTAAAACATTACTTATTTTCTAATATTTGGGAAAACGATTTAACTTATCAAGGTAAACACTTGTTACGATATCTCCTTTGTTTCGTTACTCGAACACCATAATCGTCACTTTCCTTTTTAGAATAAATCCATCTAAAATTTATCTCTTTACATAGAAAATATTCTTATATTTTCACAAATCCCCTTTTATTTATTTCCTATTTACGGAAATATCATTTCTCGTTCCCAAGCCCCTTTTTTATATTTTCTATTATATTGGAATCATTATATATAAACTCCCAAATTTCATCGAATAACGTTACACTATTATCTCTTAAAATGAATCACTTCTAATATTTCCACCATTACAACTAATATCGTCTTTCGGTAATCTCAGAGTCGGTCAAGTTGGGGTATTTTAATTACCTCTCAGACCTTGATCAACAACATTCTTATCTAGAGATAGATATGGATGTAATTCCAAAACCCATATTCATTTTAATCCAACAATTCCTGCTTAACTATTTTATTTAAAATTATGGTCTTATAAAACCTCCTTACTTTGTAAATCTTATTTTTAAATATACTATTATCACTAGATTCGTCGATTTGGTAATTTACCAGTAAAAACATCAATATTTAAGTCTTAACTTCCTTAAAACTATTTGTTTCATTTTTCGGATTTTTATTACAAATCCTATTACTACATCTTTAACAAATTCAATATTCTAGAATCCTTTTTCTCATCCCTTCAATCATTCACGGTTGGGAAATCTTATTTCAAATCTCATCTATTCTGCTTAATACCATTATCAAGTATCGTTAATTTAAAATTAACTCTTTCCCCTTCACATCTCTTTTTATAAACCCGCTATAAAACTTCGGTTTGATATAAACCCTTCTCGTCTCGATTTCCTTTTCTTAATTCAAACATTTATTTTAAGTTTATCACATTCGCTTAAAATCACTTTATAACCTCATTTACCAAATTCCGTTTAAATATAACCCATTCATAAGCTTCCTTAAAAATTCAATTAGATTTCATTACAACTTCGATTACTTAAATGGACTTCATTTAAGAAATAACTCCTCAAATTATTATAATTAGAAATATAATTTACTTCACCATTAACTGAAGATAATGTTAAATTTCCTTTTTTTAAAAACTTGTTAAGCTAAACAACTATTCGTTAAATCATTATGGATTAATCGGCTCAACTAATCAATAGGTGGCTTGGTCAATTCTGAAAAATGAATAACTCGAAAATCAATTCTACTTAGTCTTTTCATTTAAATTAATAAATTATATTATTAATTTAAAAAATTTCCATTTACTTTGATTATTATTAAATAAATAATAATCAGTTTCAAAATAATCTCATTCATTTGTTACTTAAAACAATTAATCTTGGTTATTAACCGTCTATGCAGCACGTGCTTCGCACACGGCGGATTTTAGTAAAAAAAATGATTGGTGGTTAAAACAAACAATATATGTGTGAAAAAAACCAATATATATGTGTGGTTGGTTTATTTTCTTTTATAAGCTTCATTTAAAATAATATATTTAAAAATCTATATTCAGTTATAAAATAAATTTCATAACTTCATTTCTGTCGATTCACCTGACAGTAAATCATTATTTATAAAATAGTTTGTATTTTGGCCATCTGCTATAAATTCCTCAACCAATATCACATATTGGTTAATAATCAAACAAATGTTAAATTTGGGTTTAACAATCAATAACCGATTCAATAATCCAATCATTTGGGTTCAACAGTTCATATAATTATCACATGCAAATAAATAAACAATTCAACTGATAGTGATCAACCAATAATAATTCAAGCATCCAATTTAATTTAAATATGTTTATATTATTATAAACATAACCAACAAAGTAAGTAACCTCTATTGGAGATAATCGTTAAAAATAACGATGTAATTTCATTTAAATTAAACAAACATTTAATTCAAATAATAGATATAAAGTATTTAACCATATCAAACAATCATCAATTAACCAGCAATTAGCAAACATAACACACAAACATTGAACCCGCCTTATAATAAATATAAGAGGGAGAACTGGGTGAGTTTAACTCACCTCGATTTTCATCTGTCATTTAAATGGTTCATTCTAATCAAATTAAACATGTGTCTAATTTAATTAAAATCTACGACTACTATCACCTCGGTCGATTCTAGCTCCACAGTGCGATGCTCGTCCATAGTTCCAGTGTAATTTGTTTTTGCTTTAATCTGCTACATATTCATGATTTATTCATGTAATATTTTTTTATAATTTTATATTAATTAACTAAATCCTTAAAATAAATAAACTAATTATATTTTAATTAGTAAAAATAACGGGCTTACTTACATTTAGTTTAAACCGTTGATGCATTTCTTTCAACCGCCCTTCTCCATTGAACTTCTTCCAACATGTTTCCTTTCCCACGTCCTTTTATTTCTCCTTGAAAACCCAAAGCCTAAAGGCCCACATTTACCCATGCATCAATTTACCAAACTCCAGTATATACCCTTTCTTTCCCTTACAGTTTTCTTTCTTTGTATCTTCCTATTTAGTTTTCTTTCCTGAACACTACACTTCATTTCTAACCTCTCAGTACACGACATCCCCATGCTTGAAAGTTGAAACTGCATGCATCCAACATCCATACCACCGGAAAGCTGATCAGCGCCTCCCTCCTCTATTTTGTTTCCCTCTCACGCATATTGTTTTTTTCCCTTATACTTGAAAGCCCATACTGCCCAAAGCCCAACCGCACAAACCCTGACCCCTCTATCATTCTTCTTCCCCGTATATATATTCTCCACGCTGCAACTCCTGTACAACTCACAAAAATCCCATGGCCGAAATTTTACACCACCTACTCCTTCCTCTCCAATCCACTAAAATATGAACCGAGACCACCTTTAAACTCCACTCCTCGTCTTCAGCCACCACCCACTAGCCTCCAGCTCCCACGCCTCCTTCATTTTCCGTCCTCCGGCCAGTCTCCACACACAGTAGCGGAGTACGGCCTCTCTTCCCATCAACCCGATGCCACTACTCCTACCCATCTCACGTTCTCTCCTCCCCCTTCCTATGTGTTGTTTTACACATGTCCTTCCCAAAACAGTCTACGTGTAAAGCCTGCTCACCCACTCTGCTATGTGTTTGTTCAAAACAATACTTGCTGGTATGTACAGTACTCACCACGCCACGAATTCACTCCTGCTTGAAAGCATAGCTTCCAGTTTCCCTTTTGTTCTTATATTCGAAAGCCCAACGTTTTTTTTGGGTTTACTGCAAAAGAAAATAGGTGGAAACTCCCCTATTGATAATGTGAGTTACCTTTGCTGACACGGAGGCAGTAGTTTGGCCATCATGTAAAATGGTTTTGGGGAGCACAGTATTGTGTTTGCAGTGAGTAGACTAGCTGTGGGAAAGTATACAGTTTTCACTTCCATTAATAGTGTTCTCCATATGCATTATGTGTTTATAATTAGATGTAAACAAGTGGATTGATAAGACAACTCAAAGCAGGATAGTTGTACAACAACAGACGTAGGATAGAAATTCGAAACAAGCACGTGTTATTACCAAACTATATAGGCTGCAACATAGTGATTGATAGGCAGGAAGATATGCAAGCTGATAGATGGGAAAATATAGGATGTACTTGTGTTTTGGGTGAGGCACAAGAGGGTAGATGCATTGGGGAAAATAGGATATATGTGAAGTTTGAAAAAGGCAAGTCATAGGGTTATGGTGTATTTCAATTCTTAAGCATGAAGTTTTATGTTTTCAATAGGTGAGCAGCTGTCATAGTGAGACGACCCGAACTTCCCTATGAAGGAAAGCCCGGATTGAATTGAGAACAAGACAAATCAGAACACAAACAGAAGAACATTTTATTGCTTATTACAACAATTTCATCAGAATACAAGAATATACAGAGTATGAATAAACATTATACAATATACATCATAAAAATATCAGAGATTTACAAATTACAATGCAGCGGAAAAATAATACAAAACACAACTGAAAGAGATAAACGGATACAGAGCTTTCTGAATATCATTCCAGCTGTAAACCAGGATCTTGTGAATATAAATCTGCAAAACCAAAACTACTAGCTGCCCGTGCGGAAAATAGGGCACCCAGAGTTTAGGTTAAAACAATAAACTCCAGGTCAGTCATGTGACTGGTGTGAGAACTAAAACAGTTATTTAAAACTTTACTTTAAATCAGATATATCAAGGGACCATGCCGTATAACACGGAACGGGTTTCCTCCTAAGAATACCAGTGCATATAACAAAACAACGCAATGCTTTTTTGGAAAAATGAATCTATTATAAGACCTAGGTCCTATCACACAATGCAACGCAAGCCAGGGGATTGGGTTTTCCCTTATAATAGCCAAACATGCTTGGTACGTTAAAACAAATTGTTTGATACTATTATAAGTGCATAGTGTATAAAACAACTTCAAATATAAATGTATCAATCCTAGACGGCATGGGTACCATGTATCATGTCACCAATACTAGGCTCTACAATAAAAACCGCAAAGTCACGTATTTGAAAGTTGAACTTCCATCTGTGAACCAAGGCAACGGATCGTCCTTACCGCTTCGAGACGCTCTAGCCCGTGTCTCAGGAAAATACTCTGTCAAGCCTTTAGATCGTCAGGGCCGGTCCACTCGATGTGGATTAAAATTCCTGAACACTGCGTTTCCCCACCCTATGGGGGCGTCAATGAGCCAAATAACTCCATCGGTCCCGGATCGACCTATACAACCGAGGCGACTCGCAATCCATCATCCACATAAGTAAAATGCTAGGGCATCCAAAACGCTGACACCACTCCTAGCTAGAAGGAAACGCATGCCCTGCCTAATGTCCTCTCCCGTTTCTGGTCCACAACGGGGGTGTGAGCGTCGCGAATTAACGCTACACAAAGCTGCGCCACAAAGGCCGTGCTTTGATCATCAACCGCAAGACTCTGCTTTTCAACAGAAGCCTTGATCATTTGCATCTCAACATGCCACAAAGGCAATTCACGCTATGCAACTGATGTATATCAATCACACAGAATGAAATCCGATGTCAGACACACATCCATTTACAAGTTCGTTCTGGATCTGAACGAAACCGGAGGCACCTTATTCCTCCCCCATATGTATAATACAGGGGAGAGGCCCTCGCATACCCGTCGATCTCCAAGTACGTCTGGACGATCACCACTTATTACCTCGTCTTGGGTGTACAGCCCAATCAAGACATCAGTAATCATCCAAACGATGTGAACACCTCCGACCTTCAACCACCGTCTTCATCCTCGATACATCATCGAATCAGTTACTCAAAATGGGATAAACCCGGTCTTTCTGAATAACTCGCATATATAATAAACAAGTACTATAAAAACACAACATACGCCTCATTCCAATCTAGAATATTTCTTTATTCAAATATTCTTATACTTTGGGAAAGATTCCCATTAATTTTATCAAAGATAAATTCTTTAAATTTATTCTTTAATCTTCCTTTGGATATCATTTCAATCTAATTAAAGATGCATTAAAACTCCACTTGGTTTCAATATTCCCAAAAATCAATATTAATATTGTCTAACTTGGGAAATCATATCCTGTCTTTAACTGGGTTAAAGAACCAATGCCACTTAAAACACGGTTCACGATAAACCCAAAATCACATTCCATTCCATCAGCCTTTAAACGTAAATTAGCAAGTGAACAATCCCATAAGTATTAACCCCGAAGGTCGAAACCAACATCAGATTAATACCCAAGAAGCCATTCAAATTAACTAATCTCCAGTTAGTTTCTGATTTCCTTAACTCCATTGGGTCTAAGAACAATATTATTAAGATACCCTTCACGACAACCCAAAATCTCATCCCATTAACAATGGAATCTTCATGGAACACAAATCGATATATGTAATTGATATAAACTTCCATATCCAACCGATAATATAAATGGAATAATAACAAGGCCTTTTAAATTCCATATATATTAATTGTCTTCCTCTACAGGAGTTTACTTCGATTATTACCAAATAGAATTCCATTCAATTCCTATTTAATATGTTAAATTGGAAAACTTTACTTTGGAAAATCTCCTTTAAATCTTAACAAAAGATTTATAAATTCTGAATCCCTTTTCACTGTAAACTGGGTTAAAGAATGAATGTCGCTAAAACACAGTTCACAAAAACCAAATTTACATTCCATCAGTCTCTAACTGTGAATTAGTAAGAGAACAATTCCCTAAGTGTTAACCCCGAAGGCCGAAACCAACATCAGATCAATACCCAAGAAATCATTCAACTTAACTAATCTCCAGTCAGTTTCTAATTTTCTTAACTCCATTGGGTTTAAAAACAGTATTATTAAAAATACCATTCACGACAAACCAAAAATCCAATTTGATATTAAATACAAGGCTCTGAATAGAAAACATATCGGCTTATACTCAATATCAACTGAAATCAATAAATATCGTATTGGAAATAATGATATATATATATATATATATCTTTCAAATTTCCATAACAATATCTGTATAATCACGAAATTCAACATTGAAATATTCCGAAGACAATTTCGATTCAAATCCATTTCCAATTTATATATTGGAAATTCTAGTTATTTTTAAAACCATTTCAAATCTAGTTTATTTATTTCTAAAAATAAATAAATTATTATTCTATTTCAAAACTAGTTCATTTCGATAAAAATATATTTTTATCTTTACAAACATGGAATTTTCATACCAACTCTTTCCAAATCATTTCTTATGATTTTACACAAATTATTAATATTTTTAATAATTTTATCAAGGCCCGTACAATCGATTTCCATAAACGGCCATCGAATTGCACTTACAACAACCTTTTCCCAATTTGATTTGGACATAATTCCAAATCCAACCGTTATATTTCTAATTTCTA
Organism: Allium sativum; assembly: GCA_030737875.1. Taxonomy (NCBI): domain Eukaryota; kingdom Viridiplantae; phylum Streptophyta; class Magnoliopsida; order Asparagales; family Amaryllidaceae; genus Allium; species Allium sativum. The sequence continues at coordinate 250,874,944 of CM060909.1, read as the reverse complement.
ATATTCGTTAACTCTTTTCGATACGAACCCAATGGTTCCGGTTTTAGGAGAATCCGACGATCAGATCTCCCGTAATGCCCGTTCGAAGTCAATGGTCGAAATTCGCGAACTGCCGCAGCATGGCACGTTCTATTCAAGCCATTATATATATAATATATATATTATATATTTCGTCGATTTCTTTTTAGAACGTATTTTATAGATCGTTTTAAATTCGTTTTCAAAACGATTTCAACTTCATATTCAATTTCAAATCAAAATTGAATATTCCATACCATCGATATATAAATGATAGTATTTTCAAAATATTAGATTTTGGAATCAATTCCTTTTCGATATTCATTATAAAAATGAATAAAATCGATATGAATATCGTTCACGCCAAAATGGCGTTAATCTAATCAACACGGCTTTATATTTTTAAATATATTCTTGTCCATCCCAAATCGGACATCCAAAATCATATATTGATTCTTTTTTGAATATTGTTTGAAAATATACGTTATTTTAAAATAATCGTTATTTTAAAATATTCATTCCTTCTGAACTGGAATCAGACACAGTCAATTACCATATAATTTGATCATATGGATTTCACACAACAAATGTGTATAACAACAATGAAAACAGCAATCCATCATCCAGAGTGCATTCTACACTGTATAAGCATCAAATATAGATATTTAACGCTTACAACAGCTTGTAAATCAATCGATCGACATACACTAATTATTGGGATTAGTGTATGTACAATTTCATCCCAATACCCATGTGGGGTTTCAAACAATCAAACACAGGTTTTATTTGTGTAGTTAGACGATGTGTAAAATTTGTCGTCCCAATCAATATCAGTCAAATGTGTGTACATAAACAAATCGTCCGATTTGTTTATAAATATTTATTTTATATACATGTTAAAAATTATATTTTTAATTATAAAATATTTATTCAATCCACATCACACAATCAATTTTCACAACATATTAATCAAACAAACAAGTCATCCATGGTCTGTGGACGACGGGTGTCGGGTGCCGCTAAGCACCGTCTGCATCCTAGTATATATTTCAAACTAGAAAATAAAATAAAAGTGAGGAGTTCTCACCCTGGAGATCCACTCCGTCGTGCTTTATCGAACGATGGTTTGGATTCTATTCAATATTCCAACACAATCTTCATCACGTTGTTCATAGATAAAAATAACATTTTTAGTATGATGCTTATATATATTTAAAAATCATATTTTTATATTCTTAATTATATAAAAATCGTATTTTTAATTCACTATATATATATATAAATAATATTTTTATATTCTTTATTATATAAAAATCGTATTTTTAATTCGCTACATATATAAAAATCACATCTTACAATGTTATATATGAATTAAAAATCGTATTTTTACATTGCTATTATATATAGAAGTCGTATTTTTATATTGTTGTTATATATATATATATATAAATCGTTTATTTTCCCATATAAAAATCCATTCTTTTCAAATATAAAAATCCTGTCTTCTCTGATATAGAAATCCTGTCTTCTCTGATATAAAAATCCTGTCCTTTCTAATTTAAAAATTATGTCTTTTCTAATATAAAAATTCTGTCTTTTCTAATATAAAATTCTGTATAAATATCTCATCTATATATATTTATAAAATTTTATCTTTTTATTTACATATTAAAAAAAATCAAATCTTTAAGAATCATATTTATATAATATTTATTCATTTATATATTTATAAATTTCATTTTAAAATGCTGCTATTATATATATATATAATCAAATTTCCAAACAATGTTGAATCTCTAATTTAACTAAATCAATTACCAAAAAAAAAAAGGAAAAAAAAATAGTTGAAATAAAAACTTACTGTTATCGAAGAGGAGAGTCGTAGGGGGTGCTGCAGGCTGTGGGAGGCGGTGCTTGTGGTGTAGGTGGCGGCGCAAGCTGAGCAGTGGCGGGATCGGGTGGTTAGGTTTATGGTTTGGGGGGATTGGGAGATTTCGAGCTTCGGATTGAGGGAGGGGAGGGCGTTGCAGTCGATCGGAGGAGGATGTGGGTACTCGACGTCGGCGACGCTGTGGGTGGGGGTCGCAACGGGGGAACGGAGGGCGACGAGGTTCTGGGCTCCGTCGGTTGATCGATTTTTTTTTTTTCGTTGACCTGAGAATAGTGAGGGGTGAGAGGTTTGAGGGGTTTATTTACTTTTATATTTAAATTTTTTTCCTTATCCAAAAAGTTACCTTTCATTTCGAACTCCGATCGAGACCCAACGACTGTCGCCCTAGCTAATTCCCCCCATTCCGAACATAATGGGATATGTCCCATAAGCCAATTCCATCATTTCGATCATTTTTCATTTAAATTAAAATATAAATCAATATATATTCAATTTAAAGGTACATTTCAATTTACCGGGGCCACATACGGACTCTAAAAATTCTCGAAAAATATTTCTTGGCTTCATATTGACGATATGTTTCTAAAAAAAACTAATTTCGTCAAATTTAGAGACCGTTTGAAAAGTGACCATTTTCTGGTCGATCCAAATTGACTAAAACTATCAAAACACGTTTTACTTCGCCACGCTCACATATTAACCCCAAAAATTATGAATTTTGGAATCTAGCAATAACTTGACATCCCGGATCCAACAAAAGTGGTTTTGTCGAAAACGGAGGTCATTTGCAAAATTTCCATTTTTAAGGGCTAAAATTCCATAGCGACTATTCTGAATTTTCAATTGTGCATAACTTTTTATTCCCGCTATGAAATTTCAATTTTTTGGATTCGTTGGAAAGATATTTTCAAATAGATTCTAATATTTTTGGTTTCGCTAAAATCCGGTTTATTTCGAATCTTGGACATTCATTTGGAATTTGAAATCGAATTTTCAAACTACCGCGCCATTTTCAATTCCTTTTATATTTAAAAATAATCATTTATATTCCAATGACGATTCAAATAAATATATACTTTCTATTTCTATTCAAAATAAATTTCTAGTCATTATTATTTAAAATAAATCATTTTAAATATTCAAAATTCATCAAAATTGCCAAAATAAAAAATTTAAATTTGTTCTGATTTTCCGGGTTATTACAATCTCCCCCACTTAAAATCTTTTCGTCCCCGAAAAGGAACGGAGCTGAAAGTTGTTTAACTAATCAACTCAACTTTCAGTAATTTCATTATGGCTTAAGTTCGTCAACTTTCCAGTTTCTAAGAACTTTTCAAGTTCTTCAAAAATTTGGCTAACACCCTAAATTTTTGAAAAATTTCGCCATAACCTCCCCTGCACGGGAGCACCGGGAAAATCCCGAAATTGCCATACAGGCCTCTCCAATCCAAAACGAAAAAGAAATAGCCATGCGGCTAGCCAATTGGCTCATAAAATCATCAAAAACCCCAATAAATACAAAAAACATGTACCTATTTGTCGGGCCAACAATTTTATTCCTCTGCTTAGCTTCCCTGCTATGACCTGTCCAATGTATATACATGTATATACATGTATATGCATGCAATTTCTACCAATTTTCAATATAGTTCAACATTTGGTACAATTTGCCTAAATGGTTCAAATTTTGATTAATCAACTAATAATCAAACAACACAATCAACAAACAATTTGTTGATTAGCTTTTCAAATTCAATACAAATAAATATTCAAATACGTTGAATAAGGTTTAAATTTTCAAAACAAAAATTCGTTTTCATTTTAAAAATATACTCTTCCGACTCATTCTAGGACACTATTGATCCCATCTCTAACGAGTCATTCATTATTGGATATTACTAATCCAATTTCTAATGAATTCTTTCGTTTGGTTCTAATATGCCTTGTTCTCCGAGCTTTGTAAACCAAAGCTCTGATACCAAACTGAGACGACCCGAACTTCCCTGTGAAGGAAAGTCCGGATTGAATTGAGGACAAGACGAATCAGAACACAAACAGAAGAACATTTCATTGCTTATTACAACAATTTCATCATAATACAAGAATATACAGAGTATGAATAAACATTATACATCAGAAAAATATCAGAGATTCACAAATTACAATGCAGCGGAAAAATAATACAAAACACAACTGAAAGAGATAAACGGATATAGAGCTTTCACTACAACAAAAAAGGCATTTCATAGCGTTTGAAAACGCTATTATAGTGTAACATAGCGTTTTAGAGAACGCCGTCTAACGACATGCTATGTTAGACCTACAGTTTCAAATAAGACAATAAAAACGCTATGAAAAATATAATTTTATAGCGTTTTTAGCTTGCTATTAAACTAAAACGCTATAAAATTGTTAACCAACCATTACTTTCTATAGCTTTTTTTGCTTATTCTATTATAGTGTTTATTCTTCTTTCATCATAGCGTTTCAAGCTATAAATGCATAGCGTTTAGTGCTAAGTACCATAGTGTTTGTTTGCATAGTCATATAGCGTTTCTAAAACGCTATAATATAACATATTTATTTTCTATTTGTTTACCACATTTCAGCTCTTTCGTATATATTTATAAATATCTCATATATTTACCCATTTCCCACATGTACATGAATTAATGCATTTCACAAACAACCATGTAAATTACAGCATATTATTTCATATATGTCATTCAAACAATGTTTATATATCCAAACTTAATATTTGTACATGTGATTCAAATCACTTTCCACAACTACAAACTTAGCATTTCGTACATGTTGTTTGATCGACTTCTACATGTCCATAATATGTCATACATACTTGCATTAACTAGTTACTATCACAACAATTGAATGATTGATTTAGTCTTGCTTTACTTTTGATATTTTCTTCATAATGCAAGTATTATGGTCCTGTTACAACAAAGATAAGCAATGTTTAGTTCAAAATATTTGATAATTATATAGAATAAAATAAAACAATTCGAATATAAATGGATATTCCCATCACAGAAGCATGAATAATATAATAAAAAAGAACAAGCACAACTAGTAAACACCAGCTTCATAACCAGCTAACAACCGACTGACTAACCATAGTATCAAGCTTCCATGGAGTCAGCACCGCCTACCTTATGCACCTCTCCATCTGAGAAACATTAGGTATATTGTCATTATAATTTTTTGATTTTGAATTCCTCAAGCATCTGCTTCAAATTTATAACCTCCTTACAGAGTCAGCCAAATATGATAGCATAAACCAAGGTGAAAGACTACAAAATAAATAAAGGGACAATCATATGTATTAACCGATACCAAAAGCATACTTTGTAGAGTGGCTTCACTCATTTTATGGACTACTTATGGTTCACTCATCTTTGCTGCATCCACTTCCTCAACCAAAATCTGAGTACGTAATCTTGTATCACAAATTTTAAATTTGGACCGTTGGGTACTATTTTTGCAATGCAAGTTTCAAGATCCTTTACTGCAAGAGGTATTTTCTTTGTTTTAAATTGAATTTTCTATTACTATGTTATATTTACAAAGAATAATTTGGTGAAATCATATCATACTTTTTTCCCATTTATATGGAAAAATCTCTTAATTGTTATTTTTTGCTTTGTAAAATCTATGTTACAATTTCATAAACTGAAAATATTATATCTTCATTATAATTAATGTAGACATGGTTTAATACCACTGCCTTTACCCCTTTGGACATCACTTTGATGCTGCATATGTATTGTCGGGAATGGGTGTGAAATTGATCATCTTAACGTGACGACGCAGATACTGCTTTTCCACTGTTTTGCAGATTACCTTATAGTTAACCCTTGGTCCAAAGCTAAAACTAACGGTTTCATTTATCTTGGTCCAATGATAGCATACATATGGTTGGCACTAACAGTTTTAGTGTATGATTAAGTGAAAAATGCATAATATGATAGTAAAGGCAAGTGTTTGATGCAACAGTATGGATTACCATACGTCTTAGACTCAGTAACAATACACAACATCTTGCATATGAAAGGAAACTTAACTCATTAGTATATATGATCACTACTACAAAACTAGTCATTTGCATCAGTTATTTACCCCCTGTTGCGTCAGTTGTTCGACTGATGCAAATGAAGATGATGCAACAGAAAAAAACTGTTGCGTCAGTTAAATGCCCGATGCAAGTGACGGTTAGTTGCATCGGGTGTTTCCTAAGAACTGATGCTATAGTAGGGATGCAAATAATTCCAATTGCTTTGCATGGCTAGGTCTATTGCATCGCAAATGTAAAACATCCGATGCTGTTGAGCAGATGCAAAAAATAGCATTTGAAACGACCTCAATGTATTGCATCAGTTGCTTACCTAACTACAACCGACGCGAATTGCGTAAAGCAAAAAAATGTTCTTTACTATTTTAGATTTTTAAATATGAAACAATATCAAATGCAATTTAAAATTTTGTAGATGCATTTTTACAACGAATCTGATCAAACAAACAATAACTACATTACCAACCAACACTGTTTATGTGTACAAACCCCAAAAAAACATAAATACACAATTCGTCACGTAGCAAAAATCAACGTACATAACAAAAGTCAACTTACGTATACACATATCAAAAGATCAACTACATCCAATTATACATGATATAACTGGCTAAGATATCCCGAACCTCATCTATCTCTTGTCGGGTATAGGAATCATTTTGTGCAAAAACCTACAATTTATAAGAGGATATTGTTTCAAAACGTTACTCTCATACGATTATTTAATATATAATAGCTAGGAATGAAACAAAGTAGTACCTTTTTTAAATCGATGCTTGCATTGTACTTTTGTTACTATGTCGTGCATATACCTCATCACATAATATACACAATCCGTTGCTCCAAATGTTGGAATTGTCCCACATCGGCTCTAAAACTCTTCTTTACCGAATTGCTGCGGACACTGGTAATATTACAAGATAATATAATAGTTAGTTTTAAATGATTTACATATACCAAACTACATAATGCACAAGAAAGAACAGAAAAACATATCTGGGAAAAAAATGAACAAATTATCTATCGAACAAGTGAATTAACTTGAGAAAAAACCATATGAAAATAAGCAGTAAACACAGCAAGCCAACAGAAGAAAGTTGGGTAAAAAAGAATACACTAATATATTAACTCATTTCCCAGGTAGTGAGCTAGTGCGGATCTAGTAGGTGAAGGGATACACGCGACACGTTACTGCGTAGACAGTATTACAACTACAACGCAGAAGCCAAGGATAACATATAAGCAGGTGTAAGATAGAAGAAGTAATTAAGGTAAGATAAAATTGTTAAGTACATCATCCTCAGCAGGAAAAGTAATGAAATATCTAAATTAGTGCTCTGCACAGCTGAGTGAAAATAGAATGGACAAACTGAAGAAAATTTCATGTCAGAAGATAGTTACTGTAAGGATTCTAATGCAAGAGTTGAAAGCTACAACTCATTTTTTTTTCTATTGGTCGAGTATGTATTATTTCAGTTTTCCCCACAGTAAAATTTGTTTTTCATTCTTATCCCCTCAAATTAACCAAATTGGAAAAACCTAATGGGATCAAATCTTTACTCAGGGTAGTAGTAACAATTTGAGAAAGTTTCTGAATTTGGTTGAATGTTTTTGGAAATGTAACTAGAAGTTCAATGGGAAAATGGAGTGTTTTGAGGATAAAGAAAATGATGACATGGCAGTTTGATGAGCAAGGCACTGATATAATGAGTGAAATGTAGTTTTAGATGAACACAATGATGGGTTTGAATGAATTAATGATGCAGAAGTGAATTTTGACAAATGTTCGATGAAATTAAATGTTGAGATGATGAGGACGGCTGTATGTGCACTGACAACACTAATGCACTGACAAAAAAAATTATGCAGTAAATTTTTGGTTTAAAATAAATAAATAAATAAAACCTCGTATTATTCACATTCGTAGAATCAAAGATAATTAACAATGCATAGCCAACAGAAAATATATCCTTATATTTTCAGCTAAGATAATATGAACCTGATGATTGTATAGGGTAGGCCAGAATTGCGAACATAATCTTCTCCCATCTTCTTATACTTTAAAAAACGCCAAATAGATTCATTATACTGCATCCAAAATAATTTGGAACAGTGATGTGATCCTTTAGATAAGAAAAAACTGAATCCAAGCAAGAAACTGCAATAAAAAGTAAGTGTGTACACATATTCTTGCACTACAATTTATGATGTATAGTGTTAATAGGTTAGGAATTAAATGTTTACCGTCTCCTCTCTAGTCTCTACACTGTATCACGCCCTTCCAAGCCCAAAATCTAATTACTAAAATAATCCTAACTGAGATCAAAGATGCTATGGTCTCTCTAAAATCATCAAGTGTTGGTGGCCTTGATGGTTTTAATACTGCAAAAGTTGCTGGCAAATGGTTGAAGAAGGCTTTACTGAAGCTATGTAATTTTCCTTCTTTTTTTTAAATCCAACAAACTACCTGAAAATATCAATGAAGCTATATAATTTAAAGCATAACAAATGGTTGAAGATTCAATCTCACGCAGTCGTTCCTACCACAGTCTGCTTAAAAGCTTTAAAAAATGAAAATTTTGTTTATATCCATATAATCTTTTGAGTTTTAAATTTCACAAAATTGTCAGTCACTTCATCCACACAGACATTTTCATCCCATTCGTTTTATTCCCAACTCTATGTATTACTAGCAGAACATTTGACCTGATCAATATAGCTTAATCCCAATGTACATTATTTAATTTCTGAAGTAAAATGTAAACAATACAATTAACATGCACACATACATGCACAAAAAATCAAATGGAGCATTAAATTCTGAAATTCCTACAACCAAATCCCCTGAAATGCAATGGTGCAGAGAAAAACTCATCAGCAACAAGCGTACAATCACGTTGGATGATTAATTAACCGTTGATCAAGTGTTTCATGAATATATTTCTCTTCTCACAAGTTTCTGCAATCTTTCTAGTTTCTAACAGTTACCAAAATCAGATATACATATGTTATCCACCCTTTCTGAATTTACCCCAATTAACTCTAGTAATATTATTCACCTTAGCCATATACTCAAATATATATCTAACAGTGGAGTTTATTTCATCTTAAATTGTCTACATACAGGAAACGAAGTAGCTCCACCTAAACATCACACGTTAACCAAAGAGGTTCATCAAACTGCCCAGTCAACTTCTCCCCACCAACTTCACCCAAACTCAACTCCTCCAAACCAATCCCAACCCCACCTCCCTCATTCCACCTAGGCCTACCATCCTCCGATGCATTCCACGTCAGCCTCCTCAACCCATTCTCATCCACCCTACACACGTACAACTCCCCATACGGCTGAAACTGGTTCGGCATCGACACCAGCTCCGCCAACACTGCACCGAAATTAGCCGTGAAAACCAACCACTTCGAATCCGGACTAAAACACACATGATTGATCTTCTCCCTATCCACCTCCTCCGACCCCTCCTCCTCCGCTACATACACACGCCTCAGTCCCGTCCCATCCGACTTCACCAGATACACGCTGAAAGCCGCCTCATTCTTCGAATTATGCTTGTTCGACGAGAACGCTATCCATTCCCTGTCCGGCGACCAACACGGAATCGTGTTGATCCATTCCCCCTCCGTCAACCTACGCATGATTCCGATTTCACCCTTAACTGCATCCATGACATACAAATTTTTAAATCCTGACTGTCCAGATCAGAACACGATCCATTTACCATCCGGAGAAACCGATGGAAACGCGCTTTTAACAACGTCCGATCTCGTCAGCAACTTCACCTCCGATGAAACCACCTCCCGATCATCCAAATCGTTCATGTTAAACTCGACCATCGCGATCTAAACCGCCGCTTTAACGGACTCGAAAATTGGTCCTATGGCTGTGAATATTACGCCCTTTTCGACCGTACTCCAAACGGTGAAAAACGCATTGACTCTTTCACCTTCGTCCATCTTTTGGTGTTGTTCAACTGCATCACCATCAACCCCGGACTTTTGAAGAAGTCGCCGTTTGTCACTACATATTTGTCGTTTAGTGAAAATGAAGGAAAGCTCATCGGAGTTCTCAACTATATGTATATGTGCATGTTAATTATATTGTTTACATTTTGTTTTAAGGATAAAATTATATTATTCATCACAACAACAGAGCAATATATGTGTTTTTTTATTTATATTACTATTTTTTGTGTTTACAATCCTTTTTCCGTTGAACTATCAAGTGCAGAAATTAGTCCGGATAAGTTATACTTGTCATACTATCCTATTCATTACAACTTACAAGTTACTATATATGATCATATATTACTTTTTTTTGTGGAAATTGTTCTTGATCGATATCGAGTGGGGGTGCATGTCGCACTTTCAGTTTTGTGGAAATTTGAATCCATACCTTATTCTCAAAATTGATACTCTTATATTGCATACATGGAAGATCATTCACAATTATTATTCGATTTTTGTTCGAATGTTCTTAATATTGAAAAAAAAATTGGTAGAATATTTTATATAGATTTATAGTGAAAACTAAATCACCTTAATATGCTTCCACTGAAAGATAGGTCCTCGTGACTTGCCACCCAATGTCCTGTAAATTTTAAAGGCTCTGCACATGCAAAAATTATAAATATTAGTTCATTGTTACTGTCGTCAAAATTATAAATATGCAATGAGACGAGTGAAACAAGTTCCTATAGCAAGCAATTGCTAGCTAACATTAAACTGTAAATAATTATGTAGAGAATTATATAAAAGAGCAAATAAATACAATTTACACGCTCACTTGTGGCTAAATTTCCAGTTTGTGTTCGGCATGCGGATCAAAAACATAAAATTCACTCATTTCTACGCAGAAAACAAGCAGTAGACAACGTTTCTGCATTATAAGATGTATAGAAAATTAAAATCGGCAGCAAATTTGTAAACTAGTTACTTTAAGTGTGCTGCTATTCACACCCCCATTTGGACTATTGGCCACCTTTAAAAAATTAATAGATTGTATTATTTTTGACCTACTTCCTACCACCACTTTATTTCTTTTCACTCAGTCAATAACAGTCGTACTGTCTCTTCTCTCTTCTTTTCAAACAACGTAAATTCTCATATATCAAACCCTAAACCATAAGAAAAAAATATTTTTTTTTGCTGAGCAGAGGATGGAAGATAAAGACAAAAAAGATGTTAGTTTTGTATATCATGCTGCATAATCTATTCTGTTGTTATAGAATTTTCTTTTTTTAGGGTTTTGTATTAATTTTTGTAGGAGCTTTTTTTCACCCTTCTCTCTACTTCGAGTTTGGAAGACATTAATTTCGATGACGTTGTAATAGAGAATGACATTGTAAGTTATTGAATTTTAGGGTTTTCTTCATACAACAACAATTTATATGTCAAAATTTACAAAAAAAAAATTATTTTTATTATTTTTATTTTATTTTTGTAGGAAGATAATATGATTGACGATGATAAACTTGATAACTATGTGGATGATAGTAATAGGCCGCAAGATGATCAATCAAATGCCGTTGAAGACACAAAAGTTGATTTGATAGATCATTTTACAACTGATGAAGTATGTAGTTTGTACTTAATTTACAATCACTATTTTTCATGTAAATCTGGAAGTGTGTTAATTTTTTTTTGTTAAACGATGTGATTTCGGATATTTGATTCGCAGAATACGCTGATTCGTTGGTGTAAAACAACAGGGAAAAAATTGAATACTGTTGTAGAGCGATTCGATGGTGTTAATCAGCTGATTGAACGCTTGAAATTGGGTTGATAATTTAGGTAAATCTTGAAGCTTGTAGAGTGATGGAGAAAATTTCAGGAAGAAGACTTTTTTTTTGGAACAATGAAGAATTAAAGGCAGAGGTGGTAGCCGATTAGAAATTAAATAATTTAGGTGGTGTAAAGGAGTAGAGAGACATAAAAAAGAGGTGGCCATTAGTATAGGTGGCCAGAAGTCTAAATGGGGGTGTGAATAGCAGCACACTACTTTAATGTCCACACCCTTCATAATGCGGGGCTAAAAGTAATTTCTTAGCTGTTGTTGCCCTCCATGTGTTCAACAAATATGTATATGTAGAGTCTGATATTTCAAATGTGTTGTTTTTTTGTTATTTGTAGGTAGGTATTTCAAGTGTGTTTTTTTTCCAGTAAAGTAAGCAACCTGACATCAACCCATTCCTCGACAACTTGAAAACGTTATATTCTTATAATAAATATGCAATATTTGTGAAATTTTCATAAATTTAGGCAGACACTGAATATTAGCTACAAAATCGAAGAAGTTAAATTTCGGATTATACATGAAATTTACAAAAATAAAAATTAATTACATTACGCGTCTAACCAATCAATACAAACCACTTGTTGTTTGATATCATTAATGTATTTCCTTTCTTTTTAAAATTACAGAGATACTTATAACTTAATCCTTTTTGCTGAATATCACTACTAAATGTTTAGGTGTTACAGACAAAAACAATCATCCCTATTGAGGCAAATAGGGACAGAATATTAGACTAAAACGCCTCTATTATTAAGAGATGCAGTTTCGATTATGCCCCAAAAAAGAGTGTCCTTAATGTACATCAGAGGCAAGTAAAATGACTCCTTGTTTACCTGTACCTGTATGTAAATTGCAGGTAAAATGAAACTTCATATCAGAAAATCATAGTCATGTGATAAAAAGCACTATAAAAAGTCATGCAAACAAGAAAATGTATGCAACTAATCCGAATAATTCGGAATCAGTTCAACTGAATCTTGAATTGCGAATTCACAGCCAGCTATCGTTCTCTTAATTTTTACAATCCATTACATGTTTATCTTTGTTTAATTTTTGTTGTTTACATGTCTTATCCACTAATTCAACCAGGTCTTCTATGCGAATGAACTTTTTAACACATATACCAGTTAATTGGTGGCATTGAAATGCCCATTAGTAGACCTGAATGGTTGAATTTATTAGTAGTATTTTTGAGCATGTTTAGCGAAAATGTTCGCATGCTATTTGAGTAAGCTATAGTTACTGTGTAATGTTGGATGGCGATAAAACGGAATCTAAATGTAACGATCCACGATTTTTAGTTTTATTTAGATTATCACAAGTAACAATTATGTTATGATATCTATGTCATAATAATTCGACTCAAAAGATTTTCCCTTTCTCACAATATAGCGTCTAGGACCATATTGGGTTATCGATAACATCACTAGACAAATATGGTTTAAATTCTAATGTTCCTTCATCCGTTCTACATTTTCTTGTTTGCATGATTGCGTAATCTGATCAAAGTGGATATATGTGCAGGTGTTATTAATAATGGAAGTGAACTCTACTGTACTCAATTCGGAAGCTAATGCAGCAAACACTACTTGAATAATAATGTCTTAAGTGAAGAAATCACTGATATAATTCATGATCTTCTGAGTTGAACAATAATAATATAAAAGGAAATACTAATCAAAATATTCCTGCAGTTATACAGTCAGCAAAAAAAGTTTATAGTAGCAGTACAAAACGTATTCTTCATGTTTAACACTCTGATCACTATAAATATAGAAATTGAAAATAACATGACTGGTAACATTGAAAATAATAAGGACACGGATTCCAGTCATTCTGGTAGCAGGATAGACACTAGTGATCAATATATATCTATTATTTTGCTCAAAGGAGGTGGTTTATGGCAATATATTCTTATAACACTGGGGACCAAAAAGTTGACCTATGGCAATATTTAATAGAGCAATATTGTAAGTTTAGTTTATTGTGCATAGTTTCGGGTGACTTTGACGCGATACTGTCAAGTCAAGACAGAAATAATAGTGGTAACTTCAACTCAATGCATGACATAGATTTTATCAATTGCATAAGTTAACCAGAATTTCCTAGTAATTTTAACATGGAGATGGGGAACTAATTTCTCTATTCATAGTAAAATTGATAGGGCCATTGTTAACTCCTATGGATAGATAAATCCTCAAAATTCAGAATTAATTCTGGCAACCATTCTTTAAGTGTTCACACCACAATTTCAGTTAAGTTTATAAACTACATATATGTTAAATGCTCTAAAATTATTATCCAAAAGTAGTACTTGGCATACTCCTAATAATGAAAACTTGTTGGACCAGTATATTAATTCTTGTTGTGTACAAGCAAGCAGAGCATCAACAATCCTTTTCGTTTACAATTACAAATGGTATAAACTAATCGAGATGCTACTACATGTTCATTCTGAGTTGAGAGTAACTGGACATAATAAAGTTTACAAATCATTTTCAGATGTAATTAAAGGCAAAGAAGGAAGATTTCATGAGATTTTGCTTGGTAAACGGGTTGGGACGTTCCGTCATTGTCGTCGGTCCTTCGCTTTCATTACATCAATGTGGGTTACCTCGAGACTTGCAATAATTTTATAAAATTATTATATGCAATTAAAACTATTATATGTAATAATTTTTTATCTCCACGTTAATAATCCATATTCAAAAATAATTAAGAAACAACTTCCGGAAAAGAAAAGAAGAGCCAAAAAAGTGATCAAATCACATGCAAATAAGCAAATATCGTTAAGGAATTACGATCTAATCTAGGGTAGGTATGAGGATATTTAATCCATTAAGCTACATATACATGAAGTGCACATTGTAATATTCATTTTCCTTTTTAAATAAATACACTGTAACAAAGCAGCAAAATTTGAACCAAATATGAAAAAAAAAAAGGGACTAACCAGTTTGAAACGCTATTTGTGAGGTGCACAGTGTGGTCAACAGTGATGGATTTTGACTCTGCGCTTGCAATAGTGGGATTGTACTCCTCTTGAGAACCTTGGCAGTTTGACATGACTATCAAGCCAGTGCTGGTGAAACATCCCTGTATATAATAAATTTATGAATCAGTACAATGAGTTGGATTAAATGTCGCTAGTTTTTGCTTCAACTGTTAATAACACCACTGCCAAAGTCATTTAGGATCTTCAGCTTACCTGCTTGTTTCTCACTAACACAATCAAAATAAAAAATTGTCAAACAAGCTGATGCCTGAAGCAATTTTCTTCGGTCAACAGCCTACCTTCAGCAACCGTATTTTTGCGATATGTGGCATAAAAAGACCTGACTTTAACTCATGTACAAATTACTTATTCAATGAGTGTGATATATAAAATTACTTTTCTTACTGACTGCAGTTCCTCTACTATTGTCATTAAAAGATTTACATATTTCTTACACAAATTTTTTTCTTACAAGCAGTTTGGATTTCAAAAAAAAAATCTTACACATAAATTCCTTCAAGAACGGAGAATTAAACTGATTAAATGCAATTTGGATTTGAAGATAGGGTCAATAAAATTTTTAGTTTTTACGCAATGCATATTGTATTGCATGTTTCAGGTATGTGTTTAGTTATCCCCATATATATATATATGTATCATTGTATTGCAGTAAAAGAAAATACTCTGTATTAAGGCATATTTACACGTTGCTTGTGAACTTAATTAGTTAAATTCAATGTAGAGCATTGTTTAACATGTCACATATTTGAACTGTTGATCTTTAGATATATTGTATAACGTAATTAGTTACGCCTCTGACCACTGCCTCATCATCATCATGTTGGTATAATTTATATTGATACGCAATTAAATATTTTTTGTTCATGTTTTACATCATTCAATTGCAGTTTCTGAAAACAGTCTATACATGTTTAAATACACTCTTCTCTTTTGGTTGTGAACTTAGTCCAATGTAAATGTAGAACATTGGTCGACATAATGGAACTATTGATCTTTAGATATAACATAAACAGTTCTGTCGATCTTTAGTTAAAAAATACTGATTCAATATTTAATCATTCCCAATATTTGATCATTCTCACGATCCGCCCACCGCAGACCAAATTCCTGGTTACGTCTCTGAGTATATTAATCAGGAGCCTTAACATCCCTACTGCTACTTTAAGCAACAATTTTCTTGTTTCAAATATATATTAAATAAAGTTCATCAGACAATATGCTGATAATAATTTTCATTAAGAAAAAATAATATGATAAAGTACAATGTTCATCTGATAACCAGGTACGAAAGGAAGAAAAACCATTGATTTCTAGGGGCAATTTGTATTTGATGGAGGATTTTGGCCCTGCATTAAAAATCAGGCATCACATCCTGTTGAAACAGCAACTTCAAATAGAAACTATACATTACTCAAAACTTTATCGTCTCCTCATTCACATAATTCAAACATTACAATCCATCAGTATAGTCATACACATCAGTAACCAAAGCAATATCAACCACAATACGTTAAAGTACAATACCACCACCTACATTTTATAACCAACAAAGCATGATTTTGGTTCAGGAAAACCATCAAAGAGTCAAGGTGTAATTTAAACAAGATAAATGTCAGAACAAGTTATCAACATGGCAAAATTGCAATGTGGAACAAAACAGTAAAAGCATGGAATAATAAATCGAAAAAGATGAATAAAAATAGAGGCTTTCTAAATGAATTTAGTGCTTTGGTTTGTATTCCATACTAAAAACAAAGATGAAGCTGCTGAGGTCATACGATACTCTGTGTTGTTTGGTTTTTGCTTGTAGATCGAACTTTATCAAATCTTGGAGTGATAGGCATAATCTGAATGATTTGTGTTCCAGATGTGGAAGTAGTGATCACAGAGCTCGTATGTGTAAAGATCAGATATATTGTTTCAGTTGTGTTTTTTTTAGCCACTAAAAATCTAGACGTGTTTTCAAAAGAATCATTTTTGTTTATTTTCAATAAGTTTCTGGAATCAAAAAATTGTTTTTTGCAATTCTTTCTCTACTGATTTGAAGCATGGTTTATAATTATTTGATAAAATCTTTTTGGCATTTCAATGCTTTTCAGTCTGCCACTCTCTTTGGCCAGAAGAAGGCCACAGAATTTAGTGACTCTTCATTTTTCCTCCGTCTACTGAAACCATCCAATCTTAAAGAGCATGATTTTAATTTCTATTTGGAATTCTTGAAACCAAAATCTCTCTTACACAAGCATGGAGATTTTCCGCACTCCTCGAGCACGCCCAACTCAGTACTAATCAAATTCCACCTCAAAATCATGAGAGTTCCATCATCTCATAACTTGGATAAAGCAATGGGACTCACAGTGCAGTAACCAATGAATCACCAACGGAAAGCGCGAATTCAAACAAAATCATCTCAAAGAATAGATCGACAGAATTTATAGCAATGTATACAGTATACACTCCAAATCAGAGCACAATCCCAGCTTTGTTACCAATTAAAATCTAAATCGAAATCTTATGTATGATGGCACAATCCCAGAATATAACATTCCAAAAAAATTATAAGTTTAATACCTAAAATTTATCTGCCATGAAGTCAAAATCGAAATCCAAATCGGCAAAAGAAATTGATAAAGGAAATAAGCAATCAAAGTTAATACCTAGAAGAGCGGCAATTGAAGGCAGAAGTGAATCGACAGTTTCGATTTTCCCCCCCTTTCTTCTCTCTCTCTCGTCTCGTATGACTAGCGCGAATGAAAGAAAAAGAGCGCACAGCAGTGAAATTTTAGGGAAATAGGACCTTGGATACCAGCAAAATTAACTTGGTTTTGGGCCGAAAGTAAGACCCGGTTGGAGGCTAACTTATCTGCTTCCACTTAGTTGCATCCAATTATAAATTGACGAAGCAAATAACGATATTATTTTGATCTTACGTGTATTTGCTTTTAATTATTTGCTTCAACGAAAATGAAACCGATGCAAAAAAAAAATATTTGCTTCAGTTGCAAACATAAGTGAAGCATGCACACTAATTTGCTTCTGCTTATTTGCTTCAACGACTGATTAGAACCGACGCGAAATACAATTTCACGTCATCTAATGCTTCTTCTATACCAATTGCTTCAACAGATAAATATGAACTGATGCGATTGAATATATTTGCATCAGTTGTTAGCATAACTGATGCAACTGAGGCAAAGCAACAACCTTGTTTTGTAGTAGTGGATACAGAGGTTGAAAAATAACGAAATGAAAATAAATTGTGCATTAGACTCAACTGCAGTAAAATATATGTACCTGGTTGCTTCAAATCTGAATCCATTTGGCACTATCAGGCTCAGCTACAAAAAACTGCCTGCTGAATTTTTCTTTGAATTAAAAACCAGAGAAAATATGTTCCGACTTTTAAAACTAAAGAGAAAAGAATATTACAGAAAAATGATTTGCCTTATTTCATTTGATTCACAACGTTATTTGTACACAAATTTTGAGCACAATTACAGAATAAAAAAATTATTGACTTGTTACTGAATGTGATTATCCAAACAAAAAAGTATTTGATACAGAGTTATGACTTACAACTAACCTTTTAAGTTATAATAGTTAAAGATCAAGTAATACAACCCAAACAAAATAATTCCTTTGAAATTTGAAAGAATAAAATGTTTATTGTATTTATTAAATTATAGCGGTAATAGCCGAAGGCATGACATCCATAACAAAAAGAACAAATGCTCTTTTCTTTGTGTGACTGATTGATAGACATATATGTAAACAATGTAGTTGACAATTTTTGTAATGAAATTTATTAATTATAATACAAGTAATCAAAAAATGTGAAGGGGGTGTACCTCAATTGTGTGACCCTGATTTGCCCAGATATACAACTCCCCATTTTCCTCTAAGAGACTAAATCATTACTTATCATCCTTCCGAACTGCCTGTATAAACTGATCCGTTAGGATACGACAGATAAAAATATTTTATGATGGTTAAGTACTGCATGCAACACACCTGCGATGCTTTATCGGATAAACATGCATGCTGAACAGAAAAACGATATTTAAACTTATTCAAGTATATAACGGCAAGGGCTAATGTACTATAGAGCCAAATGGGGCCAAGGCCTTATCTCATTTTCTGCTATTCATTTACAAATTATACTTTTCAAGCAATTTGCCTTATCTAAGGCCGATCTTTTGCCCTATTTAAAATTGTTGTCCTATTTGATATCATTTGCTTGCCCCACCACTGGTGTTTGTCACTGCCCAAGTTTAAATATTATTATTGTTATAGGGCAAGAAGTAGTGGAACTTCACTGTATTGCACAAAAGCAAGCAATCTACTGACAGCATTTCAGAACAGTGATGGAATTTTGTTGCATTGTATCATATGCTTATAATAACATAGACAAAGGAAAGGACCTATGAGAGTATATATTACATAGGGGAATACAACAAGCATGCCATGGGTAATTTGTAGGATGTGAGAATGAGATCCCATACTTACAAAATAGAATATCACAAGGGGTACAGAGCTCACTTGTGGATACAGACCTTGATTGTATTGGGGTCACCAGTCTTATCGTGCCATAGGGAACGACTAATTATTGTACATGTTGTAGGGTCAAATTTTGTCAACTCCTAGCAAAATGTACAAAGTTTTCCCTAAATGAGAATGTTTTTCTTGATTCTCATGATTTTGCGTTCACTTTAGCAACCGTTCCACATGCGACCATTAATTATGCCAGGCCATTCTCATGGTGAAATTTTTTATTTACATGGTTGTAACATCTGAACATTAATTATGCCATGCTATATGTAAGTAGATGATAATTTCGCTGAAGTTATTTGTGAAATCAACAGATTTTTTTTACTATAAATGAACCTATATAGATAGATAGTAGCAATGTGCAACATGTGATATGTTGACCATGCAAAGGAACTTGAATTAAACCCTCAACCATGTTCTCATCTCATCCATTGAAATTTATACAAGACTTATATAACTTTAAGCTCAAAGACATGAATTAAATTGAACCTTGAATTATCCAACTTAACTAGGCTCTATGATAAGCTTAAAAAAAAATAATGTGGCTAAACCCACAAGACCGTGTAGCTAAAACAATTTCCAAAGCATAAATAACATCGCCTGTAGATATATTGGAATTGGAAAAGGTACAAGTTATAAAACAAATAAAGTTGATGTTACACTTATCAAATTAATTTTAGCATTTAATGTGGAGATCAGTTTTAGCAAAGGCATTCAATCATACCATTTTAAACATTATACAGAAAAGGAATTCTGATAATATTAACAAAATTAAATAACATTTCAATTCAAAAGTTAACAGATGTTTATGGATTTAATCCCATGTTTAGTTCCGAGGAGGTTGGAACTCCAAAATAATATCTTCTGGAGATGATATTTATGGCCTGAAGCTATATTTGTAAAGCTGAAGACTATTATAATTCAGAACTAGGACATTAGCTTTATTTCTGTTAATAATGGATATTTTTATGCTTTGTACATTTGAAATATCATTATATATTTTGTTACCTGCTTAAGCTCTCTAAGCAAATTACAACATGTAAGGTCTTTTGTACAATATATATAGCTTATTATATGTAAGCAAAATAATATATAATGAAACACTAGTGAATGAATCTGATGTATGACGATGAAGACTATTATGATAGCGAAGACCTAAAAAGAGTAACGAGTAAGAAGGAAGCCAACCATGATGGTTCAAAAAGAGATCCAGCTGTATAGGTGCTAGTAAGCATGCCAAATGATGTTGCTTTTAGAATTCTGCCTCTTTGTCAGCCTATGCACCAGTAAAGTATGCCATGCTTAGTGACCCTTGACATTAAAATACATTTGTTTGTTATACTTGTTATGTTATTTGTAGTACATCATTGTGTCTAAACAAAGGGTATAAAAATAATATAATTATAAGCCTGGGAAACATAACTTACAACCGTTTAAAAGAATGAGGTTATTTTTCAATGTATTATGCAAAATTGCCAAGTAACACCTAAAAATTCAAGTTTATGAACATATTGCATCGGGGTTTCAAGAATCCGTCAAATGCAAAAAAATAAAAAATTCTCAATGTCACATAAGCAACTAAATATCATTGCATGAATCTACTATAGAATATTCCTTTTACCTTCCTGATGATGTGGTAAGCATAAATGAATGGCCTTGATCGGTCATATGCAAGTACGAATATACAAAGCACTAGTAAAAACATGTTTTATTGATGGTATCTTCAAATGTATAATTCTAGTTTATTATCTCGACCCTTTTGAATGTTAAAAAGTATTATTTTTGTTAAGTTCATTACATACATGCAAAGTCAATCGAGTATTGTTCCCTTTGGCATTTAAACAAGTCAATCAGTGCAGGGTGATGGTGCAAATTTAAAACAAATACATACAAGCTATAACTAAAAAGAAACACCATCTATATTACGCTCTACAATCTACAATGTGATTATGATATGATTCGATCTAATATTCTATTTCACATGAAAACAAGCAGAATACAAGTAGATTGAAAAATATTTCTATGCTACAACGTGAAAATGGCTTGCACAATGAATTACTTGTTGGAAGATCATTGTCACATTTTGACTAGTTTATCTTTAAAACATATTATTTGAAGCAAAAATGTAGAAGATTCAGGAATTACAACAACTTACATTTGTAAAAGTTTCCATACAATTACTTGCAAACTTAAATGGCAAGTTTAAAGATGACATATAAAATAATTTCCATTTTAAGCATGCAATCTCATATACATTTTAAGGCATGTTATAGAAACATTACTTAATGGAGTGATACCAGCAGTTATGCAAAGATGTAGCAGTGCTTTGTGACTGCTTTCCTAAAAGACTTCCCACGAGAAGGGTAATTATTATAGTTGCCAATTCTAGCATTTGTGCCATTAATTCATAGTGTGCAAGTTATTTATTTACATAAACTTAGCAAATAATAACCATTTTTCCTGTTATACAATAACGAAACTGCTTCCTGTAGTTTTAGCAAAACTGTTTTTATCATCAATCAAACTAATTATCAAATGTAGTTTTCACGGGTACTGCTAATTTTTTTTTTAATGTTTCTATCAGTATATTATTTTAAAAAACATAAGAAACTTTTAATATTACAATGGATGGGGATTACCTGTCCAACTGGCCTTCCAAAGAACAATTATGCAGAAAATATAATCTGTGAAATTTTCCTGTCTGAATTGACGCAAACCAATCATGTAGCAAACATTTTTCCTACATATATGAATAACAGTTATTAATCATGCAAAACCATTGCTCATTACGTCTGGTATAATAGTGGATTCTAAACGGTATTAAGAATTTTCTGATGTGTAGTATTGCAAACATATACGTATGTGACAGATTTTTGAACAGTGGATTGATACAATTAAGTGTGAAGCTTCCAAGAAGTCTAGTCAATTTTTTAGATAGCTTATTCATATTATGAGATATGACATTTTTAGGTGTGTTAAGTGAGGTTTTTCTATAGGATTTCTTTTTAACTGGTTGATGGTGATACTTACAGTAACTCTAGCAAAAACAATTGAAATATAGAAATTAATTTCTAGCCAAACGAAACATAAAAGAATAGGCACAACATAAGTATACACTGCTATCTTTTCATTTGACCTAGGTATCTAGAACTAGGCAAAGCAACTGGAGTGGAACTGCTCCTGATTTGAGTAGAATTCAGCCAATTTTAAAAGCCTGAATCAATGAAAGTCAGTAAAACAACAAAAGAAAGCCACAATTGCACAATGAAAAGGAAACTTAATTTTAATAGCTGTGAAGAGTATATACAACAAAATTAGGGTTGGAGGCGTACCTTCGGTTATTCGTAGTGAAAGCTTACACCTCAGCCAATTCGTACCGTAGGTATTAAAGCTGTCGTTTTTCCTGGAAAAACGATAAGTACATCCGTTCGGAAGTTACGATGAAGGAATAGGAGGAGAAAAAAGAGAAGGCGGAGCTAATGAACATATCAGTGGCAAACAAAAGAGGCATGATATCTTAGGGTTTTCCATTGTCTCTTCGGAAAGAGGAAGAAACAGATAAGTCTGGACTGGAGAATGAAATGAAAATAAAAACAATCGGCTGCCGCAAAAATAAATTTTAGCCCACTCTAAAACCTATTACATTGTGACACATAGCGTTGTATTTTTATTTTAGTTTATTTTTTGCGTTTTTGACCTGGTCGATATAGCGCTCACCACGAAAACGCTAATTTATTGAATTTTCTAATGCTGTAGATAATAGTTTTTGTTGTAGTGTTTCTGAATATCATTCCAGCTATAAAGTAGGATCCTGTGAATATAAATCTGCAAAACCAAAACTACTAGCTGCCCGTGCGGAAGATAGGGCACCAGAGTTTAGGTTAAAACAATAAACTCCAAGTCAGTCTGTGATTGGTGTGAGAACCAAAACAGTTATTTAAAACTTTACTTTAAATCAGATATATCAAGGGACCACGCCGTATAACACGGAACGGGTTTTCTCCCAAGAATACCAGTGCATATAACAAAACAGCGCAATGCTTTTTTGAAAAAATGAAGCTATTATACCTATCACACAATGCAACGCAAGCCGGAGGATAGAGTTTTCCCTTATAATACCCAAACATGTTTGGTACGTTAAAACAAATTGTTCGATACTATTATAAGTGTATAGTGTATAAAACAACTTCAAATATAAATGTATCAATCCTAGATGTCATGGGTACCATATATCATGTCGCCAATACTAGGTTCTACAATCAAAACCGCAAAGTCACGTATTTGAAAGTTGGATTTCCATCTGTGAACCAAGGTAAGGGATCGTCCTTACCGCTTCGAGACACTCTAGCCCGTGTCTCAGGCAAGTACTCTGTCAAGCCTTTAAATCATCAGGGCCGGTTCACTCGTTGTGGATTAAAATGCCTAAACACTGCGCTTCTCCGCCCTATAAGGCGTCAATGAGCCAAATGACTCCATCGGTCCAGGATCGACCGATATAACCGAGGCGCATCACTATCCATCATCCACATAAGTAAAATGTCAGGGCGTGCAAAATGCTGACACCACTCCTAGCTAGAAGGAAACGCATGCCTTCCCTAATGTCCTCTCCCGTTTCTGGTCCACACCGGGGTGTGAGGCTCGCGAATTAACGCTACAAAAAGCTACGCCACAAAGGCCGTGCTTTGATCATCAACCACAAGACTCTGCTTTTCAATAGAAGCCTTGATCATTTGCATCTCAACATGCCACACAGGCAATTCACGCTATGCAACCGATGTATATCAATCACACAGAATGAAATCCAATGTCAGGCACACATCCATTTACAAGTTCATTCTAGATCTGAACGAAACCGGAGGCACCTTATTCCTCCCTCATATGTTCAATACATGGGAGAGGCCCTCGCATACCCATCGATCTCCAAGTACGTTTGGACGATCACAATTTATTATCTCGTCTTGGGTGTACAACCCAATCAAGACATCAGTAATCATCCAAACGATGTGAAGACCTCTGGCCTTCAACCACCATCTTCATCCTCGACACATCGTCAAATCAGTTATTCAGAATGGGATAAACCTGGTCTTTCTGAATAACTCGCGTATATAATAAACAAGTACTATAAAAACACAACATACGCCTCATTCCAATCCAGAATATTTTTTTATTCAAATATTATTATACTTTGGGAAAGGTTCCCGTTAATTTTATCAAAGATAAATTCTTTAAATTTATTCTTTAATCTTGCTTTGGAATTCATTTCAATCTAATTAAAGATGCATTAAAACTCCACTTGGTTTCAATCTTCCCAAAAATCAATATTAATGATTGTTTAACTTGGGAAATCATATCCTATCTTTAACTGAGTTAAAGAACCAATTTCATTTAAAACACAGCTCACGATAAACCCAAAATCACATTCCATTCCAACAGCCTTTAACCATAAATTAGCAAGTGAACAATCCCCTAAGTATTAACCCCGAAGGCCGAAAACAACATCAGATCAATACCCAAGAAACCATTCAACTTAACTAATCTCCAGTTAGTTTCTGATTTCCTTAACTCCGTTGGGTCTAAGAACAGTATTATTAAAAATACCCTTCAAGACAACCCAAAATCTCATCCCATTAACAATGAAATCTTCATGGAAAACAAATCGATATATGTAATCGATAAACTTCCATATCCAACTGATAATATAAATGGAATAACGACAAGGCATTTTAAATTCCATATATATTAACTGTCTTCCTCTACAGGAGCTTACTTCGATTATTACCAAATCGAATTCCATTCAATTCCAATTTAATATATTAAATTGGAAAACTTTACTTTGGAAAATCTCCTTTAAATCTTAACAAAAGATTTATAAATTCCAAATCCCATTTCACTTTAAATTGGGTAAAAGAACGAATGTCGCTAAAACACAGTTCACAATAAACCCAATTCACATTCCATCAGTCTTTAACCGTGAATTAGTAAGAGAACAATTCCCTAAGTGTTAACCCCGAAGGCCGAAACGAACATCAGATCAATACCCAAGAAACCATTCAACTTAACTAATCTCCAGCCAGTTTCTAATTTTCTTAACTCCATTGGGTTCAAGAACAGTATTATTAAAGATACCATTCACGACAAACCCAAAATCCAATTTGATATTAAATACAAGGCTCTGAATAGAAAATATATCGGCTTATATTCAATATCAAATTCTGACATCAACAAATATCGTATTGGAAATAATGATATATATATATCTTTCAAATTTCCATAACAATATCTGTATAATCTTGAAATTCAACATCGAAATATTCCGGAGGCAATTTCGATTCAAATCCATTTCCAATTTATATATTGGAAATTCTGGTTATTTTTAAAACCATTTCAAATCCAGTTTATTTATTTCTAAAAATAAATAAATTATTATTCTATTTCAAAACTAGTTCATTTCCATAAAAATATATTTTTATCTTTACAAACATGGAATTTTTCATCCCAACTCTTTCCAAAGCATTTCTTATGATTTTACATAAATTATTAATATTCTAATAATTTTACCAAGGCCCGTACAGTCGATTTCCATAAATGGCCATCGAATTGCACTTACAGCGACCTTTTCCCAATTTGATTTGGACATAATTCCAAATCCAACCGTTAGATTTCTATTTTTTAATATTCTTAGAAATCTCTTTTCGATACGAACCCAACGGTTCTGGTTTTAGGAGAATCAGACGGTCGGATCTCCCGTAATGCTTGTTCGAAGTCAATGGTCGAAATTCGCGAACTACCGTAGTGCAGCGCGTTCTATTAAGGCCATTATATATATATATATATATATCATCGATTTCCTTTTAAAATGTATTTTATAGATCGTTTTAAATTCGTTTTCAAAATGATTTCAACTTCATATTCAATTTCAAATCAAAATTGAATATTCCATATCATCGATATATAAATGATAGTATTTTCAAAACATTGATTTTGAAATCTATTCCTTTTCGATATTCATTATAAAAATGAATAAAATCGATATAAATATCGTTCACGTCAAAATGGCGTTAATCTAATCAACATGGCTTTATATTTTTAAATATATTCTTTTCCATCCCAAATCGGACATCCAAAATCATATTTTGATTCGAATATTATTTGAAAATATTCGTTATTTTAAAATAATCGTTACTTTAAAATATACATTCTTTCTGAAATGGAATCAGACACAGTCAATTAACATATAATTTGATTATATGGATTTCACACAATAAATGTGTATAACAACAATGAAAACAACAATCCATCTTCCAGAGTGCATTCTACACTGTATAAACATCAAATATAGATATTGAACGCTTACAACAGTTTGTCAATCAATCGATCGACATACAGCTAATTATAGGGATTAGTGTATGTCTAATTTCATCCCAATACCCGTGTGGGGTTTCAAACAATCAAACACAGGTTTTATTTGTGTAGTTGGGTGATGTGTAAAATTTGTCGTCCCAATCTATATCAGTCAAACGTGTGTACATAAACAAATCATCCGATTTTTTTATAAATATTTATTTTATGTACATGTTAAAAATTATATTTTTAACTATAAAATATTTATTCAATCCACATCACACAATCAATTTTCACAACACATCAATCAAACAAACAAGTCATCCATGGTCTGTGGACGACGGGTGTCGGGTGCTGCTAAGCACCGTTTGCAACCTAGTATATATTTAAAACTAGAAAATAAAATAAAAGTGAGGAGTTCTCACCTTGGAGATCCACTCCGTCGTGCTTTATCGGACAATGGTTTGGATTCTATTCAATATTCCAACGCAATCTTCATCACGCTGTTCATAGATAAAAATCACATTTTTAATATGATGCTTATATATTTATAAAATCATATTTTTGTATTCTCTATTATATAAAAATCGTATTTTTAATTCGCTATGTATATAAAAATAATATTTTTATATTCTTTATCATATAAAAATCGTATTTTTAATTCACTACATATATAATAATCACATCTTTACAATGCCATATATGTATTAAAAATTGTATTTTTACAATGTTATTATATATATAAAAGTCGTATTTTTATATTGTTATTATATATATATATAAATCGTTTCTTTTCCCATATAAAAATCCATTCTTTTCTAATATAAAAATCCCGTCTTCTCTGATATAAAAATCCTATCTTCTCTGATATAAAAATCCTGTCTTTTCTAATATAAAAATTCTGTCTTTTCTAATATAAAAAATCTGTCTTTTCTAATATAAAAACTCTTTCTTTTCTAATATAAAAATTCTGTATATAGATCTCATCTATATATATTTATAAAATTTTATCTTTTTATTTACATATTAAAAAAATCAAATCTTTAAGAATCATATTTATATAATATTTATTCAGTTATATATTTATAAATTTCATTTTTAAATGATGCAATTATATATATATATATAATCAGATTTCAAAACAATGTTGAATCTCTAATTTAACTAAATCAATTACCAAAAAAAGGAAAATAAAATAATTGAAATAAAAACTTACTATTATCGAAGAGGAGAGGCGTAGGGGGTGCTGCAGCCTGGGGGAGGCGGCGCTCTTGGTGTAGGTGGCGGCGCAGGCTGAGCAGTGGCGGGATTGGGTGGTTAGGGTTATGGTTTGGGGGGACTGGGGGGTTCAAGCTTCGGATTGAGGGAGGGGAGGGTGTTGCAGTCGATCGGAGGAGGGGGTGGGTACTCGACGTCGGCGGCGCTATGGGTGGGGGTCATGACGGCGGGGGAACGGAGGGCGACGTGGTTCTGGGCTCCGTTGGTTGATCGATTTCTTTTTTTATTATTTTTTTGCGTTGACCTGAGAATAGTGAGGGATGAGAGGTCTGAGGGGTTTATTTATTTTTATATTTAAATTTTTTTCCTTATCTAAAAAGTTACCTTTCATTTCAAACTTCGATCGAGGCCCAACGACAATCGCCCCTAGCTAATTACCCTCATTCCGAATGCAATGGGATATGTCCCAGAAGCCAATTCCATCGTTTCGATCAGTTTTTGTAGTAACCCGCATTTTAGCTGTTGAATAATTAATTTATTTAATTATTAAATATCGATTTATCGATATCGAGAACGTGAATTAAATAATATTGAATATTTAATTAATATTTTTAATGAACAATAAATTATAAATATCGAAATAGTCAGAAATAGTAGAATTCACAATAGAGTGTGAATTGAATAGTATACGAGATGTGGTTGAGTTTCGATTTGAAATATAATAACGAATATATTGAATCGACGACAGTTGAACGTATAGTTTATAATATATTTATAAACGAGCTTGAAATGGCGCTGCAGTTCGAAAATTGGCGATTTGAACTTCAACTGAATGTACAGGATTCGTTTTAAATCGGATTTCTGTGAAACAAGAAACGTGTGGAGCTGGTGGAGTATATCTTTCTAGCGGAAGAAAAAAATCAGGATTTCGTCGTGTAGATTTTGAGATATGTCCAAATCAAATTTTAGAATAGTCGCTATAGAATCGTTTATCGACCGTAACGGTTTATTCGATATAACTAGAGATCGGGTTTGAATTTAGACAAGGTTCTTTTGGGAAATAGTGATAATTTAATTTTTAGAATTTTATTTTAATTTTTAATTAATTTAATAAGCAACTTTTTATTTGGAGTATTTGGCACCCTGTATCGACATTTCGGGGTTTCACAACATGAGTCCATCTACCGGTATTATTACATTTTTGGGACCAGAGCACGTCACTCATTTCAATGGTATTTTTGTTTCTGCCCATAACAGTCCCTACGTGAACAGAATATTTCATAGTGGGGTACGCTATGTTTTTAACTTAAAACAAACTAAACTGAATGGTTAACTGGTCAAACGAACTCGAAATTCGACGAAACAAGTTTCATACGAAACCTTAGGGAGAGGTCTAGTGAAACGTCAAGGCCTCATATTTTTAGGATTTTTTCTGTAATTGTTAGGAATTATTGCTCGGTGTTTTTCATCGATATTTTCTAAAGGATTTTCGCAAACGGTGTCGGAATTCGACGAAACCTGTCCCATTGGATCCGGGATATTTTTCTATGCTAGGAATAACTTAGTTTGTCAAAAATAAAAATCGTATGAGTTGGTTTTAAGGAGTATTTTATAGTTAAGTTTTAATATATTAAAATATATGTATTGATCCATATTTCTTCTATATAATGTGTGGACTAGTTCTGGCCTTTCAAATGGTTTTGTGGTCAGGAAAAATACAGCAACTTCCAATCTTCGTGTATAAAGGGATTTGTAAACCTAATTTAGTCTGGAAAAAAAAAAACAAAGGAGCCGCCACATTCTTAAAACATCAAAACGAGAGACCAAAGCAAGGAATTCGATCAGAGAAATCCAAAATGAAATCCTCTTCAGTAAAACAAATCGGTGAACTATGGAACTGGAAGGCGGAGTCTGGTCCGAAGTCAACTCGGAAGGCGAGGTCTTCACTGGTGATGGGTGGTGACTAACGGAAGTGGGGAGGTGAGTGGTTGAAGGAGGCAGGCAGGTTTGTAGGGGAGTTTGAGAAATATAGAAAGGAGAAGGAGGAGTTAAAAGCTGTTTGCATCAGTGTGAAAACAGTGAAGGGCGGATGGAGTTTTAATTTGAGTGAAGGGAGACAGGTGAAAGGGGGCACGCATGCAGTGTTGCTATGGTGGATCTGCTGCGACAGTTGGGTGAAATGCTGGGGTGCGGTGAGGATATGGAAATGGTCTACTGTTTTGGTGTAAAGTAATATCGAGACTTGAAGGTGGACGTTTTTGCTAAGGAACGGAAGCTCGAGTCTTGAAGTCAACACGGTAATGGTGCTCTCTGTAAGAAGCGATTTCAGTGTATTTCGTTTGAGAAGGAAGAGTGCCCACGTGGGCTTGGGAGGATAGTAGTGGGCCGGGTCAAAAGGTCAAAGCCCATCTAATTAATTTAATTAAGTTTGTTTAAATTAATTTGAATATGAACTTATAATCACAATAACTTGGTCATATATTATCGGAATTCAGCGAAACAAGATCCGACAGGATCGTATGGACGACGACTATCAAATGGGACTGACTAGAAGTGGATTTGAGCTCAACTAAATTTATGGCGAAATAAATTGTTTGATTCAAATCAAACAAACAGTTTATCGTTCCTTAACGATGAACTGCCAAAGTGAGTAAAACTCACCAACTCTGAACAGTTTGTAATTTCATGTTGTATTTTTAGAACTGTTAGATATTGTCTGTTTGATGTGTGTTGACTGTTTGATTAAACTGCTAGACAGTTAGTGGAAACTTTATATATATGTGTATACATATATATATATATAACAGTTGGATATTTATATGTTGATTCTGTTGATCAGAATAATTCACGTCGAAGTGAAATCGATGTTATCTATATTGTTTAACATCTGTGATGCAGGGAAACAGGTTGGAGGAATCCAACTGGATTCCTCAACAGTTATTTTACTGTGATTTATATAGTGTGATATATAATGTGATATATAATCTGTTGGCGATTATATGTGTTTGAACGATATTGAACATCGTGATTTGATATGATTGGACACCATAACATACCGGAATGTAGATAAGGGAATTTTCAAAGTGATATTGAAAATAGAATATTTATAAAATGGGATATTTATAAATAAGAGATATTTATAAAGTGGAATATTTATAAATAGGAAATGTTTATAAATTGGAATATTTATAAATAGGAGATATTTGAAAAGGAAATAAATTCAAAGCATTTCTTTTTGAATGGAAAGGCCTGTGTGGCGGGTTTGGGGATTTTCCCGATACTCCCGATACAAAGGAGGTTATGGCGAATTTTCCCGGAAAGTTAAGGAGTTAGAATATTTTTAAGAATAAATTTGAAAAGGGAATATTTGCAAACCATTTGCAAATAGAATAAAATAGAGAAAAGAAATATTTGTAAACCATTTACAAATAGAATTGAAAGGGGAATATTTAGAAAATAAATAGAGTTAATAAAAAGGAAATTGGTTTATAAAGGAAACATTATAAAAAGGAAATCATTTTTTTTGAAAGTGTAGAACCGTTATTTAAAAGTAAATCTTTTCAAATGAATAAAACGTTGTTAAAAAGGAAATCTTTATAAAGTGAATAAAGTAAATCGAATATGGTATTCGAAGAAGTTAATCGAATATGGTATTCGAAGTTAGTTAATCGAATATAGACATTCGAAAGGAGTTAATCGAATATGGTATTCGAAGTTAGTTAATCGAATATAGTATTCGAAAGTTAGTTAATCGAACAAGTTATTCGAAAGGGGTTAGTCAAGTCGAGTTAGTCAAATAGAGTTAACCAGTAGAGTTGATCAGTTAGAGTTAACCAGTTGGAGTTAATTAGTTAAAGTTAATCGATTAGAGTTAAAACGAACTAGAGTTAATCAAATATAGTTATTTGAGACAGAGTTAGTCAAACATAGTATTTAGGGTAAGTTGCCATCTTGTACGACTGCTAGCGTAATTCGCAGGGCTGTAAATAGTCTACGGCGGTCAGATGTTTCCTGAGGGAATCAGGCGTAACCATTGTGATCGCTGCGATCTAGAGTCAAGCGAATGGAGTTAAATAGAGTTTAGTCGAATATAGTTTATTCGAATAGAGTTGAATAGAGTTAATCGAATAGTAGTTATTCGAATAGAGTTAAATGGAGTTAAAGCGAATATTAGTTATTCGATAGGAGTAAATCAAGTTGAGTTAAATAAACCAAGTTAGTCGAGCCTAG
Organism: Allium sativum; assembly: GCA_030737875.1. Lineage (NCBI taxonomy): Eukaryota > Viridiplantae > Streptophyta > Magnoliopsida > Asparagales > Amaryllidaceae > Allium > Allium sativum. The sequence continues at coordinate 250,842,783 of CM060909.1, read as the reverse complement.
TTAATTGAATCGAATTGGTCGAACTAAGTAAGTTAAGTTAGTCGAGTTAGATAAATCGATGTTAGTTTCATCGAAAGGAGTTATCGATGTTAGTTTCATCGAAAGGAGTTATCGATGTTAGTTTCATCAAAGGGAGTTATCGATGTTAGTTTCATCGAAGGGAGTTATCGATGTTAGTTTCATCGAAGTGAGATTTTTAAATACAAGATATTTGAAAAGGGAGAGTTATCGAATATTAGTTATTCGAAGAGAGATTATCGAATATCGTTTATTCGAGAAGGAGTTAATCGAATATAGGTCATTCGAAGAAGAGTTAATCAAATAGAAATTTCTCGAAGAGAGTTAATCGGCAAATTCGATTATATCGAATTCGGGAAAGTACTTATACTTTCCAGTGTTTAAATAGAGATTTATTTATTTTTAAATAAAAAAATGTTAGGTTAATTTTCCACTAATAAGAATAGAAGTTATAAATAAAGTTAGATAATTCGAAAGTAGGGATTATAACGTTATCGTTATAACCAATGTTTTAAATATAGAAGTGGATCAGTAAAATTGGATCCGAGAAAGACGTAAAGAAGTTGTTAAAGATTTAAAAGATAAATTTGACCATTTCGAAGTTATAACGTTGTTCAGTTAAGGTCTGAGAGGTAATTATACCCCAACTTGAGTGATTTCCTTCTTAACTAAGAAATGGTAAGGTTTGATCGTAAAGGAGTTTTGGAAATGTTTTCCAAACGAGAATCAGAAATGTTTTCTGATAAAAGAAAATAAGAATTTAGAATATAGGGAAACAGGAGATAAGTAAATAATGAACTAAAGAGATTTATGTTAAATGATGTTTGTTCGATATAATTTCCATTTGGAAATAATATCGTGGTTTGCACACTTGTTTTCTTTGATAGTTAACTCACAGACTATCGAAGTTTTTGACCATTCTAACGTTGTTAATATGGAGAGACCGGTTGGATTATTATCCATAGAACCACTCTGTATTGGCATAAGCGTCGCGAATCATATATGCCAAAGATAATTGAAGACGGAGTAAAATGCAAGGGCTATCCTGTTTACAGAATAGTGCCTTCGGTTTGTTCGGTCCCAGGACAACTTGTATGGACGAAGGTCTGACAGAGTATATCCAATGGATCGCGTAAGTTGATCTGTTCAAACGTATTCACGTTTGGTGGCGGAGGAATTCGTTTCTCTTAGCTGTATACCCGTGTTATTTTTGGATAAGTCAATTTGTGATTTGGCGGGTATGACGATGTGACATTTCTAAGTGAATGAAGATGGATGTCTGACATAGTATTTCCAGACGATCACGTACATTGATTTCTTCAACCGTACCAAGAGTGGAAGCGGAGAAGGAAACTTCTTTTAGCTGACCCGTAATGTATGGTTGTAGACGTCAATTAGTGATTTTCGATGGATCTGACAATGTGGCATTCGAAGTGAATCTGATGTGATGATAAAGCGTAGCTTCTAGCCTCATCAACCGGTAAATGACAGAAATCGGGCAGGCAGCATGGCTAAGTCGGTCGCACCGAAGTAGGGTGTATAATCACCTATCTAGAGAATATTCATTTGTTTCTTAAATCTATCAATGCTGTTCCATATATATACGGGAACGGTTGCTGATCCCAACCGTTGGTGATGTACATTCGATACACTCAAGCGAAATGAGTGGTCGGTCATGTGTGGCTGAGTTGCAAGATGTTCTTGTTGAACTCCAGTGTATTGTTCCTAGAGTACACTGATCGGAAGGTGGTTCCATACCTTGTCATAGTTGGAAATCCATTATCCAATACGTGCTTGTGATTTTGATTGTATACTATATATGTAGAACGTGAGATGAAAGCGTTTCTGCTAGTTGATATCTATTTGTACATAGACATTATTATAATAACAAAAGGTTTTTGATATAAAGATATTTTGGATTCTCATAAGGGAAAAACCCGTTCCGTTCTGCGGCGTGGTCTCATGAGATATCGTTTACTTGTTCATATACCTGTTTAAACTATTTTACTCACACCAGTCCCATGACTGACCCGGAGTTTACTTTGTTGTTTTCCCTAAACTCTTGGGTGCCTAAATTTGTACGGGCAGTCAAGTAGTCGGGATTTATAGATATACTGGAAGAGCTTGGAGCAGGAGGCTTCAAGATCATATAGCTATAGTTATTTCCGCTGTGTTGTAAGTGTTGTACTCTGATAAGTGCTTTTGTATACATAACTGTTATATTTCAAAGTTATGTTATCTATTATATGTTATTCGTTCCGCTGTGAGGTTCGTGTTACTCTGATGTTGTGTTCTTCTTCTTCTTCTTCTATTCTAAGTTTCTATCTTGTCTATCCTCACCCTCTATCTTCCTTCTATTAGTTTCTTGGATTTCCAGTGCAATTTGGGGTTGGACTGGTGTTATTTGGTCAGCTCAAATTGGACCGGATTTTCGGGTCACTACAGTTGGTATCAGAGCTTAGGTTAAGTATTACCTTGGCTCTGTGGCGTGACTCGGTAGAGATAGGGTTAGTAACACCCTAGATTGAGTTTGAGTGTATATATACGAGTGCGTATTTGTTTTTGATATAAAAAATGGTTTTATATTGTGGAGATTCATTGGCTGAGTTGTTTATGAGTTCTGGTCGATCAGTTTGATCCACTGTATCGGTAGGAGTAAATAAATACTTGAATACGATGGACCGACACAGTATGGATATGTAATATATTATCATATATAGGATATATTTGTTGCTATTATAATCGAGTAAGATTATAACATGTGAAATGGTTATATGTAACCAATCAGAATTCATATAAGTAAAGTATATGAAATAAGATGAATTAAAAATGAATTTAAATCAGATGTGGAATTAAAATAAGGAAATTTTAAGTTCCTGGGAGATTTTGAAATGTTTTCAAAATGGAAGTATTTAGTAATGGTTTTGAAATTGATATAGTATTGAAGTCACTTGGGTCGCTGGAAAATAATCCCGATGATGACTGCGCAGTATCATCGGTGTGATTTTCGAGTTCTAAGTGGTGGATTACTACCAAAGATTTTGATTTGAATTGTTTTGAGAAAACAAGGTGTTTAGAAATTCAAATGTTTTGAATTGGTATTGTGATTTCAAATTAATTTGAAATGAACCCAGGAATTTGAAATTTGAAATTTAAATTTAACTTATGAAGTTAAATGGTGAAAGTGAATAATAAATTAGAATTTAACCTTGACTAAGTTAAATGAAAATGGAATTGATTAGCGGATAATCTGGATTTGGATTTGGAATGATAAGTTAAGAGTTTGGAATTTGAAACTCGGATTTGAAATTGAATTCGGCTTGAATAAGCGAATGGTTGTGTTAAGAATAACTTGGTTGGAGTTTGATTGGAAATACATTGGTATATGCTGAGTTGATAGCATATGGAAGTGATAGAGTTGATATTCCCGACAAAAAGGTACCAGTTTATATTATATATGGATATGAGATTTATGAGCCGAATTGGCAAGCCGCTTGGCTGTTTGATTTTCTTTTGGGTTAAAGAAGGCCCAGAGAGGCTAGTTGGAGTTTGAGATATTGACCAGTACAAAGGAGGTGCTGGCAAATTTTTTTTGAAAAGTTAAGGCGTTAGAAAATTTTCAAAATTTTTGAAAATTTAGTTAGTCAGAATAAATTAATATTTTAGTCGATATTAATTGGTTCAGTTGAAACCGGAGATAAGAGGTAAACAGATAAAATTTTACCCAGTAGATAGGGTCGTCCCCTAGCTTAGCAATTTCGAGGACGAAATTTTATTAAGGGGGGAAGATTGTAGTAACCCGCATTTTAGCTGTTGAATAATTAATTTATTTAATTATTAAATATCGATTTATCGATATCGAGAACGTGAATTAAATAATATTGAATATTTAATTAATATTTTTAATGAACAATAAATTATAAATATCGAAATAGTCAGAAATAGTAGAATTCACAATAGAGTGTGAATTGAATAGTATACGAGATGTGGTTGAGTTTCGATTCGAAATATAATAACGAATATATTGAATCGACGACAGTTGAACGTATAGTTTATAATATATTTATAAACGAGCTTGAAATGGCGCTGCAGTTCGAAAATTGGCGATTTGAACTTCAACTGAATGTACAGGATTCGTTTTAAATCGGATTTCTGTGAAACAAGAAACGTGTGGAGCTGGTGGAGTATATCTTTCTAGCGGAAGAAAAAAATCAGGATTTCGTCGTGTAGATTTTGAGATATGTCCAAATCAAATTTTAGAATAGTCGTTATAGAATCGTTTATCGACCGTAACGGTTTATTCGATATAACTAGAGATCGGGTTTGAATTTAGACAAGGTTCTTTTGGGAAATAGTGATAATTTAATTTTTAGAATTTTATGGTAATTTTTAATTAATTTAATAAGCAACTTTTTATTTGGAGTATTTGGCACCCTGTATCGACATTTCGAGGTTTCACAACATGAGTCCATCTACCGGTATTATTACATTTTTGGGACCAGAGCACGTCACTCATTTCAATGGTATTTTTGTTTCTGCCCATAACAGTCCCTACGTGAACAGAATATTTCATAGTGGGGTACGCTATGTTTTTAACTTAAAACAAACTAAACTGAATGGTTAACTGGTCAAACGAACTCGAAATTCGACGAAACAAGTTTCATACGAAACCTTAGGGAGAGGTCTAGTGAAACGTCAAGGCCTCATATTTTTAGGATTTTTTCTGTAATTGTTAGGAATTATTGCTCGGTGTTTTTCATCGATATTTTCTAAAGGATTTTCGCAAACGGTGTCGGAATTCGACGAAACCTGTCCCATTGGATCCGGGATATTTTTCTATGCTAGGAATAACTTAGTTTGTCAAAAATAAAAATCGTATGAGTTGGTTTTAAGGAGTATTTTATAGTTAAGTTTTAATATATTAAAATATATGTATTGATCCATATTTCTTCTATATAATGTGTGGACTAGTTCTGGCCTTTCAAATGGTTTTGTGGTCAGGAAAAATACAGCAACTTCCAATCTTCGTGTATAAAGGGATTTGTAAACCTAATTTAGTCTGGAAAAAAAAAAACAAAGGAGCCGCCACATTCTTAAAACATCAAAACGAGAGACCAAAGCAAGGAATTCGATCAGAGAAATCCAAAATGAAATCCTCTTCAGTAAAACAAATCGGTGAACTATGGAACTGGAAGGCGGAGTCTGGTCCGAAGTCAACTCGGAAGGCGAGGTCTTCACTGGTGATGGGTGGTGACTAACGGAAGTGGGGAGGTGAGTGGTTGAAGGAGGCAGGCAGGTTTGTAGGGGAGTTTGAGAAATATAGAAAGGAGAAGGAGGAGTTAAAAGCTGTTTGCATCAGTGTGAAAACAGTGAAGGGCGGATGGAGTTTTAATTTGAGTGAAGGGAGACAGGTGAAAGGGGGCACGCATGCAGTGTTGCTATGGTGGATCTGCTGCGACAGTTGGGTGAAATGCTGGGGTGCGGTGAGGATATGGAAATGGTCTACTGCTTTGGTGTAAAGTAATATCGAGACTTGAAGGTGGACGTTTTTGCTAAGGAACGGAAGCTCGAGTCTTGAAGTCAACACGGTAATGGTGCTCTCTGTAAGAAGCGATTTCAGTGTATTTCGTTTGAGAAGGAAGAGTGCCCACGTGGGCTTGGGAGGATAGTAGTGGGCCGGGTCAAAAGGTCAAAGCCCATCTAATTAATTTAATTAAGTTTGTTTAAATTAATTTGAATATGAACTTATAATCACAATAACTTGGTCATATATTATCGGAATTCAGCGAAACAAGATCCGACAGGATCGTATGGACGACGACTATCAAATGGGACTGACTAGAAGTGGATTTGAGCTCAACTAAATTTATGGCGAAATAAATTGTTTGATTCAAATCAAACAAACAGTTTATCGTTCCTTAACGATGAACTGCCAAAGTGAGTAAAACTCACCAACTCTGAACAGTTTGTAATTTCATGTTGTATTTTTAGAACTGTTAGATATTGTCTGTTTGATGTGTGTTGACTGTTTGATTGAACTGCTAGACAGTTAGTGGAAACTTTATATATATGTGTATACATATATATATATATAACAGTTGGATATTTATATGTTGATTCTGTTGATCAGAATAATTCACATCGAAGTGAAATCGATGTTATCTATATTGTTTAACATCTGTGATGCAGGGAAACAGGTTGGAGGAATCCAACTGGATTCCTCAACAGTTATTTTACTGTGATTTATATAGTGTGATATATAATGTGATATATAATCTGTTGGCGATTATATGTGTTTGAACGATATTGAACATCGTGATTTGATATGATTGGATACCATAACATACCGGAATGTAGATAAGGGAATTTTCAAAGTGATATTGAAAATAGAATATTTATAAAATGGGATATTTATAAATAAGAGATATTTATAAAGTGGAATATTTATAAATAGGAAATGTTTATAAATTGGAATATTTATAAATAGGAGATATTTGAAAAGGAAATAAATTCAAAGCATTTCTTTTTGAATGGAAAGGCCTGTGTGGCGGGTTTGGGGATTTTCCCGATACTCCCGATACAAAGGAGGTTATGGCGAATTTTCCCGAAAAGTTAAGGAGTTAGAATATTTTTAAGAATAAATTTGAAAAGGGAATATTTGCAAACCATTTGCAAATAGAATAAAATAGAGAAAAGAAATATTTGTAAACCATTTACAAATAGAATTGAAAGGGGAATATTTAGAAAATAAATAGAGTTAATAAAAAGGAAATTGGTTTATAAAGGAAACATTATAAAAAGGAAATCATTTTTTTTGAAAGTGTAGAACCGTTATTTAAAAGTAAATCTTTTCAAATGAATAAAACGTTGTTAAAAAGGAAATCTTTATAAAGTGAATAAAGTAAATCGAATATGGTATTCGAAGAAGTTAATCGAATATGGTATTCGAAGTTAGTTAATCGAATATAGACATTCGAAAGGAGTTAATCGAATATGGTATTCGAAGTTAGTTAATCGAATATAGTATTCGAAAGTTAGTTAATCGAACAAGTTATTCGAAAGGGGTTAGTCAAGTCGAGTTAGTCAAATAGAGTTAACCAGTAGAGTTGATCAGTTAGAGTTAACCAGTTGGAGTTAATTAGTTAAAGTTAATCGATTAGAGTTAAAACGAACTAGAGTTAATCAAATATAGTTATTTGAGACAGAGTTAGTCAAACATAGTATTTAGGGTAAGTTGCCATCTTGTACGACTGCTAGCGTAATTCGCAGGGCTGTAAATAGTCTACGGCGGTCAGATGTTTCCTGAGGGAATCAGGCGTAACCATTGTGATCGCTGCGATCTAGAGTCAAGCGAATGGAGTTAAATAGAGTTTAGTCGAATATAGTTTATTCGAATAGAGTTGAATAGAGTTAATCGAATAGTAGTTATTCGAATAGAGTTAAATGGAGTTAAAGTGAATATTAGTTATTCGATAGGAGTAAATCAAGTTGAGTTAAATAAACCAAGTTAGTCGAGCCTAGTTAATTGAATCGAATTGGTCGAACTAAGTAAGTTAAGTTAGTCGAGTTAGATAAATCGATGTTAGTTTCATCGAAAGGAGTTATCGATGTTAGTTTCATCGAAAGGAGTTATCGATGTTAGTTTCATCAAAGGGAGTTATCGATGTTAGTTTCATCGAAGGGAGTTATCGATGTTAGTTTCATCGAAGTGAGATTTTTAAATACAAGATATTTGAAAAGGGAGAGTTATCGAATATTAGTTATTCGAAGAGAGATTATCGAATATCGTTTATTCGAGAAGGAGTTAATCGAATATAGGTCATTCGAAGAAGAGTTAATCAAATAGAAATTTCTCGAAGAGAGTTAATCGGCAAATTCGATTATATCGAATTCGGGAAAGTACTTATACTTTCCAGTGTTTAAATAGAGATTTATTTATTTTTAAATAAAAAAATGTTAGGTTAATTTTCCACTAATAAGAATAGAAGTTATAAATAAAGTTAGATAATTCGAAAGTAGGGATTATAACGTTATCGTTATAACCAATGTTTTAAATATAGAAGTGGATCAGTAAAATTGGATCCGAGAAAGACGTAAAGAAGTTGTTAAAGATTTAAAAGATAAATTTGACCATTTCGAAGTTATAACGTTGTTCAGTTAAGGTCTGAGAGGTAATTATACCCCAACTTGAGTGATTTCCTTCTTAACTAAGAAATGGTAAGGTTTGATCGTAAAGGAGTTTTGGAAATGTTTTCCAAACGAGAATCAGAAATGTTTTCTGATAAAAGAAAATAAGAATTTAGAATATAGGGAAACAGGAGATAAGTAAATAATGAACTAAAGAGATTTATGTTAAATGATGTTTGTTCGATATAATTTCCATTTGGAAATAATATCGTGGTTTGCACACTTGTTTTCTTTGATAGTTAACTCACAGACTATCGAAGTTTTTGACCATTCTAACGTTGTTAATATGGAGAGACCGGTTGGATTATTATCCATAGAACCACTCTGTATTGGCATAAGCGTCGCGAATCATATATGCCAAAGATAATTGAAGACGGAGTAAAATGCAAGGGCTATCCTGTTTACAGAATAGTGCCTTCGGTTTGTTCGGTCCCAGGACAACTTGTATGGACGAAGGTCTGACAGAGTATATCCAATGGATCGCGTAAGTTGATCTGTTCAAACGTATTCACGTTTGGTGGCGGAGGAATTCGTTTCTCTTAGCTGTATACCCGTGTTATTTTTGGATAAGTCAATTTGTGATTTGGCGGGTATGACGATGTGACATTTCTAAGTGAATGAAGATGGATGTCTGACATAGTATTTCCAGACGATCACGTACATTGATTTCTTCAACCGTACCAAGAGTGGAAGCGGAGAAGGAAACTTCTTTTAGCTGACCCGTAATGTATGGTTGTAGACGTCAATTAGTGATTTTCGATGGATCTGACAATGTGGCATTCGAAGTGAATCTGATGTGATGATAAAGCGTAGCTTCTAGCCTCATCAACCGGTAAATGACAGAAATCGGGCAGGCAGCATGGCTAAGTCGGTCGCACCGAAGTAGGGTGTATAATCACCTATCTAGAGAATATTCATTTGTTTCTTAAATCTATCAATGCTGTCCCATATATATACAGGAACGGTTGCTGATCCCAACCGTTGGTGATGTACATTCGATACACTCAAGCGAAATGAGTGGTCGGTCATGTGTGGCTGAGTTGCAAGATGTTCTTGTTGAACTCCAGTGTATTGTTCCTAGAGTACACTGATCGGAAGGTGGTTCCATACCTTGTCATAGTTGGAAATCCATTATCCAATACGTGCTTGTGATTTTGATTGTATACTATATATGTAGAACGTGAGATGAAAGCGTTTCTGCTAGTTGATATCTATTTGTACATAGACATTATTATAATATCAAAAGGTTTTTGATATAAAGATATTTTGGATTCTCATAAGGGAAAAACCCGTTCCGTTCTGCGGCGTGGTCTCATGAGATATCGTTTACTTGTTCATATACCTGTTTAAACTATTTTACTCACACCAGTCCCATGACTGACCCGGAGTTTACTTTGTTGTTTTCCCTAAACTCTTGGGTGCCTAAATTTGTACGGGCAGTCAAGTAGTCGGGATTTATAGATATACTGGAAGAGCTTGGAGCAGGAGGCTTCAAGATCATATAGCTATAGTTATTTCCGCTGTGTTGTAAGTGCTGTACTCTGATAAGTGCTATTGTATACATAACTGTTATATTTCAAAGTTATGTTATCTATTATATGTTATTCGTTCCGCTGTGAGGTTCATGTTACTCTGATGTTGTGTTCTTCTTCTTCTTCTTCTATTCTAAGTTTCTATCTTGTCTATCCTCACCCTCTATCTTCCTTCTATTAGTTTCTTGGATTTCCAGTGCAATTTGGGGTTGGACTGGTGTTATTTGGTCAGCTCAAATTGGACCGGATTTTCGGGTCACTACAGTTTTCATTTAAATTAAAATATAAATCAATATATATTCAATTTAAACGTACATTTCAATTTACAGGGGCCACATACGGACTCTATAAATTCCCGAAAAATATTTCCTGGCTTCATATTGATGATACACCTCTAACAAAACTAATTTCATCAAATTTAGAGACTGTTTGAAAAATGACCATTTTCTGATCGATCCAAATTGACTCAAACTATCAAAACACGTTTTACTTCGCCATGCTCACATATTAATCCCAAAAATTATGAATTTTGGAATCTAGTAATAAATTGACATCCCGGATCCAACAAAAGTGGTTTCGTCGAAAACGGAGGTCATTTGCAAAATTTTCATTTTTACGGGCTAAAATTCCATAGCGACTATTCTGAATTTTCAACTGGGCATAACTTTTTATTCCCGCTATGAAATTTCAATTTTTTGGATTCGTTGGAAAGATATTTTCAAAAAGATTCTAATATTTTTGGTTTCGCTAAAATCCGGTTTATTTTGAATCCTATTCATTCATTTGAAATTTAAAATCGAATTTTTAAACTACCGCCCCGTTTTCAATTTCTTTTATAATTAAAAATAATTATTTATATTCCAACGATGATTCAGATAAATATATACTTTCTAATTCAATTCAAAATAAATTTTTAGTCATTATTATTTAAAATAAATTATTTTAAATATTCAAAATTCATCAAAGTTGCCAAAATAAAAAAATTAAATTGGTTCTGAATTTCCAAGTTATTACACGTAGGGTGTAAAAGAAGATGCATGCTAGGCTGGAATTTGAGGGACAAAATTTTTCACTTTGATGGAGATAGGAGCTTTAAATGACATTGTATTTTTATTAATCACAATGAAAAAAGAAAGCTACAGCCAGTGTTTTCATTTCAAAAGATGTCTACTGTGCTTTGATTTCGTAGCGTAGGTTGATTTTTCATATATGTCTTTTATTTGGTCAATAAATCTACGGTTATTTACACCATTATTAAATATATGCACCGTCAAACCTGGACCTCAAACTCAACAAATATAAATACAGCGCTACATCTTGACGTTGCAGTCCCAATGGTATTGATTTCACTGAAAACAAACTCCATTTGTAAAACAACGTTATTATAATTTATCAGCCCACCTTTAAATTTCGTCTACCGACAAAATAACTACGTTTGACTCAAAAATTGAAATATAGCAATAATAAATAGTACGTATTCCAATAAAGTTCATTTCGCCGAAATAGAGGTCATTTGAAAAAAATATTTATTTCTACGGCTTATATAACATCGATTTAAAATATAAATATTTTATAAAACAACTATATTAAATAATAAATAAATTATTATTACCAAATATATTTCCAAATAAAATAGTATATAACTCCAAATTCAACTAATATGGTATAACTCAATATTAACATTCGTAGTTAAATGATATCCCAAATTATAAAGAAATCCTTTCATAAATTATTAAAATAAAAAGTCATTATCGTGTTTAATCGAAATCCATAGCGACTATTTTATATTCTGAATTGGACATAACTTACAATATATAAGCTGAAATTTCAATTTTTCTCATCCATTAGAAAATTATAATCCAATAGATTCAAACGGATTCAAAACTCAATATTACCGAATATATATATCCAAATAAAATAGTATACAACTCCAAATTCAACTAATATGATATGACTCAATATTAACATTTGGAGTTAAATGATATCCTAATTTATAAAGAAATCCTTTTAATCATTATCGTTTTTAATCGAAATCTATAACAACTATTTTAAATTTTGAATTGGACATAACTTACAATATATAAGCTGAAATTTCAATTTTTCTCTTCCATTAGAAAATTATAATCTAATAGATTCAAACGTTTCTTGTTTTCACAGAATTCCGATTTAAAATGGATTCTATAAATTCAATTGAAGTTCAAAACTCAATATTACAAACTACCACGCCTTTACGAGTTCGTTTTCATATTACAAATAAATATAAACGTTAAATCGTTGTTTTATGAATGAATCCAATATTAAATCCATTACTATTTCCAAATATAATAAATTTTAAATATTCAAATCCAAATAGCAGAAAAATCCGGGTCGTTACAATACGTCTTCATTTCTTCCACCTTCTCCTCCCATTTATCTTTTCTTTTCTGTCCCTCAAAACACCTCTTGCGAATTCAGTTTTCACATTCATACTGACACCATTTTCCACTCATTATCTTCTTTGCAAATGTAAGGCAAGCGATTGATGCTTTTCTATAGTTTAGAAAAGTGCAAATTTATTATAAACTGCAAGTGCACATATTGTATGCAGATCGAACACAAAGGGGAATTTTAAATTTATTATTTATGTATTCGTTGGCGAGTTAGACAATATTTTGAGATGAGATTTGAAATAATGCTGTTGAATTTACTATAGATCCGAATCTAATCGGATCAGTACTAAATTAAATAATTAAAACAAAAAGATTAAATTACTAGAAAAAGGAAACAACAAACAGATTCAACAGAAAATTAAAATTAGTATTGTCGTTGAATCTAATCAAACGGTCAATAACTAACATGCAATAATAAAAAATAAAAATTTGTGTTCTACCAAAACTAATTGAGTAGAGAACACAAATTTTTATGAAAGAAAAGAAAAAATAACTAAAAAAAACTTTATTAAGGATAAGAAGAGAATACAGAAAATGGAATATCCTTTTACAATGAATACAATGGGTATTTATAGGAGATATAGTCTCCTATCAATCAGAATAATTAGGCCAAGAGTAAATCTCTTGAATAATCTATTTAAAAATAAAAGAGATATGATATAATGGTTGAGATATTCGTTAAAGATCTTCCTCCTTGATTATTGACATATGGCAGCTTGATTGGATTTTCTTTGGCAATAATTCATTCAAATCTTCTTTTATATGGTAGTTGAAAATGAATGATTTGATTTGAGAAGAATATGCCTATTCCTTAAAATCTTTATTAGTGCATATGTTATATATATATATAACATATCACTATTCCATATATTCTTCAGATCAAAGAAGGCAGTGTGTGTATAAATCCATGCTACCTTTTTTAGCAAAAATAGGGCTTGCTAAGGATTGAACTCAGGCCACTCTATACAAATTTCTATGCCTTTACCAGTGAGCTACAATTTCTTTTGCAATTGAGATATCTTTGATATGGGGAAGTAGCTTTTTCTTTGTAGTTGGCCATTAATTGAAACGAAGGAGACATTAATTGACAATCTGTAAGAAACACATAAAAATACCCAAAGTATCATTTATTTATTTACAAAAGATAAAATGTAAGAGCATAAAATAAACACATTTTTATGTTAATCAAATACCCCCACACTTATCTTTTACTCATCCTCGAGTAAAAAAAATGAAAAACTAAACTAGATTGGTCACACTTTCGTAGGAATCACGATTGCATTGAGCGTATACAACAAGCTCTTAAGCCTCTAAGTGTCCCTAATAGGGCAAGTAGTGTCTTATGAGGGTTTTCAGCGGATACTACCCACAAAATCCGAATGCAGTATGTTGTGGTTCTAACGCAACTACATGAATGCAATGGACATATGTAAATGAAAACAAAACATGAAAACACAACTTGTTCAGAAAAGTGGTACAAGTAAGTTGACAATTTCTAGTTAGTTGATTTTATTTTAGATACCTCAACTTGTCACAAATTTTCAACACAATTCAAGTTTTCAAATGTAAAATTCCAATTTGGCCAGTAGAATAGGTCGATAACATAGTGCAGCCATGAAATAAATTCTTAGTTTGCATGTTACAGTTCGCAAAGTGGTATTCTAAATTCCTTGTGTATGACTAGTCAAATCAATAAGTTCACGAAGTGCTTAGCATCATCGCTTATTCTCTATTTCGATAAAAATTAAAATTTATGATTAATTACATACACCTAACTAAAAGACCAAGGTATACCACCCATGCACTGCCTTGCGGACTGACTGGGAGTTGGAAAAGAGCTTAACGGATTGTGTAGACCGACGTTGACTTAGTCAACAACATGTTGGTAATCCTTAGGTGTCCAACTCATAAAATGAGACCAAGATATACCGACGTTGACTTCGTCAACAACATGTCGAATAGAGCTTGGCGGGATTGCACACCAATGCTAGATTTACAAGTAATGTTGGATACCCTTGGATTACTATTATTATTATTATTGAAAATATAAGAACAATAGAGAGTTACGTGAATTAAGCTTAACACAACTTAGTTTTAAAGATTCTAAAAGCCAATATAGGCACTTTAAGTCCTCCACTCATTAAACAAAGACCACAATATGCATATCAATGAATTTCTTATTTGATTTATTATTTGATGATAATGAATGTTATGTGATGAATAATTCCTCCTTTTCCCCCCACTTGCCTTTATCAAAAATGATGCATGATGATTTCTTATTTGATTTGTGAGGTACAATATGCATATCAATGAATTCTAAAATCAAAATCCTTCCAATGAAAATTTTTCGTGCTAAGTATGTCGTTCAACTGAAGATTATCAAAACCCCGTAAAATTAAATTTTTAATAACAATTTCATTCGATGGCATGGAATTAGGATTGTATTCGAGACATACTCCCAACTCATCGTTTAAAATTTTAGGCTCATCTTCGAATAGTTTTTTGAAATACATTATGGACACGTCTATTGAGGAAAGTGAAGGTTTCCGAGGAGATAAATCAGGCGTGTCATCTAAAACTGTTTCGATTAAGTCAACTTATCCTATTTCATATTCTTTGGGTTGATGAAAAATATTCAGTTCAATGATTAAGTACCTAAACGATAGTGGAAGTTGGCCGCTCCAACAATTTATGATAGCATTCGAAGTGGCTAAGAAGGGACGACCCAAAATCAATGGAATTTGACCATTAGGATTCGAAACAGGCTTGGTTTATAGGACTATGAAATCCACGGGGAAATAGAATTATTCAATTTGAATCAAGTCATCTTCAATTATACCCAATGGCTTTTTGACAGATCGATCAGCTAGCTGAAGAGTGATGTTTGTTGGTTTAATCTCACCTAATCTAAGTAGATGATAAACAGTATAAGGAAGAAGATTGACACTGGCTCCAGGATCAAGTAAGGCATGAGAGATTTGAATATTTCCTATTTTACAGTCAATTGTGGGGTAGCCAAGGTCCCTATACTTGATTGGTGAAGGATTTGAGAAATAGAGCTGGTATTCGTAGTTAAGAAGGCGGTTTTAGGAATGTTAAGGCTCGTTTTCAGGTGCATAACTACTTAAGACACTTGGTATATTGAGGAATCCTTTCGATGGTGTCTAAGAGTGGAATACTGATACGAACTTCTTTGAAGATTTCAATAATTTTTTCAAAATTTGCATCCTTCTTGTTGTTGTTAAGTCTATGAGGATATGGAGCTACTGGTTTATTGTAACAACCTGGGGAATTCGACGCCCGAATTCCAACAATAATACATAAACCCATATTACTTGTCAGAACTCAAGTATCAGAAATACCAGATAGTTAATAGAAAGAGTTAGATGGTAAGAAATAGAAAGATAGAAAGTTAGAATAGAAGAAGAAGAAGATCACAACAGAACATACTAAATACGAATTTCACAGCGGAACAAATAAAATATATTATAACAATAGCTATATAATCCTGAAGCCTCCTGCTCCATCTCTCTAAGTATATCTGTAAAATCCCGACTACTTGACAGCCCGTACAAAATTGGGCACACAAGCGTTTAGGGAAAACAAAACAAAATAAACTCTGGGTCAGTCATGCGACTAGTATAAGTAAACTCCAACCATTTGTTTAACATTTAAAATCCTTCTAAAAGAAAGAATAATCATAAGACCAATCCACACATAAACACAGATGGTTTTTACCTTACGATAACCAAAAACATTATTTTAAAATCCATACTCCTCTAATATTATAATAATGTCTAAATCAAATAAATAGCGCTCTAGTGGAACGCTTTCATCCCACGTTCCTTATATATAATATAAAATCAAAAACCGCAGGCGCTTATTGGTTAATGGATTCCAACTGGCAAGGTATGGGAACACCTTCTAGCAGTGTATCTCTAGAGAGGAATACACCGGGTTCAACAAGAACATCTTGTAACCCAGGCTAAACATGATCAATCACTCATTTCACTTGAATGTACCGAATGTATTATCACCAACGGTTGGGATTAGCAACCGTTTCCCGAAAGGGACAACATCGAAATAGGTTAAACAAGGAAATGAAATTCCTCTAGATCAGGTGACATCACACCCTAATTGGGAGATACCCACTTAGCCATATGACCTACCCAATTTTATACCATTTCTCGGTTGTGATGCTAGAGGTCATAACGTACAGATCACACCTTTATTTACTTTGAATGTCACATCGTCATACTCGCCAAATCAAAAATTGATTTCCCCAAAAATAATAGGATATACAGCTAAGAGAAACGAGTTCCTCCGCCGCCAAACATAAATACATTTGAAGAGATCAACTTACGTGATCTATTAAGTATACTTTATCAGACATTCTTCCATACAGGTTGTTCTGGGACTGGACAAACCGAAGGCACAATTCTGTAAACCCATCTTAGGCAATTTCTACCTAGGATTTGCCAGAACAGCCCTTGCATAAACTTAGTCTTCAATTATCTTTATCATATTTGATTCGCAATGCTAACACCCATACGGAGTGGTTTTCAAATAATAAATCAGATCTCGGTCTCTCCGAATTGATGACGGAAAAATGGTCAAATTTTTGATAATTGGTTATTTAACTGTCAAAGGAAAACATCCATACACGCAACGATCCTATTTCCAAATGGAAATTTTATAGATCAACTATCAATCAGCATTGTTACTTTAAATTAATTTATCATTAATTTATTCATTTCCCCATATTCGTAAATCCTTGTTTTTTAATTTTAGAAAATATATGTTATTAACATTGGAAAACATTTCCATTTCTTTTTCACGCATCATTACTCCCCCACATCTATCAGTCTCTAACTGTATACTAGTAAGAGAAAAACTCTCCACGTATTAACCTCGAAGGCCGAAACCAACATCAGATCAATACCCAGACAGTTGTTCAATATAACTAATCTCCAGTCAGTTTCTAATTTCCTTAACTCCAATTTAAATTCCTATTTCAAAATCCAGTTTCCTTTATAATATTTTCATTTTGCAAAATATTTACTTAAATCCCTTATTTACATTCAATGTGAAAAATATTTCTTTTATCAAATCAAACAGTCTGATTTTGCATTTAAAAACAATATCTTAATTCCAAATACTATTTATACTTCTATTTATAGACTATTCGTAAAAATCTTATTTATCACTCCCTTTACAACTGCTACGTTCACATTTGATTTCAAATATCGATGTTGAAACCGATTTTTTTCTCTATATAATTTCGGACTTATATAATCCATTTATCAAATGGTAAATATTTTATTTGATTTATAAAACATTGTTTATAAATTAATCTTCTCAATTTATCTGTTAAAACAGATTCTATTTAATATCTACTTTAAATCCATTCCATAGTTCTTTTTATGTCCTGCCATTTCCTTTTTTCCATTATATTGATTTTCCAAATATTATTTTTATAATTCAACTTATTTCACAAATAATTCCTTTTATAATTCCATTTATTTTCCAAATAATTCCTTGTATAATTCTATTTATTTCCCAAATAATTCCTTTTATAATTCCATTTATTTCATATAGATATTTTATTTCAATATACACTTTGAAAATTCCCTTATTACATCCCATTATTTCTTATGGTATTTAAAATACCAAATAACAAGTCCAGTGTCATCATAATCAATCACAGATTATATATCACATCATATATCACAATTGTAACGAACCGCATTCTACGCATCGAAGGATCGTAGAATATTTATTTCTCTCACATACGAAGTCGTATGGTCATGTAACTTTGGGAGACGACTTTTGGGGTCATTTCCCATGTTCATGATTTTTGTCGATTTTTAAATGACCGGTTTACCCCTAACTGATCTTGTTTCGACCATAACTTTTGATTGGTAAGATTTTTGACCTGAAACCACTTCTATTAGGTTTGGATGATGGTTTACCTTTCCGTAGAGTAGTCACATTAGCCAAACGGACTCAACGTTTGGGAGATATGGCCGAAACAAGGTTTAAAAGGTGAAAAACAGCTTAACCGGGCTTAATTGAGTAATTAATAGCTAGGCCCAGTGGGGTATTTCGGGATTTGGATTATTTAAGGGCTGTTAGAGTTTAGAGAACACCCTTTTCTCATTTTTCAGCCGCCACCTATCATCCCTCTCAACCTAGCAATGGCCTCCACATACTAAAACACCCCAAATCACCTTCTAATCGCTAATTAAGCCAAATCTACATCAAATCAAAGCGGATTAGCACAAAAATCGAGGTACAGCTGCTGTGTAGCCTTGGGAACAGCTCCAAACAGAGGATAATTTCAGATTTGGTATTTTATTGTGGCTAAGGTGCGTGATTTGCATAGTTCCTCACTAATTATGGTTAATTAAGGGTAATTAGTGTTAATTGTGTTAATTAGCGAATTTAAACATGATTAAATTTTGGAAAAATATTTATAAATTTTGAAATATTGTTTTAGGCCTCTGTTAGAAATTTGGGTTAATCTGGTTAAGTTTTACTAAGCCTATCATTAGTTTTGCTTAAACATGCTTTAGGGAAAATATGGGGTTTTGGCTATGTTTGATCCATTTTAACCTATCAAATTATTGTTCTGGTGTTAATCGCCAATTTTATATGTTGCTATGACTGTATGGTATGCTTTGTGATTGATTAGAAAAGTTAGATTGGTTGAAAACGTCGTCGAATGGCGTAAAACAGTCGCTGGAAAGAAGTGCAAGAAAATAACCGAACCGAACCGGATCGGAGGGGGAAGCACGAACCGAACCGCTTCCCCCCAAACTATTGCATCACGAACCCATCTAGGGAACAAGGCAGATCATGACTGAACTGACCCGCCTATACTTGGAGTTCTCCGAACCGACCCGCTCGCGTGAAGATGTCACGATCCGAATCGGTCTAGCTTGGTGGACCACGAACCGCATGCACACTCGAACTGACCGACCTGGACAGGAACTCCAATCCGAACCGCTTGCCTGAAGTAACGACCTGATGCTCTGGATATGACCACGAGCCGATCCGAAGTAGAAGCCAAGAACCGACCCGAATCTAGTGGCTGCTCACGATCTGAACTGGCGAACACCACGAATCGACCAGAAGGCGATGACCACGAACTGGAGAAGATCACCATGACCCGATCCATATGGAGTATTCCGATCCGAACCGAGATGCTTGGATTTGAGGCGTAAATCATGATCCGAACTGGAAGTTCAAATTGAAGTGAAGAACAAGAACCGAACCGATCCGGAGAAGACCAAAACCCGAGATGCAAAGGTAGTCCAAATAGGAAGTAGAACTCAGGATCCAGTTGGGAACCAACGAGTCAAGTTCATAAGTTGGGCTTTGCTGCGGAACATGTGCTAAGGGGTTATCGACGTCCATAACTTTGATTCACCACTAAGACAGATGTTAGGCTACGGATCAATGCAGTGGGGTAGATGTTACTTCATGGGGCAGAGTGGTCGTAGCAAGGCTATGAGCCAATGTAGTGGAGTTGCCATGACTCCATGAGGCAGAGTGGACATAGCAAAGGATTAGTGGTTATGGATCAGTGCAGTGGAGTCACTACGACTCCATGGGGCAGAGTGATCATAGCAAGGATTTGGGTGATCAAAGTAGCGGATATCGTATGCTTTACGCACTGAGTAAGAGTTGTGAGGATGGTTGTTTTGCTTGATTGTTGGACATCACTTTGACGTGCACACCCCACCCCCTTATTCTTTACACCATATGTTAGTGGAACCTTAGAGTATTGTACAATATGTAGTGCTAACCCTTTGATTGCAGGTCCAGGTTCAGGTATGGTTTAGTATACCTGTTATTGTTCTGTTTTGCTACTTATTGCTCATACCAGGATTTTGTCTGGCCCAGAATTTTATATCTCTTCTTATTACTCTGGGTTCTCTTAAATGGGCAGACTAGAGACAGGTTAGCTGGTTGTGCACGAGTAGCTGTCCGGAGACGAGTAGGAGGCTTACACGTACTATTCTTTATATATTCTCCCTGTGTCGCTGCTGGTCACTACTTTGGGCATTAGTAGTGTCCCTTTCCTTTCTTTTTCTTTAGAAACAATTTTAATGTTGTAATTATGGTTATGGATCATGAGCTGTATTTGGATTTTCCGCTGCTGAGATGTTTAGCTTTCAGCTTATGCACCGTCTCGCCTGTTTTATGTCAAAGTATGTTATAATTATATTTTATTCCGTGCACTACGAGATATGCTACAGGTTCCATGTTAGTTCAAATTCCTTACCTTTCCTTTCTTTGACGATCGTCCCGTGCTGGTTGGACACCGGCACAACGCACTTTCATTGGAAATGTCGGCTGGTGCGAGGCGGGCCGTCACATTTGGTATCAGAGCTCTAGGTTGCGTAGTTAACCTAGGGAAAACACCAGGGAGAGATAAAATGTATATGAGCACGCATTTGTAATATTTTGGTTTTCAAAAGCAATATACATATATACTATTAGTATATTTAAGGATGAAGTCGCATTGCACTGGCACCACCGAAGAGATGGTTAATCGTTTTCTCTTTACAGATTGAACGATGAGCCGACATACAAGGGGTACCGTAGATGAGCTAATAATTGGAATGCTGCTGATATGAGGACAATGTTCACCGACCTCATGAGAGAGATGCTTAGGGATGTTCAAAGGGAAGCTCCTAATGCTACAAATGGTGGTTGTGCAGCGGCGCAGGATCCTAGAGCCGATTTCGCCAAGCTTTGCAAGGATCACACTAGTCTTGGTGGGAAGCCGTTCCACAGAACGAAATTAGCCACAGAAGTTTAGGGTTGGTTGGATAGCTGTGAGCGTATCTTTGAAGATTTGGGTATCGAGGATGCGATGAAGAGGAAGTTAGCATCCCGTCAGCTGCACGGATGGGCAATGAATTGGTGGAATGCTATTAAGGCAGCTACTCCAGAGGATCAAGTTACATAGGATCAGTTTAAGGCCCGATTTAGTGATAAGTTCATCCTAACTTCCCAGAAGTCAGAGTTGTTTAGGAAATTTATGGAGCTTAAGCAGAATGGTAGGGTAGTCTTGGAGTACATTGCAGAATTTGATAATCTATCGAAATATGGATTATCCCTTATTGATACTACCGAGAAGAAAAATGAAAAGTTCATAACAGGCTTAGATCAGTACTTGGGGGAAAGGGTTATAAACCATGTCGATGAGATGTTTGAATCGATTGTGGGGGAAAGCTTTAAGGTCAGAGAGTCTATACCCTAAGTCGAAGACTGAGGTTGCATCTGCAGAGGAGCTAAAGCCGCAAGCAAGCGGTGGAGGCAAGAATGGTTCTCAGAATAAGAGAAAGCGGAATCAGACCAAGGATGGCCAGAAGAAAAAGAATAAGAAAGATGTTGAGTGCTTCAGCTGTGGTAAGAAGGGCCACTATGCCAAAGAATGTCGGGCCAAGCCAGCGGATAGAAAGTGCTTCAACTGTGGCCAAGTGGGACAACATAAGGACAAGTGTCTACAACCCCCCCTAAAGAAAAGCAGATTGTGAAAGCATATGCTATCAATGTTGTTCCTTCTTCGTCGAATGCCCCAACTGCGGTGGAGAAAGGAAATAATGTCGTCATTCAAGGTATGCTTTCTGTTTATGATGTTCCTGTTCGAGTATTGTTTGATACCGAGGCTTCCCGTTCCTTCATATCTAGTGACCTGGTAGATGGGTTGGGATTGGAACCCGAGATAGTCGATAGACCTTTAGCAGTGACGAACCCGATTGGTGGTTAGACTAGCCTTTGTATGATTTGTCGTAATGTGGTCTTATCGAGTCATGGATGCATGTTTGTTTGTGATTGCTTTGTTTTGGGCTTTACTGGGTTTGGCATTATTTTGGGAGTCGATTGGCTCCAAAGATACGGGGTGGTGGTAGACTGTGAGGGCTTTTTGGTGACAGTTAGAGCAGATGATCGGCGGAGGGTAACATTCAGTGGTCTATCTAGTGATTGGGTAATGGCTAGTTTTCTAAATTCCCTTGACATCCCGCATGATGAGTTGTCAGATGTGCCCGTGGCTGGCCAGTATCCGGACGTCTTCGAGGAAGTGACCGGACTTCCACCACACCGAGAGATTGAGTTCCGTATTGATTTAGTGAAAGATGCCAGACCTATAGTGATGCCACTCCGTGGTATGGCACCAAGGGAGCAGCGAGAGCTCGGGGTGCAAGTAAGCGATCTTTTGAAGAAGGGATCTATTAGAAGAAGTGTTTCTGAGTGGGGAGCACCAGTTGTGTTTGCTACCAAGGCCTAGATGGTTCCCTTCGTTTGTGTGTGGACTACCACGAGTCGAATAAGGTGACGAGGAAGAATAAGTATCCTCTACCGTGGATAGATGATTTATTTGATCAGTTGAGTGGCACGAGAGTGTTCTCCCAGCTGGATCTTGCGACAGGTTTTCATCAGCTTAGAGTGGAAGCTGAGAGTATAGCTAAAATGGCATTCCGGACGCCGTTTGGATTTTATGAGTGGTTGGTCATGCCATTCGGGTTGACCAATGCACTATCATATTTTGGGGATCTTGTGAATAGGGTATTTAGAGATCAGTTGAATAAGTTTGCTCTTGCGTTCGTGGACGATATTTTGGTTTATTCGAGGATAGAGGAAGAACACAAGGAAATTTTGAGGATAGTGATGGAGGTGTTGAGAAAACACCAATTGAAAGCAAAGTTTTCTAAGTGTCACTTCTGGAGAAGGGAAGTGAGATTCTTGGGCCATGTTGTTTCAGAGAATGGTAATGTTGTGGATCCCGCGAAGGTGGCTATGGTACAAGATTGGTCTACGCCCAAGAATGCAACAGACGTAAGAAGTTTCTTAGAGTTAGTTGGATATCATCGTAAGTTTATCCAAGACTTCTCCAAGATAGCAGCACCGTTGACTCAGTTGAACAAGAAGAATCAAGCTTTTGTCTGGGATGAAAAGTGCGAGAATGCATTTAAGAGTCTAAAAGAAAAGTTGACATTTGCACCAGTGTTAGTCGCCCCTAAAGGGAATGAAGAGATGACGGTATACACAGATGCCTGTGGTACTGAACTAGGTGCTGTATTGATGCAAGGAGGTAGGGTTGTAGCTTATGCTAGTAGGCAACTAAATCCACATGAGAAAAGATATCCTACTCATGATTTGGAATTGGCAGCGATCATGTTCGCATTGAAGATGTGGAGACACTGTCTCTTGGGAGAAAGATTTGAGTTGTTTACCGATCATAAATCGTTAAAGTATCTTTTCTCACAGAAGGATCTAAATCTATGACAGCAAAGATGGTTATAATTCTTGGCTTCCTATGATTTCGATATCGCATATACACCAGGAAAGGGCAATGCAGTAGCTGATGCATTGAGTAGAAGACATGCCAATTTAGGGGCTATGTTTCTTGAGTGGAAGCAACTGGAGTACATCGCTGGGTATGATTTCAGACCAAAGTGCGAATTGGATCCAGAAGTATTAGCAAGTTTGACAGTCAGACCCACTTTGATTGAGCGGATTGGTTCCAGTCAGAGGGACGATCCTAACTTATTGAAAATCATCTCCAAGTTATAGATGGGCATCGATGGGGGATGAACGAGTATGGGCTTGATCGAGATGGATGGCTTAGAAAGAATGGAAGACTAGTTGTACCCAATGTCAATGGATTGAGAGATGAAGTGCCTAGAGAATGTCATCACTCAAAACTGACTATACACCCCGGTCGAGAAAAGACGTATCGAGACATGAAGCAGACCTACTACTAGGAAGGAATGAAAAGAGACATTGGGAAGTTTATATCCAAATGCATGAATTGCCAGCTAGTTAAAGTTGAGCAAAAGAAGCCTAGTGGTTTGTTGCAACCATTAGAAGTTCCATAATGGAAATGGGTACAAGTCTCAGTGGATTTCATTAATTGGTTACCAAGGACTAGGTCGGGCCATGATAGCATTTGGGTCATTGTGGACCGATTGACCAAGAGTGCAAGATTTATACCCGTCAAGTCGAATAGAACTGCAGCTAAGTTAGCTGAGCTATATATGAAATTGGTTGTGAGATTTCATGGAGTACCTAAAAGCATTGTGAGTGACCGAGACCCGTTGTTTACTAGTGGGTTTTGGAAGAGCTTACAAGAGGCGTTAGGATCAAAATTACATCTCAGTACCGCGTATCATCCTCAACCCGACGTTCAGACAAAGAGGGTGAATCGAGTATTAGTAGATCTCTTGAGAGCTTACATATTAGATTTTGGTGGATCATGGGATGACCATTTACATCTAGTAGAGTTCGCATATAATAATAGTTATCAATCTAGTATTGGTATGGCCCCATTTGAAGCTTTATACGGAAGACCGTGCAACTCACCGTCATGTTGGTTAGAAACCGGTGAGAAGTTTGTGCTTGGACCAGATGTGATAAAAGAAACTTCAGATAGGGTTAAGATCATTCAACAGCGAATGAAGGCTGCCCAAGATAGGCAGAAGAGTTATGCTGATAAGAGGCGAAAGGATTTGAAGTTCTCCGTTGGCGACTTGGTGTTTGTCAAGATTTATCCATTAAAGAGCGTGATCCGATTTGGCAGGAGAGGCAAGTTGACACCAAGATTTGTTGGTCCATTCCCAGTTTTTGAGCAAATTGGGAATTTGGCATATAAAGTTGAATTACCAGAGAAGATGGCAGGTGTTCATAACATATTTCATGTTTCCCAGTTAAGGAAATTCGT
Organism: Allium sativum; assembly: GCA_030737875.1. Taxonomy (NCBI): domain Eukaryota; kingdom Viridiplantae; phylum Streptophyta; class Magnoliopsida; order Asparagales; family Amaryllidaceae; genus Allium; species Allium sativum. The sequence continues at coordinate 250,817,881 of CM060909.1, read as the reverse complement.
GCACGACCCCGATATGACTATTTCACCTGATCAGTTGGATGATATCGAGGTAGAACCCGAGGCAGTTAGGAATCGCAAGCCGATTCATATTGTCGAGCACGATACGAAGCAACTTCGAAGGAAAGCGGTGAATCTAGTCAAAGTTCAGTGGGGCGAGAATGAGAATGATTGTACTTGGTAGACAGAGGGGAACATAAGGAGGGAGTATATATAACTCTTTGCCTGGTAAGGTTTTTATATCGGTATAGTACTCTCGTGTTAGTAAACCGCATGCTAGAATAGACTTGTTTGTTGTTTTGTATGTTTGATTGTTGTGAATGGTTGGTAGGCATGAAGAGTCCATTGTTTGTTTCTTAGTTAAGGAATTTTGGGGGCGAAATTTCTTGGGGGGAGGGGGAATGTAACGACCCACATTCTACGCATCGAAGGATCGTAGAATATTTATTTCTCTCACATACGAAGTCGTATGGTCATGTAACTTTGGGAGATGACTACTGGGGTCATTTCGCATGTTCATGATTTTTGCCGATTTTTAAATGACTGTTTTGCCCCTAGCTGATCTTGTTTTGACCACAACTTTTGATTGGTAAGGATTTTTGATCTGAAACCACTTCCATTAGGTCTGGATGATGGTTAACCTTTTCGTAGAGTGGTCACATTAGCCAAACAGACTCATCGTTTGGGAGATATGGACAAAACAAGGTTTAGAAGGTGAAAAAAAGCTTAATGGGGCTTAATTGGGTAATTAACAGCTAGACCCAGTGGGGGATTTCAGAATTTGGAGTATTTAAGGGCTGTTAGGGTTTAGAGAACATCCTTTTCTCATTTTTCAGTCGCCACCTATCATCCCTCTCAACCTAGCAACGGCCTCCACTTCCAAAAACACCCCAAATCACCTTCTAATCGCTAATTAAGCCAAATCTACATCAAATCAAAGCGGATTAGCACAAAAATCGAGGTAGAGCTATTGTGTAGCCTTGGGAACAACGCCAAAGAGAGGATAATTTCAGATTTGGTATTTTATTGTGGCTAAGGTGAGTGATTTGCATAGTTCCTCACTAATTATGGTTAATTAAGGGTAATTAGTGTTAATTAGCGAGTTTAAGTATTATTAAATTCTAGAAAAATATTTATAAATTTCGAAATATTGTTAGAGGCCTCTGTTAGAAATTTGGATTAATCTGGTTATGTTTTACTAAGTCTATCATTAGTTTTGCTTAAACATGCTTAAGGGAAAATATGAGGTTTTGGCCATGTTTGATCCGTTTTAACCTATCAAATTATTGTTTTGGTGTTAGTGGCCAATTTTATATGCTGCTATGACTGTATGGTATGCTTTTTGATTGATTAGAAAAGTTATATTGGTCGAAAACGCCGTCGAATGGCGTAAAACACTCGCTGGAAAGAAGTGCAGGAAATTAACCGAACCAGATCGGATTGGAGGGGGAAGCACGAACCGAACCGCTTCCCCCCCAAACTATTGCATCACGAACCCATCTGGGGAACTGGGGAGATCATGACTGAACCGACCCGCCTGTACCTGGAGTTCTCCGAACTGACCCGCTCGCGTGAAGATGTCACGATCCGAATTGCTCCAGCTTGGTGGACCACGAACCGCATGCACACTCGAGCTGACCGACCTGGAGAGGAACTCCGATCCGAACCGCTTGCTTGAAGTCACGCCCTGATGCTCTGGAGATGACCACGAGCTGATCCAAAGTAGAAGCCACGAACCGACTTGAATCCAATGGCTGCTCATGATCTGAACCGGCGAACGCCATGAATCGACCAGAAGGCGATGACCACGAACTGGAGATTATCACCATGACCCGACCCGTATGGAGTATTCCGATCCGAACCAAGATGCTTGGATTTGAGGCGTGAATCACGATCCGAACTGGAAGTACAAATTGAAGTGAAGAGCAGGAACCGAATCGATCTGGAGAAGACCAAAACCCGAGATGCAAAGGTAGTCCAAATAGGAAAAAGAACTCAGGATCCAGTTGGGAACCAACGAATCAACTTCATGAGTTGGGCTTTGCTGCGGGATGTGTTCTAAGGGGTTATCGACGTCCATAACTTTGATTCACCACCAATACGGATGTTAGGCTACGGATCAGTGCAGTGAGGTAGATGTTACTTCATGGGGCAGAGTGATCGTAGCAAGGCTATGAGCCAGTGCAGTTGTCATGACTCCAAGGGGCAGAGTGGACATAGCAAAGGATTAGTGGCTATGGATCAGTGCAGTGGAGTCAGTGTGACTCCATGGGGCAGAGTGATCATAGCAAGGATTTGGGTGATCAAAGTAGTGGATATCCTATGCTTTATGCACTGAGTTAGAGTTGTGAGGATGGGTGTTATGCTTGATTGTTTGACACCATTATGACATGCACACCCCACCCCCTTATTCTTTACACCATATGTTAGTGGCACCTTAGAGTATTGTACAGTATGTAGTGCTAACTCTTTGGTTGCAGTTCCAGGTTCAGGTATGGTTCAGTATACATGTTATTGTTCTGTTTTGCTGCTTATCGCTCATACCAGACTTTGGTCCGACCTAGAGTTTTATGTCTCTTCTTATTACTCTGGGTGCTCTTAAATGGACGGACTAGAGACATGTTAGCTGGTTGTGCACGAGTAGCTGTCTGGAGACGAGCAGGAGGCTAACCGTACTATTCTTTATATATTCTTCGTGTGTTGCTGCTGGTCACTACTTTGGGCATTAGTAGTGTACCTTTCCTTTCTTTTTCTTTAGAGACAGTTTTAAAGTTGTAGTAATGGTTATGGATCATGAGCTGTATTTGGATTTTTCGCTGCTGAGATGTTTAGTTTTCAACTTATGCACTGTCTCGCCTGTTTTATGTCAAAGTATGTTATTATTATATTTTATTCCATGTGCTGTGAGATATGCTACAGGTTCCTTGTTAGTTCAAATTCCTCACCTTTCCTTCCTTTGACGACCGTTCCGTGCTGGTTGTACATCGGCACAACGCACTTTCATTGGAAATGTCGACTGGTGAGGGGTGGGCCGTCACAACAATATATGAAAAAAATGGTATCATAAATAATGAGGAATCCAGTTGGATCCCTCCAACCTATTTTCCTACATCCAAAGATGTTAAACAATATAGTTAACATCAATTTCATTTCAACATAAAATATTCTGATCAACTAAATCAATACTTAATTAACGCCATATATATATATATCCATATTTTCAACTAAATAAATTAACAGTTTGTCAAAACAATCATCACACAACAATCAATCATCATTTATCAACTCTAAAAATACGTTATAGAAATAAGAACTGACAGAGTTAATGAATTTTACTCACATTGGTCAATTATCGTTAAATAACAATAAGCGAACGTCGATTCAGATCAGGGAATTTATTTCACTATAAATTATAACAAGCTCCAATTCACTCCGAATCAATTCCATTATGTAGCTTTCATCCATATGATCCCAACGGATCTTGTTTTGCTGAATTTGGATAGCGCATGATAAAGTTATAAGCATTACTGTTTAACAGTTTACTGAAATTAAATTAGACTAAATTATTATTTAATCGGGCCTTACTATTTGAATTCAGCCCATACCTAATTCTATAAACCTGGCTTACACCAATCCTTATCTTCATTTGAAATGGCACACTCTAGTAAAACTGCTTCCACCATAGCGGTTGTCTTTTCGAGCCTCGTTCTTCATTCATGTTTCAAGAAATTCAAAACTATCATCACCGAACTTCTTTACTACAAATCTCCACAAAACCATTCCATTTTTGCACTGTTCGAGCTCCCCTTTTCAAACCCGTCGTTTAGCTCTTCAGTGCGCATAGTTCAAAAAAGTGCGACACTTTTTATTCTAGTAATCCACCAAAAATGCACGCAATGTGTTATCTTCCATGCTGAATATGAATTTAACATCCATTTCGCAAATCAACGACCCAAATATCACAAAGTTGCAAACCCTAGGTTCGCTGCGTATTATCGAGCTCCACAAAAAATGACTCACACCCTTAAGGATTGATACTAGGTCAGAGAGAATCATGCCAGAAATCCGAATATACTAGTTTCATAATTTATAGGATTTTATATTGATTTATATGAATTATTGAATGAACATTTTCACGTTTTGGAGGATTAAAGTAACGGCGTATTTCCCTGTTGACCACAGAAGAAATAGTTTAGGGTTAGGAGAGGTAAGGGTATTTATAGGAAAATTTTAAATATTTTTATATTAAATATTTTATTTTAATCAATCGATACCTATGTTACCGTTTAAAATTTCCTACGATTGCGTACAATATCCAAATTAGATAAAAATGGACATGTAGGTACAGTTCGATATTAGGGAACCAACGAAACTTGTTTCGACGAATTCTGAGTCCGTTTGCTCGCGCAACATACTTTTAAAGTTAAATTATTAACTATTTTTCACATTAAAATCCTGTACAGCGACATACTGACTCCAAAAATCATGGAAATTTAAATCTAACAATAATTTAATATTCCGGATCCAACAAATTTAATTTCGTCGTAAACAGAGGTCGTTTGCAAAAGTGGCTATTTTCTGAGGTCTAAATAAACCAATTAAATATTAATATATTTAAAAACAATTTAGTTTAATATTAATATTAATATTATCATATATATATTCACATACAATATTATATAACTCCAAAATAAAAATATCAGGATTTATTACTCGATATTTCAAAATTCCTAGTTATATCGAAATTCGATTTATATTTAAATCCTTATATTATATAATTAAATCGTTATAAATTATAAATGAATTCCATAGCGACTACTTGGAAATTTGATTTGAACATAACTCACAATCTAATAGATGAAATCTCGATTAATCTCTTACATTAGAAAAATATCGTCCAACATATTCGAACATTTCTTGTTTCACAGAAATTCGACTTAAAACAGATTTTGTATATTCGTTTGAAGTTCGAATAGCCAAATTACGAACTTCCATGCCAATTCAAGCTTGATTATAATTATAATACAATTTATACGTTCTAACGCCGTTTATTAAATATAAATGTTATTATAATTCAATTCTAAAATCAATTAAATTAGTTAAATCACCCAATTCACACAATATTGCGAATTCCACTATTTTCGACTACTTCGGAAATAAATATATTATTCAATTATTTATATTAATTAAATATTAAATATTATTTAATTAAACAACCATTTAAATCTTTAAATCACTATTTAAATAATTAAATTAATTAATTATTATACCGTAAAAATACGGGGTGTTACATTTTTCCCCCCTTAAAATAATTTCGTCCTCGAAATTGCTAAGGTAGAAAACAAACCCTATTAACTGGGTTAAAAATTGTTTTATTTTACTTATTAACTTTCAGTTTCAACTGAACCAACTAATTTCAATTAAAATATTCATTTATTTTTATTAACGAAAATTTTCAAAAATTACGAAAATTTTCTAACACCTTAAATTTTCGAAAAATTTCGCCAGCGTCTTCTTTGCATGGCTCAATCGGTACAACTGCAATTCGCCTCACTAGGCCTTCCCCAATCCAAAAGAAAAACAAACAGCAAGCGACTTATAAATCTCATATCGAATATAAAATATAAATTTGTACCTTTTTGTCAGGCATATCATTATATCATTTCCGTCTGCTACCAACTTAGTAGATACCAATGCTACCTCAATCAAACTCCAATCAGTTAATCCCCACACAGTTATTTGCTTATATCCAAACCATAATCTCATTTCAAACTCGAGTTCCATTCTCGATTCCAAACTCTTAACTCACCAATCCAATACCATTTCAAAATTCTATCTCACAAATCCAATTTTTTTCTCGATACCATTCTAATCCAATTCAATTTCAACTTAACTGATTTCAATTCAATTCCAACTTTCTTTCACAAAATTCTATTTAAATTTGTTTTAATTCAAACAATATTTTCCTGGGAGTTTCAAATAACCTTGCTTTTCACAATTTGGAATTTCAAAATAATTTATTTCCTCAAACAATTCAGAAACAAAATCATTGGAAGTAATCCATCACTTAGAAACTCGAAAATGAGCACTGATGATGTGGCCAGTATCATCAAGGTTATTTCCCAGTGATAAAAGTGAGTTCAATACTATAACATTTTCAAACTCGATTTCAAAACATTTTCATTTTGAAATTATTTCAAAATACCGTTCACAGTGCTTGTAAAACAATTTAAAATCTCCCAGAATTTTAAAATTCTCATATATTTCAACCAAATCTATTTACAAAAACTTCTCCAACTTTTAGGAACTTCAATTCCAATTCTGATTTAAATTCAAATTTACTTCATTCAATTTCATATATCACACTTATACGAATTCAGATTGGTTATTTATAATCATTTCAATTATAATCTTATTTGATTATAGTAATAACCAACACATCCAATATAGTATAATAATTCAAATATAATTGATTCTTTTATATCAAATATAATTCGGGTAAAAATTATTTCATTTACCCTCTTTTCAAAAAAAATACTTTGTCAGTTTATCGTACTCGAATGTTTAGAAACCCCTACCGATATAGTAGATCAAACTGATCGACTAGAATTCATAAGAAAATCGACTAATAAATCTTCACAATATAAAACCACTTTATATTAAATAACAAATACGTGCTCATATATATACACTTAAACTCAATCTAGGGTATTACTAACCCCATCTCTATTGAGTTGCAACACAGAGCCAAGGTAATTACTTAACCTTCAACTCTGATACCACTGTAACGACCTGGGGAATTCGACGCTCGAATTCCAACAATAATACATAAACCAGTATTAATTGCCAGAACTCAAGTATCAGAAACACCAGATAGTTAGTGGGAAGAAGTTAGAAGGTGAGAAATTGAAAGAAAGAAAGTTAGAATAGAAGAAGAAGATCACAACAGAGTAAACTAAATATGAATCTCATAGCGGAACGAATAAAATATATTATGTAACATAACTTTGGAATAAAACCAATGTCTGTATACAATACTATTATCAGAGTACAACACTTACAACACAGCAGAAATAACGATAGCTATATAATCCTGAAGCCTCCTGCTCCATCTCTCCAAGTATATTTGTAAAATCCCGACTAATTGACAGCCAGTACAAAATTAGGCACCCAAGATTTTAGGGAAAACAAAACAAAATAAACTCTGGGTTAGTCATGTAATTAGTGTGAGTAAACTCCAACCATTTATTTAACTTTTAAAATCCATTTAAAAGATAGAATAATCATAAGATCATTCCATACATAAACACGGATGGTTTTTACCTTACGATAACCAAAAATATTCTTTTAAAATCCATACTCCTCTGATATTATAATAATGTCTAAATCAAAGAAATAGCACACTAGTGGAATGCTTTCGTCTCTCATTCCATATATATAATATAAATTCAAACACCGCCGGTGCTTATAGGTTAATGGATTCCAACTGGCAAGGTAAGGGACCACCTTCCAACAGTGTATGTCTAGAAAGGAATACACCGGGTTCAACAAGAACATCTTGTAACCCAAGCTAAACATGACTGGTCACTCATTTCACTTGACTATATTTATCACCAACGGTTGGGATTAGCAACCGTTTCCTGAAAGGGACAACATCGAAATAGGTTAAACAAGGAAATGAAATTCCTCTAGATCAGGTGACATCACACCCTAATTGGGAGCTACCCACTTAGCCATATGACCTACCCGATTTTATACCATTTCTCGGTTGTGATCCTAGAGGTCATAACGTACAGATCACACCTTTATTTACTTCGAATGTCACATCGTCATACCCGCCAAATCACAAATTGATTTGCCCAAAAGTACCATAGGTATATAGCTAAGAGAAATGAATTCCTCCACCACCAAACATAAAAACTTTTGAAGAGATCAACTTACGCAATCAATTAAATATACTCTATTATACATTCTTCCATACATGCTGTTCGGGGACCGGACAAACCGAAGGCACTATTCTGTAAACCCATCTTAGGCGATTTCTACCTAGGATTTTCTAGAACAGCCCTTGCATAAACACCGTCTTCAATTATCTTCATCATATTTGATTCGCAATGCTAACACCCATACAGAGTGGTTTTCAGATAATAAATCTGATCCTGGTCTCTCCGTATTAACGATGGAAAAATGGTCAAAACTTTGATAGTCAGTTATTTAACTATCAAAGGAAAACATCCATACACACAATGATCCCATTTCCAAATGGAAATTTTATCAATCAATCATTAATCAACATTTTTCCTTTAAATTAATTTATCATTAATTTATTCTTTCCCCCATATTTGTAAATCCTTATTTTCTAAATTTAGAAAATAAACGTTATTAACATTGGAAAACATTTCCATTTCTTTTTCATGCATCATTACTCCCCCAAATCTATCAGTCTCTAACTGTAAACTAGTAAGAGAACAACTCCCTATGTATTGACCCCGAAGGCCGACACCAACATCAGATCAATATCCTGATAGTTGTTCAATATAACCAATCTCCTGTCAGTTTCTAACTTCCTTAACTCCAATTTAAATTCTATTTGAAAACCCAGTTTCCTTTATAATATTTTCATTTCGCAAAATATTTACTTAAATCCCTTATTTACATCTAATGTGAAAAATATTTCTTTTATCAAATCAAACAGTTTGATTTCGCATTTAACAACAATATCCCAATTCCAAATTCTAGTTATACTTCTATTTATAGACTATTCGTAAAAATCTTATTTATAACTCACTTTACAACTGCTACGTTCACATTTGATTTCAAATATCGGTGTTGAAACCGAATTTACTTATCTATAGAATTTTAGACTTATATATTCCAATTATCAAATGATAAATATTTTATTTAATTTATAAAACATTACTTGTAAATTAATCTTTTAAACTTATCTGTTAAAACATATTCTATTTAATATCTACTTTAAATCCATTTCATAGTTCTTTTTATATCCCGCCATTTCCTTTTTTTCATTATATTAATTTTTCAAATATTATTTTTTATAAATTTTTTATTTCCCAAATTTTTCCTTTTATAATTCCATTTATTTCCCAAATATATCCTTTTATAATTCCATTTATTTCATATAGATATTTTATTTTCAATATACACTTTGAAAATTCCTTTTTTACATTCCTGTATTTCTTATGGTATTTAAAATACCAAATAACAAGACCAGTGTCATCATAATCAATCACAGATTATATATCACATCATATATCACAATATATGAAGAAAAAAATAGTATTATAAATATTGAGGAATCCAATTGGATCCCTCCAACCTGTTTTCCTGCATCCACAGATGTTAAACAATATAATTAACATCAATTTCATTTCAACATGGAATATTCTGATCAACAAAATCAATACTTAATTAACGCCATATATATATATATGTATGTATATATTCAACCAAATAAATTAACAGTTCGTCAAAACAATCATCACACATCAATCAATCATCATTTATTAATTCTAAATATACGTTATAAAAATCTGAATTGGTAGAGTTAGTGAATTATACTCACAATGGTAGGTTCTCGTTAAATAACGATAAGCGATCATCGATTCAGATTAGGCAATTTATTTTTCTATAAATTGTAACGAGCTCCAATTCACTCTGAATCAATTCCATTGTGTATCCCTCATCCATACGATCCCAACGGATCTTATTTTGCTGAATTTGGACAATGCATGATAAAGTTATAAGCATTACCATTTAACAGTTTAGTTGAAATTAAATTAAACTAAGTTATTATTTAATCGGGCCTTACTATTTGAATTCATCCCATACCCAATTCTAAAAACCCGACTTACACCAATCCTTCCCTTCCATTTGAAATGGCATGCTCCAGTAAAACCACTTCCAACTTAGCGGTCTTCTTTGCTTGCCTCGTTCTTCATTCATGTTATACGAAATTCAAAACCAACATCACCGAACTTCTTCACTTCACAATCTCCATAAAACCATACCGTTTTTGCACTGTTCGAACTCCCCCTTTCAAACCCGTCGTTTAGCTCTTCAGTGCACATAGTTCAGAAAAGTGCAACATTTTTTATTCCAGTAATCCACCAAAAATGCACGTAAGGTGCTATCTTCCATGCTGAATATCAATTCAACATCCATTTCACAAATCAACGACCCAAAAATCACGAAGTTGCAAACCATATGCTCGCTACCATATTACCGAGCTCTAGAAAAAATTATTTGCACCTTGAAGGATTGATACTAGGTCAGAGAGAATCATGCCAAAAATCTGAATATACTAGTTTCATAATTTATAGGATTTTATATGGATTTATATGAATCATTGAATGAACATTTACACAGTTTGGAGGATGAAAATAGCGGCGTATTTCTCTGTTGACCACAGAAGAAATAGATTATGGCTAGGAAAGGTAAGGGTATTTATAGGAAAATTTTAAATATGTGACGATCCCAAAACCCCGTGACACGGTGTTAAGGATAATCATTGGAATATAACACATTAATCATCATTAGCAGATCACAGATAATAGCATAAACAGAAATTAGAATAATTTACACACATATGACAGCGGAATCATATAGATAACATCACATCAGAGAAGCACAGTACAGGATACAACTTAGTGCATAATGATACATAATCAGTCACCATCGCCTGAGGCGGAATCATACATAAAGAGTACACAAAAGGAATATCAGTCTACATCGCCAGTGGCGGAATCATAATATAGTTACAATAATGGCGGAGAAAATCCAAGTCGGCACGGTGTAGTCAAGCCTCGCCATGAGCCAAAAGGTGCGTCAGAAACCTGTAACTAGGTTGCCCGTGTGAAAATAAGGGCACCCGAGTTTGCAAGGTGAAACAAACTACGAGTCAGTCATGGGACTGGTATGAGAAATCCATTCAACTTATTAACAACAATAATAAGGCAAATCAAAGGACCACGCCACTTTCGCGGAACGGGTTTACTCCAATGAGTGCTCGTGCATGAAATAAAGTAAATGATTAAATCAACGCAATGCTTTTTATAAAATGAAGCCATTATAAGACTCAGGTCCCATCACACAATGCAACCCAAGCCGGAGGATAGAGTTTTTACCTTATAATGGCCAAAGATGCTTCATACGAATAAACAAAAGTGCTTGATATTATTACTAGTGCATATATGTTTCAAAAGCGATTTCAATCATAAATATCAATCCTAGGCGGCATAGCTACCATCTACTATGTCGCCGTACTAGTAATACAATCACATCCGCAAATTTCGTATTGGAAATTGGATTCCTTCATGAGTCGAGGCAAGGGGCAAGCTCCTCTCCGTTCGAGACACTCTAGCAAATGTCCCAGGACCCCACTATGATCCTTGGAATCGGCTGGGCCGGTCCTCTCTTACTTTTGAGGATTAGTTATTCCTGAACACACGTTTCCCGGTCCTTACAGACCTATAATCGAGGCGCCTCGCATTCCAACAACCACACAGGTGAAAAGTATATATAATGTCAGGGCTGGTAGGTCACTGACACCACCATAGCTAGAAAGAAACGTCGTGCACTCCCAGCGGTCCGTCTCCCGTTTTTGACTCATACCGAGGTGTGAGGCTCACGAATTCACGTTATACACCAAGCTACGCCACACAGACCATGCTTGGATCATCAACCACAAGACTTTGCTTTGCAACAGAAGCCTTGATCACATGCCACTTAGGCGTGCCACACAGGCAATCCACTCCATGCGACTGATTTCTGTCAATACATAACCTCTAAGCTCGTACGTCTCAGAGAAGGGCGTTAAGCAAGAGAATAAATTCTCCGCCGCCAAACAGATATATATTTAACAGAGATCAATCAACACAGAACAAAATCCAATGTCAGACACACAGTCCATTTACAAGTCCGTTCTGGGTCTGAACGAAACCGGAGGCACCAATTCCTCGCATATCCGTACAATCAACAATATGTTTGGACGGCTACTACTTCAATTCCTTCATGGTAGCTACTCCAATCACGAGCATCAGTAGCGCCCATCCATCCAATGTGGAGATCGTCGGTCTTCAGTCGTCTTCGACTCTTCGACTTCTCAACGTCGATCGATTATTTGAAATGAGATAAACTCGGCCTTTTCAAATAACCCACGTATATTTAGATTTTCAAACCAATTAATCACATGGTTGAACTATTCAACATTCACATTTCAGTTATTTAGTTATAATTTTCACGTCAAATACATTCAACCATCACATATCAAGCAAACACAACAAAATTGGTTTATTTTCACTCTATATCGTCTATAGCACTTAATAACGATATATCGCCATTTTTATTTGATTTAAAACGGCCATATTTAATTAAACGACGTTTCAGGTCGTGTCGATGCACTGGCGCTGCTTTCCACTAATTTTGTTTTACACATATAGGAAAATCTAACCGTTGGATCTTCACAAATTTTACATCATTAGGAAGGTCTTTTCAAAACGAATCCAACGGTTCCAGTTTTGGGAAAATCCGACGGTCGGATCTTCCACACTAACCATTTGAAGTTACGATTTCAATTTATGAACTGCAGCGTCGTTATTCGATTTAATTTAATTATATTTATATATATATAAATATAATCATTTCTGGCGCTGCTTTTCACTAATTTTGAATTAAACATTCCAGACAATCCAACCGTCGGATCTTCACAAAGTTGGTGCCGTTGGAAAGATATCTCCAAGGCGAACCCAACGGTTGAGGTTTCGGGAAAATCCAATGGTCGGATCTTCCGCACTAATCATTTGAAATCACGGTTTCAAAATATGAACTGCACGGCCACGTTTCGTTTTAATTATATTTATATTTATATATTTATATAAATATAGCTCATTCAAAATTCCTATATCGTTTCCACTTCAAATATTTTTCTAACCTTAAAATTTTGGAAAATTTCGCCATAACCTCCCCTGCACCGGGAGCATCGGGAAATCGCAAATAGCGTTCCCGGTCCTTCTAATCTCAAAAAGAAAAAGAAAAAGCCAAGCGGCTAGCCAACAGGCTCATAAAATCATCACCCAAACAAAACAGTAAATGTGTACCTATTTGTCGGGCACAAAATTTTATTCCTCTTCTCTAGCCCCTTTTTGCTTTAACCTGTTCAATAGATATGCATGCACATATATACAATTTCTAACATTTATCATTTTCTATTCAACTTCATATTTGATTTGCTTTGGTTTAAAAACACCATTCATTCTAATATCGCATGCATAGGCTAAAATCATATCATTAGCTAGTTAATGTATATTTCAACTCATGCACGTTTATTTGAACAAGTGGATATTCTTAACACTTCACATTTCAAAGATGATAATTTTGGCGAACTAAAGTAGATTTCAACACATGACTATTTTATTTAGTTCCTATGCATGTTAAAAATAATATTTCTATCACAAATATTTGTTTCAACGTCTGCATATCTTTAGCATATCACACATATGATAAAAATGATATTTTTATCATTTAAAATATTTATTCAACCAATGTATGGTTTCAACACTTCATAGTTTCAATAAAAATGTAATTTTTATCGTTCAATCTTTTTATTCAACACATGAACCTTTCCACTACACACACTTCTCAACAAATGAGTATTTCCACACATGGACAATTTATTTATGTTGTTCATATTAGAAAGATGGGATTTTTATGATTGAAATTATTTATATAAGGCGAATATTTTTCATACTTCATATATACATAAAAAATGTGATTTTTATTGTTTATACACTTCATTCATTCACGAATGAATTTTATTTTCACACAACACTTTTCAACACATGAATATTTCCACACATGGACATAGTTTCAATATATGGCTTTAATTTCTATGCATGCAAATAATTTCAACATATGAAAATAATTCTAACACACAAAGATTATTCAAAATTTCGGCAGCATAACGGCAGGGTAGTTAAAACCGGCACCGTCCCTAGTACGGCTCCTCGCTCTACCTTAAAACCTCGCGGTTTTTGACAATGGGGATCATGCATCTAATTCGCACGCAGGCGGCATGTTTATATTTATTTCATTTCCACAAACTAATCCTATGTGGTTTCAACCAAATATTTTCCAATCACAAACGGGTATTTTTCAACCACAATCAATTCAATATCAACCACAAACAATCCCAAACAACAATTTGCCGTCAACCAATTTTCACAACAATTTCAACCAATAAATATTGTCCATGGTTTGTGGACGAGGGGGCGTATATATATATATATATAAATATTTATGTATAGCAATTCACTTTTATTTCCACACATATATATATATATAAAAAGAAATTGAAGAGTGAGAAATTCTCACCAATAGCTATCCACTAACACGACTCTTCCTTTATAGAAATCTTCGCCTATTTCGCCTTCTTGTCGCTTTCGTTGCCCGTATTCTCTACATAGGTAAAAATCGAATTTTTACTATGTTATTCAATATATAAAGATCATATTCTAAAAACAAAGATTATATTTTTAATATTCCTATTATGTAAAAATTATATTTTTATTGCTTTAAAAATATAAGAATCATATCTTACTTCTTCTACTTGACAAAAATTCCGTCTTTTCTCTTTTTAAAAATATGATCTTTATTTTTGCAAGTTCAAATCTTTTTCCTTTAAAAGATTAAACCTTTTTCTATTTCAAAGTTTAAACCTTTTTTTTTTCTTTTTTAAACCTTAAAATAAAATCAGTTTTTATTTCCTTTAAAAATCAGTTTTTAAATCTCTTAAACAAATCAGTTTTTAAATTCTTTAAAAAATCAGTTTATAAATCTAATTAAAATCAGTTTTTATGTTCTTTTAAAAATCAGTTTATGCATCTTAAAAAACAGTTTTTGCATCTTTTAAAAAAAACAGAAATTAGTTTTTAATATTCTTAAAAAATTCAGTTCTTAAATCTTTTAAAAAAAATCAGTTTATATATCTTAAAAAAATCAGTTTTTAATATTTAAAAATTCAGTTTATAAATCTTTAAAAAATCAGAAATTACTTTTTTTTAAATCATTTAAAAGGAATCGTTTTTTTTCTTTTTGCAAAACAAAAATAAAAAATAAAAAATAAAATAACCCTAAATGCTCACCGCAGCCTGCGAAGTGGAGGGAAGAAGAGGGCGGCGTCGGCGGCAGGTTGGTGGTGCTCGGTGGTGTCGCGTCGAGGTAAGGGGGGGGGCTGCTTCGATTTGCTTCGACTGGGGGGCGTCGCGATGAAGGCGCTGGAAGGAGGAGGTCGGACGGAGGGGGGGGGGGGCGGCGATAGGTTCGTCGGCGTCGAGGTCTTGAGGGCGGCGGCTCGATTGATTTAGGTTTTTCTTTTTTCTTTTTTCGTTTCTGGTAAATGAATCGGGGGGGGGGGGGCAAGCAGAAGAAAAGGAGGGAAATAATATATATTTTTTATTATTATTTAATTATTTAATTTTTCAAAAAGGTTGACTTTTACATACGACCTCGAAACGAGGCCCACCGCCTGTCGTCCATAGCGTTTTACCCCCATTCCGAACACAATGGGATATGTATCGTAAGCTGATTCGATCGTTACAATCAGTTTCCGTTGAATTTACATTTAAATCCTTATATTGAATTTTAAACGTACATTTCAAATTACCGGGGTCACATACTAACTAGAAAAATTCCAGAAAAATATTTTCTAGTTTCGTATTGACGATACGGTCCTAACAAAACTAGTTTCGTCGAATTCTGAGACCGTTTGAAAAATGGCCAATTTCCAGCCGATTAAATTCAACAGAAACTGGTCAAACGCTTTTTCTTTTGCCACGCTCACATATTGATTCGAAAAATTATGAAATTTGAAACCTAGCAATAGTTTGACATCCCGGACCCAACAAAAGTGGTTTCGTCGAATTCCGAGGCCATATGAAAAATATCAATTTTCCAGGCCTATATATTCTATATACTGACTCTTCTGAAAATTCCTTCGGCCATAACTTTTGATTCCCGTTATGAAACTTCGATTTTTCAGATTCGTTAGAAAGGTATTGACTAACAGATTTAAATATTTTTGGTCTCACTAAAATCCGTTATATTTTCCACCCTGCACAGTCGGTCAAAGTTCAAATTCAAATTTTCAAACTGACTTACTATTTCTAATTCACTAATTTATTGAAATATTCTATTTCAATGGTTCAAATTGCTTTTAAATAATCAATTTAAAAATTTTAAATTGGCTCGTATTTTCCGGGTTATTACAAAATATTTTTATAATAATTATTTTATTTTATTTTAATCAATCGCTACCTATATTACTGTTTAAAAATTCCTACGATTACGTACAATATCCAAATTCGATAAAATTGGACATGCAACTACAGTTCGACATTACGGACCCAATGAAACTTGTTTCGTTGAATTCCGAGTCGGTTTGCTCACACAACATATTTTTAAAGTCAAATTATTGACTATTTTTTAAATTAAAATCCCATATGGCCACAACTGACTCCAAAAATCACGGAAATTGAAATCTAACAATAATTTAATATTCTGAATCCAACAAAATTAATTTTGTGGAAAAAGGAGGTCGTTTGCAAAAGTGGCTTTTTTCTGAGGTCTAAATAAACTAATTTAAATATTAATATATTTAAAAACAATTTAATTTAATATTAATAAATTAATATTATCGTATATATATTCACATACAGAGTCATATAACTCCAAAATAAATATACCAGGATTTATAACTCGATATTTCAAAATTTCTAGTTATATCGATATTCGATTTATATTTAAATCCTTATATTGTATAATTAAATCTTTATAAATTATAAACGAATTCCATAGCGACTATTTTGAAATTTTATTTGGACATAACTTACAATCTAATAAACGAACTCTTGATTTTTCTCTTCCATTAGAAAAATATCATTCAACAGATTCAAACGTTTCTTGTTTGACAGAAATCTGATTTAAAATGGATTATGTATATTCGTTTAAAGTTCGAATCGCCAAATTACGAACTGCCATGCCATTTTGGGCTCGATTATAATTATAATACAATTTATACGTTCTAACACCGTTTATTAAACGTAAACGTTATTATAATTCAATTCTAAAATGAATTATATTAGTTAAATCATCCAATTCACAAAGTGTTATGAATTCCACTACTTCCGACTACTTCGGAAATAAATATATTATTCTATTATTTATATTAATTAAATATTATTTAATTAAACATCCATATAAATCTTAAATCTATTTAAATAATTAAATTAATTAATTATTATACCGTAAAAATACGGGGCGTTACATTTATAGACTCTCTCGATTTTTTTGGTCATTCAAAAAAGAAGCTGTCGATAAGGGAAGTGAAGGAGGTAAGGGTGTAAAAGACGGGATGTTGGGATTAATACTTGATCGATGCTTTTCTATAGTTTAGAAAAGTGCAAATTTATTATAAACTGCAAGCGCACAGATTGCGTAGTATGCTGGTCGAACACAGGGAGGAATTTTATATTTATTATTTATGTAATCCATGAGCGATTTAGACAATACTTGGAGATGATATTTGAAATAATGCTATTGAATTTACTATAGGTCCGAATCTAATCGGATAAATACAAAATTCAGCAACTAAAACAAAAAGAACGCATTACTAGAAAAAGAAAACATAAACAAATTCAACAGAAAATTAAAATTAGTATTGCCGTTGAATCTAATTAAACGGTCAATCACTAACATGCAATTGTAAAAAAAATAACAATTCGTTCTACCAAAACTAATTGAGTAGACAACATAAATTGTTATGAAAATAACTGAAATAAAAAAAAAACTTTATTAAGGATAAGAAGAGAATACAGAAAATGGAACATCCTTTTATAATGATTACAATAGGTATTTATAGGAGATGTAGTCTCCTATCAATCAGAATAATTAGGCTAAGAGTAAATCTCTTGAAATAATCTATTTACAAATAAAAGAGATATGATATAATGGTTGAGATATTCCTTGAAGATCTTCCTCCTTGATTATTGACATATGGCAGCTTGATTGGATTTTCTTTGGCAATAACTCATTCAAATCTTCCATTTATGATTGAAAATGAATGATTTGATTTGAGAAGAATATGCATATTCCTTAAAATCTTTATTAGTGCATACATTATATATATACATATGAATATATATATATATATAACATATCACTATTCCATATATTCTTTAGAGCAAAAAAGGCGGTGTGTGTATAAATCCATGCTCCCTTTTACAACAAAATAAAGGGCTTGCCAAGGATCGTACTCAGGCCACTCTATACAAATTTCTATGCCTTTACCAGTGAGCTACAAATTCTTTATCAATTGAGATAGCTTTGATATGGGGAAGTATCTTTTTCTTTGTAGTTGGACTTTAATTGAAATGAAGGAGACATTAATTGAGAATCTATAAAAACACATAAAAATACCCAAAGTATTATTTATTCATTTACAAAAGATAAAATGTAAGAGCATAAAATAGACACATTTCTATGTTAATCAGCAACATAAAAGAAAAGTAGGCATTTATTCTCTCCTCAACTAATATAAATATATTTATCACACACGCATGAAATGAAAAATAAAAGAAGTGGGCTGTTTTTGGGATGGATGAGGAAGAATAATGGAGCGGATCGGGTATGGGGTTAGTAAAATTTCCATGCATGGAGGCGTGAGCAGAAAAAAGGGTAAGGGCATGCATGAAATAAAAATATACCGCAACATATACTTTACACGCACGGGAAGCTGGAGTTGTGATTTGTGTTCCACGTTCGAGTTCTGTTTGTAGGATATGGGATGAAGTTGGTGAGAATGAAGTGAGCGACATGGGTTTTTGTATGAGCAGGTTCTGTCGAAAGGAGGAAGAAAAATGATGCAGGGTATTTATGATGAGATAGGAGAGTAATTTTGTGAATTCATGGACAATGGAATCAGAGGTTAAAGTTTTGATAATGCCTGAAGCTGAAAAGTTTTATAAAAAGAGAAAAGGTGATTGCGTTATGATTATAAATTTTGGGTACATGGGTTTGCAGTGATTCAAACATGCGACAATCTAATTCAAACATGCAGATTTCAAAGAACTGGAGTTGTTGCGTGATGGGGTATTATCGGAGAAGAAGACTTCTGTAGAAATGAAATGCAGGTCTGGGTGTTTATGCTCAGTATTGGGTTGGTTTAATACTTAAGGCCCGCGATATAGGAAGAAAAAAAGAATAAAAGCCCAAAGAGAAAAGAAAGAGGTAAAGTGAATATGAATAAAGGGAAAAGATAAGGTTCAAAATGTTTAAGGGGATCAGCCATTTCTCTGAGTATTTGGGGATGGTCTAACGCGGGTCTAGTTTAATGAGAATGATGGACTGACATGAATTTAGGAAGTAGTAAGGCCCAGAATTTTCAATGAATATAAGTTTAATTTAATAAATTATATATACCAACTCGTAACTTTAATATCTTATGCATACATTGTCATATTTTCAAACCATTTTCCATGTTGGAATCATAGGAACGCAGGCTAGACAATGGAATAGATCTGGAGCGATTTGGAACTCGTCCTAAATTAGGGCAAAATAAAACGCTTGATCGGATCTATTGAATGTTTATCATTATTTAATGATAAACGACCAAAGTGAGTAAACTCACTATCTCTATCCAGTTTTATAATTTTATAAACATTATTTAATATTGATAAAAATGATTGAATGCTATGTGTGATGGTTGGATGGATAATTTGCTAGTTAATTTATTCGAATAATTATATATATAAATCGTTTAGTTAAATAACGACTATAAAATTTTATACTGATATGATATTAGTGTTATTGTGTTGATTAGCATCTGTGGATGCAGGGAAACAGGTTGGAGGAATCCGACTGGATTCCTCAACAATTAATTTTTTTTTTCATTTATTGTATTATATGATGTGATAAATAGTCCGTGACTGAATTTTGTGTGATTAAGATGATTAAATAACATTGACCTGAAATAATTGGTATCTGAATACCGAAAAATATATTCGAATATATTGGAAAAGAAATTGGGGTTTTGAAAAGGAATTTCTATTTTTTAAATAGAAATGGAATTTCGATAAGCTAGAATATAATAACTTGTTTTTGATTATATAAAAAATAAGTAATTTGGGTTATAAACAATATTCACAAATGAAGCGAAATGATTATTATTAAATAGTTGGAAATATAAATTCAAGAAATGAATTTATTAAAACGAAAAGGGAAGTCGTTAGAAAGCAAAACGATAAAATTATTTCGATACTCAAAATATGAATAAAGTTAAAATCATAAGGATTTATAATTATAAATCGATGATTTCGAATGTTATTAAAATAATTTATTTTTAGAAATTATATATTATATAATATAATCTGATAAGATGATTAATATTTGGTTTGAATCAATAATTTCAAATCGAGTATGTAATCAAGATTTATTCATAAACTTGATATAAAATTTACAAGAAGTTGACTTTGTAAATGGAATAGAATATGTGTATGAAGTTCTAAAATAAATCAATAAATAGATTTTAACCTATAATAGTATTTATAAATATAAATCAAGACTTCATTTGATAAAATGAGTCCAGTTTATGTAAAGGAATAAAATTCACATATTAAAATGGATAATGATTTTAAAGCAAACAGATTAAATTGGTTATAAAAGGAAATTTGTAAGTATTTGAAGTGATAAATTCAAACATGAATTTAGAAATCAAGTTAACCTGAAACGGTGAGTTTATTCCAATATTTGGAACGTTATTTGAATAGAGAGCATTCAAAAGTGAGTTATATGTTGGAATTCGATTCTGTCGAATTTAAGAAAGTACCATTTAATTTTCGGTAATAATCAAGATTTGTTTATTTATCTAATTAATTGATTATTTATTTATTTAAATAAAAGTAATATTTTGAAATTAAATATTTCAAAAGCAGAGATAATAACGTTGTCGTTGTAATCGAAGATTTCCATAAAGAAGTGGATTCATAAACTGAATAGAGAATTATGTAAACAGATTCATAAATAAGAAATTTAGAAATGGAGTTAAGAACATTAGAAACTGACTGGAAATTAGTAATGAACAGTTGTCTGAGTATCGATCTGATGTTGGTTTAGGCCTTCGGGGTTTATACTTAGGGAATTTTGTTCTCTTACTAGTTATAGTTAGGGACTGATGGTTGTGAAAGGTTAGTGATGCATGAATGAGAAATGGAAATGTTTTTCAAATTTAATTAGCGTATATTTTCTAAATATAGAAAACAAGAAATTGTGGATATGGAAATGTTTTTTCGTGAATCATGAGTGACTAAACGGTTTTAAGAAATATGGAAAATGGGAGATTAAGGAATGAATAAATTAATAATAAATTAATTTAAAAGGGGCTGAATGTTGACTAATGATAGACCAAAGTAATTTCCAATTGGAAATACGACCATTGTTTGTATATATATGTTTCCTTTGATAGTTACATAACCGACTGTCAATGTTTTGACCCTTTTTCAGTTGTCAATACGGAGAGACCAGGATCAGATTTATTATCTGAAAACCACTCTGGAATTAGCGTTGCGAATCAAATATGATGAAGATAATTAAAGATGAAGTTTATGCAAGGGTTGTTCTGGAATCCTAGGTAGAAATTGCCTAAGATAGATTTATAGAATAGTGCCTCAAGTTTGTCCAGTCCCAAGACAACATGTATGGACGAATGTCTGACAAAGTATATCTAATAGATTGTGTAAGTTGATCTCCTTAAACTTATTTACGTTGGTGGCGGAGGAATTATTTCTCTTAGCTTTGTACGTGTGATATTTCTTAGGAAATCAATTAGTGATTTGGTAGGTATGACAATGTGGCATTCAAAGTAAATGAAAGTGTGATCTGTTAAAAGGTACATTATGACGTCAAGCCTCATCAACTGGGAAATGACAAAAATCGGGCAGGTAACATGACTAAGTGGGTTGCACCCAATTAGGGTATATTGTCACCATCAAGAAAATATTTATATTTGTTACTTCTTTTTATTTTTGTATCTCCCGGGGACGGTTATGTTGGTATACAACAATAAGGTGACAATATATTCGGAACGTTCAAGCGAAATGAATGGTCAGTCATGTGTGACTGAGTTACAAGATGTTCTTGTTGAACTCCAATGTATCGCTTCTAGAGTACACTGATCGGAAGGTGGTTCCATGTCTTGTTATATTAGGAAATCCATCCTCCAATAAGAACCTGTGGTTTTTGATTGTAAATTATATATGTAGAGTGTGAGATGAAAGCGCTCTACTAGATTGCTATCTACTTGAATTAGACATTATTATAATATCAGAAAATATTGATCTTAAGAAATATTTTGGGTTATCGTAAGGTAAAAACCATCCGTATTTATGTGTGGATCGGTCTTACGATTGTCATTGCTTTGAAAAGGATATGGAAATGTTAAACCAAGTGTTTGCAGTTTACTCACACCAGTCACATTACTGACCCAAAGTTTATTTTGTTTTGTTTTCCCTAAAATCTTGGGTGCCCAAATTTGTACGGACAATCAAGTAGTCAGGATTTTTCAGATAAACTTGGAGGAGCTTGGAGCAGGAGGCTTCAACATTAGTTATATATAGATTATATCTTCTCTATGATATTATGAGTTATACTGGTATGTATATATAATTATAGTTTTGTATTTCAAAAGTTGTTATATAATATATTTATTCATCCGCTATGAGATTTATGTTTACTCTGATTTTGTCCTGTGGTGATCTTCTTCTTCTTCTATCCTAATTTTCTTTCATATTCTCACCCTCTATCTCTTTCTATTAATGATCTAGTATTTCTGATGCTTGAATAATCAACATGGGTTTTATGTTGATTTTCGAGGTCGAAAATCCTTGGGTCGTTATAGTGGTAACAGAGCTGAAGGTTAAGTAATTACCTTGGCTCTGTGGCGTGACTCAAAAGAGATGGGGTTAGTAATACCTTAGATTGAGTTTGAGTATATATATACGAGAAAGTGTATTTGTAGATTATATAAAAATTATTTTTATATTGTGGAGATTTATTGGTTGAGTGGCTTATGAATTCTGGTCGATGGTGGGGCACCACAATGTCGATAGGGATTCCTAAACACTTGAATACGATGAAACGATGGTAAATGAAATAATTTTACCCAGAATATATTTTGATATAAAAGGAGTATATATATTGGATTATTATAATATATATATATATGATGTGTTGGTTATTATTACAATCGAGTCAGATTATAATACAGATGGTTATAAATAACCAATCATAGTAGCTCAGATGGATTAAATCTGAAGTTAAAACAAAATTTGGAATTAAAACTCTGGAAATTTGGAAAGGCGTTTGAAATGAATTTTGGATTATATATGGAGATTTTAAGGTCCTTGGGTGAATTTAGAAATGTTTTCTAAATATTGTGAAAGATATTTTGAAATAATTTCAAAATGGAAGTGTTTCAAAAATGAGTTTTGAAATCATATAGTATTGAAGCCACTTCAATCACTGGAAAATAATTCTAATGATGACGGACGCATCATCAATGTCATTTTTGAGTTTGTAAAGTGACGGATCATTGCCAAAGACTTTATTTTGAACTGCTTTGAGAAAAATAAGTTGTTCAGAAATTCAAATGTTTTGAATTGTTATTATTATGTACAAAAATAGATAAGATTTCAAACTAATTTAAAATAAACCCATAAATTTTAATTCTAAAATTTAAATTTAACTTATGAAGTTAAATAAATTAAAATGGTAAAGGTAAACAAATAATTTAGAATTTAACTTAAACTAAGTTAAATAAAATTGGATTGGATTAGAAATAATCTGGAATGGAATTGGGCTATCGAGTAAGAATTTGAAATGGCCAATGGAATTTGAGTTTGAAATGAATTCGTCTTGCGTATAACAGAATGATTGGAGTTTATGACAAATGGATTGGAGATTAATTGGGATTATGTCTGTATATGTGGAAGTTATAGCAAATAGAAGAGATAAAGTTGAATGCCTGACAAAAACGTACAAGTTTATATTTTAACTGGTTTTGAGATTATGAGCCAATTTGGCAATGTAACGACCTAGAATTTCGCTCGATCCGAATCAGTCGCAAAAACGACCAAGACCGTTCGAAACGCCTGATTGTTTTGAGAACACGACAAACCAGAACGCAGACAGAAGAACATTTCATTGTATATTACAACAATTCCATCAGATTACAAGAATATATAGAGTATGAATAAATATTACACAGAAAATATCAGAGATTTAAATTACATTTAAATATATCGTAGTGGAAAATAATACAAAACACAACTAGAAGTGATACACGGATACAGAGCTTTCGGAGTATCGTTCCAGCTGTAAATCAGGATCCTGTGAATATAAATCTGCAAAAACCAAAACTACTAGCTGCCCGTGCGGAAAATAGGGGCACCCAGAGTTTAGGTAAAAACAATAAATTCCAGGTCAGTCATAGTTATTAATCTTTATTTTTAAAGTTAGGTAAATCAAGGAACCACGCCGTATAACACGGAACGGGTTTCCTCCCAAGAACACCAGTGCATAAAACAACGGCGCAATGCTAAATAAAGAACAATGAAGCTATTATAAGACCCAGGTCCGATCACACAATGCAACGCAAGCCGGAGGATAGGGTTTTTACCTTATAATAGCCAAAGAATGCTTGATACGCTAAATTTCATGTTTTAATTCTTAATCAGACTCCAACCGCAAATTAGCAAGAGAACGATTCCCTAAGTATTAACCCCGAAGGCCAAAACCAACATCAGACTAATACCCAGGAAACCACCCATCTTAGCTCGTTTCCAGTTAGTTTCTGATTTTATATACAATCATAAATATCAATCATAGGCAGCATGAGCGCCCCATCCCACTATGTCGCCATATATAGGATTACAACTAAAATCGAAACGTCATGTATTGGAAGTTGAATTTCCATCTGTGAACCGAGGCAAAAGATAGTCCTCTACCGATTCGAGATGCTCTAGTCCACCCCTCAGGATCAGAGCTCGAGTGACCCTTGGATCGTCAGGGCCGGTCCACCGATGTGGATTAAAATGCCTGAACACTGCGTTTCCCCACCCTTTGGGGCGTAAATGAGCCAACGAATGACTCCATCGGCTTCACATTGTCACTGATATATCCGAGGCGCCTCGCAAACCAACAACCAAATAAGTCAAACTCGTCAGGGCGTGTAAAACCACTGACGCCACTTCTAACTAGAAGGAAACGCATGCCCTCCCTGAGGTCCTTCTCCCGTTGTTGGTTCACAACCGGGGTGTGAGGCTCGCGAATTAACGTTACAGAAAGCTATGCCACACAAACTGTGCTTTGATCATCCACCACAAGGCTCTGCTTTTCAACAGAAGCCTTGATCATTTGCATCTTAGCATGCCACATAGGCAAACCACTCCATGCAACCGATATCCATCAATCACACAGAATGATATCCAATGTTAGACACACAGTCCTTTTACAAGTCCGTTCTGGGTCTGAAAGAAACCGAAGGCACCTTGTACCTCACATATCCATCGATCTCTAAGTACATCTGGACGATCACTAACTGATTCCCTCCTCTTGGGTGTACGACCCAATCAAGATCGTCAGTAACTATCCAAACGACGTGAAGACCTCCGGTCTTCAACCACCGTCTTCATCTTCGGCTCATCGTCGAATCAGTTATTCAGAATGGGATAAACCCGGTCTTTTCGAATAACTCGCGTATATAATAAACAAGTGTTACACAAACACAACATACGCCTCATTCCAATTCATCAGTCACTAACCGCAAATTAGCAAGAGAATAATTCCCCAAACATTAACCCCGAAGGCCGAAACCAACATCAGATCAATACCCAGGAAACCATTCATCTTAGCCAACCTACAGTTAGTTTCTAAATTTCACATTCTTAGGGAAAGGTTCCCATTAATTTTATCAAAGATAAATTCTTTTAAATTTATTCTTTAATCTTCCTTTGAATATCACTTCAAACTAGTCGGGATTAACGAACCTTACCGAAGTAATCATTTGTTTTAATTTCCCAATCCCAACCTATTCATCCCATGAAGTAAAACCGGTAATATTTCATATCTAACACCACGGTGTTATCGGTAAATTCAATTACCATTTCACGTTCAAATCTAATTAACGATTTAACTATCGCCTGGAGAAAAAATGGTGATACTCCATTCTCGACCTTTTCAATCTAATTAAAGATTCATTAAAACTCCACTTAGTTTTAATCTTTGACTGGGTTAAAGAATCAGTATCATTTAAAACATGGTTCGCGATAAACCCCAAAATCACATCACATTTTAATCAGTCCCTAACCGTAAATTAGCAAGCGAGCAATTCCCTAAGTATTAACCCAGAAGACCGAAACCAACATCAGATCAATACCCCAGAAACCATTCAACTTAACTAATCTCCAGTTAGTTTCTGATTTTCTTAACTCCTTTGGGTCTAAGAACAGTATTATTGAAGATATCGTTCACGACAACCCAAAACACATTCCATTAATTATTGGGTTAAAGAACAAGTGTTATTTAAAACACTGTTCACGATAAACCCAAAAATCAATACCAATTCAATTCCAATTAAATATTATTTAATTGGTACACTTCATTAAATCCAAATAAAAAGATTTAATCTTTTTCTCAACTAGGTTTAAGAACAGTGTTAATGAAGACACCATTCACGACAAACCCAAATCCCATTTGATATTAAATACAAGGCTCTGAATAGAAAATATATCGGCTTATATTCAATATCAAATTCTACAACCAACAAATATCATATGGGAAATAACGATATAAATATATCTTTCAAATTTCCATAACAATATCTGTATAATCATGAAATCCAACATCGAAATATTCCAAAGACAATTTCGATTAAAATCCATTCCAATTCAATTATTGGAAATTCTGGTTATTATCAAAACCATTATTGGAAATTCTGGTTATTATCAAAACCATTTCAAATCCAATTTATTTATTTTAAAAATAAACAAATTATTATTCTAGTTCAAAACTAGTTCATTTCGATAAAAATCTACTTTTATCTTTTCAAATATGGACTTTTTCATCCCAATTCTTCCCAAATCATTTCTTATGATTTTACACAAATTATTACTATTTTTAATAATTTAATCAAGGTCCGTACAGTCGATTTCCATCAACGGCCATCGAACTGCACTTACAACAACCTTTTACAAATTTGATTTGGACATAATTCCAAATCCAACCGTTAGATTTCAAATCCTTAATATTCGCTAGAAAGCTCTTTTTGATACGAACCCAACGGTTCCGGTTTTAGGAGAATCCGACGGTCGGATCTCCCGTAATGTCTATTCGAAGTCAATGGTCGAAATTCACGAACTACCGCAGCGCGGCGCGTTCTTTTCAGGCCATTATATTATATATATAATTTATATAATATATACTTCGTCGATTTCCTTTTAAAACGTATTATATAAATCGTTTTACATTCGTTTTCAAAACGATTTCAACTTCTTATTCGATTTCAAATCAAAATTGAATTTTCCTTTATAAATTCCTTTTTACATTCATTTCTATTTGATTTCAATTCAATTTCAACTCGATTTAAATTCGATTCAATTCAATTTCAATTCGATTTGAATTCTATTCAATTGAATTTCAATTCGATTTGAATTCTATTCAATTCAATTTTAATTCGATTTGAATTACTATTCAATTCAATTTCAATTCGATTTGAATTCCTATTCAATTCAATTTCAATTCGATTTGAATTCTATTTCTATTCAATTTCAATTCGAATTGAATTCTTATTCAATTCAATTTCAATTCGATTTGAATTCAATTCAATTCAATTTTAATTCAATTCAATTCAATTTTAATTCAAATTCATTTTCTATTCAATTCAATTCGAATTCATTTTCTATTCAATTCAATTTCAATTCGATTTTATTTTCTAAAATATTCCATTTGGATTCATTTTCTAAAATATTCGATTATTGAAATCACTTTTCAATATTCATTTAAAAATGAATAAAATCGATATAAATATCGTTCACGTCAAAATCGTCAATCTAATCAACACGGCTTCATATATTCCTATTTTCAAATATTCTATTTCAAATATTTCTTTTTCAAATATTTCTATTTCAAATATTTCTATTCAAATATTTCTATTCAGATATTCTATTTCAAAACTGGAATGAGGCCCAATCAATTACCATATAATGTTAATTATATGGATTTTCTACAACACATGTATAAAATAACCACGATTAATAATCAACCATTGCACCACACAACTGCGTAAGCATTAAATATAAATAATTAGCGCTTACACAGTCTGTCAATCAATCGATCGACATACAACTAATTATTGGGATTAATGTATGTCATATATAATCCCAATACCCGTGTGGGGTTTCAATCAATCAAACACAGATTTTATTTGTGCAGTTGGGCGATGTGTAAAATTTATCATCCCAATCAATATCAGTCAAATCAGTGTATATAAACAAATAGTCCGATTCATTTATAAATATTTATTTTATATACATGCTAAAAATTATATTTTTAACTATAAATTATTTTCCACTATAACATATTTTATTTCTTTCCACATCACACAATCAAATTTCACAACACAACAATCAAACAAACAAGCCGTCCATGGTCTGTGGATGACGGGTGTTGGGTGCTACTAAACAACGTCTGCATCCTAGTATATATTTCAACTAGAAAATAAATTAAAAGTGAGGAGTTCTCACAGAGGGTTCCACTCCGCTGTGCTTTGCTTCTGAACTGCTGAACCGTCTGGATTTGTTTGAAATTCCAATGCAGTTCTTTTCACGTTGTTCATAATAAAAATTATATTTTTATCACTACTTTATAAAAATCATATTTTTATTTCATATAAAAATCGTATCTTTATTATGTTATCATATAGATAAAAATCCAATCTTTACCCGCTATTTTGATTTTGAAAATCACTTCTTTTACATCACTAAATATATATTAATAATCCAATTTTTTATTTCGATTTATATATTGTAAAAATCATATTTTTATCGTGCTAAAGACCATATATTTTTACAATGAAAAGAACAACAAAATCAAAAGGAGAAACATTAAAAATCTTGCCTTTTCAACATTAAAAATCTCGCCTTTTTCTTTTGGTATAATATATATAAAAACATATTTTTAATTCAAATTTATACTATAAAAATTTAGCTTTCTAAAACAATGTTTATTCTTCATTTTCTGATCTTTAAAAAAAAAATTGTAAATAAATCAATCAAATAATGCTAAATAAATAAAAACACTTACAGGTGGTTTTGGGTTAGGGGATGGTGGCGGCCTGAGGAGGAGGCGACACTGCTCGTCGTCGGTGGGTGGCGGAGCGTGGGCCAGGGGGTACGGCGAGAGGATTTCAGGGCAGTTAGGGTTAGGGCGCAGGGTTTTCGTGCTAGGTCGAGATGGAGAAGGGAGGGAGGAAGCGGGAGAGAGGAGAGAGGCGTGGGGAGGAGGCGGAGGTGAGGGAGGGGGTGCGGTGGCCCACCTAGAGGCGGCGGCGCTGAATCGAGGGGGGGGCGACGATGTTTCCCCCTTTTCTCCTTTTTTTCTTTTTTTTCTTTTTATCTGTTGTCAACGATAGAAAGAAAGGAGGGGGTATAAGGAAGAATATAATTTTTATACTTATTTTATTTTCAAAAAGTTACCCTTTTAACTCGAGTCCCAAATCGAACCCAACGACTGCCGTCCCTAGCGTACTACCCCCATTTCGAACACAATGGGATATGTTTCGCTGGCTGATTCAATCGTTTCGATCAGTTTTTTCAAAATCAAAATATAACTCTATATATTGAATTTGAACGCGCATTTCAATTTACCGAGGCCACATACGGACTCTATAAATTCCCGAAAAATATTTCCTAGCTTCGTATTAACTATACGGTCCTAACAAAACTAATTTCATCGAATTTTGAGATCGCTGGGAAAAAGGCCATTTTCCAGTCGATTAAAATCAACTAAAACTGGTCAAACCCGTTTTCCTTTGCGACGCTCACATATTGATTCAGAAAATTACGAATTTTGGAATCTAGCAATAACTAGACATCACTGATCCAACAAAAGTGGTTTCGTCGAAATCCGAGGTCGTTTGCAAAACGGCTATTTTCAAGGCCTTTATATATATTAAAATATATATAAATTCCACAGTGACTTTTCTGAACTTTAAACTGGACGTAACTCTCAACTTTTAAAACGAAATCTCAGTTTCTTACATCCTTTGGAAAGATATCATCAAATAGATTCACATATTTCTTTTTTCGTTCAATTCTGACTTATATTGAATTCTGTATATTCATTTGAAATCCGAAATCAAAATTTCAAACTACCACGCCATTTCGGGCTCGTTATATAATTAAAATAAAATTATTCGTTTTAACTTCGTCGAAAATAAATTTTCCGTCGTTATTATTTAAAATAATTCATTTTAAATAATCAAAATTCGCTAAAATTGCAAAAATAATTTTTTTTTAAATTGGCTCGGATTTCCGGGTTATTACAATCTCCCCCACTTAAAACTTTTCGTCCCCGAAAAGGAACGAAGCCCAAAGTTGTCTAACTAATCAACTCAACTTTCGTTATTTTCATTACGGCTTAAGTTCTTCAACTTT
Source organism: Allium sativum (assembly GCA_030737875.1). Classification (NCBI taxonomy): domain Eukaryota; kingdom Viridiplantae; phylum Streptophyta; class Magnoliopsida; order Asparagales; family Amaryllidaceae; genus Allium; species Allium sativum. The sequence goes on along the minus strand of CM060909.1, from coordinate 250,787,108 downwards.
TCAGTTTCTAAAAACTTTTCAAATTTTTCAAAAATTTGGCTAACACCCTAAATTTTCGAAAAGTTTCGCCATAACCTCCCCTGCACCGGGGACTTCGGGATATTTCATATAGCCTCCCATGGCCTTCTTCAATCCAAAAGAAATAGAAAAAGCCAATCGGCTCATAAAATCATCATCACCCAAACAAAACAGTAAATTATGGTAAACATGTACCTATTTGTTGGGCAAACAATTTTATTCTATGCTCTAGCCTCCTTGCAATGACCTGTTCAATATAAATACATGTATATGCAAGCAAATGCGATAAATTTTCAATACAATTTACTATTTGGTTCAAATTGGCTATATGGTTCAAATTTATGAATCAAACAATAATCAAACAACACAATCAACAATCAATTAGTTGATTAGCTTTTCAAATTCATAACTTTGATACATAGTCTAAAAATCAGATTTTTGATGCCAAATCACAACAATAAGCCCTATCTAGTTTCGGTTCTCACACCAGTCAATAGGAAATATATAGAAATCCCACTTTCGTCATTCGAAAATAAATACTGGTGATGTTATATACTTCATCATCATGACTATGCCCGGGCGACTAGAGTGTGATTCTATATCTATCCAGTATATTAAAACTTCGAATACATGTGGATCAGACGTATACGCAAAATCTTTATATACTGGATTGTCCAAATCAATATAAATAAATATTCAAATATGTTGAATAATTGAATTAAATTTTCAAAACAAAAATTGTTTTCACTTTTATTTTAAAAACATCACTCTTCACACTTGTTCTAGGATACTACTGATCCCATCTCTAGCGAGTCATTCTCGTTGGATATTACTAATCCAATCTCGGATGAATTATTTCGTATAGTTCTAATGTGTCTTGTTCTCTGAGCTTTGTAAACCAAAGCTCGAATACCAACTGTAACGACCTAGAATTTCGCTCGATCCGAATCAGTCGTTAAACAGACCAAGACCGTTCGAAACGCCTGATTGTTTTGAGAACACGACAAACCAGAACGCAGACAGAAGAACATTTTATTGTATATTACAACAATTCCATCAGATTACAAGAATATACAGAGTATGAATAAATATTACACAGAAAATATCAGAGATTTAAATTACATTTAAATACATCGCAGCGGAAAATAATACAAAACACAACTAGAAGTAATACACGGATAAAGAGCTTTCCGAGTATCGTTCCAGCTGTAAATCAGGATCCTGTGAATATAAATCTACAAAAACCAAAACTACTAGCTGCCCGTGCGGAAAATAGGGGCACCCAGAGTTTAGGTTAAAACAATAAGCTCCAGGTCAGTCATGGGACTGGTGTGAGAACTAAAACAGTTATTAATCTTTATTTTTAATGTTAGGTAAATCAAGGGACCACGCCGTATAACACGGAACGGGTTTCCTCCCAAGAACACCAGTGCATAAAACAACAACGCAGTGCTAAGTAAAGAAAAATGAAGCTATTATAAGACCCAGGTCCCATCACACATTGCAACGCAAGCCGGAGGATAGGGTTTTTACCTTATAATAGCCAAAGAATACTTGATACGCTAAATTTCTTGTTTTAATTCTTAATCAGACTCCAACCGCAAATTAGCAAGAGAACGATTCCCCAAGTATTAACCCCAAAGGCTGAAACCAACATCAGACTAATACCCAGGAAACCACCCATCTTAGCTCGTTTTCAGTTAGTTTCTGATTTTATATACAATCATAAATATCAATCATAGGCGGCATGAGTGTCCCATCCCACTATGTCGCCATGTATAGGATTACAACTAAAATCGAAACGTCACGTATTGGAAGTTGGATTTCCATCTGTGAACCGAGGCAAAAGATAGTCCTCTACCGATTCGAGACGCTCTAGTCCGCCCCTCAGGATCAGAGCTCGAGTGGCCCTTGGATCTTCAGGGTCGGTCCACCGATGTGGATTAAAATGTCTGAATATTGCGTTTCCCTATCCTTTGGGGCGTAAGTGAGCCAACGAATGACTCCATTGGCTTCACATAGTCACCGATATATCTGAGGCACCTCGCAAACCTACAACCACATAAGTCAAACTCGTCAGGGTGTGTAAAACCACTAACGTCGCTTCTAACTAGAAGGAAACACATGCCCTCTCTGAGGTCCTTCTCCCGTTTTTGGTTCACAACCGGGGTGTGAGGCTCGCGAATCAATGTTACACAAAGCTATGCCACACAGGCTGTGCTTTGATCATCCACCACAAGACTCTGCTTTTCAACAGAAGCCTTGATCATTTGCATCTTAGCATGCCACACAGGCAAACCACTCCATGCAACCGATATCCATCAATCACACAGAATGATATCCAATGTCAGACACACAGTCCATTTACAAGTCCGTTCTGGGTCTGAACGAAACCGAAGGCACCTTGTTCCTCGCATATCCATCGATCTACAAGTACGTCTGGACGATTACTAATTGGTTCCCTCCTCCTGGGTGTACGGCCCAATCAAGATCATCAGTAATTATCCAAATGACGTGAAGACCTCTGGTCTTCAACCACCGTCTTCATCTTCGACTCATCATCGAATCAGTTATTCAGAATGGGATAAACCCGGTCTTTCCTAATAACTCGCGTACATAATAAACAAGTGTTACACAAACACAACATACGCCTCATTCCAATTCATCAGTCACTAACCGCAAATTAGCAAGAGAATAATTCCCCAAACATTAACCCCAAAGGCCGAAACCAACAACAGATCAGTACCCAGGAAGCCATTCATCTTAGCCAACCTACAGTTAGTTTCTAAATTTCACATTCTTAGGGAAAGGTTCCCATTAATTTTATCAAAGATAAATTCTTTTAAATTTATTCTTTAATCTTCCTTTGAATATCACTACAAACTAGTCGGGATTAACAGACCTTACCGAAGTAATCATTTATTTTGATTTCCCAATCCCAACCTATTCATCCCATGAAGTAAAACTGGTAATACTTCATATCTAACACCACGGTGTTATCGGTAAATTCAATTACCATTTCACGTTCAAATCTAGTTAAAGATTTAACTATCGCCTGGAGCAAAATTGGTGATACTCCATTCTCGATCTTTTCAATCTAATTAAAGATTCATTAAAACTCCACTTAGTTTTAATCTTTGACAGGGTTAAAGAATCAGTGTCATTTAAAACACGGTTCATGATAAACCCCAAAATCACATCACATTTCAATCAGTCCCTAACCGTAAATTAGCAAGTGAGCAATTCCCTAAGTATTAACCCCGAAGGCCGAAACCAACATCAGATCAATACCCCAGAAACCATTCAACTTAACTAATCTGTAGTTAGTTTCTGATTTTCTTAACTTCTTTGGGTCTAAGAACAGTATTATTGAAGATACCGTTCACGACAACCCAAAATCACATTCCATTAATTATCGGGTTAAAGAACAAGTGTTGTAACAACCCGTATTTTGAATAACATGTTATAACGTAAATTAAGGCAGAATTAAATGTTAAAATCTGAATCAAGGGAAACGGGCTATGCCATTGCATTCATCTCGGAAAAATACGCGAAATAGAGTCCGAGTTTTCGAAAATCGGAGTCCGTATGACCAAGTTATGGCCCGTCAAAGTTTTCAGAAAATTTCAAGTTCAGAAACAGTTCAAATTTGAATTCAGAATTCAAATTCAGCCCTAGCAGGACAGGCGAGAAAATTCCCGCCAGCTCCAAGTCGACTGGGTAGTCGACTTGGGAGTCGACACACCCCAGGTGGTGTCGACTGCCCAGTCGACACCCCTGTCGACTTGGGTGGTCGGCCAGTTTGGCCTGGTGCACCTGTTTTGGCTCCTGGGTCTTGTTTTGTTGGCTAGTGACGTGATTTGATGGCTCAGATCCGAATTAGGGTTAATCCTATGGCCTAAACCAACCTAAACTTCTATAAAAGGACCCTAATACCTAGCCTAAATCAACACAAATCATTCCTACAACTAAATTATGCCAAAATGCTTCATGGCCTCCATATCATGGCCTCCATCCTCTTCATGAAAGTTTGAGTGTTCTAAGCTAGTTAAAGAGCCATCTTTCTTCATCAAAACAAGCATCTTTCTTCTCCAAAACAAGGATCTTTCTTCATACAAATCAAAGGAGCTTCTTGTTTCTCAAGACAACTTGGAGCTTATATTCAATTGGGGTTTTTTAGTGCTGCTATTGTGGCTTCGTCTCAATCTTGTTATATTTTATAGTCTTCATAGCATTGTAAGCCCTATTCTACTCTTAGATTTAAACTATGAAGTTAAATATGACATGTTGCAAATTTGAGTTTGGGCCTAAGTATGATTGGTGCTTTGAATCTATCATGTTATGCATAGATTTGTTCTATGTATGTTTGTAAAGCTATCACCTTGACTTTGTGGATTGAAAGCTATGAGCTTTGTTTGGAAATGTTGCAAAATGCAACATAGAAACTCTCATAACCTTTATGTTAACTTGCATATGATGTTATATGCGAATCATTAGTTATCATCCTATGCCATCTATGACCATGTATCACCTATTTGCTAAGTTTGATGTCATGCATATTTTGAGGCTTATAATGAAATATGCAAGTTTAATGAACACATTTTGTCTCATGTGCCGCCATGTTTAACTTGTGGCCAAATCCTATCATCTTATGCCCATTTTTGTCATGCTTCTAAGTTCCCTCTTTTAATCCATTTTTTTGTTGTGACGAAACGTACATGCGATGGGAATGCGTATGGGTAGTTGGGTAACTTTAATGACATAAAAACATGGTTTTGAAATATGACATGTGATTATGCTTGAAAAACATGAACATGGACATGACATGTAGAAAACATGAAAGTGGCCAACTCGAGGTTGGGTTGAGATTGTAGCATAAATCTACCCGGAACCGACCGGCCTAATTAGTAGCTACAAGCAAAAGGACCCAATATGAGTAGTTGGTCATGTCGCGCTTAAAACCCGAGGTTAGACTAAGTTGTGGTGTAAAGCTACCCGGACCCGCCCGGCTTAACTAGTAACCACAACAAGGTCTAATGTGAGAGGTTGGGTGCATTAAATTAATTAATGCCACATGATAGGGTTAAGTCATGGACCACTTGAATACTTAACCAATTAAACACGATGGGTTGATAGGGTTAAGTCATGAACCTTGGGTACACTTAACCAACTTGATACTTGATTGGATAGGGTTAACCACGCTTAACCCGTTAGAAACCCTAGTTACGTGGTCCTTTTCACCAGTAACCCTCTTGGTTGTATCATGATACCCTAGGGACTAGGCTAAGGTAGGGCACGATTACTGGGCTGACATGTAAGCGACCAAAATGATGGCTGAGTAGGTGCGCCGGTGTAGGTTCAGGCGGACTATGGTCGTGCACATAGTCCGGAGTTGAAAAAGCAGGCATGGGCACCAGTAGGTTCAGACTGTGTGTGATTGATTCGTGCCAGTGGTTAGCACCCTGGGACTTGATACACCCTAGGGTGGACCTAGCACAGTTTGACTACATTCGTGATTGGGCCGTATGACACCGACACTTGACGAGTTAGGCTTATAGGGAGCCGATCGACTAGACCATGTTGTTAGACCTTGATTCAGGTCATCTCATGATGTTGGGCCAAACTTGTGCCAAAGGATCATTTCTTGTTTATACTTGACATGGATTGGATTACTAGTACTATTGGTACAAAACCTAACCTTGTATATGCGATGCCACACTTGATCTATCTTTTTAACTTTTCACCATGCTAGTTATCATCTTGTGTTTCATCTTTGTTTTACATGTCCAGTTAACTTTATTATTTTTTATACTAATAGTAGGTAGGACTTACCAGTCTTTTTGACTGACCCGTTTTCTTTCGCCTCTTTTCTTCCATTCCCCCCACCCCCCAGGTTCTCAGGGTGGGAATACTAGCACCTAGCTTGGATCTTTAGCTTGCTTACTGGATAGCTCATGTACGGTTTGGACTTGAGCTCGCTATGGCTTTATCACTTCTATTATGGGGAATAGTTTACTTTATGTTATTTCCAGTTTTCAGTTTATGTTTCTAGACTTGTAGTAGTTGGAAAATAATGACTCAGTACTTTGATGTAACTTGACTATGGTTTTGAAATAGTAGTTTTATCCGCTGCTTTATTTACTCTGTTTTACTTATATGTTCTGTCTTGTGATATCTCATGCATGTTTACCTTGTCCAACACCCCTCCAAAGCCAGTGTACTTGCAAGAGTGACCCTGGCGGAGGTGGGGTGTTACATTTGGTATCAGAGCATAAGGTTTTACTAGACCGGACAAAAGTTTTAAAACCCTTTTGAAAAACTATTTTCAAAACCAATTAAGTTTTTTCCAAGAAAAGTCTAGTTTATTTTAAAAGGCTATTCCCCAAAAGCCATTAGCACTATCCTTTGTTTCCTCGTTCTAAATCTATCTTTTCCTTTTTCAGCATGGCCGATCTTAACCTTCCCGAGGGAGTACCCATACCCGGATGGTTCCGAAGGTACTTGGAAGCTAGGGCCAACGATGCGGGCCCAGCAAACACTCCCACCATACCTGAGGTTCCTCTTCCTCCTCCTCAGCGCCCACAAGCGGATTTCCCAAAGGTTTGCAAAGACTTTAAGGCGATGGGTGGCAAGAATTTCATTGGAACAGAGACTTTTGTTGGGACAAGAAATTGGTTAAAAGAAACTGAAGACCTCTTTGCCATCTTTGATGTGGAAGACCGTAGAAAAGTTCTGTTGGCAGTATGGCTATTGAAAGAGGAAGCTGCTTATTGGTGGGAGGTCACCAACGCTACTAGGCCTATAGAGACTTGGGCCGACTTTAGGATGAGGTTTGGGCTTAAATTTCTATCATCTGCTAAGGAGAATCTACAAATGGAGAAGTTTATATCTTTGAAGCAAGGAGACATGACAGTGAGGGAGTATGTGAATAAGTTCAACCAGCTTGCTCGATTCGGTTTGGACATGGTTAACACACCCCAGAAGAAGGCTCTACGCTTTACACGAGGATTGAATGAGCCATTACAAGGTTTAGCCATGTCTCATATACCCATGGGGGCCACTTTTGAAAGCCTAGTAGACATGGCATTGCTTCAGGGAGATGATAAGAATGGCAAGAAGGAAGTCAAGCCTAATGAGACTCAAACCAAGAAGGCGGACTCCAAGTGGGGAGGAAATCAGAGAAATCAGAGCAATCAGGGCAATCAAGGCAATCAGGGCAATCAGAGCAATCAGAACAACAAGAACGACAAGGGTAACAAGGCCAACAACAACAAGGCTAAGGACCTAAGAAAGTGCAACTTCTGTGGGATTGTTGAGCACATAGCCAAAGATTGTAGGAAGAAGAAAAGGAAGTTGGGAGAATGCTTTCATTGCGGAGAGACTGGACACTTCAGTAAGGATTGCCCAAAGAAGCAAGGGCAGGGGCAGGGACAGGCTCAGCGAGCAGGATCTTCTGGAGGGTAGATGCATGCTCTCAACACTGCTCCAGTTCAGGATCGAGGTAGTATTTCTGTAGAAAGTCTTGTTTATATTTCTGGTTTTCCTATTCGAACTTTATTTGATTCTGGCGCATCGCATACCTTTATTTCCTCTAACATTGTTGAAAGTTTGCACCTAAGTACTAGTCTAGTTAAGGATCCCGTTAGTGTTTCAAATCCAATTGGGGGTTTCGCCCATTTATCTATGATTTGTATGGATTTGAGGATTTCTATCTTGACCGTAGAATTCACATGTAATGCTTATGTTCTCGGGTTCATGGGATACGGGTTGATTTTGGGCATGGATTGGTTGTCCAGTTATGGAGCCATTCTCGATTGTGAGCATAGGGTAGTGAGGCTTATGACTCGCCTTGGCAATACCCTAGAGATTTCTTATAACCCTCTGGATCCCGTCATGTTATGTTATCTTGAATCCCTCGACTCGTCTATTGATAATCTTCAATCTGTGAGGGTGGTCCAAGAATATCCTGATGTTTTTGATGAGGTGAAGGGGTTACCCCCTAAACGTGAGATAGACTTCTGTATTTATCTTGTTGATAATGCCAAGCCAGTTTCATTGCCTGTTAGGCACATGGCCCCGCGAGAAAGAAGAGAGCTTAGCAAGCAAATCAAGGAGTTTCTTGAGAAAAAATTCATTAGGCGAAGCATTTCAGAATGGGGCGCTCCGGTGGTATTCGCTACTAAGGCGGATGGTTCGCTTCGTCTATGTGTTGATTATCGTGAGTTGAACAAGCTGACAAAGAAGAATAGACACCCGTTACCGAGGATTGATGATCTCTTTGACCAGCTTGTTGGGGCTTCTGTTTTCTCTCAACTCGATCTAGCCACCGGATTCCATCAGCTTAGAGTGGCTGAGGATAGCATTGACAAGACGGCGTTTAGGACTCCAGATGGCTTCTTTGAATGGCTAGTCATGCTGTTCGGTTTGACTAATGCACCCGCATACTTTGTTGATTTGATGAGTAGGGTGTTCAGGGAGTTCCTTAACAAGTTCGTGGTTGTCTTCGTGGATGATATTCTGGTCTTCTCTAAGGACGAGGAAGAACATGCTACATACCTCAAGGAGGTTATGGATACGCTTAGGGCTCATCAGTTGAAAGCCAAGTTCTCCAAATGCCATTTCTGGAGAAGGGAAGTTCGGTTCCTTGGGCATATAGTTTCTAAGCAGGGCTTAGCTGTGGATCCCGCTAAAGTGGTGGCGGTACAAGACTGGAAAGTTCCGAAGAATGCAACTGAAGTGAGAAGCTTTCTCGGTCTAGCAGGCTATTATAGAAAGTTCATTAAGGACTTCGCTAGGATTTCATCCCCTCTCACTAAGTTAACGAAGAAGAACTTAGTCTTTGCATGGGACTTAGAGTGTGAACTTGCTTTTCAAAGGCTCAAGAAAGCCCTCACCACAGCTCCAGTTCTAGCATTACCCGATGGAGGGAAGTTGTTTACCGTGTACACCGATGCATGTGGCACGGGATTGGGCGTTGTACTGATGCAAGAAGGGAGAGTGATATGCTTTGGGGGTAGGCAACTCAAAGTTCATGAGAAGAACTATCCCACTCATGATTTGGAGTTAGCAGCGATCGTCTTTGCACTCAAATCCTGGCGCCACTATCTTCTAGGCGAAAGGTTTGAGTTATATACTGATCACAAGTCACTCAAGTACCTCTTCTCGCAGAAAGATTTGAATCTAAGGCAGCAAAGGTGGATGGAATTCTTGGCATCATATGACTTCGAGATAGCATATACCCCTGGCAAGGGTAATGTTGTAGCGGATGCGCTAAGCAGAAGAAGATTGACTTTGAGTCCCTTGTTTGTTGAGATGAAGAGCCTAGAGTTCTTGGCAACCTTTGATTTCACACCGGCTGTTGAGTCGATGACTGGTTCCTTAGCATCCCTTGAGCTTAGACCTATACTTCTTGATCAAGTTGGGGCTTCACAGAGGGAAGACCCGCAGATAGTCGAGATCATGGACAAGTTGATCCGGGGTGAGACGTCAAGTCACCTCGCTAGATATACTATTGATGACAAGGGATGGCTAAGGCGTGATGGAAGACTATGTGTCCCACGAGTGGGAGACTTAGTAAATAAAGTTCTTGAGGAGGCGCATCACTCGAGGATGACCATACATCCCGGAGGGGATAAGATGTACCGGGATATGAAGCGCATTTTCTTTTGGGATGGGATGAGGAAGGATGTGGCAGAGTTTGTTTCTAGATGCATTGTTTGCCAACAAGTGAAGGCCGAGTCGAAGAAGCCCGGTGGGCTATTACATCCATTGGAGGTCCCGCTATGGAAGTGGGAAAGTATCTCTATGGATTTTGTAGATGGATTGCCGAGATCAAGGAAGGGGAATACTGGCATATGGGTCATAGTTGATAGACTTACGAAAAGTGCTCATTTTATTCCGGTAAAGTGCAAGAGGACCGCATCATGGCTAGCATTTGTTTATCTTCGAGAGATAGTGCGGTTGCATGGAGTTCCTTCTAGCATAGTTAGCGATCGTGACCCAATCTTCACTAGCCAATTTTGGAGTAGTTTGCAAGAAGCGATGGGTACGCGATTGAATCTAAGTACGGCCTATCACCCACATACGGATGGCCAGACTGAAAGGGTGAATAGGGTACTAGAAGATCTGTTGAGGCTATGCATTCTTGACTTTGGTGGTACTTGGGAAGATCATCTTCCTCTAGTGGAGTTTGCTTATAATAACAGCTACCAAGCAAGCATAGGGATGGCACCATTCGAAGCTTTGTATGGGAGTCCGTGCAAGTCACCAGCATGTTGGTGGGAGACGACGGATAAGCTTATACTTGGGCCTGACATGATAAGGGACACATCCGAGAAGGTTGAGTTGATTCGAAGGCGGATGAAAACGGCCCAAGACAGACAGAAATCCTATGTAGACAAGCGAAGGACAAACTTAGAGTTTGAAGTTAGGGATATGGTCTTTGTGAAGGTTTCTCCTTTGCGAAATGTGGTTCGTTTTGGAGCATTTGGGAAGCTGGCACCAAGGTTCGTAGGACCCTTCCCTATCATCGAGAGGATTGGGCAAATGGCTTATAGAGTGGAATTGCCCGAGAAGCTAGCCAGAGTGCACAATGTTTTTCATGTCTCGCATCTCCGAAAGTGCCTACATGAGTTAGCCGAGGTAGTTGAGCCTAGCATTCTCGAAGACATGGAGGTAGAGAAAGAGGCAACTTTAAGATGAGCTCCGATTCGTATCTTGGGAACGGAGAATAAGAAACTGAGGAATCGAGAAGTCAAGTTAGTAAAGGTTCAGTGGAGTGAAGCCGATGAAGATGCAACTTGGGAAACCGAGGAGAAGATGCGTGGGCTTTATCCATTCCTTTTTTAGGGTACATTCTCAATCTCTTTTCCTAATTAGCATATCTTTCTTTTGCTATCCATGTTTATCTTGTTATCTCATTAATCTTGTCATGAGAACCTTAGGTAGAAACCCTTTGGATGAAACATGTATTGGAAACATGTTATGCTTGATGTTTGCAAGTGGTTGCAAGTGTTTGCAAGTGGATACTCGTGGATGCATGATACACATTAGGCACTAAGATCGGCTCACACACTTTCATACCGCATATGCATGAGTGTTTATGCTTATTCATGGATGAAACTTGTATGATATCACATGGATGTTGCATATGGATGGATGTTAGGTGCACTCATGTAGAGACTATAAGTTATGTTAGGAATTTGCATACATATGGACGCATTGCACAAACATATTTTGCATCAAGAAGGTTTACTGAATCAGTAACCGCCCGATCTTCGCATTAGATAGGTGCATATACACACACTTTTGCATATGTTCATACAGCATTAGAAATCTTTTAAGGACAATGACTGCTCGTGGATGATGCTTTGAGTAGATGGATGATGGATGGTAGGATACGTTCTTCCTAACTTGAAGATTTCGGGGACGAAATCCATTAAGGTGGGGAGAATGTAACAACCCGTATTTTGAATAACATGTTATAACGTAAATCAAGGCAGAATTAAATGTTAAAATCTGAATCGAGTGAAACGGGCTATGCCATTGCATTCGACTCGGAAAAATACGCGAAATAGAGTCCGAGTTTTCAAAAATCGGAGTCCGTATGACCAAGTTATGGCCCGTCAAAGTTTTCAGAAAATTTCAAGTTCAGAAACAGTTCAAATTTGAATTCAGAATTCAAATTCAGCCCTAGCAGGACAGGCGAGAAAATTCCCGCCAGCTCCAAGTCGACTGGGTAGTCGACTTGGGAGTCGACACACCCCAGGTGGTGTCGACTGCCCAGTCGACACCCCTGTCGACTTGGGTGGTCGGCCAGTTTGGCCTGGTGCACCTGTTTTGGCTCCTGGGTCTTGTTTTGTTGGCTAGTGACGTGATTTGATGGCTCAGATCCGAATTAGGGTTAATCCTATGGCCTAAACCAACCTAAACTTCTATAAAAGGACCTTAATACCTAGCCTAAATCAACACAAATCATTCCTACAACTAAATTATGCCAAAATGCTTCATGGCCTCCATATCATGGCCTCCATCCTCTTCATGAAAGTTTGAGTGTTCTAAGCTAGTAAAAGAGCCGTCTTTCTTCATCAAAACAAGCATCTTTCTTCTCCAAAACAAGGATCTTTCTTCATACAAATCAAAGGAGCTTCTTGTTTCTCAAGACAACTTGGAGCTTATATTCAATTGGGGGTTTTTAGTGTTGCTATTGTGGCTTCGTCTCAATCTTGTTTTATTTTATAGTCTTCATAGCATTGTAAGCCCTATTCTACTCTTAGATTTAAACTATGAAGTTAAATATGACATGTTGCAAATTTGAGTTTGGGCCTAAGTATGATTGGTGCTTTGAATCTATCATGTTATGCATAGATTTGTTCTATGTATGTTTGTAAAGCTATCACCTTGACTTTGTGGATTGAATGCTATGAGCTTTGTTTGGAAATGTTGCAAAATGCAACATAGAAACTCTCATAACCTTTATGTTAACTTGCATATGATGTTATATGCGAATTACTAGTTATCATCCTATGCCATCTATGACCATGTATCACCTATTTGCTAAGTTTGATGTCATGCATATTTTAAGGCTAATAATGAAATATGCAAGTTTAATGAACACATTTTGTCTCATGTGCCACCTTGTTTAACTTGTGGCCAAATCCTATCATCTTATGCCCATTTTTGTCATGCTTCTAAGTTCCCTCTTTTAATCCATGTTGTGTTGTGACGAAACGTACATGCGATGGGTATGCGTATGGGTAGTTGGGTAACTTTAATGACATAAAAACATGGTTTTGAAATATGACATGTGATTATGCTTGAAAAACATGAACATGGACATGACATGTAGAAAACATGAAAGTGGCCAACTCGAGGTTGGGTTGAGTTTGTAGCACAATTCTACCCGAAACCGACCGTCCTAACTAGTAGCTACAAACAATAGGACGCTATGTGAGTAGTTGGTCATGTCGCGCTTAAAACCCAAGGTTAGACTAAGTTGTGGTGTAAAGCTACCCGGACCCGCCCGGCTTAACTAGTAACCACAACAAGGTCTAATGTGAGAGGTTGGGTGCATTAAATTAATTAATGCCACATTATAGGGTTAAGTCATGGACCACTTGAATACTTAACCAATTAAACACGATGGGTTGATAGGGTTAAGTCATGAACCTTGGGTACACTTAACCAACTTGATACTTGATTGGATAGGGTTAACCACGCTTAACCCGTTAGAAACCCTAGTTACGTGGTCCTTTTCACCAGTAACCCTCTTGGTTGTATCATGATACCCTAGGGACTAGGCTAGGGTGGGGCACGATTACTGGGCTGACATGTAAGCGACCAAAACGACGGCTGAGTAGGTGCGCCGGTGTAGGTTCAGGCGGACTATGGTCGTGTACATAGTCCGGAGTTGAAAAAGCAGGCACGGGCACCACTAGGTTTAGACTGTGCGTGCTTGATTCGTGTCAGTGGTTGGCACCCTGGGACTTGATACACCCTAGGGTGGACCTAGCACAGTTTGACTACATTCGTGATTGGGCCGTATGACACCGACACTTGACGAGTTAGGCTTATAGGGAGCCGATCGACTAGACCGTGTAGTTAGACCTTGATTCAGGTCATCTCATGATGTTGGGCCAAACTTGTGCCAAAGGATCATTTCTTGTTTATACTTGACATGGATTGGATTACTAGTACTATTGGTGCAAAACCTAACCTTGTATATGCGATGCCACACTTGATCTATCTTGTTAACTTTTCACCATGCCAGTTATCATCCTATGTTTCATCTCTGTTTTACATGTCCAGTTAACTTTATTAGTTTTTATACTGATAGTAGGTAGGACTTACCAGTCTTTTTGACTGACCCGTTTTCTTTCGCCTCTTTTCTTCCGTTCCCCCCCCCAGGTTCTCAGGGTGGGAATACTAGCACCTAGCTTGGATCTTTAGCTTGCTTACTGGATAGCTCATGTACGGTTTGGACTTGAGCTCGCTATGGCTTTATCACTTCTACTATGGGGAATAGTTTACTTTATGTTATTTCCAGTTTTCAGTTTATGTTTCTAGACTTGTAGTAGTTGGAAAATAATGACTCAGTACTTTGATGTAACTTGACTATGGTTTTGAAACAGTAGTTTATGTTTACCTTGTCCAACACCCTCCAAAGCCAGTGTACTTGCAAGAGGGACCCTGGCTGAGGTGAGGTGTTACAAGTGTTATTTAAAACATTTTTCACGATAAACCCAAAAATCAATACCAATTCAATTCCAATTAAATATTATTTAATTAGTACATTTCATTAAATCCAAATAAAAAGATTCAATTTTTTTCTCAATTGGGTTTAAGAACAGTGTTAATGAAGACACCATTAACGACAAACCCAAATCCCATTTGATAATAAATACAAGGCTCTGAATAGAAAATATATCGGCTTATATTCAATATCAAATTCTACGACCAACAAATATCGTATGGGAAATAACAATATAAATATATCTTTCAAATTTCCATAATAATATCTGTATAATCACGAAATCCAACATCGAAATATTGCAAAGACAATTTCGATTCAAATCCATTTCAATTCAGTTATTGGAAATTCTGGTTATTATCAAAACCATTTCAAATCCAATTTATTTATTTTAAAAATAAACAAATTATTATTCTAGTTCAAAACTAGTTCATTTCGATAAAAATCTACTTTTATCTTTTCAAATATAGAGTTTTTCATTCCAATTCTTCCCAAATCATTTCTTATGATTTTACACAAATTATTACTATTTTTAATAATTTTATCAAGACCCGTACAGTCGATTTCCATCAACGGCCATTGAACTGCACTTACAGCGACCTTTTCCAAATGTGATTTGGATATAATTCCAAATCCAACCGTTAGATTTCAAAACCCTAATATTCATTAGAAAGCTCTTTTCGATACGAACCCAACGGTTCCGGTTTTAGGAGAATCCGACGGTCGGATCTCCCGTAATGTCTGTTCGAAGTCAATGGTCGAAATTCACGAACTACCGCAACGCGGCGCGTTCTGTTCAGGCCTTTATATTATATATATAATATATAATGTATACTTCATCGATTTACTTTTAAAACGTATTATATAAATCGTTTTAAATTCGTTTTCAAAATGATTTCAACTTCTTATTCGATTTCAAATCAAAATTGAATTTTCCTTTATAAATTCCTTTTTACATTCATTTCTATTTGATTTCAATTCAATTTCAATTCGATTTCAATTTGATTCAATTCGATTTGAATTCTATTCAATTCAATTTTAATTCGATTTGAATTCCTATTCAATTCAATTTCAATTTGATTTGAATTCCTATTCAATTCAATTTCAATTCGATTTGAATTCTATTTCTATTAAATTTCAATTCGATTTGAATTCCTATTCAATTCAATATCAATTCGATTTGAATTCTATTCAATTCTATTCAATTCAATTTTAATTCGAATTCATTTTCAATTCAATTCAATTCGAATTCATTTTCTATTCAATTCAATTTCAAATCGATTTTATTTTCTAAAATATTCCATTCGAATTCATTTTCTAAAATATTCGATTATTGAAATCACTTTTCAATATTCATTTAAAAATGAATAAAATCGATATAAATATCGTTCATGTCAAAATGGCGTCAATCTAATCAACAAGGCTTCATATATTCCTATTTTCAAATATTCTATTTCAAATATTTCTTTTTCAAATATTTCTATTTCAAATATTTCTATTCAAATATTTCTATTCAGATATTCTATTTCAAAACTGGAATGAGGCCCAATCAATTACCATATAATGTTAATTATATGGATTTTCTACAACACATGTATAAATTAACCACGATAAATAATCAACCATTGCACCACACAACTACGTAAGCATTAAATATAAATAATTAGCGCTTACACAGTCTGTCAATCAATCGATCGACATACAACTAATTATTGGGATTAGTGTATGTCATATATCATCCCAATACCCGTGTGGGGTTTCAATCAATCAAACACAGATTTTATTTGTGCAGTTGGGCGATGTGTAAAATTTATCGTCCCAATCAATATCAGTCAAATCAGTATATATAAACAAATCGTCCGATTCGTTTATAAATATTTATTTTATATACATGTTAAAAATTGTATTTTTAACTATAAAATATTTTCCACTATAATATATTTTATTTCTTTCCACATCACACAATCAAATTTCACAACACAGCAATCAAACAAACAAGCCGTCCATGGTCTGTGGACGACAGGTGTTAGGTGCTACTAAACACCGTCTACATCCTAGTATATATTTTAACTAGAAAAAAATATGAAAAGTGAGGAGTTCTCACAGAGGGTTCCACTCCGCTGTGCTTTGCTTCTGAACTGCTGAACTGTCTGGATTTGTTTGAAATTCCAATGCAGTTCTTTTCACGATGTTCATAATAAAAATTATAATTTTATCACTACTTTATAAAAAACATATTTTTATTTCATATAAAGATCGTATCTTTATTATGCTATCATATAGATAAAAATCTAATCTTTACCCGCTATTTTGATTTTAAAAATCACTTCTTTTACACTGTTGAATATATATTAAAAATCCATTTTTTTTATTTTGATTTATATATTGTAAAAATCATATTTTTATCGTGCTAAAGACCATATAATTTTACAATGAAAAGAACAACAAAATCAAAAGGAGCAACATTAAAAATCTTGCCTTTTCAACATTAAAAATCTCGCCTTTTTCTTTTGGTATAATATATATAAAAACATATTTTTAATTCAAATTTATACTATAAAAATTTAGCTTTCTAAAACAATGTTTATTCTTCATTTTCTGATCTTTAAAACAATAATCTATTGTAAATAATTCAATCAAATAAAGCTAAATAAATAAAAACGCTTACAGGTGGTTTTGGGATAGGGGATGGTGGCTGCCTGAGGAGGAGGCGGCACTGCTCGTCGTCGGTAGGTGACAGAGCATAGGCCAGGGGGTATGGCAAGAGGATTTCAGGGCGGTTAGGGTTAGGGCATAGGGGTTTTCATGCTAGGTCGAGATGGAGGAGGGGGGAGGAAGCGGGAGAGAGGAGAGAGGCGTGGTGAGGAGGCGGAGGTGAAGGAGGGGCGCGGTGGCCTACCTGGCGGCGGCGGTGCTGAATCGAGGAGGGGGGACGATGTTTCCACCTTTTCTCCTTTTTTTTTCTTTTTTTTCTTTTTATCTGTATTAAACGAGAGAAAGAAAGGAGGAGGGGTATAAGGAAGAATATATATTTTTATATTTATTTTATTTTCCAAAAGTTACCATTTTAACTCGAGTCCCAAATCGAACCTACTGTCGTCCCTAGCGTACTACCCCCATTCCGAACACAATAGGATATGTTTCGTAGGCTGATTCGATCGTTTCGATCAGTTTTTTCTCAAAATCAAAATATAACTCTATATATCGAATTTGAACGTGCATTTCAATTTACCGGGGCCACATACGGACTCTAAAAATTCCCAAAAAATATTTTCTAGCTTCGTATTAATGATACGGTCCTAACAAAACTAATTTCATCGAATTTTGAGATCGTTGGAAAAATGGCCATTTTCCAGTCGATTAAAATCAACTGAAACTGGTCAAACATGTTTTCCTTTGCCACGCTATCATATTGATTCAGAAAATTACGAATTTTGGAATCTAGCAATAACTAGACATCATGAATCCCACGAAAGTGGTTTCATCAAAATCCGAGGTCGTTTGCAAAACGGCTATTTTCAAGGCCTTTATATATATTAAAATATATATAAATTCCATAGCGACTTTTCTAAATTTTAAACTGGACGTAACTCTCAACCTTTAAAATGAAATCTCAGTTTCTTACATCCGTTGGAAAGATATCATCAAACATATTCACATATTTCTTGTTTCGTTCAATTATGACTTATATTGAATTCTGTATATTCATTTGAAATTCGAAATCGAAATTTCAAACTACCGCGCCATTTCGAGCTCGTTATATAATTAAAATAAAATTATTCATTTTAACTTCGTCGAAAATAAATTTTCCGTCGTTATTATTTAAAATAGTTCATTTTAAATAATCAAAATTCGCTAAAATTGCTAAAATAAAATTTTTAAATTGGCTTGGATTTTCGGGTTATTACAAGCAAGCTACTTGGCTGTTCGATTTTTTTTTGGATTAGAGAAGGCCTAGAGAGGCGAGTGGTAGTTGTATCAATTAAGCCATGCAAATGAGACTCCGACTAATTTTTTTTAGGCGTTAGAAAATTATTAGAATTTTTGAAAACTTTCGTTAGCAGGAATAAATTAATATTTTAATTAAAATTATCTGGTTCAGTTGAAACTGAAATTATGAAACTAAAAAAATGATTGTTATTCTGGATAATTGAGTTTGCAGCATTTTTTGTACCTTAGTCATTTTAGGGACGAAATTCTTTTAAGGGAGAAGGAATGTAACAACCCGTATTTTTAACCATATAATAATTTATCTATTTAATTATTTGAATTTTGGTTTGGGAATTTAAATGGTTTAAATTTAAATAATTATTATTATTTAAACAATAGAATAATAAAATTGAATTCCGAAATTGTCGGAATAAGTTGAATTGGCAATATTATGTAAATTGGATATTATTGGATATTTATTCGGGTTTATGTTCGAATTTGAATAACGAATATATTATTTAAACGATAGTTAATGTATTAATTATAGTATAATTAATAACGAGCTTGTAACGTAGCGGTAGTTCGTAATATTGAGTTTTAAACTTCAAATGAGTACAGGGTTCGTTATAAGTCGGATTGCTTTAAAACAAGAAACATTCGAATCTGTTGAGCTATATTTTTATAATGGAAGTGAAAAATCGAGATTGTGTCTTATAGATTGGAAGTTATGCCCAAATCAAATTTCCAGAAAGTTGTTATCGAATCATTTATAAACAATAACGATTTATTCAATATAAGTAAATATTGGTTTCGAATTTGGACGAGATTTTTGAGATGTGTACTTTAATTTATAGGATTTTTCTGTAATTTTTATTTTGGAAAATAAGAAACTTTTTATTTCTAGTATTTTACACCTTATATCAGCATTTTTGAATTTCATAGAATAATTTAACTTGTCCATTTTATTATATTTTTGGGATCGTGACACATTGCTTTTCATAACGGTATTTTTAGTTTTATCGATGACAGCTCGTATGTGAACGGAGTTTTTCGTAATGGGTACACGGACAATTTTGCACGCACCTCACACCTATCCCATTTTTTCTTTCTTTTCGACCAGTAGTATATTACACATGCCTCACATTTTTAAAAAAAAAAACTTAGCTCTTAAGTCTTGTCCTTTATGTATAACTTAGCACTTAAGTCGTGTACTTTATGTGTAACTTTTGTATGTCCCCTCTGTTCATGACTTGGTTGATTTTTCTCGAGATGTGGACGTTTCCTGTACCTTTTTCTTAGCAATTAAGTAAACTTAGTTTATATATATGTACATGGATGGACACTGTAAGTGGTTTAGTAATTCACTTGTCTTCCTTGAACGCACAATATTTTTCCTCTACCTCCAACAATACGTCCTCGTTTCTTCCACCTTCTCCTCCCTTTCATCTTTTCTTTTATGTCCCTCTAAACACTTCTTGCAAACTCAACTTTCACATTCATACTGGACACCATTTTCCACTTATTATCTTCTTTGCGAATGTAAGGCAACACAAAAGAAAAGAAGGCATTTATTCTCTCCTAACCCAATATAAATATATTCATCACACACGCATGAAATGAAAAATAGAAGAAGCGGGCAGTTATCGGGACGGACGAGGAAGAATAGTGGAGAGGATCGAGTACGGGGTTAGTAACGGCTCCCATGCATGGTGGCGTGAGAAGAAAAAAGGGAAAGGGCACACATGAAACAAAAATATACCGCAACACATATTGTACACGCGCGGGAAGCTGGAGTAGTTATTTGTGTTCTGCGTTTGAGTTCTTTTTGGAGGATATGGGATGAAGTTAGTGAGAATGAAGTGAGTGGCATGGGTTTTATATGAGCAGGTTATGTCGAAAGGAGGAAGAAAAATGATGCAGGGTATTTATGATGAGATAAGAGAGTAATTTAGTGAATTCATGGACAAGGAAATCGGAGGTCAAAGTTTTGAAAATGCCTGAAGCTGACAAGATTTATAAACGGAAGAGGAAATGTGATGGCGTTGTGATTATAAATGGTGGGTACATGGAGTTGTAGTGATTCAAACATGCGGCAATCTAATTCAAACATTCAGATTTCAAAGAATTGGATATGTTGTGTGATGGGGTATTATTGGAGAAGAAGGCTTCTGTAGAAATGAAATGCAAGTCTATGTTTAAGTTCAGTATTGGGCTGGTTTAATACTTAAGGCCTACGATATATGAAGAAAAAAAAGAATAAAAGCCCAGAAAGAAAAGAAAGTGGTAACGTGAATTTAAATAAAGTGAAAGGAGAAGGTTCAAAATGTTTAAGGGAGTAGCGCATTTCTCTGAGTATTTGGGGAAGGTCAAATGCGGGTCTAGTTTAATGAGAATGATGGGCTGACATAAATTTAAGAAGTAGTAAGGCCCAGAATTTTTAATGAATATAAGTTTAATTTAATAAATTATATATACCAAGTTATAACTTTAATATCTTATGCATACGCCGTCATATTTTCAAACCGTCTGTCACGTTGGAATCGTATGAACATAGGCTACACAACGGAAATGATCTAGAGGATTTGGAGCTCGTCTCAAATTGTGGCAAAATAAAATGCTTGATTGGATCTACTGAACGTTTACCGTTATTCAACGAAAAAACGACCAAAGTGAGTAAACTCACTAACTTTGTCTAGTTTTATAATTTTATAAACATTATTTAATATTGATAAAAATGACTGAATGTTGTATGTTATGGTTGGTTGGATAATTTACTAATTAATTGGTCGGAACAATTACATATATACAAATCGTTTAGTTAAATACTGACTCTATAAGTTCATATTGATATGAAATTAGTGTTATTGTGTTGATTAACATCTGTGGATGCAGGGAAACAGGTTGGAGGAATCCGACTGGATTCCTCACCAATTATTGTTGTTTTTCATATATTGTATTATATGATGTGATAAATAATCAGTGATTGGTTTTTGTGTGATTGGGATGTTTGAATAACATTGACCTGAAATAATTGGTATTTAAATACCAAAAAATATATTCAAATATATTGGAAAATAAAGTGGGTTTTTGTAAAGGAATTTCTATTTTTATAATAGAAATGGAATTTTGATAAACTAGAATATAATAACTTGTTTTTTAATATATAAAAAATAAGTAATCTGATTTATAAATAATACTTATAAATAAAGTAAAATGATTATTATTAAAAAGATGGAAATATAGATTCAAGAAATGAATTTATTTAAAAGGAGAAGGGAAGTCGTTAGAAAGAAAAATGATGAGATTATTATTCGACGATTTCGAAATATGAATAAAGTTAAAACCATAAGGATTTGTAATTATAATTCGACGATGTCAATTGTTATTAAAATAATTTATTTTTAGAAATTATATATTATATAGTTTACAGTTTTACAAGATGATTAATATTTGGTTTAAACCAATAATTTCAAATCGAGTATGTAATCAAGATTTAATCATAAACTTGACATAAAATTTACAAGAAGTTGACTTTGTAAATGGAATAGAATATGCGTGTTAAGTTCTAAAATAACTCGATAAATAGATTTTAACCTATGATGGTATTTATAAATATAAATCAAGATTTGATTTGATAAAATGAGTCCAGTTTCTGTAAAGGAATAAAATTCACGTATTAAAATGGACAATGATTTTAAAAGAAAACAGATTAAATTGGTTATAAAAGGAAATGTCACATCCCTAAGATTTTGGAACCAAATTAAAATTTGTTCTTAATATAATTTTATAGGAAAATGCTTCAGAATTTAAAAATTCTATTTGTAGATCATCGTATAGCCCTAAAAGTCACATTTTGTATACGGATGAATTTGGACTCGAAACCACTTCCGTTCCAAAATGTCGTTTAGGTGTTCGAAAAGTATAAACTTCGATATGTTTCGAGATTCGGTGATTTAGCACTTTGGTTGGGTCTTTGTTTAGCCAACATAGCCCATTCCCTTAAGTTCTCCATCACCCTCTCCTTTTCAATCAGCCCCTCACTTCATTTCAACGCTTAGAAAAATAGAAATGGAGAGTAAAAAGGGAAATTAAAATTCCTAATCTAGGGTTTTAAATTTGAAGCTCAATTCTAGTGGAAAATCATGGAGACAAATTGTGTAAGCTTCTCCGTCTTCCCACTCTTGTTTTGTCTTCGATTTCCGAAATTTCGTTTGACCTAATTCTTAGGGAAGTCATTTATATGAGCTTAGGTTGAATATTAGCAAGCTATATTAGAAGAGAGATTGTTCTACCTTGTCATTGGATCGATTTCTTATTTCTAAATAAGCTAAGGTGAGGAATTTGAAACTATAAAAGGGCTAGTTGGTTAATTGTTGTTAGCTAATAGTTTGGATTGATGAAATTTTACTGATTGATCATATATAATTATAATATGATGTTAAATGCTAAGTAGTATGATAAAAATATGATTTTTACCCGTTATATGTGAGAAGCTTTACACGATTATAAGGGCTAGTTAATTATTGATTGATGTTTGTTAATTGATTGAGTCATATATTGACTTGTGATTGATAATTTGGGTAAATGATTTAGTTTAATGATGACCAAAATGGAAAAGGTTCGATCTTTAAGTAGAATTTGTGTAGTCACTTAAGTAGGTGAAAACTTTTGACCAATTAAGGGCAAGTTTATAATTAACAATGACTAGTTAATTAGTTGAGTGGTGTGTTGAATATTGGTAGATAACATAAGTTTATTAGGATGTTAGATAATGATTAGCATATTAAAATAAGATTTTTAATTGGTGCATGTATACTTGTTTAAGTAAGTGAGTTCTTATGAACTCACATCTATGCCTCATGCATTTATGCATGTCTAGTATGCCCTTGGCGCATGTAACACCCCGTAATTCTGTTAATATTAATATTTACAAATTAAAGAATAACTAATCTCAGACGTGAGAATTGTGGGAAACGGGTTGCGCCATTGTGTTCGTCTCGGAATTCTGGTTGAAATAGAGTCCGAGTTTGCGGGAAACGAGTACCGGATAAAAGAGTTATGGACGAATGAAGTTTGGTGGAAAAGTAAAGAAAAAAAAAAGCACTGGCGCACTTGGGAAGTGCGCCAGTACATATTTACGCTGGCGCACCTGCCAAGTGCGCCCAGACCGAGGCTGGAGCCTGCACAGCTTTCTGGTTCAGGCTGACCCGTGTTGTTGAGTCCATTCTGACTCCTTGCTGAGTCATTAGGGATGACTCATCACCCTATCATAATTGAATGGTTTTGATTAGCCCTAAGAACATTCGACGGCTTAAATTAGTTTATAACTCTATAAAAAGAACCCTATACACAAACCCTAAATCAGAAAATAAACAAAGACCATGGCCATCATGCTGTTATTTTGAGACCTAGTGCAGCCGCCATCAAATTAAAGATAAAGAACAGCAACCAAATCAGAACTACCCAACCCTAATAGCGATTCTTCATCAAAGGAGCGCTAATTCGACTCTCTTTCTTCTCTAGTTGTGAGTATGATGATCTTAACAAGATTATTATTAAACTAATTAGATTAAGTTATGAATGGATTATAAGTAAATGATGTGGATTGTCATATCTGTTGTTGTAAACCTTATGCTGTCATGTATTTTGTAAATCCTATGTTATGTGATGATGATATCCTATATGTTGTAAATCATGCTATGATGATATTGTATAGGTTGTAGTTTTCTATGCTAAGTTGTGATAAATCATACATGTTATAAAGTCATGATGTTATTATATATGTTAATTAGTTCATGTTAATCAAATCATAATGTTTGGGCTATGTTGATCTATATGACAAATCATGTATGCAAGTTTAGATTGATTAGTAAAGATATTGAACATATGCCATGACATCTATTTAGATCTAGAATTATGACATCTAGAATTATGCTATGACATATGTGAATTCTATGTATTAGATGCTAGTTCACACCATCATTATGTTGCATAAAACCCCCTATGCAAGTCCATACATGAATTTGGGTTATGATCATATCATTTAAGTTGTGACAATTTACCAAACAAGTTGACACCTTTAGATCCATAACCTGTGTAGTTTTATGCAAGTTTCACCCCTATTATGATTAGATTTATTTTATTTGTCTATATGTTGTTATAATTTATCTTTGTGCTATGAGTTAGACTATTCGAGTCTAACGTATATTTTGCGTTGAATAAGCGAACATATAACGTGGGGTAGGGGTAATATTAAGGATTTAATATTAAGAAGTTGGGGTGCAGTTGATATGATTTTTCATTCCATGAGTGGATGGCCATAATTGAGTCAATTATGGACATCATTAAAATTGGAGTTAATTAATAATTTGAATAGGGATATATTCAAAACTGGGGAAAAATATTATAAGTGATAATCAATGCTTAGGACACGAGGTTGGACTCGTTTGTGACGTAAACCTGCCCGGACCCGCCCGACAAATCCAGTAGTCACAAATGTCAGCCCAATGTGAGAGGTCCTAGGCCCAAACTAAAGCATAACAGTTGTAAAGACACGAGGTTAGACTCTTTCATGGTGTAAGACTGCCCGGACGCGCCCGGCAAATCCTGCTGCCATAAATGCCAGTCTAATGTGAGAGGTCTTTATGAGGTTATGGCCTGAATGAATTAAGAAATACTTAACCAGATAAACATGTAAGGGGGACATGGGGGTTAAGTAAGTGCCTTGGGTGGCATGAGGAATCTAGTGGGTGCCCTTAGTGGCATGTGAAATACGATTAGTAAGACTTAACCAAACACACATGTAAATGAACAAGACTAAGAGGGTTAAGTGGGATGTACTAGTGGACAAGCTTAGGTGGGTAGCTTGTGGGGGCCCATTTCAACCAGTAACCCAAACGTATCTTTGTGGGCTCGACCCAAGTCGAGGACGGGACACGCATACTGGGCTTGACTATAAGAGGCCAAAACGGGGTAGCGGTGGCAACGCAAGTCCAACGGGTTTCATATGCGTGTGTGGACCCGGGCTGGTAGGTAAGACGTTGTTGCATCGTGTAGGTATATGCCGTGCATTCTCAGTTGTATCGGGTTGCCACTTTAGGGGAGTGATACACCCCACTGTGGGGCCAGCATGGGTATCTACGAGTAGGGAGCCGATCGAAAGTGGGTAGTGAGGTACACCTAGTGGAGATAGGGGCAGACGACACCTATGTAGTCAGCTAGGGGTACGCAAGGATATATATATATATATATATATATATATAATTTCTAAGTGATGCAAGCGGGGTCAACCATGAGGGTGACTGGTGTGGTGCAGTGTAGTAATTATTCGTTAGTAATTAGATGTGCCTTTAACGTTATCTTTATCTGCTCTTCCATACCTAATAGTTCATAGACATTTCCTTGCTTTCCAGCTTATGCCTTAGTCTAGTTATTTTGATAATAGTATTGTTAGAATTATCATACTCGCCAGACTTTATGTCTGACCCCCTCTATTTCTATCCTTTTCCCCCTCCAGGTCCTCAGGGTGGACCCAGCTCTAGTGGAGTTTGATTGGATTGCTTTATCTCTCTTTTGGAAAGCTTGGACCGTTGAAGTAAAGTCCAGCTTGTTATCTTCTTTAATGGTTATTTATGTAATGGGGTTATGTATTTTGTTTTATCAAGATGGATATTGTACTTGACTCTGATTTATGGTTTTATGATGTAACAAACATGTTTAATTTCCGCTGCAATAAAATGAAGTTTTAGATTTCCAAGTACCGCTTATTATCTGTCTTGTTGTAATTTTTCTGTTCTATATTCACTTATAACCTCCATGGAAGTTAATGCATTCCCTTTGTGAGTGACATTAATGGACGTGGGGTGTTACAGCGCATGTATGTTGTGTGTGCTTTTATCACATATGTGTTGTGTGTGCATTGCTGTGTAATCTTTAGTTTTCATGAATTTGAGCATTAAAATGTTTTAAAAGCAAATCCTTTGCATCTTCGTGAATGTGCGTATATGCATGTTGTTTTTGTGCTTTAGAGTGTATGCAAGCTCTCTAAAAATTTGGCTTCAATACGCGAAGTCTGCAGCTTCCCCGATGTTGATTTAGAAGTCGTAGGCAAACAAAACAGTTATTTGCGTCAGTCAGACGTTTGAACCGATGCAACAGACTTCTGATTTCACACTTTGGAAAGTTATTTGCGTCAGTCTGACGTCTGAACAAATGCAATAGACGTCTAATTTAGTTCTCGGCCAGGAAAATAGCTATTTGCGTTAGGTCAGACGTATGATTTATCTCTTGGATAGTTATTTGCGCCAGTCAGACGTTTGAACCAACGCAACAAACGTCTGAAAAACTCTGGAAAATAGTTATTTTTCAAACGATCATAACTTTTTTATACATCATTAAAAATTCGCAAATTTAGGACCGTTGGAATCGTAACGACGAACATTACAACATGAGCACATGTAAAATGAATTATGGATATGTTATGACTTGAGTGTTTAATAAATGGTTTGGAATTTAATTATCTTTTAACTAAGATTTAACAGATTTTTTCCAAAGTAAAGTTTTTCTAGTTTAATATACTAAATTGGAATTAAATGGAATTCGATTTAATAATAATCAAGATGAGCTTCTGTAAATGAAGACCGCTACCATTTTTGGAATTAAAAAGGCCTTGCCGTTATTCCATTTATAGTATTGATTTGATACAGAAATTTAATAGATTATAACCTGTTATGATTTCCGTGAAGATTCCATTTTGATGAAAGATGATTTTGGGTTTATCGTGAACTTTGTTTTAAAGGACATTGATTCTTTAACCAGTTAAAGGCAGAATTAATTTCCAGAAAGTTGAGTAATCATTGAGTAATGATTTTATTTACATTAAAACTAAGAAGATTTTTATTAAATCTTCAATTAGATTTGAATGAATGAATGGTAATTAAATTTACCAAAATATGAGATGTGGTATAAACCAAATATTGTTGTGTGCTGATATTGATTATGACTGATTGATTGTCCGAATTGTGCTCGACCGGTTTATGAGCAAAATATGCTTTTACATTTAGAATTGGGTTGGGTAGAAATATTTGTGCTAGCATCTTGTGAAATACTTCACGATTTGATTATGAGATGTGTAGCGATGTTGTTGAGTTCATTTCAAATTTAATGAATGATTTTAAAATGATATTTTCTTAAGTGAAAAGAAATGTTTTCCCGATTTTGGATTGGGAATGTTTTATAAAAATATTTTATAAAATAGAAAGGATTTCGAGGGCTAACCCAATGTTGAGAAATGATTTAGAAATGTATTATGTGCTAGATTGTGGTTCATCACGTAACCAATTAGTTGGTATTGATGATGTATCTGTTTGGTGGCGGAGAATTTATTCCCTTGCTTAACACCCTTCTTTGAGATGTACGAGCTCAAAGGTTGTGTGATTAATAGTGACTGATCATCTTTGTGAATTGCTAATGTGAAGTACTATATTTGAAAGTACTTGTGATTATTATGTTGTGAAAGGAATTTACCTACTTTGGGATATGAATGATTTAGTATGTGGCTAAAGATTCTGGTAACCCAAGACGACTAAAAGTATGGGTGAGAGGGTGGTGTATTTTCCCCGAGCGCATGGGAGGTGCATCGTTAGTGTAGCCTGCTCCATAGTGGAATGTGCACATTTATATATCGAGTTGGTAAGGTACGTACCCTTTGCCTTGTTTGAGGCGAACCTGATATTTGGTTGCATGCTTGTTTGTATGCACTGTTGTGTTTTGGAATTCATATTTCCAAAGATTTTGGTTTGAGATCCTGAAGTGAAATCTACTTTGATATAAAACTAGGTATGTATTTTAAATGATTTGAAATAAGAAATTGCGAAATAAAGTCCAAAGGAATAATTTCTGTAAAGTGAATTGGATTTGGAAAATCTAAGTTTGGGGTTTAAGCCTAAAGGGGTAGATTGAGGAATTGCATGTTGTGTGATGCATTGTAGATCCATAAGTTTATTTATGGTAGTTGCATGTACACTGACAATCTAGTGGAGTAAACCCGTTACATGTCATACGTTAAGTATAATTGTAAAATTTCTCATACCAGTCCCATGACTGACTCGTAGCTTGTTTTTCCCTTGCAAACTCATGCCCATATTTTCCACGTAGACAGTCGAGTAGTTTGTTTTGTAGATTATTTCATTGAGCAGGATTCTGGATGGAAGCTTAAATCTATGTCCAGAGCATTGCTATTCTTCCGCTGTGTTAGTTTATATTTCCGCTGTGCATTGTATTACATTTATTGTAAATTTATCTTCCGCTGTATAATTTTCGATGTACTCTGATGTAACATTATTATGATGTTTATAAAAATCTTCTGTTGTATGTCCTTATGTGTTGTGCACCCAAAGTTTATGATCTGAGCATTCTTGACTTTCGGATCGGGCCTTGCGGTAGATTCAAAGGGCGGGGAAATTCGGGTTGTTACAGGAAATTATTAAGTATTTGCAGTGATAAATTCAAATATGAATTAGAAATAAAGTTAAAGTGAAATGGTGAGTTTATTCCGACGTTTGGAATGTTGTTTGAATAGAGAGTATTCAAAAATGAGTTATATATTGGAATTCGATTCTATCAAATTTAGGAAAGTACCGTTTACTTTCCGGTTATAATCAAGATTTATTTATTTATCTAATTTATTAATTATTTTTTATTTATTTAAATAAAAGTTATATTTTGAAATTATATATTTCAAAAGTAGAGATTATAACGTTATGATTATAATCAAAGATTTCCGTAAAGAAGTGGATTCGTAAACTGAATAGAGAATTGGGTAAACAATTTTGTAAATAAGAAATTAAGAAATGGAGTTAAGATCATCAGAAAATGACTGGAACTTAGTTATGTTAAATAGTTGTCTGAGTATCGATCTGATGTTGGTTTCGGCCTTCGGGGTTATACTTAGGGAATTGTTCTCTTACTAATTATGGTTAGGGACTAAGGGTTGTGGAAGGTTAGTGACGCGTGAATGAGAAATGTAAATTTTTTTCCAAATGTAATTAGCGTATATTTTCTAAATATAGAAAATAAGAAATTGTGGATATGGAAATGTTTTTCCACGAATCGTGAGAGATTAACCGGGTTTAAGAAATATGGTAAATGGGAGATTAAGGAATGAATAAATTAATGGTAAATTAATTTAAAGGGGGGTGAATATTGATTAATGATTGATCGGTGTGATTTCTATTTGGAAATACGCATTGTTTGTCCGTATGTTTCTTTAATAGTTAAATAACTGGCTATCAAAGTTTTGACCCTTTTTCTGTTGTCAATACGGAGAGACCGGGATCAGATTTATTATCTGAAAACCACTCCGTATGGGCATTAGCATTGTGAATCAAATATGATGAAGATAATTGGAGAAGAAGTTTGTTCAAGGGCTGTTCTAGTAATGCTAGGTGGAAATTGCCGAAGATGGATTTATAAAATAGTGCCTTAGGCTTGTCCAGTCCCATGACAACGTGTATGGACGATTGTCCTATAGAGTATATCTAATAGATTGTGTAAGTTGATTGCTTCAAACGTATTTACGTCGGTGGCGAAGGAATTCGTTTCTCTTAGCTTTGTACCCGTGATATTTTTGGGGAAATCAATTTGTGATTTGGTGGGTATGACGATGTGGCATTCAAAGTAAATGAAAGTGTGATCTGTTAAAAGTTACGTTATGACCTCAAGCCTCATCAACTGGAAAATGACAAAATTCGGGCAGGTAGCATGGCTAGGTTGGTCGCACCCAATTAGGGTATATTGTCACCATCTAGAGAATATTTATATTTGTTACTTCTTATTTTTGTATCTCCCGGGAATGGTTATGTTGGTATACCAACCGTAAGGTGATAATATATTTAGAACAATCAAGCGAAATGAATGGTCGGTCATGTGTGGCTGAGTTACAAGATGTTCTTGTTGAACTCCAGTGTATCGCTTCTAGAGTACACTGATCGGAAGGTGGCTCCATACCATGTCATAGTGGGAAATCCATCCTCCAATAAGAACCTGTGATTTTTGATTGTATATTATATATGTAGAGCGTGTGATGAAAACGCTCTACTAGATTGATATCTAGTTGATTTAGACATTATTATAATATCAGAAGATATCTTAAGAAATATTTTGAGATATTATAAGGTAAAAACCATATGTATTTATGTGTGGATCAGTCTTACGAGTATCATTGCTTTGAAAAGGATTTGGAAAAGTTAAACCAAGTGTTTGGAGTTTACTCACACCAGTCATATGACTGACCCAGAGTTTATTTTGTTTTGTTTTCCCTAAACTCTTGGGTGCCCAAATTTGTACAAGCAGTCAAGTAGTCGGGATTTTCAGATATACTTAGAGGAGCTTGGAGCAGGAGGCTTCAACATTAGTTACATATAGAGTATATTTCCGTTGTGATGCTATGAGTTATATTGGTATGTATATTCATTTATAGTTTTGTATTTCAAAAGTTGTTGTATAATATATTTATTCGTCCGTTGTGAAATTCGTGTTTACTCTGATTTTGTCCAGTTGTGATCTTCTTCTTCTTCTATTCTAGTTTTCTTTCTTATTCTCACGCTCTAACTTCTTTCTATTAATGATATGGTATTTTCGATGCTTGAATAGTCAACATGGGTTTTGCGTTGATTTTCGGGGTCGAAAATCCTTGGGTCGTTACAACTATTTATTTGTTTGATTAGACATTCAATTAAAATAAACTTATTATTTTTCTTTCAACTATTACAGTTATATATATAATAAATTTATTCGATCTCACAAGTAATTTTATCTAATTCACTCCATTTATTCAATTAATTTTTTTTCGTATTATCACGAAACAAAATTATCTATCCATTATTTCTAACATATAAATTTTTATGACCATCAATATATTCAGCTATAATTGAAATAATATTTTTTTCCAATTATTAGGCTGTCTAAAGTCAAATTTTAGGTACTTTTATTTTGATTAACAAGCATATAATTGCAACGCACAAAACAGGGTTGTTACACACCGCATCGAAGACAAGATTGAGTTATGCTCACTTCTAGTGTATAGTTTGACTTTATAAAATGGTGAAAAGACCACTCAGAAGGTAACCCACAAATGGGTCCCTCCTAAGGGTATAATTTGTTAATGCTTGGTCACACCAAAGACCAGTATTTCTCAAAAAAAGAACTCGGGTTAAAAACCCAATAATCAACAATAGCAAAAGAAAGCTCAAGAAAATAATGAAAGGGATATGTAACGACCCAGTGGAGAAATTCGATGTTTGAATTTCGACATAATACATATTCCTGTATTAATTGCCAAAACTCAAGTATCGAATTCACCGGATAGTTGATGGAAAGAATTTAGAGGGTAAGAAGAGAAAGAAAGTCAGAGTCTCGCATCCCAGCGGAATAAATTATAATATGGAAATAAATCTTTATAATAACTTGTACAAAATACTTACATTCATCAGAATCAATATGTCCGGACAGTTATAACATCATGTCCTCATATATAACACACATCGTAATAAATACTAATATGTCTAGGCTCCTCCAATAATTCTTCTGAGATTCGTAGCATCCAAACTTGAACCTGTAAAACTCGGTCTACCCCGAGCATTACAAATGCTACGGATAAGTCGGGTGAACCTACGTAAGAAACTCACATAATTAAAGTAACATCCAACTTTTTTAACTTTAGAAAATCCTTTGAAATAAAAAGATAATTGTAAGACCAGTTCACACATAAACACAGACGGTTTTTACCTTATGATAACCCAAAACATTTTTATATCAAATCCTATGATATTATAACAGTGTCTATCAAATCATAAATAAATAACCATCTAGTAAAACTCTTGCATATCATGCTCCATTTATATATAATATATGATCAAAAATCGCATGGCGCTTATTGGAGAATGGATTTCCAACTATGACAAGGTATGGGACCACCTTCTGAAAGTGTACCTCTAGAGAGCAATACACTAGGGTTCAACAAGAATATCCTGCAATCTGGCCATACATGACCAACCACTGATTCAAATTGAGTGTACAGAATATATTATCACCCTACGGTTATATAGGCCCACCGTACTTTTCGGGAGATATGGAAATGAAAGAAGAACAAATGGAATTTCCTATAGATGGTGACAATACACCCTAACGGGAATGACCCACATGGTCATGCTGCTTTCCCGATTTTTGTCATTTCTCGGTTGATGAGAATTGAGTTCATGATTACCTTTCAGAAAACATCATATCAACTCTTTGAATGCCACATCGTCGGATCTGTCAATCACTAATTGACGTCTACAAATATACTTTGGGTGTTAAGCTAAGTGAAGTTGTCGTCTCTTCCACCAAACTTCTTATATTTGTAAAAATCAACGTATTTGACCCTCAGGAAATAATTTGTCCTACATTTGTCCATACAAGTCATCCAGAAACAGGATGAACCAAAGGCACCCTCCTACCACATCCTATATAGGAATCACCTTAAGGATCAGTATCGAAAAGTCCTTGCAATACCATAGATTTCAACCATGACCGAATCACAGTTTATCTCTTGGGAGCTTGCTAGAGGTTGTAAGTAATACTTCTGTTTAATGAAGATTTATGGGTCCTCAATTGCTCCATCTCTATAATGACCTGGATTTTTGACCATTCAAATCGACAATAAACCACACATGTCGACCCAAACAAATCATAAATACAGGCAGTTATTGGGAAAAGAAGAAAGAAGAGAAACAAATACCGGAGTTCTCACAGCGGAAGGATAACATATAATAAGTAACTAATTGTTAAAACATTTGAAATATATACATTTGGCTGTAACATACAACGATTATCAGAGTTACTCATATACACAGATTTACATAACATGGCAGCGGAAACAAAATGCAACGGAAAATACATATGTATAATAGACATATATACCAAATCTTCGTCTTCGATCTCCAAGGCAATGAAATCTTCGCTAACTGCAATTTCTGCTGACCCGAGCGTATTGCATAAAAAAAGGCAACAAACACTTGGATCAGCACTAAATCATTCTCATAATAGTCAAATTAAAATATGGAATAACATCAGTGTCATGGTGCAGTAAGTCAAGAGATGTTACGGGATTTTTCCATCTCTCGAGGATCCGTTAAACTAATACATACATAGTATAATACGCTATTATGATAGACATTTGGCTGTAACATACAACGATTATCAGAGTTACTCATATACACAGATTTACATAACATGGCAGCGGAAACAAAATGCAACGGAAAATACATATGTATAATAGACATATATACCAAATCTTCGTCTTCGATCTCCAAGGCAATGAAATCTTCGCTAACTACAATTTCTGCTGACCCGAGCGTATTGCATAAAAAAAGGCAACAAACACTTGGATCAGCACTAAATCATTCTCATAATAGTCAAATTAAAATATGGAATAACATCAGTGTCATGGTGCAGTAAGTCAAGAGATGTTACGGGATTTTTCCATCTCTCGAGGATCCGTTAAACTAATACATACATAGTATAATACGCTATTATGATAGTGTTTATCCAGTAAAATAAACATAATGAAAATAGAGAAAGCAGGATTACATTTTTACCCTTACACCGTTTATAATACCGTAGTCTATATAGTACCGTAAACCCAACCTAACACGGGTGGCATCACAGGGCACTCCATAGGCACGATACAAATCAAAATCGTAGGGGCTCGATAAGGATAAATATGACAAGGCACTCAAGGCAATGCCCAGGGTAGGATTCTACCAATTGCACTCCCGGACCGGTGGTAACGCATAGAAGCCACTACCGCCCACCTCGGATCACACTCTCATATCAAATGGGCCCAAGTCGTCATCATCATCATCATAGTCATAGAAATAGTATCGAAGAAGTGTGCCTGATCAAAGATGCTACCTCAATTAGTCATGGTATAGCTCATGTTTTAGTCATTTCAATTATGACCCGAAGGTTAAGGCTATACTCGTTATCGTTCATCTTCTTTGAAACGACCTGAACTTCCCCGTCAAGGAAAGCTCGGATTGAGTTGAGGACAAGACACACCAGGACACAAACAGAAGAACATTTCATTGCTTATTACAACAATTCATCATAATACAAAAATATAGCAGAGTATAATTAAATATTATACAACAGAAAAATATCAGAGATTTAAATTACATTACATAGCAGTGGAAAAACAATACAATACACAACTGAGGGAGATATACGGATACAGAGCTTTCTGAATATCATTCCAGCTATATACCAGATCTCTATGAATATAAATCTGCAAAACCAAAACTGCTAGTTGCCCGTGTGGAAATAGGGGCACCCAGAGTTTAGGTTAAAACAATAAACTCCAGGTCACTCAAGTGACTGGTGCGAGAACTAAAACAGTTATTTAAAACTTTACTTTAAAATCAGATATATCAAGGGACCACGCCGTATAACACGGAGCAGACTTCCTCTAAAGAATACCAGCGCATATAATCAAAACAGCGCAATGCTTTTTGAAAAAATGAAGCTATTATAAGACCCAAGTCCTATCACACAATGCAACGCAAACCGGGGAATAGGGTTTTCCCTTATAATAGCCAAACATGTTTGGTACGTTAAAACAAATCATTTGATACTATTACAAGTGCATAGTGTATAAAACAACTTCAGATATAAATGTATCAATCCTAGGCGGCATGGGTACCATATATCATGTCGCCAATACTAGGCTATACAATCAAAACCGCAATTGTCACGTATTGGAAGTTGGATTTTCGTCTATGAACCGAGGCAAGGGATCGTCCTCACCGCTTCGAGACGCTCTAGCCCGTGTCTCAGGATCAAAGCTCGAGTGACCCTTGGATGTTCAGGGCCGGTCCACTTGATGTGGATTAAACTTAAACCCTGAACAATGCGTTTCCCCGCCCTATGGGGCGTCAATGAGACAAATGACTCCATCGGTCCCGGATCGACCGATATAGCCGAGGCGCCTCGCAATCCAAAAACCATACAGGTGAAAATAATATAAATGTCAGGGCCGGTAGGTCACTGACACCACCCTAGCTAGAAAGAAACGCATGCCCTCCCTGCAGTCCTTTCCCGTTTCTGGTTCACAACCGGGGTGTGAGGCTCGCAAATTAACACTACACAAAGCTATGCCACACAGGAGGTGCTTTGATCATCAACCACAAGACCTTGCTTTTCAACAAAAGCCTTGATCATTTGCATCTTAGCATGCAACACAGGCAAACTACTCCATGCAACCGATATCCATCAATCACACATAATGATATCCAATGTCAGACATACAACCCATTTACAAGTCCGTTCTGGGTCTGAACGAAACTGGAGGCACCTTGTACCTCGCATATCCATCGATCTCCAAGTACATTTGGACGATCACCAACGGATTCCCTCCTCTTGGGTGTACAGCCCAATCAAAATCATCGGTAATTATCCAAACGATGTGAAGACCTCCGGTCTTCGACCACCGTCTTCATCCTCGACACATCGACGAATCAGTTATTCAGAATGGGACAAACCCGGTCTTTCTGAATAACTTGTGTATATAATCAACAAGTGTTACACAAACACAACATATGCCTCATTCCAATTCATAATATCCTTTTATTCAAATATTCTTATACTTTGGGAAAGGTTCTCATTAATTTTATCAAAGATAAAATTTTTAAATTTATTCTTTAATCTTCTTTTGAATATCAATTCAAACCAAATTATGGTTTATCCAAACTAGTCGGGATTAGTGAACCTTACCGAAGTAATCACTTATTAAATTTCCCAACCCCAACCTATTCATCCCATGAAGTAAAACTGGTCATACTTCATATCTAACACCACGGTGTTATCGGTAAATTCAATTACCATTTCACGTTCAAATCTAATTAAAGATTTAACTATCGCCTGGAGCAAAATTGGTGATGCTCCATTCTCGATCATTTCAATCTAATTAAAGATTCATTAAAACTCCACTTGGTTTTAATCTTCCTAAAAATCAATATTAATGATTGTTTAACTTAGGAAATCATATCCTGTCTTTAACTGGGTTAAAGAACCAATGTCGTTTAAAACACGGTTCATGATAAACCCAAAATCACATTCTATTCCATAAGCCTTTAACGGTAAATTAGCAAGTGAACAATTCCCTAAGTAATAACCCTGAAGGCCGAAACCAACATCAGATCAATACCCAGGAAACCATTCAACTTAACTAATCTTCAGTTAGTTTCTGATTTTCTTAATTCCGTTGGGTCTAAGAACAGTATCATTAAAGATACCATTCACGACAACCTAAAATCACATTCCATTTACAATGGAATCTTCATGGGAAACAAATCGATATACATAATCGATATAAACTTCCATATCCGACTAATAATATAAATGGAATAACGACAAAGCCTTTTAAATTCCAGATATATTAGTTGTCTTCCTCCATAGAAATTCACTTCGATTATTACCAAATCGAATTCCATTCCATTCCAATTTATTTTATTAAATTAGAAAACTTTACTTTGGAAAATCTCCTTTAAATCTTAACAAAAGATTTATAAATTCCAAGTCACATTTCACTGTAAATCGGGTTAAAGAACGAATGTCGT
Source organism: Allium sativum (assembly GCA_030737875.1). NCBI lineage: Eukaryota > Viridiplantae > Streptophyta > Magnoliopsida > Asparagales > Amaryllidaceae > Allium > Allium sativum. Next base: position 250,750,259 of record CM060909.1, on the reverse strand, counting down.
TAAAACACAGTAAACGATAAACCCAATTCACATTCCATTAATTATCGGGTTAAAGAACAAGTGTTATTTAAAACACCATTCACGATAAACCCAAACATCAATTCCAATTCAATTCCAATTAAATATCATTTAATTGGCACATTTCATTAAATCTAAATAAAAAGATTTAATCTTTTTTCTCAACTAGGTTTAAGAACAATGTTAATGAAGACACCATTCATGACAAAGCAAATTCTCATTTGATATTAAATACAAGGCTCTGAATAGAAAATATATCGGCTTATATTCAATATCAAATTCTACAACCAACAAATATCGTATTGGAAATAACGATATAAATATATCTTCCAAATTTTCATAACAATATCTGTATAATCACGAAATTCAACATCGAAATATTCCAAAGACAATTTCGATTCAAATCCACTCCAATTTATATATTGGAAATTTTGGTTATTTTTAAAACCATTTCAAATCCAATTTATTTATTTTAAAATGAATTTATAATTCTAGTTCAAAACTAGTTCATTTTGATAAAAATACATATTTATCTTTTAAAATATGGAATTTTTCATCCCAATTCTTTCCAAATCATTTCTTATGATTTTACACTAATTATTGATATTTTTAATAATTTTAACATGGCCCGTACCGTCGATTTCCATAAACAGCCATCGAACTGCACTTACAGTGACCTTTTCCAAATTTGATTTGGACATAATTCCAAATCCAACCATTAGATTTCTAATTTCTTGTATTAGTTAGAAAGATCTTTTCGATATGAACCCAAAGGTTGTGGTTTTAGGAGAATCCGACAGTCGGATCTCCCATAATATCCATTCGAAATCAATGGTCGAAATTCGCGAACTGCCGCAGCGCGGCGCATTCTATTCAGGCCGTTATATATATTTCATCGGTTTCCTTTCAAAACGTATTTTATAAATCGTTTTAAATTCGTTTTCAAAATGATTTCAATTTCCTATTCAATTTCTAATCAAAATTGAATATTCCATATCATCAATACATAAATGATAATATTTTCAAAACATTATATTTTGAAATAAATTCCTTTTCGATATTCGTTATAAAAATGAATAAAACCGATGTAAATATCGTTCACGTCAAAATGGCGTCAATTTAACTGACATGGCTATATATATTTAAATATATTCATGTCCATCCCAAACCGGACATCAAAACTAAATTTTGATTCTTTTTTGAATATTATTTAAAAAATATTCGTTATTTTAAAATAATCGTTATTTTAAAATATTCATTCTTTCTGAACTGGAATCAGACACAGTCAATTACCATACCATGTGATTTACATGGATTTCTTACACACATGTACATAACAATCATCAAACACAGTCAACCATCACCCAAAGTGCATTCTATACTGCATAAGCATCAAATATAAATATTTAACGCTTATAACAGCCTGTCAATCAATCGATCGACATACAGCTAATTATTGGGACTAGTGTATGTCCAATTTCATCCCAACACCCGTGTAGGGTTTTCAAACAATCAAATACAAGTTTTATTTGTGCAGTTGGGCGATGTGTAAAATTTATCGTCCCAATCAATGTTAGTCAAATGGGTGTACATAAACAAACCGTCCGATTTATTTATAAATATTTATTTTATATACACGTTAAAAATTATGTTTTTAACTATAAAATATTTACTAAATCCACATCACACAATCAATCTTCACAACACATCAATCAAACAAACAAGTCATCCATGGTTTATGGACGACTGGTGTTGGTGCTGCTAAGCACCATCTGCATCCTGTTATATATTGCAACTAGAAAACAAATTAAAAGTGAGAAGTTCTCACCGAGGGTTGCACTCCTCCGTGCTTTCCTTCTGAATTGTTCGGGTTTCATTTTATTTCAGTCGATACCATCGCCATCTTTTCCCGCTGTTCACAGTAAAATTCATATTTTTATCGCTTTATCCCAATAAATAAAAATCATATTTTTATTTCAATTTCTTATATTTTACCATGTAAAAATTATATTTTTACATTTCTACTTCTTATATAAAGATTGAATTTTTATTTTGCTTCATATAAAAAAATCCCGCCTTTCTATATATAAAAACATCGCCTTTCTATGATAAAAATATCGTCTTTACTATGATAAAAATCTCGTCTATGCTATGATAAATGTGACGGCCCGCCCCGCACCAGCCGGTATTTCCTCCGAAAGTGCGCTGTACACATGTCCGACTAGCACGGAACGGTCGCCAAAGAAAGGAAAGAAGAGAATGAACAAAAGTAGGAACCTGTAGAATGTCTCACAGCGCATGGAGTAAAATATAATAATAAAATACTTGACATAAAACAGGTGAGACAGTGTATAAGCTGATAACTAAAACCAACATCAACATCAGAGCAGCGGAAATCCAAATACAGCTTATTACAACTTTTCAAATTTACTGTCTCTAAACAAAAGAAAGCTAAAGTAGAAGATGCACCACCAATGCCCAAGCAGTGATCTTCAACAACACAGGGAGAATACTATATATATATATATATTATGTGGATGCCTCCTGCTCGACTCCGCATCATCTACCCGTGCATCTCCAGCTAACCTGTCTCTAGTCTGCTCGTGTGAGCACCCAGAGTAATAAGAGGAGACATAAAACTCTGGGTCAGACATAAAGCCTGGTATGAGCGATAAGCATCTAAACAAAACAATAACAGGTATACTAAACCATAACTGAACCTGGACCTGCAACCAAAGAGTTAGTACCACATACCGTACAGTACTCTAAGGTTCCATAAATAGTGTAAAGAATATGGAGGCGGGGTGTGCATGTCATAATGATAGCAAACAAATCATCCATAGCAACCATCCTCACATCTCTCACTCAGCGCGTAAAGCATACGATATCTACCACTTTGGAACACTAGACAAATTGAGGTAACAACGAATCCCGACTTGTAGAAACCCTGCTGTGACCAAGCTAAACACATGGAGTCATGACCAAACCTTTCAATGACCCACTTCATTGGTCGTAGCCCTTGGTTCTACCGATGCCATAATGGCCCTGAATCCGCCTTCGTACCTCCTACCATAGTGGTCCAAAGCTATAGACATCGATAACCCCTTGGCACGCGTCCTGCAGCATAGCCCAACCATGAAGCGAACTCGTTGATTCCCATCTGAATCTTGAGCCCTAACTTTTCATTTGGACTTCCTTTACATCTCGGGTTTGGTCGAATTGGAGTGGGTATTCAGAAGAGTTGTCGCGCAGTAGCAGCCCTAAAAATTCGGTTCGGTTCGGTAGTCATTACCCTCGTCGGTTCGGTTCGGTAGTCATTACCCTCGTCGGTTCGGTTCGGTAGTCATTACCCTCCTTCCTTGTCATCTTTCCATTTGGTTCGGGTGCCCCCCTGGTTCGGTTCGGTACACCGAACCGATCCCATCCTTTGTCCTAGCCTCTACTTTCCCCGTTCCGACCCTATGCTCCTCATCTTCATCCCATCCGGTGCTCCAGTCCGATCCGATCTGGCCCCCATTGTTCTTCCGATCCGATCCCCTTGTCCACTCCAACTCTAAGTAAACGGCCTTCCTTCTCGCCAAGCCTCCTCCAGTGACAAGTTCCAATCCAGTTCGAATTCCCTCGGTCAGTTCACAAATCCGATCCGACCCCTACTCTGATCCGATCCGGTTCGGAACCTGCACATTTCTGCAACTTTCCAGCGAGCTTTCTACGCCATTCGACGGCGTTTTCGACCAATCTAACTATTCTAATCAATCATAAAACATACCATAGAGTCATAGAAACATGTAAGAGCAACCACAAACACCAAATAACAATTCAAATGAATCAAAATGGATCAAAAGTGGCCAAAACCCCACATTTTCCCATAACCCCCTTTAATTATGTTTAAGGATATAATTAACAAAACTTAACCAAATCACCCAAATTTTCTAACAGAGGCATAAAACATAATATTCGAATTTATCAATATTTTTCCAGATTTTATTTGTGTATAAATTCACTAATTATCACTAATTACCCTAAATTACCCGTAATTAGTGAGAAATCATGCAAATCACTCACCTTGGCCACAAAATAAAACACCAAATCTGGAATACTCTCTGTTTGGGTCGAATTCCTATGTATAGAAGCAGCTCCAACCTTGCTTTGTTGCTATTTGGCCTTGCTTTGATGTAGTTTAGGTTTAATCTTCACTAAAAATGTGTTTTGGAGTGGTTTTAGAGGATGGAAGCCATTACTAGGGTCTCAAGAAGGTTTATGGCGGCTCAAAACTGAAATGAAAGTGATTTCCTAACCCTAATCAGTCCTCCTATACCTCTAAACCCGAAATTCCCCTCTGGGCCTAGCTGCTAATCACCCGGTTAAGCCCAATTAAGCTGTTTTTCACCATCTGGAACTTGTTTCAGCCATATCTCTCAAACGGTGAGTCCGTTTGGCTAATGTGACCACTCTACGGAATTGTAAACCATCATCCGGAGCCAATGGAAGTGGTTTCAGGTCAAAATTCCTTTCCAGTCAAAAGTTATGGCAAAAACAGTGCCAACTAGGGGTAAAATGGTTATTTAAAAATCGGGAAAAATCATGAACGTGGGAAATGACCCCAATAGTCGTCTCCCCAAGTTACATGACCATACGACTTCGTATGTGAAAGAAACAAATATTCTACGGTCCTATGGTGCGTAGAATACGGGTTGTTACACTCTCCCCCCCTTAAGAAATTTCGTCCCCGAAATTCCTTAACCCAAAACATACAAAAGATCCCACATGCCTAACAGCCACATACAACTATCAAACATGCAAAACAAGCAAACAAGCCTATCCTAGCATGCGGAAAACTAAATCGAAGTAAAAATCTTACCAGGCAAAGAGTTCTGGGTGTGTCTTCCTAAGGTTCTCCTCTGTCTCCCAAGTACAATCATTCTCGTCCTCGCTCCACTGAACCTTGACTAGCTTTACCGCCTTTCTTCGAAGTTGCTTCATGTCGTGCTCGACAATACGGGCCGGCTTGCGGTTCCCAACCGCCTCGGGTTCTACTTCGAAGTCTTCTAACTGATCAGGTGAAATAGTCATATCTAGGTCATAAACGAAATTCCTTAGTTGGGAAACATGGAATACATTGTGAACTCCCGCCATCTTCTCTGGTAAGTCAACTCTATATGCCAAATTCCCGACTGGTTCAAGAACAGGGAATGGGCCAACAAATCTTGGTGCCAACTTGTCTCTCCTGCCAAATCGTATCACGCTCTTTAACGGAGAAATTTTGACAAACACCAAGTCACCAACGGAGAATTTTAAGTCTCTTCTCCTCTTATCAGCATAACTCTTCTGCCTATTTTGGGCAGCCTTCATTCGTTGTTGAATGATCTTAATCTTATCTGAAGTTTCCCTCACCACATCTGGTCCAAGCATAAACTTCTCGCCAGTCTCTATCTAACATGATGGTGAGTTGCACGGTCTTCCGTACAAAGCTTCAAACGGAGCCATACCGATACTGGATTGGTAGCTATTATTATATGCAAACTCTACTAGATGCAAATGGTCATCCCATGATCCACCAAAATCCAATATACATGCCCTCAAGAGATCTTCCAAAATACGATTCACCCTCTCCGTCTGACCGTCGGTCTGAGGATGATATGCGGTACTGAGATGTAACTCTGACCCTAGAGCCTCTTGTAAGCTCTTCCAAAACCCACTAGTGAACAACGGGTCTCGGTCGCTCACAATGCTTTTAGGTATCCCATGAAATCTCACTACCCACTTCATATACAATTCTGCTAACTTAGATGCCGTTCTGGTCGATTTGACTGGTATAAATCTTGCACTCTTAGTCAATCGATCCACAACTACCCAAATGCTATCATGTCCCGATCTAGTCCTTGGTAAACCATCGATGAAATCCATCGAGACTTGCTCCCATTTCCATTCGGGAATTTCTAATGGTTACAATAACCCACTAGGCTTCTTTTGCTCGGCTTTAACTAGCTGGCAATTCATGCACTTGGATATAAATTTCCCAACGTCTCTTTTCATTCCTTCCCAGTAGTAGGTCTGCTTCATATCTCGATACATCTTATTACCACCGGGGTGTATGGTCAGTTTTGAGTGATGACATTCTCTAAGCACTTCATCTCTCAATCCATTGACGTTGGGTACAACAAGTTTTCCATTCTTTCTAAGCCATCCATCTCGATCAAGCCCATACTTGTTGATCTCCCCATCGATACTCATTTCTAATTTGGAGATGATTTCCAATAGGTTAGGATCGTCCCTCTGACTAGAGCCGATCCGCTCAATCAAAGTGGGTCTGATCGTCAAACTTGCTTACATTTCTGGATCCAATTCGTACTTTGGTCTGAAATCAAACCCAGCGATGTACTCAAGTTGCTTCCATTCTAGGAACATAGCCCCTAGGTTGGCATGTCTTCTACTCAACGCATCGGCTACCGCATTGCCCTTTCCCGGTGTATATGCGATATCAAAATCATAGGAAGCCAAGAATTCTAACCACCTTTGTTGCCGGAGATTTAGATCCTTCTGGGAGAAGAGATACTTCAACGACTTATGATCAGTAAACAGCTCAAATCTTTCTCCCAAGAGATAATGTCTCCACATCTTTAATGCGAACACGATCGCTGCCAATTCTAAATCATGGGTAGGGTATCTTCTCTCGTGCGGTTTCAATTGCCGACTTGCATACGTTACAACCCTACCACCTTGCATCAATACAGCACCCAGTCCGGTACCACAGGCATCCATGTATACCGTCATCTCTTCATTCCCCTTAGGAATGACTAACACTGGTGCGCTTGTCAACTTGTCTTTTAGAATCTTGAATGCATTCTTGCACCTTTCATCCCAGACAAAAGCTTGATTCTTCTTGGTCAACTGGGTCAGTGGTGTTGTTATCTTGGAGAAACCTTGGATAAACTTACGATAATATCCAGCTAATCCCAAGAAACTTCTTACATCTGTTGCACTCTTGGGCGTAGGCCAATCCTGTACCGTAGCCACCTTCGCCGGGTCCACGGAAATACCATTCTCTGATACAACATGGCCCAAGAACCTCACTTCCCTCCTCCAAAAGTGACACTTTGAAAACTTTGCTTTCAATTGGTGTTTTCTCAACACCTCCATCACTATTCTTAAATGTTCCTTGTGTTCTTCTTCTGTCCTTGAATAGACCAAAATATCATCAACGAACACAAGGAAAAACTTATTCAACTGATCTCTGAATACCCTATTCATAAGATCCACAAAATATGCTGGGGCATTGGTCAGCCCGAATGGCATGACCAACCACTCATAAAATCCAGACGGCGTTCGAAATGCCGTTTTAGCTATACTCTCAGCTTCCACTCTAAGCTGATGAAAACCTGTCGCGAGATCCAACTGAGAAAATACTCTCGCGCCACTCAAATGATCGAACAAATCATCTATCCGTGGTAGAGGATACTTGTTCTTCCTCGTCACTTTATTCAACTCGCGGAAGTCTACACACAAACGAAGGGAACCATCCGCCTTGGTAGCAAACACAACTGGTGCTCCCCATACAGAAACACTCCTTCTGATAAATCCCTTCTTCAAAAGATCGCTGACTTGCACCTCGAGCTCTCACTGCTCCCTTGGTGCCATACGACGAAGTGGCATCACTATAGGTCTGGCATCTTTTACCAAATCAATACGGAACTCAATCTCTCGGTGTGGTGGAAGTCCGGTCACTTCTTCGAAAACATCCGGATACTGGCCAACCACGGGCAAACCTGACAACTCACTATGCGGAATGTCGAGGGAGTTTAGAAAACTAGCCAATACCCCCTCACTGGGTAGACCACAAAACACTATCCTCCGCCCATCATCGGCTCTAGCTGTCACTAAAAAGCCCTCACAGTCAACCACCACCCCGTATCTTCGGAGCCAATCTACTCCCAAAATAATGCCAAAACCAGTAAAGCCCAAAACAAAGCAATCACAAACAAACATGCATCCATGACTCGGCAAGACCACATTACAACAAATCATGCTAAGGCTAGTCGAACCACCAATCGGTTCGTCACCACTAAAGGTCTATCGACAATCTCGGGCCCCAATCCCAACCTATCTACCAGGTCACTAGATATGAAAGAACTGGAAGCTCTGGTATCAAACAAAACTCTAACAGGAACATCATAAACAGAAAGCATACCTTGAATGACGACATTCTTTCCCTTCTCCGCCGCAGTTGGGGCATTCGACGAAGAAGGAATAGCATTAAGGGCATAGGTTTTCACCATTTGCTTTTCTTTAGGGGGCTGTGGACACTTGTCCTTGTGACGTCCCATTTGGCCACAGTTGAAGCACTTCCTATCCGCTGGCTTGGCCCGACAATTACTAGCATAATGGCCCTTCTTACCACAGCTGAAGCACTCAACATCTTGCTTATTCTTCTTCTTCTGGCCATCCTTAGTCTGATTCTGCTTTCTCTTATTCTGGGAACCACCCTTGCCTCCACCACTTGCTTGTGGCTTTGGCTCATCTGCAGATGCAACCTTAGTCTTCGGCTTAGGGTAGAGACTTTCTGATCTCAGTGCTTTGCCAATAATGGATTCAAACGTCTCATAGATGTGGTTAATAAGCCTTTCCCCCAAGTACTGATCCAAACCAGTTATGAATTTCTCATTCTTCTTCTCGGCAGTATCAATAAGAGATAACCCATATTTTGACAAAGTGTCAAATTCAGCAATATACTCCGAGACAGCTCTGTCGTTCTGCTTGAGCTCCAAGAATTTCTTAAACAGCACTGACTTCTGAGCAGCTGGAATGAACTTCTCGCTAAAGCGAGCTTTAAACTGCTCCCAAGTAATCTGATCTTCAGGAGTAGCTGCCTTTATAGCATTCCACCAATTCATTGCCCACTGAGACGGCCCGCCCCGCACCAGCCTGCATTTCCTCCAAAAGTGCGCTGTACACATGCCCGACTAGCACAAGACGGTCGTCATAAGAAAGGAAAGAAGGGAATGAACTAATCAAAGAACCTGTAGAATGTCTCACAGCGCATGGAATAAAATATAATAATAACATACTTGACATAAACAGGCGAGACAGTGCATAAGCTGATAACTAATAATCAATGTCAACATCAGAGCAGCGGAAATCCAAATACAGCTTATTACAACTTTCCAAATTTACTGTCTCTAACAAAAGAAAACTAAAGTAGAAGATGCACCACCAATGCCCAAGCAGTGATCTTCAACAATACAGGGAGAATACTATATATATTACGTGGAAGCCTCCTGCTCGTCTCCGGATCATCTACCCGTGCATCACCAGCTAACCTGTCTCTAGTCTGCTCGTGTGAGCACCCAGAGTAATAAGAAGAGACATAAAACTCTGGGTCAGACATAAAGCCTGGTATGAGCGATAAGCATCTAAACAGAGTAATAACAGGTATACTAAACCATACCTGAACCTGGACCTGCAACCAAAGAGTTAGTACCACATACCGTACAATACTCCAAGGTGCCATAATAAATAGTGTCAGAATACGGGGGTGGGGTGTGCATGTCACTATGATAGCAAACGAATCATCCATAGCAACCATCCTCACATCTCTCACTCAGTGCGTAAAGCGTACGACATCTACCACTTTGGAACACTAGACAAAATGAGGTAACGACGAATCCCGACTTGTAGAAACCCTGCTGTGACCAAGCCAAACACTTGGAGTCATGACCAAACATTTCAATGACCCACTTCATTGGTCGTAGCCCTTGGTTCTACCTATGCCATAATGGCCCTGAATCCGCCTTCATACCTCCTACCATAGTGGTCCAAAGCTATAGACGTCGATAACTCCTTGGCACGCGTCCCGCAGCAAAGCCCAACTCATGAAGTGAACTCGTCGGTTCCCATCTGGATCCTGAGCTCTAACTTCCCTTTGGACTACCTTTGCATCTCGGGTTCTCAGTCATCACCGGATCGGTTCGGGTCTCCTCCTCTTGCTTCAGATCGGATCGTGTCCACTGGTCGTGCCATCAGCTCTTCAGTCCGGGTCGGATCGCACCATTCTGGTTCGGACCGGTCGTGTTGAGCTTCCCAAGGTCGGGTCGGTTCGAGTTCCCCATCTCCATCGGATCGTGATCCTCAGGTCGTGGCGGCCCCCTCCAGTGCATAACTCCGGTTCGGGTCGTCTCGTGGTGCTCGGTTCGGTTCGAAAGTGACTACACGGGTCGGGTCGGAGTCTCCAAGTCGCATCGCCATCACTGGTTCGGGTCGCACTTTCTGGTCACGAGGGATTCGGATCGTGCAAGCGGGTCGGATCGTGGCGTGGTGCTACGATTCAAGATCTCCTTTGGTCATCATCTCGTGGAGGGGGTTCGGGTAGTATAGCCTCCATCGATTCGTGCTCACCATCTTTCAGCGGATCGGGTCGGAGTCCTTACATCGGTTCGGTTCGGGTCTCCCTTATCTGATCCGATCCGGTTAGATACCCTGCAGTTTTCTGCAACTTTCCAGCAACTGTTTATACGCCTCTCGACGGCGTTTTCGACCAATCTAACTATTGGAATCAATCACAAAGCATACCAAAGAGTCATTGCAACATATAACAGCAACCACAAGCAACAAACAACAATTTAAATGAATCAAAATGGATCAAAAGTGGCCAAAACCTCACATTTTCCTATAATCCCTCTTAATCATGTTTAAGCATACGATTAGCAAAACACATCGAAATTAACCCAAATTTCTAACAGAGCCTTAAAACATTATTTTAGAATTTTAAGAATTTTTCCAGAATTTATTTACGTATAAATTCGCTAATCTTCACTAATTACCCTTAATTAACTGTAATTAGTGTCAAAACGATGCTATCACTCACCTTTGCCACAATAAAACTTCCAAATCTGAAGTGAACATCTGATTTGCTCGAATTCCAATATATAACAGCAGCTCTACCTCGGTCCTTGTGTTAATCCTCCTTGATTTGATGCCTCTAAGCCTTAATTCTTGATTAGGAAGTGATTTTGGGTGTTTTAGAGAGGTTTAGAGAGTGGAGGCCATGGCTAGGTTAAGGGGAATGAAAGTGGCGGCTGGAAAATGTCTAAAGAAATGTTTTCTAACCCTAATCAGCCCCTATATACTCCTAAACCCGAAATTCCCCTTTGGGCCTAGCTGTTAATCACCCGGTTAAGCCCAATTAAGTTATTTTTCACCATCTGAAACTTGTTTCAGCCATATCTCCCAAACGGTGAGTCCGTTTGGCTAATGTGACCACTCTACGGAAAGAGAAACCATCATCCGGAGCCAATGGAAGTGGTTTCAGGTCAAAATTCCTTTCCAGTCAAAAGTTATGGCCAAAACAGTGATAACTAGGGGTAAAATGGTCATTTAAAAATCGAGAAAAATCATGAACATGGGAAATGACCCCAATAGTCGTCTCCCAAAGTTGCATGACCATACGACTTCGTATGTGAAAGAAATAAATATCCTACGATCCTATGATGCGTAGAATACGGGTCGTTACACCCGCCCTTGCAGCTGACGGGACGCTAGCTTTCTCTTCATCACATCCTCGATACCTAAATCCTCGAAGATACGTTCGCAACTATCCAACCAATCTTGAACATCCGTAGCCGACTCCGTTTCGTGGAACGACTTCCCACCAAGGCTAGTATAATCCTTATTCAGCTTGGCGAAGTCGACCCTCGGCGCCTGCACTATTGGACCACCACCATTTCCACCATTGGGAGCTGCCCTCTGTACATCCCTAAGCATCTCTCTCATGAGGTCAGTAAACATCGTCCTCATGTCAGCAGCATTCCCATTATTGGCTCCTCTACCGGTACCTCTAACATATCGGCTCGTCGTCAATCTGAAAAAGGAAACGATTAATGACCCCATAGTCGTGCTAGTGCAGCACGACTTCATTCTTGTACTACTAATAGTATATATATAGCCTTTAAAAACCAAAATAATCACAAATACGCTCTCACGTATACGTATACTATCTCTCCTTGATAACTTCCCTAGGTTAACTACGCAACCTAGAGCTCTGATACCAAGTGTGACGGCCCGCCCCGCACCACCCGGTATTTCCTCCGAAAGTGCGCTGTATACATGTCTGACTAGCACAGAACGGTCGCCAAAGAAAGGAAAGAAGAGAATGAACAAAACTAGGAACCTGTAGAATGTCTCACAGCGCATGGAGTAAAATATAATAATAAAATACTTGACATAAAACAGGTGAGACAGTGTATAAGCTGATAACTAAAACCAACATCAATATCAGAGCAGCGGAAATCCAAATACAGCTTATTACAACTTTTCTAATTTACTGTCTCTAAACAAAAGAAAGCTAAAGTAGAAGATGCACCACCAATGCCCAAGCAGTGATCTTCAACAATACAGGGAGAATACTATATATATATATATTACGAGGAAGCCTCCTGCTCGACTCCGCATCATCTACCCGTGCATCTCCAGCTAACCTGTCTCTAGTCTGCTCGTGTGAGCACCAAGAGTAATAAGAGGAGACATAAAACTCTGGGTCAGACATAAAGCCTGGTATGAGCGATAAGCATTTAAACAAAACAATAACAGGTATACTAAACCATACCTGAACCTGGACCTGCAACCAAAGAGTTAGTACCACATACCGTACAGTACTCTAAGTTCCATAAATAGTGTAAAGAATATGGGGGCGGGGTGTGCATGTCATAATGATAGCAAACAAATCATCCATAGCAACCATCCTCACATCTCTCACTCAGTGCGTAAAGCATACGATATCTACCACTTTGGAACACTAGACAAATTGGGGTAACGACGAATCCCGACTTGTAGAAACCCTGTTGTGACCAAGCTAAACACATGGAGTCATGACCAAACATTTCAATGACCCACTTCATTGGTCGTAGCCATTGGTTCTACCGATGCCATAATGGCCCTAAATCCGCCTTCGTACCTCCTATCATAGTGGTCCAAAGCTATAGACATCGATAACCCCTTGGCACGCGTCCCGCAGCAAAGCCCAACCATGAAGCGAACTCGTTGATTCCCATCGGAATCTTGAGCCCTAACTTCTCATTTGGACTTCCTTTGCATCTCGGGTTTGGTCAAATTGGAGTGGGTCTTCAGAAGAGTTGTCGCGCAGTAGCAGCCCTAAAAATTCGGTTCGGTTCGGTAGTCATTACCCTCGTCGGTTCGGTTCGGTAGTCATTACCCTCCTTCCTTGTCATCTTTCCATTCGGTACGGGTGCCCCCCTGGTTCGGTTCAATACACCGAACCGATCCCATCCTTTGTCCTAGCCTCTACTTTCCCCGTTCCGACCCTATGCTCCTCATCTTCATCCCATCCGGTGCTCCAGTCCGATCCGATCTGGCCCCCATTGTTCTTCCGATCCGATCCCCTTGTCCACTCCAACTCTAAGTAAACGGCCTTCCTTCTCGCCAAGCCTCCTCCAGTGACAAGTTCCAATCCAGTTCGAATTCCCTCGGTCAGTTCACAAATCCGATCCGACCCCTACTCTGATCCGATCCGGTTCGGAACCTGCACATTTCTGCAACTTTCCAGCGAGCTTTCTACACCATTCGACGGCGTTTTCGACCAATCTAACTATTCTAATCAATCATAAAACATACCATAGGGTCATAGCAACATGTAAGAGCAACCACAAACACCAAACAACAATTCAAATGAATCAAAATGGATCAAAAGTGGCCAAAACCCCACATTTTCCCATAAACCCCTTTAATTATGTTTAAGGATATAATTAACAAAACTTAACCAAATCACCCAAATTTTCTAACAGAGGCATAAAACATAATATTCGAATTTATCAATATTTTTCCAGATTTTATTTGTGTATAAATTCACTAATTATCACTAATTACCCTAAATTACACGTAATTAGTGAGAAATCATGCAAATCACTCACCTTGGCCACAAAATAAAACACCAAATCTAGAATACTCTCTGTTTGGGTCGAATTCCTATGTATAGCAGCAGCTCCAACATTGCTTTGTTGCTATTTGGCCTTGCTTTGATGTAGTTTAGGTTAAATCTTCACTAAAAATGTGTTTTGGAGTGGTTTTAGAGGATGGAAGTCATTACTAGGGTCTCAAGAAGGTTTGTGACGGCTCAAAACTGAAATGAAAGTGATTTCCTAACCCTAATCAGTCCTCCTATACCTCTATACCCGAAATTCCCCTCTGGGCCTAGCTGCTAATCACCCGGTTAAGCCCAATTAAGCTGTTTTCCACCATCTGGAACTTGTTTTAGCCATATCTCCCAAACGGTGAGTCAGTTTGGCTAATGTGACCACTCTACGGAATTGTAAACCATCATCCGGAGCCAATGGAAGTGGTTTCAGGTCAAAATTCCTCTGCAGTCAAAAGTTATGGCCAAAACAGTGCCTACTAGGGGTAAAATGGTCATTTAAAAATCGGGAAAAATCATGAACGTGGGAAATGACCCCAATAGTCGTCTCCCAAAGTTACATGACCATACGACTTCGTATGTGAAAGAAACAAATATTCTACAGTCCTATGGTGCGTAGGATACGGGTCGTTACAATAAAAATCTCGTCTTTACTTATTAAAAATCACATCTTTTTATCAATGTTCATATAATAAAAAATCAAATTTTTACTACAAAGTTATACATATAAAAATAGTATTTTTATTTCAAAGTTATTCATATAAAAGTCGTAGCTTTCTTTGTGTAAAAATATTATTTTTGTAAACTAAAAATCCTATCTTTATATGAATAAAAATCCTGTCTTTTCTCAATTAAAAACCATACCTTTGCAAATAAAAAAATCACTTCTTTTATAACGCCACTTATATATAAATCATATTTTATATTTAGTACGTTCATATAAAAATATATAATCTTTATAAACTGAAAATTATATGCTTTATAATCTAAAGATCTCATCTTTAAACAAAAATAAAATCAAAGAGATTAAATTGGAGAAGAAAACTCACATTGCTCAGAAAAGGAGGGGAAGAGGGCGTCGCAGGTCAGTGGGAGGAGGCAGGGGGGTCGCGGCGTCGGTGTAGGTGGTCGGAGGCGGTGGTTGGGGGTTTCATGCGGATTGGGTTTCGACTGGAGGAAGAAGAGGGGGTTGTGGCGTCTAAGTGGAGTTGCATAGTTCAATATCTTGTTTTCAAACGCCATTCACCAATCTTTCAATTTAGGGAAAATCCAAACCACATTTATTTAAGTTTAAAACAACTTAAGTATCCTCGATCCTCCTTTTTACAAATTAAATCCAATAAGAATTTATTACATTCAAATCCAAACGCTTAATTTGAAATTTTCAGTCTATATTCAAATCCCACTTTAAGAATTTCCACTTCCTTTGTAAAACTTTCTTAACCACTTCAACTAACATTCGTGATCCAGATCTTTTACAGAAAACAATTTTATCGAATATCGGCTCATTCTTTTAAAAATGAAATTTCTGTCCAATAAAATCTCCAAATATTTGAAAATCATTTAACCAACCGGTGTCTGTTTACAATTTTCTATCCTATGGCCAAGTGATATTAAATTTAATTTCTCGATATTCCAGGGATGGATCTTATCATTTCAATCCAAATCAAGGATCACAGAGATTTATCATTTCACTCTATGTTCTTAATTTATTTTATCGATAAATCATGGCTTTCTTAGATGCCCATAACATCAAGAGTAAATGGGATTTATCGTCACAATCAACATGCAATACAATATACTGAAATATGGAGCATTAGCAGTGTCAATATCAATTCAGTAATAAATTTTAACCAAACATCCATCACAACCATTCCATTCAACTGATCAGCATTAAAACGTTTCAGGATTTAGCAAGGGTTCGAGTTTCCAACTAGAAATTTAAATTTAATTAAATAACTAATCATTGACCTAAATTTTCATGGTAACACACTTGCATGTCAAATTTTAAACAACACATCAACAATCAAACACAACCATGCAACTAAACTTATTTCATAATTCAATTTAATAAATATGGGAACAATTCAGTTCATTGTGAGTAGAAAAATTACTCACCTTTGTGTCCCTAGTGGATCAGACGTCCAACCAAAGCCCAAAATTTCATAGTCTCTAAATGCGGCCAAACCAGCGTCAGAACATCCGCAATCTCGCCACGATCCCAACGCAAAAAACCACGTCCAAATCCGAGTCCATATGCGGAAGTTATTAGCATTTAATCATTTGATATTTAAATTATATAAAAAATAATGAACCAAACTTCTCACCACTCTCAGTTGGACACGTCAGTACCCCTGAAGACAATCCCGCTCGTGCCTCCCTTCTCTCCTATCTACTGTAGCTCACGGAAAAGAACCCAAAAACCGAAACTTTGACCACAAAATCCACCCAACTCCGGCCACATCAGGACCGACGATCACCACCAAACGAACACTCTTCGAAAACCGCACCAGCATACGCCCCTGACCGCAACTCCGATAGCCCCTAGTTCCCCCGGCGACGAGAGGACCTTATGAGTTTCTGAACCCTAAAACACAAAATCCTAACAGCTTATTCGATGATAGGGGATGAGACCAAGATCATTGCACTCTTGATGACAATCCGAACAATACCCATGTCTTAATTTCTTCGATTAAGCTTTAAATCAACAACGCCCAAATCGAGCCTTAGGGTTTCAAAAATTAACCACTTTGACTACTGATTTCAGCGAATCCGCTTACTACATGTTGAAATAAATCACACTAGTGGCTTCGTATCATTGAGAGCTTCGATTTGATATGTAATTTGTTGTGTTTTGAATAGATTTGAAATTCAAGTTTGAAATTTTTGTATAAGCTAGGGTTTTGAAACTTATTTTCAGCCATTAGAGAATAAAATGAGTTGACGGAAATATACGTACAAATGAGAAATGGCTGATGAGGTGGAATGGATATTAAGTTATACATATATATAGGGTCCACATAAGAAACAAACAATTATCATATTATGTGGATTCCATTCGTGTTTTCTCCTGTACGATCCAGTGACAAGTTGGAATGTAACGCAAGTCGACATCCTATCATAATTCACCATTCCGGTTCTGATGGGACTGGTTTCGTCGGATTCCGAGACAGTTGTCAGAACAATTAAATTTCATAGTTAATTAAATAAATAAAATATTCAAATATTCATTTAACTGTTTTAATTCAATTTAAATATTTACTAAATTCCATTTTAATTCAATTATAACTTAAACAGTCTTATAAATTGAGTTCACAAATTTTAAATTATTGAATTTAATCATTTCAGTTTAGATTTGAATTTCAATTATAAGTTAACAACTCAGAATTTCACCATTTACCATATCAAATTTGAATTCCCATTTTAACTTAGAGAACCAAATTTATCTATTATTAAAATATCAAATTTCACATTACAACATTTACAAATATAAGCTAAATGAACATTATATATATATGTGCTCAATTCAATAATTATTATCATCAAAATTAACAAGATTTGATTTTTATCTAATACTATTCCATTTATTCGTATTAAATCTAAATTTAAAATATATAAAAATTATGGGTTGTTACATTCTCCCCCACTCAGTCCTTTTCGTCCTCGAAAAGAGAACGAACTAGAATATTGAGCACATACATACTTTCAAATCCATACTTATAAATAGCATTTATAAAATAAGTTATGTAGTGGTAAAATCCCATAAATTTCCTAACTCCCGAAATCACAGAAAATTTCAGCAGCATCTCCTTCGTACGGAGTGGTCCGGAAAAATCGCAATACATATATTAATCCAAATATTCATCTCATCACATGATGAGGCATCCCAAAAATTGGGAAACAAATATATATGTAACCACCAAACCATATAACACAAATACATACCTCCTTTAGAGTTTTATTTGCAATTTATTTACCTTAGCACTTTAGTTATTTTGCGCAAGCGGGCTCCAAAGCATAGCATGACTTCCCTAAAGGAGGTATATAACTTGCACAACCTATATTAAACATTATCCAATTACAAACCCAGATATTCATAACAGGCCAACGAACAAAATGTGGTCTATCACTCGTTTAATGTTGGAATTTGACTAAAGCACACTGCGCAAAAGTTGGTGCATTATTTTCAGGCTTTCTGAATTGTTCAGATTCGTCGAATTCAGATACTTTGTTCAAAAGTTATGACTATTTTAGTGAAGGCAAACACCTCAGCCCATACACTGAAAAATGCAAGTCTGAGTTGTTCAACCCAGCTTTTACCCCTTTAAATCTCAAATTTTTACAAAGCATATTAAGGAAAAGTTTTAGTTCAGATCCTGATCTTTCCGAATTGTACTCGCATATCGAAATCCGACGCTCCGTTAGGAAGTTATGGTCAAAACAATATCAACATACGCTTCAGTTATTAATTTTCTGCGTATAGTACTACGACTAAAATTTGAATTTCAGCGTAGTAAACATGAGAATTTTGACATGGTGCTCTATTAATGAAAGTTTTATTATTTCAGTTTCTAAGGTTTCCAAAAAGTCCAGAATCGTCGGATTCCGATTAGCCCAACAAAAGTTATGGTCATTTTAGTTTTAGCTTATCAACTATTTCAGGTTTCGCCTAAACATCGATTTATTTTATTTGAAGTTCCAACCCTTTCAATTCCAAAACTTAGGCAAGGCTTTACCACCGGAATAGATTATCGTTCCATATGTTCATAACAAAATTTTCCCTATTTGTACTTAAATATATATATTAATATTTGTTTTCTTTGTAGTACTTCAATTTCGTTTTACATTCCATCATCATCCATATTATATTGAGTTCATATGCAACTTATCCATTTCGTTTGTTCTTATTCATTCATCCAACTATTTATATTCACTTCCTTACTCGAGAAACAGATTCATATCCGATTGCTTGCACTATTCCGATATTTTTTCTATTTAATTTCCCATTTCAATATCATAACTTTCCAAATTAGAATTCCCTTAACTATTAGCTTATTTCGTATAAACTAAATTTTATATTTACATCTCACTTCTTTTATTTTGGCTTTTCTATTCATTCACTAACCATTTTCTTATTTATTTATTTTCATTCCCATTTTAAATCAAATCTTTTTCCATTAACTCAATTTATTTATTTGACTCACAAATCATGGATTGAATTAAGGACTATTCATAACTCAAGTGTTAGTTCTCAAGTCATTATTATTTGATTTCCTAAGTTAACTTCATTTAACTCGATTCCTCTACTCAAACTAAGTTATATTTCATTCGACAAAATGATTTACATTCATTCCTTTCATTGTTCATTCTCAAATTTACATTCGATATATTGTCCTAATGAGGTTTGCCCCATTTAGATTTTTATGCCTTCATTTCATATATTCGCGGGTTCACTACCTAAATTCTTTCATTTTTTTTTTATTGACAACTCACATTTATCAACAAACATAACTCCTTTCAACTCCTTCTCGACTAATTTAATATACTTATTAACTTCCTAAATCATAAGATATTGCCCCTTTTATTTACACAACCAAATTTCTCAAATTCATTTTAGTCGAATTTTGTTGAATTATATTCCGCGATAAATTTTGATTTCCTTTAACACTTCTATCGACCGAACTTGGCATTTGTTTAACTTTATTATTGCCCATACTTAAGCATTTCAGCGACCATATCTCTTTCTCTAATACTTAAGTAAATTTTCTGGTTTCATACTCAAATTTCTAATAAATCGATTAACCTTAGTACATAAGTTAATATTATTAGTTAAGATGAACTTAAATACTTGATTCTGGGTTTATAAACAAAGTCTTTGAAATAATATATGTACTTACACTATTATAGGAAATCGTACCATATAAAATTTTAAATCCAAATCTTTAATTTATAAAGAACATAGAATTTCCAATTATGGTTTAGTTTTAAATTCATCCTTAAATAACACATACCAATACTTTTTTTACACAAAAATTTATACCATATGGAACTTAATCAAAAATCCTTTGTCAAAACCAATTATACTAATCACTGAGTGGTCTCTCCCCTACTCAGACTCTTCAGAATAAACATCGATAATGTGTGCACTCATTACCGAAGTGGTTTTCTAAGGTCCAAGAAGGAATTACACTTATCTTGTTTAAATATCCTTTAAACCATTTCCTTACGAAAATACTTATGATACGATATTATTTCAAACTTTGGCAATACTATTTCAAAAACCCCAGAATCCAGTTCTCAAGGTCAATTTTATTTTATTTGCAAATCATATTCTACAACCCACTATACTAAAGGATTTTATTCTCAAATTTCTCGAACCATTTAATTTTCCATTTGTTTTATTATTGAATCACTCATCATAGGTAATGACTTAATATTACCACTTACTAAAACGAATACATATATACTTAAAACCAATATTATATGTGATATATATTTAAAATAAAATCGAAGACCATATAATGTCGATCCATTCTGCTCGATTATTTAGAAATTCCTATTGATTCTATGGAATCCCTATATCGACCAGAATCCATAAATTTTCAGTAGAACAAGTCAACAAAACATAAAACCAAATTTATATCAAAAATACAAGTACGCTCTCTCATATATCACTCAACTCATTCTAGGGCATTGCTAACCGCATCTCTAATGAGTAATTCCCGACCAAGGCCAAGGTTATCGCTAACCGAAGCTCTGATACCAAAATGTAACGACCTGGATTTTTGACCATTCAAATCGACAATAAACCACACATGTCGACCCAAACAAATCATAAATATAGGCAGTTATTGGGAAAAGAAAAAAAGAAGAAAGAAGAGAAACAAATACCAGAGTTCTCACAGCGGAAGGATAACATATAATAAGTAACTAATTGTTAAAACATTTGAAATATATACATTTGGCTATAACATACAATGATTATCAGAGTTACTCATATACACAGATTTACATAACATGGCAGCGGAAACCAAATGCAGCTGAAAATACATATGTATAATAGACATATATACCAAATCTTCATCTTTGATCTCCAAGGCAAAGAAATCTTCGCTAACTGCAACTTCTGCTGACCCGAGCATATTGCATAAAAAAAATAACAACAAACACTCGGATCAGCACTAAATCATTTTCATATTAGTCAAATTAAAATATGGAATAACATCAGTGTCATTGTGCAGTAACTCAAGAGATGTTACGAGATTTTTCCATCTCTCGAAGATCGTTAAACTAATACATACATAGTATGATACGCTTTTATGATAGTGTTTATCCAGTAAAGTAAACATAATGAAAATAGCATAAGCGAGATTACATTTTTACCCTTACACCGTTTATAATACCGTAGTCTATACAGTACCATAAACCCAACCTAACACGGATGGCATCAGAGGGCACTCCATAGGTACGATACAAATCAAAATCATAGGGGCTCGATAAGCATAAATATGACAACGCACTCGAGGCAATGCCCGGGGTAGGATTCTACCAATTGCACTCCCGGACAGGTGATAACGCATAGCAGCCACTACCGCCCACCTCGGAACACACTCCCATATCAAATGGGCCTACGTCATCATCATCATAGTCATAGAAATGGTATCGAAGAAGTGCGTCCGATCATAGGTGCTACCTCAATTAGTCACGGTATAGCTCATGTTTTAGTCATTTCAATTATGACCGAAGGTCAAGGCTATATTCGTTATCGTTCATCTTCTTCAATCCAACAATTGCCTCCAAGTCATCACATTTCATTCTGGATACGTCTAACGTTCACAGTTGTTAAAGTGGTATCGACACTAACAGAGAGTATGTCATTTGTCGACTCCGGCCTCTTTAACAACCGACGCTTACATTTTCCCACATCGGTTCGTTCTTTTACATTTCTCAAAGGTTCGCTTTCATATCCCAAAATATCATATTTTGTTTCGAACCAAATTTATATTCAAAAATAGAATAAAATTCACATCACAATCTTCCAAAAACCGATTATATTTCAACTAGAATATCTTTCCATATCCATATACTATACTCACATAATATCTCAAATTGGTCTATATTCAAATAGGATATACTTCATGTCAAAAGTTTTAATTATCCCAAATCGATTTGAGTTCGAAATCCATCCATAATAAAATAAAGTATATATATTCATAATAAATCATTCATATCATTTATGGAATCCATTTATGCTTAAATAAAATATCCAATACGTATCCATATAAAATTGGTTAAAGTCAATTCCTATTCGAATACTTTATCTCGAGTCCATCTCGAACTAGGGTTTAAATCCAGCACTTTCCATTCGGAAGAAATTTACGATCGTTAAATATAACTTCAAAATAGATGCTTTTAAATAAAACCTTTATACAAACATATATGTATAGAATTAATGGTTAAACAAAATAAGATAATTTAGATCATTATGAATATATATATATATATAAAATAAAAGTTTACTAATCAGTTTAAATAATAAAATATAAGAAAATTTTAAGCTATAACAATTAGTCTATAGGTAAAAGTTAAATAATAAATTTTTAAGGAAAAGAATAACTTATTTGAAATCAAACATTGTAAATATATACTTATATAATAAAATTCTTTAATCAAAATTGTTCCTTTCTTCCAAACTTCAAATACTTGAAACCATACTCCAGTCTCAATGGAGTTACATAGTTCAATATCTTGTTTTCAAACGCCATTCAACAATCTTTCAATTTAGGGAAAATCCAAACCATATTCATTTAAGTTTAAAACAACCCAAATATCCTCGATCCTCCTTTTTACAAATTAAATCCAGTAAGAATTTATTACATTCAAATCCAAACACTTAATTTGAAAATTTCAGGTTATATTCGTATCCCACTTTAAGAATTTCCACTTCCTTTGGAAAACTTTCTTAACCACTTCAACTAACATTCGCGATCAAGATCTTTTACAGAAAACAAGTTTATTGAGTATTGGCTCATTCCTTTAAAAATGAAATTTTGGTCCAATAAAATCTCCAAATATTTGAAAATCATTTAACCAACCGATGTCTGTATACAATTTTCTATCCTACGGCCAAGTGATATCAAATTTAATTTCTCGATATTTCAGGGATGGATCTTATCATTTCAATCCAAATCAGGGATCACAGAGATTTATCATTTCACTCTATGTTCTTAATTTAATTTATCGATAAATCCCAGGGTAAATGGGATTTATCAGCACAATCAACATGCAATTCAATATACTGAAATATGGTGCATTAGCAATATCAATTCAGTAATAAATTGTAACAACCCGTAAAATGCGAGCCAGTTTGAAATTTTTATTTTGGCAATTTTAGCGAATTCTGATTATTTAACATGAATTATTTTAAATAATATCGACGAGAAATTTATTTTGAATATAATTCGAACGTATATATTATACGCGTCGTCGTTAGAATATAAATATTTATATATAATTATAAATAGAATTGAAAATGGCGCGGTAGTTCGATAATTCGATTTCAAACTTCAATTGAATGTACCGGGTGCAAAACAATCCGGATTTTAGTGAAACCAAAAATAATGGAATCTAATAGTGAATATCTTTCCAACGAATCCGAAAAATCAAGATTTCATATCGGGAATCAAAAGATATGTCCAGTTGAAAATTCTGAATAGTCGCTATGGAATTCAGGCCCTTAAAAATGGACATTTTGCAAATGACCTCGGATTTCGACGAAACCACTTTTGTTGGGTCCGTGATGTAAAGTTATTGCTAGATTCCAAATTTCATAATTTTTCGAATCAATATGTGAGCGTGGCAAAGGAAAATGCGTTTGACCAGTTTCAGTTGATTTTAATCGACTGGAAATTGGCCATTTTTCAAACGGTCTCAGAATTCGACGAAACTAGTTTTGTTAGGATCGTATCGTCAATACGAAGCTAGAAAGTATTTTTCTGGAATTTTTCCAGTTAGTATGCGGCCCCGGTAATTTGAAATGTGCGTTTAAAATTCAATATAGTGATTTAAATGTAAATTTAACGGAAACTGATTGTAACAATCAAATCAGCTTGCGATATATATCCCATTGTGTTCGGAATGGGGGTAAAACGCTATGGACGACAGGCGGTGGGCCTCGTTTCGAGGTCGTATGTGAAAGTCAACTCTTTAGGATAAAATTAATTAATTAATTAATTAAAAAAAAAATATTATCTTCCCCTTAACTACCCAGGCCCCCCCCCCCCGTTTCTACAGATCGGGATCCAAAAAAAAAAAAAAAAGAAAAAAGAAAGAAAGAGGGGCGGAGCCATCGCGCGATGGCGACAGCCACCGCCGCCGATCAGGCCACAAAACCCCCCCCAGTCTCCTTCCCCCGTCGCGCGCAAGCGCGAAGCCACAAAACCCCCCCCCCCCAAACCCTCGAAGACTCCACCGCGGATCCACCAACCGAGGCCGCCGTTGCCCTGCTGTCGCACCACCACGACCACGACATCTTCCCTGACCCACCTCCGACGCTCCAGCCCCCCCTGTAAGTGACTTTTTTTTTATTATTATTATTTTATTTATCTTAAAATCTGAATTTTATTTTATCTTAAATCTGAATTTTGTTTATCTTAGAAAACTGATTTATTTATAGTATATAAAAACTGATTTTTAAGAAATGTAAAACTGATTTTATTAAAAGATTTTAAAACTGTATTTTGAAAAAGAAAACTGAATTTGGGAAAAATAATAAAAACTGATTTTTTTAGTTAAAAATAAAAACATGATTTTTAAAGTGAACATATGATTTTTAAAAATAAAGCTAGGAGGTTGAAAATAAAATTAGAACTTTTTTGAAAATAAAATTAGAATTGGTTTTTAAATTTATATATAGCATCGATTTTGAAATATATAAATTTGTTAAAGAAAAATATAAACTTTGCTAAGAAAGAAATATATAAACTTTGCTAAGGAAAATATATTTTGTTTAGAAATATAAAAATGTACATTGTTTTAAAATTAAATTTAGCATTGGGTTTTTATAATGAAGTAGAAGTAAAAATTCGATTTTTATATATTGAACAATGAAGTAAAAATTCGATTTTTATATATTGAACAACGAAGTAAAAATTCGATTTTTATATATGTAGTGAATACGGGCAACGAAGATGACGAAGAGACGAGAACAGCGAAGACTTCTGCGAATGAAGAGCCGTGGAGCTAGGATAGCAATACGTGAGAATTTCTCACCTTTCAATTTAATTTTTCTAGTTATATATATATACTAGGATGCAGACGGTGCTTAGTAGCACCCGACACAATCGTCCACAGACCATGGACTTGTTTGTTTGGTTGCATAGATTAGTTGGATTATTTGTTGAAATTGAATTGTTTGGTGAGATGAAATTGATATGATTGATGTGTGAATGGCGTGGGCCTTCACTAGACCGGGGATAAGGCTAGGCCTTGTCCCGTTTCTAGTATCGTGCCGTTATGCCGCCGAAATTTTCTAAAATATGTTAGAAAATAAAAATATCATTTTATTGTGTAAATGAATTGAATAGAAATTCATAGGTTGAAATAAAATGTTTTATCGTTAAAAATATAATTTTTAACGTGAATGTGAATAAATGAATAGTTATAAACAAATCGGCCGATTTGTTTGTATATACACTGATTTGACTGATATTGATTGGGTCGATAAATTTCACACATCGCCCAACTGCACAAATAAAATATGCGGTTGATTGTTTGAAACCCCACACGGGTGTTGGGATGAAATTTGAAGTTCACTCATCCTGATTGATTAAATATGTCGATCGATTGATTGACAGGCTGTTATAAGCGTTGAATATCTATATTTGATGCTTATACAGTGTAGTGCACTTTGGTTGATGGTTGATTATTTTCAATGTCATTATATACATGTGTTGTATGAAAATCCATATAATTAACTCTATATGGTAATTGATTGGGCCTCATTCCAATTTGAAAAATAAAGAATATTATAAAATAAAAGTTCATGTGTTGACAGTACCCATCCATTGAGATTGGTCATGTGTTGAACGAAATATTTTGATAATAACAACTATTTTGAAAAAGAAATATTTGAAAATAAAGGAATATATGAAGCCGTGTTGATTAGATTGACGCCATTTCGACGTGAACGATATTTATATCGATTTTATTCGATTTCGAAATGAATTGAATTGAAAACGAATTCAAAATGAATTGAAAACGATTTCGAAATGAATTGAATTGAAAACGATTTCGAAATGAATTGAATTGAAAACGATTTCGAAATGAATTGAATTGAAAACGATTTCGAAATGAAATGAATTGAAAACGATTTCGAAATGAATTGAATTGAAAACGATTTCGAAATGAATTGAATTGAAAACGATTTCGAAATGAATTGAATTGAAAACAATTTCGAAATGAATTGAATTGAAAACGATTTCGAAATGAATTTAATCGAAAATGATTTCGAAATGAATTGAATTGAAAACGATTTCGAAATAAAATGAATTGAAAACGATTTCGAAATGAATTGAATTGAAAACGATTTCGAAATGAAATGAATTGAAAACGATTTCGAAATGAATTGAATTGAAAACGATTTCGAAATGAATTGAATTGAAAACGAATTCAAAATGAATTGAAAACGATTTCGAAATGAATTTAATCGAAAACGATTTCGAAATGAATTGAATTGAAAACGAATTGAAATGAATTCAAATTGAATTGAAATTTGAATTGAATAGAAATGAATTTTGAAACGAATTTATAAAGAAGAATTCAATTTTGATTTGAATTGAAAAGGAAGTTGAAATAGCTTTTGAAACGATTTTAAAACTATTTATATAATTCGTTTTAAATAGAAATCGACGAAATATATATTATATATATTATATATAATATAATGGCCTGAATAGAACGCGCCGCGCCGCGGCAGTTCGTGAATTTCGACCATTTATTTCAAACGGACATTGCGGGAGATCCGACCGTCGGATTCTCCTAAAACCAGAACCGTTGGGTTCGTATCGAAAAGAGCTTTCTAACGAATATTAGAAATTAGAAATCTAACGGTTGGATTTGGAATTATGTCCAAATCAAATTCGAAAAAGGTCGCTGTAAGTGCAGTTCGATGGCCATTGATGGAAATCGACTGTACGGGCCTTGATAAAATTATTAAAAATAGTAATAATTTGTGTAAAATCATAAGAAATGATTTGTGAAGATTTGGGATGAAAAACTCCATATTTGAAAAGATAAAAATAGATTTTTATCGAAATGAACTAGTTTTGAACTAGAATTATAATTCTATTTATTTTTAAATAAATAAATTGAATTCGAAAAGGGTTTTGAAAATAACCAAAATTTCCAATGATTGCATTGGAGTGGATTTGAATCGAAATTGTCTTCGGAATATTTCGATGTTGGAATTCGTGATTATACAGGTGTTGTTATGGAAATTTGAAAGATATATATTTATATCGTTATTTCCAATACGACATTTGTTAATCGTAGAATTTGATATTGAATATAGGCCGATATATTTTCTATTCAGAGCCTTGTATTGAATATCGAATGTGATTTGGGTTTGTCGTGAATGGTGTCTTCACTAACACTGTTCTTGAACCCAGTTGAGAAAAGATTAAATCTTTTTATTTGGATTTAATGAAGTGTACCAATTAAATAATATTTAATTGGAATTGAATTGATATTGATTTTTGGGTTTATCGTGAACAGTGTTTTAAATAACACTTGTTCTTTAACCCGATAATTAATGGAATGTGATTTTGGGTTTATCGTGAATCGTGTTTTAAATGACACTGATTCTTTAACCCAGATAATGATTAAAACTAAGTGGAGTTTTAATGAATCTTTAATTAGATTGAAAAGATCGAGAATGGAGTATCACCAGTTTTGCTCCAGGCGATAGTTAAATCTTTAATTAGATTTGAACGTGAAATTTAGAAACTAACTGTCGGTTAGCCAAGTAGAATGGTTTTCTGGATATTGATCTGATGTTGGTTTCGGCCTTCGGGGTTAATATTTGGGGAATTATTCTCTTGATTAATTTACGGTTAGTGACTAATGAATTGGAATGAGGCGTATGTTGTGTTTGTGTAACACTTTTATAAAATATACGCGAGTTATTCGGAAAGACCGGGTTTTTCCCATTCTGAATAACTGATACGACGATAAGTCGAAGATGAAGACGATGGTCGAAGACCGGAGGTCTTCACGTCGTTTGGGTGATAACTGATGATCTTGATTGGGCTGTACACCCAAGAAGATGGAAACAGTTAGTGATCGTCCAGACGTACTTGGAGATCGATGGATATGCGGGGTACTAGGTGCCTCCGGTTTCGTTCAGACCCAGGACGGACTTGTAAATGGACTGTGTGTCTGACATCGGATTTCATTCTGTGTGACTGATATCGGTTGCATAGGATGGTTTGCCTGTGTGGCATGCTAAGATGCAAATGATCAAGGCTTCTGTTGAAAAGCAAAGTCTTGTGGTGATGATCAAAGCACGGCCTTTGTGGCGTAGCTTTGTGTAACGTTTACCTCGCGTGTTTCACACCAGGTATGAACCAAAAACGGGAGACGGACCTCAGGGAGGGCATGCGTTTCTTCCTAGTTAGAAGTGGCGTCAGTGGTTTTACACGCCCTGACGAGTTTGACTTATGTGGTTGTTGCTGTTGCGAGGCGCCTCGGATTGATCGGTCGTTCTCGAACCGATGGAGTCATTTAGTTGGCTCGTTTACGCCCCATAGGGCGGAGAAACGTATGTTCAGGCATTTTAATCCACTCCGTGTGGACCGGCCCTGACGATCCAAGGGTCACTCGAGCTCTGATCCTGAGACTCGGACTAGGCAGTCTCGAATCGGTTGAGGACTATCTTTTGCCTCGGTTCATAGATGGAAATCCAATTTCCAAATACGTGACATTTGCGGTTTTAGTTGTAATCCTATATATGGCGACATGATATATGGTACCCATGCCGCCTATGATTGATACTTATGATTTGAAGTTGTTTTATACACTATGCACTTATAATAGTATCAAATGATTTGTTTTAAACGTATCAAGCATTCTTTGGCTGTTATAAGGGAAAACCCTATCCCCCGGCTTGCGTTGCATTGTGTGATAGGACCTGGGTCTTATAACAGCTTCATTTTTCTTTATTTAGCATTGCGCTGTTTGTTTTATGCACTGGTATTCTTGGGAGGAAACCCGTTCCGTGTTATACGGCGTAGTCCCTTGATTTACCTAACTTTGAAATAAAGATTAACTGTTTTAGTTCTCACACCAGTCACATGACTGACCTGGAGTTTATTGTTTTAACCTAAACTCTGGGTGCCCTTATTTTCGACACGGGCAGCTAGTAGTTTTGGTTTTGCAGATTTATATTCACAGGATCCTGGTTTACAGCTGGAACGATATCCGGAAAGCTTTGTATCCGTATATCTCTTCTAGTTGTGTACTGTATTATTTTCCGCTGCTATGTATTTAAATGTAATTTAAATCTCTGATATTTCTGTGTAATATTCATTGTTACTCTGTATATTCTTGTAATCTGATGCATTGTTGTAATATACAGTGAAAGGTTCTTTTATATGCGTTCTGTTGTGGTTTGTTCTCGAACTATCCGACACTTTCCTTTACGGGGAAGTTGCGGGTCTTTACACGTGGTATCAGAGCTTTGGTTTACAAAGCTAGAGAACAAGACACGTTAGAACCATACGAAAGAATTCATCAGATATTGGATTAGCAATATCCAATTGGAATGACTCGTTAGAGATGGGATCAGTAGTATCCTAGAACGAGTGTGAAGAGTATATTTTTGAAAGTGAAAACAAATTTTTGTTTTGAAAATTTAAATCAATTATTCGTATTTGATTATCTATTTATATTGAGTTGGACAGTCCAGTATATATAGATTTTGCGTATACGTCTGATCCGCGTGTATTCGAAGTTTTAATATACTGGATAGATATAGAATTACGCTCTAGTCGCCCGGGGGTGATTCTGATGATTGATATATCATCATCAGAATTTATATTCGAGTGACGAACGTGTAACGTCTATATATTTCCATTAGACTGGTGTGAGAACCAAAATCAGATAGGGCTTATTGTTGTGATTTGGCATCAAAAATCTGATTTTTGACTATGTATCAAAATTATGAATTTGAAACTCTAATTCACTAATTGATTGATGTTTGTGTTGTTTGTTTATTTGTTTGCTAATTTTTAGCCATTTAGCCTAATTGAATCACATATTGAATTGTATTGAAAATTGGTCGCATTCGCTTGCATATACTTATATTGAACAGGTCATAGCAAGGAGGCTAGAGCAGAGAATAAAATTTGTTTGCCCGACAAATAGGTACATGTTTACTACATAATTTACTATTTTGTTTGGGTGATGATGATTTTGTGAGCCTATTGGCTAGCCGCTTGGCTTTTTCTTTTTCTTTTTGAGATCTGAAGGACCGGGGAAGCTATTTGAAATTCCCCGATGCTCCCGGTGCAGGGGAGGTTATGGCGAAATTTTTCAAAAATTTAGGGTGTTAGCCAAATTTTTGAGATTTAGGAAATTCTCAGAAACTAAAGAGTTGGAGAATGGAAGCCAGATCGAACGTAGAGTTGAATAATCAAACCACTTTCGACTTTGTTCCTTTTCGGGGACGAAAAGTTTTAAGTGGGGGAGATTGTAACAACCCGTAAAATGCGAGCCAGTTTGAAATTTTTATTTTGGCAATTTTAGCGAATTCTGATTATTTAACATGAATTATTTTAAATAATATCGACGAGAAATTTATTTTGAATATAATTCGAACGTATATATTATACGCGTCGTCGTTAGAATATAAATATTTATATATAATTATAAATAGAATTGAAAATGGCGCGGTAGTTCGATAATTCGATTTCAAACTTCAATTGAATGTACCGGGTGCAAAACAATCCGGATTTTAGTGAAACCAAAAATAATGGAATCTAATAGTGAATATCTTTCCAACGAATCCGAAAAATCAAGATTTCATATCGGGAATCAAAAGATATGTCCAGTTGAAAATTCTGAATAGTCGCTATGGAATTCAGGCCCTTAAAAATGGACATTTTGCAAATGACCTCGGATTTCGACGAAACCACTTTTGTTGGGTCCGTGATGTAAAGTTATTGCTAGATTCCAAATTTCATAATTTTTCGAATCAATATGTGAGCGTGGCAAAGGAAAATGCGTTTGACCAGTTTCAGTTGATTTTAATCGACTGGAAATTGGCCATTTTTCAAACGGTCTCAGAATTCGACGAAACTAGTTTTGTTAGGATCGTATCGTCAATACGAAGCTAGAAAGTATTTTTCTGGAATTTTACCAGTTAGTATGCGGCCCCGGTAATTTGAAATGTGCGTTTAAAATTCAATATAGTGATTTAAATGTAAATTTAACGGAAACTGATTGTAACAATCAAATCAGCTTGCGATATATATCCCATTGTGTTCGGAATGGGGGTAAAACGCTATGGACGACAGGCGGTGGGCCTCGTTTCGAGGTCGTATGTGAAAGTCAACTCTTTAGGATAAAATTAATTAATTAATTAATTAAAAAAAAATATTATCTTCCCCTTAACTACCCAGGCCCCCCCCCCCCCGTTTCTACATATCGGGATCCAAAAAAAAAAAAAAAAAGAAAGAAAGAGGGGCGGAGCCATCGCGCGATGGCGACAGCCACCGCCGCCGATCAGGCCACAAAACCCCCCCCAGTCTCCTTCCCCCGTCGCGCGCAAGCGCGAAGCCACAAAACCCCCCCAAACCCTCGAAGACTCCACCGCGGATCCACCAACCGAGGCCGCCGTTGCCCTGCTGTCGCACCACCACGACCACGACATCTTCCCTGACCCACCTCCGACGCTCCAGCCCCCCCCTGTAAGTGACTTTTTTTTTATTATTATTATTTTATTTATCTTAAAATCTGAATTTTATTTTATCTTAAATCTGAATTTTGTTTATCTTAGAAAACTGATTTATTTATAGTATATAAAAACTGATTTTTAAGAAATGTAAAACTGATTTTATTAAAAGATTTTAAAACTGTATTTTGAAAAAGAAAACTGAATTTGGGAAAAATAATAAAAACTGATTTTTTTAGTTAAAAATAAAAACATGATTTTTAAAGTGAACATATGATTTTTAAAAATAAAGCTAGGAGGTTGAAAATAAAATTAGAACTTTTTTGAAAATAAAATTAGAATTGGTTTTTAAATTTATATATAGCATCGATTTTGAAATATATAAATTTGTTAAAGAAAAATATAAACTTTGCTAAGAAAGAAATATATAAACTTTGCTAAGGAAAATATATTTTGTTTAGAAATATAAAAATGTACATTGTTTTAAAATTAAATTTAGCATTGGGTTTTTATAATGAAGTAGAAGTAAAAATTCGATTTTTATATATTGAACAATGAAGTAAAAATTCGATTTTTATATATTGAACAACGAAGTAAAAATTCGATTTTTATATATGTAGTGAATACGGGCAACGAAGATGACGAAGAGACGAGAACAGCGAAGACTTCTGCGAATGAAGAGCCGTGGAGCTAGGATAGCAATACGTGAGAATTTCTCACCTTTCAATTTAATTTTTCTAGTTATATATATATACTAGGATGCAGACGGTGCTTAGTAGCACCCGACACAATCGTCCACAGACCATGGACTTGTTTGTTTGGTTGCATAGATTAGTTGGATTATTTGTTGAAATTGAATTGTTTGGTGAGATGAAATTGATATGATTGATGTGTGAATGGCGTGGGCCTTCACTAGACCGGGGATAAGGCTAGGCCTTGTCCCGTTTCTAGTATCGTGCCGTTATGCCGCCGAAATTTTCTAAAATATGTTAGAAAATAAAAATATCATTTTATTGTGTAAATGAATTGAATAGAAATTCATAGGTTGAAATAAAATGTTTTATCGTTAAAAATATAATTTTTAACGTGAATGTGAATAAATGAATAGTTATAAACAAATCGGCCGATTTGTTTGTATATACACTGATTTGACTGATATTGATTGGGTCGATAAATTTCACACATCGCCCAACTGCACAAATAAAATATGCGGTTGATTGTTTGAAACCCCACACGGGTGTTGGGATGAAATTTGAAGTTCACTCATCCTGATTGATTAAATATGTCGATCGATTGATTGACAGGCTGTTATAAGCGTTGAATATCTATATTTGATGCTTATACAGTGTAGTGCACTTTGGTTGATGGTTGATTATTTTCAATGTCATTATATACATGTGTTGTATGAAAATCCATATAATTAACTCTATATGGTAATTGATTGGGCCTCATTCCAATTTGAAAAATAAAGAATATTATAAAATAAAAGTTCATGTGTTGACAGTACTCATCCATTGAGATTGGTCATGTGTTGAACGAAATATTTTGATAATAACAACTATTTTGAAAAAGAAATATTTGAAAATAAAGGAATATATGAAGCCGTGTTGATTAGATTGACGCCATTTCGACGTGAACGATATTTATATCGATTTTATTCGATTTCGAAATGAATTGAATTGAAAACGAATTCAAAATGAATTGAAAACGATTTCGAAATGAATTGAATTGAAAACGATTTCGAAATGAATTGAATTGAAAACGATTTCGAAATGAATTGAATTGAAAACGATTTCGAAATGAATTGAATTGAAAACGATTTCGAAATGAAATGAATTGAAAACGATTTCGAAATGAATTGAATTGAAAACGATTTCGAAATGAATTGAATTGAAAACGATTTCGAAATGAATTGAATTGAAAACAATTTCGAAATGAATTGAATTGAAAACGATTTCGAAATGAATTTAATCGAAAATGATTTCGAAATGAATTGAATTGAAAACGATTTCGAAATAAAATGAATTGAAAACGATTTCGAAATGAATTGAATTGAAAACGATTTCGAAATGAAATGAATTGAAAACGATTTCGAAATGAATTGAATTGAAAACGATTTCGAAATGAATTGAATTGAAAACGAATTCAAAATGAATTGAAAACGATTTCGAAATGAATTTAATCGAAAACGATTTCGAAATGAATTGAATTGAAAATGAATTGAAATGAATTCAAATTGAATTGAAATTTGAATTGAATAGAAATGAATTTTGAAACGAATTTATAAAGAAGAATTCAATTTTGATTTGAATTGAAAAGGAAGTTGAAATAGCTTTTGAAACGATTTTAAAACTATTTATATAATTCGTTTTAAATAGAAATCGACGAAATATATATTATATATATTATATATAATATAATGGCCTGAATAGAACGCGCCGCGCCGCGGCAGTTCGTGAATTTCGACCATTTATTTCAAACGGACATTGCGGGAGATCCGACCGTCGGATTCTCCTAAAACCGGAACTGTTGGGTTCGTATCGAAAAGAGCTTTCTAACGAATATTAGAAATTAGAAATCTAACGGTTGGATTTGGAATTATGTCCAAATCAAATTCGAAAAAGGTCGCTGTAAGTGCAGTTCGATGGCCATTGATGGAAATCGACTGTACGGGCCTTGATAAAATTATTAAAAATAGTAATAATTTGTGTAAAATCATAAGAAATGATTTGTGAAGATTTGGGATGAAAAACTCCATATTTGAAAAGATAAAAATAGATTTTTATCGAAATGAACTAGTTTTGAACTAGAATTATAATTCTATTTATTTTTAAATAAATAAATTGAATTCGAAAAGGGTTTTGAAAATAACCAAAATTTCCAATGATTGCATTGGAGTGGATTTGAATCGAAATTGTCTTCGGAATATTTCGATGTTGGAATTCGTGATTATACAGGTGTTGTTATGGAAATTTGAAAGATATATATTTATATCGTTATTTCCAATACGACATTTGTTAATCGTAGAATTTGATATTGAATATAGGCCGATATATTTTCTATTCAGAGCCTTGTATTGAATATCGAATGTGATTTGGGTTTGTCATGAATGGTGTCTTCACTAACACTGTTCTTGAACCCAGTTGAGAAAAGATTAAATCTTTTTATTTGGATTTAATGAAGTGTACCAATTAAATAATATTTAATTGGAATTGAATTGATATTGATTTTTGGGTTTATCGTGAACAGTGTTTTAAATAACACTTGTTCTTTAACCCGATAATTAATGGAATGTGATTTTGGGTTTATCGTGAATCGTGTTTTAAATGACACTGATTCTTTAACCCAGATAATGATAAAAACTAAGTGGAGTTTTAATGAATCTTTAATTAGATTGAAAAGATCGAGAATGGAGTATCACCAGTTTTGCTCCAGGCGATAGTTAAATCTTTAATTAGATTTGAACGTGAAATTTAGAAACTAACTGTCGGTTAGCCAAGTAGAATGGTTTTCTGGATATTGATCTGATGTTGGTTTCGGCCTTCGGGGTTAATATTTGGGGAATTATTCTCTTGATTAATTTACGGTTAGTGACTAATGAATTGGAATGAGGCGTATGTTGTGTTTGTGTAACACTTTTATAAAATATACGCGAGTTATTCGGAAAGACCGGGTTTTTCCCATTCTGAATAACTGATACGACGATAAGTCGAAGATGAAGACGATGGTCGAAGACCGGAGGTCTTCACGTCGTTTGGGTGATAACTGATGATCTTGATTGGGCTGTACACCCAAGAAGATGGAAACAGTTAGTGATCGTCCAGACGTACTTGGAGATCGATGGATATGCGGGGTACTAGGTGCCTCCGGTTTCGTTCAGACCCAGGACGGACTTGTAAATGGACTGTGTGTCTGACATCGGATTTCATTCTGTGTGACTGATATCGGTTGCATAGGATGGTTTGCCTGTGTGGCATGCTAAGATGCAAATGATCAAGGCTTCTGTTGAAAAGCAAAGTCTTGTGGTGATGATCAAAGCACGGCCTTTGTGGCGTAGCTTTGTGTAACGTTTACCTCGCGTGTTTCACACCAGGTATGAACCAAAAACGGGAGACGGACCTCAAGGAGGGCATGCGTTTCTTCCTAGTTAGAAGTGGCGTCAGTGGTTTTACACGCCCTGACGAGTTTGACTTATGTGGTTGTTGCTGTTGCGAGGCGCCTCGGATTGATCGGTCGTTCTCGAACCGATGGAGTCATTTAGTTGGCTCGTTTACGCCCCATAGGGCGGAGAAACGTATGTTCAGGCATTTTAATCCACTCCGTGTGGACCGGCCCTGACGATCCAAGGGTCACTCGAGCTCTGATCCTGAGACTCGGACTAGGCAGTCTCGAATCGGTTGAGGACTATCTTTTGCCTCGGTTCATAGATGGAAATCCAATTTCCAAATACGTGACATTTGCGGTTTTAGTTGTAATCCTATATATGGCGACATGATATATGGTACCCATGCCGCCTATGATTGATACTTATGATTTGAAGTTGTTTTATACACTATGCACTTATAATAGTATCAAATGATTTGTTTTAAACGTATCAAGCATTCTTTGGCTGTTATAAGGGAAAACCCTATCCCCCGGCTTGCGTTGCATTGTGTGATAGGACCTGGGTCTTATAACAGCTTCATTTTTCTTTATTTAGCATTGCGCTGTTTGTTTTATGCACTGGTATTCTTGGGAGGAAACCCGTTCCGTGTTATACGGCGTAGTCCCTTGATTTACCTAACTTTGAAATAAAGATTAACTGTTTTAGTTCTCACACCAGTCACATGACTGACCTGGAGTTTATTGTTTTAACCTAAACTCTGGGTGCCCTTATTTTCGACACGGGCAGCTAGTAGTTTTGGTTTTGCAGATTTATATTCACAGGATCCTGGTTTACAGCTGGAACGATATCCGGAAAGCTTTGTATCCGTATATCTCTTCTAGTTGTGTACTGTATTATTTTCCGCTGCTATGTATTTAAATGTAATTTAAATCTCTGATATTTCTGTGTAATATTCATTGTTACTCTGTATATTCTTGTAATCTGATGCATTGTTGTAATATACAGTGAAAGGTTCTTTTATATGCGTTCTGTTGTGGTTTGTTCTCGAACTATCCGACACTTTCCTTTACGGGGAAGTTGCGGGTCTTTACATAAATTTCTACCAAACATCCATCACAACCATTCCATTCAACTGATCAGCATTAAACCGTTTTAGGATTTAGCAAGGGTTCGAGTTTCTAACTAGAAATTTAAATTTAATTAAATAACTAATCATTGACCTAAATTTTCATGGTAACACACTTGCATGTCAAATTTTAAACAACACATCAACAATCAAACACAACCATGCAACCAAACTTATTTCATAATTCAATTTAATAAATATGGGAACAATTCAGTTCATCGTGAGTGGAAAAATTACTCACCTTTGGGTCCTTAGTGGATCGGACGTCCAACCAAAGCCCAAAATTTCATAGCCTCCAAACACGGCCGAACCAGTGTCAGAACGCTCGCAATCTCGCTATGATCCCAACGCAACAAACCGCATCCCAATCCGAGTCCATACAAGAAAGTTATTAGCGTTTAAACATTTGATACTTAAATTATATAAAAATTAATAAACCAAACTTCTCACCACTCTCAGTTGTACATGTCAACACCCCTGAAGACAATCCCGCCCGTGCCCCCTTCTCTCCCGTCTACTGTAGCTCGCGGAAAAGAACCCAAAAACCAAAACTTTGACCACAAAATCTGCCCAACTTCGGTCGCATCAGGACTGACGATCACCACCAAATGAACACTCTTCGTAAACCGCACCAGCATACTCCCTTGACCGCAGCTCCGGTAGCCCCTTGTTCCTCCGGCGACGAGAGGACCAAACGGGTTTCTGAACCCTAAAACACAAAATTCTGATAGCCTATTCGACGATAGGTGATGAGACCAAGATCATTGCACTCCTGACGACAATCCAAACAATACCCATGTTTTAATTTCTTCGATTAAGCTTTAAATCGACAATGCCCAAATCGAGCCTTAGGGTTTCAAAAATTAACCAGTTTGACCACTAATTTGAGCGAATCCGCTTACTGCATGTTGAAATAAATCACACTGGTGGCTTCGTATCATTGAGAGCATCAATTTGATATGTAGTTTGTTGTGGTTTGAAGAGATTTGAAATTCAAGTTTGAAATTTTTGTTTAAGCTAGGGTTTTGAAACTTATTTTCAGCCATTAGAGAATAAAATGAGATGATGGAAATATACAATGAGAAATGGATGATGAGGTGGAATGGAGATTAAGTTTTACATATATATAGGGTCCATATAAGAAACAAACAATTATCATATTACGTTGATTCCATTAGTATTTTCTCTTATACGATCAAATGACAAGTTGGATTGCAACGCAAGTTGAAATCCTATCATAATTCACCGTTCCGGTTCCGATGAGACTGGTTTCGTTGGATTCCGAGACAGTTGCCGGAACAGTTAATTTTCACAGTTAATTAAATAAATAAAATATTCAAATATTCATTTAACTGTTTTAATTCAATTTAAATATTTACTAAATTCCATTTTAATTCAGTTATAACATAAACAATCTTATAAATTAATTTCACAAATTTAAAATTCTTGAATTTAATTATTTCAATTTAGATTTGAATTTCAGTTATAAGTTAACAACTCGGAATTTCACCATTTACCATATCAAATTTGAATTCCCATTTTAACTTGGACAACCCAAATTTGTTTGTTATTAAAATATTAAATTTCACATTAAAACATTTATAAATATAAGCTAAATTAACATTATATATATATATATGTGCTCAATTCAATAATTATTATCATCAAAATCAACAAGATTTGATTTTTATCTAATATTATTCCATTTATTCATATTAAATCTAAATTTAAAATATATAAAAATTATGGGTTGTTACAATCTCGATCATCTTCTGATATCTTCCACATTTCCTCATTTGCTGGTCGGAATGGTTTTCAAATATAAATCCAATTCTAGTTTTTCCGTACCAACAATAAATAATAGGTCAAATTTGATAGTCGGTTACTTAATTATCAAATAAATATCCATGCAACCATAAAATAAAATGAATTTACTGGTTCTGTATATAGAAATAGTTGGCCTCTTTAAATCAATATTCAAAATCTTCCAATAAATTGAACTCAATATTTTTCTTCTTAATTGATATAAGAGTATTCTCAAATCCATTTCCTTTTATTAAAAAAATATCTCATAACTATATCAAATCTAACATTCATAAACATCCTTTGCAAAATATTTGCTAAAACATTACCCCTTTCCAAATTCTAGAAACAAAAATTCCTATTTATAAAATATAGGTTTACTTACCAATATCATATCAAATTATCATTTGTAAAACAATGTTATAGATCCCATTATCAGTGCCGTTAATCTTTCTTATAATATTCATTTATATTCAATTAAATCATTTCCATAACAAATCCAAGAAACCTTTTTTCTAAGCATGTTTACTGTAACGAACCAGAATTTTCTAAATTTAAATATGAATTTCCATAGCACATTTTGAGATTTTCTGAATACATATTTTGGAATTAATAAGATTTAATATTTGAAATTCCCTTTTTATTAGTTTAAATAAATAATTTTATTTTGTATAAGACTTATTTTAAAGATTTTGGATAGAAATGATTTTTCGTAATTTTTATATAATGGTTTTATATTTATAGGTAATAATATTTTTGTATTTATATATATATATAAATGTTTTATAATATGAATTTTATAATTGAAAGATTTGTTTTAAGAAATATTTAATATATAAAGATTTAAACAATTTTATATATAGATTTATATGGATTTTTAATTTTAAAAAGTAGTTTGACTTGAAAATAAATTATAATTAAATATCAGTTTAAAATATTCATCCGATTTCTGTACGCGCTGTTTTAAAATAATTTTTAGAATTTTTCTGTAATTTTTAATTTGAAAAATAAGCAGATAATTTTTCAACGTATTTTGGGTATAAATGTGGTCCTTTAGACGCTTTACAAAATTGATCAATCAGACCGGTTTTATTGCTGTTTTCAAATCAGAGCGTGTTGTTGTTTACGATGATGGTTTTATTCCGGTGCAACTCGCGGTAAATAACTCTAAAAATCAAAAATTAGAAGTGTACAAATCAATACACTATATATGGACATGATGCATGTGATAGTAGGAATGGGTATAGGGGGCAACGCATGGATTGTTCACATAATTTGAAGTAGCAAGTGTCCTTGAGGTGGCATAATGCATGAATGAGTAGTGTAGTGGAGGGACACGTGTGAATGTATGTGTAGAAGTGCATGAGAATTGTGGTTCCTTAATGGACGTGTGTCCTTTGTTTATGCCAAATCTACCCTCTCCCTTCCCTTTCTATTCCTCTTCACGCTTGTATTTCGCCCAGAAGCTCCTTCCTTCTCGCATGGCGTCAGTCTCCTCCATAAAAGATCCGCACCTCCCTCTTTTGTGCACCGCAACTTCTTCTCTTTCCCCTAAAGCTCTCGCCTTCCACCCTTAAACACTCCACGTGAAATGCTCTCCCTCCTTGTAGTGAAACCACACTTGTCCGCCTCCTCTCCATTTCGCGTCCGCAAGCTAGTCCGTCCGCAACACCTCCATCGCGCCAAATGTTTCACTTCCCTTTTCAGCACTTGCGCCACTCAGCTCGCGTCCGCCTCACCGCAGCCGAGCCTCCCGCAAGTCGTCCACTCGTCTGCAACAAACCGCATGGCCACCCAATTTTCGTTCATGCATGCGTCCGCCATCAAAAAAAAAAAAATAGAAATAATGAATAAAGAAAATAATGATGAAGGCTTTAGAAGGCGTGAGCTGGTAGGATGCGGTGAGTGATGGTTTGACATGCAAGTTGTACAAGTTCGTGGAGGTTAGACGAAGTACGTTCAAGTTTGTGGGAATAAGTGTACCCGTAACGGTAGCGAAGTCAGTGGAGCCTGCATGCGAGTAATATGTGTGCGCAATGTGAGCGGTGTCCGTGAAAAAATGTTCGTAGACTGGTGCTCAGTTGATACGGGTCTCGATGATGGATATCGGAGCACAGTTCAGGTGAGAACTCCACTTTAATTATTTTATTTTGGTAAAAAAATTATTTTGTTATAATTTAGTAATAATTATAATTGTTGATGGAAAATAAGTGGTTGTGGATGTTGAAATGTTATGGTTGTTTGTCACTAATTGATCGATGGATACATACACAGTTATAACACCGTAAACACCGAGCGTTACTGACATTAACGCTCCATACACAGTTATAACACCGTAAACACCGAGCGTTACTGACATTAACGCTCCATACACAGTTGGTTTATTTTGTGGTTGTCATGGATGAATGATGTCTGTTGTTGGTCAAGCTATCGTATTGTTCTGGTTGAATGAAGTCACACACTCGCCGTAGTTGCAGATCTTACGGTTGACCGATTTAAATACTCCTTCCGATTGAATGAATATTTTATTTTAATAATGATTTGAGAATTTGTTGAATTTAAATTTGAAAACCATTTGGAAGATAAATCTAGATGAACAAATATTGTATATATACCGACATTGGGGAAATTTCAGTTCTTTATTTATCCTTTGACCGGTTTTTAAGTTAAATTGAAAAGGATCAGAAATTCAGTATTGATTTTATTATCGATAATACTTTTTGAAAAAAATGATGATGGTTCAAATATAAAGAAAATATTTAATTTAATTTGAAGTGATTGAACAATTTATATTTTTAAATCGATACTAGGCGTATAAGTATAGTTTGAATATTTGAACTATCGAAAGTTGGAACAAATTGATATTTTAAATTGATAAGCATCAAGTGATATACATTTTTGAATATAAGTTGTAAATTTTCAAGAAAGGTATTTGAAAAATAAATTTTTCCGTTTCCATGAATGGTTTAAGCATGAAATAAGTTGAAATTAATCGAAGGAGACAATTCCAATTGATTTTTGTAGAGAATTGAAAACCATAGAGATCCGTATTTTCATATGAAATGAAGATTTATGATGCGAAGGATTTTGAATTAAAAGTGAAATATTTTACAAATAAATTCTCGAGTTGTTTGTTTCATAATACTATGTCACATTGGAAATGAATTAACATAGTAAATAAAATGTTGAAGCCATCGTATGCAAGAAGATTTGGAAAATGGAATATATATACTTGAGAATTGGTTTCAAAGAAATTTGAATACATTCGGTTTGATAATATTAAAAAAATACAAGTTTAAAACTGGGATATGCCAAATCAGAGTGCGTAGCGGAAGTGTGGTGCTATTTTGAGAAAAAGTACAAGAGATTTCCCGTCAATAGAAAATATGAACTTTGCAAATAAAAATGTGATATCTGGAAATAAGAATGAATTTAACTATCGGATAGGAAATTGAAATAAGATTTGAATTAAAGTAAGAATGAGTTCTGATCTGAATCAGTCGTCAGATAGTCGATGTGGATTTACAATGGCAGACAAATACGATCAGAATATTAAACGTATTCATATTATGATTCTGATTATATTGCCTGAGTTGTGAATCAATATTGAGTACAAGTCGATTTGATTCTATATGAACTGATATGTGAAACATAGGTATTTAAATGGAAATCTAAAATCCAAATAAAGATTTGGTTATTCAAATGTCGACGAATTAATTAAGTTGTTTGAAAATGAAGTTTGGAAACAAACGTTGAATTTGAAAGGGGTTAAGGATAATGGGTTTCCGGGGAATTTAATCCAACATTTAATTCAAAGTAAATTGGAAATGTTTGGAAAGGAGATTTGAATTTGGAAACCCGTGTGATTGTAGCTATTGTTTTAAGATACGTTTGTTACTTGGAAAGTCCGGGATCGGATATAGGTCCGAAAACCATTCCAAGTAATATTACGACGTTATGAAGTAATTTAAGATTTGAAATCGATAAATGAAGACCGGAAATGTCCAGATTATTTGGATCGATTGCTGACATCTCAGATCGGGCCGTACACCCGGTACGAGGGTGGCAGGAGATCTGAGTATATTTGAAAATTTTCGGATTTTGTTCCGTTCAGACCCAGAACGGACTTGTATGGATGGTGTGTCTGACATTTGTAATTGACCACGTAGCACTGATTCGTGTGAATATATATATCAGATTTGTGGCAATTGAATATCTCTGTCTCTAAGTTACGTTCTTAGGGAATATGTATTAATTCGAATCAGTGATATGTGGAGATATTGACGATGTGGCATACCCAAGTATGATATGAGCTAATGATGATCAAAGCATGGCTTATCGAAGCGTAGCTTTGTGTATGACGTGACATCGACAAACCTCACACACCGGATGATGAGAAACTGGCGGTTTGGTCTGTATACATATGATTTGATGATGAGTGCTGCAGCAGTGGGAAACCACTTGTGAACTGGGGATGGGGTATGTTCGGGGGGCCGCGTCTGGTCGAAAACCGTAGATACTGCCCTGGCGATTTGTTGCGTTACACTTCGCTCAAGTCCCTGATTGATCTTTCGTGCCAGGAATCATCAAGTTGGAAATCCAAATCTCCAATACGAGCCATACGATTTTGATTGTATTTATATATGGCGACATAGTGGTATGGGACACTCATGCCATCTAGGATTAATACATTTATTTGTGAACTTGTTTTTCCACACTATATGATAATATTAAAAGAGGATTTTCACGTATGAAATCATGTTTGGTTATCATAAGACAAAACTCGCCCATCTGGTGTGCGCTTGCATTGTGTGATATGGGACGAGCTTATGATAGCTTCATTTTTCAAAAGTCATTGCGTATTTCTATGCACGGGAATTTATATGGAGTAAAACCCGTTCCGCATTAGCGGCGTGGTCCGTTGAATTAC
The DNA here is from genome assembly GCA_030737875.1 of Allium sativum. Lineage (NCBI taxonomy): Eukaryota > Viridiplantae > Streptophyta > Magnoliopsida > Asparagales > Amaryllidaceae > Allium > Allium sativum. Next base: position 250,706,406 of record CM060909.1, on the reverse strand, counting down.
CCAACTTTAAAATGAAACCTAAATGATAACTGTTTTGAGTTCTCACACCAGTCCCACGACTGACTTGGAGTTTATTGTTCCTTCCTAAACTCTGGGTGCCCACTAATTTCCACACGGGCAGCTAGTGTTTAGTTTTGCAGTTATGGATCGTTGAAGAAGATTCAGAACGCTTCCGGAGTTAGAGTTCACGCTAGAGTTGGAGCTTCCGCTGTATCAGATAATGTTCTTCCGCTGTGTATACTTATGTGTAACTCTGATATTCATGTAACTCTGATGTAATATTGAATTATTCAATGAAAAGTATGTTGTTTTTGTTCAATGTATGTAAGTACCCATAACAATTCGTCTTTATGAACGATTTGAGTCGGTTTAATTACCGGCGAGAATCGGGGAAAAAGGCGGGTCGTTACAGTTGGTATCAGAGCTTTGGGTATACAAAGCTATTGGGTACGTACATATTTGGACAAAAGAATAGGACTCCTCAGAGCTACAATATCTCATTAGAGATAGGGTTAGAAAATACCCTAGAATGAGATCTCGGAATATTATGTCGAGAGAGCGTATATTATTGAAACCGATATAAGGCATTTTTGAACAAGTAAATCAATTTGAAACAATGATTATTTAAAACATAATTTGAAATAAGGATTTCGAGTGTTTTATTCGACGTCATGATTGGACTATCGAGTATGTAAGGATTTTTAATATACGTCTGATCAACGTGTATACGAAATCTTATATGTACTAGATAGATATGGAATCCCATTCTAGTCGCTGGAGGATAACTCTGTTGATGATCCGGACATCGTCAGTGATTATTCTCGAGTTTCGAAAATGGGATGACCATATGATTCCGATTTAAACGTCGAGAATACTTGAAACCATTTTCATAAGTGTTTGAAATTGTTGATGAATTAAAGTGAAAGCCGATATAGTAACTTGAAATAGGAATGAAATATAGGTTATATTTTCTTAAATGAAGAATATAAATGTAATTCGCAAATAAACCAGGACGAGTAGGGAATATTTATGAATCTAGAAAATTGGATGAATAACTTGAGTATAAAATTCTTACAATAATAGTTAAGAAAATGTGGGAATACACTGAGACTTAAGTAAATTTCACTAATTCCTTTGCGTAAAGTAATGATTTCTGTTGGTTTGGTAGGAATTAGGATGACCCAATTTGGACCCTTGACCATTTGTTGATTTTGGTAAACCCCTTTGCAAATTTTAAGAACCTTGAAAGGAGAAATTTTGGGTATAAGCACTTAATGTGAATCGTTTTGGTTAAGTTAATGATGAGTAGGTTTGGACGACCCATGAGCTTAAACTTTTAACTCTAAGGAAGTAAACGGCTAAGTGTACGATAATAGCTTGCTTATTCCGGCCTAAGGGTAGCGGTAATCGAGAATTCAATCATTTTCCTGTAACTAGGGTAACCATAGGATAATTGAGATTCCATCAAAATTCCAACCTGATTTAGGATCAGACCAAGTGCCCCAGCAGTAACATGAACTGTAGACCTGATCATTATCCTGTCATGTTAGGAATAAGGCCCAACCCCGCAGTAGGACGACCCTGTAAGAATGTATGAGTATGTGCTAGGACCCGTGATTATTGACTTGATGATAAGGGATAAGGCAGCAGCCTACTTTGGGTTCAATGTTCCCCAAAGGATTAATAATGATACGTTAGAGTTTTGTGGTCATAGATCCTAGACCAGAGGGATCAGCAGTTGTTAGGAGGTGCCGCACTAGCACAGGCTGCACCAGAAGACATTAATTGGCTTATAGGCTTATAGATCCTGTATTTGTTGAGCAGTTAGAAAGGTTGATACATGAAATGGGATAACCAGCAGTTATAGCTAAGAACGACCCACTCCTAGAGACGGGAAATGGTGGATTTGACGGTGTTATAAAGAAGGTGGAGAAACCCCAACATGGTGATGATGTCATAGTATACGATAATGATATTACAGCAGATAAGGGTGATTTTGAATAATCTACATCCGAGGATGACCCGCTTCCAGATATGGGAGATGATGAGATTGGTGAGAAAATAGAGAATATATATACCAGCCCTTAGACAAGGCTGATGAAGATGGATTTGTGAGTAGTAAGCACGATGGATTTATCGTGGAAATAGATGATGATGGCTGTATGACAGACGATGAAGAGCCGTTAGCTAATGAGGAACCCAAGGAAATTGGTTTAACCGATCCATCCGATGATGGGTCAGATACAACAGAGGTTTAGTTGCGATGAGTCTGGACCTTGTATATATAGTGTTTATATGTTATCTTAAGTATCAGATGCATTAAGTTGTTTTGGGCTAGTATGGTTTTGAGGACTAGTAACAGATAGCTAGGTGCACCCTTTGATGACTGTATTTTTGACTGCCCAAGTGCGTAGTATGTGCTCAGGAAAGGTTAGATACGTTTTGTATGCTGACTTGAGAGATCGATATGACATGATATGTTGGACCGACTATGATATGCGTGTCCCACTATTTAATTTAAATCTGTTTGTTTTGAATATTGTAAAATCTGTTCCAAAACCATATAGAAAAATTTGATTTATAGTTCATATTGAGGTTTAAAATTTCACTATCTTCCTTTTCGAGGACGAAAAGTCTTAAGGGGGGAAGAATGTAACGAACCAGAATTTTCTAAATTTAAATATGAATTTCCATAGCACATTTTGAGATTTTCTGAATACATATTTTGGAATTAATAAGATTTAATATTTGAAATTCCCTTTTTATTAGTTTAAATAAATAATTTTATTTTGTATAAGACTTATTTTAAAGATTTTGGATAGAAATGATTTTTCGTAATTTTTATATAATGGTTTTATATTTATAGGTAATAATATTTTTGTATTTATATATATATAAATGTTTTATAATATGAATTTTATAATTGAAAGATTTGTTTTAAGAAATATTTAATATATAAAGATTTAAACAATTTTATATATAGATTTATATGGATTTTTAATTTTAAAAAGTAGTTTGACTTGAAAATAAATTATAATTAAATATCAGTTTAAAATATTCATCCGATTTCTGTACGCGCTGTTTTAAAATAATTTTTAGAATTTTTCTGTAATTTTTAATTTGAAAAATAAGCAGATAATTTTTCAACGTATTTTGGGTATAAATGTGGTCCTTTAGACGCTTTACAAAATTGATCAATCAGACCGGTTTTATTGCTGTTTTCAAATCAGAGCGTGTTGTTGTTTACGATGATGGTTTTATTCCGGTGCAACTCGCGGTAAATAACTCTAAAAATCAAAAAATTAGAAGTGTACAAATCAATACACTATATATGGACATGATGCATGTGATAGTAGGAATGGGTATAGGGGGCAACGCATGGATTGTTCACATAATTTGAAGTAGCAAGTGTCCTTGAGGTGGCATAATGCATGAATGAGTAGTGTAGTGGAGGGACACGTGTGAATGTATGTGTAGAAGTGCATGAGAATTGTGGTTCCTTAATGGACGTGTGTCCTTTGTTTATGCCAAATCTACCCTCTCCCTTCCCTTTCTATTCCTCTTCACGCTTGTATTTCGCCCAGAAGCTCCTTCCTTCTCGCATGGCGTCAGTCTCCTCCATAAAAGATCCGCACCTCCCTCTTTTGTGCACCGCAACTTCTTCTCTTTCCCCTAAAGCTCTCGCCTTCCACCCTTAAACACTCCACGTGAAATGCTCTCCCTCCTTGTAGTGAAACCACACTTGTCCGCCTCCTCTCCATTTCGCGTCCGCAAGCTAGTCCGTCCGCAACACCTCCATCGCGCCAAATGTTTCACTTCCCTTTTCAGCCCTTGCGCCACTCAGCTCGCGTCCGCCTCACCGCAGCCGAGCCTCCCGCAAGTCGTCCACTCGTCTGCAACAAACCGCATGGCCACCCAATTTTCGTTCATGCATGCGTCCGCCATCAAAAAAAAAAAATAGAAATAATGAATAAAGAAAATAATGATGAAGGCTTTAGAAGGCGTGAGCTGGTAGGATGCGGTGAGTGATGGTTTGACATGCAAGTTGTACAAGTTCGTGGAGGTTAGACGAAGTACGTTCAAGTTTGTGGGAATAAGTGTACCCGTAACGGTAGCGAAGTCAGTGGAGCCTGCATGCGAGTAATATGTGTGCGCAATGTGAGCGGTGTCCGTGAAAAAATGTTCGTAGACTGGTGCTCAGTTGATACGGGTCTCGATGATGGATATCGGAGCACAGTTCAGGTGAGAACTCCACTTTAATTATTTTATTTTGGTAAAAAAATTATTTTGTTATAATTTAGTAATAATTATAATTGTTGATGGAAAATAAGTGGTTGTGGATGTTGAAATGTTATGGTTGTTTGTCACTAATTGATCGATGGATACATACACAGTTATAACACCGTAAACACCGAGCGTTACTGACATTAACGCTCCATACACAGTTATAACACCGTAAACACCGAGCGTTACTGACATTAATGCTCCATACACAGTTGGTTTATTTTGTGGTTGTCATGGATGAATGATGTCTGTTGTTGGTCAAGCTATCGTATTGTTCTGGTTGAATGAAGTCACACACTTGCCGTAGCTGCAGATCTTACGGTTGACCGATTTAAATACTCCTTCCGATTGAATGAATATTTTATTTTAATAATGATTTGAGAATTTTTTGAATTTAAATTTGAAAACCATTTGGAAGATAAATCTAGATGAACAAATATTGTATATATACCGACATTGGGGAAATTTCAGTTCTTTATTTATCCTTTGACCGGTTTTTAAGTTAAATTGAAAAGGATCAGAAATTCAGTATTGATTTTATTATCGATAATACTTTTTGAAAAAAATGATGGTGGTTCAAATATAAAGAAAATATTTAATTTAATTTGAAGTGATTGAACAATTTATATTTTTAAATCGATACTAGGCGTATAAGTATAGTTTGAATATTTGAACTATCGAAAGTTGGAACAAATTGGTATTTTAAATTGATAAGCATCAAGTGATATACATTTTTGAATATAAGTTGTAAATTTTCAAGAAAGGTATTTGAAAAATAAATTTTTCCGTTTCCATGAATGGTTTAAGCATGAAATAAGTTGAAATTAATCGAAGGAGACAATTCCAATTGATTTTTGTAGAGAACTGAAAACCATAGAGATCCGTATTTTCATATGAAATGAAGATTTATGATGTGAAGGATTTTGAATTAAAAGTGAAATATTTTACAAATAAATTCTCGAGTTGTTTGTTTCATAATACTATGTCACATTGGAAATGAATTAACATAGTAAATAAAATGTTGAAGCCATCGTATGCAAGAAGATTTGGAAAATGGAATATATATACTTGAGAATTGGTTTCAAAGAAATTTGAATACATTCGGTTTGATAATATTAAAACAATACAAGTTTAAAACTGGGATACGCCAAATCAGAGTGCGTAGCGGAAGTGTGGTGCTATTTTGAGAAAAAGTACAAAAGATTTCCCGTCAATAGAAAATATGAACTTTGCAAATAAAAATGTGATATCTGGAAATAAGAATGAATTTAACTATCGGATAGGAAATTGAAATAAGATTTGAATTAAAGTAAGAATGAGTTCTGATCTGAATCAGTCGTCAGATAGTCGATGTGGATTTACAGTGGCAGACAAATACGATCAGAATATTAAACGTATTCATATTATGATTCTGATTATATTGCCTGAGTTGTGAATCAATATTGAGTACAAGTCGATTTGATTCTATATGAACTGATATGTGAAACATAGGTATTTAAATGGAAATCTAAAATCCAAATAAAGATTTGGTTATTCAAATGTCGACGAATTAATTAAGTTGTTTGAAAATGAAGTTTGGAAACAAACGTTGAATTTGAAAGGGGTTAAGGATAATGGGTTTCCGGGGAATTAAATCCAACATTTAATTCAAAGTAAATTGGAAATGTTTGGAAAGGAGATTTGAATTTGGAAACCCGTGTGATTGTAGCTATTGTTTTAAGATACGTTTGTTACTTGGAAAGTCCGGGATCGGATATAGGTCCGAAAACCATTCCAAGTAATATTACGACGTTATGAAGTAATTCAAGATTTGAAATCGATAAATGAAGACCGGAAATGTCCAGATTATTTGGATCGATTGCTGACATCTCAGATCGGGCCGTACACCCGGTACGAGGGTGGCAGGAGATCTGAGTATATTTGAAAATTTTCGGATTTTGTTCCGTTCAGACCCAGAACGGACTTGTATGGATGGTGTGTCTGACATTTGTAATTGACCACGTAGCACTGATTCGTGTGAATATATATATCAGATTTGTGGCAATTGAATATCTCTGTCTCTAAGTTACGTTCTTAGGGAATATGTATTAATTCGAATCAGTGATGTGTGGAGATATTGACGATGTGGCATACCCAAGTATGATATGAGCTAATGATGATCAAAGCATGGCTTATCGAAGCGTAGCTTTGTGTATGACGTGACATCGACAAACCTCACACACCGGATGATGAGAAACTGGCGGTTTGGTCTGTATACATATGATTTGATGATGAGTGCTGCAGCAGTGGGAAACCACTTGTGAACTGGGGATGGGGTATGTTCGGGGGGCCGCGTCTGGTCGAAAACCGTAGATACTGCCCTGGCGATTTGTTGCGTTACACTTCGCTCAAGTCCCTGATTGATCTTTCGTGCCAGGAATCATCAAGTTGGAAATCCAAATCTCCAATACGAGCCATACGATTTTGATTGTATTTATATATGGCGACATAGTGGTATGGGACACTCATGCCGTCTAGGATTAATACATTTATTTGTGAACTTGTTTTTCCATACTATATGATAATATTAAAAGAGGATTTTCACGTATGAAATCATGTTTGGTTATCATAAGACAAAACTCGCCCATCTGGTGTGCGCTTGCATTGTGTGATATGGGACGAGCTTATGATAGCTTCATTTTTCAAAAGTCATTGCGTATTTCTATGCACGGGAATTTATATGGAGTAAAACCCGTTCCGCATTAGCGGCGTGGTCCGTTGAATTACCCAACTTTAAAATGAAACCTAAATGATAACTGTTTTGAGTTCTCACACCAGTCCCACGACTGACCTGGAGTTTATTGTTCCTTCCTAAACTCTGGGTGCCCACTAATTTCCACACGGGCAGCTAGTGTTTAGTTTTGCAGTTATGGATCGTTGAAGAAGATTCAGAACGCTTCCGGAGTTAGAGTTCACGCTAGAGTTGGAGCTTCCGCTGTATCAGATAATGTTCTTCCGCTGTGTATACTTATGTGTAACTCTGATATTCATGTAACTCTGATGTAATATTGAATTATTCAATGAAAAGTATGTTGTTTTTGTTCAATGTATGTAAGTACCCATAACAATTCGTCTTTATGAACGATTTGAGTCGGTTTAATTACCGGCGAGAATCGGGCAAAAAGGCGGGTCGTTACATTTACTAAGTCATTTGCCAATCCGTTGATCATTTATTTAAAATTCCTTTTATAAGAACTTTGTTATAAGCTTTTCTATATAATTCAACATATATATATATATATATCCTAAATATACTTTTAATTCTTGGAAAACAAAACTATACTATTCTCAACCTCAACACTTTACCGCCTCTATAACATCCCAGATTTTTGAACATTAATTGCGAATATTTAAATCTGTGTTTAATATTGATTTGATAATATTAACGGATTTTTATATCGAAATTATTTGATAAAATGAAGTTTGAACGTATAAATTTAAAATATAATCATAACGAGCTCGTAACGACGCGGTAGTTCGTAATTTAAGTTTTGAATTTTAACTGAATATACAAGATCCAATATAGATTGGATTTCTGAGAAATAAGAAACATTTGAATCTATTTGATTGTATTTTTCTAATATAAGAGAAAAATCGAGATTTCAACTTATAGATTGTAAGTTATGTCCAATTCAAAATTTCAAATAGTCGCTATGAAAATCATTTATAGTTAAAACCTTTATTTAATTTATCTAAAGGGGATTTTTATATATTCGGACATCGTTAAACATTAATGATGAGTTATAATTTCATATTGATTGGATTTGGAGTTGTATAAGATTTCAGTTAGAGAGATACGATAATAATATAAAAAAATTAAATAGAAATTGTTTTGGATTTAATCGTTGTTATATAAGCGTTAAAATTAATTATTTTACAAACGAGCTCCGTTTCCAACAAAACAAGTTTTATTGGAATGCGTATAAGTAATTGTTGTTAGATTTTCAGTTTGTAGTTAATTGGAGTTGTTTCATCGGTACGGGTAATTTAAAGGTGAACCAATAAGTTAAAATAACGTTGTTTTTACAAACGGGGTTCGTTTTCAATGAAATTAGTTTCTTTGGGATCGTACATTAAGACGTAGTGGTGTGTATTTTTGTTGTATTTGAAAATTTGTGTACGGTGGTGCAAATATTAAAAAGTGAGATTAAACAATGGTAAAAAAATCAACCATACAAAAAAAAGTAAATATAAGAAACCTACACCATACAAACCTAAAATTTCAGGCTACTATATATATCTGTCGACTTATGTTACATACAAAGTGTAGCCTACCCATTTTTCTGCCACCCACCGTACATGCATCATAAGGCACTTTGCCTTGATATTTCTCTTCACAATGAAATCTTGCGCAGTCCTACTTCTGTTTACTCAGCTAATATAACCTCCTAGTGAAAGGCGTTAATCTTATCCCCTCCACTCCCCTCTTCTATAAATATCAATCTCATTTTATATAAAGCTTCTGCAACACTCTATTTCTTCTTTCTCCCAGTAGTATAAAAGTCCCAGCAAGACAAACCCGTACTCATTTTTTTTCTTTTCTTCCCCGGTGTATGTAAACTAAAACCCCTCGCCCTCAAGATAATTACCGAAACCATCATTTCCTTTCTAGACTAAACCGAAAGCTCTGGTCACCAAACAAACCAAGGAAAAACGACACTCATTCATCTCAGGTTTGCGCAGTCACATGGTGGTGGAATTGTAATGACCCGTATTTTTCTAACCAATTATTGAATTATTTTATTATTTGAGAATGTCGATTTGAATTTAAATGGCTTGAATTTAATTAATTAGAAAATGTTATTTAAATAAATAATATAATAATATTTTAATTCCAAACTATTTGAAAAATGTTGAATTGGCTGTATAATGTGAATGGGCAGTTTAAAATGGTGTAATATTGTTTATTTTGAAATTTTAATGACGATTTCATTTATTTAACAGCGTTATAACGTTTAATTTATAATTTAATTATAAATCGAGCTGCAGTGGTGCGGCAGTTCGCAATATTGGATTCTAAACTTTAAACGGCTGTACAGGATTCAAAATAAGCCAGATTATCTCGAAACAAGAAACGTCGAAATCTATTTGATGATATTTTCCTAATGAAAGAGAAAATTCGAGTTTTCATAGCGTAGATTTTGTTTTATGTCCAAATCAAATTTTGAAATAGTCGTTATGGAATTCCTATATAAATTATATCGATTTATTTATATAAATAAGGGGTTTTTAAATATTTTAAATATTGAATTGGCTTCGATTACAACTCGGAATATTTTATTTTGAATCAACATGAAATTCTGGTCAAGTATGGCCAATTACAATATTTTGTTTTTATTATATTGAAGTATTTTTAAATTAATTTATTTTAATTAAAATATGGCCTTTTAAAAGGGACTTTATTTAAACGACCTCCGTTTTCGACGAAACAAATTTTGTTGGGACCATAATAGCTAATTATTGCTAGATTTCAAGTGGCGTGTCAATCGGAGTTATTCTGTGAGCGTGGCAAAATAAAATGTAAATAAAACGACCATTTGGGCGTGAACGAGCACCGTTTGAGCAAACAGACTCGGAATTCGACGAAACAAGTTTCATTAGGACCGTAACATCAAATTATACTATATCGTCCATTTCCGCCTCGAACGGAGTTTGTATATGAGCGCAAAAGCGAACAAACGACGTTCAGAATTGTGATAGACACGAAATAAAAATAGTCGGTCATTTTCGGTCGTCACATCATATTAAAATAACATATTCCCACTTGTATATATACCCCCAAACCAGAATTTCCAAACACAAACCAGAAATTCATCCACAATTTTGCAGAAAAGTCCAAATTCACAAAATAAATTATTTCTCTTAATCTGTCAGGAATTTGCTATGGTAATCTAAAGAAAAATTGTAGATCGGCTCGATGCCGAGCTACTATAAAAAATTAGGGTTGATCGGACACCTAAGGTGGCCAGAATCGACCAAATACCAGGGAAAATCAGTTTCATTCTTTTGATATTTGTAGGTGATTGGGTCGATTTGAGAGGCCGGGATTTGGGGGAAATTGAAGAGGGGAGTTTCAGCTTTCATTTGGCACCGGTCTGAGGTTATACGGTGGTCGGGGGTTGTCACGGTTGTTAGATGATCGGAGATGTGTATTTTATGGGGGACTTTGGAAAAAACAAATTGGATTTCACCATTTTTCGGCGGTTATCGTCGACGGGCAGTCAGTGCCTGAACGGGGGTGGAAGTATGATGAACGCGGAACAGTTCTGGGTAGTGCGGTGTCACATCATCGCCTGTGGTGGTTGCAGTTCGTGCACAAGCCGTTTTCGCTCATCCTGGGTTTCACGGTGATCCAGGGCATGGGGGAGGTCAGGGTTTGGAGCGGAGGCGCTACGGGATGAGGCAGTTCTGGTGGGTTGTCTTCCGTTGTGTCCGGTGATCAGAATCGGCGCCGGTAATGGCAAATGCGGGTGGAGTTTTATTGGAGCGTGGTTGAAGAAGAAGGAGGATCGGGGATGAAGACATTGTGTAAGGGAAAACGTGTGAATAGTATAAAGTAGGTTGATGTGGATTCTAATTAAATAAGGTAATTTGTTTCAGTTATTTAATTAGATAAATAATTAATTAGTTTAATGATCGTTTAGTTTATATAAACTTTTAATCAGTATAACTTTTACATACGTTAACGGAATCTGACAAAACAGGATCCATTGGGATCGCAAAGACGAGATTTAGATGATGGTGCTGACTGGGAGTCGATCGGACGTAGTTGGATTTTCAGTTAATTTTAAATGTGTGTTTAAAATTAAATGGAATAAACAATGCTACAACCATCAACTGAAATAACTGGTGACTTAATTCTCACACTTTTCTGGACTACTATGATGTGATAAATCCATAGAATTAAAATACCATTATATAATGGTTGATTGGCTATGTTGGTTGTTATTGGTTGAATTAATGATTGCTGTTAACTATATTATCGTCATTTATTTATTTATTTAAAATTGTTTATTTTTGTTATAATAAGCCGTGCTGCAAATAAGAACAGGTTGGAGGGATCCGACCGGATTCCTCAAAATATTTTGTACATTGTTTATATTTGTATGTGTTTATCCATGAACTGATTCGAACACCAAATGATATTCAAAACTGTTTGAATATGGATGGTTGGATGGATGTGATCATTGTTGTGTTTTTAAATCAATTGACAGTTCTGATTGAGTAGTTGGCAGCCAGGGCCTAAAATATACTGGTTTAAATATTGTTCTACCGTCGGGCGAATTAACGCAATATTTAGTTATAAATTTATTTTATAACTAACTTGAAGATTTAAATTTATTTTATATAAGTCAAATAAAAATATAAATTTTATAAATATATTTATATTTAAATCATGTTATTTTCAAAAAGGATCATCAGACATTTTTATGACATATTCTTATGTCATGATCTGACTGGAAAGCTGGAAACTAACATAACAGTTAGTGATAATGGGATAATTGTTTTTATAAACAATTAATTGATGTTTTTAATTAATTAAGTTATTTAATTAATTTAAAAAAAGGGAATGGAAATGGGAAATCAGTTAACCGTGACTGATATGTACGGTTGGAGAAAGATCAACTGTTCAATTTGGGAAATTGACAATTGGATCAATTTGATCTAAGTTAAGCAAATCAATAAGTTTGATTGGATATTCATTAAAATTAACGAATAGTGTTAAAAGTTAGTTAATCTTTGATTAACTATACTTTACAGTAATTATCGAATTGTTAATGTTAAATAAAGTTAATTTATTATTAAATAAGCTTTTAAAGTGATAATTATCCAACTTCTTTGTTTGTATCAAGTTAACTATTTTAATGTAGTTAATATTTAAGTTAATTATTATTATAATTAATTATAAAAAGGATTTTTAATTAGAATTTAATTATGAAACAATTAAGTGGGCGAGTTAAATTATTAAGATTCGAACTAAATTTGAGATATCAAATAAGGGGTGAAGTTCTATCGAGACACAACCAAATGTGTTAAATAAACTTATTGTAGTTTATGAAGTTTCTAATTATATTAGAATTAAATTTGGTCTATATAATGCTTTAAAACGCTGTAAAGTTAATAGAAGAGGTTAATAACGTTTACTTAAATTAAGTAAACGCATTAAAATTGGAATAGGATTTCAACAAGGAAGTGTGATATTGAAACCATGTTTTAAATCGAATGGTACGTGATACATGTGGAATAATAGGAGAAAGGATAAAGGAAATTCGTCATGATTTCATTAAGTAGGAATGGTGGTGATTATAATGGATGGTTAAATGGATTCTTGAAAAAGGGATATTGGATAGTTTAATAGTGTAAGTGGAGAGGTTACAAGACAAGTACCAATGTAAGAAATGGTTAATGGAAAATCAACTTGAATTCGAATGGTAAATCTGGTTAGGAAGTTTACTCGATGAAGTAAAAAGAATCTACTTGTAATGTGGGTTTTCAGATAAAAGAAAATGGTTTATAAAGCCAAATTAAATGGAAATGAAATAACTGGTGATGAGTGGCGAACCTCTATTATCTTAAGATAAGAGCGTCGTCGGTCAAGGTTTGAGAAGTAATTAGAATACCCCAACTTGAACGACTTACTATTATCGAGAGATAGTATTAGTTGTAATGGATAGGAAATCGATATTGAGTTAATGATGATTTGAACTATAATTATCATGTATTTAAATAACCCTTTGAAATAGAATAACTATGCTAGTTTAATTAAGAAGAAAGGTAACTATTTTTATTTAAGGATAACCAAAGTGAGTGGTTGATAATTAGAATTTCTTTTATTTAAAACAAACTAAAGGATATGGAAAGGATTCGAAGTTAAATTCAAATTATATAAACGAAGTTGTAAACAAGGGGTTTTAACGAAGATAATGATTTTAAAGAAAGAGTTCCCTGAGAGTTGGTTTAAGTGAAATGTTTTATTTGATATAAAGGAGGATTTTGATGATTAAACGATGTCGTTGTTTAAATAGGAATATAACGATATTTCCAGTGATAAAGGAAATAAAGAGTGAAGTTTGGAATTCGTTATTCGAAAGAAATATGGCAATGCTAATTGAAAGATTTTGAATACAAATAAGAAAACAGTAAACTTTAAAGTAAACGATGTATATTTTAACATCTTCATCCCCAAGTCAAAGAATGAATCTATTTAGTACCTTTGAAATAAGAATATATAGGGATTTTCCAAATAAAAGAAATGGAAAGGATTTAGCGAATATATAGCAAAGTTTTGAAATAAAGGAATGAATAGAGTCTGGTAAATAAAGATACACTATTGTTTTTCAATATAATGAGAACAATGGGATTTGAAGAAAGAAGGTGAAATCGATCATAAGGATCGATGGAATAGTTTTAAATGGAATATGTCATTATAAAAGACCTGAGCTGCCAACGTACTGAACAACATCGTTATGATTTGATAGTTAAACCACCGAATATCAAATGAATTATTCTTGGACCTTTTGCCGTGTTGTTTCGAAGAGACCGGGATGGGAACTAAACCCAAACCACTTCGAATCAACTGTGTGAATGCAACTAACTTGAAGGAGACGAAATGAATTAAAGACCATAGATATTTATAAAATGGAAGATTTACTTATAATCTCTGACTTGTAATAAGAGATATACTGTGATTCCGTCGTGGTTAAAATCTACGGATTTGCAAGGATTACTCGCTACTGATCTATAGGGTGATTCCTAGGATGCAGTAGAAGGGTGCCTTCGGTTCATCCTGTTCCTAGGTGACATGTATGGACGAATGTCTGACAAAGTATTTCCAAAGGGATCGCGTACGTTGATTTCTTCAAACGTACCAAGTTGATGGCATAGAAGGGAAACTTATTTAGCCTAACAACTAGAGTATTTTTATGGAAATCAATTAGTGATGTTTAGAGGATCTAACAATGTGGCATTGAAAGTGAATAGAGATATATTGTTCTAAATATATGCGTAACCTCTAGCCTCATCAACCGGGAAATGGCATAAAATTGGGTAGACGACCTAGCTATGTGGGTTGCACCCATTAAAAGGGTAAATCATTACCTGATCTGGAGAAATCAAATGCCTTCAGTTGTCCCTTTTTATTTTATATGTTTGCAATCAGTTCGGTTGGCTGGCCCCCAATCGTGGTAATGATATATTTGGTACACTCAAGAGAAATGAGGGGCCGGTCATGTGTGAGCGGGTTGCAAGACATTCTTGTTGAACCCCAATGTATTCATCTCCGGAGGTACATTGTCAGAAGGTGGTCCCATACCTTGCCATAGTTGGAATACAGTCTCCAATACGAGCCCGGGGTTCTGTTTGTATACTATATATGTGAAGCGTGAGATGAAAGCATTCTACTAGATTGGTATTTACTTGTAGTTTGATAGACATTATTATAATATCATAAAGATATTGGATTTCAAAGCTGTTTTGGGTTATAGTAAGGTAAAAACCGTCCGTGTTTATGTGTGGACTGGTCTTACTATTATCCTTTAATTTTCAAACAGGATTTTCAAAGTTAAACAAATTGTTTGTGCTATGAATTTATCACTGAAAGTATTCCAGACTGACCCGATGAATTTTGCTTTGCTTCAAATGTGCTCGGGTTAGACCGAGTATGTTACTGGTTAGGTTTCGCTGGAGTTCAGGAGCTAGAAGCAGGAGGCTTCACCGTTAGTTATATAAAGTGTATTTCCACTGTGACAGATATATATTGTACTTTGATGATCAGTATGTATATATATAGTTTCTTTTGTATAAAGAGATTTGATGTATCATATTTTACTCATTCCGCTGTGAGATTTTGATGTGTTCTTCTTTTTCTTCTATTCTAATATTTCTTTCTTTCTTTTCTCATCCTCTAACTTCTTTCTAGTGCTTGAATAGTCGACATGGTGATTTTATGTCGATTTTCGGGGTCGAAAATCCTTAGGTCGTTACAGTGGTATCAGAGTTATTGGTTTAGTGATAACCTTGGCTCCGTGGTGTAACTCAATAGAGATGGGGTCAGTGATGCCCTACATTGAGTGGAGTATATATGTGAGAGAGTGTATTTGTAATTTGATATTAATTAATAATTATTTTGAAAATTATTTTACCCAATATATTTTATAAAGCAGCAAAGATAATAATTTTCTTAAATTATTATAATATAGACAATTAGATTTACCAGTATTGATTTGAAATGGATTGATTAGGAGGTTGGATTAAATCAAGCAGAAGACATTTCATATTTGAAATGTGAAAATATGATAACTTTAACTTAAGTTGAGCGAAAATGAATTATATTACTTATGATTTGGATTGGAATGTTGAACTAAAATTTAACTTAAGCCAGTGGGTATTTGATTTCAGTTGGGAGTAGAAATATTTGCCAATATTATTTTGAATGCAATGTTTGGATTGTTTGGATGGATGGTTGCATAAATATAAACTTGATTGGAATCCATCTAGTATGAATGAGTCGAGCTTATGGAAAATGAATTCAAACACAATGAATTCAAGCGAAACATATGTAAGAATAAATGGATTGTTAAAATTAATTGAATTGTATGGAAAATTGGATGATATGGATGATATTATGTTTTAATCTTACTGGCATTATTTTGAAAACTAATAAGTTTCATTGGAGTTGAGAACAGGTGCAGAAAAGCTATTTCACTTTTGAAAACCCGTCTGAGAGAATTCTGGAGTAATTTAAATCCAGTTTGAATTGAGCTGCATAAAATATTAAGCAAGAACAAGAATAGTTTATCGCTTATCGTGTAATAGCGCTCGCAATAAAAGGTACGCCTACGCAAATATAGAATTTTGGTTTTCATTTGGGTTTGAGTTTGGATTTTGTATTTTTCCGACCGTGTTTGTCGATGTATATCTATTTCTTGAACCTGCAATTTTGCAGATGTCCCTCCGTACAGGGGAGACTCTGCCAAAAAAATTCCAAAATTTAAGGTGTTAGAATTTTTTTTTGAAGATTTTTGGGAAATTTAATCATTTGAATTAATTTTGTTTTAAAATCAATTGGGTCAATTTTGAAAATAAACTGAGTTTTAAATTAAATATTTCTATAAAGATAATGGGCTGTAGCGTTCTTTCTACCTTAGCAATTTCGAGGACGAAATTAATTTAAGGGGGAAGGAATGTAACGACCCGAATTTTTCTGACCAATTATTGAATTATTTTATTATTTAAGAATGTCGATTTGAATTTAAATGTCTTAAATTTAATTAATTTGAAAATGTTATTTAAATAAATAATATTTTAATTCCAAAATATTTGGAAAATATTGAATTGGCTGTATAATGTGAATAGGCAGTTTAAAATGGTGTAATATTGTTTGTTTTGAAATTTTAATGACAGTTTCATTTATTTAACGGCGTTATAACGTTTAGTTTATAATTTAATTATAAATCGAGCTGCAGCGGCGCGATAGTTTGCAATATTGGATTTTGAACTTTAAACGGCTGTACATGATTCAAAATAAGCTGGATTTTCTAGAAACAAGAAACATCGGAATCTATTTGATGATATTTTTCTAATAGAAGAGAAAATTCGAGTTTTCAAAGCGTAGATTTTGTTTTATATCCAAATCAAAATTTGAAATAGTCGCTATGGAATTCCTGTATAAATTATATCGATTTATTTATATAAATAAGGGGTTTTTAAATATTTTTAATATCGAATTGGCTTCGATTACAACCTGGAATATTTTATTTTGAATCTACATGAAATTCTGGTCAAGTATGGCCAGTTACAATATTTTATTTTTATTATATTGAAGTATTTTTAAATTAACTTATTTTAATTAAAATATGTCCTTTTAAAAGGGACTTTATTCAAACAACCTCCATTTTCGATGATACAAATTTTGTTGAGACCGTAACAGTTAATTATTGCTAGATTTCAAGTGGCGCGTCAATCGGAGTTATTCTGTGAGCGTGACAAAATAAAATGCAAATAAAACGACCATTTGAGCGTGAACGAGCGCCGTTTGAGCAAACGGACTCGGAATTCGATGAAACAAGTTTCATTAGGACCGTAACATAAAATTATACTTTGCCGTCCATTTCCGCCTCGAACGGAGTTTGTATGTGAGAGAAAAAGCGAATAAACGGCATTCAGAATTGTGATAAACACGAAACAAAAATCGTCGGTCATTGTCAGTCGTCACATCATATTAAAATAACATTTTCCCAGTTGTATATATACCCCCTAACCAGAATTTGCAAACCCAGACCAGAAATTCGTCCATAATTTTGCAGAAAAGTCCAGATTCACAAAATAAATTATTTCTCTCAATCTGTCAGGAATTTGCTATGGCAATCTAAAGCAAAGTTGTAGATCGACTCGATGTTGAGCTGCTATAAAAAATTAGGGTTGATCGGACACCTAAGGTGGCCGGAATCGACCAAAAACCGGGGAAAATCAGATTCGTTCTTTTGATATTTGTGGGTGAGTGGGTCGATTTGAGAGGCCGGGACCTGGGGAAAATTGAAAAGGGGGGTTTCAGCTTTCGTTTGTCACCGGTCTGAGGTTATACGGTGGTCGGGGTTGTTAGATGATCGGAGATGTATATTTTGGGGGGTGACTTTGGAAAACACAAATCAGATTTCACCATTTTCCGGTGGCTATCATCAAAGGGCGGTCAGTGCCTGAAGGGGGGTCGAAGTATGATGAATGCGGGACAGTTCTGGGGTAGTGTGGTGTCATATCATCGCCGGTGGTGGCTGTAGTTCGTCCACAAGCGGTTTCCATTCATCCAGGGTTTCACGGTCGTCCAGGGCACGGGGGAGGTCAAGTTTTGGAGCGGAGGCGCTGCGGGATGAGGCGGTTCTGGTGGGTTGTCTTCTGTGGTGTCCGGTGATCAGAATCGGCGCTGGTGATGGCTAACGCGGGTGGAGTTTTATTGGAGCGTGGTTGAAGAAGAAGGAGGATCGGGGATGAAGACGTTGTGTAAGGGAAAACGCGTGAATTGTGTAAAGTAGGCTGACGTGGATTCTAATTAAATAAGGTAATTTGTTTTAGTTATTTAATTAAATAATTAATTAGTTCAATGATCGTTTATTTTATATAAACTTTTAACTAGTATTACTTTTACATACGTTAACGGAATCTAACGAAACAGGATCTGTTGGGATCGCAGAGACGAGATCTAGATGATGGTGCTGACTGGGAGTCTGTAACAACTCGCATTCTACGCATCGAAGGATCATAGAATATTTATTTCTTTCTCATACGAAGTCGTATGGTCATGTAACTTTGGGAAACAACCATTAGAGTCATTTCCCATGTTCATGATTTTTGTCGATTTTTAAATGACCGTTTTACCCTCAGTTGGTACTGTTTCGGCCAAAAGTTTTGATTGGAAAGGAGTTTTGACCTGAAACCACTTCCATTAGATTCGAATGATGGTTTCTCTTTCCGTAGAGTGATTAGCTTGCTTTTTTCACTAATTAAGGCTAATTATGGTAATTAGCGAAGATTAGCGAAATTATGGCTCAGAAAAATCTAGAAAAATTCCTAAAATTCTAAAACATCATTTTATGCCTCTGATACGAATTTAGGTTAATTTCGATCAATTTTGCTAATCCCGAAATTTAGGGGATTAAGGAGTGATTAGTGATAATTAGCGAATTTATGCATAATTAAAATCTGGAAAAATATTCAGAAATTCTGAAATATTGTTTTAGACCTCTGTTAGAAAGTTCGGTTAATTTGGTTAAGTTTTGCTAATCCTATCATTAGTTATGCTTAAACATGATTAAGGGGAAAACATGGGTTTTGGGTACATTTGATCCATATTGTTATGATTAAATTGTTGTTTGGGTGTTCATGGTTGATTATACATGTTGCTACTACTGTTTGGTATGACCTATGATTGCATTATAAAGTTAGAATGGTTGAAAACGACGTCGAGAGGCGAAAATAGCTTGCTGAAATGGTGCAGGTTTTCTTTGGGTCTAGTTAGACCGACCAAGGGAAGGTTTTGACCGACCGACCCGAGCTCATGACCGACCCGAATAGAAGGAGGACATCACAACCGACCCTGTATGAAGTGTTCGACCGACTAGGGAGACCGACCAGGCTGGGCAAGACCGACCACTATGCGATGTTCGACCGACCCCATACGATGATGAAGTACGACCGACCAGGGATGGTGAAGTACGACCGACCAGGAATGGTGAAGTGTTCGACCGACCAGGGGGGCAATACCGACCGACCAGGGTAGAGATGATGAAAACCGACCAGAATGAAAGGTTCTTGACCGACCGACCCGAACAGGAGGAAACAAATAACCCGAGATGCAAAGGTAGTCCAAATGGAAGTTAGAGCTCAGGATCCAGTTGGGAACCAATGAGTTCACTTCATGAGTTGGGCTTTGCTGCGGGACGTGTGCAAAGGGGTTGTCGGTATTCATAACTTTGGTTCACCACTGAGAGATGGATGGTGGGCTTGTAGTGATAGTTACACGGGATTGGATTCCGTCATGGCCCAAAGTAGTAGGCGACCAAAAGTAGTGGATATCGTATGCTTTACGTACTGAGTGAGGGATGTGAGGATGATTGCTATGCTTGATTGTTTGACATCACTATGACATGCACACACCCACCCCCGTTATCTTTACACCGTTTGAAATGGCACCTTAGAGTATTGTACGGTATGTAGTGCTAACTCTTTGGTTGCAAGTCCAGGTTCAGGTATGATTGGATTATACCTGTTATTGTTCTGTTTTGTTGCTTATCGCTCATACCAGACTTTTTGTCTGACCCAGAGTTTTATGTCTCTTCTTATTACTCTGGGTGCTCACACGAGAAGACTAGAGACAGGTTAGCTGGTGGTGCGCGAGTAGCTGATTCAGAGGCGAGCAGGAGCCTTCCACGTATGATATATAGATATTCTCCCTGTGTCGTTGGTGGTCGCTACTTGGGCATTAGTAGTGTACCTCCTTTATCTTGCTTTTGCTTTTGAGACAGTTGAAAAGTTGTAATAATGTTAACTTTGGATCATAAGCTGTACTTGGATTTTCCGCTGCTATGTTAGTTGTTTCCAACTTATGCACTGTCTCACCTGTTTTATGTCAAGTATGTTATTATTATATTTTGTTCTATGCGCTGTGAGACATTCTACAGGTTCCTTGTTAGTTCGTTCTCTTCTTCCCTTTTCTTCTGACGATCCGTCCCGTGCTAACTGGACATGTGTACAGCGCACTTCTGGAGTAAATGTCGATTGGTGCGGGGCGGGCCGTCACATTTGGTATCAGAGCTCTAGGTTGCGTAGTTAACCTAGGGAAAGACACTAGGGAGAGATATTACGTATATGAGAGCGCGTATTTGTGATTAATTTGGTTTTCAAAAGCTATATATATACTATTAGTAGTATAAGAATGAAGTCGTACTGCACTAGCACCACTCTGGGGTCGTTAATCGTTTCCCCTTTTACAGATTGACGATGAGCAGATATGCTAGAGGTGCTGGTAGGGGGACCAATAATGGGAATGCTCCTGATATGAGGACGATGTTCACTAACTTCATGAGGGAGATGCTTAGGGATGTTCAAGGGGCAGTTCCCAATCCCAGAAATGGTGGTGGTCCAGTAGTGCAGGCGCCTAGGGTCAATTTCGCCAAGTTGTGCAAGGGTTACACTAACCTTGGTGGGAAGCCGTTCCACGGAACGGAGTTGGCCACAGATGTTCAGGATTTGTTGGATAGCTTTGATCGTATCTTCGACGACTTGGGTATTGAGGATGTGATGAAGAGAAGGCTAACATCTCATCAGCTGCAAGGGCGAGCGATGAATTGGTGGAATGCCATTAAGACAGCTACTCCAGAGGATCAAGTTACCTAGAATCAGTTTAAGACTCGCTTTTGTGATAAGTTTATTCCAGCTGCTCATAAATCAGAATTGTTCAGGAAGTTCATGGAGCTTAAGCAGAATGGTAGAGCAGTCTCAGAGTATATCGCTGAATTCAACACTTTATCGAAATATGGATGGTCCCTTATCGATACAGTCGAAAAGAAGAACGAGAAGTTCATAACTGGCTTGGATGGGTACTTGGGGGAAAGACTTATAAACCATATCGATGAGACGTTCGAATCTATTGTAGGAAAGGCAATAAGGTCAGTGGGCCTTTTCCCTAAGTTGAAGTCCGAAGTTGCTATTGCATCTACAGAGGAGCCAAAGCCGCAAGCAGGCAGTGAAGGCAAGAAGAATTCTCAGAGCAAGATGAAGCAGAACCCGACCAAGGATGGTCAGAATAAGAAAAATAAGAAAGATGGCGAATGATTTAGTTGTGGCAAGAAGGGCCACTATGCCAGAGATTGTCGAGAAAAGCCTGGGGAAAGGAAGTGCTTTAACTGCGGCCAGGCGGGACATCACAAGGATGATTGCCCACAACCTCCTAGGGAGAAGCAGATTGTGAAAGCGTATGTTCTCAATGTTGTTCCTTCTTCGTCGAAAGTTCCAAGTGCGGCGCAAAAGGGAAAGGGTGTCGTTATAAAAGGTATGCTTTCTATTTAAGATGTTTCTGTTCGGGTATTGTTTGACAAACCCGAGATAGTCGATAGACCTCTAGTTGTGACGAACCCGATTGGTGGTTCGACTAGTTTTGGCATGATTTGCCGTAACGTGGTCTTATCGAGTCATGGATGTATGTTTGTTTGTGTTTGCTTTGTTTAGGCTTTATTGGGTTTAGCATTATTTTGGGGAGTCAATTTACTCTAAAAGAATAGGGTGGTATTAAGTACCTACCTAGTGATGGCGATAGTAACTGGAGTTAAGGAAGCTGAAAGGTTATCGTTGTAACAAGTTCTAGTTGTCTCTAGGAGGCAAATGAGTACTCCAGTGCTAGATTGCTTTGCTAGTATCACCTCACGTGGGTTGTCCGAACTCGGAGGAGATGTTCCTTAGGTGCTTGTCTGATATTGGTTTAGGCCTTTGGGGCTTGTGCTTGGGGAATGTCGATTTCGACTAGGATGGTTTGCGTGAGTGGTAAATAGTTGCTATGATTTTTCATTGGATGATATCTTGGTTTACTCGAGGAGTGATGGGCAGACGGAACATGATAAGACTGTTCAATGGTATAGACTGCCCAGAGTTAGACTCGATGGGTTATGAGATTGCTCGAGTGGGACTCGAGAAAGATGCAAAGTAATGGATTGTTTAGGACCCTATGTTGATGTTCTCTATTGGATAGTAGAACTTTGAAGGAATAGGATGTGCTCGTTGATCATGGAAGATACAACGAAGATTAGGGCAATTCAGGTTGGACTTGAACTCGTAAAAGGAAAATGGGTGTTCGTTGATCTTGGAGATGCAACGAATAAGGAGACGACGACTCACGTTGGACTAGAGTTTGTCGGTACTGGATACTCAAGACTGGGTCTGAGTTATAGATTGACTCGAGTTGGACTCGAGAAGGCTGCAAGGAATTGGATTCGGCTTGAGTTGGACTCGAGAGGGCAACAAGACAATGGATAGACTTGGGTTGGACTCAAGTATTTTAGGCGGACTAAAAGCAGGGGTATCTGGGAACGCCCGTTACCCTGGATCCGTTGGACGTGATCTAGTTATCCTTGGAGGATAAACGTACGTTGGACGTACGGTAGTCCGTAGGGAGGCGGGGCTTCCATTGGCCTGGGATTGGTTGGACCAGTCAAGTAGGCATCGGTGCATGTATGGAGGCTGGGCTTCCATTAGTTATTGATGTTGGTTGGACCAGACATACTAGAATCGACATATTGGGATTGGTTAGACCAATCATGTAGGTGTCGATGTGTTTATGAATTTAGCAGGTGAAAGGTAGGACTTGTTTGATGGATGTTATGGTTGTTATGTTTGTTCCTATCTTTCTTCTCTTGAGTAGACTATCACCTGTAGGGTTCCAGCGATGGGGAACAAAGTGATTGTAGTAGGACTATCAGCCAGTGCAGTAGAGTCATTATGACTCGAGGGGCAAAGTGGACATAGTAAAGGATTAGTAAGGCTATGAGCCAGTGCAGTGGAGTTGTTATGACTTCATGGGGCAAGGTGGACATAGCAAAGGACTAGTGGCTATGGATCAGTGCAGTGGAGTCGCCATGACTCCATAGGGCAGTGTGATCATAGTAAAGGATTTGAGTGCGGTAATAGTTGCATTGAGTAGGAGACATGCCAGTTTAGGGGTTTTGTTTCTAGGATGGAAGCAACTAAAGTATATCACAGGATATGATTTCGAGCGCAAGAGTGAATTGGATTCAGAAACACTAGTAAGCTTGACGATTAGATCGATTTTGATTAAGTGGATTGGTTCCAGTTAGAAGGACGATCCTAATCTATTGGAAACCATCTCTAGGGTAGAGATGGGTATCGATGGAAAGACAATGATCAAAAAAGGATTTGATCGAGAAGGGTGGCTTCGAAAGAATAAGGTACTAGTTGTACCAACGTAGATGGATTGAGAGGTGAAGTGCTTAGAGCATATCATCACACGAAATTGACTATACATCCCAGTGGTAACAACATGTATTGAGACATAGAGCAGATCTACTACTGGGAAAGGATAAAGAAAGACGTTGGGAAGTTTATGTCCAAATGCATGAATTGCCAGATAGTTGAAGCTGAGCAAAGGAAGCTTAGTGGTTTGTCAGAACCGTTGAGAACAAGTCTCAAATGGATTATATTGATAGTTTACCAAGGACTAGGTCAGGTCATGATGGTATTTGAGTGAATTGTATATTAGAGAATGAAGGCTACCCAAGATAGGCAGAAGACTTATCTCGATAAGGGACGAAGAGATTTGGAATTCTTCGCTAACAACTGGGTGTTCGTCAAGATCTCTCCATTGAGAATGTGATTCGGATTGGTTGAAGAGGTAAGTTAGCACCAAGATTTGTTGGTCCATTCCCAGTCCTCGAGCAAGTTGGGAATTTGGCGTATGAAGTAGAGCTACCTGACAAGATGGCAGGAGTTCACAACGTATTTCATGTTTCCCAGTTAAGGAAGTTGTGCAAGACCCTAATGTGGATATTTCACCAGATCAGTTGGATGATAGCGAGGTTGAACCCGAGGCGGTTGAGAACCACAAGCCTATGCGTATTGTTGGGAACGATACGAAACAGCTTCGAAGGAAGGCGGTGAAACTAGTAAAAGTCCAGTGGGGTGAGAATGAAAAAGACTGTACTTGGGAAACAGAGGAGGATATAAGGAAGAAGTATCCAGAACTCTTTGCCTGGTAAGGTTTTGGTAGTGATACTTTCTTCCCTTGTTAGTAAACCGCATGCTAGGATAGACTTGTTTGGCATGTTGATTGTTGTTTTATGGTTGACAGGCATGCAGGACCCTTTGTGTGTTTTGGTTAGAGAATTTCGGGGGCGAAATTTCTTAAGGGGGGGGGAGAATGTAACAACCCGCATTCTACGCATCGAAGGATCGTAGAATATTTATTTCTTTCTCATACGAAGTCGTATGGTCATGTAACTTTGGGAAACAACCATTAGAGTCATTTCCCATGTTCATGATTTTTGTCGATTTTTAAATGACCGTTTTACCCTCAGTTGGTACTGTTTCGGCCATAACTTTTGATTGGAAAGGAGTTTTGACCTGAAACCACTTCCATTGGATTCGAATGATGGTTTCTCTTTCCGTAGAGTGATTAGCTTGCTTTTTTCCATTAATTAAGGCTAATTATGGTAATTAGCGAAATTATGGCTCAGAAAAATCTAGAAAAATTCCTAAAATTCTAAAACATCATTTTATGCCTCTGATACGAATTTAGGTTAATTTCGATCAATTTTACTAATCTCGGAATTTAGGGGATTAAGGGGTGATTAGTGATAATTAGCGAATTTATGCATGATTAAAATCTGGAAAAATATTCAGAAATTCTGAAATATTGTTTTAGACCTCTGTTAGAAAGTTCGGTTAATTTGGTTAAGTTTTGCTAATCCTATCATTAGTTATGCTTAAACATGATTAAGGGGAAAACATGGGTTTTGGGTACATTTGATCCATATTGTTATGATTAAATTGTTGTTTGGGTGTTCATGGTTGATTATACATGTTGCTACTACTGTTTGGTATGACCTATGATTGCATTATAAAGTTAGAATGGTTGTAAACGCCGTCGAGAGGCAAAAATAGCTTGCTGAAATGGTGCAGGTTTTCTTTGGGTCGAGTTAGACCGACCAGGGGAAGGTTTTGACCGACCGACCCGAGCTCATGACCGACCCGAATAGAAGGAGGACATCACAACTGACCCTGTATGAAGTGTTCGACCGACTAGGGAGACCGACCAGGCTGGGCAAGACCGACCACTATGCGATGTTCGACCGACCCCATACGATGATGAAGTACGACCGACCAGGGATGGTGAAGTACGACCGACCAGGAATGGTGAAGTGTTCGACCGATTGGGGGGGCAATACCGACCGACCAGGGTAGAGATGATGAAAACCGACCAGAATGAAAGGTTCTTGACCGACCGACCCGAACAGGAGGAAACAAATAACCCGAGATGCAAAGGTAGTCCAAATGGAAGTTAGAGCTCAGGATCTAGTTGGGAACCAATGAGTTCACTTCATGAGTTGGGCTTTGCTGCGGGACGTGTGCAAAGGGGTTGTCGGTATTCATAACTTTGGTTCACCACTGAGAGATGGATGGTGGGCTTGTAGTGATAGTTACACGGGATTGGATTCCGTCATGGCCCAAAGTATTAGGCGACCAAAAGTAGTGGATATTGTATGCTTTACGCACTGAGTGAGGGATGTGAGGATGATTGCTATGCTTGATTGTTTGACATCACTATGACATGCACACCCCACCCCCGTTATATTTACACCGTTTGAAATGGCACCTTAGAGTATTGTACGGTAAGTAGTGCTAACTCTTTAGCTGCAGGTCCAGGTTCAGGTATGATTGGATTATACCTGTTATTGTTCTGTTTTGTTGCTTATCGCTCATACCAGACTTTTTGTCTGACCCAGAGTTTTATGTCTCTTCTTATTATTCTGGGTGCTCACACGAGCAGACTAGAGACAGGCTAGCTGGTGGTGCGCGAGTAGCTGATTCGGAGGCAAGCAGGAGGCTTCCACGTATGATATATAGATATTCTCCCTGTGTCGTTGGTGGTCGCTACTTGGGCATTAGTAGTGTACCTCCTTTATCTTGCTTTTGCTTTTGAGACAGTTGTCATAATGTTAACTTTGGATCATAAGCTGTACTTGGATTTTCCGCTGCTATGTTAGTTGTTTCCAGCTTATGCACTGTCTCACCCGTTTTATGTCAAGTATGTTATTATTATATTTTGTTCTATGCGCTGTGAGACATTCTACAGGTTCCTTGTTAGTTCGTTCTCTTCTTCCCTTTCCTTCTGACGATCTGTCCCGTGCTAACTGGACATGTGTACAGCGCACTTTTGGAGTAAATGTCGGTTGGTGTGGGGCGGGCCGTCACAGAGTCGATCGGACGCAGTTGGATTTTCAGTAAATTTTAGATGCACGTTTAAAATTAAATGGAACAAACAATGCTACAACCATCAACTGAAATAACTGATGAGTTAATTCTCACACTCTTCTAGACTGCTATGATGTGATAAATCCATAGAATTAAAATACCATTATATATTGGTTGATTGGCTGCGTTGGTTGCTATTGGTTGAATTAATCATTGATGTCAACTATATTATCGTCGTTTATTTATTTATTCAAAATTATTTATTTTTGTTATAATAACCCGTGCTGTAGAGAAGAAAAGGTTGGAGGGTTCCGACCGGATTCCTCAAAATATTTTGTACATTGTTTATTTTTGTGTGTGTTTATCCATGAACTGATACGAACACCAAATGATATTCAAAACTGTTTGAATATGGATGGTTGGATGGATGTGATCATTGTTGTGTTTTTAAATCAATTGACAGTTCTGATTGAGTAGTTGGCAGCCAGGGCCTAAAATATACTGGTTTAAATATTGTTCTGCCGTCGGGCGAATTAACGTAATATTTAGTTATAAATTTATTTTATAACTAACTTGAAGATTTAAATTTATTTTATATAAGTCAAATAAAAATATAAATTTTATAAATATATTTATATTTAAATCATGTTATTTTCAAAAAGGATCATCAGACATTTTTATGACATATTCTTATGTCATGATCTGACTGGAAAGCTGGAAACTAACATAATAGTTAGTGATAATGGGATAATTGTTTTTATAAACAATTAATTGATGTTTTTAATTAATTAAGTTATTTAATTAATTTAAAAAAAGGGAATGGAAATGGGAAATCAGTTAACCGTGACTGATATGTACGGTTGGAGAAAGATCAACTGTTCAATTTGGGAAATTGACAATTGGATCAATTTGATCTAAGTTAAGCAAATCAATAAGTTTGATTGGATATTCATTAAAATTAACGAATAGTGTTAAAAGTTAGTTAATCTTTGATTAACTATACTTTACAGTAATTATCGAATTGTTAATGTTAAATAAAGTTAATTTATTATTAAATAAGCTTTTAAAGTGATAATTATCCAACTTCTTTGTTTGTATCAAGTTAACTATTTTAATGTAGTTAATATTTAAGTTAATTATTATTATAATTAATTATAAAAAGGATTTTTAATTAGAATTTAATTATGAAACAATTAAGTGGGCGAGTTAAATTATTAAGATTCGAACTAAATTTGAGATATCAAATAAGGGGTGAAGTTCTATCGAGACACAACCAAATGTGTTAAATAAACTTATTGTAGTTTATGAAGTTTCTAATTATATTAGAATTAAATTTGGTCTATATAATGCTTTAAAACGCTGTAAAGTTAATAGAAGAGGTTAATAACGTTTACTTAAATTAAGTAAACGCATTAAAATTGGAATAGGATTTCAACAAGGAAGTGTGATATTGAAACCATGTTTTAAATCGAATGGTACATGATACATGTGGAATAATAGGAGAAAGGATAAAGGAAATTCGTCATGATTTCATTAAGTAGGAATGGTGGTGATTATAATGGATGGTTAAATGGATTCTTGAAAAAGGGATATTGGATAGTTTAATAGTGTAAGTGGAGAGGTTACAAGACAAGTACCAATGTAAGAAATGGTTAATGGAAAATCAACTTGAATTCGAATGGTAAATCTGGTTAGGAAGTTTACTCGATGAAGTAAAAAGAATCTACTTGTAATGTGGGTTTTCAGATAAAAGAAAATGGTTTATAAAGCCAAATTAAATGGAAATGAAATAACTGGTGATGAGTGGCGAACCTCTATTATCTTAAGATAAGAGCGTCGTCGGTCAAGGTTTGAGAAGTAATTAGAATACCCCAACTTGAACGACTTACTATTATCGAGAGATAGTATTAGTTGTAATGGATAGGAAATCGATATTGAGTTAATGATGATTTGAACTATAATTATCATGTATTTAAATAACCCTTTGAAATAGAATAACTATGCTAGTTTAATTAAGAAGAAAGGTAACTATTTTTATTTAAGGATAACCAAAGTGAGTGGTTGATAATTAGAATTTCTTTTATTTAAAACAAGCTAAAAGATATGGAAAGGATATGAAGTTAAATTCAAATTATATAAACGAAGTTGTAAACAAGGGGTTTTAATCAAGATAATGACTTTAAAGACAGAGTTCCCTGAGAGTTGGTTTAAGTGTAATGTTTTATTTGATATAAAGGAAGATTTTGATAATTAGACCATGTCGTTGTTTAAATAGGAATATAACGATATTTCCAGTGACAAAGGAAATAAAGAGTGAAGTTTGGAATTCGTTATTCCAAAGGAATATGGCAATGTTAATTGAAAGACTTTGAATACAAATAAGTAAATAATAAACTTTAAAGTAAATTATTTATATTTTAACATCGTCAAACCCAAGTCAAATAATGAGTCTATTTAATACCTTTGAAATAAGATTATATAGGGATTTTCCAAATAAAAGAAATGGAAAGGATTTAGCGAATATATAGCGAAGTTTTGAAATAAAGGAATGAATAGAGTCTGGTAAATAAAGATACACTATTGTTTTTCAATATAACGAGAAAATTGGGATTTGAAGAAAGAAGGTGAAGTCGATCATAAGGATCGATGGAATAGTTTTAAATGGAATACGTCATTATAAAAGACCTGAGCTTCCAACGTAATGTACAACATCGTTATGATTTGATAGTTAAACCACCGACTATCAAATGAATTATTCTTGGACCTTTTGGCATGTTGTTTCGAAGATACCGGGATGGTAGACCCAAACCACTTCGAATCAACTGTGTGAATGCAACTAACTTGAAGGAGACGAAATGAATTGAAGACCGTAGATATTTATAAAACAAAAGAACAACTTATAATCTCTGACATGAAATAAGAGATATACTGTGATTCTGTCGTGATCAAAATCTATGGATTTGCAAGGACTACTCGCTACTGATCTATAGGGTGATTCCTAGGATGCAGTAGGAGGGTGCCTTCAATTCATCCTGTTCCTCGGTGATTGTATGGACGAATGTCTGACAGAGTATTTACAAAGGGATCGCGTACGTTGATTTCTTCAAACGTACCAAGTTGATGGCATAGAAGGGGAACTTCTTTAGCCTAACAACTAGAATATTTTTGTGGAAATCAACTAGTGATGTCTAGAGGATCTGACAATGTGGCATTCAAAGTGAATAGAGATATATTGTTCTAAATATAAGCGTAACCTCTAGCCTCATCAACCGGGAAATGGCATAAAATCGGGTAGGCAGCATGGCTATGTGGGTCGCACCCATTAAAAGGGTATATCATTACCTGATTTGGAGAAATCAAATGCCTTCGATTGTCCCTTTTTATTTTATATGTTTGTTATCGGTTCGGTTGGCTGGCCCCCAACCGTGGTAATGATATATTTGGTTCTCTCAAGAGAAATGAGGGGCCCGTCATGTGTGAGCCGGGTTGCAAGACGTTCTTGTTGAACCCCAATGTATTCATCTCCGGAGGTACATTGTCGGAAGGGGGTCCCATACCTTGCCATAGTTGGAATCCAGTCTCCAATACGAGCCCACGATTTTGTTTGTATACTATATATGTAGAGCATGAGATGTAAGCGTTCTACTAGATTGGTATTTACTTGTGGTTTGATAGACATTATTATAATATCAGAAAGATATTGGTTTCAAAGCTGTTTTGGGTTATAGTAAGGTAAAAACCGTTTGTGTTTATGTGTGGGCTGGTCTTACTATTATCCTTTAATTTTCAAAAAGGATTTTCAAAGTTAAACAAATTGTTTGTGCTGTGAATTTATCATTGAAAGTATTCTAGACTAACCCGATGAATTTTACTTTACTTTAAATGTGCTCGGGTCAGACCGAGTATGTTTACAAGTTAGGTTTAGCTGGAGTTCAGGAGCTAGAAGCAGGAGGCTTCGCCGTTAGTTATATAAAGTTTATTTCCGCTGTGACAGATATATATTGTACTCTGATGATCGGTATGTGTGTGTATATATATAGTTTCTTTTGTATAAAGAGATTTGATATATCATATTTTATTCGTTCCGCTGTGATATTTTGATGTGTTCTTCTTTTTCTTCTATTCTAATATTTCTTTCTTTTCTCATCCTCTAACTTCTTTCTAATAATAATCCAGTGTTTTCGATGCTTGAATAGTCAACATGGTGATTTTATGTCGATTTTCGGGGTCGAAAATCCTTGGGTCATTACAGGAATCGTCGATGATTATGGACGAGGCGAGAGGTGGCAGCGTTCTGATGGGTTCTAGCATGTGGTGAAACGTCTGGACAAGGAGATGAGAAATCATGATGGGGTAATGGGTTTTGAACGGAGTCGTTCTGGTCGAGGAGGTCGAACATTTGAGTAGGCCAAGGGTAGGAGAACAGCAGTAAGGTGAGGTGGTATTTGTTTGGGTGTAGATGGTCTGAAGCATGGAGAGGCAAGTAGCTTGAGGTCAGTGAGGGCGGAGGCAGAGTTGCTGCACGGGTTGACGGCGGTGGGCATCTGGTTAGTGGTAAGCGGCCATTAGACAGTCTTCGTGAGCAGGTAGTTTGGAATAAGTTGTAAAGTAGCAGGAAGTATATAAAACGAAAGAAAGAAAAAAGAATGAAATGGAAGGAGTACTTTTGAATGGCAGATAGGAGTAAAATGAAGAGGAGCTACTTGGCAAATATGGGAAATGGGGAAGTGTCAGGCGTACTGTATGGAGGTAGAAGAAAGATACATGGAAGGAAAGGAGCAAAGTTGGATTAGTTTGAAATGAATAAAAAAAAGAACACGGGCTGTTTTTAATGTGGACTTTGGACCAGAAATGAATGGAAACTGATCGGGCCAGTATTATAAAAGCAGAATGTACATGGTCCTGTTGGTTTTGAACGGGAGCAGGAAAGTGGCAGTTTGAAGGTCTCGGGTAACGTTTTGACTGGGTATGTAGGTGTTTAACCAAAATAATTATTTAACTAACCTAGGACTTGAAATAAATTATTTAAATAAATTGGTCACTAATCGATGCTGATGGGAATAAAAGTAGTGGAGAGAAAAGGAAGGGGGTGCGGAGAGTAATCTTCTGTTCCCAACCCCCATGTCCCTGCGTGTGCCCATGTAACACACCGTATTTTCTATAAACATTAATGTAGCGGATTAAGGAATACTTAATTTTAAAAGTGGGAATTAGGGGAAACGGGTTACGCCATTGTGTTCTTCTCGAAATTCTTCTTGAAATAGAGTCCGAGTTCGCGTGAATCGGACTCCGTATGAAGAAATTATGGAGTTCAGAAGATTTCAAGTTTAAACGGAAATTAAATATAAATAATAATTGAATTAAAAAGCAGTTCAGATTCAAAAATTCCGACAGAAGCGGCTGGACGGGAACATTCCCACCCATAGGGGTCGACTCCCCACGGGGGGAGGGGGTTCGACATAGGTGTCGACCCCCCAAGAGGGGTGTCGATTGGGGTGTCGACCCTCCCTGTAGGGGTCGACCCCCTCGGCCAGATCTGGGCTGTTTTATCCAGTGACGTTTTCTGAGTCACTAGGGCTCATGTAGCGACTTTCGGTTGGCTCTGTTTGATCTGGATGGCTCTGATTACTCCTAGGTTGATCTAACGGCTCTCATTAATCTAAACTTCTATATAAACAACCCCAACCGTCAACTCTAAAATCACATAAAATTGCTCTTTGAAGTTGTCATGTTGTCCATGGCCAAACTAGCGTAGCCTCCATTTTTCTCTAAACTACAAGTCAAGTTAGGAAGTCCTAAATCAAATCAGAACTAGAGAATCAGTAGTCTACATCAAAGGATAGCTTTTCAGTTTCAGAAATCAGATCCCAAAAAAACTAGATTTGTTCTTTTGTTTGTAAGTTCAGTTATTCTTTAGATTTGAACAAATAATAGTCATGACTTGTAATGATGCGGAACTAGAGTTGTGCCTATTTGTAAGATAATCGTATTCTGATTCATGTAACAATTCTTAGATTACCTATGCCTACATGACTATTGTGATTGATACAACCTATCATGTTGTATATTAATTTGGTGATGAACCTATCATGTTGTATATTAATTTGGTAATGAACCAATCATGTTGTATATTAAATTGGTGATGAACCTATCATTTTGTATATAAATTTGGTGATGGACTTATCATGTTGTATGTTAAATTGGTGATGAACCTATCATGTTGTATAACAATTTGGTAATAAACCTATCATGTCGAATATAAATTTGGTGATTCCTTACGTTATATTATATGCAAGATCATAAGCTAAGTCATGTTCATAGAGGCTTGTATGTCTTGATCTACATGCTTAGATGTTTAGATCTGTGTTAATTTGATCCAACTCAAATGCAAGTTCACATTTACATGCTTAATTAAATTTGTGTAGTGCTATGCCAAATTTATATTACACATGCTTAGTTGAACTAAACTGTTTTATGTCTTTGGAATGTTACATGTCCCTTTTCTTTTTCCCTCTTTGTTTATGAGTTAGGCTAATTTGCGAGCCTAACGTTCTATGTAATTTATGCGAACGAATAATAAGGGATACGTTGGGAAAAATATTAAATTATATGCTATTGGCATAGGTCGGCTCATAATCATGTAAATGATTAATAGCATGAAATGGTATAATTTGTATACCTAAGAATTATGGACAAAATGGGACATGACTTGAGTTGAAAACATTGGTGGATAATTTACATATAAACATAAATAGTAAATATGTAAATTAATTAAAAGATGATTGTGCCTAACCCGATGTTAGATTGAGTTATGGTGTAAGACTGCTCGGAACCGCCCGACACATCCAGCAACCATAACAATATAGATCTAATGTGAGAGGTTAGCGCATTAAGCGTGAAAAACCCGAGGTGAGATTGAGTTGCGGTGTAAGACTTCCCAGAACCGCCCGGCACATCCAGCGACCGCAACAATACATATCTAATGTGAGTGGTAGGTGCTTTAATGAATGAATTAAAGCTAAGACAGACTAAGAATGGTAGGGTTAAGTTAATTAAGGCAACACTTAACCAATACAACATGTTAACTAAACTAATGGGTAGGGTTAGGTTAATTTGTAAACACTTAACCATTTTAACATGTTGATTAGAAAACCCTAGTAACGGGGAACCATTTCAGAAGTAACCCACATAGATGTATCATGGTACCCTGAACTAGCCAGGGTGGGGCACGATTACTGAGCTGATTATAAGCGGTCAAAATAACGGTGGGTGGTGCAGCAGTGTACGTTCCAACGGAGTATGGGCGTGCACGTACTCCGACATGGACAAATCAGGCATGGGCATCAGTAGTATGCACTGTGCATCTTGAATTTGTGTCGGGTTGCCACCATAGAAATTAATACACCCCATGGTAGGACCGGCATAGGTATCCACAAATCGAGCGGGGCCGAATGACACAAGTCAAAAACGCATGCGAGTAGAAGCCGATTGACAAAAGGGATCATTTTGTCGAGCACATGGTGTTAGTTGAAAACGCTTGTTAGTAGGTGCAGGGAAATAGAAGTGAGTGCGATAGTATATTCAGTTTATCTTGCCTTATTTATCGTTATCTTATTTCTAGGGTATTGTCCTAGATTCTGTTTATTCATGTCATGATCCTTTTACCTGTTTACATGCTAAATAATCACTGGACTTACTAGGCTTGTGTCTAACCCGTTTCCTTTCGTCTTCTTGTCTTATGTTCCCCCCTCCCCCCTCCAGGTCCGTAGGGAGGGAACACTTCAACTTAGTCCAAACCTTTTCCAGCTTGAAGAAAGTAGACGTATTTCTTAGACTCTCTTTTCTTGGGCTATGGCTGTGGTTACACTCTTAATTGGGGATTTATGCTGCTTTATTATTGTTTACGCTTCTTTATGTTTTAGTCAAGACAGGGGCTTTACTGTAATGATTTTGGAAGTTGGTTTTTAAGACAATCGTTGTAGTGTTTTGACTGGACCACGTGCTTATGAAATAAAATTTAGTCTTTCCACTGTTTATATGTTTGTCTTGTAAATTACTTGTACCATTTACCTATAATACTCGACCAAAGTTAATGCATTCCCTTTGTGAGTGACCTTAATGGAGGTGGGGTGTTTACACTTGGTATCAGAGCAAAGGTTTACCAGATCCGATAAAAGTTTATTTGAAAACAATTTTTCAAAAAAAAAAGAGAGAAAAGAAGTTTAAAGAAGCATTTCCAAGAAAAGTGATGTTTTATTTTAAAAAGCATAATCCACAAAGCCATATGCACTATCTTTCTATCCCTTGTTTTAAACCTTTTCTTTTCGTTTTAGCATGTCTGGGGATCTTAATCTTCCTGAGGGCGTGCCGTTACCTGGTTGGTTCAGAAGGCAACTGGAGGCTAGGGCAAATGATGCAGGCCCAACAGGCGTTCCTCCTCCTCCAGTTGCAGCTGTTCCTCCTCCTCCTCCTCGTGCAAATGCTTTCTCGAAGATATGTAGAGACTTTCGAGCCATGGGTGGAAAGAACTTTAATGGAACTGAGTCATTTGTGGAAGCAAGAAACTGGCTCAAGGAAACAGAAGATTTGTTTGTTATCTTCGAAGTGGACGATAGGCAGAAGATACAATTGGTTGTGTGGTTACTTAAGGACGAAGCCTCTTATTGGAGAGAAGTTACTAATGCTAAGAGACCAGTTGAAACTTGGGAGGATTTCAGAATGAGGTTTGAAATGAAGTTCCTCTCGCAAGGTGAACGAAGCCTACATATGGAGAAGTTCTTAGCTCTCAAATAAAGAAACCTATTGGTCAAGGAATACGTCAACCAATTCAACCAGCTGACTAGATTCGGATTGGAGTTAGTAAACACTCCACAAAAGAAAGCTCTCTGTTTCGTTAAAGGGTTGAACGAGCCACTGCACAGCCTAGCTATGACCTATATACCTATGGGTACGGCTTATGATAGACTAGTGGAAATGGCACTGTTGCATGAGGAAGATAAGAATGGTGTGACGACCCCATTCCCGATAAGACGGTGGCAAGGGTAATCTTTGGAATATAACACGTAAACAGATAACAGCAGAACAGAAATAGATAAATACACTAGATAACGTACAATAGAATACACTGGATATACAATATCATCAGAGTTACGCAGTATATAGGATCATACTTAGTACAAAATACAGTTCAGTTATACATAAATGTCTACTACGGAAAAGAAAACATAATATGTACAACAGGAGCTGAACAGCATAAAAAGAGATAAATGATAGAATCCATCTTCAGCTCCAACTATCCAGAAAGAGCCTGCTAAAACCTGAATACAAGGATGCCCGTGTAGAAGAAGGGGCACTCGAGTTTGCAAGTGAAACAAACTACGAGTCAGTCATGGTACTGGTATGAGAAATCTACTTACCACATTTTCAAATATGGCTAATCACAGGAATACGCCACTTTCGCGGAACGGGTTTTCTACATTGGATTGTCAGTGCTTTAAAACAAATAAATCTTTTAAACATCGCAATGCTTTTTATAAAAATGAAACCATTATAAGACTCAGTTCCCATCACACAATGCAACACAAACCGGAGGATAGATTTTTACCTTATAATGGCCAAATATGCTTGATACGAGGAAAACAAATCATTTGAAATGCAAATTTTATTGTTTAATTCTTAATCAGACTCCAACTGTAAACTAGTAAGAGAACGATTCCCTAACTATTAACCCCGAAGGCCGAAACCAACATCAGACCAATACCCAGGAAACCATCCATCCTAGCTCATTTCTAGTTAGTTTATAATTTTAGATACAATCGTAAATATCAATCATAGGCGGCATTAATGCCCCATACCACTATGTTGCCATATATAGGTATACAATCAAAACCGCACGATGCCATATTTGGAAATTGGATTTCCGCCATGAACCAAGGCAAATGATAGTACTTACCGAATTTGAGACTTTCTAGCCCGAGTCTCAGGATCAGAACGCATCGACCCTTGGAGCCACAGGGTCGGTCCACCGATGTGGATTAGACGAAATCTTGAACACTACGTCTCCCCGCCCTATGGGGGCGTAAATGAGCCAACGAATGACTCTATCGGTTCGAGAATGACTGATATATCCAAGGAGCCTCACAACAGCAACAACCACATAAGTCAAACTCGTCAGGGCGTGTAAAACCACTGACGCCACTTCTAGCTAGAAAGAGACGCATGTCCTCCCTAGATCCTTCTCCCATTTCTGGTTCACAACCGGGGTGTGAGGCTCGCGAATCAACGCTACACAAAGCTATGCCACACAGGCCGTGCTTTGATCATCAACCACAAGACTCTACTTTTCAATAGAAGCCTTGATCATATTGCCACTTAGGCATGCCACACAGGCAATTCACTCCATGCGACTGATTCCTATCAATATATAACCTCTGAGCTCGTACATCTCGGAGAAGGGCGTTAAGCAAAAGAATAAATTCTCCGCCGCCAAACAGATATATATTTAATAGAGATCAATCAGCACAGAACAAAATCCAATGTCAGACACACGGTCCATTTACACGTTCGTTCTGGGTCTGAACGAAACCGGAGGATCTTTATTCCTCGCATATCCGTACAATCAACCTGTACGTCCGGACGGCTACTACTACAACCCCTTCTAGGTAGCTACTCCTATCATGAGCATCAGTAGCACCCCTCCATTCGACGTGAAGATCATCGGTCTTGCAACGTCGTCATATCTTCGACTTTCGAACGTCGATCAATTATTTGAAATGAGAATTAACTCGGCCTTTTCAAATAATTCACGTATATTTAGAATTTCAAATCAATTCATTTCAATGGTTAAATTATTCGATATCACTAATTTTGTTCTTTAGTGTAATTTTCACGCCAAACACATTCAACCATCAAATATCACCTAAACCGAGCAAATTTAGTTTATTTCCATTCCATATCGTTTATAATATTTTATCACGATTTATCGCTATTTTTATTCATATAAAAATAGCTAACATATTCAAAACAACGCTTCAGGCCATAACGCGGCCGTGGCGCTGTTTTTCTCCAGATTTGATTTACACATATCTGAGAATCTAACCATTAGATCTTCACAAATTTTATATCATTAGAAAGATCTTTTCAAAACGAATCCAACGGTTTCAGTTTTGGGGAACTCCGACGGTCGGATCTCCCGCACTAATCGTTTGAAGTTAGGATTTCAAAACACGAATTGCAGCGTCGTTATTCGATCTAGTTTAATTATATATATATAATCGATTCTAGCGCTGATTTTCTTTAGATTTGAATTAAACATTCAGACAATCCAACCGTTGGATCTTTACAAAGTTGGTGCCGTTGGAAAGATATTTCCAAGGCGAACCCAACGGTTGTGGTTTCGGGAAAATCCGATGGTCAGATCTCCCGCACTAATCATTTGAAATCACAGTTTCAAAATACGAACTGCAACGTCCTTATTCGGTTTATTTTAATTATATTTATATTTATATATAAATATAATCAATTCTTCGATTTCAAAACCACACTATTTTCATATCTTTGATAAAAATGATATTTTTGTCAAACTGACTTCTATATTAACACTTCACTGTTTTTAATAATTCATGCATATCATAAAAATGTATTTTTTATTGTAAAACGATTTAGTTCAAAAACAAGACTATTTTATATAGTACATATAGATAATAAAAATATGATTTTTATTATAAAACAATTTATTTAAAAATACGAGTACCATTCAACCCATGAATTTCTATTCAATGAATGAATTTCTATTCAACACATGAATGTTCTCTATAGTTTGTATATATAATAAAAATGTGATTTTTATTGTAAAACAATTTATTTAAAATACGAGTACCATTCAACACATGAATTTCTATTCAACGAATGAATTTCTATCCAACACATGAATGTTCTCTATAATTTGTATATATAATAAAAATGTGGTTTTTATTGTAAAACAATTTATTTCAAAACACGTTTATTTTATATAGTTCAAACAGGTGATAAAAATATGATTTTCATTATAAAACAATTTATTTTCTAAACACGATTATTTTTCAATACATGGATTTCTATTCAACAAATGAATGTAGTCTCAACCAATGAAAATAAATCAAACACAGAAAGATTTCAGGAAACTTCGGCAGCATAACAGTAGGGTAGTTAAAACCGGGACCGTATCGATGTACGACTCCTCGCTCTACCTTAAAACCTTGCGGTTTTTGACAATGGGGATTCATGCATCTAGTTCGCCCGCAGGCGGCATGTTTTATTTTCATTTCCACAATCCTATTCTAATTTGTTTTCAACCACAAATGGGTATTTTTCAACCACAATCAATCATTCTTTACCACGAACAATTTACATCAACCATTCACATTATTCACCAAATTTCACATCAACCAAATAATCCAAACTATATCACAACCAATAAATATCGTCTATGGTATGTGGATGAGGGGAGTATGTATATATATATATATGTATATATATATTCGTACATAAATACATTTCAATTCACTTTAATTCATTTCAACGCACATATAATTTTTACAACACATATATAACTTATACATCGAACATACAACTTATACAACGCTTATACATGAGGTGTACAACGCTTATATAACTCATACATCGACTATATAATTTATACATCGTTGTTTTTCCATATCGCTTATAATTTAGAAATCTCACATTGGGTTCCACTCCACCAAAAATAGCAGAAGGCTCAGAAAAATATGCGGTCTCTCCTAGAATGTAGAAGACGTCCTCGCGGGTCCATTGTCTCTTGTTTCACTGAATTTCATCAAAAACGAAAAAGATATGATTTTTTCGGTGAAATCATAAACGGTAGCACTTAGAAGTGCTATTAAAATATAAAATAATTTTGAACTGCCATTACCTATCTTGAATCTTCGAAACTAGGGTTCGAATTAAAATCAAATCCGCTGCACTTCGTCGAAATACGACTGCACCACGTTGACGGGCCTCGAGAGGCGCCTCTGCGCTAGGAAGATGGTGGAGCTCGAACTCTAACCCTGGCCGGAAATCGGTGCGAAACTGGCGAACTTTGGAGGGTTCGTTCTCGCGATAGGCTGCACGGTAGGAGGTGGGGTTTGTTTTGATTTGAAGAGGATGATGAGTA
Source organism: Allium sativum (assembly GCA_030737875.1). Lineage (NCBI taxonomy): Eukaryota > Viridiplantae > Streptophyta > Magnoliopsida > Asparagales > Amaryllidaceae > Allium > Allium sativum. The sequence goes on along the minus strand of CM060909.1, from coordinate 250,666,442 downwards.
TTTCAAAAACCTTAACTGCGGCGGTGGCTATCAGTGCGTATGGGAGGAGGAATTGGAGGGGGAAGTTTTGAAGCTATTCCGCCATTCGTCGAGAGGAAGATCGGGGAGAGAGAAGGACCTTTGACCAATGATATTTTTTTATTAATTTATATATTTTTAAATTTCGAAAATACCCTCTTTCACCCACGAACCCCAATTCAAGCCCAAAACTATCATCCCTAGCGTTTTACCCCCATTCCGAACACAATGGGATATGCTTCGTAGGCCCATTCGACTGTTTCAGTCAGTTTTCTTTCAAATTAAAATATAAAACATTCAATATTTAATTTGAACGTACATTTCAATTTGCCGGGGCCACAAACTGATTCGAAAAATTCCAGAAAAATAATTCTAGTTATGTTTTGACGATACGGTCCCAACAAAACTAGTTTCGTCGAATTCTGAGACCGTTCGAAAAATGGCCATATTCTGGTCGATCCAATTTAACTGTAATTGACCAAAACACATTTTCCTTTGCCACACTCACATACAAGCTTCAAAAATTATGAAATTTGAAACCTAGCAATAATTTGACATCCGGATCCAACAAAAGTGGTTTCGTCGAATTCTGAGGTCGTATGCAAAATGTCTATTTTCAAGGGCGATATAATTTCTATAGCGACCTTTCTGAAAATTCATTTGGACATAACTTTTGATTCCTACTATGAAACTTCAATTTTTCGGATTCGTTAGAAAGATATTCACTAACAGATTTAAATATTTTTGGTTTCACTATAATCCATTTTATTTTGCACCCAGTACAGTCAGTTAAAGTTTGAATTCAAAATTTGAAACTGCAGCGCCATTTCAGGCCTTGTTTATAATTTATAATAATTATATTTATTTTCAAACATCGATTCAAACTCACTTTTCATCGCTATTATTTAAAATATTTATTTTGAATATTTAAAATCCACTATTTCAGCCAATTTAAAATTTTTAAACTAGTTCAGATTTTACGGCTTGTTACAATCTCCCCCACTTAAAACTTTTCGTCTCCAAAAAGGAACAAAGTCGAAAATGGTTTGATTAATCAACTCTGCTTTCATTCTGGCTTCCATTCTCCAACTTTTCAGTTTTTGAGAATTTTCAAATTCTTCAAAAATTTGGCTAACACCCGGAATTTTGGAAAAATTTCGCTATAACCTCCTTTGTACGGGGAGGGGTTTGGAAATTTATTGGGCCGTATTAGGTACCCAATAAATCCTAATAAGCATACACATATTTATAGTGATATATTTTGGTGTTTACAGGGGAGCGTGTATAGATAATAACTCCAGAGAATAAATTCTCGTCACCCTGTCAAAGCCTGAGGGAGTGTGTATTTTTAATTGCTCCAAAGGATAAATCCTCGTCACCTCGTCCCATATGGGAAATAAATAGTCCATGTTCTATACCTAATAACTAGAGAGACGTGATTATTGTCAACTCCAGACCCGTGTGGGGTTTTTACTAATCTGGCCATTTATCGTTATAATTTTATATGGTCCATATCAGTCATCAGTTCAACCTGTAAAATATAGTCATCGCCATACAAGCCTCTCGCTCGTATGGTAAATCTTCAACCTCGTCACACAAGCTCCAAATGCTTATGTGGTATATGATGAAGTATGCCTATCTTCAAGAAGTATGCCATGTAGTGTAGTTCAAAATTAATTGTTACTATCCTATGGCGACATTTATTATTACATACAGAACAACCAGCACTCCGCATCCAATGGCATTCACAGGAGTTGATATAATAATAAAATTGCGCATCCAACTCATTAAGGTTTACCTATTTGTCGGGCACGCAAATAATATCTTTACTCAACAGCTAATCCATTTACCTGTTCAAACATATATATAATGCACATGTATATAGTTCTATCTATTTTTAACTCGGTTCAATGTGTGATTTCAATCGAATAATGTAACACCCCACCTCCGCTAGGGTCACTCACAAAGGGAATGCACTAGTTTTGGTGGAGTATTATCTAGGTAAACATGCACAGAGATATCACAAGACAGAACATAAATAAAGCAGCGGTAGAAATTAAAAACCAACTTTTTATTATTTTCCATAAAAGAGTCAAAAGCTCATATATCCAAGATACAAATTATTCCATTACATCAAGTTCATAATAAAGAAGCATAAACTTAAAACAAAAGTAAATTATTCCCCATAAATAGCAGAAGCAGCCATAGCATAGCCCAAGACTAAACCGTACATGAGCTGTCAGAAAGCAAGCTAAATCCAAGCTAAGAGCTAGTGTTTCCTCCCTGAGAACCTGGGGGAAGAAACGAAAGAAAAAGAGGCGAAAGAAAAAGGGTCAGTCATAAAGACTGGTAAGCCCTAGTGACTTTCAGTATGAAAACTAGTAAAGGTAACATGACATGTGAAAACTGGAATTAAACATAAGGATGATAACAGAACTAGTAGGATAATTAAGATAACAAGATAAGTCAAGTCTGGCATCGCATATTCAAGGTTCGCTGCACCAACTGTACTAGTATTCTAAACCATGTCAAGTATTAACCATGAAATGATCCCTTAGCCCAGTGTCATGAAGTGACCCATTACAGGGTCCTTACGGTACGATCTATTAATCGATCGGCTCCCTACAAGTCCTAGCTCGTCATGGGTCTGTGTCATACGGCCCTATCCTGAAATGTAATTACCTGTGCTAGGTCCACCATAGGGTGTATCAAGTCCTATGGTGCCAACCACCTACACGAATCAAGCACGCATAGTGTAAATCTATGGGTGCCCAATGCCTGCTTTTTCAACTCCGGGCTACGTGCACGACCATAGCCCGCCTGAACCTACAATGGCGCACCTGCTCAGCCGTCTTTCTGGTCGCTTACAATCAGCCCAGTAATCGTGCCCCACCCTGCCTATTCCCAGGGTATTGTGATACATCTAAGTGGGTTACTGCTGAAAAGGACCGCGTAACTAGGGGTTCTAATGGGTTAAGTATTGTCATTCAAATTCGTGACTTAACCCTATCCAGATCATGTATCAAGTTGGTTAAGTGTGTTCAAGCAGTTCATGACTTAACCCTATCAAATCATCGTGTCAAGTTGGTTAAGTATATTCAAGTGGTTCATGACTTATCCCTATCATGTGGCATTAATTCATTAGTGCACTCCAACCTCTCACATTAGACTAATTATTGTGGTTACTGGATTTGCCGGGCGGTTCCGGGCAGATTTACACCACAACATAGTCTAACCTTGGGTTTTTACGTGCAATATGACCAACTACCCACATTGGATCCTATTATTTGCAGCCACTGGATTTGTCGGGCGATTCCGGGTAGATTTACACTGCAAACTCAACCCAACCTCGAGTTGGCCATTTTCAAGTTTATCTACTGTCATGCCCACGTTCAAGTTTTCATGTCTAGATTCATGTCAAGTTTTCTGGTCATCTTTCATGTCAAATCGTGTCAAGTTCATGTCCATATTCAGGTTCAAGTCATAACAACGTTCATGTTCAAGTTTAAAGCTAAATTATGTTTTACCTAGTCTACCCAAATCGTATTCCCATCGCATGTAAGTTCGAATCGATACAAATAAATCTAATAGGGAATAACATAAAAAGGAACGGGTATAATGAGGCAAAAGCATAGCATGATATGACTTGAAATAAAAGATTAAAACATTACTGGCATAAGAAATATTGGCCTCAAACATAAAGATTCCAAATCTAGCAAGATAAGGTGCTAGTCAAAATAATAGTTGTCACAAGGTGATAGCATAGTCATGGTAATGACTGTCATAAGGTGATAGTATACTCATGATACGATTTTCATAAGGTGATAGTATAGTCATGATACGACTGTCATAAGGTGATAGTATAGTCATGATACGACTATCATAAGGTGATAGTATAGTCAAAAACTTGTGACTAATAGCAGGTTCAACATGATAATATGAGGGGGTTTTCTTTTTGATTTACAACATGAATAGGCCCCAAATCAATGTCATAGTAATATCCAAGAGTTAAGATCCAAGATGAACGAGAATGAATGTAAACAGTCATCATACATTGGTCCAATTTCAATTTACATTATATTCATATTACATTTACAGTTTAAATCTGAAAATAATTGGGGCTTACAGATCGTGGTTCGAGAATTAGAAAAAGAGAGTCGATGTTGAATATGCTTAGTCTAGTCTAAATAGAAGTCCCCAAATCAGCAATTCCCTTAACGCAGTCTCAACGTAGAAGAAGTAGTCCCTCTCTCAAGCTTTTCAACCAGAACTAGAGCAGCATAAAGTCAGAAAGAATTTTGTGTAGAGAGACTGGTGTTAGGGGCTGTATTTATAGGGTTAGGTCAACGAATGTGGACAGAAACGAGGCCAAATACATCAAAGTGAATCCAGCTTCAGAAATGGGCTCGGGCACCAGGTCGACCCCCAGGTCGACACTATGGTCGACCTGGTCCTGGGTAGGTCGACTACATAGTCGACCCCCAGGTCGACCTGGTCCTGGGCGGGAAATTTCCCGCCCAGTCCATTTGGAGGTTTGAAATTCAAATTTTTGAATTCGAATTGAGTCTGTTTTGAACTTGAAAATTTCTGAAAACTTTGAAAGGTCATAACTTAGTCATACGGACTCCGATTTTTGAAAACTCGGACTCGTTCCCAAGAAGAATTTCGAGACGAATGCAATGGCGTAACCTGTTTCCTTTGATTCTTATTTTAAAAATTAATCCTGCCCTGATTTATGGTTATTACACGTTATAAAAACACGGGTTGTTACATTCTCCCCCCCTTAAGGATTTCGTCCCTGAAATCTCTAAGTTAGGGAGGATGTGTCCTACCATCCATCATCCATCTACTCAAAGCATCATCCACAGGAAACCATTGTCCTTAAAAGATTTCTAGTGCTGTATGAATATATGCAGAAAGTGTGTGTATATGTACTTGTCTAATGCAAATGATCAGGCGGTTACTGATTCAGTAAACCTCCTTAATGCAAAATATGTTAGTGTCATGAATCCAACATGTATGTAGATTCCTAGCGTAGTTCATAATATCTACATGAGTGCACAATCATTCATCCATATGCAACATCCAAGTGATAGCACAACAAGTTCCATCCATGAACAAGTATAAGCACTCATGCATATGCAACATGAAAATGAGACTGAGCCAATCCAGTGCCTAATATGTGTCATGCATCCACTAGCAACCACTTGCAACCATTTACAAACATCAACCATAACATGTTTCAATCACATGTTTACATCCATATGGTTCTACCTAAGGTTCTCAAGATAAGATCGAGAAGATAGCAAGTCAAACATAGATATTAGAAGCATGATACGAAAAGGTTTTCAAGTTTATAGGAAAAAGAGATCGAGAATGTACCCTCAAAAAGAAATGGGTAAAGCGCGCGTATCTTCTTTTCGGTTTCCCATGTTGCGTCTTCTTGGGCTTCACTCCACTGCACTTTCACTAGCTTGACTTCTCGATTCCTTAGTTTCTTAATCTCCGTTCCTAAGATACGAATCGGAACTCGCCTCAATGTCGCTTCTTTTTCCACTTCTACGTCTTCAAGGATGCTTGGCTCAACCACTTCGGCTGACTCATGCAAGCACTTCCGGAGATGCGAGACGTGAAAGACATTGTGTACTCCAGATAACTTCTCGGGTAAGTCTACCTTATAGGCCATTGGTCCAATCCTCTCAATGATAGGGAATGGTACTACGAACCTTGGCGCTAGCTTTCCAACTACCCCAAAACGAACTACATTGTATAACGGAGAAACCTTTACAAAGACCATATTTCCGACTTCGAACTCTAGGTCTGTCCTTCTCTAGTCCGCATAAGATTTTTGTCTATCTTGGGCCGTTTTCATCCGTCTTCGTATCAACTCAATCTTCTCAGAAGTGTCCCTTATCATATCTGGGCCAAGTATAAGCATGTCTGTCGTCTCCCACCAACAAGTTGGTGACTTGCATGGTCTTCCATACAGGGCTTCGAACGGTGCCATTCCGATGCTAGCTTGGTAACTGTTATTATATGCAAACTCCACGAGAGGAAGATGGTCTTCCCAAGTACCACCAAAGTCAAGAATACATAGCCTTAGGAGAACTTCTAGTACCCTATTTACCCTTTCGGTTTGTCCATCCGTCTGTGGGTGATAGGTCATGCTCAAGTTCAGTCGTGTTCCCATTGCTTCTTGCAGACTATTCCAGAACTGGCTAGTGAAAATCGGGTGACGATCACTAACTATACTAGAAGGAACTCCATGCAATCGTACTATCTCTCGAAGGTAAATAGACGCTAGCCCTGATGCGGTCCTCTTGCTCTTCACCAAATGAAGTGGTCACTTTTCGTGAGTCTATCAACTATGACCCATATGCTAGTATTTCCCTTCCTACACCTAGGCAGTCCATCCACGAAATCCATTGAGATACTCTCCCATTTCCATTGTGGAACCTCCAAAGGATGTAATAGACCACCAGACTTCTTCGACTCGGCCTTTACTTGTTGGCACACCATGCACTTCGAAACGAACTCTGCCACGTCCTTTTTCATTCCACCCCAAAAGAAAATGTGTTTCATATCCCTGTACATCTTATCCCCTCCGGGATGTATAGTCATCTTCGAGTGATGCGCCTCTTCGAGAACTTTCCTTACTAAGTCTCCTACTTGTGGGACACATAGTCTCCCATCGCGCCTTAACCATCCCTTGTCATCTATGGCATACCTACTGAGGTGACTTGACGTCTCACCTCTAATCAGCTTTTCCGTGATTTCGGCTATTTGCGGGTCTTCCTTCTGTGAAGTCCCTACTTGATCTAGAAGTGTAGGTCTAAGCTCAAGAGATGCTAACGTAGCAGTCAATGACTCAACAGCAGGTGTAAAATCAAAGGTTGCTATAAACTCAAGGCTTTTCATTTCAACAAACAAGGGGCTCAAAGTCAACCTTTTTCTACTTAGCGCATCCGCCACCACATTACCCTTGCCAGAGGTACAAGCTATATCGAAGTCATATGATGCCAAGAACTCCATCCACCGTTGTTGTCTCAGATTCAAGTCTTTCTATGAGAAGAGGTACTTAAGCGATTTGTGGTCGGTATATAGCTCGAACCTCTCCCCTAGAAGAAATTGGCGCCAAGCTTTAAGTGCAAAAACAATCGCGGCCAACTCCAAGTCATGCGTGGGATAGTTTTTCTCATGAACTTTAAGTTGTCTGCCCCCATAGTATATTACTCTTCCTTCCTGCATTAGGACAGCGCCTAATCCCGTGCCGCACGCATCTGTGTACACGGTAAACATCTTACCTCCATCGGGTAATGCCAAAATAGGAGCTGTGGTGAGGGCTCTCTTAAGTCTCTGAAAAGCAACGTCACACTCTATGTCCCATACAAAAGTTAGGTTCTTCTTTGTTAACTTAGTAAGAGGGGCTGAAATCTTAGCGAAGTCCTTAATGAACTTCCTGTAGTAGCCCGCCAAACCGAGAAAGCTCCTCACCTCCATTGCATTCTTAGGAATTTTCCAGTCCTGTACCGCAACTACCTTTGCGGGGTCCACGGCTATGCCTTGCTTAGAAACTACATGTCCAAGGAACCGAACTTCCTTCCTCCAAAAATGGCATTTGGAGAACTTAGCCTATAACTGGTGTCCTCTAAGCGTTTCCATGACTTCCTTGAGATGCCTAGCATGCTCTTCTTCATCTTTTGAGAAGATCAAAATATCATCCATGAAACCTACCACAAACTTGTTAAGGAACTCCCGAAACGCCCTACTCATCAAATCTACAAAGTACGCGGGTGCATTTGTTAGCCCAAACGGCATGACGAGCCATTCGAAGAACCCGTCTGGAGTCCTAGCAGTTTTGTCAATGCTGTTCTCAGCCACTCTGAGCTGATGGAATCCTGTGGCTAGATCGAGTTGAGAGAAAACAGATGCTCCCACAAGCTGGTCAAACAAATCGTCGATTCTTGGTAGCGGGTGCCTATTTTTCTTGGTCAGCTTGTTTAACTCACGATAATCTACGAACAGACGAAGAGATCCATCCGCCTTAGTAGCGAATACCACCGGAGCACCTCATTCAGAAATGCTTCATCTTATGAAATTTTTCTCAAGCAGCTCGTTGATTTGTTTACTGAGCTCTATTCTTTCTCGTGGGGTCATGTGCCTAACGGGCAATGAAACTGGCTTGGCATTATCAACAAGATAAATTCGGAACTCTATCTCGTGTTTAGGAGATAATCCCCTCACTTCATCAAAGACATCTGGATATTCTCGGACCACTCTTACAGATTGCAAATTATCGTCGGACGAGTCAAGGGATTCAAGATAACATAACATGATCGGGCCCTTAGGGTTACAAGAAATTTCAAGGGTATTACCAAGGCGAGTCATGAGCCTCACTACCCTTCGTTCACAATCAAGAATGGCTCCATAATCGGACTACCAATCCATACCTAGGATCAAACCGTATCCCACGAATCCGAGAACAAAAGCATTACACGTGAATTCTACGCTTAAGATAGAGATCCTCAAATCAACACACATCATAGATAAATGGGCGGAGCCCCCAATTGGATTTGAAACTATAACGGGATCCTCAACCAGACTAGTACTTAGGTGCAGATTTTCAACAATATCAGAAGAAATAAAAGTATGCGATGCGCCAGAGTCAAATAAGGTTCGAACAGGAAAGTCATAAATGTAAACAAGGCTTTCTACGGAAATATTACTACCTCGGTCAAGAGCTGGAGTGGTGTTGTGAGCATGCAACTGCCCTCCAGAAGGTCCTGCTCGCTGGTCTTCCCTTGCACCTGCCCTTACTTCTTAGGGCAATCCTTGCTGATGTGTCCAGTATCTCCACAATGAAAGCATTCACCCAACTTCCTCTTCTTCTTTCTACAGTCTTTAGCTAGATGTCCAGTAATACCACATAAGTTGCACTTCCTCGTCTCACGTGATTTGTTGTTGCTTTTATTATTCTTATTGTTCTTGTTGTTCCCTTTCTTGAAGTCAGCTTTCTTATTCTGAGTCTCGTTAGGCTTAACCTCCTTCTTGTTATTCTTGTCTTCCTCATGAAGTAGAGCCATATCCACCAAGCTTTCAAAGGTCGCCCCCATGGGTATATGAGTTAGGGCCAAGCTGTGCAGTGGCTCGTTCAATCCTCGAGCAAAGCGCACAGCCTTTTTCTAGGCTGTGTTGACCACCGAACCGAGCAAGCTAATTAAACTTATTCACATACTCCCTCACAGACATAACCCCTTGCTTGAGTGCTAGGAACCTCTCCATCTGAAGGTTCTCCTTTGCTGACGATAAGAATTTAAGCCCAAAACTCTCTTTAAAGTCTGCCCAAGTCTCAACCGGCCTGGTAGCGTTGGTGGCTTCCCACCAAAATGCAGCTTCCTCTTTCAACAACCATGCTGCCAACTGAACTTTCCTATGGTCCTCCATATCAAAGATAATGAACAAGTCTTCTGTCTACTTTAGCCAGTTTCGTGCCTCAACAAAGGTTTCAGTTCCAACGAAGTTCTTCCCGCCCATTGCTTTAAAGTCTTTGCATATTTTGGCAAAGGCGGTACCAGGAGGAACCGCAACCACTGGGGGAGGAGGAGGAGGGATGTCCGTCGTGCCCGCGTCATTGGCCCTGGCTTCTAAATACCTTCGGAACCATCCAGGCACGGGTATTCCCTCGGGAAGGTCAAGATCGGCCATGCTGAAAAACGAAAAGAAAGGGTTCAAACGAGGAAACAAAGGAAAGTGCTAATGGCTTCTTGGGGAATAACCTTTTTAAACATAAAACTTGAAAAATGCTTCTTTATAAATGGTTTTGAAAATAGTTTCGGAAGGTTTTTAAAACTTTTGCCCAGCCTGGTAACCTTCTGCTCTGATACCAAATGTAACACCCCACCTCCGCTAGGGTCACTCACAAAGGGAATGCACTAGTTTTGGCGGAGTATTATCTAGGTAAACATGCACAGAGATATCACAAGGCAGAACATAAATAAAGCAGCGGTAGAAATTAAAAACCAACATTTTATTATTTTCCAAAAAAGAGTCAAAAGCTCATATATCCAAGATACAAATTATTCCATACATCAAGTTCATAATAAAGAAGCATAAACTTAAAACAAAAGTAAATTATTCCCCATAAATAGCAGAAGAAGCCATAGCATAGCCCAAGACTAAACCGTACATGAGCTGTCAGAAAGCAAGCTAAATCCAAGCTAAGAGCTAGTGTTTCCTCCCTGAGAACCTGGGGGAAGAAACGAAAGAAAAAGAGGCGAAAGAAAAAAGGTCAGTCATAAAGACTGGTAAGCCCTAGTGACTTTCAGTATGAAAACTAGTAAAGGTAACATGACATGTGAAAACTGGAATTAAACATATGGATGATAACAGAACTAGTAGAATAATTAAGATAACAAGATAAGTCAAGTCTGGCATCGCATATTCAAGGTTCGCTGCACCAACTGTGCTAGTATTCTAACCCATGTCAAGTATTAACCATGAAATGATCCCTTAGCCCAGTGTCATGAAGTGACCCATTACGGGGTCCTTACGGTACGATCTATTAATCGATCGTCTCCCTACTAGTCCTAGCTCGTCATGTGTCTGTGTCATACGGCCCTATCCTGAAATGTAGTTACCTTTGTTAGGTCCACCATAGGGTGTATCAAGTCCTATGGTGCCAACCACCTACACGAATCAAGCACGCACAGTGTAAATCTATGGGTGCCTAATGCCTGCTTTTTCAACTCCGGGCTACGTGCACGACCACAGCCCGTCTGAACCTACAATGGCGCACCTACTCAGCCGTCGTTCTGGTCGCTTACAATCAGCCCAGTAATCGTGCCCCACCCTGCCTAGTTCTAGGGTATCGTGATACATCTAAGTGGGTTACTGCTGAAAAGGACCGCGTAACTGGGGTTTCTAATGGGTTAAGTGTTGTCATTCAAATTCGTGACTTAACCCTATCCAGATCATGTATCAAGTTGGTTAAGTGTGTTCAGGCAGTTCATGACTTAACCCTATCAAATCATCGTGTCAAGTTGGTTAAGTATATTCAAGTGGTTCATGACTTAACCCTATCATGTGGCATTAATTCATTAGTGCATGCCAACCTCTCACATTAGACTAATTGTTGTGGTTACTGGATTTGCCGGGCGGTTCCGAGAAGATTTACACCACAACATAGTCTAACCTCGGGTTTTTACGTGCAATATGACCAACTACCCACATTGGATCCTATTGTTTGCAGGCGCTGGATTTGCCGAGCGGTTCCGGGAAGATTTACACTGCAACTCAACCCAACCTCGAGTTGGCCATTTTCAAGTTTATCTACTGTCATGCCCACGTTCAAGTTTTCATGTCTAGATTCATGTCAAGTTTTCTGGTCATCTTTCATGTCAAATCGTGTCAAGTTCATGTCCATATTCAGGTTCAAGTCATAACAACGTTCATGTTCAAGTTTAAAGCTAAATTATGTTTTACCTAGTCTACCCAAATCGTATTCCCATCGCACGTAAGTTCGAATCGATACAAATAAATCTAATAGGGAATAACATAAAAAGGAACGGGTATAATGTGGCAAAATCATAGCATGATATGACTTGAAATAAAAGATTAAAACATTACTGGCATAAGAAATATTGGCCTCAAACATAAAGATTCCAAATCTTGCAAGATAAGGTGCTAGTCAAAATAACAGTTGTCACAAGGTGATAGCATAGTCATGGTAACGACTGTTATAAGTTGATAGTGTAATCATGATACGATTGTCATAAGGTGATAGTATAGTCATGATACGACTGTCATAAGGTGATAGTATAGTCATGATACGACTATCATAAGGTGATAGTATAGTCATAAAGTTGTGACTAATAGCAGGTTCAACATGATAATATGAGGGGTTTTTCTTTTTGATTTACAACATGAATAGGCCCCAAATCAATGTCATAGTAATATCCAAGAGTCAAGATCCAAGATGAACGCGAATGAATGTAAACAGTCATCATACATAGGTCCAATTTCAATTTACATTATATTCATATTACATTTACAGTTTAAATCTGAAAATAACTGGGGCTTACAGATCGTGGTTCGAGAATTAGAAAAAGAGAGTCGATGTTGAATATGCTTAGTCAAGTCTACAGAGAACTCCCCAAATCAGCAATTCCCTTAACGCAGTCTCAACGTAGAAGAAGTAGTCCCTCTCTCAAGCTTTTCAACCAGAATTAGAGAAGCATAAAGTCAGAAAGAATTTTGTGTAGAGAGACTAGTGTTAGGGGCTGTATTTATAGGGTCAGGTCAATGAATGTGAACAGAAACGAGGCCAAATACATCAAAGTGAATCCAGCTTCAGAAATGGGCTCGGGCACCAGGTCGACCCCTAGGTCGACACTATGGTCGACCTGGTCCTGGGTAGGTCGACTAAATAGTCGACCCCCAGGTCGACCTGGTCCTGGGCGGGAAATTTCCCGCCTAGTCCATTTGGAAGTTTGAAATTCGAATTTTTGAATTTGAATTGAGTCTGTTTTGAACTTGAAAATTTTTGAAAACTTTGAAAGGTCATAACTTGGTCATACGGACTCCGATTTTCGAAAACTCGGACTCGTTTCCAAGCAGAATTTTGAGACGAACGCAATGGCATAACCCGTTTCCCTTGATTCTTATTTTAAAAATTAATTCTGCCCTGATTTATGGTTATTACACGTTATAAAAACACAAGTTGTTACAAATAAATTCTACCATTCATCCCTTTTATTGATTAAATTAATTACCATTTTTATAATTTAATTAATCAAAGCCACTATCACATAACACAAACATCAATCAATTTATATATTCTTTTAAAATCATTCAGACTATAGAATTAAAGGTGTACATCCATGGAAAAAAAATAACAACAGAGTAGACAATTAAATGGTAATGCAAAGTATGGTAAATGTACCTTGCACCGGAGTCAATCAGAGATATCCACTCGACACCTAGGATAGGCTTTCTGAATGCTCTCCTCAGTTTCCTAAGTACAATCTCGTGGATCTCCACTCCATTGCACTTTGACTAAGTGAACCTTCTTGTTCCTCAGTTATTTGGTTTCTTTGCCAATTATCTTCAGCGGCTCTCTTCTCACAGCCCACTCTGGAGTAATTTCTACATCCTGTTGGGCGGCTTCTTCCACAACGAGATCTGGATCATGCACTTGCTTTCGCAGTTGAGATACGTGAAATACGTCATGCACCCCAGGAAACCAATCAGGCAATTGAACCTTATATGCGAGGGTTCCAATCCGTTCAAGAATAGGAAACGGACCAATGAATTTGGGTGCCAATTTCCCTGTTTTACCAAACCGGATAACTCCTCTCATCGGAGATACTTTCAAATATACATAGTCGCCAACAGCAAATGATATATCCCTTCTTCTCTGCTTTTTCAAAGGTTTACAATTCCTGATCAAATGCCCATGCTTATTGCAGTTATTGCATATTGCAGTCGATACTGGTTCCTTTTCAGACTTAACCTTCTTCTGATCGACTCTAGGCTTCTTTCTGAACTCAGACTTCGTACTGGCCTCAGGCTGTGTATTCGTCTCTGGGATATCAGTTTCGAATTTTCTTTTGCTGCTAGAACTGGCTTCCTCTTCGTCTCGCAACATACCTTTCCTATCGAGATCCTCATACTGGTAGGCCATGTATATCATGTCAGAAAAAGGAAGCTTCACATGCCCCATTACTTTATTCTGGTATTTTCTTTGAAAAACATTAATAAACCTCAAATTCTTCTGCTTTTGATCTTGAATTAGATGAGGGGCAAAATGAGAAAGTTCATTGAATCTCTTATGATATTCTGGGATATCCATATCTCCTTGTATCAAATAGTAGAATTCATCATATAACCTGTCAGTTGCTTCAGGAGGAGTAAATTTTGCACTGAAAAGCTCTTTGAATATATCCCAGGTGATATCACCTTCTGAATTATCTTTAACAATTGAATCCCACCAGAACAAAGCTTCATCTTTGAGTGCCCAAGATGCCAGTAATCTTTTCTGGTCATCCCGCAGTTTTAAACCTTCAAATATTTTCTCAGCGGAACGAATCCAAGCTTGAGTTTTAGCAATAGATTCTTCGCCCAAGAATAGTGCTCCACCCAGATTTTATATTTCATAAATAGAGCTTCTATATCTGGGTCAGCATTCCTTCTGTTTCTGGCACTCATTTTCTAGTACTTCTGCAAATAGCAGACCAAGTGTCAGGTCAACAGAAAAGATATTGTAAAAGATAGAGACAAATACTTGAATGTAAATGTGTCTATCGAGGCGTATTTCACTCTGCTATACTCATTCTAGGATATTACCGATCCTATCTGTAATGAGTTACTCGTCCTAGAACACTACTGGTTCTATTTCTGACGAGTTCGTTAATATGTTATATTCCAGCACTAAGCTTAACCAGAGCTCTGATACCACGTTTGTGACGACCCCATTCCTGATAAGATGGTGGCAAGGGTAATCTTTGGAATATAACACATAAACAGATAACAGCAGAACAGAAATAGATAAATACACTAGATAATGTACAATAGAATACACTGGATAAATATAATCATCAGAGTTACACAGTATATAGGATCATACTTAGTACAAAATACAGTTCAGCTATACATAAATGTCTACTGCGGAAAAGAAAACATAATATGTACAACAGGAGCTGAACAGCATAAAAAGAGATAAATGATAGAATCCATCTTCAGCTCCAGCTATCCAGAAAGAGCCTACTAAAACCTGAATACAAGGCTGCCCGTGTAGAAAAAGGGGCACCCGAGTTTGCAAGTGAAACAAACTACGAGTCAGTCATGGGACTGGTATGAGAAATCTACTTAACACATTTTCAAATATGGCTAATCACAGGACCACGCCACTTTCACGGAATGGGTTTTCTCCATTGGATTGCCAGTGCTTTAAAACAAATAAATCTTTTAAACATCGCAATGCTTTTTATAAAAATGAAACCATTATAAGACTCATTTCCCATCACACAATGCAACACAAACCGGAGGATAGAGTTTTACCTTATAATGGCCAAATATGCTTGATACGAGGAAAACAAATCATTTGAAATGCAAATTTTATTGTTTAATTCTTAATCAGACTCCAACTGTAAATTAGTAAGAGAACGATTCCCTAAGTATAAACCCGAAGGCCGAAACCAACATCAGACCAATACCCAGGAAACCATCCGTCCTAGCTCGTTTCCAGTTAGTTTCTAATTTTAGATACAATCATAAATATCAATCATAGGCGGCATTAATGCCACATACCACTATGTCGCCATATATAGGTATACAATCAAAACCGCACAATGTCGTATTTGGAAATTGGATTTCCGCCATGAACTAAGGCAAAGGATAGTCCTTACCGAATTTGAGACTGTCTAGCCCGAGTCTCAGGATCAAAACGCATCGACCCTTGGAGCCACAGGGCCGGTCCACTGATGTGGATTAGACGAAATCCTGAACACTACGTCTCCCCGCCCTTTGGGGCGTAAATGAGCCAACGAATGACTCTGTCGGTTCGAGAACGACCGATATATCCAAGGCGCCTCGCAACAACAACAACCACATAAGTCAAACTCGTCAGGGCGTGTAAAACCACTGACGCCACTTCTAGCTAGAAAGAGACGCATGTCCTCCCTGGATCCTTCTCCCGTTTCTGGTTCACAACCGGGGTGTGAGGCTCGCGAATCTACGCTACACAAAGCTATGCCACACAGGCCGTGCTTTGATCATCAACCACAAGACTCTACTTTTCAATAGAAGCCTTGATCATATTGCCACTTAGGCATGCCACACAGGCAATTCACTCCATGCGACTGATTCCTATCGATATATAACCTCTGAGCTCGTACGTCTCAGAGAAGGGCGTTAAGCAAAAGAATAAATTCTTTGCCGCCAAACAGATATATATTTAATAGAGATCAATCAGCACAGAACAAAATCCAATGTCAGACACACAGTCCATTTGCACGTTCGTTCTGGGTCTGAACGAAACCGGAGGATCTTTATTCCTCGCATATCCGTACAATCAACCTGTACGTCCGGACGGCTACTACTTTAACCCCTTCTAGGTAGCTACTCCTATCATGAGCATCAGTAGCACCCCTCCATTCGACGTGAAGATCATCGGTCTTGCATCGTCTTCATATCTTCGACTTTCGAACGTCGATCAATTATTTGAAATGAGAATTAACTCGACCTTTTCAAATAATTCACGTATATTTTGAATTTCAAATCAATTCATTTCAATGGTTAAATTATTCGATATCACTAATTTTGTTCTTTAGTGTAATTTTCACGCCAAACACATTCAACCATCAAATATCACCTAAACCGAGAAAATTCAGTTTATTTCCATTCCATATTGTTTATAATACTTTATCATGATTTATCGCAATTTTTATTCATTTAAAAATGGCTAATATGTTCAAAACAACGCTTCCGGCCATAATGCGGCCGTGGCGCTATTTTTTTCCAGATTTGATTTACACATATCTGACAATCTAACTGTTGGATCTTCACAAATTTTATATCATTAGAAAGATCTTTTCAAAAAGAATCCAACGGTCTCAGTTTTGGGGAAATCCGACGGTCGGATCTCCCGCACTAATCGTTTGAAGTTAGGATTTCAAAATACAAACTACAGCGTCGTTATTCGATTTAGTTTAATTATATTTATATATATATATATAAATATAATCGATTCTGGCTCTGTTTTTCTTCAAATTTGAATTAAACATTCAGACAATCCAACCGTTCGATCTTTACAAAGTTGGTTTCGTTGGAAAGATATTTCCAAGGCGAACCCAACGGTTGTGGTTCGGGAAAATCCGATGGTCGGATCTCCCGCACTAATCGTTTGAAATCACAGTTTCAAAATACGAACTATAGCGTCGTTATTCGATTTATTTTAATTATATTTATATTTGCATATAAATATAATCAATTCTTCGATTTCAAAACCACACTATTTTCATATCTTTGATAAAAATGATATTTTTGTCAAACTGGCTTCTATTTCAACACTTCACTATTTTTAATAATTCATGCATATCATAAAAATGTAATTTTTATTGTAAAACGATTTATTTCAAAAATACGACTATTTTATATAGTTCATATAGATAATAAAAATATGATTTTTATTATAAACAATTTATTTAAAAATACGAGTACCATTCAACCCATGAATTTCTATTCAACGAATGAATTTCTATTCAACACATGAATGTTCTCTATAGTTTGTATATATAATAAAAATGTGATTTTTATTGTAAAACAATTTATTTAAAATACGAGTACCATTCAACACATGAATTTCTATTCAACGAATGAATTTCTATCCAACACATGAATGTTCTCTATAATTTGTATATATAATAAAAAAGTGATTTTTATTGTAAAACAATTTATTTCAAAACACGATTATTTTGTATAGTTCAAACAGGTGATAAAAATGTGATTTTCATTATAAAACAATTTATTTCCTAAACACAATTATTTTTCAATACATGGATTTCTATTCAACAAATGAATATAGTCTCAACCAATGAAAATAAATCAAACACAGAAAGATTTCAGGAAATTTCGGCAGCATAACGGCAGGGTAGTTAAAACCGGGACCGTATCGATGTACGGCTCCTCGCTCTACCTTAAAACTTTGCGGTTTTTGACAATGGGGATTCACGCATCTAGTTTGCATGCAGGCGGCATGTTTTATTTTCATTTCCACAATCCTATTCTAATTTGTTTTCAACCACAGATGGGTATTTTTCAACCACAAACAATTTACATCAACCATTCGCATTATTCACCAAATTTCACATCAAACAAATAATCCAAACTATATCACAACCAATAAATATCGTCCATGGTCTATGGACGAGGGGAGTATATATATATATATATATATATATATATATATATATATATATATTCGTATATAAATATATTTCAATTCACTTTAATTCATTTCAACGCACATATAATTTTTACAACGCATATATAACTTATACATCGAACATACAACTTATACAACGCTTATACACGAGGTGTACAACGCTTATATAACTCATACATCGACTATATAATTTATACATCGTTATTTTTCCATATCGTTTATAATTTAGAAATCTCACATTGGGTTCCACTCCACCAAAAATAGCAGAAGGCTCAGAAAAATATGCGGTCTCTCCTAGAATGTAGAAGACGTCCTCGCGGGTCCACTGTCTCTGGTTTCACTGAATTTCGTCAACAAACGAAAAAGATATGATTTTTTCAATGAAATCATAAACGATAGTGCTTAGAAGTGCTATTAAAATATAAAATAATTTTGAACTGCCGTTACCTATCTTGAATCTTCGAAACTAGGGTTCGAATTAAAATCAAATCCGCTGCACTTCGTCCAAATCCAACTACACCACGTTGACGGGCCTCGAGAGGCGCCTCTATACCAGGAAGATGGTGGAGCTCAAACTCCAACGCTGGCCGGAAATCGGTGCGAAACTGGCGAACTTTGGAGGGTTCGTTCTCGTGATAGGCTGCACGATAGGAGGTGGGGTTTGTTTTGATTTGAAGAGGATGATGAGTATTTCAAAAACCTTAACTGCGGCGGTGGCTATCGGTGCGTGTGGGAGGAGGAATCGGAGGGGGAAGTTTTGAAGCTATTCCGGCGTTCATCGAGAGGAATATCGGGGAGAGAGAAGGACCTTTGACCAATGATATTTTTTATTAATTTATATATTTTTAAATTTCGAAAATACCCTCTTTCACCCACGAACCCCAATTCAAGCCCAAAGACTGTCATCCCTAGCGTTTTACCCCTATTCCGAACACAATGGGATATGTTTTGTAGGCTCATTCGACTGTTTCAGTCAGTTTTCTTTCAAATTAAAATATAAAACATTCAATATTTAATTTGAACGTACATTTCAATTTGCCGGGGCCACAAACTGATTCGAAAAATTCCATAAAAATAAATCTAGCTATGTTTTGACGATACGGTCCCAAAAAAACTAGTTTCGTCGAATTCTGAGACCGTTGGAAAAATGGCCATATTCTGGTCGATCCAATTTAACTGTAATTGACCAAAACACATTTTCCTTTGCCACGCTCACATACTAGCTTCAAAAATTATGAAATTTTAAACCTAGCAATAATTTGACATCCCGGATCCAACAAAAGTGGTTTCGTCGAATTCTGAGGTCGTATGCAAAATGTCTATTTTCAAGAGCGATATAATTTCTATAGCGACCTTTCTGAAAATTCAATTGGACATAACTTTTTATTCTCGCTATGGAACTTCGATTTTTCGGATTCGTTAGAAAGATATTCGCTAAAAGATTTAAATATTTTTGGTTTCACTAAAATCCGTTTTATTTTGCACCCGGTACAGTCAATTAAAGTTTGAATTCAAAATTTGAAACTACAGCGCCATTTCAGGCCTTGTTTATAATTTATAATAATTATATTTATTTTCAAACATCGATTCAAACTCACTTTTCATCACTATTATTTAAAATATTTATTTTTAATATTTAAAATCTACTATTTTAGCCAATTTAAAATTTTTAAACTGGTTCAGATTTTACGTGTTGTTACAGATGGCAAGAAAGAGATGAAGGCAGAAGTACCTCAAGACAAGAATATGGAGGGACCACAGAACAAGAAGACAGATTCCAATAAGGGCAGGAAGAATAACAAACCCCGTGACAAGAGGAAGTGTAATTTTTGTGTCATACCTGGACATCTGATTAAGGACTGCAGAAAGAAGAAGAGGAAGATAGGTGGTTGTTTTCAGTGCGGCGAGACATGACACATGGCTAAGGACTGCTCAAGAAAGCACGGGAAGGGGTACAGGACTGGATCTACTTCTAGAGGGCAGGTTCACGCTCTCATAGCATCTCCGCAAGAATGATGTAGAAATATTTCTGTTGAAAGTTTAGTTTATCTTTTTGATCATCCTGTTCGTACTCTCTTTGATTCTGGTGCGTCGCACTCTTTTATATCTACTGCTTTAGTTGAATCTCTGCACCTAGACACTAGTATAGTAGAGGATCCCTTGGTTGTATCAAATCCATTTGGGGGTTCGGCCTATTTATCAATGATATGTTTGGATTTGGAAATTTCTATACTAAGCGTTGGGTTTAGATGTAATGCCTATGTTTTGGGCTTCACGTGCTATGGGTTGATTCTAGGCATGGATTGGCAATCCAGTAATGGCACCGTCCTCGATTGTGAAAAGAGAATGGTTAGACTTATGACTTGCCTCGGTAACACTCTCGAAATCTCATGTAATCCCATGAACTCTGTTATGCTTAGCTACCTAGAATCTCTTGATGCGTCTGTTGAAAACTTGAAATCTGTTAGAGTAGTCTGTGAATACTCGAATGTCTTTGAAGAGGTGAAGGGTTTACCTCTAAAGCGAGAGATAGACTTCCGCATATACCTTGTTGACAATGTAAAACCCATTGCTCTACCCGTTAGACACATGGCTCCAAGGGAAAGGAAAGAGCTTAGCAAGCAAGTTCAAGAGTTTTCTGAAAAGGGGTTTATAAGGCGGAGTATTTCTGAATGAGGTGCTCCAATGGTGTTTGCAACCAAACGAATGGTTCACTTTGCCTATGTGTTGACTATAGGGAGCTAAACAAGCTGACCAAGAAGAATAGGCACCCACTTTCAAGAATAGACGACTTGTTCGATCAGCTTGTATGTGCTTCGCTTTTCTCCCAAATAGATCTGGCTACCGGATTTCATCAGCTAAGAGTGGCTAAGGACAGCATTGATAAGACCGCATTCAGGACCCCGGACGGTTTCTTTGAATGGCTTGTCATGCCTTTCGGCTTGACAAACACACTTGCTTATTTCATCGACTTGATGAGTCGGGTGTTCAGGGAGTTCCTTAATAAATTTATGGTGGTCTTCGTGAATGACATTTTGATCTTCTCGAAAAGTGAAGAAGAGCATGCTTTGCATTTAAGGGAAGTCATGGATACTCTTCGGGAACACCAGCTAAAAGTAAAGTTCTCCAAATGCCATTTTTGGAGAGAAGAAGTAAGGTCTCTTGGACATGTGGTGTCCAAAGAGGGGATAACTATGGATCCTGCAAAAGTAGTTGCGGTGCAAGATTGGAAGGTCCCCCGGAACGCAACCGAAGTACGAAGTTTTCTCGGGCTAGCAGGCTTTCACCTAAAGTTCATTAAAGACTTTGCGAAGATCTCAGCACCACTTACTAGATTGACGAAGAAGAACCTAACTTTTTCTTGGGACTTGGATTGCGAAGTTGCTTTCCAACGACTGAAAAGGGCTCTGACAACAGCCCCAGTTCTAACATTGCCTGATGGGAGTAAGATGTTTACGGTATACACAGACGCATGCAGAATAGGATTGGGAGCTGTCTTGATGCAAGAGTGCAAAGTAGTTTGTTATGTAGGAAGGCGTTGAAGGTACATGAGAAAAACTACCCAACCCATGATTTAGAACTAGCTTCCATTGTTTTTGCTCTTAAGTCATAGCGTCATTACCTACTAGGAGAAAGGTTTGAATTGTTTATTGACCATAAATCGTCAATTACCTTTTCTCACAGAAGGATCTTAACTTAAGACAACAAAGGTGGATGGAGTTTCTGGCCTCATACGATTTTGAGGTTGCTTGTACCCCTGACAAGGGAAATGTGGTGGCAGACGCCTTGAGTAGGAAAAAGCTGACCTTCAGTCCTCTCTTTGTAGAAAGGCAAAGCTTGGAGTACATAGCAAACTTTGACTTTGGACTCTCCTTTGAATTTGTACCTGGTTTGTTTGAAACACTAGAGGTGCGGCCTATGCTTTTGGACTCAATAGGAACCGCGCAACGTGAGGACCCTTAGCTAGTTGATGTGATGGATAAGCTAATGAGAGGTGAGAATTCTAGTCACCTCAATAGATACTCCGTCGATGACAAGGGTTGGTTGAGACGGGATGGAAGACTGTGCGTCCGACAAGCAAGAGATTTGGTGAAAACCGTTCTCAAAGAAGCACACCATTCTAAATTGACCATACACCCAGGTGGGAACAAGATGTATAAAGACATAAAAAGGGTTTTCTTTTGGAATGGCATGAAGAAGGATGTAGCTAAGTTTGTCTCTAAATGCTTGATATGCCAGCAAGTCAAAGCGGAGCAGAAGAAGCCTGGTGGTCTGCTTCATCCTCTAGAGGTCCCACAGTGGAAATGGGTATCATTTCGACGGACTTTACTGATGGTTGCCTAGGTCAAGAAGGGGCAATACCAGTATTTGGGTAACAGTGGACAGGCTCACTAAAAGCGCTCACTTTATACCTGTTTAGAGTATGAGGACTGCCTCATCGTTAGCATCCATTTATCTTAAAGAGGTGGTTAGACTGCATGGAATACCCTCTAGCATAGTAAGTGATTGAGATCCTATCTTTACGAGCGAGTTTTGGAAGAGTTTGTAGGAAGCTGTAGGCACACAGCAATGCTTAAGCACGACCTATCACCCTCAAACCGATGGTCAGACAAAAAGGGTGAACAGAGTATTAGAAGTCCTCTTAAGATTGTGCATTATTTATTTTGGAGGGACATGGGAGGATCATCTTCCTTTCGTGGAATTCGCATACAACAATAGCTACCAAACCACCATAGGCATGGCACCCTTCGAGTCTTTATATGGAAGACCATGCCGATCACCAACCTGTTGGTGGGAGTC
The DNA here is from genome assembly GCA_030737875.1 of Allium sativum. NCBI lineage: Eukaryota > Viridiplantae > Streptophyta > Magnoliopsida > Asparagales > Amaryllidaceae > Allium > Allium sativum. The sequence goes on along the minus strand of CM060909.1, from coordinate 250,643,683 downwards.
TGCAGACAAGCTCGTACTTGGGCCGGACATGATTAGAGAAACTTCAAAGAAGGTGGATTTGATACGAAGACGAATGAAGACTGCACAAGATAGAAAGAATTCCTACGCTGATAAAAGAAGGACCGACCTTGAAAGCATTAGGTACCTTTTAAGGACAATGGATGCCTGTGTTTGATGGTTGAGTAAATGGAAATTAAATATAAATAATAATTAAATTAAAAAGCAGTTCAAATTCAAAAATTCCGACAGAAGGGCTGGCCGGGAAAATTACCTCCCATAGGGCCCGACTTCCCTCCGGGGAAGGGGGGTCGACATAGTTGTCGACCCCCCAAGAGCGGTGTCGACTGGGGTGTCAACCCCCTATAGGGGTCGACCCCCTCGGCCAGATCTGGGCTGTTTTGTCCAGTGACATTTTCTGAGTCACTAGGGCTTATGTGGCGACTTTCGGTTGGCTCTATTTGGTCTGGATGGCTCTGATTACTCCTAGGTTGATCTAATGGCTCTCAATAATCTTAACTTCTATATAAACAACCCCAACCCTCAACCCTAAAACCACATAAAATTGCTCTCTGAAGTCGTCATGCTTTCCATGGCCAAACTAGCGTAGCCTCCAATTTTCTCTAAACTACAAGTCAAGTTAGGAAGTCCCAAATCAAATCAAAACTAGAGAATCATTAGTCTACATCAAAGGATAGATTTTCAGTTTTAGAAATCAGATCTTAGAAAAACTAGATTTGTTCTTTTGTTTGTAAGTTTAGTTATTCTTTAGATTTGAACAAATAAAAGTCATGACTTGTAATGATGCGGAACTAGAACTGTGCCTAGTTGTAAGATAATTGTATTCTGATTCATGTAGCAATTCTGAGATTATCTATGCCTGTGTGACTATTGTGATTGGTACAACCTATCATGTTGTATATTAATTTGGTGATGAACCTATCATGTTGTATATTAATTTGGTAATGAACCAATCATGTTGTATATTAATTTGGTGATGAACCTATCATGTTGTATATAAATTTGGTGATGGACCTATCATGTTGTATGTTAAATTGGTGATGAACATATCATGTTGTATAATAATTTGGCAATAAATCTATCATGTTGTATATAAATTTGGTGATTCCTTATGTTATGTTATATGCAAGATCATAAGCTAAGTCATGTTCATATAGGCTTGTATGTCTAGATCTGCATGCTTAAATGTTTAGATCTATGTTAATTCGATCCAACTCAAATGCAAGTTCACATTTACATGCTTAATTAAATTTATGTAGTTCTATGCCAAATTTTTATTACACAAGCTTAGTTGTTCTAAATTGTTTTATGCCGTTGGAATGTTACTTGTCCCTTTTCTTTTTCCCTCTTTGTTTATGAGTTAGGCTAATTTGCGAGCCTGACGTTCTATGTAATTTATGCCAACGAATAACGGGGGATACGCTGGGAAAAATATTAAATTATATGTTATTGGCACAGGTTAGCTCATAATCATGTAAATGATTAATAGCATGAAATTGTATAATTTGTATACCTAAGAATTATGGACAAAATGGGACATGACTTGAGTCGACAAAATTGGTGGATAATTTACATGTAAACATAAATAGTAAACATGTAAATTAATTAAAAGATGATTGTGCCTAACCCGAGGTTAGATTAAGTTACGGTGTAAGACTGCCCAAAACCGCCCGACACATCCAACAACCCTAACAATATAGATCTAATGTGAGAGGTTAGCGCATTAAGCCCGAAAAACCCGAGGTTAGATTGAGTTACGCTGTAAGACAACCCGGAACCGCCCGACATATCCAGCGACCGCAACAATACATATCTAATGTGAGTGGTTAGTGCTTTAATGAATGAATTAAAGTTAAGACAGACTAAGAATGGTAGGTTTAAGTTAATTAAGGCAACACTTAACCAATACAACATGTTAACTAAACTGATGGGTGGGGTTAGGTTAGGTTAATTTGAAAACACTTAGCCATTTTAACATGTTGATTAGAAAACCCTAGTAACGGGGACCCATTTCAGAAGTAACCCACATAGATGTATCATGGTACCTTGAACTAGCCAGGGCGGGGCACGATTACTGGGCTGATTATAAGCGGTCACAATAACGGTGGGTGGTGCAGCAGTGTAGGTTCCAATGGAGTATGGGCGGGCACGTACTCTAGCATGGACAAATCAGGCACTGGGCATCAAGAGTATACACTGTGCATCTTGAATTTGTGTCGGGTTGCCACCATAGGAATTGATACACCCCATGATGGGACTAGCACAGGTATATACAAATCGAGCAGAGCCAAATGACACAAGTCATAAATGCATGCGAGTAGAAGCCGATCAATAAAAGGGATCATTTTATCATGAACACATGGTGCTAGTTGAAAAGACTTGTTAGTAGGTGCAGGGAAATAGAAATGAGTGCGATAGTATATTTAGTTTATCTTGCCTTATTTATCGTTATCTTATGTCTAGGGTATTGTCCTAAGTTCTGTTTATTCATGTCATGATCCTTTTACCTTGCTAAATAATCATTGGACTTACCAGGCTTATGTCTGACCCGTTTTCTTTTGTCTTCTTGTCTTCCGTCCCCCCTCCCCCCCCCCCCAAGGTCCGTAGGGAGGGAATACTTCAACTTAGTCCAGACCTTTTCCAGCTTGAAGAAAGTATACATATTGCTTGGACTCTCTTTTCTTAGGCTATGGCTGTGGTTACACTCTTAATTGGGGATTTATGCTGCTTTATTATTGTTTATGCTTCTTTATGTTTTAGTCAAGACAGAGGCTTTACTGTAATGATTTTGGAAGTTGGTTTTTAAGACTGTTGTTGTAATGTTTTGACTGGACCATGTGCTTATCAAATAAAATTTAGTCTTTCGGCTATTTATATGTTTGTCTTGTAAATTACTTGTACCTTTTACCTATAATACTCCACCAAAGTTAATGCATTCCCTTTGTGAGTGACCTTAACGGAGGTGGGGTGTTTACAGCCCACCAATCAAATCTCCCCATTTCCCTTCTTTTGCCTTGAAGTCCCCATACAATTGAGGGATTTTACTGCAAAAAGCGGAAATCGGGGGGCTGTGATTGGCTGAGGAGACGGGGCACATACAAAACAGGGACAGAAGAATTGGTGCGGGGGCGCGAGGCTTAAAGACATGCGGCAGATGGGGTAGTTTTGAATGAGACCAGAAAAGGAAGGCAGGTAAACTGTTGCAAAGGAATAACAGTGCTAGTTTTAGAAATAAATAAGTAAATCGGGTATAATGATCGAAGCATGTGAAGGCCACGTAGACTTGAGGAAGTCGAAGTAAAGTCAGTGCAGAATGAAGAGCTGGAAAACGGTCGGCCTTACGACGGTGAGCCGAAAGTAATTAATTAAAAATTTGTTTTGAAATGTGAGGTTAATTATCATTATCAAAATCGTATAATTAAAACAGTTATTTATCTTGCAGGGTTTTCGAACAAAAGTTGTGTGAGAAGGATGGACTAAGTTGGCTTATAATAGATAAAATAAAGTAATTGGTTTTATTTCATATATAATTAAGGAAATTAATTGTTTTAATTTAAATCGTGTATTAAAACATTAATGAGTTCTTATTTCATTAACAGAATTGAAAGCGGTCGGTCTCGTTAGAACTTCTGGAATGTGGGTTACGAGATGGAGCTGGCTCGATCAGGATTGATAACAACTATGATTTTCTAATTAAATTAAATGGCAGTTTAATTTAATTAAAAACAAGCACTTTAAAAATGAATTAAAACCAAGGTGAATTCAACTCCCTTAGTTTATCCCGCTTATGTTTTCTATAAGCCGGGTTTTCAATTTACGTGCAATGTTTGCTAATGATTGATGATTGGACGATTGTTTGCATGGATACCGAATATGTTTTATATTCATTGATTAAATTAAACATTGTTTAATTTAATCGAATTAAATCGTTCTTTTAACGATTAGATTCCAAACAAGGTAACTTGCCTTGTTGGTTACGTTTATAACAATATAAACGTATAATTGGTGCTTGGATGGATGTTGTTAATTGACTAATATTTGTTAACTGGTTATCTCCATTTATAGTGATAAATATATTGTTTTATTGAAATTGAAATAACCCATTGTGATGCAGGGACGGACAGGTTAGAGGAATCCAACTGGATTCCTCACTATTATTGGTAATGTTTATCAATATGCTTATATATTGCTATTGAATGCGGAATTAACTGATATTTCACGGTTTGGTACTTTAGTAGACATTTGCCTCTTTAGTACCATCAATAAAAATACTTATAAATGGAGATGTGTTTATAAACGTGTTTTGAAAACCAGATTCTTATAAATAAGATTCGTAAATGTTTCAAATTTGATGAAACAAATGTATAACGTGGTTTATAAACATAAGAAATGACCTGAATGGAATTTGTTTAAATTGATCATATTAGTTAACTGGAATCAGTTAATAAATTAACAATGCTTTGAGTTGACTATTTTAAATTGATTATTACTTTGATTAACCTTTAAAGGAAAATTTACTATTTTAGTAATAGTAAATGGTAAAGTAAACAGACTTAATGATTTATTTATATTGTTTGTTCAAATTAACAAAACGAAAGTATATTTTAAAGATAAATATTTTGAAAATGTGAATTATAAGACTATTATTAAAATCGATGTTATTTCTGTAAAGAAATGGATTTTTAAACTAAATACAAGGGTGATAGAAGTAAATGCTTATTGCTACTCGAAGTTGTGAACTCTGTCTGTTTCGAAGTTAATAATGTTGTTCAGTTAAGGTCTAAGAGGTAATTATACCCCAACTTGGTCGACTTCATTGTTGACTAAGGAATGGTAAGGTTCGATGGTTAGGGATGAATAATGGAGTGAGTTAATGATTTTAAAGGTCGTGGTTTAAATTGAAAAGTGAAACAGAAATGGAGATATTTTCCGAATGTTGAATGATTAAAGATTTTGGAAGCATAATTAACCGATGGTTAATTAAAGAGGCCAAATAATGCTAAATATTGAATCAGTGAATTCATTTTCTTTTTTATGGATGAATGGTTGTTTTATTTTGATAGTTAAATAATCAACTATCAAAATCTGGCCAATACGATTATTGGTATGGAAAGTCCGGGATCAAATTTATATACGAAAACCATTCCGACCAACAAATACGTAACGTTCAAAATAAAAAGATGGAGCAATTGAAGGCCGTGGATCTTCATAAGCGGAAGTATTACTTGTCGAGTATTCTCTGGCCGTACAGCCAGAGGTATTCTGATGTGATTCGGTCGTGGTTGAGTTTTTGCGTATTTGCAAGGACTACTCGCTACTGATCCTTTGGATGCGGTAGGAGGGTGCCTTCAGTTTGTCCAGTCCCAGGACAACTTGTATGGACAAATGTCTAACAGAGTATACCTAACGAATCATGTATGGTTGATCTCTTAAAAGTATTACGTCTGGTGGCAGAGGAAATCGTTTCTCTTAGCTTTTATACTCGTAATATTTTTGGAAGTCGATTAGTGATTTGACGGGTATTACAATGTGGCATTCAAAGTAAATGGTGATGTGTTGTTCTAGAAGATTACGTAGCCTCAAGCCTCACAACCAGGAAATGACAAAAATCGGGCGGGTAGCAAGGCTAGTTGGGTCGCACCCAAGCAAGGTGTATTATCATCAATCTAGAGAAAATCCTTATTTGTTCTTCTTTCGATTCTGTATCTCCGCGGATGGACAGTGGGCCCTTAAAAGCTGTTGGGCGATAATACATTTGCTACACTCAAGCTAAATGAGTGGGTGGTCATGTGTTAACGGGTTGCAAGACGTTCTTGATGAACCCCAGTGTATCCCCTCTAGAGTACACGGATTGAGAGGTGGTCCCATACCTTGTCATAGTTGGAATTCAATCTCGAATAAGAGCCCCGCGGTTTTGGATTTTATATTATATATGTAGAGTGTGAGATGCAAGCATTCTGCTACTTGGTTATTTACTTGAATTACATCCCTATTATAAATCAGAATAGTATTGATTTCAAAAATGGTTTGTGTAAGGACCCGAACTTCCCCGTCTTCGAAGAGAAGAGAAAGAACATATTACTTTGAGGATAAGACGAATCAGAACACAAACAGAAGAACATTTCATTGTTATTACAACAATTTACATCAGAATACAAGAATATACAGAGTATGAATAAATATTACACATTCACTAAATATCAGAGATTTACAGGTTACAATGCAGCGGGAAATAAAACAAAACACTACTGAAAGGAATATACAGATGCAGAGCTTTCTGAATATCATTCCAGCTGTAAACCAGGATCCTATGAATATAAATCTGCAAAACCAAAACTACTAGCTGCCCGTGTGGAAAATAGGGTAACCCAGAGTTTAGGTTAAAACAATAAACTCTAGGTCAATCATGTGACTGGTGTGAGAACTAAAACAGTTATTTAAAACTTAACTTTAAGTCAGATATATCAAGGGACCACGCCGTATAACATGGAATATGTTTCCTCCTAAGAATACCAGTGCATATAACAAAACAACGCAATGCTTTTTGGAAATATGAAGCTATTATAAGACCCAGGTCCCATCACACAATGCAGCGCAAGCCGGAGGATAGGGTTTTCCCTTATAATAGCCAAACATGCTTGGTACGTTTAAAACAAATCATTTGATACTATTATAAGTGCATAGTGTATAAAACAACTTCAAATATAAATGTATCGATGCAAGATGGTATGGGTACCATATATCATGTCGTCAATAGTAGGCTCTACAATTAAAACCGCAATTGTCACGTATTGGAAGTTGGATTTCCATCTTTGAACCAAGGCAAGGGATCGTCCTTACCGCTTCGAGACGATCTAGCTCGTGTCTCAGGAATAGCCGCAACTGCACCTTGGATCTTCAGGGCCGGCCCACGTGGAGTGGATTAAAATGCCTGAACAATGTGTTTCCCCGCCCTATGGGGCGTAAACTGGTCATATTACGACCAAATTGTTGGCCCCGGAACGACCGATATAACCTACGCGCCTGGCTATCCATCATCCACATAAGTAAAATGTCAGGGCTTATAAAACGTTGACACCACTCCTAGCTAGAAGGAAACGCATGCCCTCCCTGCAGTCCTCTCCCGTTTCTGGTTCACACCGAGCTGTGAGACTTGTGAATTAACACTACACAAAGCTACACTATATTAAAGTCGTGCTTTGATCATCAACCACAAGACTCTACTTTTCAACAGAAGCCTTGATCATTTGCATCTCAGCATGCCACATAGGCAATTCATGCTAAGCAACCGATGTCTATCAATCACACAGAATGAAATCCGATGTCAGACACACATCTATTTACAAGTTCGTTCTGGGTCTGAACGAAACCGGAGGCACCTTGTTCCTCCCCTATATGTCCAATACAGGGGAGAGGTCCTCGCATATCCGGTCGAGCTCCAAGTACGTCTGTACGATCACCACTTATTACCTTGTCTTGGGTGTACAGCCCAATCAAGACATCAGTAATCATCCAAACGATGTGAAGACCACATGTCTTCAACCACGTCTTCACCTTCAACATATCGTCGAATTAGTTATTCAGAATGGGATAAACCCAGTCTTTCTGAATAACTCGCGTATATAATAAACAAGTGCTATAAAAACACAACATATGCCAAATTCCAGTCCAGAATATTCCTTTATTCAAATATTCTTATATTTTCGAAAAGGTTCCCATTAATTTTATCAAAGATAAATTCTTTAAATTTATTCTTTAATCTTCCTTTGGAAATTATTTCAATCTAACTAAAGATGCATTAAAACTCCACTTGGTTTTAATCTTCCCAAAAATCAATATTAACGATTGTTTAACTTAGGAAATCATATCCTGTCTTTAACTGGGTTAAAGAACCAATGTCATTTAAAACACGGTTCACGATAAACCCAAAATCACATTCTACTCCATCAGCCTTTAACCGTAAATTAGCAAGTGAACAATTCCCTAAGTATTAATGTAACACCCCGTAATTCTGTTAATATTAATATTCAGAATTTAAAGAATAACTAATCTCAGATGTGAGAATTGTGGGAAACGGGTTGCGCCATTGTGTTCGTCTCGGAATTCTGGTTGAAATAGAGTCCGAGTTTGCGTGATTTGGACTTCGTATGAAGGAGATATGGCCATCGGGAGTTTCAGAAAATTCAAAATTCGAAGTCAAACAGGCTAGGCGGGAAATTTCCCGCCCAGCACCCAGGTCGACTGGGGAGTCGACTGGGCAGTCGACACCCCCAGGACCAGGTCGACTGCGCAGTCGACCTGGGTGTCGACCTGGTCCAGTCGGCCAGGTTTTGGCCAAGCCCAATCTTGAGCTACTGATGTGTCTTTAGGGCAGAGTTGGCTAATTTGACGATTCAGATTAGTTCTGAGTTGATCTGACGGTCTAAATAAATCATAAACTCTATATATACCTAGGTAGTCTCTCACTCTAAAATCACATGAAAAATAGAATAGCCAACGTCATGCCATCGCCATGGAACTCAGTGTAGCCTTCGCCAACTAAGAAGGAAGAAAGCTAATCAAAACCCTAATTCTACTCAACTCTAAAGCAAATCAAGACTCTCTTTCTTCTCAAATTGTGAGTATGATGATCTTAACAAGATTATTAGCAAACTAATTAGATTAAGATGTGATATGGATCATAAGAAAATGATGTGAATTGTCATATATGTTGTTGTAAATCTTATGCTATCATGTATGTTGTAAATCCTATGTTATGTAATGATGATATCATATATATGTTGTAATTTCCTATGCTAAGTTGCGATGCTACAAAGTCATGATGTTATTACCTATGTTGTAGTTAGCTTATGCTTGATCAAATCATGATGTTGATTATATATATATTTGGGCTATGATGATTCACATGATAAATCACATGTACCTATGCCAGTTTAGATTGATTAGTATGTATAATCTCACATATTCTATGACATCTATTTAGACCTAGAATTATGCTATAACATGTGTGAATTCTATGTGTTAGATGCTAGTTCACACCATCATTATGTTGCATAAACCACATATGCAAATTTATACATGAACTTGGGTTATGATCATATTATGTAAGTTGTGACATTTAACCAAACAAGTTGACACCTTTAGATCCATGACATGTGTAGTTTTATGCAAGTTTCACCCCTTTTATGATTAGATCTATTTTATTTGTCTATATGTTGTGATAATTTATCTTTTTGCTATGAGTTAGACTATTCGAGTCTAACGTATATTTTGTGTTGAATAAGCGAACGTATAACGTAGGGTAGGGGTAATATTAAGGATTTAATATTAAGAAATTGGGGTGCAATTGATATGATTTTGCATACCTACAGTGGATGCCATAATTGAGTCAATTATGGACACCATTAAAATTGGAATTAATTAATGATTTGAATAGGGATATATTTAAAACTGGGGTAAAAGATTATAAATGTTAATCAATGCTTAGGACACGAGGTTGGACTCGTTTGTGACGTAAAATTGCCCGGACCCGCCCGGCGAATCCAGTAGTCACAAATGTCAGCCCAATGTGAGAGGTCCTAGGCCCAAATTAAAGCATAACAGTTGTAAAGACACGAGGTTAGACTATTTTATGGTGTAAGACTGCTCGGACCCGCCCGGCAAATCCAGCTGCCGTAAATGCCAGTCTAATGTGAGAGGTCTTTATGAGGTTATGGCCTGAATGAATTAAGAAATACTTAACCAGATAAACATGTGAAGTGGGACATGGGGGTTAAGTAGGTGCCTTGGGTGGCATGAGGAATCTAGTGGTTGCCTTTAGTGGCATTTGAAATACGATTAGTAAGACTTAACCAAACACACATGTAAATGAACACGACTAAGAAGAGGGTTAAGTGGGATATACTAGTGGGGACAATCTTAGGTGGATAGCTTGTGGGGGCCCATTTCAACCAGTAACCCAAACGTATCTTTGTGGGCTCGACCCAAGTCGAGGACGGGACACGCATACTGGGCTTGACTATAAGAGGCCAAACGAGTTAGCGGTGGCAACGCAAGTCCAACGGGTTTCATATGCGTGTGTGGACCCGAGCTGGTAGGTAAGACGTTGTTGCATCGTGTAGGTATAAGCCGTGCATCCTCAAGTCGTATCGGGTTGCCACTTTAGGGGAGTGATACACCCCACTGTGGGGCCATCACGGGTATCTATGAGTAGGGAGCCGATCGAAAGCGGGTAGTGGGGTACACCTAGCGGAGATAGGGGCAGGCGACACCTATGTAGTCAGCTAGGGGTACACGAAGCTATTTATGTAATTTCTAAGTGAAGCAAGTGGGATCAACCTTTAGGGTGACTGGTGTAGTGTAGTGTAGTAATTATTCGTTAGTATTAGGCGTGCCTTTAACGTTATCTTTATCTTCTCTTCCATACCCAATAGTTCATAGACATTTCCTTGTTTTCCAGCTTATGCCTTAGCCTAGTTATTTTGATAATAGTATTGTTAGAATTATCATACTCGCTAGACTTTATGTCTGACCCCCTCAATTTCTATCTTTTTCCCCCTTCAGGTCCTCAGGGTGGGCCTAGCTCTAGCGGAGATTGATTGGATTGCTTTATCTCTCTTTTGGAAAGCTTGGACCGTTGAAGTAAAGTCCAGCTTGTTTTCTTCTTTAATCGCTATTTATGTAATGGGGTTATGTATTTTGTTTTATCAAGATGGATATTGTACTTGACTCTGATTTATGGTTTTTATGATGTAACAAACCTGTTTAATTTCCGTTGCAATGAAATAAAGTTTTAGATTTCCAAGTACTACTTATTATCTGTGTTGTTGTAATTTTTCTGTTAAATATTCACTTAAAACCTCCATGGAAGTTAATGTATTCCCTTTGTGAGTGACATTAATGGACGTGGGGTGTTACACGTGGTATCAGAGCTTAAGATTACCAGAACAGATAAAAATTTTAGAAAAACTATTTTTCTAAAGTATTTTTGGAAGAAGTGTTTTCAAAAACATGTATTGATGAGTAATTTAAAGAGGAAAGTTTTTTATGAAAAACATAATCCCTAATAGCCATATTTCTTTATCTTTCGAATTCTCCATTTTGAATCTTTCCGTTTCAGCATGGCTGAAGATCTTAACCTTCCGGAGGGTGTAACGATACCAGGATGGTATAGGAGGTTATTAGAGGCTAGGGCCGCTGCAGGTCCAGCCAATGTTCCTCCACCACCAGTTGCACCCGCTCCTCCTCCTCCTCCTCGCGCTGATACTTTTGCAAAGACATGCAAGTAATTTAAGGATATGGGTGGAAAACCTTTTCAAGGGTCAGAAACGTTTGTGGAAGCTAGAGATTGGCTTAAGGAGGTGGAAGAATTGCTAGAAATCTTTGAAGTAGAAGAAGGGAGGAAAGTCAAATTAGCAGCTTGGTTAATGAAGGGAGAGGCCTCATTTTGGTGGGAGGTCACTAATGGGGAGCGTCCTGTTGATTCTTGGGCGGATTTCAAACGTAGGTTTGAGGCAAAGTTTCTCTCAAGGGCGGGAGAGAATCTATATATGGAAAGGTTCTTGACATTAAAGCAAGGAAGCTCATCAGTGAAAGAATATATCAACAAATTTAATCAGTTAGCAAGGTTTGGCTTGGACTTAGTGAACACGCCGAAGAAGAAGGCTCTGAGGTTCGTTAATGGATTGAATGAGCCATTGCAAGGGTCGGCTATGACCCACATCCCTATGGGGGCCACCTTTGAGAAGCTAGTAGACATGGCACTCATGCACGAGGAGAAAGGCGCTAATGCTAATAAGGCACCCAAGAAGAAAGGGGATCAGAAGAAACCACAACAGCAAAACAAGAAGGGTGGTAAAGACAATAATGGCAAAGGAAAGAAAAGATGCTTTAACTGTGGGACACCCGGCCATCTCAGCAAGGATTGCAGAAAGAAAAAGAAGACTGGCTGTTTTTACTATGGCGAAGCGGGACATCTAGTGAAGGACTGTCCAAAGAAGGGGCAGAGGGCAGGGTCTATCTCGGGAGGACATGTGCAGGCTCTTATAGCACTAGGGCAGGCAAGGGGACAAGTTCAGGCTCTCGCGGTCCCACCGCTGCAAGAACGAGGTAGAACCATTTCTGTTGAAAGCTTAGTTTTTCTGTTTGATCATCCTGTCCGTACTTTATTCGATTCAGGCGCATCGCATTCGTTTATCTCTACATCATTAGTTGAATCACTGCACTTAAACACCAGTTTAGTAGAGGATCCCTTAGTTGTTTCGAATCCAATTGGGGGCTCAGCTTATTTGTCCATGATGTGATTGGATTTGAAAATTTCTATACTTAGCGTTGAGTTTAGATGTGATGCTTTTGTTTTGGGCTTCACGGGCTATGGGCTAATTTTAGGAATGGATTGGTTATCCAGAAATGGGGCCGTTCTTGATTGTGAAAGGAGAGTAGTTAGGCTCATGACTCACCTTGGCAACACTCTCGAAATCTTTTGTAATCCCATAAATTCCATTATGCTAAGTTATCTAGAATCGCTTGACGCGTCGGTGGAGAATCTACGATCTGTTAGAGTGGTCCGAGAATACTCGGATGTGTTTGAGGAGGTGAAGGGCTTGCCTCCAAAGCGGGAGATAGATTTTCGAATATATCTTATGGATAATGCAAAACCAGAATCTTTGCCAGTACGCCACATGCCTCCTCGTGAAAGGAGGGAACTCAATAAGCAAGTAAAGGAGCTGCTTGAGAAGGGGTTCATAAGACGTAGTATATCGAAGTGGGGTGCTCCAGTAGTATTTACCACGAAGGCGGATGGGTCCCTTAGACTTTGTGTGGACTATAGAGAACTTAATAAGCTAAATAAGAAGAACAGACACCCACTACCGAGGATTGACGATCTCTTTGATCAGTTAGTTGGCGCCTCAGTGTTTTCGCAGTTGGACTTAGCCACTGGTTTCCATCAGTTGAGAGTGGCTGAGGATAGCATTGACAAGACTGCCTTTAGGACTCCGGACGGTTTCACTGAATGGCTAGTGATGCCCTTCGGTTTGACGAACGCCCCCGCATACTTTGTTGATTTGATGAGTAGGGTGTTTAGGGAGTACCTTAATAAATTCGTGGTGGTCTTTGTAGATGACATCTTGATCTTTTCTAAGGACGAAGAAGAGCATACCCTACATCTTAGGGAAGTGTTAGAGACCCTTCGAACACATAATCTTAAAGCTAAATTTTCTAAGTGTCACTTCTGGAGGAAGGAAGTACGGTTCTTAGGGCACGTGGTTTCCAAAGAAGGGATAGCTGTGGATCCCGCGAAGGTGGTGGCCATCCAAGATTGGAAGGTCCCTAAAAATGCTACCGAAGTGAGAAGTTTCTTGGGGTTGGCTGGCTACTATAGGAAGTTTATCAAAGACTTCACAATGATATCAGCTCCATTAACACATTTGACGAAGAAGAACCTAGTTTTCACATGGGACATAGATTGTGATGATGCATTCCAACGTTTAAAGAGAGATTTGACCTCAGCTCCAGTCTTAGTGCTGCCAGACGAGAATAAGCCATTTACTGTTTATACCGATGCTTGTGGGACAGGACTCGGCGCAGTCTTAATGCAAGAGGGTATGGTAATAGCCTATGGTGGAAGGTAGTTGAGGGTGCATGAGAAAAATTACCCTACACATGACCTAGAGTTAGCCGCAATTGTTTTCGCGCTTAAGTCTTGGTGTCATTATCTTCTTGGCGAGAAATTCGAATTGTTCACTGACCACAAATCTTTAAAATACTTATTCTCTCAGAAGGACTTGAACTTAAGGCAGCAAAGGTGGATGGAGTTCTTAGCGTACTACGATTTCGAAATAACATATACCCCTGGCAAGGGTAATGTGGTGGCAGACGCCTTAAGTAGGAAAAGGGTGTCCTTGAGTCCGTTGTTTGTTGAACGGCGAAACTTAGAATTCATCTCTATGTTTGATTTTAGACCTTCCGTTGACTTTGTACCCGGTTTGCTAGCATCCTTGGAGGTCAGACCTACGCTTTTGGAACGGATTGGTGAGGCACAGCGAGACGACCCACAGTTGGTTGAGTTAGTAGAAAAGCTCAAAAGAGGGGAGTCATCAAGCCATCTCCGTAGGTATACCCTAGATGATAAGGGTTGGTTACGTAGGGATAGTAGACTTTGTGTACCACGAGATGAGGACTTGAGGAAGACTATTCTTGATGATGCACATCGTTCGAAGATGACCATTCATCCCGGCGGGGACAAGATGTACAAAGACATGAAGCGAGTTTTCTTTTGGGCCGGTATGAAGAGGGATGTGGCCGAGTATGTTGCTAGATGCTTGGTGTGCCAACAAGTAAAAGCGGAGCAAAAGAAACCCGGTGGGTTGCTTCACCCATTGGAGGTTCCACTATGGAAATGGGAAAGTGTCTTGATAGACTTTGTGGATGGATTACCAAGATCAAGGAAGGGTAATATGGGGATTTGGGTTATAGTATATAGACTTATTAAGAGCGCCCATTTTATTCCTGTGAAGAGTAAGAGGACTGCTCCATGGTTAGATTCCGTATACGTCCGAGAGATAGTTCGTTTGCATGGTGTTCCTTCTAGCATAGTAAGCGACCGCGATCCTATCTTCACTAGCGAATTTTGGAAGAGCTTACAAGAAGCGGTAGGGACTCAGCTATGTTTGAGCACCGCATATCATCCTCAGACGGATGGCCAAACTGAGAGGGTGAATCGTATTCTAGAGGACCTTTTGAGGCTATGTATCCTAGACTTTGGGGGTACATGGGAAGAGCATCTTCCATTGGTAGAGTTCGCATATAATAACAGCTTTCAATCTAGCATTGGCATGGCACCTTTCGAAGCTCTTTATGGACGACCTTGTCGTTCACCTACATGTTGGTGGGAATCTACGGATAAGATCTTACTTGGGCCCGATATGATTAGAGAGACTTCGGAAAATATCAACTTGATTCGAAGGAGGATGAAGATGGGGCAAGATAGGCAGAAATCTTATGCGGATAAGAGGAGGACAGATCTTGAGTTTGATGTTGGGGACATGGTCTTTATCAAAGTGTCTCCATTACGGAACGTTGTTCGCTTTGGGCCCGTTGGGAAATTAGCACCAAGGTTCGTAGGGTCGTTTCCTATTAAGGAGAAGATTGGACAGATGGCGTATAGAGTGGAGTTGCCTGAGATACTTAGTGGTGTACACGACGTATTCCATGTGTCACATTTGAGGAAGTGCTTGCTTGAGACCGCGGAGGTGGTAGAGCCGAGCTTGCTTAGAGAGGTGGAGATAGAGCGTGATGCGACGATTCGACGAGCTCCTACATGCATTCTTGGGTCAGAGATCAAGAAGTTGAGGAATCGAGAGGTCAGACTAGTCAAAGTGCAATGGGGAGATGATGAGAGCAACGCTACTTGGGAGACAGAAGCGAAGATGTGTTCGTTGTACACTTTTCTTTTTGAGGGTGTGTCCTTTAATTTCTCCTTTATCGCTTATCTAGTACTTATCTTATCTTTAGAGTATCCTCTCGCTAGTATCTTTGACCTTTAGTTAGGATAATCCTATGGTTGAAACATGTGTTTGAGACATGTTATGTATGATGGATGCAAAGTGGATGCAAGTGTTTGCTAGTGGTTGCTCGTGGACGCATATACACACACTGTTAGGCACTAGATCGGCTCAGTCACTTCATATTGCATATTGCATATATATGGATGTATTTAGTAAAATGGATGTATGAGGATTTTTTTTATCATATGGATGCTGCATTCAGATGATGATTGTGCACGCATATAGAGATAATATGTAGCATTAAGAAACTTTTGCATACATAATGGATGCATGGCACTATCATGATTTGCATTAAGGAGGTCAACTGAATCAGTGGACCGCCTGATTTTGCATTAGATATGGACATATACACACACTGTGCATTTAAACATGAAAGCATTAGAAGTCTATAAGGACAATGGATGCATGTGTTTGATGGTTGAGTAGATGTACGATTGGATGTTAGGATATACATTCTTCTTGACTTGAAGATTTCGGGGTCGAAATCCTTTAAGGAGGGGAGAATATAACACCCCGTAATTATGTTAATATTAATATTCACAATTTAAAGAATAACTAATCTCAGACGTGAGAATTGTGGGAAACGGGTTGCGCCATTGTGTTCGTCTCGGAATTCTGGTTGAAATAGAGTCTGAGTTTGCGTGATTTGGACTTCATATGAAGGAGATATGGCCATCGGAAGTTTCAGAAAATTCAAAATTCGAAGTCAAACAGGCTAGGCAGGAAATTTCCCGCCCAGCACCCAGGTCGACTGGGCAGTCGACACTCCCAGGATGAGGTCGACTGCGCAGTCGACCTGGGTGTCGACCTGGTCCAGTCGGCCAGGTTTTGGCCAAGCCCAATCTTGAGCTGCTGATGTGTCTTTAGGGCTGAGTTGGCTAATTTGACGGGTCAGGTTAGTTCTAAGTTGATCTGACGGTCTAAATAAATCCTAAACTCTATATATACCTAGGTAGTCTCTCACTCTAAAATCACTTGAAAAATAGAATAGCCACCATCATGCCATCGCCATGGAACTCAGTGTAGCCGCCGCCAACTAAGAAGGAAGAAAGCTAATCAAAACCCTAATTCTACTCAACTCTAAAGCAAATCAAGACTCTCTTTCTTCTCTAATTGTGAGTATGATGATCTTAACAAGATTATTAGCAAACTAATTAGATTAAGATGTGATATGGATCATAAGAAAATGATGTGAATTGTCATATATGTTGTTGTAAATCTTATGCTATCATGTATGTTGTAAATCCAATGTTATGTAATGATGATATCATATATATGTTGTAATTTCCTATGCTAAGTTGCGATGCTACAAAGTCATGATGTTATTATCTATGTTGTAGTTAGCTTATGCTTGATCAAATCATGATGTTGATTATATATATATATTTGGGCTATGATGATTCACATGATAAATCACATGTACCTATGCCAGTTTAGATTGATTAGTATGTATAATCTCACATATTCTATGATATCTATTTAGACCTAGAATTATGCTATAACATGTGTGAATTCTATGTGTTAGATGCTAGTTCACACCATCATTATGTTGCATAAACCACATATGCAAAGTTTATACATGAACTTGGGTTATGATCATATTATGTAAGTTGTGACATTTAACCAAACAAGTTGACACCTTTAGATCCATGACATGTGTAGTTTTATGCAAGTTTCACCCCTATTATGATTAGATCTATTTTATTTGTATATATGTTGTGATAATTTATCTTTGTGCTATGAGTTAGACTATTCGAGTCTAACGTATATTTTGCGTTGAATAAGCGAACGTATAACGTAGGGTAGGGGTAATATTAAGGATTTAATATTAAGAAATTGGGGTGCAATTGATATGATTTTGCATACCTTAAGTGGATGGCCATAATTGAGTCAATTATGGACATCATTAAAATTGGAATTAATTAATGATTTGAATAGGGATATATTTAAAACTGGGGTAAAAGATTATAAATGTTAATCAATGCTTAGGACACGAGGTTGGACTCGTTTGTGACGTAAAACTGCCCGGACCCGCCCGGCGAATCCAGTAGTCACAAATGTCAGCCCAATGTGAGAGGTCCTAGGCCCAAATTAAAGCTTAACAGTTGTAAAGACACGAGGTTAGACTCTTTTATGGTGTAAGACTGCCCGGACCCGCCCGGCAAATCCAGCTGCCATAAATGCCAGTCTAATGTGAGAGGTCTTTATGAGGTTATGGCCTAAATGAATTAAGAAATACTTAACCAGATAAACATGTGAAGTAGGACATGGGGGTTAAGTAGGTGCCTTGGGTGGCATGAGGAATCTAGTGGGTGCCTTTAGTGGTATTTGAAATACGATTAGTAAGACTTAACCAAACACACATGTAAATGAACATGACTAAGAAGAGGGTTAAGTGGGATATACTAGTGGGGACAAGCTTAGGTGGATAGCTTGTGGGGGCCCATTTCAACCAGTAACCCAAACGTATCTTTGTGGGCTTGACCCATGTCGAGGACGGGACACGCATACTGGGCTTGACTATAAGAGGCCAAACGGGTTAGCGGTGGCAACGCAAGTCCAACGGGTTTCATATGCGTGTGTGGACCCGGGCTGGTAGGTAAGACGTTGTTGCATCGTGTAGGTATAAGCCGTGCATCCTCAAGTCATATCGGGTTGCCACTTTAGGGGAGTGATACACCCCACTGTGGGGCCAGCACGGGTATCTACGAGTAGGGAGCCGATTGAAAGTGGGTAGTGGGGTACACCTAGCGGAGATAGGGGTAGGCGGCACCTATGTAGTTAGCTATGGGTACACGAAGCTATTTATATAATTTCTAAGTGAAGCAAGTGGGATCAACCTTTAGGGTGACTGGTGTGGTGCAGTGTAGTAATTATTCGTTAGTATTAGGCGTGCCTTTAACATTATCTTTATCTGCTCTTCCATACCCAATAGTTCATAGACATTTCCTTATTTTCCAGCTTATGCCTAAGCCTAGTTATTTTGATAATAGTATTGTTAGAATTATCATACTCGCCAGACTTTATGTCTGACCCCCTCTATTTCTATCTTTTTTCCCCCTCCAGGTCCTCAGGGTGGGCCCAGCTCTAGCGGATTTTGATTGTATTGCTTTATCTCTCTTTTGGAAAGCTTGGACCGCTGAAGTAAAGTCCAGCTTGTTATCTTCTTTAATGGCTATTTATGTAATGGGGTTATGTATTTTGTTTTATCAAGATGGATATTGTACTTGACTCTGATTTATGGTTTTTATGATGTAACAAAACTGTTTAATTTCCGTTGCAATGAAATAAAGTTCTAGATTTCCAAATACTACTTATTATCTGTCTTGTTGTAATTTTTCTGTTCTATATTCACTTAAAATCTCCATGTAAATTAATGCATTCCCTTTGTGAGTGACATTAGTGGACGTGGGGTGTTACAAATAACCCCGAAGGCCGAAACCAACATCAGATCAATAACCAGGAAACCATTCAACTTAACTAATCTCCAGTTAGTTTCTGATTTTCTTAACTCCATTGGGTCTAAGAGCAGTATTATTAAAGATACCGTTCACGACAACCCAAAATCTTATTCCTATCTTTAACTGGGTTAAAGAACCAATGTCCTTTAAAACATGGTTCACGATAAACCCAAAATCACATTCCATTCCATCAGCCTTTAACCGTAAATTAGCAAGTGAACAATTCCCTAAGTATTAACCCCGAAGGAATAAACCAACATCAGATCAATACCCAGGAAACCATTCAACTTAACTAATCTCCAGTTAGTTTCTGATTTTCTTAACTCCATTGGGTCTAAGAACAATAGTATTAAAGACACCATTCCCGACAACCCAAAATCTTATTCCATTGTTAATCGGGTTAAAGAACAAGTGTTATTTAAAACACCGTTCACGATAAACCCAAAGACCAATTTCAATTCCATTCCAATTAAATATCAATTAATTGGTACACTTCATTAAATATAAATAAAAAGATTTAATCTTTTCTCAACTGGGTTCAAGAATAATGTTAATGAAGACACCATTCACGAGAAACCCAAAATCCCATTTGATATTAAATACAAGGCTCTAAATAGAAAATATATCGGCATATATTCAGTACCAAATACTACAACCAACAAATATCGTATTGGAAATAATGATATAAGTATATCTTTCAAATTTCCATAACAATATCTGTATAATCACGAAATCCAACATCGAAATATCCTGAAGACAATTTCGATTCAAATCCATTTCCAATTTATATATTGGAAATTCTAGTTATTTTTAAAACCATTTCAAATCCAATTTATTTATTTTAAAAATAATTAGATTATAATTCTAGCTCAAAATTAGTTCATTTCGATAAAAATCTTTTTTTATCTTTTCAAATATGAAATTTTTCATCCTAATTCTTTCCAAATCATTTCTTATGCTTTTACACTAATTGTTGATATTTTTAATAATTTTATCAACGCCCGTACAGTCGATTTTCATAAACGGCCATCGAACTACGCTTAAAACGACCATTTCCAAATTCGATTTGGACATAATTCCAAATCCAACCGTTAGATTTCAAATCTCTAATGTTCATTAGAAATCTCTTTTCAATATGAACCCAATGGTTCCGGTTTTAGGAGAATCCGACGGTCGGATCTCCCGTAATGTCCGTTCGAATGCAATGGTCGAAATTCACGAACTGTCGCAGCGCGACGCTTCTATTCAGGCCATTATATATATATATATATATATAATATACAATAATTATTATATATATTTCATCGATTTCCATTTAAAAAGTATTTTACAAATCGTTTTAAATTCGTTTCCAAAACGATTTCAACTTCATATTCGATTTTAAATCAAAATTGAATATTCCATATCATCGATATATAAATGATAGTATTTTCAAAACATTAGATTTTGAAATCAATTCCTTTTCGATATTCATTATAAAAAATGAATAAAATTGATATAAATATTGTTCACGTCAAAATGGCGTTAATTTAATCAACACGGCTTTATATATTTAAATATATTCGTGTCCATCCCAAATCGGACATCAAAATCACATTTTGATCTATTACTGAATATTATTTTAAAATAATCGTTATTTTAAAATATTCATTCTTTCTGAATTGGAATCAGACACAGTCAATTACCATATAATTCGATTTATATGGATTTCATACACACATGCATACAACAATAATTAAATACAGTCAACCATCATCCAGAGTGCATTCTTACACTGAATAAGCATTAAATATAAATATTCAACGCTTACACAGCTTGTCAACCAATCGGTTGACATACAGCTAATTATTGGGACTAGTGTATGTCATATATCATCCCAATACCTGTGTGGGGTTTCAATCAACAAATAATGAATTTATTTGTGTAGTTGGGCGATGTGTAAAATTTATCGTCCCAATCAATATCAGTCAAATGTGTGTACATAAACAAATCGTCGATTTGTTTATAAATAATTATTTTATTCATATACATGCTAAAAATTATATCTTTAACTATAAAATATTTTATTCCATTCTATATCACACAATCAATTTTCACAACACATCAATCAAACAAACAAGTCATCCATGGTCTGTGGATGACGGGTGTCGGGTGCTGCTAAGCTCCGTCTGCATCCTAGTATATATTTTAACTAGAAAAAAAATAAAAGTGAGAATTTCTCACCTTTGGGTTCCACTCCGCCATTCTCTATTTCTAAACGGCTCGGATATGCCCAAAATTCCAATGCGACCTTTTCCCGTTGTTCATATATAAAAATCATATTTTTGTCACTTCATTCTAATAAATAAAAATCATATTTTTATTTCTACTTCATATATTTTTACAACGCTTCGTTCTATATAAAAATTATATTTTTATATTTCTACCTCTTATATAAAGATCGAATTTTTATTTCGCTTCATATATAATAAAAATAGAATTTTTATCTAAATGATATCCATATAAAGATCGTATCTTTATCATAATGAAAACATTATAAAAATCGTATTTTTGTTTATAAAAATCACATTTTTATAATTCTTCCTACAAAATAAAAATTATATTTTTATCGCCATTCTACATATAAAAATCATATTTTTAAGTTGCTGCTTTATACATAAAAATCATATCTTTTTATAAACAAAAATCTTAACTTTCATATGAAGGAAAATCATATCTTTTATATCTAAAAATATAATCTTTCATGAACTAAAAATCTAGACTTTATGATATATAAAGAAAAACTAATATTTCCTTAACTAAAATTAATTCTTTTCATAGCTAAAAATCACCTCTTTATAATTTCAAAAATTAAATCTTTATAAACTGAAAAATCCTATGTTTATAAACTGAAAATCAAAAGAGAAAGAAAATAAAAAAACTCACATTTACTATGGAAGGAGGGGGTTTTGCTGTGGATCGAGGAAGGGGGGTGTGTGTGTGCTGTGATCAAGGAGGGGGAGGGATGCTGAGGCTCGCAGGTGGCAGGGAGGTTCGGCAAGGGTGGTGGATGGCTTCTTCCGTCGATCTAGGGTTTGGGGGGGCGTTGGGACGTCGAATCGGGCTGGAGAGGGAGGGGGTTCGCGCGAGGAGGGAGGAGGAGCTAGGGGGAGAGGGTACGGTGGTGCACCTGGGTGGCGGCAGCGCTGAATCGGGGGGTCTGGGCAATAACGGGTTTTGGGTTTCTTTTTTTATTTGACCTGTTGACTTAATGAGAGAGAGAGGGGAGAGATATATAATATATATTATTTATTTATTTAATCCCATAAAGTAACCTTTTAATTTGAACTCAAAATCAGAACCACCGACAGTTGCCACTAGCAAATTGCCCCCATTCCGAATACAATGGGATATGTTCGGTAAGCTGATTCGACTGTTTCAATCAATTTCCGTCAAAATATAAATATAAATATATATATTGAATTTGAACGCATATTTCAATTTATCGGGGCCACATACGGAATCTAAAAATTCCAGAAAAAATATTTCTAGCTTCGTATTGACGACACGGTCCTAACGTAACCAATTTAATCAAATTTGGAGACTGTTTGAAAAATGGCCACATTCTGGTCGATCCAAATTGACTTAAACTGTCAAAACACGTTTTCCTGTGCCACGCTCACATATTGACCCCAAGAATTATGAAAATTGGAATCTAGCAATAACTTGACATCCTGAATCCAACAAAAGTGGTTTCTTCGAAAACGGAGGTCGTTAGCAAAATTTCCATTTTTAAGGGCTAAAATTCCATAGCGACTATTCTGAATTTTCAATTAGGCATAACTTTTTATTCCCGCTATGAAATTTCAATTTTTTGGGTTCGTTGGAAAAATATCTTCAAATAGATTCTAATATTTTTGGTTTTGCTAAAATTCAGTTTATTTTGAATCCTGTACATTCATTCGAAATTTGAAATCAAAATTTCAAACTACCGCGCCATTTTTAATTCCTTTTAAAATTAAAAATAAATATTTATATTCCAACTACGATCTATATAAATATATACGTTCTAATTCTATTCAAAACAAATTTCTCATCGTTATTATTTAAAATAAATCATTTTAAATATCCAAAATTCATCAAAATTGCCAAAATAAAAAATTTAAATTGGTTCGGATTTTCCGGATTGTTACAGTCTCCCCCACTTAAAATCTTTTCGTCCCCGATAAGGAACAGAGCTGAAAGTTGTTTTACTAATCAACTCAACTTTCATTATTTTCATTATGGCTTAAGTTCTTCAACTTTTCAGTTTCAAAGAACTTTCCAAATTTTTCAAAAAATTTGGCTAAGTCCCTAAACTTTCGAAAAATTTCGCCATAACCTCCCCTATACGGGAGCACCAGGAAAATTCCCAAACCGCCACACGGGCCTCTGCAATCAAAAAGAAAAAGAAACAGCCAAGCGGCTAGCTAATCGGCTCATAAAATCATCAAAAACCCCAAGAAATACAATAAACATGTACCTATTTGTCGGGCAAACAATTTTATTCCACTGCTTAGCTTCCCTGCTATGACCTGTTCAATGTATATACATGTACATGTATGCAATTTCAAACAATTTTCAATTTAGTTCAATATTTGATACAATTTGGTTATATGTACCGTTCTTTCACATAATGGTTTTATTAGATAACAAATAATCATACAACACAACCATCAATCAATTAGTAAATTAATGTTTCAATTTCATAATTTTGACATATATACAGAAAATCTTGTTTTTGATGCCAGTTTACAACAATAAGCCCTATCTAGTTTTGGTTCTCACACCAGTCAATTGGAAATATATAGACGTCCCACTTTCGAAACTCGAACATAAACTACTGATGCTGACATGTCAATCACCAGTATCATCAGAGTCATCTCCGGGTGACTAGAGTGTGATTCTATATCCATCTAGTATATTTGAGACTTTCAATACACATGGATCAGACGTATATTAAAATCTCTATATACTTGATTGTCCAAATCAATTTAAAATAAATATCCAAATACGAATAATAAAGTTTAAATTTTCAAAACAAAACTCATTTTCAATTTTATTTTAAAAATATCACTCTTCACCCTCGTTCTAGGATACTACTAATCCTATCTCTAACGAGTCATTCTCATTGGATATTACTAATCCAATCTCTGATAAATTCTTTCGTTTGGTTCTAACGTGTCTTGTTCTCCGAGCTCTATAAACTAGAGCTCTGATACCACTGTAAGGACCCGAACTTCCCCGTCTCCGAAGAGAAGATAAAGAACGGATTGCATTGAGGACAAGACGAATCAGAACACAAACAGAAGAACATTTCGTTGTTATTACAACAATTTACATCAGAATACAAGAATATACAGAGTATGAATAAATATTACACATTCACTAAATATCAGAGATTTACAGGTTACAATGCAGCGGAAAATAAAACAAAACACAACTGAAAGGAATATATGGATACAAAGCTTTTCAAATATCATTCCAGCTATAAACCAGGATCCTATGTATATAAATCTGCAAAACCAAAACTACTAGCTACCCATGTAGAAAATAGGGGCACCCAGAGTTTAGGTTAAACAACAAACTCCAGGTCAGTTATGTGACTAATGTGAGAACTAAAACAGTTATTTAAAACTTTACTTTAAATCAGATATATCAAGGGACCACTCCGTATAACACGGAATGGGTTTCCTCCCAAGAATACCAGTACATAAAACAAAACAATGCAATGCTTTTTGGAAATATGAAGCTATTATAAGACCCAGGTCCCATCGTACAATGCAACGCAAGCCAGAGGATAGGGTTTTCCCTTATAATAGCCAAGCATGCTTGGTATGTTTAAAATAAATCATTTGATACTATTTTAAGTGCATAGTGTATAAAACAACTTCAAATATAAATGTATCAATCCTAGACGGCATGGGTACCATATATCATGTTGCCAATACTAGGCTCTACAATTAAAACCGCAATTGTCACGTATTGGAAGTGGGATTTCCATCTGTGAACCAAGGCAAGGGATCGTCCTTACCGCTTTGAGACGCTCTAGCCCGTGTCTCAGGAACAGCCGCAACTACACCTTGGATCTTCAGGGCCAGTCCACACGGAGTGGATTAAAATGCTTGAACAATGTATTTCCCCACCCTATGGGGCGTAAACTGGTCATATCCCGACCAAACTATTGGCCCCGGAACGACCGATATAACCAAGGCGCCTCGCTATCCATCATCCACCTAAGTAAAATGTCGGGGCTTGTAAAACGCTGACACCACTCCTAGCTAGAAGGAAACGCATGCCCTCCCTGTAGTCCTCTCCCGTTTCTGGTTCACACCGGGCTGTGGGGCTCGCGAACTAATGCTACACAAAGCTACGCTATATTAAAGTCATGCTTTGATCATCAACCACAAGACTCTGCTTTTCGATAGAAGCCTTGATCATTTGCATCTCAGCATGCCGCACAGGCAATTCACACTATGCAACCGATGTCTATCAATCACACAGAATGAAATCCGATGTCAGACGCACATCCATAAACAAATTTGTTCTGAGTCTGAACGGAACCGGAGGCACCTTATTCCTCCCTTATATGTCCAATACAGGGGAGAGGTCCTCGCATATCCGGTCGATCTCCAAGTACGTCTGGACGATCACCATTTATTACCTTGTCTTGGGTGTACAGCCCAATAAAGACATCAGTAATCATCCAAACGATGTGAAGACCTCCTGTCTTCAACTGCCGTCTTCATCCTTGACATATCATTGAATCAGTTTTTCAAAATGGGATACACCCGATCTTTCTGAATAACTCGCGTATATAATAAACAAGTGCTATAAAAACACAATATACGCTTTATTCCAGTCCAGAATATTCCTTTATTCAAATATTCTTATACTTTAGGAAAGATTCCCATTAATTTTATCAAAGATAAATTCTTTAAATTTATTCTTTAATCTTCCTTTGGATATCATTTCAATCTAATTAAAGATGCATTAAAACACCACTTGGTTTTAATCTTACCAAAAATCAATATTAACGATTGTTTAACTTGGGAAATCATATCCTGTCTTTAATTGGGTTAAAGAACCAATGTCATTTAAAACACGATTCACGATAAACCCAAAATCACATTCTACTCCATCAGCCTTTAACTGCAAATTAGCAAGTAAACAATTCCCTAAGTGTTAACCCCGAAAGCCGAAACCAACATCAGATCAATACCCAGGAAACCATTCAACTTAACTAATCTTCAGTTAGTTTCTGATTTTCTTAACTCCATTGGGTCTAAGAACAGTATTATTAAAGATACCATTCATGACAACCCAAAATCTTACTCCTGTCTTTAACTGGATTAAAGAACTAATGTCCTTTAAAACACGGTTCACGATAAACCCAAAATCACATTCCATTCCATCAGCCTTTAACTGTAAATTAGCAAGTGAACAATTCCCTAAGTATTAAACCCGAAGGCCGAAACCATCATCAGATCAATACCCAGGAAACCATTCAACTTAACTAATCTCCAGTTAGTTTCTGAATTTCTTAACTCCATTGGTTCTAAGAACAGTATTATTAAAGATACCATTCCTGACAACCCAAAATCTTATTCCATTATTAATCGGGTTAAAGAACATGTGTTATTTAAAACACCGTTCACGATAAACCCAAAGACCAATTTCAATTCCATTCCAATTAAATATCAGTTAATTGGTATAATTCATCAAATCTAAATAAAAAAGATTTAATCTTTTCTCAACTGGGTTCAAGAATAGTGTTAATGAAGACACCATTCACGACAAATCGAAAATCCCATTTGATATTAAATACAAGGCTCTGAATAGAAAATGTATCGGCTTGTATTCAATATCAAATACTACAGCCAACAAATATCGTATTGGAAATAACGATATAAGTATATCTTTCAAATTTCCATAACAATATCTGTATAATCACGAAATCCAACATCGAAATATCTCAACGACAATTTCGATTTAGATCCATTTCCAATTTATATATTGGAAATTCTGGTTATTTTTAAAACCATTTTAGATCCAGTTTAATTATTTTAAAAATAATTGGATTATAATTCTAATTCAAAACTAGTTCATTTTGGTAAAAATCTATTTTTATCTTTTTAAATATGACATTTTTCATCCCAATATTTTCAAAATCATTTCTTATGATTTTACACTAATTTTTGATATTTTTAATAATTTTATCAAGGCCTGTACAGTCGATTTCCATAAACAGCCATCGAACTGCGCTTACAGTGACCTTTTCCAAATTTGATTTGGACATAATTCCAAATCCAACCATTAGATTTCAAATCTTTAATATTCTTTAGAAAGCTCTTTTTGATACAAACCCAATGGTTCCGGTTTTAGGAGAATCCGATGGGCGGATCTCCCGTAATGTCCGTTCGATGTCAATGGTCAAAATTCACGAACTATCGCAGCGCGGCGCGTTCTATTTCGGCCATTACATATATACATATATATATACATATATATACATATATATATATATATATATATTTCATTGATTTCCATTTTAAACGTATTTTATAAATCATTTTAAATTCGTTTTCAAAACGATTTAAACTTCATATTCAATTTCAAATCAAAATTGAGTATTCCATATCATCGATATATAAATGATAGTATTTTCAAAACATTCGATTTTGAAATAAATTCCTTTTCGATATTCATTATAAAAATGAATAAAGTTGATATAAATATCGTTCAAGTCAAAATGGCGTTAATCTAATCAACACGGCTTTATATATTTAAATATATTCGTGTCCATCCCAAATCGGACATCAAAATAACATTTTGATCTATTACTGAATAATATTTTTCGTTATTTTAAAATAATCGTTATTTTAAATTATTCATTCTTTCTGAACTGGAATCAAACACAGTCAATTACCATATAATTCGATTTATATGGATTTCATACACACATGCATACAACAATAATCAAACACAGTCAACCATCATCCAGAGTGCATTCTTACACTTCATAAGCATTAAATATAAATATTCAACACTTACACAGTTTGTCAACTAATCGATTGATATACAGCTAATTACTGGAACTAGTGTATGTCATATATCATCTGGTACCCGTGTAGGGTTTCAATCAACAAATAATGAATTTATTTGTGCAGTCGGGTGATGTGTAAAATTTATCGTCCTAATCAATATCAGTCAAATGTGTGTACATAAACAAATCGTTCGATTTGTTTATAAATATTTATTTTATTCATATACATGTTAAAAATTATATTTTAACTATAAAATATTTTTAACTATAAAATATCTTATTCCATTCCATATCGCACAATCAATTTTCACAACACATCAATCAAACAAACAAGTCATCCATGGTCTGTGGACAACGGGGGTCGGGTGCTGCTAAGCACCATCTGCATCCTAGTATATATTTTAACTAGAAAATAAAATAAAAGTGAGAAGTTCTCACCTTTGGGTTCCACTCCGCCATTCTCTATTTCTGAACCGCTCAGATATGCCCAAAATTCCAATGCGATCTTTTCTCGCTATTCATATATAAAAATCATATTTTTATCACTTCATTCCAGTAAATAAAAATTATATTTTTATTTCTACTTCATATATTTTTACAACTCTTCTTTCTATATAAAAATTATATTTTTATATTTCTACCTCTTATATAAAGTTAAATTTTTATTTCACTTCATATATAATAAAAATCGAATTTTTATCTTAATGATATCCATATAAAGATCGTATCTTTATCATAATGAAAACATTATAAAAATCATATTTTTATTTATAAAAATCATATTTTTATTTATAAAAATCATATTTTTATTTATAAAAATCACATTTTTATAATTCTTCTTACAAAATAAAAATTATATTTTTATCGCCATTCTACATATAAAAATCATATTTTTAAGTTGCTAGTTCATACATAAAAATCATATCTTTTTATAAACAAAAATCTTAACTTTCATACGAAGGAAAAATCATATCTTTTATATCTAAAAATATAATCTTTCATGAACTAAAAATCTAAACTTTAAGATATATAAAAAAACTAATCTTTCCTTTAATAAAATTAATTCTTTTCATAGCTAAAAATCACCTCTTTTTGATTTCAAAAATTAAATCTTTTTAAACCGAAAAATCCTATGTTTATAAACTGAAAATCAAAAGAGAAAGAAAATAATAAAACTCACATTTACTATGGAAAGAGGTGGTTTCGCTGTGGATCGAGGAAAGGGGGCGTGTGTGTGCTGCGATCAAGGAGGGGGAGGGGTGCTGAGGCTCGCAGTGGAAGGGAGGTTCAGCGAGGGTGGTGGGTGGCTTCTTCCATCGATCTAGGGTTTGGGGGGCGTTGGGCGTTGAATCGGGTTGGAGAGGGAGGGGGTTCGTGCAAGGGAGGAGGACCTAGGGGGAAGGGGTGCGGTGGCCCACCTGGGCGGCGGCGCTGAATCGGAGGGATGGTCTGGGCAACGATGGGTTTTGGGTTTCTTTTCTTTTCTTTTTTCTTATTTAACCTATTGACTTAATGAGAGAGAGAGGGGAGAGATATGTAATATATATTATTTTTTATTTAATCCCATAAAGTAACCCTTTAATTCGAACTCCAAATCACACCTACCGATTGTCGCTACTAGCTAATTACCCCCATTCCGAACACAATGGGATATGTCCGGTAAGCCGATTCGACTGCATTTTTCGTCAAAATCAAAATATAAATATATATATTGAATTTGAACGCACATTTCAATTTATCAGGGTCACATACGGAATTCAAAAATTCCATAAAAATTATTTCTAGCTTCGTATTGACGATACGGTCCTAACAAAACCAATTTCATCAAATTCGGAGGCTGTGTGCAAAATGGCCACTTTCTGGTCGATCCAAATTAACTGAAACTGTCAAAACACATTTTCTTGTGCCACGTTCACATATTGACCCCAAAAATTATGAAAATTGGAATCTAGCAATACCTTGACATCTGGATCCAACAAAAGTGGTTTCGTCAAAAATGGAGGTCATTTGCAAAATTTCCATTTTTAAGGGCTAAAATTCCATAGCGACTATTCTGAATTTTCAATTGGGCATAGCTTTTTATTCCCGCTATAAAATTTCAATTTCTCGGATTCCTTGGAAAGATATTTTCAAATAGATTCTAATATTTTTAGTTTCGCTAAAATCCTATTTATTTTGAATCTTGTACATTCATTTGAAATTTGAAATCGAATTTTCAAACTACCGCGCCATTTTCAATTCCTTTTAAAATTAAAAATAAATACTTATATTCCAACTACGATCTATATAAATATATACATTCTAATTCTATTCAAAATAAATTTCTCGTCGTTATTATTTAAAATAAATCATTTTAAATATCCAAAATTCATCCAAATTGCCAAAATAATTTTTTTAAATTGGTTCGGATTTTCCGGGTTGGTACAGTTCGGTTATAGTAAGGTAAAAACCGTCCATGTTTATGTGCGGGCTGGTTTTACTATTACCCTTTATTTCAAAGTTTTTCAAAGTTAAACAATATGGATGTTATTTATAAACTTGGTGAATATTCTCACGCCAATTCACCAAACTGATCCTTGGCGTTTGTAATGTCTCGGGTCAGCCCGAGTTACAGTTTCAGGTTATCAAATGTTGTGGAGTTCAAAGACGAGTTGGATGAGTCAAAACGTATGGTATATAGTATTGTTAGATTGAGACCCGTTCTTAGCACACGAAGAGTTTTGGAAGAAGTTGGAGTTGAAGTCTTCGTAAGAATCGCACATGGAGAGTGTTAGAAGAATCCAGACGTATGATATATAATATTATTCCGTTGTGTGTTGTATTGAGGACATGTAACTATAACTGTCCAGATCCTTTGATTGCTGTACTCTGATGATTGTAAGTATATATATTTTTAAGCTTTCAATAAAGTTGTTTCTATATTATATTTTATTCCGCTGCGATGTGAGATCCTATGTGGTGTTGATTCCTCTTCTTATTCTTTTATTCTAATAATTCTTTCTTTTCTCATCCTCTAATTTTCTTTCTATTAAAGATTCGTATTTTCATGCATTTTGGGTTGAACGTGTGAAATAGTAGTTAACTCAAAAGGTACGGATTTACAGGCCTTTATAGCCTCCCTCCACGGCCGACTGGAAGATTATCCAACGATACCATCTAAACACCTTAACCCCCTTTGTGCATGACATAAGCCCTAGCTCACCAGTCTCCTCCGTTTGTCCCTAAAATGGCCACGAACATAGCATCTTTTCGATCAGAATCTGGCAAAGCCGCTACCTAAACACCATCACAACCATTGTTGAGATTAAAGCTCTCAACGAGCAGAACATTTTTCTGTTTGGTGATATTTCGAATTGATGAAAGGATTTTCGTGAATTTGAAGAAGAACGATATGATTTTCTAACCGTTAGTTTAGTCCGTGGAGGTGTTGAAGCAAACTTAACCACATAGGCTTAGAAATTAGGGTTACCGTACATTCATAATTGAAAAATATTAATATTTAAATATATACGAAACTTACGTCGTATGTTTCAAGCAAAAACCTCCTCATACGACCTTCGGTTGAAATGAAAATTGAAATCCTCATAATTAAATATTCTGTACATGATGGAAAAAGTTTCGTCGAATTCCGAGGTTGTATGTAAAAGTTCATTATAATTGCACAATGTAAATTAGTACACGTTTAAATTGCATACAGTCACAAAATAAATCCAAAAATCTTGAAACTTAAAATCTTACAATAATTAATTACTATGGATTTTATAAAATTAATTCGTTGAAACCCAAGATCTTTTCAAAATTGTTTATTCTTAAGTTTCATATTAAATCGATAACATGATTAAATAAAAATCTAGGCATTTACAATTCCAACGATCAAATGGTAAGTCCGATCGATAAGAAAATCGAAATCTTACAATAATTTACTAATATGGATTCAATGGCACAATTTCTGACGCGTTCCGGGACTGTTATCCCGGAACGACATTTCACTCGTAAAACGACGATATAATTGGACACCAAATTACCTAGCTTTCAAAAATAACAAATCATACGTATCCTGACTCTAAACGTCAATGCGAATTCAATGAACATGTCTCGCATCTTAATTCGATCATTAGCTCAAGTTACAAATAAACTCCTCCTAATCAAATCAAATTCATTTCATTTAATTAAATGTTATGTAGAATAGCTGTGCGTTTATGGATATCGAAGTCACATACGATATCAAATCGCCACAAAATTTATTCTCATTTAATAATTTAACATCACGGATCCAATGAAATTGATTTCTTTGAAATCCGTAACTGTTCTAAAATTGGCTATTTTTAACATTATTAAATTAATATAAAATCATCATTTTCGCAAAATCAATATTAAATTACATAGTTTAAAACTCTATTAACTTTCATTATATTCCAACAACATATATAACTATTCAGAAACCATTTTTATTAAATTTCAGGTCAAAACGATATTCACTTGATTAAAAATTCATTTGATTTACTAAATAAATCATTATAATTTATAAACGATTCCATAGCGACTATTTGAAAATTTTATTGGACATAACTTAAAATCTACAATATGCAAATCTTGATTTTTCTCTTCCACTAGAAAATTATAATCAAATAGACTAAGACGTTTCTTATTTCAGAGAATTCTAACGTAAAATGAATTCGGTATATTCAATTGAAGATAAAAACGTATTATTACGAACTACCGCGACGTTACAAGCTCATTTGTAATTATATATAAATTATACGTTCAAACTTTATTAAATAATAAATTAAAATTTGTTTATATGTCCAAATCAATATTTAAAACTAAATTAAATGTTTAAACAAAATGATTAAACGTCTAGGTCATTACATTTCTTCCCCCTTAAAAGAATTTCGTCCCCAAAATTAATAATGTAGGAAAAATGCTCCAAACCATTTTACTTTTCTATTTATTCAGTTAAAATCTTAGGTTCCATTTTCAGAACTTTTAGTATTCAACTAATCCCATTAGCTTTAATAGAAAACCAATTCATTTCTCGTAATAAAAATCTCAAAAATATTCTAACACTTTAAATTTCAGAAAACATTCGGTAAAGACTCCTCTGTATGGAGGGACTTCTGCAATATTGCAGGAATAAAAACATATATACATCTACCCACACGGTCGGAGTGCCCAATTCAAAAACCAAAATTTATATTTTTACATAGGCATACCATGTACTAGCGCTATTGAGCATACCAGCTCAAC
Organism: Allium sativum; assembly: GCA_030737875.1. Lineage (NCBI taxonomy): Eukaryota > Viridiplantae > Streptophyta > Magnoliopsida > Asparagales > Amaryllidaceae > Allium > Allium sativum. The sequence goes on along the minus strand of CM060909.1, from coordinate 250,610,327 downwards.
TTACATGCAATATACTAAACCAGAACCAATCCTCAAAGCCTTTGGTACCTGTACTTAGCTTCATTTAACATATAAGTGATAATGCATGAAATTTTTATATAACATTACACTAATCAACTAATGTAACCAAACTTGTAGATCATTCATTTCAGAATATATATATGCAAATACATGATTAAATTATTTAGTTTTAATCCATAAGCGGTTCCATTCAATTTTATTATATTGGAATTCATTTCTTAGCTTTTAATTTATTCAAATTTTTATTGAGCCATCGATGAATTCTATTCAACCATCAATCATATATCAAATAAACAAGGCACAACCAATTTACTCTAATCACCTAATAATTTATAAATTCAACTGGTTTGGTTAAATTCAATTGATATTCAATCATTAATATTTACTTGTTTGCCTTCGCTTTTTGTTAACATACTTTAATTCAATCAGTTAATATCTGATTGATTTCCATTCGGTTATTACTTATTCAATTTCCAAATCTAATTTGAATTCCATTCTGATCAATCAAACAAACTAATATTACTATAATTTTTGAAAATTATTACCTTTACAACAACAACAACAACAAAGCCATATATCCCAAACAAGTTGGGGTTGGCTAGATATGGAACCCAAAATTAAAATAAAATAAAATTAATAATGATGATAATATATATATATAAAAGGGTTTAAAATAACCAATCAAATAAAAAGTCGTCCGATAAAGTTTTTTTCAAATAATAAGAAGAAGAAGAAGAAGTAAAAATGTTCAATAAAAGTGAAATAAAATCTAAAATAGTAAGTAAAAAGGTTCAGTAAACGTGAAAAAAAATATGCCAGGTAAAAAATGTTCAATAAAAGTGAAAATTATTACCTTTACCTTCTTAAAAAATATGCCAGGTAAAAATAATTTTTTATATTCAATTAAAAATACGCACTATCATATATATACACTCAAACTCAATCTAGCGTATTACTAACTCCATCTTTACCGAGTTACCCCCAGAGTCAAGGTTATTACTAAAGTTGGCTATGATACCACTATAACGACCCAACAGAGAAATTCGATGCTCAAATTTCAATAATAATACATAATCCTATATTACATGCCAAAACTAAAGTATTGAATCCACCAGATAGTTGATAGAAAGAAGTTAAAGGGTGAGAATAAAATGAAAGAAACATTAGAATAGAAGAAGAAGAAAAGCACAGAGTCAGAGTCTCACATCGCAGCGGAATAAAATATAATATGGAAATCGAGCTTTATAATAACTTGTATAAAATACATACATTCATCAGAATAAATACATTTGGACAGTCATAACATCTTTATATAATACACAACGGAATAAATACTAATACGTCTGGACTTCTCCAAAAAGTCTTATGAGATTCGTGGCATCCTAACCTGAACCTGTAAAACTCGGTCTGACCCAAGCATTGCAAACGCCACGAATCAGTCCGGTGAACCAGCGTGAGAAAACTCACTAAGTTTAAGTAACATCCAACTTGCTTAACTCTAGAAAATCTTTTGAAAGAAAAGAATAATCGTAAGACCAGTCCACAGATAAACATGGACGATTTTTACCTTACGATAACCCAAAACATTTTTATATCAAATCCTGTGATATTATAATAGTGTCTATCAAATCACAAATAAATAACCATATAGCAGAACATTTGCATCTCATGCTCCACATATATATAGTATATAATCAAAACCGCATGGCGCTTATTGGAGAATGGATTTCCAACTATAACAAGGTACGGGACGACAGTCCAAAAGTGTACCTCTAGAGAGAAACCTCTAGAGAGAAATACATTCGAGTTCAACAAGAACATCTTGCAACCCGTCCACGCGTGACCGACCACTCATTCAACTTGAGTGTACCAAATATATTGTCACCCTATGGTTTTATAGGCCCACCGTACTTCCCGGGAGATAAAAAAAATGAAAGAAAAACAAATATAATTTTCTCTAGATAGTGACAATACACCCTAATGGGAATGACACACTTAGCCATGTTGCCGGCCCGATTTTGTCATTTTCTGCTTGATAAGACTTGAGGTCAGATTACCTTATAGAGAACATCATATCAACTCTTTGAATGTAACATCGTCAGATTCGTCAAATCACTAATTGACGCCCATAAATACACTTTGGGTGTTAAGCTAAGATAAGGTGTCTTCTCCGCTACCAAACTTGGTGTATTTGTAAAAATCAACGTATGCGATCCTAAAGAAATACTCTGTCAGACATTCGTCCATGCAAGTCATCCAGGAACAGGATGAACCGAAGGCACCCTCCGACTGCATCCTGTATAGGAACCACTCTAAGGATCAGTAGCGATAAGTCCTTGCAATACCACATATTTCAAGCACAACTGAATCACAATTTATCTCTTGGGAGCTACTCAGAGAATATAAGTAATCCTTTTGTTTAATGAAGATCTACGGGTCTTTAATTGCACTATCTCAATCATCTTCTGATATCATCCACGTTTATGTTTTTGCTGGTCGGAATGATTTTCGAATACAAATTCAATTCCGGTCTTTCCGCACCAACCATCGATAATAGGCCAAATTTGATAGTCGGTTATTTAATTATCAAATAAACATCCATGCAACCATAAAATAAAATGAATTTACTGGTTCGGTATATAGCATCACTTGGCCACTTTAATTCACTATTTGAAATCTTTCAGTAATTTGAACACAATATTTTTCTTCTTATTTAATATAAGAGTATTCTCAAACCCATTTCCTATACTTAGAAAAATACCTCATAACTATGTCAAATCTAATATTTATAAATATCCTTTGCAAAATATTTGCTAAAACATTATCCCTTTTCTAATTCTAGAAACAAAAATTCCTATTTATAAAATATAGGTTTACTTACCAATGTCATTTCAGTTTATCGTTTGTAAAACAATGTTATAGATCCCTTTATCAATACTATTTATCTTTCTTAGAATATTCATTTATATTCAATTAAATCATTTCCATAACAAATTCAAGAAACCTGTTTTCTAAGCATGTTTACTAAGTCGTTTGCCAATCCTTTGAACCTTTATATAAAATTCCTTTTATAAGAACCCCATTATAAGCTTTTCTATATAATTCAACATATATACATATGTCCCATTTATACTTTTACTTCTTGGAAAAAAACCGTACTATTCTCAACCTCTTCTACCATTACAAACTAATACCATCCCTCAATAATAGTGAACTCGTTGAAGTTGTGGTATTCTAATTACCTCTCAGACCTTAATTAACAATGTTCATATCTCAAGATAGATAATAGTTCGAAGTCCTAAAGCCGATTCTAATTATAATATCACATTTAAATTCCATTTAAAATATGAAGTCTATTATTCCACATATTCAAAAACCTTTTTCATTTGTAAATAACGTTTTCAAATACTTCATTAGATATGAAAAACATATCCTTACCAATTTCTGGACAATATATAAATATTCTCACACACTTTACACAATCATTATTCACTAAACGACTAATCATAAACCGCTTAACCATAGGCTAGTAATATTTTGAAATTTACTTTATTTATAACCAAACGACCATAAATTCGTAATTTAACTTCGAAATTTATCTTGGAAAATCTTACCTACTTCTTATAAATTTATTTGAACATAAGAATTTGCAATATAAAATATTTATAATTAATTTTAGAAAAAAACCAATCATAATTCCCACTTATTTATAAACATCTATATTTAATAGAACTTATAGAATATAATTGAAAAACTTATTCCATTTATAAAATAAGTTTATAACTTAAACTTTGTTGATTTGCCTAACGGCAATTCAATGTCAAAAGGATGTAAATATGAAACATTTTAGATTTTATTTAAAATAAATTCCAAAAATAATTCTTAATTTATCGATGGTATTAAAGACCCAAATTACCGCTGAAATATCAAACTGTGAAATAAGTGGTTTACTTCATTCAAGTTCACAATGAGTCAAACATATCCAACATATACGATAAACATTATAAATATAAGTGAGGAATCCTGTTGGATCCCTCCAACCTATCTTTCCTTGCATTCAAATAGGTTACCTCAAATAAAATCATCCATTCGATATGTTTTTTATCACGATAGACTGAAATAATCAGTTCAACTAATAAATTTCAACAGTCAACTAATAACAGCAATCCAAACGTCCTACTATTCATTTTATACGTTTATATTATTATAAAGATGACCAATAAGGCAAGTCACCTCAATTGGTTACAATCGTTAAAAATAACGATTGATTTCAACTAAATTAAACGAACGTTTAATTTAATCAATTCAAACAACATATAAATATATATTCAGTAATCATTCAACAATAAACATCCATAGCACACAATAAACCTGACTTATATAAAATATAAGTGGGAAAAACTAAGTGAGGTTGACTCACATTGATTCCATTGTCGCTAAAGGGATTTGATTTTTTGTTAAACTAAACAAGTGTTTAATTGAAAGAAAATTATAGTTGTCTCCAGCACGGTCCAAATCAGTTCCAGAATGTAGATCTCATCACGATGATCCTGATGCAACTTGTTTGGTTCAACTTTGTTCATCCGAAAAAAAGTTATATACATTTAAATATACGATTTAAATTAGAATTGTAATGACCCGCATTCTACGCATCGGAGGATCGTAGAATATTTATTTCTTTCTCATATGAAGTCGTATGGTCATGTAACTTTGGGAAACATCTATTAGAGTCATTTCCCATGTTCATGATTTTTGTCGATTTTTAAATGACCATTTTGCCCTTAGTTGGTACTGTTTTGGCCATAACTTTTGATTGGAAAGGAATTTTGACCTGAAACCACTTCCATTGGATTCGTTTGATGGTTTACCTTTCGGTAGAGTGGTCACAATAGCCAAACGGACTTACCGTTTGGGAGATATGGCTGAAATAAGGTTTGGAGGGTGAAAAACTGCTTAACCGGGCCAAATCGGGTGATTAGTGGATAGGTCCATAACCCATTTCGGGATTAGTTTTATGGGAAGGCTGAAATGTGATAGAGGATCATTCCATTTCAGTTTTCTAGCCTCCACTTATCACGAAGGAACCCTAAAAATGGCCACCAACCTCTAAATCACCTCCAAATCACCTTTTGGTCAAGGATTTGGCTTAGCAACCTCTAATCAAGGAAGATCTACACCAAAGCAACATTGGAGCTGCTGTTTAGCATTGGGATTCACATCAAATCAGAGATTTATTTTAGATCTTAGTTTATTTGTGGCTAAGGTGAGTGATTTGCATAGTTTTGCACTAATTATGGCTAATTAGGGGTGATTAGTGTTAATTAGCGAATTTAAACATGATAAAATTCGGGAAAAATATTCATAAATTCTTAAATGATGTTTTAGACCTCTGATATGAATTTGGGTTAATTTGGTTAAGTTTTGCTAATCCTATCATTAGTTTCACCTAAACATGCTTAGGGGGAAATATGGGATTTTGGGGTAAGTTTGATCCATTTTAACCTATCATATTGATGCTTGAACGCTTGTGGTTGATTATGCATGTTGCTATGGCTGTATGATATGCTTTGTGATTAATTTCAATAGTTAGAATGGTCGAAAACGTCGTTGAATGGTGTAAACACTTGCTGGAACAGTTTCAGAAAAACAGTGCAGGTTTCGGATCGAATCGGATGTAGGGCTCGGATCAGATATGTTGAACTGGGCAAGGGATTCGATCGGATCGGAACCTGACACTTGGGAAAATTGGCAAAAAGGAAGGCCACGTTAACTGAACTGAGATCGGATCGGATTAAGGAGAACGGATCGGAGCGGAAGCATGAAGACGGATCGGAGCGGAAGCATGAAGATAGATCGGATAGGAACATGTGAAGGAAGCATGGAGACGGATCGGAGCGGAAGCACGAACTGGAGGGGGATGGCACCCGACCCGACCCGAGGAGAAATACTCGACCCGAACCAGAAGAGGACCCGACCCGAACCAATGGAGGATACCCGACCCGAACCGATGGCTTGAAGAGGAACCCGACCCGACCCAGTATTGACCAATAACCCGAGATGCAAAGGTAGTCCAATATGGGAAGTTAGAGCTCAGGATCCGATTGGGAACCAATGAGTTCACTTCATGGTTGGGCTTTGCTGCGGGACGTGTGCTAAGGAGTTGTCGACGTTCATAACTTCGATTCACCACTAAAAATGAAGGATGGCTACTTATTAGTGCAGTAGGGTCATTATGACCTGAGGGGCAAGGTGATGGTAGCAAGACTACGTTATCAATGCAGTAGGGTCATTATGACCTGAGGAGCAAGGTGATGCGTAGTAAGACTATGAGCCAGCGCAGATGGAGTGAACAACTCCATGGGGAAAGTGGACATAGTAAGGATTGGTAAGGCTATGAGCCAGCGCAGATGGGGTGAATAACTCCATGGGGCAAGTGGACATAGCGAGGAATTAGTGGCTACGTTATCAGTGCAGTGAAGCCATTTGTGACTTCATGGGGCAAAGTGATCGTAGCAAGGTATGTTGGGTGATCGAAGTGGTGAATATCGTATGCTTTGCGCACTGAGTGAGAGATGTGAGGATGGATGCTATATTTGATTGTTTGCCATCATTATGACATGCACACCTCCCCCACCTCCGTATCTTTATACCGTTTGATATGGCACCTTAGAGTGTTGTACAGTATGTAGTGCTAACTCTTTGGTTGCAGGTCCAGGTTCAGGTATGTTTTAGTCTACCTGTTATTGTTCACTTTAGATGCTTATCGCTCATACCAGGCTTTATGTCTGACCCAGAGTTTTATGTCTCCTCTTATTACTCTGGGTGCTCACACGAGCAGATTAGAGACAGGTTAGATGGTGATGCGCGAGTAGCTGATTCGGAGGCGGGCAGGAGGCTTCCACGTATGATATATATATATATATATTCACATTCTCCCTGTGTCGTTGGTGGTCGCTACTTGGGCATTAGTAGTGTGCCTCATTTATCTTACTTTTGCTTTGAGACAGTTTGAAAAGTTGTAATAAGCTGTATTTTGGATTTACGCTGCTATGATGTTTAGTTCTGGTTTCAGCTTATGCACTGTCTCACCTGTTTTATGTCAAGTATGTTATTATTATATTTTATTCTATGCGCTGTGAGACATTCTACAGGTTCCTTGTATGTTCATTTCCTTCTTCCTTTTTCCTTCTGACGACCCGTTCCGTGCTAACTGGACATGTGTACAGCGCACTTTTGGAGTAAATGTCGGTTGGTGCGGGGCGGGCCATCACACTTGGTATCAGAGCTCTACGTTGCGTAGTTAACCTAGGGAAAGACACCAGGGAGAGATAGTACGTATATGAGAGCGCATATTTGTGATTACTTTGGTTTTCAAAAGCTATGTATATATATACTATTAGTAGTATAAGAATGGAGTCGCACTGCACTAGCACCACTATGGGGTCGTTAATCATTTCCCTTTTTCAGATTAACGATGAGCCGAGACACGAGGGGTGCTGGTAGAGGGACCAACCATGGGGATGCCGCTTACATGAGGGCGATGTTTACTAACCTCATGAGAGACATGCTTAGAGAAGTGCAAGGGGCAGTTCCCAATCCCGGAGTTGGTGTTGGCCCAGTAGTGCAGGCGCCTAGGGTCGATTTCGCCAAGTTGTGCAAGGATTACACTAATCTTGGTGGGAAGTCGTTCCACGGGACGGAGTTAGCCACAGATGTTCAAGATTGGATGGATAGCTGTGATCGTATCTTTGATGACTTGGGTCCTGAGGATGCGATGAAGAGAAGGCTAGCGTCTCGTCAGCTGCAAGGGCGAGCGATGAATTGGTGGAATGCTATTAGAACAGCTACTCCAGAAGATCAGGTTACTTGGGATCAGTTCAAGGCTCGCTTTAGCGAGAAGTTCATTCCAGCTGCCCAGAAGTCAGTGTTGTTCAAGAGGTTCTTGGAACTCAAGAAGAACGGAAGGGCAGTTTCTGATTATATTGCGGAGTTTGACACTTTGTCGAAGTATGGACTGTCTCTTATCGACACCCCTGAGAAGAAGATTGAGAAGTTCATTACTGGTTTGGATGGATACTTGGGGGAAAGGCTTATCAACCACATCGATGAGACTTTTGAATCGATCGTGGGGAAAGCTTTGAGATCAGAGAGTCTTTACCCTAAGTCAAAGACTGAGGCTGCATCTGCAGAAGGGCCAAAGCCGCAAGCAGGCGGTGGAGGCAAGAATAACTCTCAGAATAAGAGGAAGCAGGACCAATCAAAAGGTGGCCAGAAAAAGAGCAAGAAGGATGTTGAGTGCTTCAGCTGTGGTAAGAAGGGCCATTATGCTAAAGAATGTCGGGCCAAGCCAGCGGAAAGGAAGTGCTACAACTGTGGTCAAGTGGGACATCATAAGGATAAGTGTTCGCAACCTATTAAGGAGAAGCAGATTGTGAAAGCATATGCTATTGATGTTGTTCCTTCTTCGTCGAATGCCCCAACCGCGGCGGAGAAAGGAAAGAATGTTGTTATTCAAGGTATGCTTTCTATTTATGATGTACCAGTTCGAGTTTTGTTTGATACTGGGGCTTCCCGTTTCTTCATATCTAGTGACCTAGTAGATAGGTTGGGACTGGAACCCGAGATAGTCGATAGACCATTGGTTGTGACGAACTCGATTGGTGGTTCGACTAGCCTTAGTATGATTTGCAGGAATTTGGTCTTATCGAGTCATGGATGTATGTTTGTATGTGATTGCTTTGTTTTGGGCTTTACTGGGTATGGCATTATATTGGGAGTCAATTGGCTCCAAAGATACGGGGTGGTGGTAGACTGTGAGGGCTTTTTGGTGACAGTGAGGGCGGATGATGGGCGGAGGGTAGTGTTTGGTAGTCTACCTAGTGATGGGGTTATGGCTAGTTTTGTAAATTCCCTCGACATCCCGCAGGATGAGTTGTCAGATGTGCCCGTGGTTGGCCAGTATCCGGACGTCTTCGAGGAGGTGAGCGGGCTTCCACCACACCGAGAGATTGAGTTCCGTATTGATTTAGTGAAAGATGCCAGACCTATAGTGATGCCACTTCGTCGTATGGCACCAAGGGAGCAGCGAGAGCTCGGGGTGCAAGTCAGCAATCTTTTGAAGAAGGGATTTATTAGAAGGAGTGTCTCCGAGTGGGGAGCACCAGTTGTGTTTGCCACTAAGGTAGATGGTTCCCTTCGTTTGTGTGTGGACTATCGCGAGTTGAATAAGGTGACGAGGAAGAATAAGTATCCTCTACCACGGATAGATGATTTGTTTGATCAACTGGAAGGAGCAAGAGTGTTCTCCCAGTTGGACCTCGCGACAGGATTTCATCAGCTTCGAGTAGCGGATGAGAGTGTTCCGAAAACGGCATTTAGGACGCCGTCTGGATTTTATGAGTGGTTGTTCATGCCATTTGGGTTGACCAACGCACCAGCCTATTTTGTGGATCTTATGAATCGAGTATTCAGAGATCAGTTGAATAAGTTTGTTCTTGTTCGTGGATGATATCCTTGTTTACTCAAGGACAGAGGAGGAACACAAGGGACACTTGAGGATAGTGATGGAGGTGTTGAGGAAACACCAATTGAAAGCGAAATTCTCTAAGTGTCATTTTTGGAGAAGGGAAGTGAGATTCTTGGGTCATGTTGTTTCCAAGAGTGGTATTGCCGTGGACCCTGCGAAGGTGGCTACGGTACAGGATTGGCCTACACCCAAGAATGCAACAGATGTAAGAAGTTTCTTGGGATTAGCTGGATATTATCATAAGTTTATCCAGGACTTCTCCAAGATAGCAACACCGTTGACTCAATTGACTAAGAAGAATCAGTCCTTCGTCTGGGACGGAGTGTGTGAGGATGCCTTCAAGAGTCTAAAGGAGAAGTTGACGCGTGCGCCAGTGTTAGTCATTCCAAAAGGGAATGAAGAGATGACGGTATACACGGATGCTTGTGGTACCGGACTGGGTGCTGTATTGATGCAAGGAGGTAGGGTTGTAGCTTATGCTAGTCGACAGCTAAAGCCTCATGAGAAGAAGTATCCTACCCATGATTTGGAATTGGCAGCAATTGTATTTCCGCTGAAGATATGGAGACACTATCTCTTGGGAGAAAGAATTGAGTTGTTTACCGATCATAAATCGTTAAAGTATCTTTTCTCTCAGAAGGATCTGAATCTCCATCAGCAGAGAAGGTTAGAGTTCTTGGCTTCGTATGATTTTGATATCGCATACACACCTGGGAATGGTAATGCGGTAGCCAATGCCTTGAGTAGGAGACATGCTAGCTTAGGGGCAATGTTTCTCGAGTGGAAGCAACTGGAGTATATCGCGGGGTTTGATTTCAGGCCAAGGTGCGAATTGGATCCAGTTATGCTAGCTAGTTTGACGATCAGACCCACTTTGATAGAGCGGATTGGTTCCAGCCAGAGGGACGATCCTGATCTATTGGAAATCATCTCCAAGTTAGAGATGGACATCGACGGTGAGGAGATGAATTTGTATGGGCTTGATCGAGATGGATGGCTTCGGAAGAATGGAAGACTAGTTGTGCCCAACGTGAATGGGTTGAGAGATGAAGTGCTTAGAGAATGTCATCACTCAAAACTAACTATACATCCCAGTGGTAATAAGATGTATCGAGACATGAGACAGACTTACTACTGGGAAGGGATGAAAAGAGACGTTGGGAAGTTTATATCCAAATGCATGAGTTGCCAGCTAGTTAAAGCCGAGCAAAAGAAGCCTAGTGGGTTATTGCAACCATTAGAAATTCCCGAATGGAAATGGGAGCAAGTCTCGATGGATTTCATCGATGGCCTACCAAGGACTAGATCGGGATATGATAGCATTTGGGTAATTGTGGATAGATTGACTAAGAGTGCAAGATTTATACCAGTCAAATCGACCAGGACGGCAGCCAAGTTGGCAGAATTGTATATGAAGTGGGTAGTGAGATTTCATGGAGTACCCAAAAGCATTGTGAGTGACCGAGACCCGTTGTTCACTAGTGGGTTTTGGAAGAGCTTACAAGAGGCTCTAGGGTCAGGATTACATCTCAGTACCGCATATCATCCTCAGACCGACGGTCAGACGGAGAGGGTGAATCGTATATTGGAAGATCTCTTGAGAGCTTATATATTGGATTTTGGTGGATCGTGGGATGACCATTTGCATCTAGTAGAGTTTGCATATAATAATAGCTACCAATCCAGTATCGGTATGGCTCCATATGAAGCTTTGTATGGAAGACCGTGCAACTCACCATCATGTTGGATAGAGACTGGCGAGAAGTTTATGCTTGGACCAGATGTGGTGAGAGAAACTTCGGATAAGATTAAGATCATTCAGCAACGAATGAAAGCTGCCCAAGATAGGCAGAAGAGTTATGCTGATAAAAGGAGAAGAGACTTGAAATTCTCCGTTGGTGACTTGGTGTTTGTCAAGATCTCTCCATTAAAGAGCGTGATTCGATTTGGCAGGAGAGGCAAGTTGGCACCAAGATTTGTCGGTCCATTCCCTGTTCTTGAATTAGTCGGGAATTTGGCATATAGAGTTGGCTTACCAGAGAAAATGGAGGGAGTTCACAATGTATTTCATGTTTCCCAACTAAGGAGGTTCGTTCACGACTCAGATATGACTATTTCACCTGATCAGTTAGAGGACTTCGAAGTAGAACCCGAGGCGGTTGGGAACCGCAAGCCGATTCGTATTGTGGGGCACGATACAAAGCAACTTTGAAGGAAGGCGGTGAAGCTAGTCAAGGTTCAGTGGGGCGAGGACGAGAATGATTGTACTTGGGAGACAGAGGAGAGCATTAGAAAGGCGTATCCAGAACTCTTTGTCTGGTAAGATTTACTTTCCGATTTAGTTATTCCGCATGCTAGGATAGACTTATTTTTGTATGTTTGATGGTTGTTTTATGGTTGATAAGCATGCGGGAACCTTGTGTGTGTTTTGATTAGGGAATTTCGGGGGCGAAATTTCTTAAGGGGGGGAGAGTGTAATGACCCGCATTCTACGCATCGGAGGATCGTAGAATATTCATTTCTTTCTCATATGAAGTCGTATGGTCATGTAACTTTGGGAAATATCTATTAGAGTCATTTCCCATGTTCATGATATTTGTCGATTTTTAAATGACCATTTTGCCCCTAGTTGGTACTGTTTTGACCATAACTTTTGATTGGAAAGGAATTTTGACCTGAAACCACTTCCATTGGATTCGTTTGATGGTTTACCTTTCCGTAGAGTGGTCACAATAGCCAAACGGACTTACCGTTTGGGAGATATGGCTGAAATTAGGTTTGGAGGGTGAAAAACTGCTTAACCGGGCCAAATCGGGTGATTATTGGATAGTCCCATAACCCATTTCGGGATTAGGGTTATGGGAAGGCTGAAATGAGATAGAGGATCATTCCATTTCAGTTTTCTAGCCTCCACTTATCACCAAGGAACCCTAAAAATGGCATCCAACCTCTAAATCACCTCCAAGTCACCTTTTGGTCAAGGATTTGGCTTAGCAACCTCTAATCAAGGAAGATCTACACCAAAGCAACATTGGAGCTGCTGTTTAGCATTGGGATTCACATCAAATCAGAGATTTATTTCAGATCTTAGTTTATTTGTGGCTAAGGTGAGTGATTTGCATAGTTTTGCACTAATTATGGCTAATTAGGGGTGATTAGTGTTAATTAGCGAATTTAAACATGATAAAATTCGGGAAAATGTTCATAAATTCTTAAATGATGTTTTAGACCTCTGATATGAATTTGGGTTAATTTGGTTAAGTTTTGCTAATCCTATCATTAGTTTCACCTAAACATGCTTAGTGGGAAATATGGGATTTTGGGGTATGTTTGATCCATTTTAACCTATCATATTGATGCTTGAACGCTTGTGGTTGATTATGCATGTTGCTATGGCTGTATGATATGCTTTGTGATTGATTTCAATAGTTAGAATGGTCGAAAACGTCGTCGAATGGCGTAAACACTTGCTGGAACAGTTTCAGAAAAACAGTGCAGGTTTCGGATCGGATCGGATGTAGGGCTCGGATCGGATATATTGAACTGAGCAAGGGATTCGATCGGATTGGAACCTGACACTTGGGAAAATTGGCAAAAAGGAAGGCCACGCTAACTGAACTGGGATCAGATCGGATTAAGGAGAACGGATCGGAGCGGAAGCATGAAGACGGATCGGAGCGGAAGCATGAAGATAGATCGGATAGGAACATGTGAAGGAAGCATGGAGACGGATCGGAGCGGAAGCACGAATTGGAGGGAGATGGCACCCGACCCGACCCGAGGAGAAATACTCGACCCGAACCAGAAGAGGACCCGATCCGAACCGATGGAGGATACCCGACCCGAACCGATGGCTTGAAGAGGAACCCGACCCGACCCAGTATTGACCAATAACCCTAGATGCAAAGGTAGTCCAATATGGGAAGTTAGAGCTCAGGATCCGGTTGGGAACCAATGAGTTCACTTCATGGTTGGGCTTTGCTGCGGGACGTGTGCTAAGGAGTTGTCGACGTTCATAACTTCGATTCACCACTAAAAATGAAGGATGGCTTTTTATCAGTGCAGTAGGGTCATTATGACCTGAGGGGCAAGGTGATGGTAGCAAGACTATGTTATCAGTGCAGTAGGGTCATTATGACCTGAGGGGCAAGGTGATGCGTAGTAAGACTATGAGCCAGCGCAGATGGAGTGAACAATTCCATGGGGCAAGTGGACATAGTAAGGATTGGTAAGGCTATGAGCCAGCGCATATGGGGTGAATAACTCCATGGGGTAAGTGGACATAGCGAGGAATTAGTGGCTACGTTATCAGTGCAGTGAAGCCATTTATGACTTCATGGGGCAGAGTGATCGTAGCAAGGTATGCTGGGTGATCGAAGTGGTGAATATCGTATGCTTTACGCACTGAGTGAGAGATGTGAGGATGGATGCTATGTTTGATTGTTTGCCATCATTATGACATGCACACCTCCCCCACCTCCGTATCTTTATACCGTTTGATATGGCACCTTAGAGTGTTGTACAGTATGTAGTGCTAACTCTTTGGTTGCAGGTCCAGGTTCAGGTATGTTTTAGTCTACCTGTTATTGTTCACTTTAGATGCTTATCGCTCATACCAGGCTTTATGTCTGACCCAGAGTTTTATGTCTCCTCTTATTACTCTGGGTGCTCACACAAGCAGATTAGAGACAGGTTAGCTGGTGATGCGCGAGTAGCTGATTCGGAGGCGGGCAGGAGGCTTCCACGTATGATATATATATATATATATATATATATATATATTCACATTCTCCCTGTGTCGTTGTGGTCGCTACTTGGGCATTAGTAGTGTGCCTCATTTATCTTACTTTTGCTTTGAGACAGTTTGAAAAGTTGTAATAAGCTGTATTTTGGATTTCCGCTGCTATGATGTTTAAATCTGGTTTCAGCTTATGCACTGTCTCACCTGTTTTATGTCAAGTATGTTATTATTATATTTTATTCTATGCGCTGTGAGACATTCTACAGGTTCCTTGTATGTTCATTTCCTTCTTCCTTTTTCCTTCTGACGACCCGTTCTGTGCTAACTGGACATGTGTACAGCGCACTTTTGGAGTAAATGTCGGTTGGTGCGGGGCGGGCTGTCACAAGAATAATTAATTTTCTTTAGCTATAGATTAATTAATAATTACTTTTTCTTAATACTTTAACAGGCCAATTAATATATTTTTAACGATTTGCAGACCCGATCAATTTCTTCGTTCGCTTTGTACTTCTTTGTTATGCACTTGTTATAACACTTAAAATTCTACGACTGATTTAAATTAACCAACCCTTAATTAACAATGAATAAAGATTATTGCTTTTGATTAGCCGCTAACCAGACCACATTTAACTCTTTCGTCTTCGTTCCTGAAACTCAGGAACATTGCTCCATGCGTGATACCCCACCTCAATACGCGACCGCCTCCCCCCGTGGTCAACCGAAAGGACATCTAATGGTACCAAACTGAATGCCTTAACCCCCTCTGTGCTCAACACAAACCCTAGCTCGCCAGACTCCTCCGTTTGCCCCTAAAATCGCCACGAACGCAACATCTTTTCGATCGGAATCCGGTCAAGCCGCTGCCCCAAACACCATCGCAGCCGTTGAGATTAAAGCTCTCAAGGAGTTGAACACTTTTCTAGCTGGTGATATTTCGAATTGATGAAAGGATTTTCATGAATTTGATGAAGAAAGAAATGATTTTTGCGTCGTTGGTTTAGTCTGTGGAGGTGCTGAAATAAGGTTAACCACATAGGCTTAGAAATTAGGAGCTACTGTATGTTTATAATTGAAAAATATTAATATTTTAATATATACGAAACTTACGTCATAAGTTTCAAGCAAAAACCACCTCATACGACCTTTAATTGAAACGAAAATTAAAATCCTTGCATAATTAAATATTCTGGACACGATGAAAAAGGTTTCGTCGAATTCTGAGGTCATTTGTAGAAGTTCTTTTATAATTGCACAATATGAATCGATACACATTTAAATTGCATACGATCACAAAATAAATCCAAAAATCTTAAAACTTGAAATCTTACAATAATTAATCACTACTGATTTTATAAAACTAGTTTCGTTGAAAACCGAGGTCATTTGAAAATTGGTTATTCTAAAGATTCATATTAAATCGATAAAACGATTAAATAAAATCTAGGCGTTTACAATTCCTATGATTAAATGGTAGTCTGATCGATAAGATAATCAAAATCCTACAATAACTTACTAATACGCATCTAATGGCACAAGTTTCGTCGCATTTCGAGACTGTTATCCTGAAACGACATTTTACACATAAAACGACGCTATAATTGGACACCAAATTGCATGGCCTTCAAAAATAACAAACCATACATATCCTGACTCTAAACATCAATACGAATTCAACAGAACGAGTCTCGTGTTTTAATTCAATCATTAGCTTAAGTTACAAATAAATTCCTCCTAATCAAATTAAATTCATTTAATTAAACGGTACGTAGAATTTTTGCGCATTTATGGTTATCGAAGTCACATACGATATTGAATCGCCACAAAGTTTATTCTCATATAATTATTTAATATTACAGATCCAATGAAACTGATTTCGCTGAAATCCGTAATTGTTTCAAAATTGGCTATTTTTAGCTTTATTAAATTAATATAAAATCCTCATTTTCCCCAAATCAATATTAAATTACATGTTTTAAAACTCTATTAACTTTCATTATATTCCAGCAGCAAATATCTATTCAGAAACCAATTTTATTAAATTCCTGGTCAAAACAATATTTGCTTCATTAAAAATATTTTTATTTATTAAATAAATTGTTAAAATTTATAAACGATTCCATAGCGACTATTTGAAAATTTGATTTGGACATAACTCAAAATTTACAATATGCAATTCTTGATTTTTCTCTTCCATTAGAAAAATATAATCAAATAGATTTGGACAATTCTTATTTCAGAGAATTTCAACTTAAAATGAATTCAACATATTCAATTGAAGTTCAAAATGTAATACTGTGAACTACCGCGACATATTCAGTTGAAGTTCAAAATCCTTTTATATTTCCAAATCAACATTTAAAACTAAATGTTTAAACAAAATGATTAAAAATCTGGGTCGTTACAGGGTAACAATGATGATGTTCCATTTTTAGTCAGAAAAATAAAGGAGTTCGAATCAATTAAGAAACAATTGGCTAATAAATCAAGAGGGTGTCATTTTAGAGCACAATAATATCTAAAGTGAGCTCAATTATTCTATTAATTAACTCATCGCAATGGAAGTCAATCTTCCAAATAAAATCCAGAGCCTAGATTCAGATGCAAGAAACAGTAAAGAAAAAGGGGACCAAAATAATATAAAGGTCTTCAAATCCAGAATTATCTTATTTTTGGATTCTTATTTAATTACAGACATAAATTGTATAATTGTTAACAAAATTACTAAAGAAAATAACGAGATCATAAAAGAAGATATGGAGATAATGTCTCAAACAGAAAATGCTGCAATGAATGAGAATACTAGTGATGCCAACTCAGTCATGCCACACCATTCTAACGAGTTACATCCCTTGGATCCATTTCCTACTAACAAGAGATTTTGCCTTAATTAGAAAATGCCACAATTACTGAAGACGGTAATTAGCAATTAGTATTGTTTCGCTATTCGAAGAGATAGACATCTCTAAACTACATGTTATAAGAGTAGTTAGATATAGAAATAAAGAGAAATCAAATTTTAAGTAAAAATACATTACTTAAAATGAAGAATGGAAAGAAACTTTTGCAATGCTTAAAGTTAAAGAGAAGGTAACAAATTAACAAGCTAAAGGAACTTCCATTCTTGATGACAATTTGTTAAGCTTAAAGTAAAGGGTACGACACGTAAAAAGAGTAACAAAAGCACCTCAATTCCAGGTGTTTCAGCCAGAAACTCTTTTTAATTATATATGATATTAAATGATGAACTTAGCATCGAGTGTTAGAGGGACGAACACCCCCAAGTAAACATCTGATATTCTTAATATTTTGAGTTTGTATAAGCCACCTCTCTTTGAATTGATTGAAAACAAGATGAATGATGATAATATAAGTTTTATAGAAAAATTTCAAATAATTGGAAATTTTCAAGTAATTATATGATTGTGGTAGCAAAGGGAGAATCCTTGTTTTTTTGGGATTCAAATATTTGGACTATTAATATTATAAATAAGGATCCCCAATTCATTGAATTTTGTTTTAAGAACATTAAGGGTATTTGCTTTCAAGTTACTTTCTTATATGGTAATAACTTGGAAAATGATAGAAATATGCTAAGGGTTAAATTAAAAAAGTGGTCTATAAAATTCCATGGCTTATTTTAGGGGATTTTAATATTGTGTTACATTCTTCCGAAAAATTTAGTGGCAGTAAAATATTTTTTATTAAATTAGACAAAATGAACAAAAATAAAATAGAAACATGACTAATTAAACCATTAGTTAATGGTAATAAATATATCTAGAGATTCGATATTGAGAAAAACATTCATTGCAAGTTAGAGAGAAATCTTGTTAATAAGAACTTTATGGATATTTTCCTAACTTTTTATGCAATACTTTAAAGCAAAACACTAATGATCACACTCCACTTTTTAGTCAGACTATTTCATGATGATAACAATACAACTAAAAAAGGAATATTCCTTTTTAGATTTAAGAATGGTTGGGTTGTACATGAAGGGTATAAAAATATTCTAAAAGATAGTTTCAGTTCTACTTATAATGGTATTAACCAAAACCACTTCAGTATGCTTCTTAAAGGTATCAAATAGAATCCGAAGCAATGGAAATCTAATAAAAGCGAAAACAAAAATGTTGCTGACAATTTAAGCAAAGGTAAAATTTTACAAGACAAGATGAATGAGAATCCTGTTAACTCGGATAATGTAAAATTGTTTTTTTTTTCCGGTACTCAAAATTGCCTTGCTAAAGAACTTTAAATTGATACTAAGAAACTCAGACAGAAATCTAAAGTTGATTGGCTTATTGATGGGGATGATTGTACAAAAATGATCATGTTATAATGAGCAGTAGAAAACATTTTAGTAATATTAGTAATATTTTTGATAGTAGTAGTAAATCTCTTAATGAATATAAAGAAGTTGCTTCTAAATCTATAACTTATTTTGAGGAAATGTTTAATGTTGATAATATCATTAATAATTTTCCAAAAATTGTTTTCAACACTATAGTTAAACTTGAAGCTGGGGATATTTTGTTAGCTCCAGTTACTGAAAATGAGATTAAATACATTTTTTAAAATCTGGAGACATCAAAAGCCCAGGCTGAGATTGGTTTAATGCTAAATTCTATAAGACACATTAGGAAATGATGAAACATCATATAGTGATGTTGTAAATGAAAGTTTCAATGTGGGTAAGCCTCTAAGATGTTTGAATCGTACTTTTGTTATTCTTATTCCAAAGAATAAAAATCCTTCTAAAATTGAAGATTATAGGTATATTTTGCAATTTTATTTATAAAATCATTGTAATAATTCTTAGTAACAAATTAAAGATTTTCTATCATTCCTAATATAAGAAAACGAAAGTGTTTTTATCCCTAGTAGATTTTTTTTTAATTCTTTGTTACCACATGAAATGGTTCGAAACTTCAATAGGAAAATGAAAGACAATGTTTGTCTGGAAATAGATTTACAGAAGGCATATGATAGAGTTAATAGAAAGCTTATAAATCATATAATGATCAACATGGGTTTTCCAAAAAAAAAAAAAAAAAATCCATGACTTGATCTATGAATGTATAAGTACTCCTACTTCCTTTATTTAATTCAAGTAACACCTGGAGTTTTTACCAAAAGCAATAAAAGCGCTAGACGGAGGGGACCCCCTATCCACCTATTTGTTTACATTAGTCATGGAGTATTTCTCAGTTCTTATCGAAATAGATACTATCAAGGGTAATGTTACTCCTATAAAAAAAAAATCAAGCCTATTATAACACATTAAATATATGTTGATGATCTAATGGTTAGTATTAAAGCTAACAAATCAAATGTCATTATAATTAAAATTATTTTTGATAAACTACGGATATATGTAGGTAAGCAAACTAATGAATTTAAAAGCAAAGCTTATTTCAGTAAATATTGCAAGAATAAAAATGATATCCTTGACATTCTTCATATAGCAGAGGGTAATCTTAGTGTTATAGATCTTGGACTACCTCTATCTATTAATCAACTGAAAGATTCTGATTACTCTATTTTAATAGATAATTAGAATGATGACTTTGGTCCAATAAATTATTGTTTATTACTGGTTGGCTTAAGCTTACGAAAATTGCTACATATGCATTTATTCTTTATTAGCTATAAACCTACCATATTCCAGCTGCTTCTGTTAGCAAATTAGAAAAGAGACGTGCTGATTTTTTTGTGGAAATGTGGTTATTACGAAATCAGCTGGGACAAAATTTGTAAACTAAGAAAAGGTGATTTAGTATTAGAAATATTGAAGATCTCAATTTTACTTATCATCTTAAACTTTTTTGGAAAAATTTTAAGTGAAAATTCATTATGGACTGAATATGTGAAAAACAAATATCTTAAAAATAATACTTTTTGGGATATCAAGCAAAAAGTCAACCAATCTAACACTCGAAAGCAAATTTTAAATTGCAGAAGTCAAAGCAAACAAATATTAGAAAGAATTTCAAAAATGGCAATGAAACTAATTTTTGGTTTGACTCATGGTTTCAAAATTAATCTTTTATAAATAGGGTATGCTGGAACAATTTAGTTTTAGTGAAAATTTGGAAGGCATCCCTATTTTCAAACTTTATATAATGCGACTCATTGTCTAACTTTGAATACAAATCGGGTCCCTAATTCATGTAGCAACGTATTTTTTGATTTTTTCCGTTGTTGTATAAAAAATCAAAAAAAATATAGATATTCACGAAAGAATTTTACACAAAAAAAAAAAAAATAGTTGAAATTTCAGCAATTTTTGTGGATAATTGCAGATATTTCTGTAATTATTCACTCAGTGCATGCATACGTTGAAATACGGATGAATAATTGCTGATATATCAGCAACTATTTTAAAGTTGATGTAATTAAATGGAAAAGTTGCTGACATATCAACAAATATTGCAAATAGTTCCATCATTTGCAGCAATTTACTAAAGATGAAATATTTTCATTTGTATGCAATTTATTTCTGCTGATTTTCCTACAATACTTGAATATCTTAATAAATATAGGTTGAGTCTGAATTTTTCACGCAAATCAGCAAAAATTGTATAAAATTCTGTAAGTTTTTTATATAATTGCTGCAATATCAACAATTATACGAAAAATTGCAAAGAAAATCTATAGCATAGTTTTATTTGGTGATTCTAATACTACCATTTCCATGATTATTGAAATTAATACATGACATCCTGAAACCCACCCTATTACATATTCTCATAAGGCAAACATTTGTAAAATGCCAATAGTATAGAGGCTGATAATGACTATTGCAGAGAATAAAAGGTAAGTTCTCTTTCAAACAAACTGGGGGCAACATTGAAGCAAATATCCCACAGTTGATTGGTATGATTGTACATGGAGCAGGGTGAACAACTCTAAAATGGCAATTTGTAGTTTTTTTGCAATTAACAGTAGACTTCCCACAAAAGATAGAACGCGTAAATGAGGTTACACTGGTAACACGAACTGTCTTTTGGGTGAACTAGATTCACTGGTATGAGGAAGACTGAAGAATGAAAAGTTTTTTGGTGGTTTCAAGAATATCGTTTCTACCATTTTCGGTGTTTCCATCTTAGTTTTTATTGGTTGCGGTTTGCAAGTGAAAACCCTAGCTAGGGTTTCATTTTCCCTTGTGTTTGATTTTTGAAGTTTTGACCAAAAAGCCCGTGCTTAGCCCAATTTACCTCTTTTCAAAAAAAAAAAAAAAAAAAAAAAAAAAAAAAAAAATCAAACAAAAAACAGCTGCATCAGAATCAATAATTTATATCCATCCAAATTAATTTTTCAGCTTTAAAAGGCTAAAAAATATACTTCTTTTAAGCCGAGAACCTTTTAGGTTTGCAACAAGAATCCATGAATAGCTGAGCGTAGACATTTGGATTTGTCTTTCCATCCGGATAAATGAGTGCTTCGCCACAGGCCTGTAAATGGATACATAACTAGGCCCGGACAATCCATGTTACCACTTACCAGTCATTTCCAACCGCTATCAACGAAAGTGGTACCGAACAATTGATAACCAATTTGATTGGTACGGTTTGCCAAATCACATTAAAATATGTGGTACGGTATGGTAATTGAGTATTAACAATGATAATTACCATACCTACCACATCTTAAACAATACATATGTATATTCTTATATTTCATCATATATGTTTATTTCATAACAAAGAACTTCTGATATGTGATGATTTAATAAAATACCCAAGAAAATACTATTATGATACAAGATTGAATGCAATTTTTATCATATGTCTTAGAAACGGTATAATTTATACGATATTTTTGTTCATCTATATAGTTTCATGCATGTTTGACTACGTAAAATAAGATAGATAAATAATATTATAATAACAAAAAAAAATCAATTTTAATATTTAATATTTTAACGTGAAATATTGTAAACAAAAAGAACTCATACTAGTGAACAACAAAAACTTAATACCGACCTCTACCAACCATTACCAACCATAAACCGAACTGTTGATAACCGTTTTCTTTAGCTGATAATGGTATGATTTTTCTATTACCACATCGTGTATCCACAACCACTAATTTGGACAGATACTGAATATATATCTATCTGCATATAAATAGAAAATTTTGATTTCGCCTAATTTCTTTCGAACCAATTAATCATAGAAATGTACAAAATATAAACCAATATAATGATAATGAATAATTCTGGGCAATGAAAATACATTAAATTCATATGATACAACCGTTAACCCGATTAAATAAAATACAACCGTTAACTCGATTAAATAAACATACACATCTTTCGTTGAACTAAAATACATGAAATATTTGCTATGATAAAGACAAAAATCAAATGAATAATTTTGAGTAGGATGTTTTTATTCAACCAAATTGATTCTAAAAGTGTGAAAAATAGATAAATATGATGATGATTATTCTATATCCGTATCCATTATTTGAATATCGAATATTTATTTATTTTCTCCAACACAAATGCGGATGAATCTCTTATACTGCATTGATCACAGGAGATGTATTTACCACCTAAGTTGAATCCGGAGAATTCAAAATACGAAGTACTGTTAACAGGATTTCAAAATTGAAAAGGATGGGTTTTTTTTTTTTTTTTTTTTTTTTTTTTTTGTTAACATGGAAAATTGGCAGGGGATGCGATTAAAAATTGCCCTTTGTTGAATATAAAATTTAAATTCAGGGCTGTCCTTTGCTTTTTGGGTGAATAATTTCCATTCTTTCACAATGTTTTGATAAGACCTTCATCACCAAATTTTTGCTCATTTTCAGTGGGTGGTAGTTGAAATTTGAGTTGAATGCAAGTACGGCGTCTTATTTGGATGGAGCGTCTTAACAGCTTTGTTTGGACAGTGCTACATCAACCGGAGGAAAAAACGGTGAAATTCACCGGATTAAGATTCGTACGGCAGAAATTCATGGAGAGGGAGAGAAATTCATGATGAGGAAGAGAATCCAACGGCTACTGGAGCAACCGCACCTTTTGACGTAAAAATTTGCGGTTGCTGTAGCATTTTTGGCTTTGTTTTTAGGTGGAATCCCCTAACAATATTTTTCTTAGGTGGACACCCCATAAAGATTTTTTTTATTTTTTTTCTTAGATGAACTCCTCTAAAATTTGCTATTTCGTATTAGCTATTGACACCCCATTGTTTGCTCTTGACCCCAAATTAAAATTGTAAAGTTTTATTTTCAGTTATACCCGTTAACAATAAAAATTGATAACTTGTTTAATGTTATGCGAAAATTAAAAATATTAGAATAACACATGTATGATGTTTAAATTAATTGTAGACAAAACTTAAAATAACAAATCAAAGATGTGTGTAATTTCAAAAAAATTAAAGATAAAAATTACAAACAATCATTTAAATTTGCAAACAATGATTAAAAATTTAAAAATTGAAAAGCCAACGATGTGTATAATTATGTATTTTTAGACCGAGTAGAACCGCAGTGTACATGCATTGCAAATGACTGAATAGCAAATAACTACATCATCATTGTAGAAGACGCTAATTCAGTTAAATCAACGCGCAAATGAAATGTTAATTACCATAATCAATGTTAGGCAATTAACAACGCCGCCTACAATCATTAATTAATTCGATCAAAATATTAAAAAGAAACCCGCACAACTGCAAGTTTGAAATAAGAAGTAAAGAACAATATATATATAGCGAAGACATTTTTGGAATGAGCAGGGTGGAAAGAGAAAAGGTTCGGATGTGCATTTTATTTCCTATTTACGGGAAGATAAAGAGAAAATAATGAGGGTATGAATAGATGGACCCAAACATGAGTTCCTTTTTCTTCCCTTTTGACATTACTGGCTGCACGGTAATAAAAAAATGAAGACAGTAAATAAAAGTGTGATGGATGACAAAAGCATGTTTCGAAACGATATCTTCAGCTAAACCTGCAAGATGGTTGTTCTAAAACAATAGCAATCGAAAAATTACAACATGAACATATGTTACAAGACTGAGCATTCAGAACTAAGAATCATGGAAGTACAAGGCGGCTATACAATCCCAACCCTAGAACTTATCGAGCTCACTTAATGATTGGGCCTAACCCATTGAATGATACCATGATATTATCAAATGGAAGTCACAAAGTTGAACCTTGAACGTATATCAATCAACGACAAAAATCAACAATGATTTGCATAAGAATGAGATAAATTATTGTCAACACGTCCATGCCAAAGAGCAACAATCTAAGTACCTACAAACTCAGATATAATCCCCAACCACCTATAAACATTGCCTACTCGTACAAATTCCAAGAAAAAAAAAATGAAAACTAACCAGTATAGCTTAATTTGGTGATTGTTTCATCTTCTTAGCATCACGGCCAACCCCGTTAACAAAAGCACTTACAATCCTCCTCTGTGTATCAAGAACCATCTCCGTCCGTTTCAATTCCATCTCCATCCTCGCCCTCTCAATATCCCTCGCCATCTCCATCTTCATCTGCTCCATCCTCAAATACCCTTCTCCTAAACCCCTGATCGCCCTCACCAATTCCTTAAATCCATTATCATTGTCATCGCATTCATCCTCGCTATCATCATACTGGTTCTCCTCTCTCCTCCTCTTTGCATCCAGTCTCCTTCTCATCTCATCTAACCCTGCTTTCATGCTGGAAGGATAATTTTGGGGATTCGAGCCAGAGTTCAAATTTGGTATCCCCATAGGAATGTTGTCCTTGCTCTTTCCACCAAAATTTGGAATTTTGAACTTTAAACCAGTACTCATGCCGCTGCTCCTACCATTGCTATTATTAATAGCAACATCGGGTCTTTGGTAGATTCTCCTCTCAGAATCGTCTTCAGTTGCCGTGTAATCGTAGCTGAGCGGGATCGCTGTATAATGAGTAGGAGGAGAAGGAGCGGGAGCGGGAGCAGGAGGAGGAGGGCGGTTAGGGTTCTCCATTTGATCCATGATCTTGAAGAAGATCCATGGAGAAGAAGGGAGATGAGCGTTTGGGTTGTGATTCAAAGACTTTTGGAGCTCTGACCGGTACCTTTTGCGAAGCTTCTCGATCTTGTGACGGCACTGGACGGAGGTCTTGGGAGTGGAGGCGGGGAGGTGGGAGGTTCGATCGGTGACGGCGGTGGCGACCTCATCCCAGTGGGCGGCGCGGAGGTTGCCGCGGTTGAGGGAGTACCATTTCTCCTTGTACGCGTCGATGAGGGCAACCGTTTCGTCGTTGGTCCAACAAGGAGGAGGAAGACCGCGGCGGATCGGCATAGGGTTGTTGGGGGTTTGAGCGGGGAGAGCAGTGATCGGAGAAGGAGAGGCGATGGTGGGGACAAGGGCAGTCATGAGGTTTGATTCGGGAGGAGAGGATGACATTTTAGGGGATTTTGACGATTTAGGGATTTCAGATTTGGGAGGTGAGGGGAGGAGGAGCGGGTGGGGCGGTTATATAAAGGAGGGGGTAAGGTTACCGCAGGGTGGGGGCGGTGAGGGGAGGGTATGGGGGTTGGGGGACCGTAGGTTTGGAGTGGGTGGCGCCCCCACTGGGTGGTGAGTTGACCGCCTTTGCCCTTTGCGTGTAGGGCATTGGCTGGGTTGTTGATTTTGTAAAATTGTTGTGGAGGCAGAGGGACCTAATGCACCGTAGTTGGAGAGTTGAGTTTATTTTTTAATTTTAAAATCCATATTTATTTATTTATTTATTTTTTCTGCAAATGCAAAGTAGCTCAGTTCTAATCTTAACTCACGTGGGTTACCTTAACCATCCCATTGTTTCAAAAGTAACTATACCACCTCTCTCTCCACTCGTAACATCTCCATTATACCCTCTAATTTCTGCCTCCACCTCCTACGTTATTATTTTATTTTGTTCTTTCACATCAAAAGTTCTATTCAAGTTGCCCCAAAGAAAATAATGTAAATGCGAGCAATTTAATTACCAATTTCTCTGCTATAACATGTAGCTAAGGAATTTGAAATATTTTTGTTTAGCAAAAACTAAGATGGTATTTGGTTTATTTTGTATTTTAAATTTTTAGTTCTCAGCATTAATTATGAAGTTTTGAAGATTTGAAATATAACGGGGTGATGGATAAAAGGCGCAGGGAGTAACGGAGAGGGCGGAGGGACGGTAGATGTATGCATTTGTTATCGTCTTTACATTTTTTCTTAAAATATGAAAAATAATAAAAAATTGTTTTTAGTTTTGTGTATTAACTTCATTTTGTAAAATGATCGTTTTTTACTATATGTGTGCGCCGTACGTAGTATATGCGAAACTCAAAATTAAAAATTATAAACCAAGCGCGCCCTAAGGGTGCATACGGTTTCTATTTTTTAGTTTTGGATTTTCGTACAAGCAAACGTACGAATGACGCACACATATCGTAAAAAATGACCATTTTACAAAACAAAGTTAATACAGAAAACAAAAAACAACCTTTTATAATTTTCCATATTTTAAGAAACAAAGGAAGAATGACGGCAAATTCATCCATCCAACATCCCTCCAACCACTTCATAATTCCCTCCGCCTTTAGTCTGTGACCTTCGTTGTCATTCAAATTAAATAAGAGAAAGTCACTAGTACAAAGATTGACTGGAGAGTCACAATAGCCCCTTTGGTGACTGATTGTGGGGAGAAAACTTGAAGATTGATTCCAGTTGTGTTTCAAATAATTTTGGTTTGATTTTTATACTCTTGTTATTTTAGAATTTTGTGTAGGTAAAAATCGGGTTAACATTTTCCCTCCCTTCTCAAAGTATTTCTTCGTTGAAAACAAGACATGCTCTAGAATAAAATAGCTTAAACTTTTGTCTTGAGAGATTTGATTGATTATATTGACCTATTTCCAAGGAGTTGTCTTTGACTTGTTAGTTATTCGCTTGAATTCTCTGATTTGAGCCATCATTATTCTGGTAATGATACCATTTTCAATTATTTCCGAGGAGTTGTCATTAATTTATCAGTCGTTTGCTTGAATTCTCTAATTTGAGCCATCATTATTCTGATAACGATGTCATTTTAACTTCAAAGCTCTCATAGTTCCTTATGGTAAGGGATAGATCATACATGCAAATTCCGGAATCCATCGATTGAGTGAATTGACTAGGTACGAGTCTATTAGTTGTACTATTTTTTCTGGTTGTCTTCTTCTTCTTATACGTTGCTGATATACACGTAAATGTGTATATTTTATCCATTTATTTATCTTGTTTTCTCTTTAAAATAATTGATACTGTGTATTTATAGTTGTGTTTTCAGATTGTTAATAAAAAACATGGTTTAAAACATTTGATGGATAAAGCATGAAGAACTTGCTGAATAAGAGTAAATTTTGAAAAATTAGCTTGATGTGAGAAATTGCTAAAGCTTGAAGAATGGTTGCAAATAGAATTCAATCAGATAGATTTGGCTCACTGAAGACTCATGTTTATTCACATAACTCATTTGGAAGTCCTCTCACTCTACAGCATGACCACTGCATACTTACATTGGTTTATTTGTTATTTGGACAAAGACTTGAGTCCCACATCTTGTAATTGCCCACTTAGTCTTGGTCATGGCAGCTATAAATACACCTGTATCTATTTCATTTGTTTTTACACTGGAAACACTCGGTTATATTCTTTAAACTTTTCTCTTGGAATAAAATTATTCTTCTCATTGCCTTTTTAGTTTTTGTTTTATTTTATTTATGTCTTTTCTTTTTCCCTTCTTCTCATTTAGCTATGTCTAGCTAATCCCCTTTAATTAGGGGGTAATGATGCTTATAGATTAGATTCAATATGAATCACATAGCAAAAAAATGAGGATTTTATGCATATAGATCTAGATCTGAACCAAGAGTTAGATCTGAACCTTCATGCCCGAATTAAAGAGCTTGACAAAGACTGGGTTGTTGATTGGAGGTTTAAAAGAGAGATTAAGAAGACTTTGTGTCGTATAAGAGCTATGCTTGTAACAACCCGAATTTTAAACAACGTGTTAAGACAAGAATCAAGGCAGAATTAAATTATAAATTCTGAATCAGGATAAACGGGTTGCGTCATTGCGTTCATCTCGGAAAAATACGCGAAATAGAGTCCGAAATTTCGTAAATCGGAGTCCGTATGACCGAGATATGGCCTCGCGATTCACGAAAATTCAAATCCGAAAACAGATTTAAATTCAGCCCAAAAAGAGAAGGCGAGAAAATTCCCGCCAGACACACAGGGTGTCGACACCCATGTCGACATGGGTGTCGACCCCCCTCCAGGGGGTCGACATGGGTGTCGACCCCTGGGTCGACCCCTCCCCAGGGTCGACCCCTCCCCAGGGGGTCGACATAGGTGTCGACCCCTGGGTCGACCCCCCTGTAGAACCCCGACCTGGTGCACCTGCTTGTCATGTTGGCTCGGTTTTGGAGGCTTGTGACGATTTTGGATGGCTTGGATTCGATCTAGGGTTAATCCTATGGCCTAAAATGCTCCTAAACTCTATAAAAAGACCCTAACCCCCTAACCTAAATCACTCAAACTCTCTCATGCCACGAAGTGCTGCCCAAATGCCAAGTGATCATGGCCTCCATCTCCAACTCTAAGAGACTATGCATGCAAATCGGATCCGAATCGAAAGGTGCAAGCTTGCTACACCAAATCGAGGCTCGATCAACGTTGCTACGGCGATTTCATGACGGTTCTTCATCAAAGGAGTCACCTTTCATCGTCAAGACGATTCATGCGCACCCTCTGAGCCTCGCTATGTAAGTTCTAGCTACTTCTAGATCTAAACGGTAGTTTTAATGATGACATGGAATAAAACGAGATTATACTAAGTATGTTAGCCTATATGAACCTTGTCATGCCTCTTTTGCTTGAACCTATGACTTTTGGCTATGCTTAGTGACTAAATCATGCTATTCATGTTATGATTAACCTAGTTTATCTTGCAAGTTTGAATCTTTATCTATGGAATGCTAGCATGAACCTTTGGGAACCATTTGACTTGTGAAACATTGGCAAAGACTTGACTTTGGGGCTTATGCATGTAAATGAACCCAAACCCCTTATGTTATTATGCATGCTTGTGGTCAAATTCTCTTATGATGCTATGCATACTTTGAGGCCAAACCCCTTATGATACCATGCATGTTTGTGGCCAATCCCTTTTTGACATCGTGCATGTTGTGAGGCCAATATGTAGCATAGTACCCTTACTATGTTGACTCGCTTTTACTTGGGTTGGAAACACGCTTTGGGGTAGGTTAGACGTGCATGATTATGACATGATAATTTGACATGGGGTTTCATGGAAATATGGCACTTATGATACACCTAAATGTGGGCATGACATGTGGGGTAAACATGGGACTTGAAACTAAACACATGTGGGTTGTAAGTGTAATATGACACTAGACCAAACATGAAAGTGGCCAACTCGAGGTTGGGTTGAGTTTGTAGCATAAATCTACCCGGACCCGCCCGGCTTAACTAGTGGCTACAAACAATAGGATCCAATGTGAGAAGTTGGTCATGTCGCGCTTAGGACCCGAGGTTAGACTAGGTTGTGGTGTAAAACTACCCGGACCCGCCCGGCTTAACTAGTAACCACAACAAGGTCTAATGTGAGAGGTTGAGAGTGCATTAATTAAATTAATGCCACACGATAAGGTTAAGTAAATTTGACTAATGACACTTAACCGATATGACATGAATGGGTAGGTTAAGTGGGACCGGGCTTGATTTCTTAATGACACTTAACCATACAAGACAATTAGGGGATGGGGTTGAGTAATTTACGCTTAACTAATCCGACTTGGTAATTAGATGGGGTTAAGTAATTTAGACTTAACTAATCTAAACACAGTAATTAGATGGGGTTAAGTAACCTATACTTAACTAATCTAAACACGGTAATTCGATGGGGTTAAGTTAAACACTTAACCAATCTAAACTTGGTAATTCAATGAGGTAAAGCAACCAATACTTAACCAACTTAACATGATAATTTAATGGGGTTAAGTAACTTATAGTTAACCAGTTATACATGATGATTTGATGAGGTTAAGTAACCTATACTTAACCAATCTAACATGTGGACTTGATAGGGTTAAGTCACAAGACCTTTTGAATATACTTAACCCTTGTAGTATGATTAGGGGATGAGGTTAAGCTAACCCATACTTAACCAATCCGGCTCGATGATCTGATGCGATTTAGATAATTTATGCTTGATCAATCTAACACGATAATCTGATAGGGTTAAGACAAACCAATACTTAACCAATTTGACTTGATAGGGTTAAGTCATGCGCTTCTTGGTATACTTAACCAACTTGTAGGGCTAAGCCTCGAACTTAAATACTTAGCCAATCTTGACATGATTCGTAGGCGGGCTAAGTCATGAACCTGAATAACAACACTTAACCCAATAGACAAAACCCTAGCGAGAGGAACTAGGTAGAAAACCGTGGTTAATCAAGGGTAACGGGGAAAAGAAGCTAAGTGGTAAACCTTAGTTAGGTATAACTAAGTAATAATTCTTAGCCAAGGACATGGGACTAGTTCATGAATGGATGAGTAACCCGATATGGTAGGTCATCGCTTAAACACACGAGGAGGAGCAAATTATCCGACTTGGATAAAGGCTCCAACGAACTGGGTGACGAAGCGGTAGCTTCGGGGGACATGAGGGTACCCTTGGTATCCCTCTGTGAGGTGGCAGGTGGTCCATGAAACCCGGCCTCATAGAGGTTAAGGTCTGCGATAGAAGAGCCAAGAGTATGCCTTGGTTGCTATGCGAACGACCTAAAGACTGGGATGGATTAGCGTGGAGTCGACGATACTTGATTTTGCCCTGTATAGCACGTCGCCGACTACCTACCATCTTTAGTCAATCGTGTACGAACGGAAAGGCAGAGAACCCCCAACAGACCATGTTCTTGCTATCGAGTCATGGGTGAGGTTGGCCCATAGGAAAGTGGGGCTATAGTGGGGCCGGAATGTGGTTCTCATACATGATTTTTCTTGGATTGCCTTTCAGTAGTTGAGGGAGGGGTCACGTGGGACCATAGCCACGGATACAAAAACAGACCTTGATATCTGCATCAGCAGACGACTTAAAGCTCCCGACCGAATTCCGTATTTCTTGATGTGCCCTGGCACGGAACTCGGATGGCACATTGAGATACATGTGCGGCTAGACATGGAAAACGATTCACGATACACACGTGGGATAAAGGGCGTGGTTGACGGGTGGCATAATCCCTAGTGGTCCTAGGTGGCTTGAACCCAAACCGAGACACGGAAACGTTCATTAGGTAGCATAATCCCTAGTGGTCCTAGGTGGCATAAATCCTAAGTGAACACGCGATAGTTCATGGTAAGAAAACATAACCAGATCAAGGGTAGCAGTCCAAAACAACCTCAAGGATAAAATGGTACTACGTTGAGGTGGTATAGATTGACATGGGAAAGCCCGTACGGCCTACGACAAAGTACTGAACTTATACATGGGAAGAAACATACGAGTTGGAAAACCTACATATGCTATATATTAGGTTGACATGGACCATTACATGACATTGGGCAAGGGACATTCATAGTTAACACATGACGCGGGTAGGGATACTAGTACGAGAGGTGCAGAGCGAATATACGTGACAAATACCTTGGGATGTTATACATGATAGATACCGTGGGATGTTATACATGACAGATACCTTGTGATAGTATACTTGATAGAAACCTGACGATGTGATACCTTGATTCTTGACACCGTAGTTTATCATGATACTTTAGTTTACCTTGCTACAGTAGTTCATCCAGTTATCTTGGTTTAGCTTATCTATCTTGTTGTCATCCTTATGTTTACTTTCAGTTTATGCATGTCATGTTGCCTTTACCTGTTTTTATGCTGGAAGTAGATAGGACTTACCAGTCTTTATGACCGACCCCGTTTTCTTTCGCCTCTTTGTCTTCCTTTTCCCCCCAGGTTTCAGGGAGGAAATGCTGTTGTTAGTTCGGACTTCTTCTGTTGAAGGTCATCTTGTATAGCTTGGACTTTTCTTGGCTATGGCTACTTTACTATTTCACTTGGGGAATAATTTATGAAAAGGTTTTATGCTTCTTTATTATTGCAAGACAGGTTTTGATGTATTCTGATGTAAAAGGTTTTAGACCTTGTTTTATAAGGTAAATGAAATTTGTTTTACTTCCGCTGTTTTATATATGTTCTGTCTTGTAATATTTCTGTGTATGTTTACCTCGATAATGCTTCACCAAACCTAGTGCATTCCCTTTGTGAGTGACCCTAGCGGAGGTGGGGTGTTACATTTGGTATCAGAGCCAGGTTACCAGACTGGGCAAAAGTTTTTAAAACCTTCTGAAAACTATTTGAGAAACTGTTTACAAAGAAGCATTTTTCAAGAAAAGTTTTTAAAGGCTATTCCCCAAAAGCCATTAGCACTATCCTTTGTTTCCTTGATCGAATCCCTTTTCCTTTCTTTCCTCCATCTGTAGTCACAGTAGTTTCAACTGCGACTAATCCTTGTCTAGCTACTTAAGTGTTTTCCCGTGCGATGGAGGAAGTTCTCGAGAGACCTATCACCGAAGTTATAAGAAGGGATAATAAGAGCAAGGATAAAGGACACGAGCTTAAGAATCAACTTGTTGGTATGGCTTAGTCCATCAAGGAGGACAAGGACAAGATCATCGGAGAGGGCAATTGTACGCTCCCATTTCTAGGGTACCTAAAAGAGATGGTACCGTTTCTGGTAAAGGTTTAGTCGTTCTTTTCTATCATCCCGTCCAGACTTTGTCTTGATCATCGTATCATTTAAGTATGCTTGGATAGTTGAGTCTCTGCACCTTAGTACTAGCATGGTAGAGTATCCCAGTTTTTGTCCCAAAAATCTGGTTGGAGAGTTGGTCCATTTCTTCATGACTTGTTTGGATTTGAGAATGACATGTCTCGGCTACGGATGGATTCTAGGGATAAAGTGGTCACCCAATAAGGGGTGCCATTCTCGGTTTTGGAAAGAGGGTAGTTAGACTCTCAACTCACCTTGGTGATACCCTCGAAGTCTCGTGTAACCATTTGGGTTCTGTCATGGTTAGTTACCTAGAATCTCGGGATGCAGTTGTTGGTAATCCGTTCGAATAGAATTCGCCACTAAGGCAGATGGTTCGTTTCGCTTATGCATGAGTTATGGGAATCACCCTAGTAAGTACTCTTGGCAACATGGATTGGCATCGGCAGACGAGATCCAGAATTCCCTAATGAATTTTGGAGAGCTTGCATGTAACAACCCGTATTTTTGAATAACATGTTATAACATAAATGGAGGCAGA
Source organism: Allium sativum (assembly GCA_030737875.1). Classification (NCBI taxonomy): domain Eukaryota; kingdom Viridiplantae; phylum Streptophyta; class Magnoliopsida; order Asparagales; family Amaryllidaceae; genus Allium; species Allium sativum. The sequence goes on along the minus strand of CM060909.1, from coordinate 250,576,669 downwards.
ATTAAACTGTACAATCTGAATCAAGGGAAACGGGCTATGCCATTGCGTTCGTCTCGGAAAAATACGCGAAATAGAGTCCGAGTTTTCGAAAATCGGAGTCCGTATGACCAAGATATGGCCTCGCGAAGTTTCACGAAAAATTCCCAAATTAAAGTATACTTAATTAAGTGAAATGGGTTGCGCAGAGAAATATATATATATTGATATATATATATATATATATAATTGAAAATTAAATAAATAAATATGCAAAAATGTTCAAAACAGCGAATTGGGAGAGGGGAATAACCGAACCAGCCGATTTTTGAGGTCGACCCGAGCCCGCTGGGTCGACTAGGGGTTAATCCAGGGTGTTTGGCTGTCAACCCGTGGGCCGATTCGCTCAAATGTAGATTTTGCATTTGAATGGTTCTCATGGTTCATCTTTAATCTAAAGGCCCTAGATGGTTCCTACACTTGACTTCTTCCCCAAGACATGCTTTGATGGCTTGGATTGAATCTAGGTTTAATCCTATGGCCTAAAACACTTGCCTAATCTATAAATAAGACCCTAACCTACCCTAAATCATCATTATTCATTCATACAACTAAACTATGGAAAAATCAATCCTCTCATGGCCTCCACTCTCTTCATAAAATTCCTAAATAAATTCCTAAGTGATTTTCCATGCATACAAGTGTTTTCAAACTTGTATGAGCATCATTAGCTTGCATTCAAGTCAAGTATGTATATTTGCATCATAAAGAAAGAGTCTTGATCATTTTGGCTCAAGGGTTTTGCTTGCATTTTGGGTTTAATTGATTTCATAAGGGCTTTGTCATATTTTTGTGACTTCTTAAGCATTGTAAGCCCTATTCTACTTTCATACTTAAACTCTAAAGTTAAATGTATGATATGCAAGTTTATATGCAAGTTTATCATGTTGTGATATGCAAGTTTATATGCAAGTTTATCATGTTGTGATATGCAAGTTTATATGCAAGTTTATCATGTTGTGATATGCAAGTTTATATGCAAGTATGCCAAGTTATGTTATGCAAGTTTGGGTTGAACATTTTGTTCATGCTATCATGTTATGCAAGCTTATTTTGGGTTTATGAACATAAAGCTTTAAGCTTTATGCCAAAGGTTGCATTTTAGCAACATGTAAGTTATCATATCTCTTATGATAACTTGCATGTGAGGCTAAATGCGAACTTATGGCCATCTCTACATGTCATTTAGCACCATGTATCACCAATATGCTAAGTTTGGTTTTATGCATGCTTTTGAGGCCTAAAAATGTAATATGCAAGTGTATGAACATATGAACATTTCATATGCCACCATGTTAAGCTTGTGGCTTCAATACCTTTATGTCATGATTATGCCAAGTTCCCTCTTTCTATCCTTTATGCGCTATTGCGATATGTAAGCGATGGGATTGCGTTTGGGGTTGGGTAAACTTAAAAGACATAAAACATAAGCTTGGGAATTTACCTATTAAGTTAGGTCTACCCATTGGGAATTTACCTATTAAGTTAGGTCTACCCAATTGCTTGAAAACTTGTAACATGTTTTGGAAACATGATGGACATGACACTAAGAAAAGATAAGTGTGGCCAACTCGAGGTTGGGTTGAGTTTGTAGCGTAAACCTACCCGGAACCGACCGGCTTAACTAGTTGCTACAAACAATAGGACCCAATGTGAGAAGTTGGTCATGTTGTACCTTGAACCCGAGGTTAGACCAAGTTGTGGTGTAAAGCTACCCGAACCCGCCCGGCTTAACTAGTAAACCACAACAAGGTCTAATGTGAGAGGTTAAGGCGCATTAAATTAATTAAATGCCTCGTGATTAGGGTTAAGTCATGGTCCACTTAATACTTAACCAATTTGGGCTTGGTAGATTAATCGGGGTTAAGTCGTGAACTCATCGTTACACTTAACCAAGTTAATCCAAGATTAGCAAGAGGGTTAAACCGTACTTAACCCACTAGAAAAATCCTAGCAATGGGGGCCCACTCCAGCAGTAATCCCAAGTTAGTATCATCATGACCCTAGGGACTAGGCTAGGGTGGGGGCACGATTACTGGACTGGAGGTAAGTGACCAAAAGCGACGGCAGAGGGTACGCCGGTGTAGTTCCGGGCGGACTCTGGTCGTGCACATAGTCCGTAGCCGGAGAAAACATGCACGGGTACCAGTAGATCGGGACTGTGCACTCATGTTCATGGTGTCCAGGGGTTGACACCCTAGGGCTTGATACACCCGAAGGGTGGACCCGGCACAGTTCGACTACAATTTTGATTGGGCCGTATTGACACCAACACGTGACGAGTTAGGCTTAGGGAGCCGATCGACTAAACCGTTTGGTTGGACCTTGTATTAGGGTCATTTCATGTTATTGGGCCAAAGCTTGGGCCAAGGGATCAATACTTGTTTATTCAAGTCATGTTAGTTTGCTAGTACACCTGTGGTGCAAAACCTTAATCCTGATTATGCGATGACACCTTTATCTACCTTGTTAGTTAATCATCATGCTAGTATATTGTTATCCTTATGTTCATCCCTGCTGCTCATGCCAGTTAACTTTATCAGTTTACATTGATTGTAGTATGGCTTACTCAGTCTTTTTGACTGACCTGTTTTCTTTCGCCTCTTTTCTTCCGTTCCCCCCCCCAGGTTCTCAGGGAGGGAATACTGGAGCTTAGCTTGGATTTCGGATTGCTTGCTTGTGGGATTTCAGCTCATGTACGGTTTCGACATGAAGCTAGCTATGGTTACCACTTAATTGGGGATAGCACTTATTTATTTCAGTTTTTCAGTTGATGTTGTTTTAGCTAGACTTGTTTATTTGGAAAGCTATGTTGTACCAGACTTGTTTTGAAATGTTTTGAAATCTTCCGCTGTTTTATCTATGTTATTTACTCTGTTTACATATATATATATGTTCTTGTTCTGCCTTGATATATCATTATGCATGTTTACCTGATTCAAACGCCCCTCCAAAGTCAGAGTGCTTGCAAGAGTCACCCTGGCGGAGGTGGGGTGTTACATTTGGTATCAGAGCATATGGTATGAGAAGGAACAAAAAGGCTTTTAGAAAACTTTTGGAAAACTATTTTCAAAACCAAGTATAAAGTATTTTCCAAAGAAAAGTCTAGTTTATTTTAAAGGCTATTCCCCAAAAAGCCATTAGCAAAATTCCTTCGTTTTTCTCCATTCTGAATATGTCTTTTTCTTCGTTTTCAGTATGGCCGATAACTTTGCTATTCCGGAGGGAGTACACGTACCTGTTTGGTATAGGAGACTTTTGGAGGCTAGGGCGACCGAAGCCGGCCCCGCAGATGTTCCTCCTCCTCCTCCGGTAGTTAATGTTCCTCCTCCTCCTCCTCCGGTGGTTAATGTTCCTCCTCCTCCTGTCGCTGAGGTTCCTCTTCCTCCTCCCCCTCAGCATCCTCAAGTGGACTTTGCAAAGACTTGCAAAGATTTCAAAGCAATGGGTGGCAAGAACTTTCAAGGCACTGAGACTTTTGTAGAGGCCAGAAATTGGTTGAAAGAGACCGAGGATTTATTTGCTATCTTTGGGATAAACGATCAGAGGAAGCTCTTGTTGGCGGTTTGGCTTATGAAGGATGAAGCCGCTTATTGGTGGGAAGTCACCAATGGTACTAGGCCTGTTGAGACTTGGGCCGATTTCAGGGCAAGGTTCATGCTTAAGTTTCTATCTTCTGCTGAGGAGAATCTGCAAATGGAGAGGTTCATAACTTTGAAACAAGGAGATATGTCTGTCAAAGAATATGTGAACAAGTTCAATCAGTTAGCTCGTTTTGGCTTGGATATGGTGAATACTCCTCAGAAGAAGGCTCTTCGTTTTGCTAGAGGATTGAATGAGCCGTTGCAGGGATTGGCTATGTCACATATTCCCCATGGGGCCACGTTTGAGAGTTTGGTTGATATGGCGTTACTTCAGGGAGATGTCAAGAAAAAAACCAAGATGAATGATACTCAAGCCAAGAAGACTGATTCCCAGGGAAAAGGAAATCAGGGTAATCCAAGTGGTCAGAGCAGTCAAGGCAATCAGAACAAGAACAAGAGTCAAGGCAACAAGGGGAACAACAACAAGGGCAATAACAACAAGGGCAAGAACAACAAGGGGAAGTGCCATTATTGCGGTTCAGTTGGGCATCTTATTAAGGATTGTAAGAAGAGGAAAAGGAAGAATGGTGAATGCTTTTTCTGCGGTGAGACTGGACATTTCAGTAAGGATTGCCCGAGGAAGCAAGGGCAAGGCCAGGGTCAGACTCAGCATGCTGGACCTTCAGGAGGGCAAGTTCATGCTCTCAATGTCACTCCAGTTCCCGATCGAGGTAGTATTTCTGTTGAGAGCCTTGTATATATTTCTGATTTTCCAGTTCGTACCTTGTTTGATTCTGGTGCATCGCATAGCTTTATCTCATCTGATCTTGTTGATAGTTTGCACCTTAGTACTAGCTTGGTAGATGATCCCGTCTGTGTCTCAAATCCTATTGGGGGTTCCGCCCATTTGTCTATGATATGTGGGGATTTGAGGATCTCTATACTGAGTGTAGAGTTCTTGTGCAGTGCTTATGTTCTTGGTTTTAGGGGATACGGATTGATATTGGGCATGGATTGGCTGTCCAGATATGGAGCCATTCTTGATTGTGAGCATAGGGTTGTGAGGCTCGTGACTCGCCTCGGAAACACCCTAGAGATTACTTGTGATCCGAGAGGTCCCGTCATGTTGTGCTATCTGGAATCACTCGACTCGTCAATGGAAACTCTTCAGTCTGTGAGAGTGGTTCGAGAGTATCCGGATGTTTTCGATGAAGTTAGGGGGTTGCCCCCTAAGCGAGAGATTGATTTCCGCATTTATCTGGTGGATAATGCAAAGCCTGTTTCTTTGCCCGTTCGGCACATGGCTCCGCGTGAAAGGCGGGAGCTAAGTAAGCAAGTGAAAGAGTTGCTTGAGAAGAACTTCATTAGACGAAGTATATCTGAATGGGGAGCGCCTGTGGTATTTGCTACCAAGGCGGATGGTTCTCTCTGACTTTGCGTTGACTATCGAGAGTTGAATAAGCTGACTAAGAAGAACAGACACCCGTTACCGAGGATTGATGATCTCTTTGACCATCTTGTCGGTGCTTCTGTTTTCTCTCAGCTTGATCTTGCTACGGGGTTCCATCAGCTCAGGGTAGCTGAAGATAGTATAGACAAGACTGCGTTCAGAACTCCAGATGGATTCTTCGAATGGCTTGTCATGCCGTTCGGCTTGACTAATGCACCCGCATATTTCGTGGACTTGATGAGTAGGGTGTTCAGGGAGTTCTTGAACAAGTTTGTCGTGGTCTTCGTAGATGATATTCTGATCTTCTCTAAGGATGAGGAAGAGCACGCAAGGCATCTCATGGAGGTGATGGATACGCTTAGAGCGCATCAGTTGAAGGCCAAGTTCTCCAAGTGTCACTTTTGGAGAAGGGAAGTTAGATTCCTTGGGCATATAGTATCTAAGCAAGGCTTAGCGGTGGATCCCGCTAAGGTAGTGGCAGTTCAGGATTGGAAGACTCCAAGGAATGCAACCGAAGTGAGAAGTTTTCTAGGTCTTGCGGGTTTCTACCGGAAGTTCATCAAGGACTTCGCAAAGATATCCGCTCCTCTCACTAAATTGACGAAGAAGAATTTAGTTTTTGCTTGGAGCATAGAATGCGAGCTTGCTTTTCAGAAGCTCAAGAGAGCCCTCACATCAGCACCTGTTCTAGCTTTGCCCGATGGAGGGAAGTTATTTACCGTATACACCGATGCATGTGGCACGGGGTTAGGAGCTGTTCTTATGCAAGAAGGAAGAGTGATATGCTTTGGCGGTAGACAACTCAAAGTGCATGAGAAGAATTATCCCACTCATGACTTAGAGTTGGCAGCAATAGTATATGCACTCAAGGCTTGGCGCAATTATCTTCTGGGAGAAAGATTTGAGCTTTATACCGATCACAAGTCATTGAAGTATCTCTTTTCTCAGAAGGATCTAAATCTGAGGCAACAAAGATGGATGGAATTCTTGGCGTCCTACGATTTTGAGATAGCTTATACCCCTGGCAAGGGGAATGTGGTAGCAGATGCATTGAGTAGAAGAAGGTTGACCCTAAGTCCTCTATTCGTTGAGATGAAGAATTTAGAGTATGTGGCAACCTTTGATTTCTCTTTGGCGATTGAGTCGATGACCGGTTCTTTAGCATCTCTGGAACTCAGACCTACCCTTCTTGATCAAGTTGGGGCTTCGCAGAGAGAAGACCCTCAGATAGTTGAGATTATGGATAAGCTAATTCGAGGAGAGACGTCTAGTCATCTCGCTCGATATTCTATTGATGACAAGGGTTGGCTGAGGAGAGACGGAAGGTTATGTGTTCCAATGGTAGAAGATCTAGTAAGAAGAGTTCTTGAGGAAGCGCATCACTCTAAGTTGACTATACATCCGGGCGGAGATAAGATGTATAAAGATATGAAGCGCATTTTCTTTTGGCCTGGGATGAAGAAGGATGTGGCAGAATTTGTCTCTAGATGTATCATTTGCCAGCAAGTTAAGGCCGAGTCGAAGAAGCCCGGTGGGCTATTGCATCCTCTAGATGTTCCACTATGGAAGTGGGAGAGTATTTCCATGGATTTTATCGATGGGCTACCAAGGTCAAGGAAAGGGAATACGAGCATTTGGGTTATTGTGGATAGACTTACGAAGAGTGCTCATTTCATTCCGGTGAAGAGCAAGAGGACCGCATCTTGGCTAGCGTCTGTATATCTTCGTGAGATTGTGAGACTACATGGAGTCCCTTCTAGTATAGTCAGTGACCGTGACCCAATCTTTACAAGTCAATTCTGGAATAGCTTGCAAGAAGCTATGGGCACAAGGTTGAATCTAAGTACGGCTTATCACCCACAGACGGACGGTCAAACCGAAAGGGTGAATAGGGTACTCGAGGATCTGTTGAGGCTTTGTATTCTGGATTTTGGTGGTACTTGGGAAGACCATCTTCCTCGTGTTGAGTTTGCATATAATAACAGTTATCAGGCAAGCATAGGGATGGCACCATTTGAAGCTTTATATGGGAGGCCGTGCAAGTCGCCTACATGTTGGTGGGAGACTACAGATGAGCTTATACTTGGGCCTGATATGATCAGAGATACATCCGAGAAGATCGAGTTGATTCGGAGACGGATGAAAGCGGCCCAAGACCGACAGAAATCCTATGCTGATAAGCGAAGAACGGATTTGGAGTTTGATGTTGGGGATATGGTTTTCGTGAAGGTTTCTCCTTTGCGGAATGTGGTCCGATTTGGAGCTGTTGGGAAGTTGGCACCGAGGTTTGTTGGACCATTCCCTATTATAGAGAGGATCGGGCAGATGGCTTATAGAGTGAAGTTGCCCGAGAAGCTTGCTGGAGTACACGATGTTTTTCATGTCTCGCATCTCCGGAAGTGTTTACATGAATCAGCAGAGGTTGTTGAGCCAAGTGTTCTAAAAGATGTAGAAGTGGAGAAAGAGGCTACCTTGAGGAGAGCTCCGATTCGTATCTTGGGGACGGAGACCAAGAAGCTAAGGAATCGAGAGGTCAAATTGGTGAAGGTTCAATAGGGTGAAGCCGAAGAAGACGCAACTTGGGAAACCGAGGAGAAGATGCGTGGGCTTTATCCATTCCTTTTTGAGGGTACACTCTCAATCTCTTTTCTTTGTTAGCATATCTTTCTCTTTGCTATCCATGTTTATCTAGTTAATCTTGTCATGAGAACCTTAGGTAGAAACCCTTTGGATGAAACATGTGTTTGAAACATGTTATGCTTGATGGTTGCAAGTGGTTGCAAGTGTTTGCAAGTGGATACTCGTGGATGCATAATACACGTTAGGCACTAAGATCGGCTCACACACTTTCATACCGCATATGCATGAGTGTTTATGCTTATTCATGGATGAAAACTTGTTATGCTATCACGTGGATGTTGCATATGGATGAATGTTATGTGCACTCATGTAGAGATTATAAATTATGTTAGGAATTTGCATACATATGGACTCATTTCACTAACATATTTTGCATTAAGGGGGTTTACTGAATCAGTAACCTCCTGATTTTCGCATTAGATAAGTACATATACACACACCTTTGCATATGATCATACAGCATTTAGAACCTTTTAAGGACAATGATTGCTCGTGGATGATGTTTTGAGTAGATGGATGATGGATGGTAGGATACGTTCTTCCTAACTTGGAGATTTCGGGGACGAAATCCTTTAAGGAGGGAAGAATGTAACAACCCGTATTTTTGAATAACATGTTATAACATAAATGGAGGCAGAATTAAACTGTAAAATCTGAATCAAGGGAAACGGGCTATGCCATTGCGTTCGTCTCGGAAAAATACGCGAAATAGAGTCCGAGTTTTCGAAAATCGGAGTCCGTATGACCAAGATATGGCCTCGCGAAGTTTCACGAAAAATTCCCAAATTAAAGTATACTTAATTAAGTGAAATGGGTTGCGCAGAGAAATATATATATTGATATATATATATATATATATATAATTGAAAATTAAATAAATAAATATGCAAAAATGTTCAAAACAGCGAATTGGGAGAGGGGAATAACCGAACCGGCCGATTTTTGAGGTCGACCCGAGCTCGCTGGGTCGACTAGGGGTTAATCCAGGGTGTTTGGCTGTCAACCCGTGGGCCGATTCGCTCAAATGCAGATTTTGCATTTGAATGGTTCTCATGGTTCATCTTTAATCTAAAGGCCCTAGATGGTTCCTACACTTGACTTCTTCCCCAAGACATGCTTTGATGGCTTGGATTGAATCTAGGTTTAATCCTATGGCCTAAAACACTTGCCTAATCTATAAATAAGACCCTAACCTACCCTAAATCATCATTATTCATTCATACAACTAAACTATGGCAAAATCAATCCTCTCATGGCCTCCACTCTCTTCATAAAATTCCTAAATAAATTCCTAAGTGATTTTCCATGCATACAAGTGTTTTCAAACTTGTATGAGCATCATTAGCTTGCATTCAAGTCAAGTATGTATATTTGCATCATAAAGAAAGAGTCTTGATCATTTTGGCTCAAGGGTTTTGCTTGCATTTTGGGTTTAATTGATTTCATAAGGGCTTTGTCATATTTTTGTGACTTCTTAAGCATTGTAAGCCCTATTCTACTTTCATACTTAAACTCTAAAGTTAAATGTATGATATGCAAGTTTATATGCAAGTTTATCATGTTGTGATATGCAAGTTTATATGCAAGTTTATCATGTTGTGATATGCAAGTTTATATGCAAGTTTATCATGTTGTGATATGCAAGTTTATATGCAAGTATGCCAAGTTATGTTATGCAAGTTTGGGTTGAACATTTTGTTCATGCTATCATGTTATGCAAGCTTATTTTGGGTTTATGAACATAAAGCTTTAAGCTTTATGCCAAAGGTTGCATTTTAGCAACATGTAAGTTATCATATCTCTTATGATAACTTGCATGTGAGGCTAAATGCGAACTTATGGCCATCTCTACATGTCATTTAGCACCATGTATCACCAATATGCTAAGTTTGGTTTTATGCATGCTTTTGAGGCCTAAAAATGTAATATGCAAGTGTATGAACATATGAACATTTCAAATGCCACCATGTTAAGCTTGTGGCTTCAATACCTTTATGTCATGATTATGCCAAGTTCCCTCTTTCTATCCTTTATGCGCTATTGCGATATGTAAGCGATGGGATTGCGTTTGGGGTTGGGTAAACTTAAAAGACATAAAACATAAGCTTGGGAATTTACCTATTAAGTTAGGTCTACCCATTGGGAATTTACCTATTAAGTTAGGTCTACCTAATTGCTTGAAAACTTGTAACATGTTTTGGAAACATGATGGACATGACACTTAGAAAAGATAAGTGTGGCCAACTCGAGGTTGGGTTGAGTTTGTAGCGTAAACCTACCCGGAACCGACCGGCTTAACTAGTTGCTACAAACAATAGGACCCAATGTGAGAAGTTGGTCATGTTGTACCTTGAACCCGAGGTTAGACCAAGTTGTGGTGTAAAGCTACCCGGACCCGCCCGGCTTAACTAGTAACCACAACAAGGTCTAATGTGAGAGGTTAAGGCGCATTAAATTAATTAAATGCCTCGTGATTAGGGTTAAGTCATGGTCCACTTAATACTTAACCAATTTGGGCTTGGTAGATTAATCGGGGTTAAGTCGTGAACTCATCGTTACACTTAACCAAGTTAATCCAGGATTAGCAAGAGGGTTAAACCGTACTTAACCCACTAGAAAAATCCTAGCAATGGGGGCCCACTCCAGCAGTAATCCCAAGTTAGTATCATCATGACCCTAGGGACTAGGCTAGGGTGGGGGCACGATTACTGGACTGGAGGTAAGTGACCAAAAGCGACGGCAGAGGGTACGCCGGTGTAGTTCCGGGCGGACTCTGGTCGTGCACATAGTCCGTAGCCGGAGAAAACATGCACGGGTACCAGTAGATCGGGACTGTGCACTCATGTTCATGGTGTCCAGGGGTTGACACCCTAGGGCTTGATACACCCGAAGGGTGGACCCGGCACAGTTCGACTACAATTTTGATTGGGCCGTATTGACACCAACACGTGACGAGTTAGGCTTAGGGAGCCGATCGACTAGACCGTTTGGTTGGACCTTGTATTAGGGTCATTTCATGTTATTGGGCCAAAGCTTGGGCCAAGGGATCAATACTTGTTTATTCAAGTCATGTTAGTTTGCTAGTACACCTGTGGTGCAAAACCTTAATCCTGATTATGCGATGACACCTTTATCTACCTTGTTAGTTAATCATCATGCTAGTATATTGTTATCCTTATGTTCATCCCTGCTGCTCATGCCAGTTAACTTTATCAGTTTACATTGATTGTAGTAGGGCTTACTCAGTCTTTTTGACTGACCTGTTTTCTTTCGCCTCTTTTCTTTCGTTTCCCCCCAGGTTCTCAGGGAAGGAATACTGGAGCTTAGCTTGGATTTCGGATTGCTTGCTTGTGGGATTTCAGCTCATGTACGGTTTCGACATGAAGCTAGCTATGGTTACCACTTAATTGGGGATAGCACTTATTTATTTCAGTTTTTCAGTTGATGTTGTTTTATCTAGACTTGTTTATTTGGAAAGCTATGTTGTACCAGACTTGTTTTGAAATGTTTTGAAATCTTCCGCTGTTTTATCTATGTTATTTACTCTGTTTACATATATACATATGTTCTTGTTCTGCCTTGATATATCATTATGCATGTTTACCTTATTCAAACGCCCCTCCAAAGTCAGAGTGCTTGCAAGAGTCACCCTGGCGGAGGTGGGGTGTTACATTGCATGAGTAAGTGGATACGTTTGAGCCAAGTATACTAGGAAAAGGATAAGTGAAAGTGGAATAAGAGGCGACAATGAAATGAGTTCTAACTCATATCTTGGAAATAAGAATCAAGGAGCTACGAGATCATGGAGTTAAAAAGATGGTCAAGGCACCGAGGAATTAAGCTCAAGGAAACGCGACTTAGAAGACGTAAGGCTAGACACGCGCATCGTACCTCTTTTTAAAGAGTGTATCCTTGATCCCTGGATTTTCTTGTAGAGCTTGCTCGCTTGTTATCTTTTGGTGAATATCCTCTCGGTCCTGTTTCTGTTGCAAACCCCGTAGGGAGTTTACCTTGTTTATCTCCTCGATCCTATCGTGAGAACCTTAGGTAGAATCCTATGGATGTAAACATGTGTTTGAAACATGTTATGATTGATATGGTTGCAAGTGGTTGCTCGTGGATGCGCGAATACATATTAGATACTAGATCGACGCACTCACATTTCATATTGCATATGCACGAGTATTTATACTTGTTTATGGATGAAATTGAATGTGTTATCATGCGGATGTTGCATAAGAATGAATGGTTGTGCACATATATAGCGTTTATATGGCTAGGACTATTTGCATACATGTTGGATTCATGGCTCTAAACATATTTTGCATTAGAAGATCATTCAGGCCTGATCATTAACATTAGCTAAGGAACATACACACACACACTTTCTTGCATGTGTTCATAAAGCATTAGAAGTCTTTTAAGGACCATGGTTGCTTGTGGATGATGTTTTGAGTAGATGGATGATGGATGGTAGGATACGTTCTTCCTAACTTGGAGATTTCGGGGACGAAATCCTTAAAGGAGGGGAGAATGTAACAACCCGAATTTTAAACAACGTGTTAAGACAAGAATCAAGGCAGAATTAAATTATAAAATCTGAGTCAGGATAAACGGGTTGTGCAATTGTGTTCGTCTCGGAAAAATACGCGAAATAGAGTCCGAAATTTCGTAAATCGGAGTCCGTATGACCGAGATATGGCCTGACGAAGTTTCACGAAAATTCAAATCCGAAAACAGATTTGAATTCAGCCCAAAAAGAGAAGGCGGGAAAATTCCCGCCAGACACACAGGGTGTCGACACACATGTCGACATGGGTGTCGACCCCCCTCTAGGGGGTCGACATGGGTGTCGACCCCTGGGTCGACCCCTCCACAGGGGGTCGACATGGGTGTCGACCCCTGGGTCGACCCCCCCTGTAGAACCCCGACCTGGTGCACCTGCTTGTCATGTTGGCTCGGTTTTGGAGGCTTGTGACGATTTTGGATGGCTTGGATTCGATCTAGGGTTAATCCTATGGCCTAAAATGCTCCTAAACTCTATAAAAAGACCCTACCCCCTAACCTAAATCACTCAAACTCTCTCATGCCACGAAGTGCTGCCCAAATGCCAAGTGATCATGGCCTCCATCTCCAACTCCAAGAGACTATGCATGCAAATCGGATCCGAATCGAAAGGTGCAAGCTTGCTACACCAAATCGAGGCTCGATCAACGTTGCTACGGCGATTTCATGACGGTTCTTCATCAAAGGAGTCACCTTTCATCGTCAAGACGATTCATGCGCACTCTCTAAGCCTCGCTATGTAAGTTCTAGCTACTTCTAGATCTAAACGGTAGTTTTAATGATGGCATGGAATAAAACGAGATTAAACTAAGTATGCTAGCCTGTATGAACCTTGTCATGCCTCTTTTGCTTGAACCTATGACTTTTGGCTATGCTTAGTGACTAAATCATGCTATTCATGTTATGATTAACCTAGTTCATCTTGCAAGTTTGAATATTTATCTATGGAATGCTAGCATGAACCTTTGGGAACCATTTGACTTGTGAAACATTGGCAAAGACTTGACTTTGGGGCTTATGCATGTAAATGAACCCAAACCCCTTATGTTATCATGCATGCTTGTGGTCAAATTCTCTTATGATGCTATGCATACTTTGAGGCCAAACCCCTTATGATACCATGCCTATTTGTGGCCAATCCCTTTTTGACATCGTGCATGTTGTGAGGCCAATATGTAGCATAGTACCCTTACTATGTTGACTCGCTTTTACTTGGGTTGGAAACACGCTTTGGGGTAGGTTAGATGTGCGTGATTATGACATGATAATTTGACATGTGGTTTCATGGAAATATGGCACTTATGATACACCTAAATGTGGGCATGACATGTGGGGTAAACATGGGACTTGAAACTAGACACGTGTGGGTTGTAAGTGTAATATGACACTAGACCAAACATGAAAGTGGCCAACTCGAGGTTGGGTTGAGTTTGTAGCATAAATCTACTCGGACCCGCCCGGCTTAACTAGTGGCTATAAACAATAGGATCCAATGTGAGAAGTTGGTCATGTCGCGCTTAGGACCCGAGGTTAGACTAGGTTGTGGTGTAAAACTACCCGGACCCGCCCGGCTTAACTAGTAACCACAACAAGGTCTAATGTGAGAGGTTGAGAGTGCATTAATTAAATTAATGCCACACGATAAGGTTAAGTAAATTGACTAATGACACTTAACCGATATGACACGAATGGGTAGGTTAAGTGGGACCGGGCTTGATTCCTTAATGACACTTAACCATACAAGACAATTAGGGGATGGGGTTGAGTAATTTACGCTTAACTAATCCGACTTGGTAATTAGATGGGGTTAAGTAATTTAGACTTACCTAATCTAAACACGGTAATTAGATGGGGTTAAGTAACCTATACTTAACTAATCCAAACACGGTAATTGGATGGTGTTAAGTTAAACACTTAACCAATCTAAACTTGGTAATTCAATGAGGTTAAGCAACCAATACTTAACCAACTTAAAATGATAATTTAATGGGGTTAAGTAACTTATAGTTAACCAATTATACATGATGATTTGATGAGTTTAAGTAACCTATACTTAACCAATCTAACATGTGGATTTGATAGGGTTAAGTCACAAGACCTTTTGAATATACTTAACCCTTGTAGTATGATTAGGGGATGAGGTTAAGCTAACCCATACTTAACCAATCCGGCTCGATGATCTAATGCGATTTAGATAATTATGCTTGATCAATCTAACACGATAATCTGATAGGGTTAAGACAAACCAATACTTAACCAATTTGACTTGATAGGGTTAAGTCATGCGCTTCTTGGTATACTTAACCAACTTGTAGGGATAAGCCTCGAACTTAAATACTTAGCCAATCTTGACATGATTCGTAGGCGGGCTAAGTCACGAACCTGAATAACAACACTTAACCCAATAGACAAAACCCTAGTGAGAGGAACTAGGTAGAAAACCGTGGTTAATCAAGGGTAACGGGGAAAAGAACCTAAGTGGTGAACCTTAGTTAGGTATAACTAAGTAATAATTCTTAGCCAAGGACATGGGACTAGTTCATGAATGGATGAGTAACCCGATATGGTAGGTCATCGCTTAAACACACGAGGAGGAGCAAATTATCCGACTTGGATAAAGGCTCCAACGAACTGGGTGACAAAGCGGTAGCTTCGTGGGACGTGAGGGTACCCTTGGTATCCCTCTGTGAGGTAGCAGGTGGTCCATGAAACCCGGCCTCACAGAGGTTAAGGTCTGTGATAGAAGAGCCAAGAGTATGCCTTGGTTGCTATGCGAGCGACCTAAAGACTGGGATGGATTAGCATGGAGTCGACAATACTTGATTTTGCCCTGGATAGCACGTCGCCGACTACCTACCATCTTTAGTCAATCGTGTACGAACGGAAAGGCAGAGAACCCCCAACAGACCATGTTCTTGCTATCGAGTCATGGGTGAGGTTGGCCCATAGGAAAGTGGGCCTATAGTGGGGCCGGGATGTGGTTCTCATACATGATTTTTCTTGGATTGCTTTTCAGTAGTTGAGGGAGGGGTCACGTGGGACCATAGCCACGGATACAAAAACAGACATTGATATCTGCATCAGCAGACGACTTAAAGCTCCCGACCGAGTTCCGTATTTCTTGATGTGCCCTGGCACGTAACTCGGATGGCACATTGAGATACATGTGCGGCTAGACATGGAAAACGATTCACGATACACACATGGGATAAAGGGCGTGGTTGACGGGTGGCATAATCCCTAGTGGTCCTAGGTGGCTTGAACCCAAACCGAGACACGGAAACGTTCATTAGGTAGCATAATCCCTAGTGGTCCTAGGTGGCATAAATCCTAAGTGAACACGCGATAGTTCATGGTAAGAAAACATAACCAGATCAAGGGTAGCAGTCCAAAACAACCTCAAGGATAAAATGGTACTACGTTGAGGTGGTATAGATTGACATGGGAAAGCCCGTACGGCCTACGGCAAAGGACTGAACTTATACATGGGAAGAAACATACGAGTTGGAAAACCTGCATATGCTATATATTAGGTTGACATGGACCATTACATGACATTGGGAAAGGGACATTCATAGTTAACACATGACGCGGGTAGGGATACTAGTACGAGAGGTGCAGAGCGACTATACGTGACAAATACCTTGGGATGTTATACATGATAGATACCGTGGGATGTTATACATGACAGATACCTTGTGATAGTATACTTGATAGAAGCCTGATGATGTGATACCTTGATTCTTGACACCGTAGTTTATCATGATACTTTAGTTTACCTTTCTACAATAGTTCATCCAGTTATCTTGGTTTAGCTTATCTATCTTGTTGTCATCCTTATGTTTACTTTCAGTTTATGTATGTCATGTTGCCTTTACCTGTTTTTATGCTGGAAGTAGATAGGACTTACCAGTCTTTATGACTGACCCCGTTTTCTTTTGCCTCTTTGTCTTCCGTTTCCCCCAGGTTTCAGGGTGGAAATGTTGTTGTTAGTTCGGACTTCTTCTGTTGAAGGTCATCTTGTATGGCTTGGACTTTTCTTGGCTATGGCTACTTTACTATTTCACTTGGGGAATAATTTATGAAAAGGTTTTATGCTTCTTTATTATTGCAAGACAGGTTTTGATGTATTCTGATGTAAAAGGTTTTAGACCTTGTTTTATAAGGTAAATGAAATTTGTTTTACTTCCGCTGTTTTATATATGTTCTGTCTTGTAATATTTCTGTGTATGTTTACCTCGATAATGCTTCACCAAACCTAGTGCATTCCCTTTGTGAGTGACCCTAGCGGAGGTGGGGTGTTACAATGCTCCTTCACGTAGTATATTCGAGTTTGACCTAACACTTCTCAGGTTTAGATCTAATTTTTAGGGTTTTAAAAATAAAGTAGTGAATCTGTCCTGATAGCCTATGGTTGTTTAAGAGCATAACTCTTGCATAGGCTATGTTTGTAGTTATTCACATGCTTGTTTCTAAAAAACCTAGTTATTGTTGATTTATATTTGTGACAGAAACATGAGTTTGATCGATATTAATCTGTTTAGCTATTGATGATTATTAATCCAGTTTATGTCATTACTCCATAATTATTTTCATCTAATTTTAAAAACTCTCTTTTTATTTATTTTTGTTGTTTTCAAAAATCAAACCTTCAGAAAAATCTGATTGGATTTAATAGTTAAAATAAATTTTGTCCTAGAGTTCGACACCCTTTACAACAACCCTTGTTGTTGAGGAAAGCCGAACAAATTAAATAATTGTTTACAATTGTTCAATTTGTTCGCATTTTGGCACCGTTGTCGGGGATCAAAATAATTTTTATTAGTGAATCCTTTGGGTTATATTTTTATTTTCTTATTTTATCCTTTTGTTTTCTTTCATATATAGAAGAAATTTTTTCTTAGTTGATAGGGTATTTATATTGGTACTATAATCTCTAAAACAAGAGAAAAAAAATTCTTTCCACTTGTCTTGTCAATTTCTTGCCAATTTACCAATTTCTTTCCTTTCGAAAACTTCTTTCTTATTTTCAGTACAATTTCTTTCTCTGCTTTCATTTATTTCCTTTCCTTCTACAATATATTTCTTCTTTTCCAAGTTTTACAAATTTCAAAAGAAAAAAAATCATTTTTTTCTTCTAATTTTTCTTTCCCCTATTTTTTTTATTTTCAACCATATAACCATCCCCCCATTTTCTTTCCTGTTTTCTATACATCCCTTTCTTCTTTCGACAAATTTCTTTCCTTTTTACAATTATTACAAATTAAAAAAACCATAAATGATTGCTTTCCTTTTCTTCTTTTCTTTTCTTTTGCGTGATAATTCTACTTTAAGTTCTCTGCCAATCTTCAAAACTGTTGAATCTTGTTGTTTATTTTTGTTAAGCTTTTAGTTCCTTTAGTGTTTTTCTTTTCTTTCTTTATTC
Source organism: Allium sativum (assembly GCA_030737875.1). Lineage (NCBI taxonomy): Eukaryota > Viridiplantae > Streptophyta > Magnoliopsida > Asparagales > Amaryllidaceae > Allium > Allium sativum. The sequence goes on along the minus strand of CM060909.1, from coordinate 250,558,968 downwards.
TTTGTTGTTGAGTTTTTCTTTTTGAATTCAGTTGTTCTGATAATTTATTTACTCTAGATGAAACACTCCACCTCTGTTAAGGTCATTCACAAAGGGAATGCCTTAACTTTGGTGGAGGGTTAAAGGTACAAGGCACAGAAAATTTTACAAGACAGATAAGTATAAGCAGCGGAATTCAAATTATTTATTGAATATGTGGTTCAATACAAAAGCATTACATCAAATTGTCTAAAAACAACTTCCAAAACTTTACAACATAATTTATGTCTTGATTATTTAATAAAGAAGCATAAACCATAAATAAAACTGGATAAATCCCCAAGGATAATGTCCAAGAGTCGTAGCCAAGGTGAGAGAAAGTCCAAATCATACATCACTTTCTTGAAGCTTGCAAAGAGTCTGACTAAGCTGCAGTATTCCTGTAACACCCCGTGTATTCTACAACGTTAAGCTTCACGAATTAAAATATAATTAATTATAAATGATGAAATCAAGGGAAAGGGTTACGCCATTGCGTTCATCTCGAAATTCTGCTTAAGATAGAGTTCAAGTTTGCGTAAACGGATATCGTATGAAGAAGATATGGACGAACGAAGTTGAGCGAAAAACCAGAAAAACGGGTCAGAACGCACCGGTGCACTTGGGAAGTGCGCCAGAACAGAAATGAACTGGCGCACTTGGGAAGTGCACCAGTACATTTTTGACCTGGCGCACCTGCCAAGTGCGCCCAGGTCAGAATGACCTGCTGGTCAGGCCCTGGCTGGCCTGGTCAGGGTCTGGTCGAATTCTGATGCTTGGCTGAGTCACTAGGGCTTACGTGTCACCTTTTGAGTGGCTCTTTGAACTTTGTATGGTCTAGATTCCTCCTATCTTCATCCGACGGCTCAAAACAATTTAAAATTCTATAAATACAACTCAAACCTAACCCTAAACTCACACAAATAATAGAATACAATAGCCGTCATGCTGCTGGAGAGGAACTAGGAATGGCCGTCAATTAAAAAGCCTAGAGACAAGCCAACAAGCCTAGGAGACGAATCAAATCAAAGCTTAATCAAATCATTCAACGCAACTTTGCTACCCAAAGGAGAGCATCTCCAAATCAGAATAACAGAAAACAAGAATTCATTACACGTTGTAAGTATAGTAACCTTTCAGAATATGAATAAAAACTGTGATGTGATTCGATGTATATGAAAATAGAATTGTGTTATTATTCTATGTATTGTGATGGTTCTATCATGACTTATGTATTGGTGTTTGTGGCATAAAATTTATTTATGCAAGCCTATTGAATGATTGTACTTGCAAGTTTGTGGCAAAAATTAGAATTTGATCATTTTATGTAATGGCGATGGCATGAACTATGTCTAAGATTGGAATTTATGTAAACACGTTATAGACCTTTTATGCCTACATGATCCAAAACCTATGATATTGTTCTTATGTTTATTTGCAAGTGTAATTAGATCTATGTTTCATAAACTATGCAAGATTTTATCTATTTGCAAGTATAATTGGATCTATGTTTCATAAACTATGTAAGTTCATGTCTATTTGCAAAATATAATTGATTCTATGTCAAACATCGTTTGGGTTTCATAGACTATGCAAGTTCATGTTGAAATAGGCTATATGATTAGATGTAAAAATTGTACATTTTGATGAATATATAGCATGCTAGTTTTGTGGTCGATATTATGCCAAGTTAACATGTTTAAATACAAGCTTGTATTTGCCTAAACTATGCCATTTCATATGTCACCTACTTAGTCATACTTTGATTTGATTGCAAGTTCATGCGCCACACACCTTTATGTATTACATGTTCATATTGATTATGCCAAAAATGCCAAGTTTACACCTATGTCTCGTTTACGTTTATGAATTCCCTTATGCTTATTTGTGTGCACTAAATTAGGCTAAGTTTTTAGCCTAATATTATATGTTAAAAACTTGGCGAATGAATATTAGGCTAAGATTTGTTAGCCTAATGTTTAAATGGGGGAACGTTGGGAATATTTGAAAACTTGACATAAAAATATATTGAATTGGCATGTTTGTCACATGCCAAAATTGGTGGCATTTAAATGGTATAAATTCCTATACCAGAAATATTAAACTTGGAATGTGGGCCATAACATTTAATTGTTGACAAATTTACATATATTCAGTAATAAAGTAAAATATGTAAATTTAGAAAACACGATATACCCGAGGTTGGATTGAGTTGTGATGGAAACCTGCCCGGACCCGCCCGGCTGTCCAGTAGTCACAACAATACCTATCCAATGTGGGTGGTTAAGCATTGAGCCCAATAAGGACCCGAGACTGAGCTACAGTGTAAACCTGCCCGGAACCGACCGGCATATCCAGTAACCGTAGCAATACCTGTCTAATGTGAGTGGCATGTTGCTTCTAAGAGGCTAAGGACAGATGGTAGGGTTAAGTCAACTATAACACTTAACCAAATTCAACATGTTAACAAGAATTGATGGGTGGGGTTAGGTAAATACAGACACTTAACCACTTAACATGTTTGACTAGAAAATCCTGGTAACGAGGGACCCGTTTCAGCAGTAACCCAAAGTTAGGTATCAACGGTACCCTGAAACTAGGCAGGGTGGGGCACGATTACTGGGCTTATTGTAAGTGGTCAGACGATGGCGGTGGGTGCACAGTGCAGGTCTAACGGGGTGCGGGCGTGCACACACTCCGGAGCAGACAACCAGGGCACTGGGGACACCAGTAGTATAACCTATGTCTTCTAGTTTTGTGTCGGGGCCGCCACCATTGGTCTTGATACACCCCATGGTGGGACCAGCATAGGTATCTACAATTCTTGGGGGCCGTATGACACATGTTAACGCGAGTAGGAGCCGATCTTTAATAAGAATGGGGATCACTTCACCCTCACCATGGGGTGCCAGTTAGAATAAACTCAAGTAGATGCAGAGATATAGTATGGGTGTGATAGTACATTTGACACTTCCTTAGCCTGTGACACTTTCCTATTTTTAGTTTATATCCATCATATCCTTTTCTTATTCACATATTGAAGAGTTACTAGATTTACTCAGGCTTTATGTCTGACCCTATTTCCTTTTCATCTTCTTTTCTTTCGTTTCCCCCCAGGTCCACAGGGAGGAAACAACTCAACTCAGTCAGGCTCTTTTCAGGAACCAAGAACGTAGATGTATGATTTGGATCTTTCTTGCTCAGATAATGGCTTTGGATATCACTATGGGGATTTTTGTCACTTTATTTATGTTTTCATGCTTCTTTAATAATCAAGGCAGTTATGAGGTTGTAATGTTGAAAGTATTTTGAGACAATTATGGAAATCTTTGTTGAATACATGTATTGATGAAATAAAAGTTTGCTTGGTTTTTCCGCTATTTAAAATATATGTATTTATATCTGTCTTGAGTTCATCTGTGACTTTTACTTATAAACCTCCACCAAAGTTAAGGCATTCCCTTTGTGAGTGACCTTAATGGAGGTGGGGTGTTTCACTTGGTATCAGAGCATAGGTTTACCAGACCAGATAAAAGTTTTTGAAAATTGTTTTCAAAAAGAAAGTTTAAAGAAGCATTTTTTTCTGAAAAAGTGTTATATTAATAAAAAGACAAAATCCCCCAAAGCCATGTGCCCTATCTATCCTTCTCTATCCTTCGTTTTGAATTTTTCCCTTTCTGTTTCAGCATGTCTGGAGACCTTAACCTTCCGGAAGGAGTGACGATTCCCGGCTGGTTTAGGAGGTACTTAGAAGCAAGGGCCAATGGCGTGGGCCCAGCAGACATCCCTCCTCCAGTGGCCGCGGTTCCTCCTCCTCCTCCGCCTCGTCTTCTTGGAAATGCCTTTGCAAAAACATGTAGAGACTTCAAGGCTATGGGTGGAAAAGACTTTTATGGGACAGAATCTTTTGTTGGAGCAAGAAACTGGTTAAAGGAGACTAAGGATTTGTTTGTCATCTTTGGAGTGGATGACAGACAAAAGATACAACTTGCGGTGTGGTTACTTAAGGATGAAGCTTCCTATTGGTGGGAAGTTACTAATTCTCAGAGGGTGGTGGAAACATGGGAAGACTTCAGGACAAGGTTTGAGATGAAATTCCTCTCCCAAGCCGAAAGAAGCCTGCAAATGGAAAAGTTTCTAACTCTGAAACAGGGAAGCATGACGATCAGGGAATATGTTAATCAATTTAATCAGCTGGCCAGATTTGGGCTAGACTTAGTAAACACCCAACACAAGAAGGCACTTCGCTTCGTCAAGGGTTTGAATGAGCCTCTACACAGCCTTGCCATGACCCATGTATCCACGGGTGCGACTTATGAAAGCCTGGTGGACATGGCATTGCTACACGAGGAAGACCACGGCAAGAAAGAAACTAAGGGGGAAGAGAAGAAAGAAGGTCTACAAGCAAAGAAAACAGACTTCAAGAAAGGAGGGAAGAACAATAAGCCCCGTGAGAAGAGAAGGTGCAATTTCTACGGCATTGTGGGCCATATATCAAAAGACTGCCGAAAAAGAAAGGCGAAGATGGGTGGCTGTTTCCATTGTGGAGAAACTGGGCATCAAGCTAAGGACTGCCCAAAGAAGAAAGGGCAGGGACAAAAAGCTGGATCCACTTCAGGGGGTCAGCTTCATGCGCTAGTGGCACCTCAGTAGGAACGAGGTAGTAATATTTCTGTAGAAAGTGTAGTCTATCTTTATGATCATCCAGTTCGTACACTTTTTGACTCTGGCGCATCGCACTCTTTTATTTCATCTGCCTTAGCAGAATCTCTGCATCTAGACACTAGTATGGTAGAAGATCCCTTAGTAGTTTCAAATCCAATTGGGGACTCCGCTTACTTGTCAATGGTTTGTTTGGGTTTGAAAATCTCTATTCTCAGTGTTGAGTTTAGTTGTAGTGCTTTTGTTTTGGGCTTCTCGGGATATGGTTTGATCCTAGGCATGGACTGTTTATCCAGTAATAGTGCCATTCTTGACTGTGAGAAAAGAGTAGTTAGACTCTTGACTCGGCTTGGTAACACTCTAGAAATTTCTTGTAATCCCTTGAATGTTGTTATGCTTAGTTATCTAGAGTCGCTTGATGCTTATGATGAGAATTTGCAATCAGTTAGAGTAGTCCGGGAATATCCGGATGTCTTTGAGGAAGTGAAAGGCTTACCTCCGAGGCGGGAAATAGACTTCCGCATATATCTTGTGGATAACGCAAAGCCTGTAGCTTTACCTGTCAGACACATGGCTCCAAGGGAGAGAAAGGAGCTCAGTAAGCAGGTTAAAGAACTTCTCGAAAAGGGGTTCATTAGACGCAGCATTTCGGAATGTAGTGCTCCAGTGGTGTTCGCAACCAAAGCAGACGGTTCGCTTCGCCTTTGCGTTGATTATAGGGAGTTAAACAAATTGACCAAGAAAAATAGGCACCCTCTTCCCCGAATCGACGATTTTTTTTATCAGCTTGTAGGTGCGACGGTCTTCTCCCAACTTGATCTGGCAACTGGGTTCAATCAGCTAAGAGTAGCTGAAGACAACATTGATAAGACATCGTTCAGAACCCCAGACGGTTTCTTCGAGCGGCTTGTCATGCCTTTCGGCTTGACAAATGCACCCGCTTATTTCGTAGACCTAATGAGCAGGGTGTTCAGAGAATTCCTCAACAAATATGTGGTTGTCTTCGTAGACGATATCTTAATCTTCTCAAAGAGTGAGGAAGAACATGCTCAGCATCTGAAAGAAATCATGGATACTCTCCGTGCACATCAACTAAAAGCAAACTTCTCCAAGTGTCACTTCTGGAGAAAAGAAGTAAGGTTTCTTGGGCATATAGTGTCCAACGAAGGGTTGGCTGTGGACCCCGCGAAAGTGGTGGCAGTGCAAGATTGGAAGACACCAAGAAATGCAACCGAAGTTCGAAGCTTTCTTGGGCTAGCCGGTTTTTATCGAAAGTTTATTAGGGATTTCGTGAAAATCTCAGCCCCACTCACAAGGCTAACAAAGAAGAATCTGGCGTTCGCTTGGGATTTGGACTGTGACATTTCTTTCCAACGATTAGAAAGGGCTCTCACAACAGTCCCAGTTCTAACTCTGCCTGACGGAAGCAAAATGTTCACAGTATACACGGATGCATGTGGAACGTGACTAGGCGCTGTTCTAATGCAAGAAGGAAGGGTAGTAGCTTATGGAGGAAGACAATTGAAAGTTCATGAAAAGAACTACCCAACCCACGATCTTGAGTTGGCCGCCATTGTCTTTGCACTTAAGTCTTGGTGCCATTATCTCCTAGGTGAGAAGTTTGAATTATACACTGACCATAAATCATCGAAATATCTCTTCTCCCAGAAGGATCTTAACTTGAGGCAGCAAGATGGATGGAGTTTCTTGCCTCATATGATTTGAAATTTCCTATACTCCAGGAAAAGGCAACGTGGTAGCAGACGCGTTGAGCCAAAAGAAACTGACCCTAAGACCTCTCTTTGTGGAAAGGCAAAACTTGGAGTATTTAGCCAGTTTTAACTTTAGGCCCTCCTCAGATTTTGTACCAGGTTTGTTAGCATATCTCGAAGTACGCCCTACTCTCTTGGACTCAATAAGGGCAGCACAACGTGAAGACCCTCAGCTTGTTGATATGATTGATAATCTTATTAGGGGTGAGACTTCTAGTCACCTCAGTAGATACACCATCGATGAAAAGGGCTGGCTGAGATGAGATGGAAGATTACGCGTCCCACAAGAAAGGGAGTTGACAAAGAAGGTTCTTGAGGAAGCGCATCATTCCAAGATGACTATACACCCTGGGGGTGATAAGATGTACAAGGATATAAAAAGGACTTTCTTTTGGAACGGCATGAAGCAAGACGTGGCAAATTTCGTTTCTAAGTGCATGACCTGCCAACGGGTCAAGGCGGAACAAAAGAAGCCTGGAGGACTACTTCACCCTCTGGAGGTCCCACAGTGGAAGTGGGATAGCATTTCAATGGACTTCATTGATGGACTACCTAGGTCGAGGAGAGGCAACACTAGCATTTGGGTAATAGTGGATAGGCTTACTAAAAGCGCTCACTTTATACCTATCAAGAGTAGAAGGACTGCCGCATCTCTAGCATCTCTTTATCTCAAGGAAATAGTTCGACTCCATGGGGTACCCTCCAGCATTGTTAGTGACCAAGACCCTATCTTCACGAGTGAGTTTTGGCGGAGTCTGCAAGAAGCTGTAGGCACACAACTATGTTTTAGCACGGCCTATCACCCCCAAACAAATGGCCAGACGGAAAGGGTGAATAGAGTTTTAGAGGATCTTTTAAGATTTTGCGTTCTTGACTTTGGAGGGACGTGGGAGGATCACCTTCCTTTAGTGGAATTTGCCTACAACAACAACTACCAAGCTACCATCGGCATGGCACCCTTCGAAGCCTTGTATGGAAGACCGTGCAAATCACCAACTTTTTGGTGGGAGTCTACAGATAAGCTTATACTTGGGCCAGACATGATTCGAGAAACTTCAGAGAAAGTGGACTTGATACATAGGAGAATGAAGGCAGCCCAAGACAGACAGAAATCCTACGCCGACAAAAGAAGGACCGACCTTGAGTTTGACGTTGGGGACAAGGTTTTCCTTAAGGTATCCCATTTAAGGAACGTCGTTCGCTTTGGATCCGCAGGAAAGCTAACACCAAGATTTGTAGGACCATTCCCTATCATCGAGAAGATTGGGAAAATGGCTTATAGAGTAGATCTTCCTGAAAGATTGGCTGGAATCCACAACGTCTTTCACGTTTCTCATCTCCAGAAATGTCTACATGAATCAGCGGAAGTGGTGGAGCCAAGCATTCTAGAAGAAGCCGAAGTGAAACGCGAAGCAACTGTGAGGAGAGTTCCAACCCGCATCGTAGGAACTGAAATCAAAAAGCTACGCAACCGCGAAGTGAAGCTCGTTAAGGTTCAGTGGAGCGACGCCGAGGAAGACGCGACTTGGGAAACTGAGGATAGAATACGCGCGACATACCCTTTTCTTTTTGAGGGTATATTTCTGACCTCTCTTTTTCTTAAGTTGTGCTTATATCTATCTTTTTATGGATATCTCCTCGATATTATCCTTTATCCTTAGGTAGAAACCCCTTTGGATGTAAACGTGTATTTGAAACATGTTACGGTTGATGGCTGCAAGTGGTTGCTAGTGGTTGCTCGTGGATGCATATACACACACAACCTAGGTCTTAGATCGGCACAATCACTTCATACTGCATATGCATATATGTATTCTTATTTGTATATGGTTGTAAACTTGATATGCTGTCATATGTTCGTTGCATTTGTATGAATAGTTGTGCACTCATGTAGAATTATGAGTAGGAAAAATTTGCATACATAATGGATTCATGACACTTACATGATTCGCATTAAGGAGGTCAACTGAATCGGTAGACTGCCTGATTTCTGCATTAGATAAGGACACGTACACACACTATGCATATGATCATGAAGCATTAGAAGTCTTTTAAGGACAGTGGATTCCTGTGTTTGTTGGTTGAGTAGATGGACTGTTGGATGGTAAGATATACATTCTTCCTAACTTGAAGATTTCGGGGATGAAATCCTTTTAAGTGGGGGAGAATGTAACACCCCGTGTATTCTACAACGTTAAACTTCACGAATTAAAATATAATTAATTATAAATGATGAAATCAAGGGAAATGGGTTACTCCATTGCGTTCGTCTCGAAATTCTGCTTAAGATAGAGTTCAAGTTTGCGTAAACGGATATCGTATGAAGAAGACATGGACGAACGAAGTTGAGCGAAAAACCAGAAAAACGGGTCAGAACGCACTGGTGCACTTGGGAAGTGCGCCAGAACAGAAATGAACTGGCGCACTTGGGAAGTGCACCAGTACATTTTTGACCTGGCGCACCTGCCAAGTGCGCCCAGGTCAGAATGACCTGCTGGTCAGGCCCTGGCTGGCCTGGTGTGACGAAAAGGAATTCCGCTCGGTCCGAACCAATCGTTAAACCGACCCAGATCGTTCGAAACGCCCTATCGCTTTGAGAACAGGACAAAACAGAACGCATACAGAAGAACATTTCATTGTATTTTACAACAATGCATCAGATTACAAGAATATACAGAGTATAAATGAATATTACACAGAAATATCAGAGATTTAAATTACATTTAAATACATAGCAGCGGAAAATAATACAATACACAACTAGAAGTAGATATACGGATACAAAGCTTTCCGGATATCGTTCCAGCCGTAAACCAGGATCCTGTGAATATAAATCTGCAAAACCAATGGCTATTATAAGGTAAAAACCCTATCCCCCGGCTTGCGTTGCATTGTATGATAGGACCTGGGTCTTATAACAGCTTCATTTTTCTTTATTTAGCATTGCGCTGTTTGTTTTATGCACTGGTGTTCTTGGGAGGAAACCCGTTCCGTGTTATACGGCGTGGTCCCTTGATTTACCTAATGATTTAAAATAAAGATTAATAACTGTTTTAGTTCTCACACCAGTCACATGACTGACCTGGAGTTTATTGTTTTAACCTAAACTCTGGGTGCCCCTATTTTTCGACACGGGCAGCTAGTAGTTTTGGTTTTGCAGATTTATATTCACAGGATCCTGGTTTACGGCTGGAACGATATCCGGAAAGCTTTGTGTCCGTATATCTACTTCTAGTTGTGTATTGTATTATTTTCCGCTGCTATGTATTTAAATGTAATTTAAATCTCTGATATTTCTGTGTAATATTCATTTATACTCTGTATATTCTTGTAATCTGATGCATTGTTGTAAAATACAATGAAATGTTCTTCTGTATGCGTTCTGTTTTGTCCTGTTCTCAAAGCGATAGGGCGTTTCGAACGATCTGGGTCGGTTTAACGACTGGGTCGGACCGAGCGGAATTCCTTTTCGTCACACCTGGTCAGGGTCTGGTCGAATTCTGATGCTTGGCTGAGTCACTAGGGCTTACGTGTCACCTTTTGAGTGGCTCTTTGAACTTTGTATGGTCTAGATTCCTCCTATCATCGTCCGATGGCTCAAAACAATTTAAAATTCTATAAATACAACTCAAACCTAACCCTAAACTCACACAAATAATAGAATACAATAGCTGTCATGCTGCTGGAGAGGAACTAGGAATGGCCGTCAATTAAAAAGCCTAGAGACAAGCCAACAAGCCTAGGAGACGAATCAAATCAAATCATTCAACGCAACTTTTCTACCCAAAGGAGAGCATCTCCAAATCAGAATAACAGAAATCAGAAAACAAGAATTCATTACACATTGTAAGTATAGTAACCTTTCAGAATATGAATAAAAACTGTGATGTGATTCGATGTATATGAAAATAGAATTGTGTTATTATTCTATGTATTGTGATGGTTCTATCATGACTTATGTATTGATGTTTGTGGCATAAAATTTATTTATGCAAGCCTATTGAACGATTGTACTTGCAAGTTTGTGGCAAAAATTAGAATTTGATCATTTTATGTATATGGCGATGGCATGGACTATGTCTAAGATTGGAATTTATGTAAACATGTTATAGACCTTTTATGCCTACATGATCCAAAACCTATGGTATTGTTCTTATGTTTATTTGCAAGTGTAATTAGATCTATGTTTCATAAACTATGCAAGATTTTGTCTATTTGCAAGTATAATTGGATCTATGTTTCATAAACTATGTAAGTTCATGTCTATTTGCAAAATATAATTGATTCTATGTCAAACATCGTTTGGGTTTCATAGACTATGCAAGTTCATGTTGAAATAGGCTATATGATTAGATGTAAAAATTGTACATTTTGATGAATATATAGCATGCTAGTTTTGTGGTCGATATTATGCTAAGTTAACATGTTTAAACACAAGCTTGTATTTGCCTAAACTATGCCATTTCATATGTCACCTACTTAGTCATACTTTGATTTGATTGCAAGTTCATGCGCCACACACCTTTATGTATTACATGTTCATATTGATTATGCCAAAAATTCCAAGTTTACACCTATGTCTCGTTTACGTTTATGAATTCCCTTATGCTTATTTGTGTGCGCTAAATTAGGCTAAGTTTTTAGCCTAATATTATATGTTAAAAACTTGGCGAATGAATATTAGGCTAAGATTTGTTAGCCTAATGTTTAAACGGGGGAACGTTGGGAATATTTGAAAATTTGACATAAAAATATATTGAATTGGCATGTTTGTCACATGCCAAAATTGGTGGCATTTAAATGGTATAAATTCCTATACCAGAAATATTAAACTTGGAATGTGGGCCATAACATTTAATTGTTGACAAATTTACATATATTCAATAATAAAGACAAATATGTAAATTTAGAAAACACGATATGCTTTACCCGAGGTTGGATTGAGTTGTGATGTAAACCTGCCCGGACCCGCCCGGCTGTCCAGTAGTCACAACAATACCTATCCAATGTGGGTGGTTAAGCATTGAGCCCAATAAGGACCCGAGGTTAGACTGAGCTACAATGTAAACCTGCCCGGAACCGACCGGCATATCCAGTAACCGTAGCAATACCTGTCTAATGTGAGTGGTCTGGTGCTCCTAAGAGGCTAAGGACAGATGGTAGGGTTAAGTCAACTATAACACTTAACCAAATTCAACATGTTAACAAGAATTGATGGGTGGGGTTAGGTAAATACTGACACTTAACCACTTAACATGTTTGACTAGAAAATCCTGGTAACGAGGGACCCGTTTCAGCAGTAACCCAAAGTTAGGTATCAACGGTACCCTGAAACTAGGCAGGGTGGGGCACAATTACTGGGCTGATTGTAAGCGGTCAAACGACGGCGGTGGGTGCACAGTGCAGGTCTTACGGGGTGCAGGTGTGCACACACTCCGGAGCAGACAACCAGGGCATTGGGGACACCAGTAGTATAACCTATGTCTTCTAGTTTTGTGTCGGGGCCGCCACCATGGGTCTTGATACACCCCATGGTGGGACCAACATAGGTATCTACAATTCTTGGGGGCCGTATGACACATTAACGCGAGTAGGAGCCGATCTTTAATAAGAATGGGGATCGGTTCACCCTCACCATGGGGTGCCAGTTAGAATAAACTCAAGTAGATGCAGAGATATAGTATGGGTGTGATAGTACATTCGATACTTCCTTAGCCTGTGACACTTTCCTATTTTTAGTTTATATCCATCATATCCTTTTCTTATTCACATATTGAAGAGTTACTAGATTTACTCAGGCTTTATGTCTGACCCTATTTTCTTTTCGTCTTCTTTTCTTTCGTCCCCCCCGGTCCACAGGGAGGAAACACTCAACAAAGTCAGGCTCTTTTCAAGCACCTAGGACGCAGATGTATGATTTGGATCTTTCTTGCTCGGATAATGGCTTTGGTTATCACTATGGGGATTTTTGTCACTTTATTTATGTTTTCATGCTTCTTTAATAATCAAGGCAGTTATGAGGTTGTAATGTTGAAAGTATTTTGAGACAATTATGGAAATCTTTGTTGGATACACGTATTGATGAAATAAAAGTTTGCTTGGTTTTTCCGCTGTTTAAAATATGTGTATTTATATCTGTCTTGAGTTCATCTGTGACTTTTACTTATAAACCTCCACCAAAGTTAAGGCATTCCCTTTGTGAGTGACCTTAATGGAGGTGGGGTGTTTCAATTCCCTCCCTGTGGACCGGGGGAGGGGGGAACGGAAGAAAAGAGGTCGAAAGAAAACGGGTCAGACAATAAGTCTGGTAAGTTCGGTGATTACTAGTGTTTAAACAAAGAAAGGGATCATGACAGTAATAACAGAACATAGGATAGTACCCTAATATAAGATAAGAGGAACATGTGATCGTACCCATTACTATAGTCTCTGCACTTACTTAACCATTGGTTCAACCATCCCTACGTGTTAATTACAAACGATCCCCTTAATGATCGGGTCCTACTCGTATGCATTCATATCCTATGTCATTCGGCCCCGCTTGACTGTAGATACCTGTGTTGGTCCCACCATGGGATGTATCAGTCCCTCTGGTGGCAACCCGACACGATTCAGGATGTACAGTGTATACTACTGATGCCCAGTGCCTGATTTTTCCACTCCGAAGTACGTGCACGCTTATACTCCGTCGGAACCTACACTGGCCCACCAACCGCCGACGTTTCGACTGCTTATACTCAGCCCGGTAATCGTGCCCCACCCTGCCTAGTTTCAGGATACTATAATACATCTATGTGGGTTACTGCTGAAATGGGTCCCCATTACTAGGGTTTTCTAATCAACATGTTTATTTGGCTAAGTGTCCAAGTTTACTTAACCCCTACCCATTCGTTTAGTTAATATGTTTAATCGGTTAAGTGTTTTCCCTAATTGACTTAACCCTACCAATCCTGACTTAGCTTAAGTTTATTAAAGCACCAACCACTCACATTAGATAGGTGTTGTTGTGGTCACTGGATGTGCCAGTCGGTTCCGGCAGATTTACACCACAACTTAGTCTAACCTCAGGTTCTTTTTGGGCTTGATACACTAACCACCCACATTAGATAGGTCTTGTTGTGGTCACTGGATATGCCGGGCGGTTCTGGGCAGATTTACACCACAACTCAGTCTAACCACGGGTTAGGCATATTCGTCCTTTTTCTAAATTCACATTTTTCTATATATGTCTAATTTCTTTATGTAAATTAAATTAAATTTAATCATGCCATAATTATCCTTTGATTATGCTCACCATAAATGGTATATCAAATATACCATTTTATGAGCAAATCTATGCCATGAATTTTCATATTTTCCCATCGCTACCCCGGTGGAACGTACACATGAATCACATAAAATGTTGGGCTAGTAAATTAGCCCAAACCCATAAACAAAAAGGGTAATAAACAAGGGACATGAAATAAACATAAAATAGCATACATTTCAACTTGTCATGTGTAACTTGGCATAGAAGTATCATTAACTTTAATTAAATGGGTAAAGGTGAACTTGTGACTAAGTTGGGTCTAATTGTCATGTAAACTTGACAAAGGTCTGGCATGGAGGTTTAACATATAATCACAGTTTTAAACCACAACTTAGCATATTAACTTATGTATGTCAAAACATAAGAAAGCTACTATAATCATTTTTAAATCACAACTTAGCATATTAACTTATGTATGTCAAAATATAAGAGAACTATTATCAACATATTCGGATCATAACTTAACATGATGACTTATGTGTCAAAACATAAGAGGACTACAATTCCAAATTTTTCAACATAAATAGATTCAACCTAACATGAATATACATGAGTGTTGATCTAACATATAAGCATGTGTTTTAGATCATAAACTTGCAAATAACCACCAATTTATAACATGACAAGTTCTACCATTTAATTGGCAAAATAAATCCATTACCCAATCATAATAGATTCCAATAACATACAATATGTTCATCACCACAAGCATATAGACATGATTAATATACAACATTGTTCACTGCCGCAAGCATATAGGCATGATTAATAACAAAGATACTTTAAGATAAACGAGAATCAAATCTTATACATAAGCATCATTCTATATCCAAATTACAACATGTCATGATTCAATTGAAAGAATGTTTAAATCTGCGTAATAACCAACTTACAAACCAAAAAGGAATTCTTGCGTTCGGAAATCTGAATTCTGAAGTTGGTAAGCTCGCCTTTGATGTAGATCATTGAATTTGATAATCTTTTAATTTGATTTTTGATTCATGTTCTTATCTTGTCTTTGTATTGGTGACGGCTACTCCAAGTTTTCCATTGACATCATGATAGTTCTAGGATTATTTTTGTGCGATTTTTAGGTTTTAGCATTGGGTTGTTTATATAGAATTTCAATTCAATTTGAGCCATCGGATGATCCTAGGATTAACCACAGCCATCCAGTGAAGATAGGGTGACACCTCAGCCCTAGTGACTCAACACTGAGTCACAAAATCGTCACCATTCAGATCTGCCCGAGGAGGGCAGGTCAACCCCCAGGTCGACCTGTAGGGGGGAGGTCGACCCCTTGGTCGACCTGGGTCCTGGGCGGGAATTCTCCCGCCCAGCCCGCTTCTGACTTCTAATTTGAATTTGAATTTGTTTTTGAGCTGTTTGAATTTATTTGAATTTTCTGGAAACTTCCGACAGCCATAACTTCTTCATACGAAGCCCAATTTACGCAAACTCGGACTCTATCTCAACCAGAATTCCGAGACGAACACAATGGTGTAACCTGTTTCCCTTAATTCTCACATTTTAAATTAAGTATTGTTTAATTCGTTACTATAACGTTAACAGAAAATACGGGGTGTTACATTCTCCCCTCCTTTTAGGATTTTGTCCCCGAAACCTTCAAGTCGAGAAGGACTTATATCCTACCATCCAATCACCCATTTACTCAACCATCAAACACAGGTGTCCATTGTCCTTAAAAGATTTCTAATGCTTCATGATCATATGCATTGTGTGTGTACATATCCTTATCTAATGCAAAATCAGGCGGTCTACTGATTCAGTTGACCTCCTTAATGCAAATTATATCAGTGCCATGAGTCCATTATGAATGCAATTTTTCCTACTCAAAATTTCCTACATGAGTGCACAATCATTCATTCAAATGCAACGTCCATATGATAACACATCAAGTTTTAATCCATATACCAATACATATATGCATATGCAATATGGAAGTGACTGAGCCGATCTAATACCTAATGTGTGTGTACATGCATCCACTAGCAACCACTTGCAACCATCAACCATAACATGTTTCAATTACATGTTTACATCCAAATAGGTTCCCACCTAAAGACAAAGGATAGGATCGAGGGATGTACCTAAAAAGATAGATACGAGCATAAACCTAAGGAAAAGGAGATTAAGGATGTACCCTCAAAAAGAAAAGGGTAGGCTGCACGTATTCTGTCATCAGTTTCCTAAGTCGCGTCTTCTTCGGTGTCGCTCCATTGAACTTTGACGAGCTTAACTTCACGGTTGCGTAGCTTCTTGACTTCTATTCCCAAGATACGGGTTGGAACTCTCCTCACAGTTGCTTCCCGTTCAACTTTAACTTCCTCTAGCATACTTGGTTCTACCACTTCCGCAGACTCGTGCAAGCATTTCCGCAGGTGAGAGACATGAAAGACATTATGAACCCCGACCAACCTTTCGGGGAGCTGTACCCTATAAGCCATCTTCCCAATCTTCTCGATGATAGGGAACGACCCTACAAATCTTGGTGCTAACTTTCCTGCGGATCCAAAGCGAATGACGTTCCTCAAAGGAGATACTTTAAGGAACACCTTGTCTCCAACTTCAAATTCAAGGTCAGTTCTTCTTTTGTCTGCGTAGGACTTCTGTCTGTCTTGGGCAGTATTCATTCTTCTTCGTATCAAGTCTACTTTCTCTGAAGTTTCCCTAATCATGTCTGGTCCAAGTATGAGCTTGTCTGTGGACTCCCACCAGCAAGTTGGTGACCTGCACGGTCTTCCATATAAAGCTTCGAAAGGCGCCCTGTCTATAGTGGCTTGGTAGCTATTGTTGTAAGAAAATTCCACCAAAGGTAGATGATCCTCCCATGTACCTCCGAAGTCAAGAATGCATAGTCTCAAGAGGTCTTCTAATACTCTGTTGACTCTTTCTGTCTGGCCATCGGTTTGAGGGTGATAGGCCGTGCTTAAGCATAACTGTGTGCCTACAGCCTCTTGTAAACTCTTTCAAAACTCGCTCGTGAAGATAGGGTCTCGATCACTCACTATGCTGGAGGGTATCCCATGGAGTCGAACTATCTCTTTAAGATATATGGATGCTAGAGATGAGACTGTCCTTCTACTCTTGACGGGTATAAAGTGGGCGCTTTTTGTTAGCTTGTCCACTATTACCCAAATGCTGGTATTGCCCCTTCTTGACTTAGGCAACCTATCTATAAAGTCCATCGAGATGCTATCCCATTTCCACTGTGGGACTTCTAGAGGATGGAGCAAACCACCAGGCTTCTTCTACTCCGCCTTGACTTATTGGCATATTAAACACTTAGAAACAAATTCAGCTACGTCTTTCTTCATGCCATTCCAAAAGAAAACTCTTTTGATGTTTTTATACATTTTGTCTCCGCCTGGGTGTATGGTCAGCTTGGAATGGTGTGCCTCTTCTAGAACCGCCTTTACCAAATCCCTTGCTTGGGGGAACCATAGTCTTCCATCTCGTCTCAACCAGCCCTTGTCATCAATGGAGTATCTATTAAGGTGATTGGATGTCTCACCCCTAATTAAATTGTCCATCACATCGGCTAGCTGAGGGTCATCTCTTTGCGTGGCTCCGATTGAGTCTAATAGAGTTGGTCACACTTCTAACGTTGCTAGCAAGTTAGGTACAAAGTCAGAGGTGGGTTTGAAGTTAAAGCTTGCTATGAACTCCAAGCTTTGCCTTTCCATAAAGAGAGGGCTTAAGGCCAGCTTCTTTCTACTTAAGGCGTCTGCTACTGCATTTCCCTTGCCAGGAGTGTAGGAAATCTCAAAATCGAACGAGGCAAGAAACTCCATCCATCTTTGCTGCCTCAAATTGAGATCTTTCTGCGAGAAAAGGTATTTCAATGATTTATGGTCAATATACAGTTCAAATTTCTCACCTAGGAGATAATGGCGCAAAGACTTAAGCGCAAAAACGATGGCTTCCAACTCTAGGTCGTGGGTTGGGTAGTTTTTCTCGTGTACTTTCAACTGCCTTCCACCATAAGCTACTATCTCCCCTTCTTGCATCAGAACAGCGCCTCGTCCCGTTCCACAAGCATCTGTGTAAACTATAAACATCTTGCTTCCATCAGGCAGTGTCAGAACTGGGGCTGTTGTAAGAGCCCTTTTCAAACGTTGGAAAGCAATATCGCAATCCAAATCCCAATTGAAAGCTAGGTTCTTCTTTGTCAACCTTGTCAGTGGAGCTGAGATTTTTGCAAAACCTTTGATAAATTTTTGATAAAAGCCTGCTAGCCCGAGATAGCTTTGGACTTCGGTTGCGTTTCGAGGGACCTCCCAATCTTGCACAGCAACCACTTTCACAGGGTCCACAGCTATCCCCTCTTTTGACACCACGTGTCCAAGGAACCTAACTTCTTCTCTCCAGAAATAGCATTTGGAGAATTTCACCTTCAACTGATGTGCACGGAGAGTATCCATGACTTCTTTTAAATGCTGAGCATGCTCTTCCTCATTCTTTGAGAAGATCAAAATATTGTCTACGAAGACCACCACAAACTTATTGAGGAACTCTCGGAACACCCTGCTCATTAAATCAACGAAGTAAGCGGGTGCATTTGTCAGGCCGAAGGGCATGACAGGCCACTCGAAGAAACCATATGGAGTACTGAACGCTGTCTTATCAATGCTGTCTTCAGCCACCCTTAGCTGATGAAACCCGGTAGCCAAATCTAATTGGGAGAAAACCGATGCACCTACAAGCTGATCGAACAAATCATCTATTCTCGGGAGTGGGTGCCTATTCCTCTTGGTCAGCTTGTTTAGCTCCCTATAATCAACGCACAGGCGAAGCGAACCGTCCGCTTTAGTTGCGAACACTACTGGAGCACCCCATTCCGAAATACTCCGCCTTATAAACCCCTTCTCAAGCAATTCTTTAACTTGCTTGCTGAGTTCTTTCCTCTCCCTCGGAGCTATGTGCCTAACGGGTAAAGCAACGGGTTTTGCATTGTCCACGAGGTATATGCGGAAGTCAATCTCCCGCTTCGGAGGTAAGCCCTTTACCTTTTCAAACACATCCGAGTGTTCACGGACTACCCTTACAGACTGCAAGTTCTCAACATACGCATCAAGAGATTCTAGATAACTAAGCATAACGGAGTTCATGGGATTACAAGAAATTTCAAGAGTGTTACCGAGGCGAGTCATGAGTCTAACCACTCTCTTTTCACAATCGAGGACGGCACCATTACTAGATAGCCGGTCCATGCCTAGAATCAACCCATAGCCCGTGAAGCCCAAAATAAAGGCACTACATCTAAACCCAACGCTTAGTATAGAATTTTCAATTCCAAACAAACCATTGACAAATAAGCTGATCCCCCAATTGGATTTGAAACAACCAAGGGATCCTCTACTATACTGGTGTCTAGGTGCAGAGATTCCACTAAAGCAGTATATATAAAAGAGTACGATGCGCCAGAATCAAATAGTGTACGAACAGGATGATCAAAAAGATAGACTAAACTTTCGACAAAAATATTTCTACCTCATTCTTGCGGAGGTGCCGTGAAAGCGTGAACTTGTCCTCCAGAAGAATGTCCAGCTCCCTTCCCTTGCTTCCTTGGGCAAGCCCTAGCCAAGTGTCATGTCTCACCACAGTGGAAACAACCACACATCTTCCTTTTCTTCTTCTTGCAGTCTTTGATCAGATGTCCAGGAATGTAACAGAAATTACACTTTCTCTTTTCACAGGGTTTGCTGCTCTTCCCGCCTTTCTTTGAATCAACCTTCTTGTTCTGCGACCCCTCCCCCTTCTTATCTTGAGGCACTTCCGCTTTTGCCTCATTCTTGCCATTGTCTTCCTCATGTAAGAGTGCCATGTCTAGTACCTCTCGTAAGTAGCCCCCATAGGTATATGGGTCATAGCCAAGTTGTGAAGTGGCTCATTCAATCCTTTGACAAAACGGAGAGCCTTCTTATGAGGAGTATTCACTACGAATCGGGCCAGCTGATTGAATTGATTGATGTACTCCTTGACCGTCATACTTCCTTGCTTAAGACATAAGAACTTTTCTAGCTGTAGATTTTTCTCAGCTTGTGAGAGGAATTTCATCTCAAACCTTATTCTGAAATCCATCCATGTGTCAACTGGTCTTTTAGCGTTAGTGACTACCCACCAATAGGAAGCTTCATCTTTGAGAAACCATACAACCAGCTGTATTTTCTGCCTATCGTCCACCTCGAAGATAACGAACAAATCCTCAGTTTCTTTGAGCTAGTTCCTAGCTTCTACGAATGATTCAGTTCCCTTGAAATCCTTTCCACCCATGGCCCTAAAGTCTCTACAAATCTTTGAGAAAGCATTTGCACGAGGAGGAGGAGGAACTGCTGCAGCTGGAGGAGGAGGAATATCTACTGGGCCTACGTCGTTGGCCCTAGCCTCTAAGTACCTCTTGAACCAGCCAGATATCAGTACACCCTCTGGAAGGTTAAGATTCCCAGACATGCTGAAACGAAAAAGAAAAGATTCAAAACGAAGGATAGAAAGATAGTGCATATGGCATTGGGGATTATGCCTTTTTAAATTTAAAACAACACTCTTTCTTGAAAAATGATTCATTATATATCTTTTTGAAAATAATTTTCAAAAACTCTTATCTGATTTGGTAAATCTTTGCTCTGATACCAAGTGAAACACCCCACCTCCGTTAAGGTCACTCACAAAGGGAATGCCTTAACTTTGGTGGAGGGTTATAGGTACAAGGCACAGAAAATTTTACAAGACAGATAAGTATAAGCAGCGGAATTCAAATTATTTATTGAATACGTGGTTCAATACAAAAGCATTACATCAAATTGTCTCAAAACAACTTCCAAAACATTACAACATAATTTCTGTGTTGATTATTTAATAAAGAAGCATAAACCATAAATAAAACTGCATAAATCCCTAAGGATAATGTCCAAGAGCCGTAGCCAAGGTGAGAGAAAGTCCAAATCATACATCTACTTTCTTGAAGCTTGCAAAGAGTCTGATTAAGCTGCAGTATTCCCTCCCTATGGACCGGGGGGGGGGGAACTGAAGAAAAGAGGATGAAAGAAAACAGGTCAGACAATAAGTCTGGTAAGTTCGGTGATTACTAGTATTTAAACAAAGAAAGGGATCATGACAGTAATAACAGAACATAGGATAGTACCCTAATATAAGATAAGAGGAACAAGTGATCACACCCATTACTATAGTCTCTGCACTTACTTAACCATTGGTTCAACCATCCCTACGTGTTAATTACAAACGATCCCCTTAATGATCGGCTCCTACTCGTATGCATTCATATCCTGTGTCATTCGGCCCCGCTTGACTGTAGATACCTGTGCTGGTCCCACCATGGGGTGTATCAGTCACTCTGGTGGCAACCCAACACAATTCAGGATGCATAGTGTATACTACTGATGCCCATTGCCTGATTTTTCCACTCCGAAGTATGTGCACGCCCATACTCTGTCGGAACCTACACTGGCCCACCAACCACCGACGTTTTGACTGCTTATACTCAGCCTAGTAATCGTGCCCCACCCTGCCTAGTTTCAGGGTAGCATGATACATCTATGTGAGTTACTGCTGAAATGGGTCTTCGTTACTAGGGTTTTCTAATCAACATGTTTATTCGGCTAAGTGTCCAAGTTTACTTAACCCCCACCCATTCATTTAGTTAACATGTTGAATCGGTTAAGTGTTTTCCCTAATTGACTTAACCCTACCAATCCTGACTTAGCTTAAGTTTATTAAAGCACCAACCACTCACATTAGACAGGTATTGTTGTGGTCACTGGATGTGTCGATCGAGTCTGGGCAGATTTACACCACAACTTAGTCTAACCTCGGGTTCTTTTTGGGCTTGATGCACTAACCACCCACATTAGACAGGTCTTGTTGTGGTCACTGGATATGCCGGTCGGTTCCGGGTAGATTTACACCACAACTCAGTCTAACCTCGGGTTAGGCATACTCGTCTTTTTCTAAATTCACATTTTTCTATATATGTCTAATTTCTTTATGTAAATTTAATTTAATTTAATCATGCCATAATTATCCTTTGATTATGCTCACCATAAATGGTATATCAAATATACCATTTTATGAACAAATCTATGCCATGAATTTTCATATTTTCCCATCGCTACCCCATGGAACGCATGAATCACATAAAATGTTGGGCTAGTAAATTAGCCCAAACCCATAAACAAAAAGGGTAATAAATAAGGGACATGAAATAAACATAAAATAGCATACATTTCAACTTGTCATGTGTAACTTGGCACAGAAGTATCATTAACTTTAATTAAATGGGTAAAGGTGAACTTGTGACTAAGTTGGGTCTAATTGTCATGTACACTTGACAAAGGTCTAGCATGAAGGTTTAACATATAATCACAGTTTTAAACCACAACTTAGCATATTTACTTATGTATGTCAAAACACAAGAAAGCTACTAAAATCATTTTTAAATCGCAACTTAGCATATTAACTTATGTATGTCAAAACATAAGAGAACTATTATCAACATATTCAGATCATAACTTAACATGATGACTTATGTGTTAAAACATAATAGGACTACAATTCCAAATTTTTCAACATAAATAGATTCAACCTAACATGAATATACATGAGTGTTGATCTAACATATAAGCATGTGTTTTAGATCATAAACTTGAAAATAACCACCAATTTATAACATGACATGTTCTACCATTTATTTGGAAAAATAAATCCATTACCCAATCATAATAGATTCCAATAACATACAATATGTTCATCACCACAAGCATATAGACATGATTAATATACAACATTGTTCACCGCCACAAGCATATAGACATGATTAATTACAACGATACTTTAAGATAAACGAGAATCAAATCTTATACATAAGCATCATTCTATATCCAAATTACAACATGTCATGATTCAATTGAAAGAATGTTTAAATCTGCGTAATAACCAACTTACAAACTAAAAAGGAATTCTTGCATTCTGAAATCTGAATTCTAAAATTGGTAAGCTCGCCTTTGATGTAGATCGTTGAATTTGATAATCTTTTAATTTGATTTTTGATTCATGTTCTTACCTTGTCTTTGAATTGGTGATGGCTACTCCAAGTTTTCGGTTGACAGCATGATAGTTCTAGGATTATTTTTGTGTGAATTTTGGTTTTAGCATTGGGTTGTTTATATAGAATTTCAATTCAATTTGAGCCGTCGGATGATCCTAGGGTTAACCACAGCCATCCAGTAAGATAGGGTGACACCTCAGCCCTAGTGACTCAACACTGAGTCACAAAATCGTCACCATTCAATCTGCCCTAGGAGGGCGGCTCGACCCCTAGGTCGACCTGCCAGGGGGAGGTCGACACTAGGGTCGACCCCCTGGTCGATGTATCGACCCGGATTTTGCCCGACCTCAATCGATTAGTGAATAAAATCTGCATATTTTTGTCAAAATATGATTAATGAATAGAACAACATATTTCTGTCAGAATATGATCAGTGAAACATTAAAATTCACAATTTTAATGTAAAGAACGATTTATGTAAATTACTCATATTATGGATAAAATTAGTGAAACATAAAAAAAAAATAGACATGTTGATTTATTGAGTGGATTGTGCTCGACCAGTTTATGAGCAATATATGTTTTTACATTTAGCATTGGGTTGGGTAGAAATATAAGTATGCTAACACCTTGTGAAACACTTCAGGATTTGACTATAAGGTGTTTAGCGATTGTTTATTTCAAAATTAATGAATGATTTCGAAAGTGATTTTCTTAAGTAAAAGAAGAATTATTCCCGATTTTGGACAGGGAATGTTTTATAAAATGTTTATAAAACAGATAGGATTTCGAGGACTAAACCCGATAATTTCGAAATGATTTGAAATCAGAAATCTATATAGATTTGATTATACTTGTGATTATGTTGTGAAATGATTTTTCCACTTCAGGATATAAAAATGATTTAGTATGTGGCTAACGATTCTGGTAACCCGGACGACTAAAAGTATGGGTCGAGTGAAAGACCCTGACTGACTGAACTGGTCAGTGGTTAGTGTAGTATGCTCCATAGTGAGAGGTGCATATATATATATATATATATATATATATATATCAAGTTGCTTAGGAGCGTGCCCTTTGCCTTGTCTATGGGAAACCTGATATTTGGTTGCATATTTGTTTTTATGCATTGTTATGTTTTGGAATTCATATTTCCAAATGTTTTGTTTTCAAATCCCGAAGTGAAATCTACTTTGATATTATAAAAGATAGATATGTATTTCAAAATGATTTGAAATAAAAGAAATCAGGTAATAAAGTCCAAAGGAATAATTTCTGTAAAGAGAATTGGATTTGAAAATCTAAGTTTAGGGATTAAGCCTAAATGGGTAGATTGTGGAATTTCATGTTGATTGATGCATTATAGATCCATTGCTTTATTTATGATAGTAGTATATGCACTGGCAATTCAATGGAGTAAACCCGTTCCGCGTTAGCAGCGTGGTCCTGTGGTTAGCCTTATTATTAGCAAGTTAAATAGATTTCTCACACCAGTCCCACGACTGACCTGTAGTTTGTTTCACTTTGCAAACTCGGGTGCCCTATTTTCACACGGCCAGTCGAGTAGCTTTTTGCAGATATAGTTAAGCAGGATCCTGGATTGAAGTCTGAAGCTGGGTCCAGAATATTGATGGCCTTCCGCTGAGATTAGTTCCGCTGCAATGTATTAATCTATTGCAATTTATCTTCCGCTGTAATTTTATTCCGATGTACTCTGATATATTCTGTACTCTGATGTAACATTTATTATTGATGTTATAAAAGTCTGTGTTGTTGTCCTGATGTGTTGTATGCCCAAAGTTAACGTATGCGGATTTTAAACGGTCTTGATCGGTCTTTGCGATCGATTGGGGTCGGGCAAAATCCGGTTCGTTACACTCGACCTGGGTCCTGGGCAGGAATTCTCCCGCCCAGCCCGCTTCTGACTTCCTATTTGAATTTGAATTTGTCTTCGAGCTATTTGAATTTATTTGAATTTTCTGGAAACTTCCGACAACCATAACTTCTTCATACGAAGCCCAATTTACGCAAACTCGGACTCTATCTCAACCAGAATTCCGAGACGAACACAATGGCATAACCCATTTCCATTAATTCTCAAAATTTAAATTAAGTGTAATGACTCAGATTTATGTCGAGTTAATTTTTAAATATTTAATATGGATTTAAATATTGAATAGATAATAAATGAATTTTTATATTCAGTTATCGATTGAATAATTGATATACAGTTCATTTCGAATATATAAATATATAATCATCGAAATATGAGATTCGGGAATAATTCAATTCGAATTTAAAACGAAGTCAAATTAATTCAAATAATTAATTAGAATTCTGTTTGAATATAAACGATAAATAATATTAAATTAGTATCGAAGAATTTAATGGTTTGAAATTTAATTTATATCAGTTGAAATTAATATCTTCTCCAGATGATCAAATAAGGCTTTGAAACTTGTCCCAGTGGGTTCAGAATGGTGGTTTAACCCTAGAAAGGACTGTTATTGGGTTTCGAAAGGAGTTAGGTATCACGAAGAAATTCAAAATTTAGGATATCGATTTTTTTTAACAAAAACAAATTTAAAATAAATCATTTTGTTGGTGGACCAAAACATAACAATAGTGGCCCCTTTTCTTCCACAAACCGAAACAAACCGTGGTTGCTTTCTCTTTCACAAACAAAACAGCACTGTGCCTCTTTTATCTCCACAAACCAAAATCAAAACCACATTTCCCATTTCTAGTCCATTCACTCAAATTCCAAAAAGTGAATATCCTCTTACTATAAATTCGAACCTACCAGAATAATGAAAAAAAGAAACAGGAATTTGGATTCGCAACTTGGAATCTCGCAATCCACTGAAAACCGATAACAACTCACGATGTCTAGGAGGGTAAATCTGGGTAAGACTGGGGTTTGCGATGGGATTCAGGGCCTGAGGCGATGGGAGTTAACTAGCGTAGCTAGCGATGGTAGGTGAGAAGGCCGACACTGTGAAGTCAAACCAGGGGACGATGGCGCTGAGGTTGAATGGTGAAGTCACGATGGGTCTTGGGGTTCTCTGTAGTGTGCGTGAATTCACTATGGCCTGTCGAGATACTGTCACGATTGAAGAAGGGGAAAGCGACATGAAGTCACTGATGGAGATGCTTGATTGTTGCAGTGGGGTTTTGATAGAAGGGGAGTTGTTACTCAGAAGGATGGAAATGGCATGGTAATTACTGTGAGTTGGTTTGTGAAGATCGAGTTGTTCATGATAATGCTCAGGAAGGAGAAGTGTGGATGCCATGATGCTTTGGGAAAATTCATGACAGTGGGGAAGATGATGATTGGGATTGTTGAGTTGTGATCTTGAATGGTAAATGGACTTCAGGAATTTGAGCATCCTGAGTGTTAATAGGGAAAAATAAAGAAAAGGCAACACAGCTTGGTGGTGATGTTGTTATGGCCTAGAATGAATTTATGCAATAGTGAGGATGGGTTTTGCAGTACGTTGGTGCTAGTAGCTAGGTGATGTCGAAGTGTCTTGGACAAGGATTTCAGTGGCGATTGGGTCGATGATGTTTGAAGATATAGTTCGATATAGGTAGTAACATCGAGGTACACATTTGTATTTAATTTAATTATACATAGAATAATTTATTTGATTATTTTAGTAATTAGTTAAATTAATGACAACTTAATCGATTAATGAAAATAAATAAATCGTGGTGTTAGGTATCATTTGAGACGATACAAGTAAATGTGTAGCTGAGACGATAAGGAGTAAATTGGATATTCGGCAAAAGAAAAACCAATGAGAGTAAATCTCACCTCTAGTTTAATTAGAATTATTTTTATTTCGTTAAAAATAATTGTGTGTTGCTTGTTTGAATGTTGTCTGGTTGATTTAAATATATTAGTTATTTAGGATTGACTATTATATATATATTGGGTTGATGATTGGATTGTTCCCGAGTCTCATTAGCGGATGCCCGCAGTTTCATAGCGGAATATTTCCCTATGCGCCCCACAAATATATATTAGTGGATGACCTTCATACCGCGATATCCTACCTCGAAGCAGGATGGGTATTACTATGTTGACTAACGTCTATGGATGCAGGAAAACAGGTAGGAGGAATCCAACTGGATTCCTCAAAAATATATATTATTTGTTTGTTTATTTGTTTGCATATATACTATCATATATGATGTGTTATAAAACCAGAAATAAATAATTGGTTGTTTGGTGTTTAAATATCACTGGGCCTAAATGTTGATATTTAAAAATATCATAAAAAGGAATTTTTCAGATTTAAAAAGGAAATTCTATTGTTCTAAAAATAGAATTTGAAATTCGAATAGAATAAAAATACTAACTTGTTTTGATTATTTAAAACAAGTAGTTCATTTATAAACGAAGTTTATAAATGAAGTGAAGTGAATTGTCATTTGATAAATTCAGGAAATATAAATACAAGTGGAATTTAAATAAAGGGAAATTTATTTTTCCAAAGTAAAATATTTATTTCAAATGAAGTTGAAGTCAATACTTGTTTTAATATATATAAACAAGTAATATAAGGCGATGTTTACAAAGAAAGGTGAAAAACCATAAATTGGATAATATGGATATTTTAAATTCAAATGGAATTTAAATAAAGGGAATTCAAATATAGAATCTGAATATAGAAATTCAAATGTAGTTTGAATATAGAATTTGAATATAGAAATTCAATTGTGGTTTGAATATAGAATTCAAAATGAATTGAAAATGGAATTTGAATATATGAAATGTAAGTGAAATGGAATTCAATTAGTTTATAAGAAGGTTGAAAATATATTTGAAAATGTCATGTTCAAATATACAAGTGAAATAGGCAAGGAAATAATTAACGAATTAATTAACGAGTTGAGTTAAAACCAGTGTAGTAAGATGAAATGAATTAGAAATAACGGATATACATGAGACAAGTTTGGAACGAAGTGTCAGAAGAGTATAAATATAATGTTCGACAAAAAGGTACGTATTTAAATTAAATATGAGATTTTATGCGCCATATCGGCAAGCCGCTTGGCTGTTTCATTTTCATTTTGAATAGAGAGGCCTGTGTGGCAGTTTGGGGATTTTCCCGATGCTCCCGGTACAAAGGAGGTTATGGCGAATTTTTCCGAGAATTTAAGGAGTTAGAATATTTTTAAGAATATTTGGTAAACTAGAAATTGATATATCGATATATACAGAATTCGATAATGAAACGAACTTAAAATAGAATATTATAAACAAAAAGGAATTTTATAAATAAAATCCTGGGAGATATACGTTTTAAAGTAAACGATGATTTAAAAGCAAATGATTTACAGATTTAAAATGATCGTGTTGATAAGAAGTTAATCAAATGGAGTTAAAGAAATAGAGTTAAGTAGAATTAGAAATTTACTGGAAATTAGTTGAGTTGAACGACTTTTTGAGTATCGATCTGATGTTGGTTTCGGCCTTCGGGGTTTATACTTAGGAAGTTGTTCCATTACTAGTTTACAGTTAGAGTCTGATTAATATGGAAGAATAGTGATATGTACATAAGAGATGGAAATGTTTTCGAGTGTTAATAACACATATTTTCTTAATATAGAAAATAAGGAAATATGAATATATGAATATATATATGTTTGATGATTTGATCGATAATTCCATTTGGAAATAAGATCTTTGTTTGTACACGGACATTTTTCATTTGATAGTTAAATCACCGACTATCAAAGTTTTGATCATTTTAACGTTGCTAATATGGAGAGACCAGTTGGATTATTATCCGAAGAACAACTCCATATTGGCAGTAGCTTTGCGAATCAGATTATATGAAGATAATCGAAGACGGAGTAAAGTACAAGGGCTTTTTCTATAAATGGAAATAGTGCCTTCGGTTTCGTTCAATCCCAGAACGAACGTAAATGGACGAATGTCTGACAAAGTATTTCCAATAATCGAGTGGGTTGGTCTGTAGAAATATATATGGTTGCAACAAATTTATTCCCTTAGCATAACATCCAGAATATTTGTGTAAACCAATTAATGATTAACGGATCTGATAATGTGGTATCCAAGTAATTGTGTTATCAATGAGAGAAATATTCATAGCCTCTGGCCTCAACAACCGGGAAATGACAAAAATCGGGCAGGTAGCATGGCTATGTGGTTAGCTCCCATTAGGGTGTATTATCACCTATGTAGAGGTTCATGTAATTCCTTATTCTATTCGATGCTGTCCCATTCGGGAAATGGTTGCTGATCCCAACTGTTGGTGATATACATTCGATACACTCAAGCGAAATGAGTGGTCGGTCATGTGTGGCTGAGTTGCAAGATGTTCTTGTTGAACTTGGTGTATTCTCCTCTAGAGATACACCAGCGGCAGGTGGTTCCATACCTTGTCATAGTTGAAAATCCAGTACCCAATAAGTGCTTGCGGTTTATGAATTGTTATTATATATGTAGAACGTGAGATGCAAACGTTCCACTAGATTATATTTATTTGATTTAGACACTATTATAATATCAAAAGAGTTTTGATATAAAGATTACCGTTTTCTTTCAAAAGGATTTTGAAAGTTGAATCAAGTGTTTTGGATTCTCATAAGGGAAAAACCCGTTCCGTGTTATACGTCGTGGTCTTATGAGAAATCGATTGGTTTCTCAAACTGTTTACTCATACCAGTCCCATGACTGACCCGGAGTTTATTTTGTTTTGTTTTACCTAAACTCTTGGGTGCCCAGTTTTGTATGGGGAGTCAAGTAGTTCAGGATTTTACAGATTTATCCAAAGGAGCTTTGAGCAGGAGGCTTCAGCGTTATCTAGTTATTGTTGTGTCTGCTGTGTTGTAAGTTGTACTCTAATAGTGATACTCTGATAAGTGTATGTTATACAGTTGAAATTTTGTATTTCAAAAGTTATGATATATTTTATTTTGTTCCGTTGCGATGTGAGATTCTGTGTTGTTATTTCTGTTCTTCTACCTTTTTCTTCTAAAAAAAATGATTCGTATTTTCGTGATATTTGGGTTGGATGTATGATGTATGTAGTAAACTCTGATATTACGGATTTGCGGGCCATTACAGTTGGTATCAGAGCTTAGGTTGAGCGAATACCTAGGCTTTGTGGAATTGTGCTCATTAGAGATAGGGTCAGCAGTACCCTAGAATGAGTTGAGTGTACATATATATACGAGAGAGCGTATTTGTTAATTGATATAAAATTTGTTTTATATTGTGTTGGCTAGTCTGTTGAGTGGCTTATGAATTCTGATCGAATTGTGGGACGCCACGAAGTCGACAAGAATTTCTAAACACTTGAACAGAAGATTGAACATGATATTGTTTTAAAATAGGTAAATGAAATAATTTTACCCAAAATTCTATTTTTGATATAGAAGGAATAATTTTCTGAAATTATTATCATACGTGGATGAGTTGGTTGTTAATATTATAATCAGATAAGATTATAAAATTTGAATGGTTATATATAACCAAAATAGAATTTGTATATGGATTAAATATACAAATGAGATGAATTAAAATTAAATTCAAACCAGAATTTACAATTTAAATCCTGGGAAGTTGGAAAATATTTTCCGAAGTATATTAAAGTAATATAGCATTACTTTGAAGGGATTTGAATAAAATCATTTTTTGAATGGATTTTGAAAGTGATAATGCACTGAACTCACTTCAGTGGCTGGATAATAATTCTGATGATGATCGCAACCTCATCAGCATTCATTTTCGAGTTTCTAAGTGATGGATTGCTACCTTAGAAAAGTTTTTGAGGAAAACAGGTTTGTTTAAAATTCAAATGTTTTGAATTGAAAATAAATATATGTCTATATGTATGGGATTTCAAAAGGGCTTGAAATGAAAACCCAGGTATTTGAATTATGGAATTTAAATTTAACTTGAGAAGTTAAATAAATCGAAGTAAATGAGTTGATTGTAAATCATTCGGATTAATTGAAACTAAAAGTTTTTGGTAAAACTAAAATTGTTGAAATATAATGTGTAGAGTTTCAACATAAAATAATTTTGAAAGGTTAATGGGTTTGTAGCTTTTTTCCTAACTTAGTAATTTCGGGGACAAAATTCTTTTAAGAGAGGAAGATTGTAATGACCCAGATTTCTATCGAGTTAATTTTTAAATATTTAATATGGATTTAAAAATTGAATGGATAATAAATGAATTTTTATATTCAGTTATCGAATAAATAATCGATATACAGTTCATTTCGAATACATATATATATAATCATCGAAATATGAGAATCGAGAATAATTCAATTCGAATTTAAAACGAAGTCAAATTAATTCAAATAATTAATAAGAATTCTGTTTGAATATAAACGATAAATAATATTAAATTATTATCGAAGAATTTAATGGTTTGAAATTTAATTTATATCAGTTGAAATTAATATCTTCTCCAGATGATCGAATAAGGCTTTGAAACCAATCCCAGTGGGTTCAGAATTGTGGTTTAACCCTAGAAAGGACTGTTGTTGGGTTTAGAAAAGAGTTAGGTATCACGAAGAAATTCAAAATTTAGGATACCGTTTTTTCTAACAAAAACAAATTTAAAATAAATCATTTTGTTGGTGGACCAAAACAAAACAACGGTGTCCTCTTTTCTTCCACAAACCAAAACGAACCGTGGTTCCTTTCTCCTCCACAAATAAAAACAGCACCGTGCCTCTTTTATCTCCACAAACCAAAACCGAAACCACGTTTCCCTTTTCTAGTCCATTCACTCAAATTCCAAATAGTGAATACCCTCTTACTATAAATTCGAACCTCCCATAATAATGAAAAAAAGAAAGAGGAATTTGGATTCGTGACTTGGAATCTCACGATCCACTGAAAACCGACAACAATTCGCGATGTCTGGGAGGGCAAATCTGGGTAAGATTGGGGTTTGCGATGGGATTCAGGGTATGAGGCGATGGGAGTTAACTAGCATAGCTAGCGATGGTAGGTGAGAAGGACGACGCTGTGAAGTCAAACCAGTGGACGATGGCGCTGAGGTTGAACGGTGAAGTCGCGATGGGTCTTGGGGTTCTCTGTAGTGTGCATGAATTCACTATGGCCTGTCGAGATACTGTCGCGATTGAAGAAGGGGAAAGCGACATGACAGTCACTGATGGAGAGGCTTGATTGTTGCGGTGGGGTTTTGATAGAGGGGGCGTTGTTACTCAGAAGGATGGAAATGGCATGGTAATTACTGTGAGTTGGTTTGTGAAGATCGAGTTGTTCATGATAATACTCGGGAAGGAGAAGTGTTGATGCCATGATGCTTTGGGTAAATTCACGACAGTGGGGAAGATGATGATTGGGATTGTTCAGTTGTGATCTTGAATGGTAAATAGACTTCAGGAATTTGAGCACCCTGAGTGTTAACAGGGAAAGAGAAAGAAAAGGCAACACGGCTTGGTGGTGATGTTTTTATGGCCTAGAATGAATTTGTGCAATAGTGAGGATAGGTTTTGCAGTACGTTGGTGCTATTAGCTAGGTGATGTCGAAGTGTCTTGGACAAGGATTTCAATGGCGACTGGGTCGATGATGTTTGAAGATATAGTTCGATATAGGTAGTAACATCGAGGTACACATTTGTATTTAATTTAATTATACGTAGAATAATTTATTTAATTATTTCAGTAATTAGTTAAATTAATAACAACTTAATCGATTAATGAAAATAAATAAATCGTGGTGTTAGGTACCATTTGAGACGATACAAGTAAATGTGTAGCTGAGATGATAAGGAGTAAATTGGATATGCGGCAAAAGAAAAACCAATGTGAGTAAATCTCACCTCCTGTTTAATTAGAATTATTTTTATTTCGTTAAAAATAATTGTGTGTTGCTTGTTTGAATGTTGTCTGGTTGATTTAAATATATTAGTTATTTAGGATTGACTATTATATATATATTGGGTTGATGATTGGATTGTTCCCGAGTCTCATTAGCGGATGCCCGCAGTTTCATAGCGGAATATTTCCCTATGCGCCCCACAAATATATATTAGTGGATGACCTTCATACCGCGATATCCTACCTCGAAGCAGGATGGGTATTACTATGTTGACTAACGTCTATGGATGCAGGAAAACAGGTAGGAGGAATCCAACTGGATTCCTCAAAAATATATATTATTTGTTTGTTTATTTGTTTGCATATATACTATCATATATGATGTGTTATAAAACCAGAAATAAATAATTGGTTGTTTGGTGTTTAAATATCACTGGGCCTAAATGTTGATATTTAAAAATATCATAAAAAGGAATTTTTCAGATTTAAAAAGGAAATTCTATTGTTCTAAAAATAGAATTTGAAATTCGAATAGAATAAAAATACTAACTTGTTTTGAATATTTAAAACAAGTGGTTCATTTATAAACGAAGTTTATAAATGAAGTGAAATGAATTATCATTTGATAAATTCATGAAATATAAATACGAGTGGAATTTAAATAAAGGGAAATTTATTTTTCCAAAGTATAATATTTATTTCAAATGAAGTTGAAGTTGAGACTTGTTTTAATATATATAAACAAGTAATGTAAGGCGATGTTTACAAAGAAAGGTGATAAACCATAAATTGGATAATATGGATATTTTAATTTCAAATTGAATTTAAATAAAGGGAATTAAAATATAGAATTTGAATATAGAAATTCAATTGGAGTTTGAATATAGAATTTGAGTATAGAAATTCAAATGGAGTTTGAATATAGAATTCAAATAGAATTGAAAATGGAGTTTGAGTATATGAAATGTAAGTGAAATGGAATTCAATTAGTCTATAAGAAGGTTGAAAATATATTTGAACATGTCAAATTCAAATATACAAGTGAAGTAGGCAAAGAATTAATTAACGAATTAATTAACGAGTTGAGTTAAAACCAGTGTAGTAAGTTGAAATGAATTTGAAATGACGGTTATACATGAGACAGGTTTTGAATGAAGTGTTAGAAGAGTATAAATATAATGCTCAACAAAAAGGTAAGTATTTAAATTAAATATGAGATTTTATGCGCCATATCGGCAAGCCGCTTGGCTGTTTCATTTTCTTTTTGAATAGAGAGGCCTGTGTGGCAGTTTGGGGATTTTCCCGATGCTCCGGGTACAAAGGAGGTTATGGCGAATTTTTCCAGGAATTTAAGGAGTTAGAATATTTTTAAGAATATTTGGTAAACTAGAAATCGATATATCGATATATACAGAATTCGATAATGAAACGAACTTAAAATAGAATATTATAAACGAAAAGGAATTTTATAAATAAAATCCTGGGAGACATACGTTTTAAAGTGAACGATGATTTAAAAGCAAATGATTTGCAGATTTAAAATGATCGTGTTGATAAGAAGTTAATCAAATAGAGTTAAAGAAATAGAGTTAAGCAGAATTAGAAACTGACTGAAAATTAGTTGAGTTGAACGACTTTTTGAGTATCGATCTGATGTTGGTTTCGGCCTTCGGGGTTTATACTTAGGAAGTTGTTCTCTTACTAGTTCACAGTTAGAGTCTGATTGATGTGGAAGAATAGTGATATGCAAATAAGAGATGGAAATGTTTTCCAGTGTTAATAACATATATTTTCTTAATATAGAAAATAAGGAAATATGAATATATATATATATATATGTGTTTGATGATTTGATCGATAATTCCATTTGGAAATAAGATCGTTGTGTACACGGACATTTTTCATTTGATAGTTAAATCACCGACTATCAAAGTTTTGACCATTTTAACGTTGTTAATATGGAGAGACTGGTTGGATTATTATCCGAAGAACCACTCCGTATTGGCAGTAGCGTTGCGAATCAGATTATATGAAGATAATCGAAGGCACAGTAAAGTACAAGGGCTTTTTCTATAAATGGAAATAGTGCCTTCGGTTTCGTTCGATCCCAGAACGAACGTAAATGGACAAATGTCTGACAAAGTATTTCCAATAATCGAATGGGTTGGTCTATATAAATATATATGGTTGCAACGGATTTATTCCCTTAGCATAACATCCAGAATATTTGTGTAAACTAATTAATGATTAATGGATCTGATAATGTGGCATTCAAAGTAATTATGTTATCAATGAGAGAAGTAATTGTAGCCTCTGGCCTCAACAACCGGGAAATGACAAAATTCAGGCAGGCAGCATGGCTATGTGGTTAGCTCCCATTAGGGTGTATTATCAACTATCTAGAGGTTCATGTTATTCCTTATTCTATTCGATGTTGTCCCATTCGGGAAACGGTTGTTGATCCCAACTGTTGGTGATATACATTCGATACACTCAAGCGAAATGAGTGGTCGGTCATGTGTGGATGAGTTGCAAGATGTTCTTGTTGAAATCGGTGTATTCTCCTCTAGAGATACACTAGAGGCAGGTGGTTCCATACCTTGTCATAGTTGGAAATCCAGTACCCAATAAGTGCTTGTGGTTTATGAATTGTTATTATATATATGGAACGTGAGATGCAAACGTTCCACTAGATTCTATTTATTTGATTTAGACACTATTATAATATCAAAAGAGTTTTGATATAAAGATTATCGTTTTCTTTCAAAAGGATTTTGCAAGTTGAATCAAGTGTTTTGGATTCTCATAAGGGAAAAACCCCTTCCGTGTTATACGGCGTGGTCTTATGAGATATCTTTTGGTTTCTCAAACTGTTTTAAACTATTTACTCATACCAGTCCCATGACTGACCCGGAGTTTGTTTTGTTTTGTTTTACCTAAACTCTTGGGTGCCCAATTTTGTATGGGCAGTTAAGTAGTTCAGGATTTTACAGATTTATCCAAAGGAGCTTAGAGAAGGAGGCTTCAGCATTATCTAGTTATTGTTATGTCTGCTGTGTTGTAAGTTGTACTCTGATAGTGATACTCTGATAAGTGTATGTTATACAGTTGAAATTTTGTATTTCAAAAGTTATGATATATTATATTTTGTTCCGCTGCGATGTGAGATTCTGTGTTGTTATTTGACACGACCCAATCAATATCAGTCAAATCAGTGTATATAAACAAATCGGCCGATTTGTTTATAAATATTTATTTATTCACTTTCACGTTAAAAAATATAATTTTAACGATAATTAATTTATTTCAACACATGAATATATTTCATTATCTATTTCACATCAACATCATAAACAAATTTTCACAGCATATCAATCAAACAAACAAGCCATCCATGGTCTGTGGATGACGGGTGTCGGGTGCTACTAAACACCGTCTGCATCCTAGCATATATTATGATATAACTAGAAAAAGGAATTTTAAAAGGTGAGAAGTTCTCACCAATAGCTATCCCAACTTCACGACACTTCATTTATAGAAACCTTCATCGTTCTCGCCTTTTGTCTCTTTCGTCGCCCGTAGCCACTACATATGTAAAAATTGAATTTTTACTTTGCTATTCAATATATAAAAATCGAATTTTTACTTTGCTATTCAATATATAAAAATCGAATTTTTACTTTGCTATTCAATATATAAAAATCGAATTTTTAATAATTATATAATATAAAAATCATATTTTTAATATTTCTACTATATAAAAATCACATCTTTAATACTTCTATAATATATAAATCCTATTTTTATTCTTTCTATATTATAAAAAATCATATTTTTAATTCGCTACTTCGTTATAAAAATTATATTTTTACTTCGACACTTATATAAAAATCGAATTTTTATATAATTAAAAACCGTATATATCCAATAAAAATTATACCTTTTTCTAAGTAAAGATCCAATCCTTATTCTCTTTCATTTATGTATAAAAACTGAAAATTAATTTCATTTTATTTTCAAAAATTCCATCTTTCCACTTACATTAAAT
This sequence comes from Allium sativum, assembly GCA_030737875.1. NCBI lineage: Eukaryota > Viridiplantae > Streptophyta > Magnoliopsida > Asparagales > Amaryllidaceae > Allium > Allium sativum. Next base: position 250,522,233 of record CM060909.1, on the reverse strand, counting down.
AAATAAAATAAAGTAATAGAACTTACAGCAGTTTTTAACCGAAGGAGGGGGGTTTCGGGTGCTCGAGATCATCGGAGGGGTGCTGTTCTCGGCTTCACAGGCGGGGTGTGCTGCGTGAGTGGCCGAAAAAAAAAGAGAAAAAGGGGGGGGGGGCTGTTTTGTGTTCACCGTGGAGAGGGGGGGGGGGAGGGCATCGGAGAGGGCTGCAGGTGGTAGGGAGGCGGTGGTGGTGGTCAATGAGGGGGCGGTGGCTGCTGATGAGGGACGGTGGGTTTCCATCGATTGGGAAGGGGTTTTGGGGGGGGGGGGGGGAGGGGGGAGGGGGCGTCGATCGCCAGCGAAGGGGGGGGGGTTCGAACTGACGAGGGTTGGAGGGCTTCGGCGGTGGCGCGCCACCTGGAGCGGCGGTGGCACGACGTCCTCGATGGTGGTTTCCGCCATCGCGATTTTTTTTTCTTTTATGCTTAAATCGATATGGTATAATTGGGGGGGGGGGGGGGCTGAGATAAAGGAAAGGAGAGAGAAGGGTTTTATATTTTATTATTATTTTTAATCCCAAAAAGTTGACTTTTACATACGACCTCTAAACGAGGCCCACCGCCTGTCGTCCATAGCTAATTACCCCCATTTTGAACACAATGGGATATGTATCGTAGGCTGATTCGATCACATAATCGTGATATTTGGGTTGGATGTATGATGTATGTAGTCAACTCTGATATTACGTTTTTGCGGGCTATTACATTAAGTATTGTTTAATTCGTTACTATACCGTTAACATAAAATACGGGGTGTTATACTAGACCTTTTTCTTTTCATTTGCTTTATTTCTTGTCTTGTCCAAAAAAAAAAACATCCCCTTTGTTTATATTTTTTAGTCATCTAGTTGTTGTCTGTGTGTTTGTACTTGTTTGTTGTTCATCTTTATATTTTAAAAAAAACTAAGAGGTTGTGTGCGTTCATTTCCCTTGTTTTGTTTCTCTGTGTGTTGTTACATTTACTTGATCATCTTTGTTTTCTATATTTGTCTGTGTATTTGATTATTGTTCTCTTTCTCATTTCTAAAAAAAAATTTGTGTGCATTTTGTGTGCTTGTTTTGTTGTGTTTATTTTGCATTAGTCTTCACTAAAAAAACTTATGTTTTATTATTTTTCTTGTCTTTGTGTGTGTATTGAATCGTGCATTGTTTGTTTTTGGTATTTGCATTTGTGTTTTTCTTCTTTAAGAAAAAAAAATCAGTTGTCTTTCTCTTGCTTATATATAATCATCCTTTTTTAGGTAGTCAAAGCAGAATTGGAAAGGAATAATCGCTTGGAATCGCTTTGCTTGCTTACTAAAGATGCCGCATGAAAAAAATTGCTAATAAATTCTGCACTTTCAGATATCGTATTTTAACCTCTTTATTTTAATCGCGTTGTTGTTTGCTTGCATTAGCATTTAAAAAAAATACAAAAAACATAAACTCATCCGTAGTTGCATTGTTAATACACGTTTGAGTTCTTTTTTGCATTCATCTCATCTTATTTTCTTTTCTTAAGGGCACACCCCAATTCACGTAAGGAGGGGAGTTCATCATCCTTACTTAGCCTAGAAAATTGCATATCATCGTAGAATTTGAATAATAATAATAACGGTTAGACGTTGGACTTAAGGGAGTCGCCGTCTCATCTAGGGCTTAATTAGATTGTCATAGTTGATATATTTAGAACGAATAATTTCTTTTTGTCTAGACTACGGTAGATAAATAACCGCTTATAAATATTACGGTGATTCATAAATATTATATCGGTTGTTACTCTGAACATACTTAAACCTTCGGCTGCATTTTTAGGGTGATTCCTGCTGCACCGATAACTCATGTCCGTTAACTGGCTGAGAAATATTTTGTTTTAAGTAATCAAACATGTCACTTTGTAATTTTGGGTTAGGAGCCACTAAGGACAGAAAATTTGTACTTAGTCCTTGTATTCATTTGGTTGCATTAGATTCATGCATATATAAAAAAAACAGAAAAAAAAAAATCCAAAAAAAAAAAAATCATCTTCATTTGTAAATTAAATCCTTTTATGTTTCAAAAAAAGCAAAAAATATTTTCCTTTTTGTAAAAATTTAGCTTTCCTTTCTCTTAGACTTTTTTTTCTGCTTCTATTCTCTTCTCATATTTGTTCTTTCTCTTCTTCTCTTATTCTTCTCGCTAGTGCATGTGTAGTTGGACTTATGATCCTTCTACTAATCGTTTAGTTCGAACAAACATTTCTTCAACCATCGCCGAAGAAAATCTCCCTTGAACTCTTATTGATAGAATCTTCCCTGATCGGGTTTCTATCCTTCTTGCATCATATTGCCTACCCCAACGGGTAATCACTTTGAAATTCATTCGAATCACATAAATACTCTTCCAAAATTTGACAATTTTGAACGTGATGATCCTTACATTTTCTTAACCAAATTTAATAAGTTTGTGCAACTATGAAATTTCAAGAACAAAGTGATAATGGAATCAAACTTAGGATAATTCCATTTTCACTTACCGATTATGCCGAAAATGGTTGTATAGCTTGCCTTCAAATACGATTGGAACTTGGGATGGATTTGTGAAAGTTTTTTTTAAAGAAATTTTACCCCCTGGAAAAAACATCCAAGATTCGAAATGAAATCGTTAATTTTCATCAATTTGGGGGTAAATGCTTTGCAAAATATTTTGAGAGATTTAAAGAACTTCTAGTCAAATGTCCACATCACAATTTTGAAAAATGGACTCTTTGTCAAATTTAATATGATGGCCTCGAAAATAACTCTCGAACCATGCTCAAATCAATGTGCCAAGGAAACTTTCTAGCCCAAAATCACGATGCTGCTTGGTAATTCATCGAAAATTTGGCTGAAAAATCAGCTCAATGGGAAAGATCTAATGAGAAATCGATTTATTCCCGATCAAACACTCATTCGGTAGGATCTTCAGCGGCCTAAGAAGGGAAAATAGAGGCGATGTTAACAAAATTCGATAATGTCGTTTTACCAACTCAAATAAATCAAGCTAAAGCATCTCAGTCCTCATGTTACAAATGTAACGATTTGAAGCACATTGTCGATCAATGCCCACATTCGTTAGAACAACTCAATGCGTTTAATAAAGTTAGAAACGCCCCATTCTCTCCAACGTACAATCCAGGTTGATGAAACCATCCTAACTTCTCTTGGGACCAAAACAATGCAAATTTGAATTTGATTCAACCCCCTTTTCAACCATTTTCCAATAATCCTCCCTTTCAACAAAATCATTTCAAAAATCTTGCGCCACCTTCTCAAAATCAAGCGCAACAATCTTTTGTTCCCCAAGACGACAAACGATTGACATCACTTGAGAAAAGTCTCGAAACATTAACTAAAGCAACAACTCAAAATCCCCAATCAAATAGCAATCTGCAAAATTTATTGATTTCGTACATGCAAAACACGAGTCAATCGATTGTTAAACTTGAAATGCAAATGAGTCAGTTAACCACTTCCGTCATTGAACGGGAAAGAGGCACTTTCCCGAGTCAACCATTTCAAACCAAAAAAAAACAAAATCCGAATCCAAACCAAACTCATGTCATCCAGGATAGCAATCCAACTCAATTGAATGTTATCATGACTTTACGATCCGGTAAGAAAATCGATGATCAAGTTGAAAATCCAAATAACTTACTGAATATTCCTCTCGAATCTTCTAAAAGCACGAATGATCTTGATTCAAACTCTGAATCTAATTCTTTTCCAACTCAAGTAGACCGGCCTACTGAGTTTCGCATTCCATTTCCTCATCGTCTTCGACCGAAGAAACAATCCGACCAAATGGAAAAGATGTTGGAAATTCAAACAAGTGAAAGTTAACGTTCCTCTTCTTGACATCGTTCAACAAGTCCCAACCTACGCTAAATTCCTCAAGGACTTGTGTACCGAAAAACGACACACTTATGTACCCAAGAAAGTTTTATTAGCCGCTTGACTTAGCAAAGTCTTGTCTTAATCAATGCGAGTGATGTACAAAGACCCTGGCTCCTCCACAGTATCATGTACTATTGGGGAGAAGAAAATCAATAGATGCTTGCTAGACTTAGGTGCTAGTGTTAACTTGCTTCCATATTCTGTCTACCAGCGATTAGGACTAGGAGAACTGAAACCCATCAAGGTTACTCTTCAGCTTGCTGACCATTTAGTTAAGAAACCTGTGGGAAAAATCGAAGATGTATTGCTAAAAGTAGGCGAATTCATCTTTCCAGTTGACTTCATTGTCCTAGAAAATCAATAGTTAAGCAATCCTGTGAACCAAATCCCTTTGATTTTAGGATGACCCTTCTTTGCAACCTCTAATGCGCTTATCAACTGTAGAAATGAATCTATGAAAATTTCTTGTGGTAACATGACCTTTGAATTAAAAATCTTTAGAACAGAAAACTCTCCTAACTCTTATATGGACCAGTTTTATGAAATTCATGCAGTCCACGACAATGAACCTGAGCTCGACCATCTAAACAATAAGGTTGACTCGAATTATGAAATTTTGTTTCAAGATATTCCCGAAAATGTCTCTGAGTCAATTCGTGTCGATCCGCTTACAACTGAGTCTATCCCTCAACCAATTTCTTCGGTTGAGTCGTCTCCCAAATTCGAACTCAAATTGCTTCCCAGTCATCTTAAGTACGCTTACTTAGGATACAATGAAACTCTTCTTATCATTATCGCTTTTGACCTTACTATAAAGCAGGAACAATTGCTCCTTCCCATTCCTAAGAAAAATAAGGAAGCAATTGGTTGGTCCATGGATGATATTAAGGGGATTAGTCCTTCGATAGTCCAACATCGAATCCACTTTATAGTTGATGCCAAGCCCACTCGTGATTCCGAGCGTCGACTAGACCCCATCATGAAAGTTGTTTGTGATGAAATCCTAAAATGTCTTGACAATGGAATCATCTACTCGATTTTCGATAGTTAATGGGTTAGTCTGATTCATGTCGTACCTAAGAAATCTGGGATAACTGTGTTCCAAAATGAAGCTAATGAGCTTATCCCAACCCGCACCCAGACAGGTTAGCGTGTTTGCATTGGTTACAGGAAACTTAAGCTGCAACACATAAGGATCATTTCTCTCTTCCATTTATTGATTTAATGTTAGAATGACTAGCTGGTCACGAGTGCTACTATTTCCTTGACGGGTACTCGGGCTATAATCAAATCTCCATCGCTCTTGAGGACCAAGAGAAAACCACTTTCACTTGTCCTTTTGGTACATTTGCATATCGTCGTATGCCTTTTGGTCTCTATAATGCACCTGCAACCTTCTAGAGATCCATGGTTAGCATTTTATCTGATATGATTGAGCAATTTTTGGAAGTTTTCATGGATGACTTTTCCATCTTTGGGGACTCTTACCCTGAGCTTTTACGTCACCTTGATCTTGTTCTTAACCGTTGCCAAGATAAACACTTAAATCTTAATTGGAAAAAATGCCACTTCATGGTCAAACATGACAGTGTTTTAGGATATATCATCTCTAATAAAGGAACTGAAGTAGTCAAATCCAAAATCGAAGTTATCTCTAATCTTTCCATTCCCAAATCCATTACGGACATCCAATCAATTTTAGGTCATGCTGGCTTTTACCGTCGCTTTATAAAGGATGTTAGTAGAATCACTCTACCTTTGACTAATCTTCTTGCTAAGGATGTTCCTTTTTGACTTCAACTCTATCTGTATTTCATTTTTTGAGCATCGCAAAAATGAATTTGTCTCTGCCCCTATCATCTGCTCTCCCAACTGGAAGCTGCCTTTTGAAATCGTGTGTGATGCCTCGAATTTCGCTGTGGGCGCTGTCTTAGGTTAACACATCGATAAAATTCTTCATGTCATTTACTACGTGAGTAAGACTTCGAATAATGATCAAATCAATTATATGGCCACTAAAAAAGAACTTTTGATAGTCGTCTTCGCTCTAGAAAAATTCAAATCTTATCTAGTTGCCTCATACATCACTGTTCATACCGATCACTCTGCACTTAGGTACCTTTTCTCTAAAAAGGATGCTAAGGCTCGTTTCGTTCGTTGGATCCTTCTACTTCAAGAATATGACATTGCCGTTATGGATAAAAAAGGATCCGACAATGTTATTGCAGACCATTTGTCTCGTCTTCCAAATGTCCCGTCTTCTTCTTTTCCAATCAACTAGAATTTCTGAATGAATAACTCTTTTCTTTATCTACTAATCCTTGGTTCGCTGACATTGTCAACTACTTAGTCACCAAGCAGACCCCTTCTTTTTGGTCTAAGCAGGATAAACATAAATTCTTATCCCAATTGAAACATTTTTATTGGGACGACCCTTAACTTTTCAAGTACTATCCCGACCAAATCATTCGAAGGTGTGTTCCTAACACTGAAACTCGCAGTGTCCTTTCTTGGTGTCACGACCAAGCCTGCGGTGGTCACTTCGGTCCCAAAATGACAGCCGAAAAGGTTTTCCATTGGGTTTCTACTGGCTCAACCTTTTCAAAAACGCTTACGAATTTTGCAAAACTTGTGATTGATGTCAATTCTTAGGAAAAATTGGTAAACGAAATATGATGTCCCTAAACCCCACTCAAGAAGTCGAAATTTTCGACGTTTGGGGTATAGACTTCATGGGACCCTTCCCTAATTCTTGTGGGAACCTTTATATTCTCTTAGCCGTTGATTATTTTTCTAAATGGGTCGATGTTGTTCCATGCAAAACAAATGATAACAAGGTTGTTGTGCGTTTCTTAAAAGGAAACATATCAGATTTCATCACATAATGGAACACAAACCAAAGGATATAGTTTTACCTTATAATAGCCAAACATGCTAGATACGCTTTAAGACAAATCATTTTGATACTACCATAAGTGCATAGTGTATAAAACAACTTCGAATATAAATGTATCAATCATAGACGACATGGGTACCATATATTATGTCACCATATAGGTTTACAACTAAAACCAAAAAGTCATGTATTGAAAATTGGCGTGCTCTTGGGTTTTTTTGGTTTTCTGTTGTACTGGCAAGTGGGTATGTATGTAATTTTGTTTTAGTCTTGCTGTATGTCTTAAGATAGAGCTGGACTAGTTGTTTTTAGTATAGTATTTGTTTTTTGGTTGTAGTAGTTATTATTGTCGAGCTCTATATCATATTTTGTACTTTTTCTAGTTGTAATTTAAGTACCCTTGATTTCAAAAAAAAAAAAAACGGATTCCATCTATGAGTCGAGACAAGGGATCTTCCACACCAGTTTTGAGACACTCTAGCATATGTCTCAGGATCGTGCCTTAACAACCCTGGGATTCGGTAGGGCCGGTCCACTCTTACTTTTCTGGATTGGCAATTCCTGAACAATATGTTTCCCAGTCCTAACAGATCTCCAAAATGGTTCGTACGTCGACCAATCCTATTTTAGGCGCCTTGCAATCCATCATCCATATAAGTAAAGTGTTTGGGCTCCATACCATGACATCACTCATAGCTAGAAAGAAACACATGTTCTCCCTATGGTCCCTCATCCTATTTTTGACTCATATCGGGTGGAGGCTCGTAAACTAACGCTACAACACAAAGCTATGCTATTTTTAAAGTTGTTCTTTGATCGTCATCCACAAGGCCCTGCTTTCCAACAAAAGCCTTGATCACTGCATCTCAACATGCCGCATTATCATTCCATACCATGCCATTGATTTCCACCAATATATAACCTCTAAGCTCATACGTCTCAGAGAAGGGTGTCAAGCAAGAGAATAAATTCTCCGCCACCAAATAGATATATATTTAGCAAATTTCAACGAATACAACACACAATACAATGTCAGACATATAATCCATTTACAAGTCTGTACTGGGTCTGAACAAAACTGGAGGCACCTTATTCCTCGTCCCATATGTCCAATACAAGATAGAGGTCCTCGCATATCCGGTCGATCTCCAGGTACGTCCGAACGATCACCGCTTATTACCTCCTCTTGGGTGTACACCCCCATTCTGGACATTAGAAATCATCACGATGATGTGTAAATCTCCGGTCTTCAACCACCGTCTTCACATCTGCAACTTTTAGTCGTTGTAATAGTTATTCAGAATGGGCTAAACCTGGTCTTTCCAAATATCTAGCGTATATTTATAATCATGTGATAAATACACAAAGATAGGACACATCTCACTCCAATCCAGTATATTCTTTTATTCAAATATTCACATCTTTAGGGAAAGGTTCCCATTAATTTTATCAAAGATTTTATTATATCATTTCAACAGATTTTATTATATCTTTTCACAACTTAAACCAAATTAAGGTTTATCAACTAGTCAGGATTGACGAGCCTTACTGAAGTAATTATTCATTTTATTATCCTAATCCTAATCTATTCATCCTACGGAGCAAAACTGGTAGTACTCCATATTTAACACCCATCGTATTATTGGTAAATTTAATTACCATTTAATGTTTCAAATCTAATTAAAGATTTAACTATCACATGGAGTAAAAATGGTGGTACTCCATCTCGATCATTTCTCAAATGCGGTAAATTTAATTGCTGCTTTCTATATTTCAATCTAATTAACGATTCATTAAAACTCTAATTCAGATTTAATCTTCAAAAGTCATTATTTAATGATTATTCAACTTAGTAAATTAATCTAGTCTTTAATTGGGTTAAAGAAGAAATGCCATTTAAAACACATTTCATGATAAACCCCAAATCATTTTCCATTAATATGGAATCTTCACGGAAATCTGAACAATTTATAATTGATATAAATTTTCGCATTGGACTAATACTATAAGTGGAAAAACGACAAAGCTTTTTAAATTCCAAAAATGGTAAGATCCTTCCTTTACCGAAGCTCATTTCGATTATTATTGAATCTAACTCCATTCAATTCCAATTTAATGAAATAAACTAGAAAACTTCATTAAATCTTACTTAAAAGATTTATTCCTTTTCAATTGGGTTTAAGAACAATATTATTTAAGATACCATTCACAGCAAACCCAAATCAACTTTGATATTAAATATAAAATCTTAGATGGAAATCATGTCGACTTACATTCAATATCAAATCCTGAAACCAACAGATATCATATTGGAATAACGATATATATACCTTTCAAATTCACATAACAATATCCGTATAATCATAGGATCTAATACTGAAATATCCGAATATTATTTCCATTCAAATCCATTCCAATTTATTCATTGGAAAACTTTGGTTATATTAGAACCATTCATAAAACCATTTTATTAATTTATAAGCATTGGATTATTACTCTAGTTGTCAACTAGTTCATTTCGAAAAACATATCTTTTTTCTTTTAAAAACTTGGAATATTTCATCCAAAATCTTTCCAAATCATTCATTATGATTTTACATAATTTATTTATATTTTTAATAATTTTGATAAGGCCCTAACAGTCGGTTTCCAATATCGACCAACGAACTGCAACCATAGTGACCTTTTCCAAAGCTGATTTGAACATATTTTAAAATCTAACCGTTCAAATTTAATTCTAATATATTCATTGGAAATATCTTTTCTATATGAATCCAACGGTTTCGGTTTTAGGAGAATTCGACGGTCAGATCTTATTACGTCCATTTGAAGTTAATGGTTGAAGTTCGTGAACGGTCGCTGTGCGGCACGTTCTATTCAAGCCATTTAAATATGTAATATATTTCATTGACTTCCATTCAAAACATATTTTATAAACCTATTTAAATTCATTTAAAAATGCTTTTAAGTTCCATTTCAATTTTAAATTAAAATTGAACATCCCATTTTATTATAATCTAAAAATGATAATCTTTTCAAAATGTCAGATTTTGTGTAACAACCCGAAATTTCAGAACCAATTTAAAATTTTTATTTTGGCTATTTTAATGGATTTTGAATATTTAAAATGATTTACTTTAAATAATAACGACTAAATTTTTTTTAATGAAGTTAGAATGAATAGATTTATTTTAATTATAAAACGATCCTGAAATGGCGCGACATTTTGAAAATTTGATTTCAAATTTCAAATGAATGTACGGGATTCAAAATAAATCGAATTTCAATAAAACAAGAAATATTTGAATCTGTTTAAAAATATCTTTCCAACGAATGTGCAAAATCTAGATTTCATAACAGGAATAAAAAGTTATGTTCAGTTTAAAATTCAGAATAGTCGCTATGGAATATATACATATATGAAGCCCTTAAAAATAGCCATTTTGCAAACGACCTTCGTTTTTGACAAGACCACTTTTGTTGGATCTGGAATGTCAAATTATTGCTAGATTCCAATTCTTATAACTTTGGGAATCAATATGTGAGCGTGGAAAAATAAAACATGTTTGACAATTTCAGTTGAATTGGATCGACAAGAAAATGGCTGTTTTTCAAACGGTCTCCAAATTCGACGAAATTAGTTTTGTTAGGACCGTATCATAAAAACATAGCCAAATTTATTTTTTTGGAATTTTTGGAGTTAGTATGTGGCCCCAGTAAATTAAATGTACGTATAAATTCAATATATATGGATTTATACTTTAATTTAAAGAAAAACCAACCGAAGCACTAGAATTGGCTTGGGGACATATCCTATTGTGTCCGGAATAGGGGTATTACATTAGGGGCGACAGTCATTGGGTTTGATTTAGAGTCCAAACGAAAAGATTAACTTTTTGGAAATTAATATGATATTAAATAAATTTATATAAAGAGGGGCTAAACCCTAAATTCCTTTCACTCAAAAAAATCGCGCCCCCATCTGTAAAAATCCCATAACCCACTGCTTCCCCCAAATAGACTGTCATCTAGCCCTAGTGCTGCTGCCACCCACCTCTGAGCCACCGCTGCCTGCGCTGCCGATTCCCCAACCCTGCGCCACCGTCAGCCTCCCCCGTCGCTCCTCCTTTCTCCAATCGATGACCAAAACTCCCATTCAACTGGAAACCACCACCGTACCCCTTCCAGCCCACCAACGACACCGCCAATAGCCTACCGCCACCTCAGCTCCACCGCCGACCTCTCCTCCAACCACCAACACCGAAAAAAGTGAGTTTTTTTTATAATATTGATTATATTTTTCAGTTTTAATATAAATAAGCATTGATTTAAAATTTTTGATTTTTATATATAAAACGTAGGATTAAAATTCAAATTTTTATATATAGAACATAGGATTAAAATTTTGATTTTTATATATATATAAAGCAAAGTTAAAAATTATGATATATATGTATATAAAGCGGAGATAAAATGTGATTTTTATAGCGTTGAAATAAAAATGTGATTTTTATAGCATTGAAATAAAAGTGTTATTTTTATGGCATTTAAATAAAAATGTGATTTTTATAGCGTTTAAATAAAAATGTGATTTTTAATATAAAAATCGTGTGAAACAGATTGTGATGGAACCGACTGGAATCAAATCCAAATCCAAACAATCGTCCGCTAAAGAATGACAGAGTGAAAACCAAAGGTGAGAACTTCTCACTCTAATTTTGTTTACACGTAAATATATATTAGGATGCATACGGTGCTTAGTAGCACCCGACACCTTTGATTGAAACAATGGATGTTTGGTTGTGTGTTTTGATGGATTTATTTGTTTGAATTTGGTTTCAGATGTGAATGGAATTGATTGAATTTGGTTTGTATATGGCGCGAGCCAATATTAGGTTAGGGATAAGGTAGACCTTGTTCCGGTTCTATTATCGCACCGTTATGCTGCCAAAATTTTCTAAAATATATTAGAACAATAAAAATATCATTTTTATTATATAAAATGAACTGTATAAAATATTCATATGTTGAAATAAATATTTTAACGTTAAAAATATATTTTTTACGAGTATATGAGTGAAAATAAACATTCATTTACAAATCAGACGATTTGTTTATATACATTCATATGACTGATATTGATTGGGATGATGATTTTACACATTGCCCAACTGCACAAATAATATTCAATATTTATTGGTTGAAACCCTACTTGTGTATTGGGATGATATTGGATGTACACTAATCCCAATTGTCTAGTTGTATATCAATCAATGGTTGACAGAATAGTTGTAAGCGTTAATTATTTATATTTAACGCTTATGCAGTTGTGTAATGCACTCTGGATGATGGTTGACTGTGTCTGATAATTATTGTGTACATATGATGTATGAAATCCATATAAATAACATTATATGGTAATTGACTATGTCTGATTCCAATTCAGAAAAAACGAATATTTTGAAATAATGTATATTTTTAAATAAGGAATGTTTTAAAATAATATTCAATAAAGGATTAAAATGTGGATTTGATGTCCGATTTTGGATGGACACGAAAATATTTAAATATATAAAGCCGTGTTGAGTAGTTATGCACCATTTTGACGCGAACGATAATTGTATCGATTTTATTCATTTTTATAATGAATATCGAAAAGGAAATTATTTCAGAATCTGATATTTTGAAAATATTATCATTTATACTGTAATGATAAGGAATATTCAATTTTGATTTAAAATTAAATGAAAGTTGGAATCGTTTTTAAAACGAATTTAAAATGATTTATAAAATACGTTTTAAATGGAAATCGATGAAATATAATATATATATATATATATATTTAATGGCCTGAATAGAACGCGTCGCACCGTGACTATTCGCGAATTTCGGCCATTGACTTTGAATTGACATTACGGGAGATCCGACGGTCGGATTCTCCTAAAATGGGAACTGTTGGGTTTAGTATCGAAAAGAGTTTTCAAACGAATATAAGAGATTTGAAATCTAACAGTTGGATTTGGAATTATGTCCAAATCAAATTTGGAAAAGGTCATTGAAAGTGCAGTTCGATGACTGTTTATGGAAATTGACTATTCGGGCCTTAATAAAATTATTAAAAATATTAATAATTTATGTAAAATCATAATAAATGATTTGGAAAGAATTGGGATGAAAAATTCCACATTTGTGAAGATAAAAATATATTTTTATCAAAATGAACTAGTTATTTACTAGATTTGAAATCCAATAATTTTTAAATAAAATAAACTGGATCAGTGAATGGTTTTAATATAACCAGAAATTTCCAACGAACGAATTGGAATGAATTTGGAATGGAAATAATCTTCGGAATATTTCGGTATTGGATTCCGTGATTATACGGATATCGTTATAGAAACTTGGAAGGTGTGTGTGTATATATATATCGTTATTTCCGATTCAGAATTTGATATTGAATATAAGCCGATATAATTTCTATTTAGAGCCTTGTATTTAATATCAAATGGGATTTTGGGTTTGTCATGAATGGTGTCTTCATTAACACTTTTCTTAAACCCAGTTGAGAAAAGAATAAATCTTTTAATTAAGATTTAGTGAAGTTTTCCAATTAATTAATATTTAATTGGAATTGAATAAAAGAACTGGATTTTGAGTTTGTCGTGAATGGTGTTTTCAGTAACACTATTCTTGAACCCTGTAACAACCCGAATTCCGACGGACCGATTTTTTTTCAAAAATCCAATCCATCGAAACCCAAGTTGGTTTGCACTGGTATCCAGCAGAAAAGACAGAGGCATAAAACATGTCAGAGTTCATAAAATATCTCACAGCGGAAGGAATAAAATATTACATAATTAAAACTTAGCTTTACCTTAATAACAATACTGCTAAACCGGTATCCAAAGCTATACAGTCTCTGTCATGAACCTAACCTGCGAATGTTATGAGGAGGGGGTCAGAACACAAGTTCTGGTGACAAGACTTAAATTGCACTTCTCGTTAATCCCACATATACCGTTCAATCACATTTCTTATTTATTAGGTTATCCGCGTTATTGGTGCTCAAGGCTTACACACACATCACACCCATCTACTCCCTAGTAGACTAACCTAATATAATGTATATGTAGCTACCCCCAAACTGAGGTACACCCCATGGTACCCCAATCGCACGGTCTCCTCCGTAACACCACATTTATGTGCGCAGTCCCTCATCCTATGTCATAGTAACGCACATATCTCTTTACATATATAACAACGTTACATCCGCATAGAACCACAATCATTGAACTACGTAAGCGTACCAACTGCTATCCTCGAACTTTTTCATTAAGTTAGATTCCATCATCGAGTAATGCCCCAGAGTCTACGATACACCACCTAGAGCAGACATGCATGTATCTAGACTTTCCCGCATACGTATCGTCAAACGTATTCGATGCCTAACCCGCACACCTATCGTGTGCATGCCCGAGTTCCATGGCAGGGCTACACAAGAAACACGGAACTCGGTTAGGAGCTTTTCTCATATCTGTGCAGGCCTGTCTGTAAGAGTTTCTCACACAAATATCTTTAGGGTCTGTTTTCTATTGTGGCTATGGCCCCACTTTAGCCCCTCCCTCAACAAGTAAAGACTACAAGAGCTAAGCGACAAGCCCCTAAGCAAATAATCTAAACATCCATGTGGCGTCTCCCTTCAATCACCGTCCCACGATAGTGAATGGTTAATGGTATCTTGGGTCTAGCTATAGTCTTTCCGCATCCTACTGGCTGTGGTGACAGGCACTCGACGACCTACTATCCTTGTTGGTCCTGACCCTCCGCCTCCGTTGAGGCAGCCACCGAATCACCTTTTCCGTCAATGCATACAACTTTCTGACTGCCAAGTTATTCTTGCAGTCAAGGCCCACCCACCTAGTAGTTACGCGCAGACCCAATCTCTGCGGGCACAGCCTTAAACATCTGCCACCACAGAGAGGACTGGAGCACTTTTAACGTCTCAGGAAGCCGCGTGCTTCCCGTTCTAGTTTGTTGGAGCCGCCAGAATAATCAGATGAACATGCGCTCCCCTCGTGCCCTATGAAACCATGATGATCTACCTCGTTGGGCTATTCATCCTATAACGAATGGACTTCTCCAAGCGCCTCAGTTTAATATGTCATTAGACCCTACGTCTAATCATTAATTACGCACTTGCGCCACCTCTTCAGTCTTCTCATTTAACTTGGTTATTCTCATTCACATTGACTTCCTTTTCAAGTTTACCAAGTTACCCTTGCTTATTAATTCCATTTATAACTTAACCCATTTATGTTTATTAATAAGCCTACAACATGTTATTCTATAATATATTCATTATTCCATCTTATGGTTACCCTAACATGTTCTACTTAATTTATAATTAAGTACATATACATTGGTAAGAGAATAACTCCCTAAGTATCAACCCCAAAGACCGAAATCAACATTAGATTGGCACTCAGAGAATTACTCAACTCAACCAATCTCCTGTTATGTCCTAATCCCTTTTCATTCATATTACTTATGTTATCTTCATTTGTAGATTTATTCTTGCCTTTACAGATTACTTAATTTACAATTAAGTACAAATTACTTTACTCCATAAGTTATTTCACCTTCCCCTATCGTTTCTTATAACTTACCTTATTCAATAAGTTATAATCCCCACTTGTCCTTAGGACAAGCCAACCTATTATCTTTCCTTTTATTATTCAAGTTCATTCTTATCATTCCCCATTTTGGCATTAATTAAGATTAATTTAACCTTTCCCATTTCTTTAACAAATTTACTTAACCCATACTCAATTCAACTGGTTTTTAATGCCACTACAGATTTAATTAGGTTAAGTATTCCAGTTTAACAAATTATCCATGCTACCCATGTTACCTACGTAACCCCTTTTTTTAATATCCATGTCAACATTACATGTGTCATCTTGGTTAAGTGTTCATTATTATTTATTATGTCTGTAAACGCGCAAGACCTCTCATAGTAGATTGCCGTTTGCGGTTGCTGGATATGCCGGGCGGTTCCGAGCAGACTTCTACCGCATCCAAATCTAACCTCATGTCTTGACACCATTACGGGTCTGATTTCCACCTAATACCTCTCACATTAGATTACCATTTGCGGTTGCTGGATATGCCGGGCAGTTCCGGGCAGACTTCTACTGCAAACCAAATCTAACCTCGTGTCTTAGGCATTCATTATCTTTTTCTTAATTCATGCCCAATTTCAGGCCTTGGATTATAGTGAATACTAATTACCCATAAATTCCCAATTCGATTTATGAATATAATCCCACATATAAATTATACCCAATTCCTCATATATATCGCACGTCTTTCTACATGTAATTAACTTTAATAAAGTAAAGTGCAATTATTCCAATTCTGCCAATTGTCATATTTATTGCAGTTATCCCTATTCCATTATAGGTTTTCATACCCTTTTTCCAATTCATATATTATTATGCGCATTATACTCCTTCTTCCAAGTCATAAATCATCATATATATTATGCAAAAATTAAATTTTCCCAAATGATTCCCAATTTCGCGAGTTCGCATATTTCAGCGTTAGGCCCAGGCTCGAAGGTAGCCTGGCTGTAAAAATAAAAAAAGGAAGGAGGGAAAAGAACTGAAAGATTATATAAATAAAACTGCAATTATAACATGTTAATTATGTTCTTTACGGGGAATGCCAAACGATATCAATACTATTATTCAAAATTGTAATTTAAACCCACTCACCTTTGATTTTCTTCCCAATTCTGAATAATTTTGAATCTAATCCATATCTACTCTTCCATCTCTTTCCTAATTGATTTGGAACCTCATATGCAGCATAAATCTAGGCGCTTTTATCGCAAAATCTGAATTCTTTTCTCTAACTTTGAAGAAGAAAAATCCTTGATTTAATCTCTATTTTCTTTTTTTTTAGAATATGTTTTGGAGGAGAAGAGAAAAAGAAGAGCTTTCTCTTGTTGAAGAAGAAGAGGAAGAAGAATAGGTTTGGAGGCAGAGTTTTGGCATTGCCTAGGAAATTGTGAGGATGAAGTAACCCTAACCATCTTACTTATAGGCATGCTAAACTAATCCAGTCCTTTAGATTTAATTTAAAACTCCATCCAAGCTAACCACGTCATCCGACCAATAGGAAATAACCATGTTGCAAAAAAAAAAACATTAACCAATAAAAACGTGCCATGTGTGCAACATGATGCGCAGCAGCAGGGGGTGTTGACCCCCAAACGTCATATTATTTATTTATTTATTTATTTACTTATTTCTTTATTTATTAGAAATTTGATTTATCAATAATCAAATTTCAAATATCCTCTTTTGTTCGCGCACAACCCTTATTCTGAATTATGTTTATCTGCATTCACCCCTTATGCATATACCAAGCTCTTGTACACGAAAATTATTTATTTGGATTCCATTATAATTCTCTTAAATAAATCATATCATTTATTTCTCTTTTTAACCTTCTTTCCAACTAATCCTCCAATTAACCCTTTTCACACTAAACCGCTTTTTAATTGAACTGCGTTCACACTAAGCCATTTTTTAGCCATTCCACTAAAACAAAAATATGGCGCTGGCGGGGATCAAACTCTGTACCTCTTGTATGCAAGTCACATGCTCTAACCAACTGGGCTACTTAGCCTTTTGTTAATAAGACTTAGAATAATAGTAACCATTATTCTTTTCACATTCCTCTTTTTCATGTTTTGTTGCAATATTTAATCAAAGATAACTTTTTCATCTTAAATTAGATTTCTGCAACCCATAGGTCTAAATTGAATAGAAAATCGCCACGAACGCAATGAAGCTTATCTCGTGACCGAATTCTAGAAGCTCTTCAAAATTTCTTTTTTCTTTTCAAATGTTCGCATGCATTTCTTCGCATTTCATGTATTGCATGTAATTTCTTTTATTAATCTTTTTCTTCATTTCACTGCATTAACTTATTACATGCAATTTTACTGTCATTATTTAATTTTTCTCTTAAATAAATCTATGCATATAATATACATACATATCACCACATTTTTAATTTCATTAAAAATGCGGGATGTTACAAACCCCGTGTGAAAAGAATAAATCTTTTAATTACGATTATTAGAGTTTCCAATTATATTTAATAATTGGAATAAATGGAAAATGAATTGGGTATACTGTGAACTATATTTTTAACGACATTCGTTCTTTAACCCGATTTACAGTGAAATATGATTTGGAATTTATAATTTTTTTATTAAGGTTTAAAGGAAATTTTCCAAAGAAAGGTTTTCCAATTTAATATATTAGCTCAGAATTGAATGGAATTCGATTTGGTAATATTCGAAGTGAACTTCTATGGGGGAAGACTGCTAATATATATGGAATTTAAAAGGCTTAGTCGTTATTCCATTTATATTATTAGTCGGGTATGGAAATTTATATTGATTATATATATTGATCTGTTTTCCGTGAAGATTCCATAATTAATGGAATGTGATTTTGGGTTTATCGTGAACTGTGCTTTAAATGACATTAGTTCTTTAACCCAGTTAAAGGTAGGATTACATGTCTAGCATTGTATTTCGAACTGCATTGTTGATCTCTGCTAAATATATATATCTATTTGGTAGTGGAGAATTTATCTCTTGCTTAACACCCTTCTCTAAGACGTAAGCTTAGAGGTTATATATCGGCAGAAATCAATGGTACGGTGTAGATTGTCGATGCAGCGTGATTAGTTTCCCGAAGTTAAATAATCATTAATATTGATTTTTAGGAAGATTAAAACAAAGTGGAGTTCTAACGAATCTTTAGGTAGATTGAAATGAGAATGTGATAATTTAAATTATCCAATTTGGTAAATGATCGAGAATGGAGTACCACCAGTTTTACTCCAAGCGATAGTTAAATCTCTAATTAGATTTGAACGTGAAATGGTAATTAAATTTACCGATAACACCATGGTGTTAGATATGGAGTATTACCAGTTTCTCTCCATGGGATGAATAAGTTGGGTTTGGGAAATTAAAGAAATGATTACTTCGGTAAGGTGCGGTAATCCTGACTAGTTTGGATAAACCTAATTCGGTTTGAATTGATATCTAAAGGAAGATTAAAGAATAAATTTAAAGAATTTATCTTTGATAAAATTAATGAGCCTTTCAATAATGATGTGAATATTTGAATAAAAGAATATTCTGAATTGGAATGAGGCATATGTTGTGTTTGTGTAGCACTTGTTTATAATATACGCGAGTTATTCGGAAAGACTGGGTTTATACCCATTTTGAATAACTGATTCGACGATAAGTTGATGATGAAGACACTGGTTGAAGAACGAAGGTCTTCACATCGTTTGGATGATTACTGATGTCTTGATTGGGCTGTACACCCAAGACAAGGTAATAAGTGGTGATCGTCCATACGTACTTAGAGATCGACCAGATATGTGAGGACCTCTCTCCTGTATTGGACATATGGGACGAGGAATAAGGTGCCTCTGGTTTCTATCAAACCTAGAACGAACTTGTAAATTGATGTGTGTTTGACATTGGATTTTATTCTATGTTGATTGATCTCTATTAAATATATATCTGTTTGGTGGCGGAGAATTTATTCTCTTGCTTAACACCCTTCTCTGAGACGTACGAGCTCAGAGGTTATATATCGATAGACATCAGTCGCATGGCCTGAATTGCCTGTGTGCATGCTGAGATGCAAATAATCGAGGCTTCTGTTGAAAAGCAGAGTCTTGTGGTTGATGATCAAAGCACGACTTTAAATAGTATAACTTTGTGTATAACGTTAATTCGCGAGCCTCACACCCCGTTGTGAACCAGAAACGGGAGAGGACTTCAGGGTGGACATGCGTTTCCTTCTTGCTAGGAGTGGTGTCATGGCATGGAGCCCAGACTTTTTTACTTATGTGGATGATGGATAGCGAGGAGCCTCGGATATATCGGTCACTACAGGGCCGGTGGATGACATGGTCGACATATTGACCAGACTTACGCCCCAAAGGGTGGGGAAACGTATTGCTCAGGGATTATTAATCCACTTAGGTGGACCGGCCCTGACGATCGAAGGCTTGACTGAGTACTTGCCTGAGACATGGACTAGATTGTCTTGAAGTCCGTAAGGACGATCCCTTGCCTTGGTTCATAGATGGAAATCCAACTTCTAAAACGTCATTTCGGTTTTAAATTGCAGAACTAGTATCGCGACATAGTAGCATGGGTACTATGCCGTCTATGATTGATACATTTATATTTGAATGATTTTGACACTATACACTTATAGTAATATCAAAATGATTTGTTTTAAACGTACCAAGCATGTTTGGCTATTATAAGGTAAAACTCTATCCTCTGGCTTGCATTGGATTGTGTGATGGGACCTGAGTCTTACAATAGCTTCATTTTTTCAAAAAGCATTGCGTTGTTTGTTTTATGCACTAGTATTCTTGGGGGTAAACCCGTTTCGAGTTGTAAGGTATGGTCTCTTGATTTACCTGATTTTAAAGTAAAGTTTTAATTAACTGTTTTAGTTCTCACATCAGTCACATGACTGACCTAGAGTTTATTGTTTTAACCTAAACTTTGGGTGCCCCTAGTTTCCGCACAGGTAGCTAGTAGTTGGTATTTTGCAGATATTTCTTTTCCAGGATCCTGGATTTACAGCTGAAGCTATATTCGGAAAGCTCTATATCCGTGTATTTCTTTCAGTTGTGTTATGTATTATCTTTCTGCTTGTGTGTATTTAATCTCTGATATTTTTCTAATGTATTATATTTATTCATACTCTGTTATATTCTTATACTCTGATATAATTGTTGTAATAGGCAATGAAATGTTCTTCTGTTTGTGTTCCGATTTGTCGTGTTCTCAACTCAATCCGGGCTTTCCCGTAAGGGCGAGTTTGGGTCGTTAAAGTTGGTATCAGAGCTTCGGTTTACAGAGCTCGAGAACAAGACACATTAGAATCAAACGAACGAATTCATCAAAGATTGGATTAGTAATATCCAATGAGAGTGACTCGTTAGAGATAGAATCAGTAGTATCGTAGAATGAGTTAGAAGAGTATGATTTATTAAAAACAAACTTAGTTTTGAGAAATTATATCATATTATACGTATTTGAATATTTTATTTTAAATTGATTTGGGCTATCAGGTATATGGAGATTCTGAATATACGTCTGATCCACGTGTATACGAAGCCTTAAATATCTAGATGGATATAGAATCACACTCTAGTCGCCTGAACATGGTTCTGATGATGATCACGACATCATCAGCATTTATGTCCGAGTTTCGAAAGCGGGATACCTATATGTTTCCAATTGACTGGTGTAAGAACCAAAACTAGATAGGGTTTATTGTTGTGAATTAGCATAAAAAATATGATTTTTGACTATGTATTAAAGTTATGTGTTTGAAACGTTAATCAACTAATTGATTGTTGATTACTGATTGTGTTGTGTGATTATTCACTTAAACCAACATGTGAATGAAAGGAAAACTTAGCCAAATCAATCAAATATTGAACTGAATTGAAAATTGATTGAAATTGCATATATGTACATGCGTATATAATGAACAGGTCATAGTAGGGAAGCTAAGAAGAGGAATAAAATTGTATGCCCGACAAATAAATACATGTTTACTATTTTCTTGGGTTTGGATGATTTTATGAGCCGATTGGCTTTTTCTTTTTCTTTTTGGATGATGAGGGCCCTGTGTAGCTAGTTGCAGTTTTAAAGGTCTCCCCGTACAAAGGAGGTTATGATGAAATTTTTCGAAATTTTAGGGTGTTAGCCAAATTTTTGAAAAATTTGAATATTCTTAGAAACTGAAAAGTTGAAGAATGAAAACCGGAATGAAAGTTGAGTTGGTTTGTTAAACAACTTTCAGCTCCGCTCCTTTTCGAGGACGAAAGATTTTAAGTGGGGGAGATTGTAACAACCCGGAATTTCAAAACCAATTTAAAATTTTTATTTTGGCTATTTTAATGGATTTTGGATATTTAAAATGATTTATTTTAAATAATAACGACTAAAAAATAATTTTAAACGAAGTTAGAATGAATAAATTTATTTTAATTATAAAACGAGCCTGAAATGGCGCAGTAGTTTGAAAATTCGATTTCATATTTCAAATGAATGTACGGGATTCAAAATAAATCGGATTTCAGTAAAATAAGAAATATTTGAATCTGTTTAAAAACATCTTTCCAACGAATGTGAAATATCCAGATTTCAAATTGGGAATAAAAAGTTATATCCAATTTAAAATTCAGAATAGTCGCTATGGAACTATATATATATATAGCCCTTAAAAATAGCCATTTTGCAAACGACCTCCGTTTTCGACGAGACCACTTTTGTTCGATTCGAAATGTCAAATTATTTATAGATTCCAATTCTCATAATTTTTGGAATCAATATGTGAGCGTGGCAAAAGAAAACATGTTTGGTAATTTCAATTAGAATTTAATCAACTGGAAAATGACCGTTTTTCAAACGGTCTCCAAATTCCATGAAATTAGTTTTGTTAGAACTATATCGTCATAATATAGCCAAATTTATTATTTAGGAAATTATGGAGTCAGTATGTGGCCCTAGTAAATTAAAATGTACGTATAAATTCAATATATATGGGTTTATACTTTAATTTAAAGAAAAACCAATCGATACAGTTGAATTAGCTTGGGGGACATATCCCATTGTGTCCGGAATGGGAGTATTACGCTGGGGGTGGCAGTCGTTGTGTTTGATTTGGAGTCCAAATGAAAAAATTAATTTTTTGGAAATTAATACATTATTAAATAAATTTATATAAAGAGGGGCTAAACCCAAAATTTCTTTCACTCAAAAAAATCAAGCCCCCTTCTGTAAAAATCCCGTAACCCACTGCTTCCCCCAAATCGACCGTCACCCATCCCTAGCGCCGTTGCCACCCACCTCCGAGCCACCGCCGCCTGCGCCGCCGATTCCCCACCCCCTACGCCACCGTCAACCTCCCCCATCGCTCCTCCTTTCTCCAATCGATGTCCCAAACTCCCATTCAACTGGAAACCACCACCGACCCCCTCCATCCCACCAACGGTGTCGCCAACAGCTCCGCCGCCACCTCAGCTCCGCCGCCGACCTCTTCTCCAACCACCAACACTGAAAAACAGTGAGTTTTTTTTATAATATTGATTTTATAAAACATAGGGATTAAAATCCAAATTTTTAAATATGAAACATAGGATTAAAATTCTGATTTTTATATACCAGTATGTTAGGCACGCCTGTTGGACTATGCATAGAATACTGAGATCAAATCTATTAATAGCGAAGTAATGGTCAAATAAATGTCTTCATATATAAATTCGTAATTGTAATTTTGTACATGTTAGATAGCTGGTCATGAATCTAAGTTCATAATATGCAACCGAAACTGAAGCAAACATAATGCCCAAAATAGTATTAGATATCCAAATATTGAAATCAAGTGCATTAAAGATGGTAAACTTTTCATGCGTGTTGACGAATATCTCAAAGAATATGATAAAAAATATTCTGCATCAAAATTGTTCACATAATTCATTATTAATCAAAATATACATGCACAACTTCCTGGAAAGTTTAACAATTACACATTCTGACATGCATTTTATAAAACCACAGTGTCCTAGTTTAAATCCATATTAGTTCCCAATGTGGTCGTGACATGACTTCCAACATGTGCACCCACCTCCATGTTTATGTTCCAGCTAATGTCAGTGCAACCTTCCCATCCATATTTGCAATGTTTCAACTTGTTAACCATGTCTGGCTTGGCTGTAATTAAGTATGTTATTAGTTTAGATATAATGCAAACAATAAATGGTATTTCTGGGGGCAATATCAACCCAAATATGTTTTATACCTATTTACTTTTGTGTTTATTGCACTTCATAAGACTTTGGCATAACAGCATAAAAGACTCATATAATTAAATTTGATGGTTAATACTATACAGATGAAGCTGCAGTAGTTGAACACTCATCCACTTGCGTATGAGTTGCAAATATCTAACAGCTATGTACTAACATACACAATTAAGGTGGATTAGTTGTGCATTCATATACAATTGTGTATGAGAAGGTTATTTATCATGTTATAATCTGTATATCCGCAATAAATTTGAGAAAGATTGCGTGGCAAAAGTAATTATAACAACCCGAAAATGTGGGCCAGTTTAAAATTTTTATTTTGGCAATTTTAGTGAATTTTGAACATTTAAAATGATATATTTTAAATAATATCAACGAGAAATTTATTTTGAATAGAATTAGAACGTATATATTGTATACGTCGTCATTAGAATATAAATAATTATATATAATTATAAATAGAATTGAAAATGGAACGGTAGTTCGATAATTCGATTTCAAACTTCAATTGAATGTACCGGGTGCAAAATAAACCGGATTTTAGTGAAACCAAAAACAATAGGATCTATTTGAGGATATCTTTCCAACGAATCCGAAAAATCGAAATTTCATAGCGGGAATCAAAAGGTAGGTCCAGTTGAAAATTCTGAATAGTCGCTATGGAATTCAGGCCCTTAAAAATAGGAATTTTCAAACGACCTCGGATTTCGACGAAACCACTTTTGTTGGATCCGTGATGTCAGGTTATTTCTAGGTTTCAAATTTCATAATTTTTTGAATCAATATGTGAGCGTGGCAAAGGAAAACGCATTTGACCAGTTTTAGTTGATTTTAATCGACTGGAAATTGGCCATTTTTCCAACGGTCTCAGAATTCGACGAAACTAGTTTTGTTAGGACCGTATCGTCAATACAAAGCTAGAAAATATTTTTTTGGAATTTTTCGAGTTAGTATGTGACCCCGTAAAATGAAATGCGCGTTCAAAACCAATATATAGAGTTATATGTTGATTTTGACGGAAACTGATCGAAACGATCGAATCAGCCTACGATACATATCCCATTGTGTTCGGAATGGGGGTAATACGCTATGGACGACAGGCGGTGGGCCTCGTTTCGAGGTCGAAATAAAAAGTACCTTTTTAGAAATTAAATAGTTAAATAATTTAAAATTAAAATATCTTCCCTCTCCCTATGTATTCACTCTGCCCCCCCCGATTAAATCAGAATTCGAAATAAAAAAAAGAAAAGAAAAGAAGAAGAAGGCGCGGCCGCGCCCCAGGCGATCGATCGCCTCGACGCCGCCCAGCCACCAGGAGGCGGTCGCCTCCGACCAGACCCCCCCTGCCTGCTTCCACCGCGCGACGCAAATCCCGACCCCCTTTTCTTCCGCCGTCGCCGCCCCTGAAACCCTAACCCCGACCCAATCTGGCCCTGCGCGCCTCCCCCCTTACCACCACCTCCTCCTTCGACGAAAAACAGTGAGTTTCTCCTCTTCCCTTTTCTATTTTCTTTAGTTTATTTATTATTAAGTAATGACATGTTTTTGAACTGAAATTAGTTTAGATTTTTAAACGAGGAAAATTGAGATTTTTAAAATAGAAAAGACTTCGTTTTAAATTAGAAAAGACTTCATTTTTAAATTAGAAAAGATCATATTTTTGACTATGAAAAGATTGGATTTTTATCAGAGTAAAAATATGATTTTCATATATTAAATAGCGAAATAAAAATTCGATCTTTACATATGAAGTAGAAATATAAAAATATAATTTTTATATAGAATGAAGCGTCGAAACTATATATGAAGAAGAAATAAAAATATGATTTTTATATAGTAGCGAATATAAAGATTTGATTTTTATACTATAAAGATAGTAAAAATGTGATTTATATATATGTAGTGGCTACGGGCAACGAAAGTAACAAAAGGCGAGAACGACAAGATTTTCTACATATGAAGAGTCGTGGAGTTGGGATAGCTATTGGTGAGAACTTCTCACTCTAAATTTCTTTTTCTAGTTATATATATATATATACTAGGATGCAGACGGTGCTTAGCAGCACCGACACCCATCATCCACAGACCATGGATGGCTTGTTTGTCTAATTGATGTGTTATGGAAAATTGTTTGTGATGATGATGTGAAATCGATAATAAAATGTAGATGTGTTGAAATAAATTAATTATCGTTAAAAATATAATTTTTAACGTGAAGGTGAGTAAATAAATATTTATAAACAAATCGGCCGATTTGTTTATATACACTGATTTGACTGATATTGATTGGGATGATAAATTTTACACATCGCCCAACTGCACAAATAAAATTCTGTGTTTGTTGATTTAAAACCCCACATAGGTGTTGGGATGATATTTGGGTACACTAATCCCAATTATTTAATTATATGTCGATCGATTGGTCGACAGGCTGTGTAAGCGTTAATTATTTATATTTGATGCTTATGCAGTTGTGTTGTGCACTTTGGATGATGGTTGATGGTTTATCGTTGCTATTGTATACATGTGTTGTATGGATTCCATATAATTAACATTATACGGTGATTGATTGGGCCTCAATCCAATCGGGAAAATAATGAATATTATAAAAGAAAATTCATGTGTTGAATATAAAAATAGTCATGTATTGATGATATTCATGTGTTGAAACTATTTATGTGTTGAGTAAAATATTTTAACAATAAAATTTATATCTTTATCATATTTAAAATTAGAACTACTTTACGGTTGAAGTCTAATTAAAAATCAAACGATAGATACCATAATTTTATAAAATATTTTACATAACAAAAATAGTGATGTGTTGACAGTACTCATGTGTTGAGATTAGTCGGGTGTTGAAAGAAATATAGATTCATGTGTTGAATAGAATAAATATTCATTTGTTGAATAAAATAAAGAAGTTTTTGAAAAATATAAAGCCGTGTGGATTAGAGATGCGTTATTTTGACGCGAACGATAATTATATCGATTTTATTCGTTTTATAATGAATATTGAAAAGTGATTTCAAAATTTAATATTTTGAAATGAAATTCAAATTGAATTAGATTAAAATTCAAATTGAAATTTTATTGAATCAATTTGAAATGAATTCGAATCGAATAGAAAATGAATTCGATTCGAATTGAATAAAAAGTGAATTAGAATTTGAATTGAATAGAAAGTGAATTTGAATTCGAATTGAATAGAAATGAATTCAAATTGAATTAAATTGAAGTTGAATTAAAAACGAATTGAAATCATTTTGAATAAAATTTAAAACAAACTGAAATTGAATTGAAATCAATTTGAAATGAATTCGAATTGAATACAAAGTGAATTAGAATTTGAATTGAATAGAAAGTGAATTTGAATTCGAATTGAATAGAAATGAATTCAAATTGAATTAAATATAAGTTGAATTAAAAACGAATTGAAATCGTTTTGAATAAAATTTAAAACAAACTGAAATTGAATTGAAATCAATTTGAAATGAATTCGAATTGAATTAAATAGAAGGTAATTTCAAATTGAATTAAATTGAAATGAATTAGAATTAGAATTGAATTGAAATGAATTTGAATTCGAATTAAATAAAATTGAAATGAATTCAAAGTGAATTGAAATCAAATCGATTTGAGATTGAGGATGAAGTTGAAATTGTTTTTGAAACGAATTTAAAACGATTTATAAAATACGTTTTAAAAAGGAAATCGGCAAAATATATATATATATATATATATATATATATATATATATATATTATAATGGTCTGAATAGAACGCGCTGCGCCGCGGCAGTTCGTGAATTTCGACCATTGACTTCGAATTGACGTTGCGGGAGATCCGACCGTCGGATTCTCCTAAAACCGGAACCGTTGGGCTCGTATCGAAAAGAGCTTTCCAATAAATATTAGAAATTTGAAATCTAACGGTTGGATTTGGAATTATGTCTAAATAAATTTCAGAAAAGGTCGTTGTAAGTGCAGTTCGATGGCCGTTGTTGGAAATCGACTGTACGGGCCTTGATAAAATTATTAAAAATATCAATAATTTGTGTAAAATCATAATATATGAATTGGAAAGAACTGGGATGAAAAACTCCATATTTGAAAAGATAAAAATAGATTTTTATCGAAATGAACTAGTTTTGTACTAGAATTAAAATTAATTTATTTTTGAAATAAATAAATTGAATTTGAAAGTGATTTTAAAAATAATCAATATTCCCAATACGTGAATTGGGCTGGAGTTGAATCGAAATTATCTTTGGAATATTTCGATGTTGGATTTCATGACTATACAGATATTGTTATGGGAATTTGAAAGATATATTTTATATCGTTATTTCCAGTACAATATTTGTTGGTTTCAGAATTTGATATTGAATATAAGCCGGTATATTTTCTATTCAGAGCCTTGTATTTAATATCGAATGTGATTAGGGTTTATCGTGAATCGTGTTTTATATGACATTGGTTCTTTAACCCAGTTAAAGGCAAGATGTTGATTTTTGAAAAGATTAAAACTAAGTGGAGTTTTAATGAATCTTTAATTAGATTAAAATGTGAATTGATAATTTAAATTATCAAATCCGAAAGGTGATCGAGAATGGAGTACCACCAGTTTTGCTCCAAAGCGATAGTTAAATCTTTAATTAGATTTGAACGTGAAATGGTAATTAATTTTGCCGATGACACCGTGGTGTTAAATATGGAGTATTACCAGTTTTGCTCCATGGGATAAATAGGTTGGGATTGGGAAATAAAACAAATAATTACTTCGGTGTGGTTCGCTAATCTCGACTAGTTTGAAATGATATCCAAAGGAAGATTAAAGAATAAATTTAGAAGAATTTATCTTGGATAAAATTAATGGGAACCTTTCCCTAAGAATGTGATTTTGTGAATAAAAGAATATTCTGAATTGGAATGAGGCATTTGTTGTGTTTGTGTAACATTTGTTTATCATATACGTGGGATATTCAGAAAGGCCGGGTTTATACCCATTCTGAATAACCTATTCGACGTGATGTCGAAGATGAAGATGGTGGTTGAAGACCGGAAGTCTTCACATCGTTTGGGTGATTACTGATGATCTCGATTGGGCTGTACACCCAAGATGAGGGAAACAGTTGGTGATCGTCCAGACGTACTTGGAGATGGATGGATATGCGAGGAAAGTGCCTCCGGTTTCGTTCAGACCCAGAACGGACTTGTAAATGGATTGTGTGTCTGACATTGGATTTTATTCTGTGTTGATTGATCTCTATTAAATATACATCTGTTTGGCGGCGGAGAATTTATTCTCTTTCTTAACGTCCTTCTCTGAGACGTACGAGCTCAGAGGTTGTATGTCGATGGACATCAGTCGCATGGAGTGAGTTGCCAGTGTGGCACGCGTAAGTGGCAATTGATCAGGGCTTCTGTTGAAAAGAAAAGTCTTGTGGTTGATGATCAAAGCACGGCCTGTGTGGCGTAGCTTTGTGTATAACGTGAATTCGCGAGCCTCACACCTCGGTATGAGTCAAAAACGGGATAGTGACTGCAGGGAGAGCACGACGTTTCTTTCTAGCTAGGGTGGTGTTAGTGACCTACCAGCCCTGACATTTATATACTTTTCACCTGTGTGGTTGTTGGATACGAGGCGCCTCGGATATATGTCTGTAAGGACCGGGAAACGTGTGTTCAGGAATAACTAATCCTCAAAAGTAAGAGAGGACCGGCCCTGAAGATCCAAGGATCATATTGGGGTCCTGAGGCATTTGCTAGAATGTCTCGAACGCGGAAAGGAGCTTGCCCCTTGCCTTGACTCATGACGGAAATCCAATTTCCAATACGTGATATTGCGGTTTTATTTGTAGAACCTAGTATGGCGACATAGTGGTATGGGTCATTCATGCCGCCTATGATGGATATTTATGATTGAAATTATTTTGACACTATACACTTATAATAGTATCAAATAATGTGTTTTAAACGTATCAAGCATGCTTTGGCTGTTATAAGGTAAAAACCTTATCCTCCGGCTTGCGTTGCATTGTGTGATGGGACCTGGGTCTTATAACAGCTTCATTTTTCTTTATTTAGCATTGCACTGTTTGTTTTATGCACTAGTATTCTCGGGAGGAAACCTGTTCCGTGTCATACGGCGTGGTCCTTTGAATTACTTTCTTCTAAAGTAAAGTTTTAAATAACTGTTTTAGTTCTCACACTAGTCCCATGACTGACCTGGAGTTTATTGTTTTAACCTAAACTCTGGGTGCCCCTATTTTCGACACGGGCAGCTAGTAGTTTTGGTTTTGCAGATTTATATTCACAGGGTCCTGATTTACAGCTGGAACGATGCTCGGAAAGCTCTGTATCCGTGTATCACTTTCAGTTGTGTTTTGTGTATTTTTCCGCTGCTATGTAATTTATTGTAATCTTTGATATTTATCGAATGTAATTTATTCATTTATACTCTGTATATTCTTGTATCTGATGGAATTTTTGTAATAACAATGAAATGTTCTTCTGTTTGCGTTCTGATTTGTCCTGTTCTCAAACGATCAGGGGTTTTCGAACGGTCTTAGTCGGTTTAACGATCGATTTGGATCGAGCGAAATTCCTTGCCGTTACAGTAATGGTTTGGGACAGTCCATATCTAATATATTTATGTTGTGTAGATGTTGATATTGAATAATATTTATCTTCATCCATTTAGAATGTATGCATGATTTGTCTTCAAACTGCCATGACTAATGTTATCTTTATCCTACACCTAACTGAACAATAAAGACAAATAAACAATGAGAACATAGCAAAGTCATAAAATTAATTAGTGTAGGTTAAGTAATAGTGACAGTATGAAAAATATTTGTTTACTTACATTTATGAGGTAATATCTTCCAAAACAACAGAATCTCCCCCATCTCGACATCTATACACATTGTAGAAGCAGGCCATAGAGCCATACTGCATTAGCTTGAAATGGCGTCTTCTTTATCATACAATGTGCCTGATTTAAATATCCAACTCGGCCAAGGAGATCAACCGTGCACCTGCAATGTTTGATCATTGGTTTAATATGATAATAAGAGCTCATCCGAGCAAAATAGAACTAACCAAATGTGTAGAATGGATATGCCTGTAACATCATTAGGCTGGAGAGAAGTTGTTAAATTACTTTCGCTGACATAAACAAATTTTACAACTCAAATCCCTAAACTACGAAATAAAGAAATGGGAAATTGCAGAATAAACTAACACACCTTTATCCATGGACAGGCATAAAATTGCAAAATAAAATTCTTCCAATCACTTTATGATTATCTTCCAAACAAATTTATTCTGCAATTTATTAGTAATGAATTTGGGGAAATATAGTAATTATTTTTCAGTATATACACACAGTAAGAATAGCTGGGAAAAAAGAGAAGTGTATGATCTTATACTTATTAGGACCCAAAAAAAACAAATTTAAAAAACATTGCAAATCATTATGCAACATATCATGAAAATAAAACTGGGTAGTAAAACAGTTTTAATATAATAGCATTAATTATAGAACAAATTTAACACAAAAGTTCCAAAATTGTATGTTAAAGCTCATCCGTTCAGTTGACAGGTTTTGAAAACTTTGAGGAAAGATACAATTGAGTGTGCAGAAGAAAATAAATAGGAAGTTGCATTATATGCGTAGTAGAATATCTAATGTAATCAATTACTTGTGCATGTAGTGTTGAATTCAGAGAAATTACCCTTTTCATAATTGGAATGGCATGTGATTTCTTCTTATGCATAGTACCTAAAGACGACAATAAGTTAAAAGAAAATCGTAAGGAAATTTGAGTAAATGTGGTAAGTCCACTAAACTTTCAAGGCAATACATCTAAAAAAATGCAGGAGTCTAATACATTTAACATATTCCTAATATTAAATAACATCCAACACTTATATATTCAAACTGAAAAATTAATGAAGCACGTATATGTTCAATAAAATAAGATAACTTGACTAAGATATGTTTGGAAATTAACAAAACTAAGTCATTATCTTATAACATTCAAACGTATTTAAGTTTAATTTTGAGAACTAATAGAGTCATTATGGCAGCCTAGAAAGGAAAGCATGCATACTAACAAATATGTATATTAAACACATTCTGATTTCTTTGAAGTAATCCATACATTTAAAAACACAGTTTATATGAACATGTAAAACTATTTAGTACAACTATGAAGGACATTGATCATGTTGTCATTGAAAAACAGGAATAATAAAATACCAATGTAGTAAAAAAAACTTGATTTACAAATTACAATCATATTTCCGTAGAACGAATTCGCAGTATTCACAGGTAAATGATTTATTCAAATATAGTATAACACAATTTTATGTACGGGAAAATGCAGAATAAGCAAGTATTTAGAAAACCAAAATAAACAAAAATGGTAGCTAAATTGTCGATTTGCATGAACAATGCTAATTATTATTTATGTAACGTAACTGGATTAATAGAAATATTTATGCAAGGTATCACTGCTTCCGCTTTCATCTCTAATGGTCACTCACATTTAAAGTGAGTAGCCACTTATTTGAAGCATTTGCCAAGGTTTTGAAATGTCATATTAAACGCGGACAACATCGCATCCTTCATGAACCATTAGAGAATTTAATAAACTTAAATTAATGTTGTTAATATTAAATATCAAAATGAACCACATAAGGGAGATCTTTAATTTTCAAAGCATGAATTTAATTTTTCGAGTTTTAGTGGGAACCAAGATGTGAATAAGACTAAGATAGTTAATAATAGCACTAACATATGACTAAAAAACTGACTTTGGTTATCTTTTAAAAGTAGTAGTAATGAGAAAGGAAGTTTGTTAAGAGATTGTTTCAGACATTCTATGACTAATCAGTGTAATATCGAGTATAACCAAATGTATAGATTAATTCCAGCTTTGTTGTTTCAGGTATTACTTGGTAAGTGAGTCAACAAAAATAATAAGTCACTCTGGGAAATATTTCAAAAGCGATCTACATTAGATTTTATTTTTGAACTGAGTAATAAGGTGTGTTTATATATTGGCAAGGAACTAATCATAAAATTATCGACAAAAATATTCATCATTTATTTATCTTCCTAAACAGTAGCTCAAATTAAATATTCAGATTTCATTTCAAATTTACGGTAATGGAAGAAATATTTTACTAACCTTATTTACAGCCTCTAACACAGGAATAAATAAGTGATTAGTAATGAGTTTGTCGAAATATAGTAATAATTTCGGCGTATACACAGTAAGAGTAGTCGGGAAAAACGAAAAAAGCGTATGATCTTATACTTATTAGCACCCAGAAAAAAAATCAAATTTAAAAAACATTGCAAATCATTATGCAACATATCGTAAAAATAAAACTGAGTAGTGAAATAGTTTTAATAAAAAACCACTGATTATAGAACTAATTTAGTACAAAAATTTCAAAATAGTAATTTAAAGCTCATTCATTCAGTTGATAAGTTTTTAAAACTTGGAGGAAAGACACAATTGAGCGGGCAGAAGCAAATAAATAGGAAGTTGCATTACATGCGTAATAGAATATCTAACGTATTCAATTACTTGTGCTTGTAGTGTTGAATTCAGGGAAATTACCCTTTTCATAATTGGAATGGCTTGTGATTTCTTCTTATGCATAGTACCTAAAGATGTCAAAGAAAATTGTAAGGAAATTTGAGTAAACATGGTAAGTTCGCGAAACTTTCAAGTCAATACATCTAAATAAGGCAGGAATCTAATACATATAACATATTCCCAATATTAGATAACATCCAACACTTACGCAAATGCTTAAAATAATGTCATTTAAGAAGCGCCACATAATAATTAAGTTTTTTCCCCTTTATGGAGCATGCTCCATTTTACTCACTATCCTTTATGAGCAAATGACGTGAGCTTATTTATGATTATCGTGATGAAGACATTGATCTTGTACAGAGGTTGTATTATAACCCTTCTTTAAACACCATAATGTATCACAATGTCCCGAGTAAAAAGGGAGACACCATAAGTTTTTGCATACAACCTGTTTACAATTTCTGTGAGGTATATCATCATATTATGGTCTATTGTAGATATAGCACATATAGACTTCCTTAGCCAGAATAAAGCAAATTAGGAAATAAACTCAGATACCCAAAATTATAAATCTGGAGCGAAAATTATGATAACTTCATAATCAGATACTTCTGTTTCTATTCATATCATTTACAACTAAAGGATTCAATCATCTCCTTAAAATCCTCCTAACATTCAGATGACAAAGCCTTATCCTGTAAAATAATGCACGTAAAGTGGATTTTTTTAAACCTGTGAAAACAATAATGTAATACTACCGCAAAAGACATGCTAGTTTTGAAAGAGTTCAAGCATAAAAGCAAAGAACATGGAGTATTAGATAAGAAATTTGTTATATAACCTGTTTAGTTGGAAGAAAAGAATCAATATAGACCTTCAAATATGAGAAAACAACACAAAAAGTACTGAAAAATGTGAAGTAAATTGCCAACTAATGAAACTATAGTGGTATATTTGGTATCTTTTTAAGGGATCTGTGTAAAGCGACAATGTAATATTACTAAAGCTTGTCGATTTAAGAGCTAAGATTAAAGCATAAAAGTGAAGAACATAAAGCATGAGATTCAAACTTAACTAACCAACATATTTACTTTGAAAATTAGAAATATCAGTGATGTTCAAAAATCTAAGTAAACAGCATCAAAAGTACATACAAACTTGCTGTAAATTGTAGCGATTAAGAAGATTAAGCCTTCAAAGTAATTTGATAGAAGAAAACCTAACTAAGCGGGATCTATTAATGAATTGGAAGGGGAAGTATAGGAAGAAGGAATCATGATTCCAAATTCATGTTCATTGAGCGATGCGGGACTGGCAGTAACTGGAAGATTGAAGTGCTGAAACACCCCACCTCCATTAAGGTCACTCACAAAGGTAATGCCTTAATTTTGGTGGAAGTTTATAAGTAAAAGCCACAGATAAACTCAAGACAGATATAAATACACATATTTTAAACAACGGGAATCAAACAGACTTTTATTTCATCAACACGTGTTCAAAACATAACATTCCATAATTGTCTCAAAATACTTCCATCATTACAACCTCATAACTGTCTTGATTATTAAAGAAGCATAAAACATAAATAAAGTGAAAAAAATCCCCATAGTGATATCCAAAGCCATAGTCCGAGCAAAAGAGACCCAAATCATACATCTACGTTCTTGGAGCTTGTACAGAGCCTGACTGAGCTGAACTGTTTCCTCCCTGTGGACCTGGAGGGGGTGGGGAGGGGGGACGAAAGAAAAGAAGACGAAAAGAAAATAGGGTCAGACATAAAGCCTGAGTAAATCTTGTAACTCTTCAGTATGTGAATAAGAAAAGGGCATGATAGATATATACTGAAAATAGGATGGTGTCACAAGCTAAGGGAGTGTCGAATGTACTATCGCACCCATATTATATCTCTGCATCTACTTGAGTTTACTCTAACTGGCACCCCATGGTGAGGGTAAAGTGATCCCCAACTTTATTTAAATATCGGCTCCTACTCGCGTTAACATGTGTCATATGACCCCCAAGAATTGTAGATACCTATGTTGGTCCCACCATGGGGTGTATCAAGACCCATGGTGGCGGGCCCGACACTAATTCTAGAAGGCATAGGTTATACTACTGGTGTCCCCAGTGCCCTGGTTGTCTGCTCCGGAGTGTGTGCACGCCCGCACCCCGTTAGACCTGCACTGTGCACCGACCGCCGTCGTTTGACCGCTTACAATCAGCCCAATAATCGTGCCCCACCCCGCTTAGTTTCAGGGTACCATTGATACCTAACTTGGGTTATTGCTGAAACGGGTCCCTCGTTACCAGGATTTTCTAGTCAAACATGTTAAATTTGGTTAAGTGTCATAGTTGAGTTAACCCTATCATTTGTCCTTAGCCTCATAGGAGCACCTGACCACTCACATTAGACAGGTTTTGCTACGGTTACTGGATATGCCGGTCGGTTCCGCGTAGGTTTACACCGTAGCTCAGTCTAACCTCGGGTCCTTATTGGGCTCAATTCATAACCACCCACATTGGATAGGTATTGTTGTGACTACTGGACAGCCGGGCGGTTCCGGGCAGGTTTACATAACAACTCAATCCAACCTTGGGTTAAGCATATTGTGTTTTCTAAAATTTACATATTTTATTACTTCTTAATTATATATGTAAATGTCATGTCTTTTATTCTTGGGTATAACAATTCATACCACTTTAAATGTCATTGTCGTTGGCATGTGCCAAAAATGCCAACATGTATTTTTTCATGTTTTACACCCAACGTTATTACCCCCGTTTATACGTTCGCAACGTTATAACAAATGTTGGGCTTGACACAATTCAGCCCAACATTTATAAGCGTAAGAAAAGGGGAAATTAAGAACACGTGATATTTTACAACATATAAGGGTGTGTGGTGCATGAACTTGCAATTTTGCGATATTAACATAAATGATGGGTCATGTGAACTTGCATTAAAATTAAAGTATAACTAAGTAGGTGACATATGAAATGGCATGGTTTAGGCTAATACAAACTTGTGTTTAAACATGTTTAACTTGGCATAATGTCCAACACAAAACTAGCATGATGTATATTCACCAAAAGATCCAGTTACAACATTTAATCACATAGACTATTTTCAACATGAACTTGCATAGTTTTTGAAACCCAAACGATACTTAACATAGATCCAATTACACTTGCAAATAAACATGAACTTGCATAGTTTACAAAACACAAACGATACTTAACATAGATCCAATTATACTTGCAAATAAACATGGAAGTGATATCATAGGTTTTGGGTCATGTAGGCATAAAAGGTTTCAAGTCTAAATCATGTTTACATAAGCCTTAATTTAGGCTTAATGAATGTATAAGGACCATGTCATAGGCATAAACAAAAAGGGACCAATTTCTAGTTTTTGCCACAAACTTACAAGTGCCATTTGTTTTCGTATACAATTGTTCAATAGGCTTGCGTCAATCAATTTATGCCACAAACATCAATACACAAGTCATGATAGAACCATCACAATACATAGAATTTATACAATACAATAACACAATTCTATTTTCATTTACATCGAATCACATCACAATTCTTATTCATATTCTGAAAGGTCACTATACTTACAACGAATGCAGAATCTTGAATTCTGGATTCTGAATTCTGAAATTGAGATGCGATCCTTTGGGTAGACTAACGTTGCATTGATTAATTTGATTAAACTTTGTTCTTCTTCTTAGTTTGATTCGTCTCTAGGCTTTCCACTTGACGGCTATGTTCAATTCCTCCTTAGCAGCATGATGACTCCTTTCTCATTTTTTGTGTGAATTTTCAGTTGAGACTTAGGGTGTATTTATAGATTTTTAAGTTGTTTTGAGCTGTTAGATGAAGACAGGAGGAATCTAGACCATTCAGAGTCCAAAGAGCCAATCAAGAGGTGACACGTTAGCCCTAGTGACACACAGAGCCATAGAAATTCGAGCCAGAGCCAGACCTGGCCAGCCAGGTCGACTAGGCAGGTCGACACCCAGGTCGACACTATGGTCGACCTGGGGGGACCAGGTCGACACTATGGTCGACCTGGGGTGACCAGGTTGACACCATGGTCGACCCTATGGTCGACCTGGTCTCTGGGCGGGAATTTTCCCGCCCAGCCCAGTTTGAACCTGAAATTCGAATTTTGAAATTTAAACTGAGCTGTTTGAATTTAAATTTGATTATGAAACTTCCGAAGGCCATAACTCTTTCATATAGAGTCCGATTCGCGCAAACTCGGACTCTATCTCAAGAAGAATTCCGAGACGAACACAATGGCGCAACCCGTTTTCCTTAAATATTTCATTTAGAATTAATTATACTTTAATTTGTGAAGCTTAGCGTTATAGAATTCACGGGGTGTTACATTCTCCTCCCTTAAAAGTATTTCGTCCCCGAAATCTTCAAGTTAGGAAGAATGTATATCCTACCATCCAACAGTCCATCTACTTAACCAACAAACACAGGCATCCACTGTCCTTAAAAGACATCTAATGCTTCGTGATCATATGCATAGTGTGTGTATATGTCCTTATCTAATGCAGAAATCAGGCGGCCTACTGATTCAGTTGACCTCCTTAATGCGAGTCATGTAAGTGTCATGAATCCATTATGTATGCAAATTTTTCCTACTCATATTTCTACATGAGTGCACAACTATTCATACAAATGCGACAACCATATGACAGCATATCAAGTTTCAACCATATACAAATGAGAATACATATATATATGCATATGCAATATGAAGTGACTGAGCCGATCTATATCCTAGGGTGTGTGTGTATATGCATCCAGGAGCAACCACTAGCAATCAGTAGCAACCATTTGCAGCCTTCATCCATAACATTTTTTCAAATACATGTTTGCATCCATTTGTTTTCTACCTAAGGGGTTAGGAAAAGGACCGAGGGGATATACCTAAAAAGATAGATAAAGCATAACTTAAGGAAAAAGAGAGAGAGATCAAAAATGTACCCTCAAAAAGAAGAGGTAGGCAGCGCGTATTTTGTCCTCAGTTTCCCAAGTCGCGTCTTCCTCGGCGTCGCTCCACTGAACTTTAACGAGTTTGACTTCGCGGTTGCGTAGCTTTTTCACTTCAGTTCCTAAGATGCGGGTTGGAACTCTCCTCACAGTTGCTTCACATTCTACTTTGGCTTCTTCTAGAATGCTAGGTTCCACCACTTCCGCAGACTCATGCAAACACTTCCGGAGGTGAGATACATGATAGACGTTGTGAACTCCGGCCAGTCTCTCGGGTAGCTCTAATTTATAGGCCATCTTTCCAACCTTCTCGATGATAGGAAACGGTCCTACAAATCTTGGTGCTAGCTTTCCTGCGGATCCAAAACGAACGACGTTCCTTAAAGGTGATACCTTAAGGAAAACCCTGTCCCCAACCTCAAACTCAAGGTCGGTTCTTCTTTTGTCGGCGTAGGATTTTTGTCTGTCTTGGGCAGTCTTCATTCTCCTACGTATCAAGTCCACTTTCTCCGAAGTCTCTTGAATCATGTCTGGCCCAAGTATAAGCTTATCTGTAGACTCCCACCAACAAGTCGGTGATTTGCACGGTCTTCCATATAAGGCTTCAAACGGTGCCATACCGATGGTAGCTTGGTAGCTTTTGTTGTAGGCAAATTCCACTAAAGGAAGGTGATCCTCCCAAGTCCCTCCAAAGTCAAGAACGCAAAGTCTCAAAAGATCCTCTCAAACTCTATTCACCCTTTCCGTCTGGCCATCGGTTAGGGGGTGATAGGCCGTGCTCAAACATAACTATGTGCCTACAGCTTCTTGCAGACTCCGCCAAAACTCGCTTGTGAAGATAGGGTCTCGGTCACTAACGATGCTGGAGGGTATCCCATGGAATCGAACTATTTCCTTGAGATAAAGATATGCTAGGGATGAGGCAGTCCTTTTACTTTTGATAGGTATGAAGTGGGCGCTTTTAGTAAGCCTATCCACTATTACCCAAATGCTAGTGTTGCCTTTTCTCGACCTAGGTAGTCCATCAGTGAAGTCCATTGAAATGCTCTCCCACTTCCATTGTGGGACCTCTAAAGGATGAAGTAGTCCTCCAGGCTTCTTCTGTTCCGCCTTGACCCGTTGGCAGGTCATGCACTTAGAAACGAAATCTGTCACGTCTTGTTTCATGCCTCTCCAAAAGAAAGTCCTTTTTATATCCTTGTACATCTTATCACCGCCAGGGTGTATGGTCACATTGGAATGATGCACTTCCTCGAGAACCTTCTTTTTCAACTCCCTTGCTTGTGGGACGCATAATCTTACATCTCGCCTCAGCCAACCCTTATCATCGTTGGCGTACCTACTGATGTGACTAGAAGTTGATTAACATAGAAATGTGTTTATTTTATGCTCGTATATTTTATCTTTTGTAAATAAATAAATGATACTTTGGTTACTTTTGTATGTTTTTACAGGATGTCAAGAAATGCCTCCTTCGTTTCAAATTAAAGGCCAACTACAGATAAAAAGCTACTTCCCCGTATTAAAGCCACCTCAATTACAAAAGACGTTGTAGCTCACTGGTAATTGCATGGAAATTTGTACTGAGAGACCTGAGTTCGATCCCCGTCGAGCTCACTTTTTGCCAAAGAACAGAACGCGTTCACACTGGCCCTTTGCTATGAAGAATATATTAATTAGTGTTATATTATATATATATACATATTCATGTGTATGTATGATATTCACTAATAGACATTTCAGGAGTAGTCATGGAAATCAATTCAGAACATTCATTTTTCAATTTCCAATTAAAAGAATTTCTGATAGAAATATTGCCAAGAAAAGATCAATTTTGAAGATTTTATCCCTTGTTTCCTTTGGAGTCTAATGAGTATCCTTGTTTGGAAGAATTAATCACATACAATCTGCTCATCAATCAATCAATCAATTTTCCACATGGAAGATAGGGAAGATTTGGAAGATATTCACCGTGATTTTCTTTCCAATCAAGCTTGGTCAAGGAAGGCAAGAGATATGATATTACTTCTTGGGAAAAGAGGGCCATTTATTCATTGATTTGATTAGGATTTGGTCTACATCTCTATAAATATACATGATGTCCCATTGTAAATGCCATTCATTTTTCTATTATGTATTCTCTTTTGTTTTAATAAAAGTCTTTTCTTTTTTTATAGTTTTATTGTTATTTTAATTTCATAACAATTTGTGTTATCTACATAATTAGGTTTGGTAGAACGCATATTGTTATTGTCTTTTATTACTGCTTGTTAGCGATTCACTATTGATTAGTTTCAATAGGAATCCTACTTTTAATTTCTGTTATTGTTCTAGTTGTTATTCTCTTTTTCTAGTAATCGTTCCTTTTCTTTTCAATTGTTGAATTTGATACTGATTAGATTCAGAGTAATTTCAACAACATAAAAAAAACAACAACAACTCCAAACTTCGTCTAACTCGCCCAAGAATAAATAGATAATAATTTTTAATAACACCTCCCTGTGTTCGACCTGTATGCTACACACCTGTATGCTTGCAGAATTTAATTAAAATGTCGCGCTTTACTGATTCATAGAAAAGCAGCGATCAAGTTTTTGGCGCCGATGCCGAGGAGGTAACGATTAAATTTTATTATTTATTTAATTTCTGATTCGTTTTAGTTTTTTTTTCTTTTTGTTTGATTTTGTAAAAAAAAAAAAATCTTGCCAAATTTTCTTTTATTTTCCTATTGTTTTCTTGTAGATATATATAGATAAAAATCTTGATTAGTTGATTGTGTATCACATACTGATATCATAATCTCTAAGACAAGGAAAAAAATCTTGCCACTTTTTCTTTTAATTTTCCTTTTTTTTTTCATTTATTTCTTTCCTTTTTTTTTATTTTGCATTTCTTCCAATCTAATTCCTTCAAGAAGAAAAATATATATACAAAAAAAAGAAAGTTGCTAATTTTTCTTCTATTTCTTTCCATCTTTCTACCACCTTGATGATTTTCACAATTTTCTTTTCCCTTTCCTTTTCTTTTTATTTGTTTCCATCTTTTGTCTACAACTTTCTAAAGAAAAAACTTTTGCAATTTCTTCTCTGTCTACTTTGATTTCTTTCTTGTTTTTGTCTGCTTTTATTTCTTTCCTCAATTTCTTCTACCCTTCCTCTCTACTCAAAAAACCTTGCTTTTTTCCTCTTATTTCCATCATCTTTTATTTTTTTTTCCTTTTTTGTTTGGGTTTTTACCATTCATTTCTTTCCCTTTCTTCTTGTTCAAATTTTCATAAAAAAAACTTGCATTCTTTTTTTTTCTTTCCAATTGCTTTTCTCATTCACCTCGTACAATCTTTCTTTCCATTTTTTTTCATTTATTTCTTTCCGGCTCTCTCCTTCATTAAAAAAAATCAACTTTCA
This sequence comes from Allium sativum, assembly GCA_030737875.1. Classification (NCBI taxonomy): domain Eukaryota; kingdom Viridiplantae; phylum Streptophyta; class Magnoliopsida; order Asparagales; family Amaryllidaceae; genus Allium; species Allium sativum. Next base: position 250,480,413 of record CM060909.1, on the reverse strand, counting down.
ATTTTCCTTTATTCTTTCCATCTTTCCACTTTCTTTCCAATCATCTACATTCTTTTTCTTTTTACAAATTTCAAAAAAAAAAAAGATTCCTCTTTTGCAATTTTTTTTCCTTTCTTCTTTTGTCTTTCTTGTTCTCTATACATTTGATTTCTTTTCTTCTGTTACAAATTCCCTTTCTTTTCAGAAAAAAAATCCTCTTCTAATTTTACAACAATAAACAAAAGAAAAAAAAATCTTTCTGTTTTTGTCTTCTCTTTTATTGCTTTCCCTTCTCAATTTCTTTTCCAAATCTTTTACAATTACTTTCCTTCCTTCCTTTACAATTCTCTTTCTTTCTTGAAATCTCTCTTCCCATTTTTTTTTGTCATTTGTTTCTTTCCTATTTGTCCACTTTTTCAACAATAATAAAAAAAGGGAAGGTCATAAAAAGATTCGTTCTTTTTTTTCAATTATTTTTCCCTGCTTCATTTCTTCCCTCAAATCAAATATCCCTTCCTCTCACATAATCTCATTTCACCACAGTTTTTTTTCAATCCACACTTCAGCACCATCTTCTCCAAAAAGTTAGCTTTTTTTTTTTTGTTAATTCCTTTGTTTCTTTTTCTTGTGCTTTTTTTTGTTATTCAATTCATTCAAAAAAAAAACCAAAAAAAAAAGAGATTTCGAACTAAGGACAAGGTGACTGGAGTTCAAGCAACAAATCAAGATTTCAGAAATCAAAAGAAATTGCAAATAGTGAGATTTCAATCATTGACGCTACTCATTTTTTCTGGATGGACAGCCATACCCCACTGTAAATTTCTTTTAACTCTACAGGTGCTCTGCTGCAAAGAAAAAAAAAAGACAATTGTTGTAAAAAAAATTTGCAGTGGCAGCGGCTTGCTATGTACAATTTTTAATTTTCTGCAATTTATTCTGTGACTGTTCCGTGACTGAATTTTCTGAATATATTTGGTGAGGAACGAATTTCCATTGCTACTATCATCAATCTCATCGTTTTTCAACAATAAAATTTTGATTTTTCAAAATAATATAATTGAAAAGTGGTGTTTTGTGAAGTTGACTGTCTCATATAATTGGATCGCGGATATATATTAGTTCAATTTATTGAACTTTTTGCAAAAGAGGTTGCATACTACCCGTAAAACATTGGTCGTATCCCTTAGTATTTATACTAAACGGCCATAAGACCCTCTTCCCCCTTCCAATTGAGTCAGTTAATTAATAGAGCACAACTCATTATTTTATATTATTTTGAATTGAGAATAATTTCTGTCTTGCCGTGATTTCATTTCAAATGTCTGATTCAAAAAAATCTTTGAGAGAATTATGGGATAATAGTCGAAGTAGACGTCCGCTTGAAGAGTATGATTTTGAATTACAACTCATGAAGCAAAATTTTCCAAAATTTTGCGAGCCAAATGTCAACAATTTTCAAAATTTTCAAAATGACCAACATTTTCAAAGTTATGATCGAAATGACGACTTCAACTCAAATTTCAATAATTTCGATTATGGGCCACATCCACATCAAAACGGCTTTGAATCGCAACATACCTTTGATCAACATCAATATGGGGTGGGAAACCAATTCGGAAATAATTCTGCAAATGATTTTCAAATCGATCAAAATTTTCAAAATTACAACCCATATCCACATTTTGAATATGACCAAAATTGAAATTTTCCCTCGAATTTCGACAGTTTTGGTTACGAACATAATTTTCAAAATCAAAATGATTTCCAATACCATTTTTCTGAAAATTGAAACAACCACCACATTGGAAATAATTTTGATTGTGAAATTGATGTGGACTACAATTTTGAGAATCAAGAAATCCAAAATGAGAGCTCTCAAATCAACGATTCTGAAGAATGTCACTTTGATGAGAGGGCAGAAAGGCTAAATAAAAAGATGGATGAACTTCTTTGTTTAATGGCGTCTTATAAAGAACAACTCGAGCAACAAAATCAAATTCAAATAAACGATGAATCAGAAAATAATCCAATTTCTACTGACATTGAAAATTTTCAAATAACATCTTTGGAAATTGTGAATAATCATCTTGCTGAAGTTTTTCAAAATTCAACAAATGATTTGGACTTCAACTCTTTCCAGAAAAAAGATTTAAGCTTAGATTTTGACCTTCCTCTTTCAGGCTGCGGGAAACTTGAGATTTTTGAAATTGAACAAAATGAAAATGTTGAATTTTTCAAAAACTCAGAGTTGGAGAAGAATTTTAATGAACATGAATCTTTTGGATTGTATGAGGATGAATTGCCAAATGAGGGTGAAATAGAACCAAACCAAGAATCCAAGTATGAAAATTTTAACTTTGAAGAAACTTCCAACGAATTTGAAGTTATCAGTGTCAAAAATACGTTGCCAATGAATGAAATTGAGAAATGTGATCACATAGTCTTGAACAACACTCAGAATTCAAATTTCACTGAATTTATATACGATCACAAATTCTTGAAAAACTACACTGAGAAATTTGTTGAACACATGAACTATTTTTGGAATGTTAGCTTTGTTGAAAAACTTCATGTTAGGACGACCCTGAACATTCATTTACTGGACTATAAATCTAGGTATAAAGATGAGTTGGTTTTCAAAAACCTTTGCTTATTAGAACATATGCCTAGACATAGTGGGAATGGGATTCATCGGGCTAGAACCAAGTGTGGGGGGAAAGTTGGTGGAATTCTTTGCATCGCATGCATCGTAAACACATATATCATTGTACATATGATCCATTCTTACATATAGTTAGGCTGCATTTCATTCTGCAAATCATTTTGCATCTAATCCATCTATGGGTTTTATCTTTCAAATTTAGGAAACGTTTACAGTGTGGACACTGTTTAGTTCTAGTGTGGGGGGGAGTCTGCATTGCTTTCTTTTGATTTTTCTTTAATTTTTCTTTCTTTCTTTTCATGTAGGACCATCATGCATTTTAGACTGTAGTAACATGCATCATGTAGGACCATCATGCATTTTAGACTGTAGTAACATGCCATTTTTTTTTTGAAACATGACTCATTTTCAATTGATACAACAAAATAAGTTTACAATTTTTAGCCAGTTTATAGTATTTTTCTCTCTCAGCTAAGTTCGAATTTGAAATATAATGAAAAATTTAATTTTGAGGGATAATAATGTAACCAGTACATAGGGAGATTCTTAGGTGATGGCCATGAAATCTATTCTATATTGTAGACTTTGTTTAAATAAGTGGAGGACTTAAAATACTTATAATGGCTAGTCAAATCTTTAAAACTAAGTTGTGTTAATTTGAATTTGCATAACTCTCCTTTTGTGCTTATAAATTCAATAATAATAGTAATCCAAGGGTATCCAACATTGCTTGTATATCGAGCGTTGGTGTGCAAACCCGCCAAGCTCTATCTGACACGTTGTTGACAAAGTCAGCGTTGGAATATCTTGGTCTCATTTTATGAGATTGGACACCTAAGGATTACAGACACGTTGTTGACAAAGTCAAAGTCGGCCTGCACAATCCGCTAAGCTCTTTACCCACTCTCCGTTAGTCCGCGAGGCAGTGCATGGGTGGTAAACCTTGGTCTTCTAAGTTAGGTGTATGTACTTAATCATAAATTTTAAAATTTTATAGAATAAAGAATAAGCGATGATGCCCAAACACTTCTTGACCTTATTGATTTGACTAGCCATACATGAGAAAATAATAATACCACTTTGCAAACTGTGCCAAGCAAACTAAGCATTTATTTCATGGCTGCACTATGTTATCGACCGAACTAACTGGCCAAACTAGAATTTAACATTTAAAAATTTGAATTGTGTTGAAAATTTGTGACAAGTTGAGATATCTAAAATAAAGCCAATTGATTAGAAATTATTAACTTAATTTGTTGTACCACTTTCCTGAAATAAGTCGTGTTTTCATTTTTCGTTTTTATTTGCATAGGTCCATTGCATTCGTGTAGTTTCATTAGAATCATAACATACTGCATTTGGATTTTGTGGGTAGTATCCGCTGAAAACCCTCACGAGACACCACTCGTCCTACTAGGGACACCTAGAGGTTTAACAGCTTGTTGCATGCGCTCAATGCAATCGTGTTTCCTATGAAAGTGCGACCTATCTAGTTAGTTTTTCATTTTATTTTTACTCGAGGACGAGTAAAAGATAAGTGTGGGGGTATTTGATTAACATAGAAATGTGTTTATTTTATGCTCGTATATTTTATCTTTTGTAAATAAATAAATGATACTTTGGTTACTTTTGTATGTTTTTACAGGGTGTCAAGAAATGCCTCCTTCGTTTCAAATTAAAGGCCAACTACAGATAAAAAGCTACTTCCACGTATTAAAGCCACCTCAATTACAAAAGACGTTGTAGCTCACTGGTAATTGCATGGAAATTTGTACTGAGAGACCTGAGTTCGATCCCATCGAGCTCACTTTTTGCCAAAGAACAGAACGCGTTCACACTGGCCCTTTGCTATGAAGAATATATTAATTAGTGTTATATTATATATATATATACATATTCATGTGTATGTATGATATTCACTAATAGACATTTCAGGAGTAGTCATGGAAATCAATTCAGAACATTCATTTTTCAATTAAAAGAATTTCTGATAGAAATATTGCCAAGAAAAGATCAATTTTGAAGATTTTATCCCTTGTTGCCTTTGGAGTCTAATGAGTATCCTTGTTTGGAAGAATTAATCACATACAATCTGCTCATCAATCAATCAATCAATTTGCCACATGGAAGATAGGGAAGATTTGGAAGATATTCACCGTGATTTGCTTTCCAATCAAGCTTGGTCAAGGAAGGCAAGAGATATGATATTACTTCTTGTGAAAAGAGGGCCATTTAGTCATTGATTTGATTAGGATTTGGTCTACATCTCTATAAATATGCATGATGTCCCATTGTAAATGCCATTCATTTTTCTATTATGTATTCTCTTTTGTTCTAATAAAAGTCTTTTCTTTTTTTCTTGTTTTATTGTTATTTTAATTTCATAACAATTTGTGTTATCTACCTAATTAGGTTTGGGTAGAATGCATATTGTTATTGTCTTTTATTACTGCTTATTAGCGATTCACTATTGATTAGTTTCAACAGGAATCCTACTTTTAATTTCTGTTATTGTTCTAGTTGTTATTCTCTTTTTCTAGTAATTGTTCCTTTTCTTTTCAACTGTTGAATTTGATACTGATTAGATTCAGAGTAATTTCAGCAACATAAAAAAAACAACTCCAAACTTCGTCTAACTCGCCCAAGAATAAATAGATAATAATTTTTAATAACACCTCCCTGTGTTCGACCTGTATGCTACAAACCTGTACGCTTGCAGTATTTAATTTAAAATTCGCGCTTTTCTGGTTCATAGACTAGCGTCGATCAGAAGTCTCACCCCTAATAAGTTTATCAATCACATCAACAAGCTGAAGGTCTTCACGTTGTGCATCCCCTATTGAGTCCAAGAGATTAGGGCGTACTTCGAGAGATGCTAGCAAACCCGATACAAAATCTGAGGAGGGCCTAAAGTTAAAACTGGCTATATACTCCAAGCTTTGCCTCTCTACGAAGAGTGGGCTTAAGGTCAGTTTCTTTCGGCTCAACGCATCTGCTACCATGTTGCCTTTTCCGGGAGTATAGGAAATTTCAAAGTCGTACGTGGCAAGAAACTCCATCCATCTTTGCTGCCTCAAGTTAAGATCCTTCTGCGAGAAGAGATATTTCAATGATTTATGGTCAGTGTATAATTTGAACTTCTCACCTAGGAGATAATGGCGCCAAGACTTAAGAGCAAAGACGATGGAGGCTAACTCAAGATCGTGGGTTGGGTAGTTATTTTCATGAACTTTTAATTGTCTTCCACCATACGCTACTACCCTTCCTTCTTGCATTAGAACAGTGCCTAGTCCCGTTCCACATGCATCCGTGTATACTGTGAACATTTTGCTTCCATCTGGCTAGGTCAGAAATGGGGCTGTTGTGAAAGCCCTTTTTAATCGTTGGAAAGCAAACTCGTAATCCAAATCCCAAGTGAACGCCAGATTCTTCTTGGTTAGCCTCGTGAGTAGGGCTGAGATTTTCGCGAAATCCCTAATAAACTTTCAGTAAAAACCGGCTAGCCCAAGAAAGCTTTGAACTTCGGTTGCATTTCTTGGTGTCTTCCAATCTTGCACTGCCACCACTTTCGCGGGGTCCATGGCTAACCCTTCTTTGGACACTATATGCCTCAAAAATCTTACTTCTTTTCTCCAGAAGTGACACTTGGAGAATTTGGCTTTTAGTTGATGAGCTCGAAGAGTTTCCATGATTTCTTTCAGATGCTAAGCATTCTCTTCCTCATTCTTTGAGAAGATTAAGATATCATCTACGAAGACAACCACAAATTTGTTGAGGAATTCTCTGAACACCCTGCTCATTAGGTCTACGAAATAAGCGGGTGCATTTGTCAAGCCGAAAGGCATGACAAGCCATTCGAAGAAACCGTTTGGGGTTCTGAACGCCGTTTTATCAATGCTATCTTCAGCTACCCTTAGCTGATGGAACCCAGTTGCCAGATCAAGTTGGGAGAAAACCGTCGCACCTACAAGCTAATCAAACAAATCATCGATTTGGGGAAGAGGGTGCCTATTTTTCTTGGTCAATTTGTTTAACTCCCTATAGTCGACGCAATGGCGAAGCGAACCGTCCGCTTTGATTGCGAACACCACTGAAGCACCCCATTCCGAAATGCTCCGTCTAATGAACACTTTTTCTAGAAGTTATTTAACCTGCTTACTGAGCTCCTTTCTCTCCCTTGGAGCCATGTGTCTGACATGTAAAGCTACAGGCTTTGCGTTATCCACAAGATATATGCGGAAGTCTATTTCCCGCCTCGGAGGTAAGCCTTTAACCTCCTCAAAGACATCCAGATATTCCCAGACTACTCTTACTGATTGCAAATTCTCATCGGAAGCATCAAGCGACTCTAGATAACTAAGCATAACAGCATTCAAGGGATTACAAGAAATTTCTAGAGTGTTACCAAGCCGAGTCAAGAGTCTAACTACTCTTTTCTCACAATCAAGAATGGCACTATTACTGGATAGCCAGTCCATGCCCAAGATCAAACCATATCCCGAGAAGCCAAAAACAAAGGCATCACAACTAAACTCAACACTGAGAATAGAGATTTTCAATCCCAAACAAACCATTGACAAGTAAGCGGAGCCCCCAATTGGATTTGAAACTACTAAGGGATCTTCTACCATACTAGTGTCTAGATGCAGAGATTCTACTAAGGCAGATGAAATTAAAGAGTGTGATGCGCCAGAGTCAAAAAGTGTACGAACTGGATGATCATAAAGATAGACTACACTTTCTATAGAAATATTACTACCTTGTTCCTGCTGAGGTGCCACTAGCGCATGAACCCGACCCCCTGAAGTGGATCCGGCTTTCTGTCCCTGCCCTTTCTTCTTTGGGAAGTCCTTAGCTTGGTGCCCAGTCTCTCCACAATGGAAGCCACCACCCATCTTCGCCTTCCTTTTTTGGTAGTCTTTCGATGTATGGCCCACAATGCTACAGAAATTGCACCTTCTCTTCTCATGGGGCTTATTGTTCTTTCCTCCTTTCTTGAAGTCTGTTTTCTTTGCTTGTAGACCCTCTTTCTTCTCTTCCGCCTTAGTTTCTTTCTTGCCGTGGTCTTCCTCGTGTAGCAACGCCATGTCCACCAAGCTTTCATAAGTCGCTCCCGTGGATACATGGGTCATGGCAAGGCTGTGTAGAGGCTCATTCAAACCCTTGACGAAGCGAAGTGCCTTCTTGTGTTGGGTGTTTACTAAGTCTAACCCAAATCTGGCCAGTTGATTAAACTAACTAACATATTCCCTGATCGTCATGCTTCCCTGTTTCAGAGTTAGGAACTTCTTCATTTGCAGGCTTCTTTCAGCTTGGGAGAGAAATTTCATTTCAAACGTTGTCCTGAAATCTTCCCATAAAAGTCTTTTCCACCCATGGCCTTGAAGTCTCTACATGTTTTTGCGAAGGCATCTCCACGAGGAGGTGGAGGAGGAGGAGGAACCACGACCATTGGAGGAGGGATGTCTGCTGGGCCCGCGCCATTGGCCCTTGCTTCTAAGTACCTCCTAAACCAGCCGGGAATCGGCACTCCTTCCGGGAGGTTAAGGTCTCCAGACATGCTGAAACGGAAAGGAAAAATTCAAAATGAAGGATAGAGATAGATAGATGGGGCACATGGCTTTGGGGGATTTTGTCTTTTATAAATATAACACTTTTTCTTGAAAAATGCTTCTTTAAACTTTCTTTTTGAAAACAATTTCAGAAACTTTTATCTTATCTGCTAAACCTATGCTCTGATACCAAGTGAAACACCCCACCTCCGTTAAGGTCATTCACAAAGGGAATGCCTTAATTTTGGTGGAGGTTTATAAGTAAAAGCCATAGATAAACTCAAGACAGATATAAATACACATATTTTAAACAGCGGGAATCAAACAGCCTTTTATTTCATCAATACGTGTTCAAAACATAACATTCCATAATTGTCTCAAAATACTTCCATCATTACAACCTCATAACTGTCTTGATTATTAAAGAAGCATAAAACATAAATAAAGTGACAAAAATCACCATAGTGATATCCAAAGCCATAGTCCGAGTAAAAGAGACCCAAATCATACATCTACATTCTTGGAAATTGTACAGAGCCTGACTGAGCTGAGCTGTTTCCTCCCTGTGGACCTTTGGGGGGGGGGACGAAAGAAAAGAAGGCGAAAAGAAAATAGGGTTAGACATAAAGCCTGAGTAAATCTAGTAACTCTTCAGTATGTGAATAAGAAAAGGGCATGATAGATATATACTGAAAATAGGATGGTGTCACAAGCTAAGGGAGTGTCGAATGTACTATCGCACCCATACTATATTTCTGCATCTACTTGTGTTTACTCTAACTAGCACCCCATGGTGAGGGTGAAGTGATCCCCAACTTTATTTAAAGATCGGCTCCTACTCGCGTTAACATGTGTCATACGGCCCCAAGAATTGTAGATACCTATGTTGGTCCCAGCATGGGGTGTATCAAGACCCATGGTGGCGGCCCCGACACAAATTCTAGAAGACAGAGGTTATACTACTGGTGTCCCCAGTGCCCTAGTTGTCTGCTCCGGAGTGTATGCACGCCCGCACCCCGTTAGACCTGCACTGCGCACCCACCGCCGTCGTTTGACCGCTTACAATCAGCCCAGTAATCGTGCCCCACCCTGCCTAATTTCAGGGTACCGTTGATACCTAACTTGGGTTACTGCTGAAACGGGTCCCTTGTTACCAGGATTTTCTAGTCAAACATGTTAAATTTGGTTAAGTGTTATAGTTGACTTAACCCTATCATCTGTCCTTAGCCTCTTAGGAGCACCTGACCACTCACATTAGACATGTATTGCTACAGTTACGGGATATGCCGGTCGGTTCCGGGCAGGTTTACACCGTAGCTCAGTCTAACCTCGGGTCCTTATTGGGCTCAATGCTTAACCACCCACATTGGATAGGTATTGTTGTGACTACTGGACAGCCGGGCGGTTCCGGGCAGGTATACATCACACCTCAATCCAACCTCGGGTTAAGCATATCGTGTTTTCTAAAATTTACATACTTTATTACTTCTTAATTATATATGTAAATGTCATGTCTTTTATTCTTGGGTATAACAATTCATACCACTTTAAATGTCATTGTCGTTGTCATGTGCCAAACATGCCAACTTGTATTTTTTCATGTTTTACACCTAACGTTATTACCCCCGTTTATACGTTCGCAATGTTATAACAAATGTTGGGCTTGACACAATTCAGCCCAACTTTTATAAGCATGAGAAAAGGGGAAATAAAGAACATGTGATATTTTACAACATATAAGGGTGTGTGGCGCATGAACTTGCAATTTAGCGATATTAACATAAATGATGGGTCATGTGAACTTGCATTAAAATCAAAGTATAACTAAGTAGGTGACATATGAAATGGCATGGTTTAGGCTAATACAAACTTGTGTTTAAACATGTTTAACTTGGCATAATGTCCAACACAAAACTAGCATGATGTATATTCACCAAAAGGTCCAATTACAACATTTAATCACATAGCCTATTTTCAACATGAACTTGCATAGTTTTTGAAACCCAAATGATACTTAACTTAGATCCAATTACACTTGCAAATAAACATGAACTTGCATAGTTTACGAAACACAAACGATACTTAGCATAGATCCAATTATACTTGCATATAAACATGGAAGTGATATCATAGGTTTTGGGTCATGTAGGCATAAAAGGTTTTAAGTCTAAATCATGTTTACATAAGCCTTAATTTAGGCTTTATGAATGTATAAGGTCCATGTCATAGGCATAAACAAAAAGGGACCAATTTCTAGTTTTTGCCACAAACTTACAAGTGCCATTTGTTTTCATATACAATTGTTCAATAGGCTTGCATCAATCAATTTATGCCACAAACATCAATACACAAGTCATGATAGAACCATCACAATACATAGAATTTATACAATACAATAACACAATTCTATTTTCATTTACATCGAATCACATCACAATTCTTATTCATATTCTGAAAGGTCACTATACTTACAACGAATGCAGAATCTTGAATTCTGGATTCTGAATTCTGAAATTGAGATGCGCTCCTTTGGGTAGACTAACGTTGCGTTGATTAATTTGATTAAACTTTGTTCTTCTTCTTAGTTTGATTCGTCTCTAGGCTTTTCTCTTGACGGCTATGTTCAATTCCTCCCTAGCAGCATGATGACTCCTTTCTCATTTTTTGTGTGAATTTTCAGTTGAGATTTAGGGTGTATTTATAGATTTTTAAGTTGTTTTGAGTCGTCAAATGAAGACAGGAGGAATCTAGACCATTCAGAGTTCAAAGAGCCAATCAAGAGGTGACACGTCAGCCTTAGTGACACACAGAGCCACAGAAATTCGAGCCAGAGCCAGACCTGGCCAGCCAGGTCAATCAGGCAGGTGGACACCTAGGTCGACACTATGGTCGACCTGGGGGGACTAGGTCGACACTATGGTCGACCTGGGGTGACCAGGTTGACACCATGGTCGACCCTATGGTCCACCTAGTCTCTAGGTAGGAATTTTCCCGCCCAGCCCAGTTTGAACCTGAAATTCGAATTTTGAAATTTAAACTGAGCTGTTTGAATTTAAATTTGATTCTGAAACTTCCGAAGGCCATAACTCCTTCATACGGAGTCCGATTCACGCAAACTCGAACTCTATCCCGAGCAGAATTCCAAGACGAACGCAATGGTGCAACCCTTTTCCCTTAATTCTTTCATTTAGAATTAATTATACTTTAATTTGTGAAGCTTAGCATTATAGAATTCACGGGGTGTTACAAGTGCCCCTGTATGTTTTTCCTTACATTAACGTTAACAACAGGTAATCAGCTTGAAGGAAAGTATTTGCAACACACATACAACAAACACACATACACACTGACACACCCCGTTAGAGAATCCAATAAACTTAAATAAATGTTGTTAATAGTATATATTAAAATGAATCACATATAAGGGAGGTCTTTAATTTTCAATGCATGCATTTAATTTTTCGGGTTTGAATGGGAACCAAGATCTGAATAAGATTAAGATAGTTAATAATAGCACTAACATATTAGTAATACTGATTATAACCATATTCATTGTTCACAGAAATTAGTAACCAATTTCATTCATTTCCTGGTAAATACACATATATTCACAGTAACTAAAAGTACCTTTCTTTGAGTGCATGACCTCATTAAAGTTACAGCTCATTAATTCCAACTACTTCAAATATGCTATTTCTTTGTCGATACTGAGAGCAATCTGGAAGCATGTATCAAATTTTAGTTAATTATTTTTGATAAAAGACGGTAAAGGATAGAATTTGGGATACCCAAATCTTATTTTTATAGATCAAACCTCAGGTGCCAACACAGAAACAGTTCAAATTTTTCTTCGAACAGTTAGAATATTAGAAAAGTAAACTATAAATTAATGTAAATGAAGAACGAATGAATTGTTAAACAGTTAAAAATAGAAAATATGTGAAGAAACGGTCCATATATTAGCATCAATTCAATTTTGAAGCAAATCCAGTAAACATTCCAGTATTATACTGATAGATATAAACAAAAACCACAATATTATTTCATTACAGTTTTTACAGGAAAATGTAAAGCAAAACATAGAATAGGCGTTCTTAAAAAAATAAAAATAGGGCTGGTATAGGAAAAATTCTCAGTACAGATGGAGATTAGGACAGGATGATCTAACCTAACTAAGTATGCTACTATTTCATTCGAAAATAAACCATTCCAACTGAAAAGAAATAACAGGTGTAGTGAAATGGTTTATCATAATATATAAGATAAGTTACTCAAAAAACCAATACCTATAGATAAATTAATCAATTGGAGATTCTGTTTGCAAGGCATGCTTAGATTTAGCCAACCATTTTGAAAGGGTTAACAGCCTATCCTCCCTTCTCTGTCAAATCATAGTTGAAAATGAAACCTCCTTTACTGCTTCTATACGACCTTGTATAGTTTTATAACGAATGCTTTTGTCAATCAAATTAAGATAGTAAGACACTGGAGTAGCTTATAATTTCACCTTGTTGGACGGAGCATGAGCAACTCAGATTCATGCTTGAGCGACTCAGATATCCGCATAGTTGAATTGTAGCGTAAGAAAGCGAGAAGAAAGCCCTAAAAAAGAAAACGTTAAAGGAATCAAGTAGATTTATATTGTTCCATAAATCTGAAGAATAGAGCAGGTTTACCATCTTACTGCTGAGAAATCAGAAGATTACAGGGTGGAGATGAACGTACGGTCGAGCATCACGTTGAATTTATAGAAGAGAAAGTATTAACCCAATAGAAACAAAGAGATGAAAGAGGAGAAAACCGCATGAAATGGGAGCGTCGGCAGTGGATTTCGTGGCACGAAACAATTGGAAAAGGATGGAACTGCCCCAATAGGCAAGCTTAATGTTTGAAGGGTATTTCAGACATTTCAAAAGCTTCATTTCAAGGTATTCTCATTATAACATAGATATATATATATATAAAGAGAAGATAAAAATTATGATTTATGTATATATAAAGCGGAGATAAAATGTGATTTTTATAGCGTTGAAATAAAAATGTGATTTTTATAGCATTTTAATAAAAATGTGATTTTTATAGCGTTTAAATAAAAATGTGATCTTTAATATAAAAATCGTGTGAAACAGATTGCGATGGAACCTACCGGAATCAAATCCAAATCCAAACAATCGTCCGCTAAAGAGTGATGGAGTGGAAACTAAATGTGAGAACTTCTCACTCTAATTTTGTTTGCAGTTAAATATATATTACGATCCAGACGGTGCTTAGTAGCACCCGACACCTTTGATTGAAACCATGGAGGTTTAGTTGTGTAACACCCCACCTCCGTTAAGGTCACTCACAAAGGGAATGCATTAACTTCAGTGGAGCGTCATAAGTGTATAGAACAGATAAATTACAAAACAAACAAAATTTAAACAGCGGAAAATAAATAAAACTTTACTTTATTGATAAAACGACAACTTGGTAAAATTGCTTGTACAAAGATTGTTTTCCAGCACCAAAACACCAATACCCATTACAACAAAGAATCTGTCTTGTTTAACAAAATAAAGAAGCATGAAATGACAATGATATTCCCCAATAAAGCATAAGCCAGCCATAGCTGTGGAAAGGAGAGTCCAAAGCAATACATCGTCTATCTTCGAGCTTGGAAAGAAAACTGAGCTAAGTGGTAATATTCCCTCCCTGTGAACCTTGGGGGGGGGGGGGACGGAAGAAAAGAGAGCGAAACAAAACAGAGTCAGACAAAAAGCCTGGTAAGTCCAGTGACTTTCAGCATGTAAATAGGTAAAAGCATCATGACATGAATAAACTGGATACCAGTAATAACCATGAAAATAAGCGTAGCAAGACAATAAATGATGATCGTTAGATATGACAAGGTAAGGTACATTGAATGTGCTTCGGTTCTTTCTCTGATTTCCTATTTTCTCTGCACCACCCAACTAGCATCCTAACTAGTGTCTTTTATAGAACAATTCGTATTCCCTACTAGTGTCCCAACTAGTATCCTGTGAAAAAGGATCTGTGTCCCCTACTAGTGTCCCAACTAGTAACCTATGTTATATAATAAGGTGATCCCAACCCCGCAATTGTTGTAGCCTTCAGGTGTACATCTAGTATGAGGATCTTACCTCAATCAACCTAATTGCCATGAAGATGTTAGATGTACCCTTACTACCTAATCGATCGGGTCCCTGCTTGTATTAATTTTCCTTGTGTCTGTGTCAATTAGCCCTCTCTTGCGTGTAGATACCATGTGCTGGTCCCACCATAAGGTGTATCAGTCCCCATGATAGCAACCCGACACGATTCAAGATGCACATTGTATAACTACTAGTACCCAGTGCCTACTTTTTCCACTCCGTAGTACGTGCATGCCCGTAATCCGTCGGAATCTACACTGACGTACCCCCTACCGCTATTTTGACCGCTTATAATCAGCCCGTTAATCGTGCCCCAACCTGCCTTGTTCAGGGTACCGCGATACATCTATGTGGGTTACTGCTGAAATGGGTCCCCGTTACTAGGGTTTCCTAGGTTCTATTCGCATACCCCAAAATTTTATCCATCCATTTAAGTTAACTTAACCCATCCACACATCATGTCATGTTGGTTAAGTGTTTCTTAATAACTTAACCCTTCTCATTCATAATGTTGTAATTGGTTAAGTGATTTCTATTAACTTAACCCTGTTCATTCATTATATTATATTGGTTAAGTGTTTCCCCCTTAGCTTAACCCCATTCGTTCATCATGTTATATTTGTTAAGTGTTTCCCATTAACTTAACCCCACTCGTTCATTATGTTATATTAATTAAGTGTTTCCCATTGACTTAACCCCACTCGTTCATCATGTTATATTGGTTAAGTGTTGCCCTCTTGTGTTAACTTAACCCTACCACTTGTCATGTTACATTGGTTAAGTGTTACCTTCTCATGTTACTTAACCCAACCACTTGTCATGTTACATTGGTTAAGCGTTGCCCTATCACACATCATGTTATATTGGTTAAGTGTTGCCCTCTTGTGTTAACTTAACCGTACTATTCTTAGCATGTCCGTTCATTAGCATTAATTCATTCATTAATGCCTCAACCTCTCACATTAGAACTATTGTTTGCGGTTGCTGGATGTGACGGGCAGACTTCTACCGCAAACTCATTCTAACCTCAGGTTTTGGGCTTAATGCGCTAACCTCTCACATTAGATCTATATTGTTGCGGTCACTGGATGTTCCGGGCAGTTCTGGGCAGTCTTACACCGCAACTCAATCTAACCTCGTGTTAGGCACACTCATCTTTAGCCAATTTACATATAAACTATACATGTCTAAGTCTAGATTTTATATGCTAATTATCCCAAATTCACTAAACTAGTCATGTTCCAATTCCTAAGTTATTCCCAACAAATTCAATTACAAGTTATTATTCAAAATAGGTTACACCCAATCTTCCAAATTTGCAATAATAGTCATGCCCCAAAATCACAATACACATTATGCTTAGCGTCCCAACCAATAGTTATGCCTAATCTAGATTTAATATTCCAATTTATAGTTTCCGCTCAATCTAGATTTAATATTTCAATTTACCCCAAGTTCGCAACAATAACATTTATACCCCAAATCACAAGTTACAAATTATGTCCAACAATTTCACCGAATATGTCATGCCCAATTATTTCGCCAAATATATTGTGCCCAATATATACCCAAAATATTCCCCGTATTCCAATTGTTCGTATTTCGCATTTTCAGCCTAGGTTCGAAGGTAACCCAGGTTCATAAAAGAAAAAGGAAATAGGGGAAGAGAGAGAGAAGAAGCATAAAATAAGAATAGGCATAAAAATAGGCCTGTAACAACATACCTAATACAAGAGATTTAGATCCAACAAAGATAGATTCTTGAATAAACTGATACAATCATTATCGTAAGCATAAGAATGACATCACAAACCAAAGAGGATTATAAACCTGATGTACAACAAAGATAGGCCTGAATTAATCAACAAAAATAACCTCTAAGGCATGTAAAGACATAGATTCAATAGAAGGATAGGGATAAATATGAAAAGATTATCTTACAATCAGGCATAGACTTCGATTCATTTGATTACATGTCAAGATTACAATCAGGTATTCAAATCTGAAAATAACGTGAAGTTACATTGCTAGGATTAGGAAAAGATAATTGAATCGTTGTTGTTGTAGCAAAACTAATCTTCTAATTTGATTTGAGGCTCTCTAATTTTCTTCTTAAATTTAGGTTGATGAATGACGGCTAGGCTAGTTTGGGGATGAACAGCATGACGACGCCATAGCCTTTGAGCAATAGTATTAGGGTTGGGTTATGAGTGTATATATAGATGTCTAGGATTATTAAGTGCCTTTAGATCAACATAGGGTCCATCCAAACCATCCAGTCCAAGAGAATGCGTCATCAGGCCAATTAGAAGTCGCCACGTAGCCCTACGACTTAGAAATTCGTCACTGCCACGTCAGCCAGATACAAAACGAATTATTTCACCCAGATCTGGGGGGGTCGATACCCCTATGGAGGGATCGACACCTATGTCGATGCCCCTATGGGGGGGTCGACACCTATGTTGACACCCCTTAAGGCGGGTCGACACCCTGTGGCAGGAATTTTCCCATCCAGCCTGTTTTTGGCTAATTTTGAATTTCGAACTCATTTTTGACTTTCTGGACCTATTTCTAAAGTATTGTACCCAATATATATATATATATTCTCCCCACACGTATACAAACTTCTAAGGCTTATACTTCTTCATACTGTGTCCAATTTACGCAAACTCGGACTCTATTTCAAGCAGAATTCCGAGTCGAACGCAATGGCGTAACCCGTTTTGCTTAATTCCCACTTTTAAAATTAAATATTCTTTAATACGTTACTTTAATACTCACAGAAAATACGGTGTGTTACGTTGTCCCCTCCTTTAAAGGATTTCGTCCCCGAAATCTCTAAGTTAAGAAGAATATATTCTAACATCCAACATCCATTTACTCAACCATCAATCACACACATCCATTGTCCTTAAAAAGATTTATAATGCTTTCATGATCATATGCATAGTGTGTGTACATGCACTTATCTAATGCAAAATCAGGCGGTCTACTGATTCAGTTGACCTCCTTAATGCGAATTATGTCAGTGCTATGAGTCCATCATGTTTGCATTTACTGCTAATTGTATTTTATAACTTCTACATGAGTTCCCAATCACTCATACAAATGCAACATCCGTATAATAACACATCAAGTTTCAATCCATATACAAATACGTATATGCATATGCAATATGAAAGTGACTCAGCCGATCTAGTGCTTAATATGTGTGTATAGGCATCCACGAGCAACCACTAGCAAACACTTACATCCACTTGCATCCACCAAACATAACATGTTTCAAACACATGTTTACATCCATTGGCTTCTGCCTAAGGATCGAGGATAGGACCGAGAGGATATACTTAAAAGATAAAGACTAGCATGCAAATAAACTTTACAGAAAAAGAGAGATCAAGGATATACCCTCAAAAAGGTTTTGATGCGCGTATCTAGTCTTCAGCCTTCTAAGTCGCATCTTCTTAAGCTTCACCCCATTGTGCTCTGACTGTCTTAACTTCACGATTGCATAGCTTCTTAATTTCTGTTTCCAAAATATGAGTTGGAACTCATTTCACTGTCACCTCTCGTTCTACCCCTTATCCTTCTAGTATACTCGACACTACAACTTCTGCTGTGTCATGCTAAAAAGGTCTTCCAAAATTCACTAGAGGGTATTCCATGTGGAAGAACTATCTCTTAAAAATAAACAGATGCTAACCATGTTACCAGGTGTAGTTATTAAGGTGATTAGAGGTCTCTTCTCTACTTAAATCTCCATTGCGTCAACTATCTGAGAGTCTTTTCTTTGTGAAGTCCCGATTTGATCCAAAAGCGTAGGTCTTACTCCTAGCGACGCTAACTACTAACTTAACCGAAGGTATTAAAATCAAAGGTTGATATATATTCTGAACTTTTCCTTTTCTCATAAAGAGGACTTGAAGTCAACCTTTTTCTTCTTAAGGCATCCGCTACGACCTTACCCTTCCTTCTTACATCAAAATGGAGCCGAGTCCTGTGCTGCATGCATCTATGTATACCGTAAACCTTTTACTACCGTAAGGAAAAAAAGTCAAAACTGGGGCCGTTGTAAGAGCCCTCTTCGATCGTTGGAAAGCGACATCACAATCAATACCCCGAGCAAAGGTTAGATTCTTCTTCGTTAATCCAGTAAGTGGGGCTAATACCTTCACAAAGTTCTTAATGAACTTCCTATATTAGCCCGCTAGTCCAAGAAAGCTTCTTACTTCTGTTGCATTCCTTAGGACCTTCCAGTCTTGCACCGCAACTACTTTTGCGGGAACTACTGCCATCCCTTCTTTGGATAACACATGTCCTAGAAACCTTACTTCTTCTCTACAAAAATGAAATTTTGGAGAACTTCGCCTTAAGCTGATGTGCTCGAAGTGTATCCATGACTTCTATTAAATGCAAAGCATATTCTTCCTTGTTCTTTGATAAAATCAAGATATCGTCCACGAGGACTACTACAAACTTATTAAGGAACTCCCTAAACACCCTACTCATCAAGTCAACAAAATAAGCGGGTGCATTCATCAAACCGAAAGGCTTGACGAACCACTCAAAGAAACCGTCAGGGGTCCTAAAAGTAGTATTGTCTATACTGTCCTCAGCTACTGTTAGCCGATGAAACCCTGTAGCCAAATCTAGTTGGGAGAAAACTGACACACCTACAAGCTGGTCAAACAAATTATCTATTCTTGGAAGTGGGTGCCTATTTTTCTTTAGTCAGCTTGTTTAATTCTCTATAATCCATGCATAGGCGAAGTGAACCATCCACCTTAGTAACGAACACCACTGGAGCACCCCATTTAGATATACTTCGCCTAATAAACCCCTTCTCAAGCAACTCTTTAACTTGCTCGCTGAGCCCTTCCTTTCGCTTGGATTCATGTGTCATACAGGTAATGCAACTGGCTTTGCATTTTCAACTAGATATATACGGAAGTCTATCTCGCGTTTTAGGGGACAAACCCTTAACCTAATCAAAAACATCTGCGTACTCATGGACTACTCTAACGGATCGCAAATCGTTGATAGATGCATCCAGTGATTCTAGGTAGCTAAGCCGAACTGATCCCTTAGGATTGCACGAAAACTCGAGGGTATTCCCGAGATAAGTCAAAGTCTAACTAGCCTCCTTTCACAATTACTATCTAACCAATCCATGCCTAGAATCAACCCATAACCCATGAAACCAAAAACATAAGCATTACACTTAAACTCAATACGTAATATAGCTATTCTCAAATCCTTGCAAACCAAAGATAAATGAGCCGAACCACCAATTGGATTTGAGAGAATAATGGGATCTTCTACTATACAAGTACTAAGGTGCAGAGACTCAACTATGGAAGCAGATAGAAAAGAATGTGAAGCGCCAGAACCAAACAAAGTTCTAATAGGATGATTGAAAAGAAAAATTAAACTTTCAACAGAAACGTTCCTACCTCTCTTAGGTGCACTAGCAGTGAGAGCATGCAATTGCCCTTTTGAAGATTATGTCCTTTGCCCCTTGTCCTTGCCCTTGTCCTTGTCCTTCGGGAAATCCTTGATAAGATGCCATGCTTCAGTCCTTCGGGCAACCCTTGATAAGATGCCCTGCTTCACCATAATAAAAAAAATCATATGTCGTCTTCTTCCTATAATTAAATGACCCGCTATACTACAGAAAAGATACTTCCTCTTGTCGCGGGATCTATTATTTCTTCCACCCTTCTTATATTCCAATCCCTTGTTTGTGATTCTTCCACTTTGGCCTCTTTTTTTAACCTTTCTCCTTCTGCGTTGATTAATCCATATCAACAAGCTTCTTATCCTTGGGCTTGTGCTCCTTAGCCCAAACTCCCTTATTCTCATCCTTACAATCCTTGTATAGCTTGTTGACTTGTTTCTCGAACTACCTCCATCGCCTGGAAACCTACAAGGCTTGAAAGAAAATTAGCCGTAGGTAAAACTACTGCGGCTATAGATGGAGGTTGGGCACTGCTTCGCCCTCGACATGTGCAGTATGCCTACGAAACCATGGCGAAAAGAAAGGAAGAAGAGATTCAAATAGAGAATCGAAAGATAGTGCATATGGATTTGGGGAATATGCCTTTTAAAAACAATTCTTTTCTCTTGAAA
The DNA here is from genome assembly GCA_030737875.1 of Allium sativum. NCBI lineage: Eukaryota > Viridiplantae > Streptophyta > Magnoliopsida > Asparagales > Amaryllidaceae > Allium > Allium sativum. The sequence continues at coordinate 250,459,939 of CM060909.1, read as the reverse complement.
AACTCTCCTTTAAAACATGTTTTAGAAAACACCCCTTTTTAAAATATGCTTTTGAAATTTTTTTGTCTGTTCTGGTAACCTTTAGCTCTGATACCACATGTAACACCCCACCTCCGTTAAGGTCACTCACAAAGGGAATGCATTAACTTCAGTGGAGCGTCATAAGTGTATAGAACAAATAAATTATAAAACAGACAAAATTTAAATAGCGGAAAAATAAATAAAACTTTACTTTATTGATAAAACAACAGTTTGGTAAAACAACTTGTACGAAGAATGTTTTCCAGCACCAAAACACCAATATCCATTACAACAAAGCATATGTCTTATATAACAAAATAAAGAAGCATAAAATGACAGTGATATTCCCCAATAAAGCATTAGCCAGCCATAGCTGTGGAAAGGAGAGTCTGAAGCAACACATCGTCTATCTTCGAGCTTGGAAAGAAAACTGAGCTAAGCGTCCCTCCCTGTGAACCTGGGGGGACGGAAGAAAAGAGAGAGAAACAAAACAGAGTCAGACATAAAGCCTTGTAAGTCCAGTGACTTTCAGCATGTAAATAGGTAAAAGCATCATGACATGAATAAACTAGATACCAGTCATAACCATGATAATAAGCATAGCAAGACAACAAATGATGATCGTTAGATATGACAAGGTAAGATACACTGAATGTGCTTTGGTTCTTTCTCTAATTTCCTATTTTCTCTGCACCACCCAACTAGCATCCCAACTAGTGTCTTTTATAGAATGATTCATATTCCCTACTAGTGTCCTAACTAGTATCCTATGAAAAAGGATCCGTATCCCCTACTAGTGTCCCAACTAGTATCCTATGTTATATAATAACGTGATCCCAACCCCGCAATTGTGGTAGCCTTTAGGTGTACATCTAGTATGAGGTTCTTACCTCAATCAGACTAATTGCCATGAAGATGTCAGATGTACACTTACTACCCGATCGATCGGCTCCCTACTTGTATTTATTTTCCTTGTGTCTGTGTTAATCGGCCCTCTCTTGCATGTAGATACCCTGTGCTGGTCCCACCATAAGGTGTATCAATCCCCATGATAGTAACCCGACATGATTCAAGATGCACAGTGTATAACTACTGGTACCCAGTGCCCGCTTTTTCCACTCCAGAGTACATGCACGTCCGTAATCCGTCGGAACCTACACTGACGTAACCCTTGCCACTATTTTGACCGCTTATAATTAGCCCAATAATCGTACCCCACCCTACCTAGTTCAGGGTACCGTGATACATCTATGTGTGTTACTGTCGAAATGGGTCCTCGTTACTAGGGTTTCGTTGGGTCTATTCGTATACCCCCCAAATTGGCTAAGTGTTATCCATCCATTCAAGTTAACTTAACCCATCCACACGTCATGTCATGTTGGTTAAGTATTTCTTATTAACTTAACCCTTTTCATTCATCATGTTTTAATTGGTTAAGTGTTCTCTATTAACTTAACCCTATTCATTCATCATATTATATTGGTTAAGTGTTTCCCCCTTAGCTTAACCCCATTCGTTCATCATGTTATATTGGTTAAGTGTTTCCCATTAACTTAACCCCACTCGTTCATCATGTTATATTGGTTAAGTGTTTCCCATTAACTTAACCCCACTCATTCATCATGTTATATTTTAAGTGTTGCCCTCTTGTGTTAACTTAACCCTACCACTTGTCATGTTACATTGGTTAAGTGTTGCCCTCTTGTGTTACTTAACCCTACCGCCTGTCATGTTACATTGGTTAAGCGTTGCCCTATCACACATCATGTTATATTGGTTAAGTGTTGCCCTCTTGTGTTAATTTAACCCTACCATTCATAGCATGTCCGTTCATTAGCATTAATTCATTCATTAATGCCTCAACCTCTCACTTTAGAACTATTGTTTGCGGTTGCTGGATGTGCCGGGCGGTACCGGGCAGACTTCTACCGCAAACTCATTCTAACGACGGGTTTTGGGCTTATTGCGCTAACCTCTCATATTAGATCTATATTGTTACGGTTGCTGGATGTGCCGGGCGGTTACGGGCAGTCTTACACCGCAACTCAATCTAACCTCGGGTTAGGAACGTTCATCTTTAGCCAATTTACATATATACTATACATGTCCAAGTCTAGGTTTTATATGCTAATTATCCAAATTCACCAAAATAGTCATGTTTCAATTCCCAAGTTATGCCCAACAAGTTCAATTACAAGTTATTACTCAAAATAGGTTACACCCAATCTTCCCAAATTCGCAATAATAGTCATGCCCCAAAATCGCAATATACATTATGCTTGGCGCCCCAAATCACAAGTTATGCCCAATCTAGATTTAATATTCAAATTTATAGTTTTCGCCCAATCTAGATTTAGTATTTCAATTTACCCTAAGTTCGCGACAATAACATTTATATCCCAAATCACAAGTTACAAATTATATCCAATAATTTCACCGAATATGTTATGCCCAATTATTTCACCGAATACATTATGCCTAATATTTGTCCAAAATATTCTGCGTATTCCAATAGTTCGTATTTCGCGGTTTCAGCCTAGGTTCGAAGGTAACCCAGGTTCATAAAAGAAAAAGGAAATAGGGGAAGAGAGAGAGAGAGAGAAGGAGCATAAAATAAGAATAGGCATAAAAATAGGCACGTAACAACAGACCTAATACAAGAGATTTAGATCAAACAAAGATAGATTCTTGAATAAACTGAAACAATCATTATCGCAGACATAAGAATAACATCACGAACCAAAGAGGATTATAAACCTGATGTACAACAAAGATAGGCCTGATTTAATCAATAAAAATAACCTTTAAGGCATGTAAAGACATAGATTCAATAGATGGATAGGGATAAATCTGAAAAGATTATCTTACAATCAGGCATAGACTTCGATTCATTTTATTACATGTCAAGATTACAATTAGGTATTCAAATATGAAAATAACGTGAACTTACATTGCTAGGATTAAGAAAAGATAATTGAGTCATTGTTGTCGTAGCAAAACTAATATTCTAATTTGATTTGAGGCTCTCAAATTTTCTTCCATAATCTAGGTTGAAGAATGATGGCTAGACTAGTTTGGGGATGAACAGCATGACTGCGCCATAGCCTTTGAGAAATAGAATTAGGGTTGGGTTATGAGTGTATATATAGACATCTAGGATTATTAAGAGCCTTTAGATTAACATAGGGTCCATCCAAACCATCCAGTCCAAAAGAATGCGTCATCAGGCCAATCAGAAGTCGCCACGTAGCCCTACGACTCAGAAATTCGTCACTACCTCGTCAGCCAGATACAAAACGAAGTATTTCACCCAGATCTGGGGGGTCGACACCCCTATGGGGGATGACACCTATGTCGACACCCTTAAGGGGGGTCGACACACTATGGCGGGAATTTTCCCGCCCAGCCTGTTTTTGGCTGATTTTGAATTTCGAACCCATTTTTGACTTTCTGGACCTATTTCTGACGTACTGAACCCTATATATATATATATATATATTCTCGCATACATGTATACAAACTTCTAAGGCTTATAACTTCTTCATATAGTGTCTGATTTACGCAAACTCGGACTCTATTTCAAGCAGAATTCCGAGACGAACGCAGTGGCGTAACCCGTTTCGCTTAATTACCAATTTTAAAATTAAGTATTCTTTAATTCATTACTTTAATATTCACAGAAAATACGGTGTGTTACAAGTTGTGTGTTTTGATGGATTTATTTGTTTGAATTCAGTATTTTTTGTGAATAGAATTGACTGAATTTGGTTTGTGTATGGTGCGAGCCAGTATTAGGCGAGGGATAAGACTAGACCTTATTCCGGTTCTAGTATCACGCCGTTATGCTGCCAAAATTTTCTAAAATATGTTGGAACAATAAAAATATCATTTTTATTTTATAAAATGAACTATATAAAATATTCATATGTTGAAATAAATATTTTATCGTTAAAAATAAAAAAATTAAGAGTATATGAGTGAAAAAAATATTCATTTACAAATCAGACGATTTGTTTATATACGCTCATTTGATTGATATTGATTGGGACGATAATTTTACACATTGTCCAATTGCGTAAATAATATTCAATATTTGTTGTTTGAAACCTCGTACGGGTATTAGGATGATATTTGACGTACGCTAATCCTAATTGTTTAGTTGTATGTCAATCGATGGGTTGACAGACTGTTGTAAGCGTTAATTATTTATATTTAATGCTTATGCAGTTGTGTAATGCACTCTGGATGATGGTCGACTGTGTTTGATTATTATTGTGTACGTATGATGTATGAAATCCATATAAATAACATTATATGTAATTGACTGTATTTGATTCCAATCCGGAAAAAACGAATATTTTAAAATATTGAGTATTTTAAAATAAGGAAATTTTTAAAATAATATTCAATAAAGGATTAAAATGTGGAATTAATGTCTGATGTTGGATAGACATGAAAATATTTAAATATATAAAGGTGTGTTGAGTAGTTATGCGCCATTTTGATGTGAACGATATTTATATCGATTTTATTCATTTTTATAATGAACATCTAAAAGGAAATTATTTCAAAATATGATATTTTGAAAATATTATCACTTATATTATAATGATAAGGAATATTCAATTTTGATTTAAAATTGAAATGAAAGTTGGAATCATTTTTAAAACGAATTTAAAACGATTTATAAAATACGTTTTAAATAGAAATCGACAATATATATATACATATATATATATATTGTATATTTTATGGCCTGAATAGAACGCGCTGCGCCGCGACCGTTCGCAAATTTCGATCATTGACTTCGAATTGACATTAATGGGAGATTTGACCGTCGAATTCTCCAAAAACCAGAACCTTTGTATCGAAAAGTGATTTCCAACGAATATAAGAAATTTGAAATCCAACAATTGGATTTGGAGTTATGTCCAAATAAAATTTGGAAAAGGTTGCCGTAAGTGCAGTTCGATGACCGTTTATGGAAATCGACTGTTCGGGCCTTGATAAAATTATTAAAAATATTAATAATTTGTGTAAAATTATAATAAATGATTTGGAAAGAATTAGGATGAAAAATTCCACATTTGCAAATACAAAAAAAATATATTTTTATCAAAATGAACTAGTTATTGACTAGATTTGAAATCCAATAATTTTTAAATAAAATAAACTGGATTTATGAATGGTTTTAATATAACCAGAAATTTCCAGTGAACGAATTGGAATGGATTTGGAATGGAAATAATCTTCGGAACATTTCGATATTGGATTCCGTGATTATACGGATATCGTTATGGAAATTTGGAAGATATAAATATCGTTATTTCCAATACGATATTTGTTGGTTTCATAATTTGATATTGAATATAAGCCGATATAATTTCTATTTAGAGCCTTGTATTTAATATCAAATTGGATTTTTGGTTTGTCGTAAATGATGTCTTCATTAACACTATTCTTAAACCCAATTGAGAAAAGAATAAATCTTTTAATTAAGATTTAGTGAACTTTTCCAATTAATTAATATTTAATTGGAATTGAATAAAAGAATTGGATTTTGGGTTTGTCGTGAATGGTGTTTCAATAACACTGTTCTTGAACCTCGTGTGAAAAGAATAAATCTTTTAATTAATATTATTAGAGTTTCCAATTGTATTTAATAATTGGAATAAAGTGGAATGTGAATTGGGTTTATTGTGAACTGTGTTTTTAACGAAATTTGTTCTTTAACCCGATTTACAGCGAAATGTGATTTGGAATTTATGAATTTTTTTATTAAGGTTTAAAGGAAATTTTCCAAAGAAAGGTTTTCCAATTTAATATATTAGCTTGGAATTGAATGGAATTCGATTTGGTAATAATCGAAGTAAACTTCTATGGAGGAAGACTGTTGATATATATAGAATTTAAAAGACTTAGTTGTTATTCCATTTATATTATTAGTCGGATACGGAAATTTATATAGATTATATATTTTGATCTGTTTTGCTTAAAGATTCCAAAACTAATGGAATGTGATTTTGGGTTTATCGTGAACTGTGTTTTAAATGACATTAGTTCTTTAACCCAGTTAAAGACATGATACATGTCTAGCATTGGATTTTGAACTGTATTGTTGATCTCTGCTAAATATATATATGTTTGGTGGTGGAGAATTTATTCTCTTGCTTAACACCCTTCTCTAAGACGTACTAGCTTAGTGGTTATATATCGGCAAAAATCAATGGTACGGTGTAGATTGTCGATGTGGCATGTTTGGTTTCCCAAAGTTAAATAATCATTAATATTAATTTTTGGGAAGATTAAAACAAAATGGAGTTTTAATGAATCTTTAATTAGATTGAAATGAGAATGTGATAATTTAAATTATCCAATTTGGGAAATGATTGAGAATGGAGTACCACCAGTTTTACTTTAAGTGATAGTTAAATCTTTAATTAAATTTGAACGTGAAATTGTAATTAAATATACTGATAACACCATGTGTTAGATATGGAGTATTACCAATTTCTCTCCATGGGATGAATAGGTTGGGACTGGGAAATTAAACAAATGATTACTTCGGTAAGGTGCGGTAATCCCGACAAGTTTGGATAAACCTTAATTTGGTTTGAATTGATATCCAAAGGAAGATTAAAGAATAAATTTAAAGAATTTATCCTTGATAAAATTAATGAGCCTTTCAATAATGATGTGAATATTTAAATAAAAGAATATTCTGAATTGGAATGAGGCATATGTTGTGTTTGTGTAGCACTTGTTTATAATATACGTGAGTTATTCGGAAAGACTGGGTTTATACCCATTCTGAATAACTGATTCGACGATAAGTTGATGATGAAGACAGTGGTTAAAGAACGAAGGTCTTCACATCGTTTGGATGATTACTGATGTCTTGATTGGGCTGTATACCCAAGACAAGGTAATAAGTGGTGATCGTCCAGACGTACTTGGAGATCGACCAGATATGCGAGGACCTCTCTCCTATACTGGACATATGGGACGAGGAATAAGGTGCCTCTGGTTTCGTTCAAACCCAGATCAAACTTGTAAATTGATGTGTGTCTGACATTGGATTTTATTCTGTGTTGATTGATCTCTATTAAATATATATCTGTTTGGTGGCGGAGAATTTATTCTCTTGCTTAACACCCTTCTCAGAGACGTACGAGCTTAGAGGTTATATATCGATAGACATCAGTCGCATGGCGTGAATTGCCTATGTGGCGTGCTGAGATGCAAATGATCGAGGCTTCTGTTGAAAAGCAGAGTCTTGTGGTTGATGATCAAAGCGCGACTTTAAATAGCATAGCTTTATGTATAACGTTAATTTGCGAGCCTCACACCACGTTGTGAACCAGAAACGGGAGAGGACTTTACGGAGGACATGCGTTTCCTTCTTGCTAGGAGTGGTGTCATGGCATGGAGCCCAGACATTTTTACTTATGTGGATGATGGATAGTGAGGCGCCTCGGATATATCGGTCACTACGGGGCCGATGGATGACATGGTCGACATACTCACCAGACTTAATCCCCATAGGGCGGGGAAACGTATTGTTCAGGGATTATTAATCCACTTAGGTGGACCGGCCCCGACGATCCAAGGCTTGACTGAGTACTTGCCTAAGACATGGGCTAGATTTTCTCGAAGTCGGTAAGGACGATCCCTTGCCTTGGTACATAGATGGAAATCCAACTTCCAATACGTAATTTCGGTTTTAAATTACAGAACTAGTATGGCAACATAGTAGCATGGGATACTATGCCTTCTATAATTGATACATTTATATTTGAAGTGATTTTGACACTAATATCAAAATGATTTGTTTTAAACATACCAAGCATGTTTGGCTATTATAAGGTAAAAATCTATCCTTCGGCTTGTGTTGCGTTGTGTGATGGGATTGAGTCTTACAATAGCTTCATTTTTTTCCAAAAGCATTGCGCTGTTTGTTTTATGCACTAGTATTCTTGGGGGTAAACCCGTTTCAAGTTATAAGGTATGGTCTTTTGATTCACCTGATTTTAAAGTAAAGTTTTAATTAACTGTTTTAGTTCTCACACCAGTCACATGATTGACCTAGAGATTATTGTTTTAACCTAAACTTTGGGCCCCCTATTTTCCAGCTAATAGTTGGGGTTTTGCAGATATTTCTTTTTCAGGATCCTGGACTTACAGCTGAACCTATATTCGGAAAGCTCTATATCCATGTATTTCGAGTAGTTATGTTATGTATTATCTTTCCGCTTGTGTGTATTTAATCTCTGATATTTTCTGATGTATTATATTTATTCATACTATGTTATATTCCTATGCTCTGATGTAATTGTTGTAATAGGCAATGAAACATTCTTCTGTTTGTGTTCTAATTTGTCATGTTCTCAACTCAATCCGGGCTTTCCCGTAAGGGCGAGTTTGGGTCGTTAAAGTTGGTATCAGAGCTATGGTTTACAGAGCTTGAGAACAAGATAATTAGAACCAAATGAAAGAATCCATCAGAGATTGGATTAGTAATATCCAATGAGAATGACTCGTTAGAGATAGGATTAGTAGTATCCTAGAATAAGTTAGAAGAGTATGATTTATTAAAAACAAACTTAGTTTTGAGAAATTATACCATATTATACGTATTTGAATTTTTTATTTTAAATTGATTTGGACTATCAGGTATATGGAGATTTCGAATATACGTCTGGTCCACGTGTATATGAAGCCTTAAATATCTAGATGGATATAGAATCACACTCTAGTCGCCTGAACATGATTCTGATGATGATCATGACATCATCAGCATTTGTGTCCGAGTTTCGAAAGTGGGATACCTATATGTTTCCAATTGACTGGTGTAAGAACCAAAACTAGATAGGGTTTATTGTTGTGAATTGGCATCAAAAATATGATTTTTGACTATGTATTAAAGTTATGTGTTTGGAACGTTAATCAACTAATTGATTGTTGATCACTGATAACACCGTGGTGTTAGATATGGAGTATTGCCAGTTTCTCTCTATGGGATGAATAGGTTGGGATTGGGAAATTAAAAAAATGGTTACTTCGGTAAGGTGCGCTAATCCCGACTGGTTTGGACAAACCTTAAATTGGTTTGAATTGATATCTAAAGGAAGATTAATGAATAAATTTAAAGAATTTATCTTTGATAAAATTAATGAGAACCTTCCCCTAATGATGTAGATATTTGAATAAAAGAATATTCTGAATTGGAATGAGGCATATGTTGTGTTTGTGTAGCACTTGTTTATAATATACACGAGTTATTCGGAAAGATCAGGTTTATACCCATTCTGAATAACTGATTCGACGATGGAGAAGTTGGTTGAAGACCGAAGGTCTTCACATCATTTGGATGATTGCTGATGTCTTGATTGGGTTATACACCCAAGATAAGGTAATAAGTGGTGATCGTCCAGACGTACTTGGAGATTGACCGGATATGCGAGGACCTCTCTCCTATATTGTACATATAGGACGAGGAATAAGGTGCCTCCGGTTTCGTTCAAACCCCGAACGAACTCGTAAATGGATGTGTGTCTGACATTGGATTTTATTCTGTGTTGATTGATCTCTATTAAATATATATATGTTTGGTGGAGGAGAATTTATTCTCTTGCTTAACACCCGTCTCCGAGACTTCTCTAGTTATATATCGATATACATTAGTCGCATGGCATGAATTGCCTGTGTGGCATGCTAAGATGCAAAAGATTGAGGCTTCTGTTGAAAAGCAGAGTCTTGTGGTTGATGATCAAAGCATGGTAGCATAGCTTTGTGTATAGCGTTAATTCGCGAGCCTCACACCCCAGTGTGAACCAGAAATTGGAGAGGAGTTCTGGGAGGACATGAGTTTCCTTTTAGCTAGGAGTGGTGCCATGTTATGGAGCCAAGACATTATTACTTATGTGGATGATGGATAGCGAGGCATCTCAGATATATCGGTCACTATGGGGCTGATGGATGACATGGTCGACATACTGACCAGATTTACGCCCCACAGGGTGGGGAAACATATTGTTCAGGGATTATTAATTCACTTAGGTGGACCGACCCTAATGATCCAAGGCTTGACTGAATATTTTGCCTGAGACATGGGCTAGATTGTCTCAAACTCGGTAGGGACGATCCCTTGCCTTGGTTCACAGATGGAAATCCAACTTCGAATATGACATTTCGGTTTTAAATTGTAGAGCTAGTATGGCGACATAGTAGCATGGGCTACTATGCCCATCCAACTTCCAATACGACATTTAGGTTTTAAATTGCAGAACTAGTATGGCGACATAGTAGCATGGGCTACTATGCCGTCCATGATTGATACATTTATATTTGAAGTGATTTTGACACTATAAACTTATAGTAATATCAAAATGATTTGTTTTAAACGTACCAAGCATGTTTGGCTATTATAGGGTAAAACTCTATCCTCCGGCTTGCGTTGCATTGTGTGATGGGACCTGAGTCTTATAATAGCTTCATTTTCCAAAAAGCATTGCGCTGTTTGTTTTATGCACTGGTATTCTTGGCGGTAAACTCGTTCCGTGTTATACAGGGTGGTCCCTTGATTTACCTAATTTTGAAGTAAAGTTTTAAATAACTGTTTTAATTCTCATACCAGTCATATAACCGACAAGGAGTTTATTGTTTAACCTAAACTCTGAGTGCCCTTATTTTCCACATGGGCAGCTACTAGTTGGGTTTTTTCAGATATTTCTTTTCCAGGATCCTGGATTTACAGCTGAAGCTATATTCGGAAAGCTTTGTATCCGTGTATTTCTTTCAGTTGTGTTATGTATTGTTTTTCCGCTGCTGTGTATTTAATCTCTGATATTTTTCGGATGTATTATATTTATTCATACTCTATTATATTCTTGTACTCTGATGTAATTGTTGTAATAAGCAATGAAATGTTCTTTTGTTTGTGTTCTGATCTGTCGTGTTCTCAACTCAATCCGGGCTTTCCCGTAAGGGCAAGTTTGGGTCGTTAAATTTTGAAATTCAGTCTTCTCAGTATTCACTATAAAATTGATTGAAATAGATATAAATTACGCCCGAGTATAAATAGCGTTCATATACTTAACTCGACTTCATATTTTAATATATTCGTGTCCATCCAAAATCGGACATCAAAATCAAACTTCTAATCTTCATTGAATATTATATTATAAAAATATTCATATTTATTCCGGATTGGAATAATATTCAACCAATATCCATATAAGTAAATTTATAAGGATTACATTCATCATATACATATCCAACAATAATCGTAAACAGCTATCAACATCCAGATTGACATCCAGTGTGCATTTTTATTTTTATATAAGCTTCAAATGATTAATTGATGCTTATATAAATCAGTTAATCAACCGATTAACCGCAATTTCACCCAAGGGAGATGTATGAGTCAAATATCATCCCAAGACTCGTGTGGGGTTTTCAATCAACAATCATTAATTTAAATTAATCACTGATTAATAAATTTAGCAAATCCTAATGCGACTCGAATTATTTTTCTAACTAACCAATTTTCACTGTTTAAATTATAAATGGATATTTATATCTAATTTTAACTACCACAATAATATTAACATTATTTAACATGTTAAACATTTCAGTATCACAATCAAAACATAATACAACAAATCAATAATTCATCCATGGTTTTACAAGCAACTATGATGTGAGCCACCAGGCACCGTATAACAATTTGTGATATTTAAACTAGTCAAAATAAACACTGGAAATTTTTATATTTTAAAATATGAATATAATAACATAACAAAGTAATTGAGTTAGAAAGAACTCTCACGTTGGTTTCCACTCCGTCATCAGTCTTTAACTGAGGATTTATTTTTAAACTAAATTAAATAAATGTTTAATTTAGTAATTTAGCTCAAAATTCAACTTGCTTCGTTTATGTTCTGGTCAGTTCTATGTTGTAGTGTTGGTTGTCACGATTCCAGTGCATCTAAAATCGTCAAATTCCGACGTTGTATGCACAAGTTAAAAAGACTTATACATTAATTAATTAGTTGAGATAACTAAAAATTAATTAAACTAATTAATTTCCTAATTAATCTTTTCTTCCCCTCATTCAAACTTCTGGAACGAAATGCACCCATCGTCTACCTCCATCCCTCGTGCTCGCATGTCAATCTAGGAGGCTGGAGACCGATCAGGCGACACCACGAGGAAGGTCGAAGCACCGCCTCCCCACGCCGAAAGTGACATCGAACTCGGTAGTCCCATGACCCGCAACATTAAATCCAGTCTCTACCATTGAGATTGTGTCACGGGGTTCGTCGACTTTTCCATTGGAAATTCCTGAAATTGTTGAAGGGATTGATAGAAAAATATATGCAAAATTTTGAGCAATATCGACCATCGAAACGAATAAGGCGGCGGGTCTGAATTGTGAAGGAGAATTAGGGTTTTTATATATACATATATATATATATATATAATTATCTAATTCATAAAGTAAAGTTTCACATCCGAACTCCAAATGGAACCCAACGACTAACATTCCTAACCAAATAACCCCATTCCAAACACAATGGGATACGTTTCGTGAGCTCATTCAACTGTATTGACCAGTTTTTGTAAAAAATAAAATATAACTCAGTATAACGTTCAATATTAAATTTCAACGTACATTTTAATTTACCGGGGCCACATACTGACTCTAAAAATTATGAAATTTGAAATCTAGCTATGTTTTGACGATCCTTACAAAAATAATTTGGCAGAATTTGGAGACCATCTAAAAAATAGCCTTTTAACTAACTTATCAAATTGTATATGAAATCTAATATGCAATTAAATTTACTATGATTACATACTAATTCCAATGACTTGGAACTTTAAATATGAAAATAATTTGTCATTTCAGATCCAATAAAGTTAATTTCATCGAAAATGGAGGTCATCTAAAAAATGGCTATTTTTAAGGGCTTATAATATTAAAATAATAATAAATTCTATAGCGACTATTTGAAATTTAAATTGGACATAACTTACCATTTATAAAATGAAATCTAAAATTTTCACATTCATTAGAAAGATATAGTTAAATAGATTCTAATGTCTCTTGTTTCATCAAATTCTGATTTATAATGAATTCTGTATACCCAATTGAAATTAGAAATCTAATTTTCAAACAACTGCACCATTTTAAGCTCGTTTTAATTATAATTTAAATATATGCATTCAAACCTTGATTTAAATAAATTTTAAATTGTTATTTCTCAAAATAATTCATTAAAAATATTTAATTTCCATTTAAATCAATTAAAAATAAATTTTAATTTGGTTTAAAAAATAATTCATTAAAAATACTTAATTTCATTTGCCAAAACTGATACTAAAGTATTAATTAAGATTTTAATTAACTTTAAAGAAAATAGCTTCACAGCTTGTATAATTAAAAGCTATATTTTTCTTGATGAGGTAAGTTAAGAGAAAGATCATCTAAGAAAAATTACTAAAAACTTTTCTAATCTAAGAACATTTCTTACCTTCCAAAAGTGATTCTTAGATAACTTGGTCTTAGGACTACATACTTAAAGGGTACTAAATTCTTTTACTAAATACCAAATTTATTCCTTGTTATCCTTTGATTAGACTAACATGTCATCTACACAGGCCCCATTATCTAATTCATAAAGTAAAGTTTCGCATCCGAACTCCAAATGGAACCCAACGACTAATATTCCGAACCAAATACCCCCATTCCAGACACAATGGGATACGTTTCGTGAGCTCATTCAACTGTATTGACCAGTTTTTGTCAAAAATAAAATATTACCTAATATAACGTTCAATATTAAATTTCAACGTACATTTTAATTTACCGGGGCCACATACTGACTCTAAAAATTATGAAATTTGAAATCTAGCTATGTTTTGACGATCCTTACAAAATTAATTTTGCAGAATTTGGAAACCATCTAAAAAATAGCCTTTTGACTAGCTTATCAAATTATATCTGAAATTTAATATGTGTTTAAACTTACTACGATTACATACTAATTCCAATGACTTGGAACTTTAAATATGACAATATTTTGTCATTTCAGATCCAATAAAGTTAATTTCATCGAAAACGGAGTTCATCTACAAAATGGCTATTTTTAAGGGCTTATAATATTAAAATAATAATAAATTCTATAGCGACTATTTGAAATTCAAATTGGACGTAACTTACTATTTATAAAATGAAATCTAAAATTTTCACATTCATTAGAAAGATATAGTTAAATAGATTCTAATGTCTCTTCTTTCATCAAATTCTGATTTATAATGAATTATGTATACCCAATTGAAATCAGAAATCAACTTTTCAAATAACCGCACCATTTTAAGATCGTTTTAACTATAATTTAAATATATGCATTCAAACCTTGATTAAAATAAATTTTAAATTGTTATTTCTCAAAATAATTCATTAAAAATATTTAATTTCCATTTAAATCAATTAAAAATAAATTTTAGTTTGGTTTCAAAAATACGGGTTGTTACAGAATCCTTGTACTTAATGTCACTTGCTAAAACTGATACTAAAGTATTACTTAAGATTTTAATTAACTTTAAAGAAAATAGCTTCACAGCTTATATAATTAAAAGCTATATTTTTTTTTGGTGAGGTAAGTTAAGAGAACGATCATCTAAGAAAAATTACTAATAACTTTTCTAATCTAAGAACATTTCTTACCTTCCAAAAATGATTCTTAGATAACTTGGTCTTAGGACTACGTACTTAAAGGGTACTGAATTCTTTTACTAAATACCAAATTTATTCCTTGTTATCCTTTGATTAGACCAACATGTCATCTACACAGGCCCCTACAAATCTTACTCCAAAACCTCACCAAACACCCTACCCAACCAAGTCAATAACTAGGCTTAGACAAAATTCTACGAGCGGCTTGGTCTCTAATCCTTTTCACTACACACAATTTGGTGCAAATCACTAACAAACAAATCTAACTATGGAAAAATCTTGGTTTCTACTAAATAATCAAAAAGGCCATCTACATAAGAAAAACTATAATAGCTCTTCTTAAACAATTTTCTTATGATTACTGCAAAGCCAAAAGAACTATATGTTTTCTTAACAAAAACGAGTGGTGGCCCTCATCCAAAAATTCTTAATCTTTCCAATATTTCCCAAAAATTCCATAATTTGATTTTTTTTTCCAAGATATTCCTACTGCGGTTGAAGTCCAACGACTTCCTCAAAATACATTTGGAAATCTTTCACCATAGGTACGAACTCAGTCTACCAAAGTGTATGTCTAAGGAGTCTCAATTGATCCTTCACAGACCAATCCTAGGTTGTGTCTACTTGTGTTGCCGAAGTAACTATCCTTCTTTTAGTATCTGAGATGGCTCCTCATATAGCTAACTTTTCTGAACTTCAATCAACCCACATCCAGTAATGTTAAGAGCACACTCTATATCTAGAATAGCCTCTAGCCATAGGTATGGAACTCAACTCTATTTTATTCCTCTAAGTTATGTTCCTTACGAGCAATGCCATAGGTTTGACATTATCGCAAAGATAAATCCAATAGTCGATCCACCTCTTACGAGGTAGGTCTTTAATCTCTTCAAATACATCCGAAAAAACTAGCACAATGGGAACTCCATCGATATCGGCAAGAAATACATTAAAGGAAATAGGAAACCCAACATGACTGATCACTCAGGTCACAAGAAATCTAAAGAGTTCGCCCACTTCATTTCTTAGCTCGACAACCTTCCTCTTGTAGTCAAAATTTCCCCATAAGTGGCTAGTCAATCTATCCTTAAAATTTTCCTATTTTGAAAATCCCAAAACATAAGCATCTTAGCCAAACTACACTATTAGTATCAAAATATGAGATAGCCAGCTATATGGCCAACTGATCTAAACCCGAATCCAACCCATACCAGAAAATGCCCCAAGCATCTCCCTATATCTAGAATCTCTAGTCTCAAACCCCTAATCATTATAAATAACTATTCGATCCTCTTATGGGGTTAAGAAACTACAAATGGATCTAGAAAAATTCCTAAGTGCAAACAATCAACTAGTACCTCTAATGCATAATCCATACGACATGAGGATTTACTACATCTGTAAAGGACAACTTCGTTAGGCCAAAAATACAATGCTATACTTGGTCTATCTCTTATCGTTGTGGTCGTGGCCTCACGCAGCCACCCCTTCTATTGGTTGAAAAATATTTCTGAAGGGTTAACAATCTTGCCTTAAAACAATCTACTAAAAAGAACTAGAGATAGATAATGCCTCTTTTATCGACCTTTAACTTGTTTCTCCTTATCTCCACTTCTTAATTTCTATGATCCATAACTTTTCTTTGATACACTTTGCATAATGCCCGCATTTTGTTAATGCTTAGGATAAATGGATCATTATCTTTTAAAGCTAATAATATTTTTCCAGAATCCTTAAGATAACACTCTTAAGTCATCTTACAATTCTTAGCCTTTATGGTTGTCTTACGCGTACTGGGCCCTACTTAATTGTTGTCAAGTAGCAAATGTATCTCCTAACTCTATTTCTATAAAGAAATTAAAAATATGAAATAAATGGGTTTATCCAAAAATCAATACTATAACCTATAAAGATTTGAGGTCATTATATTCATGGATAAGCTTAGATAGGTTGCTATGTAGAAAAATCAATAAAGAACGGAGAGAATGAACAAGGATAGAAAATGGATTTGAGGGGATTTCTACGAAAGAATTATTTTCAAAATATTATTCTAGGAAAATAACTTACTTTAAAACAAAATTTTAGGAACCCTATAACCTTACATAATCATATATCGTACATAATCTCATCCCAAATCAGAGTATACAATAAAGCATTTCCCCTCACAAGTACAGATCCAAACCATGACTAATAAGATGTCATAAAATATAATGAAGTACACCAAATAAAACGAAATTAAGTTCTGTATACTTAATTATCTGAAGCTGCTAGTATTAGTTGACCCTTGTCGTGGGAGCCTAACGGAGGTAGAAAAAAGAAGAAAGAGGAGAAGGTTACACATAAAGTTTAGTGAATGAAGCAATTACCAGCATGATAAGCAAGATAAAGACGATAGAATTAGTAATAGTTCCAATACTATAAGGTAATGTGTACATGCACGTATAACTAATTTATAAGGTAATTTGATTATCTATCTAATTCAAGCTGCAGTAACTATTTGATTGTTTGCATAGATTCAATTACTATAGGAATATGATTGCTAGTACCAGAGCCTAAGGTTACAGAATTCCTGACAAACTTGTTTTAGAGCGAAGTATTTTTTTCCAAAGAAAAAATAGTTTTTTTAAAGCAAAACATATTTTGGAAAATATAAGTTTTGCAAAATCTTCTCAAGTCCATCTCCTTTTCTTGTCCTATTCTCACCTTTGTTTATTGAGTTATCTATATAACAACCTATCTAAGCTTACCTGTGTATATTGAGACCTTAAATCTTTTAAGGGAGAGGTTTTAATTTGTGGCTTTTGTTCACTAATATTTATGAGTTCTTTGTCAAACCAGAGTTAAGAGATAAACTTTCTGCTTGACAAATATTAAGTATGGCCTAGTATGGATAAGACAACCTTAATGGCTAAGAACTGCGAGATGACTTAAGAAATATTATCGTAAGGATTCTGAAAGGTTTTATTTGATTTAAAAGGGAATAGTTAATGTGGACACTATGCCATAATGTTATAGGGAAGGTGTCTATCAAAAAGAACGAGTAATGGGAATGGTAAAGACTAGCGAAAAGAGTGTTACTTATCTTTAGTTCTTTCTAGTTTTCCTATTTTATCAGATGTTGGATCTTTCCATTCTTCATCTTTGGTTCACTAGTTGGCGGTTGGCAACATAGGATCATAGCCATGCTGACATGATAATGACCAAGTAAGGCATCTATATTGTAGGCCTAACGAAACTGTCCTTTATAGATATAGTAAATTCCAATCCCATATAGAGTGTGCATTGGTTGTAGTAATAGATTGTTTGCACTTAGACTCTTTTCTAAGCCTAATAGTATTAGGTTAATCCCGTAGGAGGATCAACATGATTATTTTTGATGAGTCAGGGTTTAAGGCTAGACATTCTAAATATGAGGATGTTTAGGGCAATTCTGGGTATGGCTTTGCGTCTAGAACGATTAGTTGTGTAATTGATCATCTCAGGTTTTGACATAAAAGCAGAGTTTGACTAGGTTACGTTTTGGGATTTTCAGCATAGGAAAGTTTTGAGAATATATTGGTCAGCGACTTACGGGGATATCTTGGCGGCAAGAGGAGAGTCATACGGCTAAGACATGTAGCAGATGAACTCTAGAGATTTATTGCGGTGTAGGGGTCACTCATATTAAGTTACCTATTTCCCTTAATGCATCTTTGAAAGATATTGATTCAGTTTCCTTTTTGATAGATTTCCCGAATATTGGTAGAGGTTAAAAGGGCTACCTCCTAAAAGAGAGGTTGATTTTATGATTTCATGTTTATGATAATGATAAATGTGACACCCCACGTCCATTAATGTCACTCTTTATCAGAATGCATTAAGTTCCATGAACGTTATAGGTAAACAGAAACAGAATCTCACAAGACAGATATAAAAATAGCAGCGGAAATTTAAAACTTCATTATTTAGCAGAAAAACATCATAATCTCAAAACTGGTTACAAAATCAAGCTGAAATACTGAAACTAAATACATCAAACCAAAATATCTGTCTTGCGCTAAAAAACCATTAGAGTACAAAGTTGTAAAACCATAATCCCAATAATAACCATTACAAAGTAGACAAATAGTCGAAGTGATACATCAAAGCAGATCTAGATCCAAGCATAAACAGAAGAGAGTCATAATCACGACTGAGCGCTCCTACCCTGAGAACTTGGGGGGAAAGGAAGAGATAAAAGGAAACAAAAAGGGTCAGATATAAAGTCTAGTGAGTTCAATGACTTTTAGCATATAAAGAAGTAAAAGTATCATGACAGGCATAAAAGACTGGATAAGAGACAACAGTATCATATAACAGGTATAAACAGGATGAAAAAAATAAGCAGAATAAACTATGCTTCTCAACTACATTTCTCCACACCAATACTAGTATAACGGATATGTGACAGGATTAGGTGTTCCCTAATATAACAGAAACAGAATGGTCCCAACAGAAACATAATGATAGTTTTAGGTGTACTCTAGTTTCATAATGGGTTTTACCCCAAACAGAAATAACAGATACCTCAGCAAAATTTAATGGGTGTTACCTAAACAGAAATGGCATGTACCTCAATAGAAAAAGACAGGACTAGATATACCCTAATTACTATCCCCAAGCGATCGACTCCCAGATGTGTAATTACCCTATGTCGGCCCCATAGTAGGGTGTATTACTCCCTAAAGTGGCAACCTACAGAAGGACACAGACCTATTTACTGATGCTACAAGGCTTATTTTCCCCCACAGATTGGACCCATGCACGCTCATGACTCCGTTGGAACGCGCCCTTATACACCCCCTTTCATATGAACCTCTTACAATCAGTTCAGTATGCGTGCCCTAATGCCTACCTAGTGCAGGGTTCCCATTTAATACCAGAATGGGTTACTGACTAATATGAGCCCCACAGAGCAGATGACACAAGTTAAACCCCTAAACTTGTGTCCCCCCAATTAACTAGGATTTTTAATAGTTTAAGCCTTACAGATTAACAGGTTCGCCTAACCCCACAGTTTAACGGATTAAGTTTTACAGGTTAGCTGGTTCATATAACCGCAACAGATTAAACATGTTAAGTATTACAGGTTAACAGGCTCATATAACCCTAATAGATTAAACAGATCTACTTAACCCCATAGTTTTAACAGATTTACTTAACCCTATAGTATTAACAGATTTCGTAGGTTACTTACAGTTTCATTAACATGTTCCACTTAATCCTTGAATTAAGCCTATAAATTTACATGTTCATATACCCCAAATTTTAATCATATTTCACAGTACTAGGTATGCCCCAAATTTTCAATCATATTCCATAGTACACGATAAGCCCCAAATTTCCCTTCTTTTATTTTCATCCCCAAACATTCCCAATTTCGTTCATATGTATGTCTCTTACGAGATTGGCCTAGGCTCGAAGGTAGTCTAGGCTTATAAAATAAAAAGGGAATAAGAGAGGGAGAAGAGAAGAAATTGGCATATAATAATAGAAACAGGCATATAATAACAAATAAACAACAGACCATGTGTATAGAAGAATACATGTAATTATAACAGAACTATTTAGATATGAATCAGTTTCTTAACAGGCATAGGCTCAGCTCTAGGTTTATTAACATGTCAGGGTTACTGTTAAATTTTTATATCTAAAAGTAACATAAACCCACAGAGATTGGATTTATATAACAGAGGATAATATGCTGATGTTGCAGAAGGGATTCTCGTATAAGTCAGATAAGAATTGTCTTGATTCAATCCAAATTTCGGCAACATCTCCCCTCTTCATTTTATATTTTTAGAAAAAGAGTTTGAGGAAGAAGTATGAAGAAGTGTAATTGATTTGATAGGAATGCATGCCTTTATACAGAGTTTACAAGACATTCCTTAACCGTCAGATCTTTGTTTTTAAACCCAACCGCACAGTAAAATAATGAATCAAGTCAACAAAACAGGCCAGGTTCGCTCAAAGAATTTAGATGGATCTAGATGGGGTCGACCCACCTACCCATTGGGTCGACCCTAAGGTCGACCCAGCCACCTATGGGTCGATCCATAGATCGACCCAGGCTGGAGCTGGTCGTCCCTTAACGGGACTGATTCCCGCTTCGTTTGCTCGATTTATTTTGAATTCTGGTTTGTTTTAGGTTTACATATATTCTTTATATCTTCCTCATATGATATCCATTTTACGCAAACTTAGAGCCTGTCTTAACTAGAATTCCGATATGAACACAATGGTATGGTACGTTTTACTTAATTCCTAATATTTAATTAAGTAACCTTTATTTCATTATCAATAACGTTCTTTAAAATTACGCGGTGTTACAATATACCTGTAGAATTACAATTAAGGCACATAGTTCCAAGGGAAAGAAGAGAATCTTGTTTTATACCTATGGCCAGAAGCTTTTCTAGATATAAAGTGATGTTTATAGCATTATTATTTGTTGATTGATTTAGAGTTCAGATAGGTTTGCTATGTAATAAGTCATCTCAAATGTTGAGAAGTGGATGGTTACTTGGGGGGAGTGCATAGTAGACACACCTTAGGATTTTCCTATGTAGCATCAATTTAGATGGATGACTTTACTCCTTTGACCTATCTTCTGGTGGGTTGAATCTATACCAATGATAGCAACTTTCCGATGTATTTTGAGGAAGTCATTATACTCCAACCACAGTAGAAATTTTTTGAGATTAACAAATTAAGGAACTTATGGAAAATATTAGTAAGAATATTATTTTCGGATGAGGGGGCACCACTCGTGTTAGCTACAAGGGCAGATAGTTCTTTGGCTCAGTAAGTAACCACATGAAGTTTCTTAAGAAGAAACGTTATACTTTGCCTCACGCAGATGGCTCGTTAGTAATTTCCACCATTTGTGAGTAATGGAAAGGATTAGAGGCGAAGTCGCTCGTAGAACACCAAGGGGATTTTAAAAGAAGTTGCCACACCTTTTGGACTAGCATATGCATAAGCCTACTTATTGAGTTAAGTAATAGGGGGTTTGGTGAGGTTTCGAAGTAAGTTTGTAGGGGTCTATGTAGATGACATGTCGGTCTAAACAATGGATTGCAAGGAATAAATTTGCTATGTACTAAAAAAAATTGGTATTATATTAGCACATGGACCCAAGACCAAGTTCTCTAAGGATCATTGTTGGAAGATAAGGAATTTTCTTGGATTGACCGATTATTATAGAAAACAAAATAAATTCCTAAGATACAAATTTTCTTGATTTACCCTACCGAGGAAGTTTAGGTTTTGTAGACATAAATTTAGAAGCATTTTTTATGAATTCTGATTAACACCATAGTATCGGCTATGGTTATAGCAATAGTAAGAGGAACCGCGATAGTACTTACGTTGGAATAACTACCATTAGTTTTTCAGTTAGGCCATATAGGAGATTCCTATTAAAGAAAGGTTTGAAATTTCAGAAACTATATTTTGTTAAATTCTTTTTCGTCTACCAGATATTAGAACTTAAGAAAATAAACATTAATTAAAATTCGAATGACCAATGGTTTTTGGTTTTTCTTGTACTCTGTATAAAAGTAAGAATACCGTGGATGTTAAATTCTTTCCTTTGATACGGGAATTCTTTGAATGAAAAAACTAGGAATATATGTAACTTCTATGGAAATACCTCGTGATGTGTTATGGTAACATCTCTAAGAACGAGAAAGAAACAAAATTAATTCTAAGCACAGAGATTAGAACTTACTCTTGATTTAACTCGGAAGCATACCTTGAAATTTTGATAGGATATAAGAATGAATTTTACTATTATTATGCTCAATGATGGAGGGTTTGATGTGCATCAAGGTTAAGTCATTTGGGTATGAGATGAGGACCCTAGAAATCCTATATGAAGAAAAATAACTTATAGGGATAAGTTGACACTTAATTATAAGAATTAGACGGATAAAATAGGTCTTTATATGACCACCAACTTGAACCAATAAATTTAGTTGGTAGATAATGATTAAATGTTTGTATTAAAGGATATAAACATTTCAATTTATTAATGATATGGTGAATAATTATGTTCTAACAAAAGAATTTTGAAGAAGAGTACTTTGAGAAAAAAAGAATTTTGTAGATTCACTTTGAGTACAACCCCACATATCTATTATGACCTAGAAATAAAATTTTCTTTAAAAGCTAGCATGCTTTTGTATAAAATTAGTATTTTTGAAAATTTCAAACAACTACTATATATATATATATTTATATCTAAAAAGGATATTGTTTTATAACTCTATGGATAATTAATTTTCTTACTATGATTTTTCAAATAGGATTTAAAAGGATAAAGATCATATTTAAAAAAGAAATATGGCCTTATAGGGTTTGACAATATAAGTGAAACAAATAGAAGAATACAGGACCGTAAATGTAAAGACTTGAAATTAGAATATGGATACGGTAAAAGTCTTGGAAGGTAGAGCAGACTCTAGAATTCTAAAACCAAGTTGTAATAGCAACTTAGCCATATTAAACTACTTTAGAGTATTTCTAAAAGGTTAAATGAAAAAGGAAAGCAAATGGGAAGCTTTGGAGATAAGTAGATTAAATTACTTGAAAATTTTCTTTCTAAAGTACTTAGAGTGGATAAGAAGGTAAAGTTATACATTGGGTATGGTAAGATAGACTCAACAGTCAAAATAAACCATTCTGCTTTAAAGTTTGGAGAAAAAATCGAGTCACCAGTGAGGCATTAATAAAGTCAGCCATAAGATCTTTCATCTCATAAGGAGAACTTTCACATACAGTTATTTGGGTGTCTTAGGAGAATCCCAATTTCTTACCCATTTTCTTTGAACAAGCATTTTTAAAGATATTCTACCAATAACTTTCTCCTTTGAATTGGTTCTTCCTTCTTTTAGTTTCCTATGGGTTTGGGAGGGTAGATCTTAGGATTAAGTCTATGGATGGTAAGATAGATTGAAAACATTTTACTAGAACATGTTATGGATGATGTACGCTAGTGGTGGTTGCAGTGTTTGCTAATTGATGTAATGGGCACATAACATACACTATACACAATTAGAGATCAGCTAATTAGGGCACCAAGCATACACATATGGATGTGTGTATATTTTTAGTTTCTTTCCATAGGTGTAATAAAAGGATATTATTATATGATTGTTGCATCTGAATGTTGATTGTAGAAAGCATATAAATCTATCTATTATCATTAGAATATTTGGATGCTTGGCACGAGCATTTTTGCAAGAAAAGAAGATCTACTGAATCAGTAGACTGCTGAATATTTTACATTAGTTAGGGACATATACACTACACTATTGCTTAATAACATAATTTTCATTAGAAAATTTAAGGACAATGGATGCAGCGGTTGATGATTAAGTAGATGGATGTAGTTTTTAGTTGTAATTATATATTTCATTCTTCTATCCTTGAGGATTTCAGGGGATGAAATCCTTTAAGGAGGGAAGAATGTAACAACCAAAATATAAGAATAATCAATGAAGAAATTTGAATAAATAAAATTTAATGTTACTAAAATATAAGATTACTAGGTAATAAATATAAATAATGAAAATGTTCATTGTAACATTATAAAAAGAATAAATAGAGGAATTAAAGACTAACTTTATAACTGTAACATTAAAAGCTAATAATAAAATTAATCCATAATGTTAGCATGCACATTTGAGTTTGAAAGACTAACACACATATTAATTGGAATTAAGTCAGACATCAAAGGAATTTAGTGGAAGATAAATAATAATAATAATAAAGGGGAACAAGTTAAGAATTTCCTAGAAAAAGACTAGTTGTAAGAATAGAAAGAGATTAAAAAGAGTTTTTTACAAATATTCGAATTTGGCTATGGAACCTTTTCAATTGTATTCATAGCAATTTTCTAGTCAATTTTCATATATAACTTGTCAGAATCCGAGTTCATATGGAGGAGATATGACAGAATCAAGTTAAACCAATAAATCAAAGTTAAAAAGAATATATATATATATATATATATGGCAGTGATCAACCCCTTTGTCGACTAATGGGTCGACCCAGGTTGAGGGTCTGTTAACTCATGCACTTGCCCGGGCACAAATTGCGTTAAGGTAAGAACGATGACAAGAGATTTATTTCAGTATTTGACATGGCATTTTACTATTTATTATCTTTAGTTGACGTGGCGCTTTCTGATTGGTTCATTCACGGGCTTGGCCTGAATTTAATTAGGAATCCAATGGTCGGAGATCCCTATGTTATACTATAAATAGACCCCTAGACCTAGTTAATTTCTCATAATACAACCTTTTCCCCTTTGGGTTCTCTCATTTTGAGATGGACCTAACCTAAATTTTTCTAGAAAAAGGTTTTATGAAATAAAAAATTTATATTATCCTATTGGATATGGGATTTACGAAATCCACGGAGGAAAGCTTAGGACCAAGAATGAGTGTGTAATTATTCAGACTTTTGATAATTTAGGAAAATAGGGTTTATAATAGTTTTAGATTTTTTTTTGTAGTGTTCCATACAGTTTTCTTATAGTTTTTAAATAGTTTTTCTATAATTTAGTGTTCCTGTAAGTTATTTTCTATAATATTTTTATATCACTTCTTAAACTTTTCTTTTTATTCAAGTTGTATAAGATGGTCTTTCAGTCTTCTCCTCTTTTTCATTGTTTATGTCTATCAGTTATTTATAGTTTCTGCACTTGTTTTATTTTATGTCTAAAGTATTCCTAAATCGGTAAATGTTAGATTATTGACGACTGATTTTATCCTTTATTTTTTGAGTATGGAAAATAGAACTAAAATAATTATCATACGAAAACGGATTAAAAGAAAAAGGACTAAGTTTACAGAATAAGTATTCATAAAGTAAAGATCTATAATTACGAAGGAGTTATACTGAAATAGGAAAATTGGTGTGGAATAGCAATAAAATTGTAACATGGGTTGTAGTTGGAAAAGAATAGAGAATAAGAATGAGAACAATATTATAATAATTATACGGACATATTAAATCCTAATACACAAACTAGACATGTTTGCATGTAACATGATGGTTATAATTGGAAAAATTAATTAAAAGGCTTATTATAATCATAAAATTAAATCAGGGATTAAGTTTAATAATCATGTAATAGTAATGGTTCGTTCAGTTCCAAGGGGCTATAGAGAAAATAAATAACTGATAAATTTGACCTAGATCAAGAGGGATTGGGCGAGGTGGGGGAAATTGGAATATTTATTTACTAGGATCTATATCAGTAGCATTCCATTTAGGTTTATCACTGTTGGTCTTACAATATATGGTGGCGGAGGATGGGCACACTTATGCTGATTTAGGTAATAAGAGGTCAACATAGTAGGGGTGTCTGTGGGTGCATTATGGTAGTGTATGAGGGTATCGTGGCATCGACAAGGGAAAATAAGTTATCAGTGCATCTAAAAGCGATTAATTATATATTTATTAACGAATTATTGGGTCAGATAAAGCCTTAGATTCATAGTGATAGGTTTGTCATGTAAGATGGTAGATATGTAGGATAAAGCTGATAGATGGGTAGTATTAGGAAATTATCCTAATCATTTTTACTAAGTTCAGTAATTGAGAAAGTGCAAACAATCTAACAATCATTATGTGTATAGCTCAAGTATATTTTCTTGTACGTCTTTGTAATATGTTAACCTTCAGTAGTTATATGTGATCCTATCTGATACAATAACCATTATTGAGCCTATATATCTATATTACACAATTATGCTAGTAATTACACCATTCACTAAAATTTATGTCTGACCCCCTCCTCTTTCTTCCCTTTTCTTTCCCCTATTAGGCTCATAGGTCAGAGAATGGTTGACACTAGCAGCTTGGGAGAATTAATATCAGAGACCTTATTTCTTTCAATTCGGTGTACTTAATTCTATTTTATGACATCTTATTTGTCATGGTTTGGATTTGTACTTGAGAGGTTCAAATGTTTTATTGTATACTCTAATTTGAGCTGAGATTATGTGAGATTTATGATTTTTATTAAATCTTGTTTTTGTGTAAATTATTGTTTTTGAATAATATGTTCTTGAAAAATAAATATTTCTGCTATTTCCATTTAAATCGTACGAATCTTAGTTTCTATTATTAATGTCTTTGTACCTATAACACTCCATATTCCTTAGTTTGACCTGTTTAGGGAATACTAAGGAGTGCCAGGTGTTTCAAGTTATATATTCAAATCACTCAAAAAAATCAATAGCCATAGACTTAGTGGTGTCACTCCCATAGCAAAATTCTGATGATTTCACATCTTATTTTATTTATTACTAAATTCTTTAACTAATTATTACTATTTAAATTTTAAGATTGTTACATTAAAACACAAATTGAGCATACGCAATTCAAACAATTCAACTATCCCAATGCAATTGGGTTGTTACTAAATTCTTTAATTAGATTAATGGGATGCTAATTTCA
Source organism: Allium sativum (assembly GCA_030737875.1). Lineage (NCBI taxonomy): Eukaryota > Viridiplantae > Streptophyta > Magnoliopsida > Asparagales > Amaryllidaceae > Allium > Allium sativum. The sequence goes on along the minus strand of CM060909.1, from coordinate 250,432,683 downwards.
GCTAATTAGCAATAATCTAATTATATCTAATAACTTTAAGACTTAAAGCGTCCATATCGCTTAACTATTTATTCAATTTCTTTATATGACTACGTTACAGAATAGGAATCACTATCACAAAGCAGTAAGATAGTTATAGCATTTAGTTTGTCATCTACCAAGAATTATGGATGAAACAATATTTTCCATGGGAAAACGATCACATAAAGATTCGATAAAAATCATGAACATGTAAAACATCCTAAGGAATCATATCCCAAAATGTTAGAATGAACCGATTATATATGAATTAAATAAAATTGTTAGATGATCTTCTGATATGTAAAATATGGGTTGTTACCGGGATAAAGGACAACTAGGCAATCATCTCTAAGTGCATGAACTACCAATTGGTAAAGGTAGAGCAAAATAAGTCGAGTGGGGTTTCTAAAACAATCGAGATTCCTTAATGGAAATAGGAACAAGTTTCAATGGAATTCATTGATGGATTGCCGAAGATCAGAGGTGGGTATGATAGCATTTAAATAATAGATGGTGATTGAAGAAAAGCACAATATTTATATCCATTAAGTCGAATAAAATGATATCCAAGTTGGCTAGGTTGTATATGAAGTAGAATGTGCGAATATTATGATGTGCTGAGGTGTACTATAAGTGATAGATTTCCCTTGTTCACTACCAAGTTTTCGGGAGATCATACAAAAGGCGTTAGGAGCGGAGCTGCACCTAAATATAGTTTATCACCCTCAAACAGATAGAAAGACCGAGAGGGTGAATCTTATTTGGGAAGATTGTCTATGAGAGCGCATTGTTGATTTTTGTGGCTCGTATGATATTCATTTGCATGTGGTGGAATTCACATACAACAATAGTTAGCAATCCAACATCGGTATGACACCGTTTGAGATGATACATAGTCGACTATGAAACACTCTTTTATATTACTATAAAGTGGATGAAATGTTGATACTTGCACCATAGACGGCCTGGGAAACTTTAGAGAGGATCAATATCATTCGACAATGAGTGAAGACTTCGTTAGATAAGTTAAAAAGTTATGCTGATAGAAGAAGGTGCAATTTGTAGTTCTCCTTTGGAGACATGGCATCTAAAAAGATTTCTCTACTGATGAATGTTTTTTGATTCGGTACAAAGGAGAACTGGCATCATGATTTGATTGATTTTTTCTGCTATTTGAGAGGATGTGAACTTAGGTTATAGAGTCGGCTTACCTGAGAAGATGACGTTGTGCACAAAGCGTCCCATATTCCTTACTTATGAATTTTGTGCATGACTCAGGCGTGGTTATATTACTAAGCCAGTTGGATGATACCGAGAATGAACCAAAAACATTAAAGCCTCGTAGGACAATTTTTTATCATTGGACCTGATACAAGAAGTTTCGAAGGAAAAGGTAAAAAGCTAATGAAGGTTCATGGGTGGAAGTGAAGGCGATTGTGCTTGGAATACCTAGGAGAGAATGAGGGCTTGCAATCCAAAGCTCTTTACTTAGTGACACTTATTTATTGCACTTTCTTTCATTTTCAGTGTCATGTATGGTAATTTTCCTACGTGCTACGATTGTCATAAATATCACTTGTTGTTTTATGTGCATTTTCGATGACTGACATGGTTGCAAGTAAGTGGTAGGCGTGCAGGATAGATATATTTGATTCTTCCTCATTTGTATTAGGTTTTGGGTGCAAAATTCCTATAGGTGAAAAGATTGTAACGACCTATATTTTACATATTGGAGAAGCATAAAGTATTATTTTTTATTCTTATGTGGGTCTGTGACTCCATTTCAATGGAAAATGCCCATCAATTATATTTTTCATATTTCAGATCTTTTAGATGATTTTTCCCTTGGGAGCTTATTTCTGCTATAACCATTGTTATAAGCCGGCTAAGCTTCCAAAGCCGCTTCCATGTGAAAGAGATGACGATTTTTCATTCCATAAGTGGTTAAAATAGAAGTTTAGAGATTCTAATTTGGAGCTATTGTTATTTGGATATTTTCTTTAGATAAGTGTTTGTTATGCTTGGTGATTGGAGAGGAGGTGGTTTAGCTTGGCTTGTCTGGTTCGGTGTAAGAGTTCAGCATCCCAGTTCAATAGGAAGTAAAGCACTTGGGCTTTGCCTACAAATAAAGGGCTTGGGCTCCCTATGCATCATTTTTTTCCCATCCCCCTCATTTTCTTCTCTGACATCCATTTGTCTTCTCTTTACCTACGTTCCTTCCTACTTTTTCAATCTTAACCAAATTAAAGGGAAGCATAGGGATTCATCAAGGAACTTTGAATTAGAATCTTTGGTAGCCGGATCAGTTCTTAGTTGGAATTGCAAGATTTGCCTCATTCTGCATGCATATTTTCATTTTAGGGTGATTAGTGAGTGATATACCATCTCCCACTTTCTCATATATGTATCTATTGGTTTTTAACATGGTCTAAACTTAATTCTAGGGTCAAATCAACATTTTTTTGACAAAGCCAGCCAGTTTTTATAGTGGGCCATACCATTTTTTCATTATTGCAAATAATTAGTACAAAATATAAAAGGAGATAAGCTAATGGCTTATCAAACATTCTAATGTAAATACGATATAAACTGAGAGCCAGCACTACGCAAGGTGCGTTCAGTTACATCTTACAATATAGTTACAAACAGAAGGTAATACAAAAAATACATCATAGTATGATCTCATATCCTAAACTTCCTTAATGAATAGATCGTATAAGGTCTTCAAATATGTCAATTCCATCTAGAAAGGCCATTACAGCAAGACAAGAAGCTGATGCAGAAAATGAAATAGATCCAGCAAATGAATAAATTGCTATTATCCTAAGCAGAGAAAAGAATTGTGGAGATCCTCAAAGGCAGAATTGGAACACAACCAAACCACCTTACATAGCTAATACAACAAAGCACAAACCTAATGCAGAGATGTTGAAGTGCCAGTGTAGTAAATGAAGTGTAGGAAGAGCATAGAAGTAGCTGGAGCAGAGATTGAATTGCTTAATATAAAAACACAATGGATATGGATAAAGACAACTTCAAGCCAAAAAAAAAGATATAGATAGATCCAGGAAGCTACAGATAAAACAACAACAAACCTTACAAAGGAACCATCAACACCATTCGAACCCAGATTAGCTCAAAGTCAACACACACGTAAAAGTTAACGGACACTCACAGAGAACCTAAGAGATTAGTGCAACTTATTCAACACCACATATCACTAACGAGCAAAAAAACCAATACTTACCGAAACAACACAAGCTCCACCAAAAGTCACAAGCAATTAAGAGGTCAGAAGGGGATAATGGAGGCTAATGAAGGTGGACTATACGAAACAGTTAGCATAATGATGACTCTAGCATCATCAAAAGCCAGCATATCCTACAAGGAGCTATTGGTACAGAAGAGAAAGGTCAGAGTCCCAAAAAGATTAGTGGACGTACATAGGAAACAAATCTAGGGTTAGGGAGGAGGTAGAAAAGTGAGAAGTGTTTGTGAAGTCAGAAAAGAGAAATAGGGGAGAGAGAGAGATGTAGAGAGATCTACTAAAGATCAGGTGTTAGAAGGGACCAAGCAGCGAGGCTTATATCTGATGATAGGCAACTACTCCACAAGGCAAAAGCTAGGGTTAGATTGGGATGGCGAAGAAGGAATCGTAGAGTGGAAAGGAAGAAGGCAGATGCGAGATAGAAAGAGAAAGGTATAGAAAGGGAAATGGAGGATGACGAAACCAAGTCACCGATGAGGAAATAGTACACCGCCATTAACCGGAACTTTTACTGTGATCGATTTCTCTCTCTTTGAAATGACATCTAATCTAAATATGAATTAAAATCAAATTAAAATATTTCTAAGTTTCCTAGTTATGGTTAATTGGTGTATGGCTACACAGATGAATGTTAAGCTATATTAGATACATATTGCATGATGATTTTTTGTTTTCTTGTATTGTTTCATGTTGAAATGGATGATAACCATTGCTTGTATGTTTCATTTTTTTGGTGTTAGCTAGGAGAAGTCATTCGACGTCCTATTGGAGTAATTTGGTCGGTGGTCGTTTAATATGGATGGTACATTCTAAACGTGGTACGATGACCAGATAGGAGTCTATGTTTAGTGGTCGTATGTGGAAATATGATATGGAATATTGTTCGGTGATTAACTCATGTGATGACTGGACATAGGTACCGGTTTGATGTGGATCGAGGGACGAATGTTATGCAGTGTTCGGTGGTGGTTGGAACTAAGCTTTATAAGGCATGCTTCTAAAAGTGACCAACATGGATAGAGCATCAAGTTAAGCCGTGGACTTTGGAGCAAGACTAGGGTTCATATGCTGGTGATTAATATAGGATAATCTATTTGCACTCATATCTTGGACGTTCGAGTGGTCCAAGAGCTTTGCCATTTGATTCGCATAAGTTAGGCATTAATAAGTTATATTATTGGCATGTGTTAAAGGTCGGATTGTTATATTATTGTCAGGTATGGTTCTCCATATCTTATGTCCTTATTTACCATATGTGGTTTTATAGTATTTTGAGAAATCATTTCGCTCAAGCCATACTATTGTTTGACTCTAGATTTTACGCTTTATTTCTTACCATCCTAGGTACTCTCAAATGGCAGATTAAGGATAACAGGTTTAGATAGCGCATGAAGCTATAGGTAAACAGGCTGGGCTTTCATATATCATATTTAGAGCTTATTATTACTTCGTTCTAAATGTTTTGTAACACTCCGTATTTCTGTTAACACTAAAGTTGTTAATTCAAAAATAATAATAAATGTGTAAAGGGGAGATGTATCTAATGTGCATACAAATTTAATAATAAATGTGTAAAGGGGGTATGTATCTAATGGGCATACAAATTTAATAATAAATGTTGATAATGTACATTAAGAAAGTAATTATGGCATAATTCGAAATAGGAGTAATTTACAGCCCTTAAATTGTGAACATAATTGGCTTCTCTTTAGAACGGACGGCTTGTATTAAACTTGGCTTCATCGACGGCTCAAATTAACTTGCAACTCTATATAAACAACATAGCTCTCACAACCTAATTCACACAAAAAAAAAGAGAAAAAAAAGAAGGAGCCGTCATGCTGCTGAAGAGAGACTAGGAGTAGCCGTCAAATTAAGAGACGATTAAGAGTTGATTCAAAGCTTAAAACTACAACGAATAAATCAAAACAACGACAACCTCAAAGGATAGCATCACCAAATTCAGAATTCAGAATCCTGAATACAAGATTCGTCACACGTTGTAAGTAGAGTACTATTCCGATATGAATAAAAATTGAGACTTGATTTGTGTAGAGTGAAAATGGAATCGTACTTTAATTGTAACGATGCTAGTTCATAATTGTATGTTGTTCTGATTTTGTTATAAATGGATTTGGGATGTTGTAGTATAATTAACATGATATTGGATTAATTGTACATTTGCAATGAAAAGTAACACCCCTTGCAAGTATACGATTCATGTTGGAAATTGACATTTATATGTTGTGGTTAATAAGAAGTTGTATATATTTTGTTACAACCAAGTTGAGACTTATGTAAACATAATTCACTGTTATGCCTACATGGTTTAGATCTTTGTATATATATGCATATGATCATTTCAAGTGTAGTTGGATCCATTTGGGTAACATGATTCATATAAGTTTATGTTGGAATAGGCCTCATAATTCAAGTTAAACTATACTTTTGTATTAGTGACAAAAGTAAGCATCTTTGTGAAAATATAGTGACTTTATGGAAATGAACAGTTTATGTTTAGTGTTATGCCTAAATAAAAATATGTTTTAGGCTTATGTTGTTATAAAAATCATATGCTAATACAAGTGACACCTAATTTAGTTAGGTTCATATTTTAAATGCAAGTTTACATGAATAGATTGAAACCCATGACTCATGTTTAGGTTTATGATTTATTTCAAAATTATATGCTATTACAATGCAAGTACACAAGCCCCTAATTTATGTTAGTTAAATCGCCATATTGCAAGTTCATGCACCACATAATTTATGTTAATTAAATCGCTATATTGCAAGTTCATGCACCACTAATTTATGTTAATTAAATCGCTATATTGCAAGTTCATGCACCACTAATTTATGTTTATTAAATCGCTATATTGCAAGTTCATGCACCACTAATTTATGTTAATTAAATCGCTATATTGCAAGTTCATGCACCACTAATTTATGTTAATTAAATCGCTATATTGCAAGTTCATGCACCACTAATTTATGTTAATTAAATCGCTATATTGCAAGTTCATGCACCACTAATTTATGTTAATTAAATCGCTATATTGCTAGTTCATGCACCACATAATTTATGTTAGTTAAATCGCTATGTTGTAAGTTCATGCGTTCGCACACCCCTTTTATGTTACTTAGAATATATCATGTTCTAAGCATCTCTTTTTTATGTTTCTAAGTTGGGCTGAAATGTTGAAGCTCAACATATGTTATAATATTGCGAACGTATAAACGGGGAAAATAACGCTGGGTTTAATTAAAATATATGTGTTGGCATGTTTGGCACATGCCAACGACTTGTGAAATTTAAGTGGTATAAATTATTATACCCAAGAACAACGAATTTGGATAATGGGCCACAAAACATTTACATATAAAATTGAAAAGAGACAAATATGTAAACTTAGAAAATACGATATGCTTAACCCGAGGTTGGATTGAGTTGTGATGTAAAATTTCCCGGAACCGACCGGTTGTCCAGTAATCACAACAATACCTATCTAATGTGGGTGGTTAAGCATTGAGCCCAATAAAGACCCGAGGTTAGATATGAGTTGTGGCGTAAACCTGCCCGGAACCGACCGGCTGCCCAGTTACCACAACAATATCTGTCTAATGTGAGTGATTAGTGCTTTAATTAATAAATTAAGGCCGAGTCAAGATTGATAGGGTTAAGTCAATTGAATTAATACTTAACCAAATTCAACATGTTAACTAAATTGGTAGGTAGGGTTAGGTTAATCTGGACACTTAACCAATTTAATATGTTGACTAGGGGAGTGGGTAAGGTTAAGCAAATGTTTAACCATTCTAACATGATTAAACTGGACTAGAGAGTGAGGTTAAGTTAATTAGAACACTTAACCATAGAAACATGTTAGTGAGACAAGTGATTGAGGTTAAGTTAATTAGAACACTTAACCATAGAAACATGTTAGTGAGATAAGTGATCGGGGTTAAGTTAATTCGAACACTTAAACATAGAAACATGTTAGTGAGACAAGTGATTGAGGTTAAGTAAAATTAGAACTCTTAACCATGATAACAAGTTGATTTGACAAGTGGGTTAGGATCAAGTAAGTTGGAAATACTTAACCAATATAACATGAAAGGTTAGAGTTAAGTAACAAGAACACTTAACCAGTGTAATTTGACTTGTAGTAAAGTTAAACGTGAATGGACAACACTTAACCATTATAACCTGTTAATTAAACAAGTAGTAGGGTTAAGTTATATAAGGAGACACTTAACCGTTGTAACAGGTTAGTTAAACAGATGGTGAGGTTAAGTTAACACAAGGAGGCAACACTTAACCAATATAATATGACAAAAGGGATGGGTTAAGTTAACTTGAATTGACTAATGACACTTAACCAACTTGATGAAGGAAAGAAACTAAGTAGTAAATCTTAGTAGAACACGAGAAGGAGCGTACGTCCGTCTGATTCTAGAAGTCTCTAACGAATTGGGTTACGAAGCTCGAGTCTTCGAGGGGACGTGAGGGTACTCTTGGTATCCCTCTGTGAGGCTGGAGATGATCCTCCTGGGCTCACAGAGGTTAAGGTCTGCGTTAGAAGAACCAAGGGTATGCCTTGGTTGCAAAATATGGCAACCTAAAGACTAGGATGGACCAGCGTGATTCAGCGAGAAGACGGTAGCCCTATGATAGCAACTCGTCGTCTACCTACCATCTTGAGTCAATCGAGATACGTGAAGTGGAAAGGCGGAGAACTCCAAAAGACCATATACTTGCTATCTAGTTATGGTTGCGGATGACCATAGGACAGTGGGGCATAGGGGGGCCTGCGCATAGTTCTCATTTTTCAAGGATGGCCTTTCATTAGTTGAGGGAGGGGTCGAGTGGGACCATAGCCACTAGAAAAAAAACAGACCTTAGCATCTGCGTCGGCGGATATCTGAAAGCTCCCGACCGAGTTCCGTATTTCTAGAGTAGCCCTGACACGGAACTCGGGCCGCACATTACAGGACATGTGCATCTAGACAAGCGATAACGATTCGCGACACATACGTGGAAAAAGTCTAGGAACATATACCACTCTAGGTAGTGTGTCCTAGACTAGAGGGCATCGTTCGGAAGATAACGTAAATCCTAGATTAGATCTAGGTCAGAAACAATATATGTACGCCTGAAGGCGACAAAAAATACAGGGATTGGGATCACAATATCATTACTAGTTGGGACACTAGTTAGGTGGTGCAGAGATTAGTATGGGGTACGATAGTATATTAGGTTCGAGATAACTTAACTTAGTTTAGGGTGCTTTCCCATTTCCAGCATATACTTATCATGCTCTTTTTCTTATCCATAGACTGAATAGTCACTAGACTTACTCAGGCTTTATGTCTGACTCTACTTTTCTTTCATCTTCTTTTCTTCCGTTCCCCCCAGGTAGTTGAGGGAATAGTTCAGCTCAGGTTAGATTGGACCGCTGCTCTTCCCAAGCTTGAAGATTCTTGGACAAAGTGCTTTGGACTCTCCTTTTCGCTGTTATGGCTGGCTTATGCTACATTGGGGAATATAAATGTATTTTTATGTTTCTTTATTTTGTAAGACAGATGATACTCTGATATTGGAAAACAATTGTTGTACAAACTATCTTATCACTAAAGTAAAGTTTTATTTTCCCCTGTTTAATTTCTGTCTGTATTGTAATTTATCTGCATCTTTTACCCTAAATGCTCCACAGAACTTAGTGCATTCCCTTTGTGAGTTACACTAACGGATGCGGGATGTTATAGGTTTGGGTACTGAAGGTTTTAGGTGGCCATCATAGGAGGAAAGGGGGAATGTTGGTGGGGAGGAGGAGTTTCCTCGAGCCAAAAGGGCATCGAATCTGATGGAGATTATGTTTAGTACTTCGATGAAACATTGAGGATAAGTTCAGCTTGTTTGGACTTAGAGTTTAAGATGACATAATTTTTGATGCCCGCAGTGCGATTGAATAACATTTTTTATTTTATCCACACATATTTCGTGCATTTGGGGATTTGAGAAATTTTCATGCCACTCTAAGTGATATTTTTGTGGAATCATTTACTGATATATATTTTGACTTTTGTTCCCAAGAGATCAATTAAGAAGGCCTTTAGAGTCCAATTTGATACGATAGATGCGATCTGTGGTTAGGGTGTAGATGATACAATGGATGCGCCACTAAGGTCATGTGCACTCTAATCGATTTTCTTTAAATCTCATTTTTAAAGTTGTTTTATCTCATTTTAAGTACCATGGGCCACAGTTATTATAAATCTTTTGAACGCATCTCCAAAGACAACTCTCGGCACAAATAGGCTTCTAATCTTCCTCGATGTTGCGAGACCGAGGACTAGAGGCAAAGAAGTAGGAAGAGGGAATATAATGATAGGAATATGAGGAGTGGCAAAGATTATGAGGATTTTAAAGGTGAAGGTAGCAGGATAGAAGAGGTGACAAAAGTTGCTATGATGAGAGGGATCATGATCGAAAGAAAAGTGTTGAAGTTAACGGGCAGCCTACGAAGAGACAAAAGGTTGATTGTGATCCCTTTTAGAAACATATGTCATCCAAGACCCTAGTTTGCTCTGTGATTGAGATCCTATTTCTGTCTCTTTATTAATTCCATCTTTTGAGATCTCTTCGTCACAAGCTTTCATCACTACATTTTCCTTTAAAGTTTGTATCAGATCCCCATGCACTCCTCTTTAAGGCTCTGGTGAGCCTACTAAAAAGCTACCATGGTAGCTTCTGAAAGGAGTTTAGTTTGATCGCGAATTAGTATTCCTCGACAAAAAGGCCAGCTTAGACAATTTGGATATGCTTCGGAAAGATGTGAAGAACCTTGAAATTTGGAAAAGAATGTGCAAAGAGTTAGCAGACACTAATGATGCCAAATATATATGGATCTTGGCTCATGACTCTAAGAGAGTGGAATACAATCAAAGAATCAAGTGGCACAATACTGTTATCGAGCAATTGAAGGAACAAAATTAGGACATTTTAAAAACCAAGGAGAATAGTGATAAGAAAGTTTAGGGATCGACCGGGAAACATTGGAAATTTCCCACAAGTCTCATCTTAAAAAGGATCACTTAAATGAAGAGAAGACTAAGGATAAACTTTCACTCGAAAACAAAATCATTTTGATTTAAGATAAACTATGTTCAATTTATTTGAGTTTATGAAATGAAAGGGTATGGCCATCGCCGAGCAAAGTGAACGTTAACAAGCAAGATCAAGTGATTACTTCACTCAAGGAGCAAGTTTCAAACATGCAGTGTGAAAGGAACAAGCCGCGATAAAGGAAACTAATCCCCAAGCAGCTTAAGATGCTAAAACGGAGCAACTATGTAAAAACCCTGATTTTGTGATTACCTTTGTAAATAAATAAATTATAATAAAGGTTAAAATTCAAAAATAAAGAAAACTAAACATGAACTCGGTGGGGATAATTCTTGTACTTATTTATGTCGAATAAAAAATGGGATTTAGGTTAATAAGAAGGAATTATGTTGATTTAATGGTAAGTTGAATTTAAATAAAGGGATAGAAGAATTGACTCAACATTAATTTATTGAGTGAATATAAATTTAAGAAAATAATTTTTCAAAAACCTTTTTATGTTAGTTTATAGAAAAATAAATTTAAAGGATTTTTATTCTATAAAATGCAATAATTTTTTAAATTATTGCCAAATGGTGTTTTCAGATTGTCAAAGAATTATTTAAGTTAAATTGGTTTTGGAATTGAAAGAAAATATATATGGAATATTGATTAAAATCAATATACAAGTATATAAATATTTTTGACATGGTTTGTAATGTTAGTTTAGAGAACGTCAGGATGGAATTTTCTTAATTTTTTTTGCAAGGCCAACCAGTTTTTATAGTGATCTATAACACTTTTTATTATAACAAATAATAAATATAATAGGGTACATGAGCTAGATAGTTTTTCTAACCACTAAATAGGTTTATATAATGGACAGACCACTAAATAAGGAAAACCGAACTAGCATATAGAACTGAAGCTTGACCAAATATCTAGACTACTAAAACAATCTCCATCCAGGGAGAACATATTACATCGATTTCCAGGAGGAAAAAATCATCCAAAAAGTTTCATGTAGGAAACAACATAACCAATAAACTTACATAATTCACTAAGGAAGAGAACTCAAACTAGTAAGTACACAAAAAGCAGACATCATTGTCAAGCAACTAACAAGCTACCGCTAACCATCATAATGTAACACATTCGAGTAGTGAAAGCTACCACAAACATCACTAACAGGAACTGGTGATATAATAACTAAGAAGAACATGTAGCATAGGCTATCATAAAAATTACCCAAGCGTAATCGGAAAACCACGATAGGAAGCATGTAGAAAAGGAAGGAGTTGGCACAACACCACATGCTTAATAAGTTATCCATTGTCACCTTTATTTCTAAGCAATCGCCAAGGGAAAAAATACCAGCATGACACAACCACTCAAAACAAACCAGCCTAGATCCATAAAGTCAGCCAATCGTACAACAAGTTTCACACAAAAATGGCATTATCAGAAACAATCGAAAACCCCAGATATCTCATAACAGATCAACGGAAGACAACCTCACTTGTGTAAAGGCCTGCAAATCCGTACCTTTTGAGTCGACTGATTTCAACTCACGTCCAACCCCAATTGCGCATAAATACGAATCTTAAGTAAGAAAGAAGCTAGAGGGTGAGAAGAAGAAATGTTAGAATAGAAGAAGAATATCAACATTAAAGAATCAGAGTAGACAAGAACCTCACAATATAATGGATAAAATATAATATATCAAAACTCTTTACACAAAGACAAAACTGTATATATATACATGATACAACATTAGAGTACACAAACAAATCATATTATAAAATATGATTAATGTAGCACACATAGTGGAAATAAATTAATACCGGAAAATACGGTAATATGTCTCGACTTCTGCCTATCTCCTGAAGCTCCAAGCAAAACCTATCCTAGAAAAATATACTTGGTCTGACCCCAAGTATATTTTGAAGCGAAGCAAAATCAACCTGGATCGGTCTAGAATACTTTCAGTGATAAACTCATAACACAAACAACTTGCTTATATTTTAAAAATCCTTTGAAAGAGTGGAACTCTCATAAGACATGACCACACATAAACATGGCACGTGTTTTTACCTTATGATAACCAAGACACTTTTTATAATAAAATCCAGTGATATTATAGTAATGTCTATATATCCACAAATAAAATAGGAATATAGCCGGAAAGATTGCATCTAATTTTCCAACATAATTAGTTTAAACCAATAAACTACAACTTGTATTGGAGTTTGGATTTCTAACATGACTATGTATGAACCACTTTCCGATCAATGTCCTCTAGAGATGGAACACTGGGTTCAAAAAAAAAACTTCTTGCAACCCGACCACATATGGCTTGCTACTCATTCAACTTTTGTGTACCGAATATATCATCACCAACATGTGGAATTAGCAACCATACAATTACGAAGCATACAAAAATAGGGACAACTGGTTTCTCTATAGCAGGTGATGATTACCCTTATGGGTATGACCCACATAGCCATGCTTCTTGCCCGATTTCAGTCATTTCCCGGTTGATGAGGCTTGAGGTCACGATTACCTTTTCAGAGTAGCACATTCAAACTTCGAATGCCACATTGTTAGATCCATCCAATCAGTAATTTTGCACAAATATACTCTGGGTGTTAAGGTAAAAGAAATTGTCTTCTTCACTATCATACCTGGTATATTTGTAAAAACCAACATATGTGATCTTAGGAAATACTCTGTCAGTCATTCGTCCAAACAAATTCGTTCTAGGACATAAAGGAACCGAAGATACCTCATAACATATAGGTTAAGTACTACAAGTTTGATCCTGCAAATTAATCATAGACATCAGCAAGTATTCCTCTCGATCGAAAGATTTATGGCTTTAAATCATCTAAAAAGTTCCCTATAAGTTTATTTCCGAATGCAAAGTTGGTTCGAAGTGGTTTTGGATCTAGTTCCCATCCCTGTCTCTTCGAACTAATATGTCAATAATGCAAAGCAATATTCATTGATAGTCGGGCTTTAAACTATCAAATCAAAAACTATACATATCAGTACTTCAACAGCTCGAGCCTTTTTTAAAAATCAAAATCGTTTATTAAACATTTTATCGATTCTTAAAAATCGAATTCTACATCCGAATAATCAAATCCCTTTTGTTTTCATTACGTTGAAAAACAATAACCAACTATTATCTTTTCAGAATACACATATTCATAAAATCGCCTCATTATCTCCTTTACCTCGAAAATATCATTATAATTCCAAAAAGTCCATTTTTATTTCCTTTACTTTGGAAAGATCATTATATACACTCAAAACCTCATTTTATTTCCTTTAGCTCAAAATTATCGCTACATATACTTAGTCAATTAGTATAGATCTAATCACCAATCGTATATGGTTAAAACAATGTCAGGCAACATATAGCTTATTTTATAAACCTCAAATGGTTTTATTTAACTTCATAATTTTATAGATTAATGTTTACAATGATGTTAATGGAAATAATACTTTAATTTCCCATATCCACTTCCGTTTCCAAACCAGTTAACCTGTTATTTTCATCTCCTCGGAAACCAAAGCCATTTACTTATTTATTGAAATAAGTCTATTTTCAAAACCATAATATTTTCATTATCTATAAAATAGTGATATATACTTAAGTGAAAGGTATAAGTATGATCACACTTCAAATTTGGGCCAAGAAATGACAATGATACAGTGTTTACTAAAAATCCCAATAATATATTCAAATTTCTAAAATTTTGCATATAAGTTGCAATATTACTTCTTATCGAAATAAAAAATAATTTCCAACATTACTACCATTACAAACTAATATCATTCCTTCATAATAATGAAGTCATTCAAGTTGGGGTATTTTATTTACCTCTTAGACCTTTATAGACACCGTTCTTATCATAAGATAGGTAAAAGTTTGTAATCCAAAAACTGGTATTAATTATAATATTTTATCAATTTAATTTACATCACATTTAAAATATGGGTTTATGAACCATTCCTTACATTTGAACATCCCGTTTCAAAAATAACTATTTTACTTAATTCGTTAGTTAAGTAAAATTTTATAATAAACATGACCCCTTTGGCTTTGAACCTCTTTAATACCATTCATTTACAACATGAATTATTTACAAAAAATCCATTTAACAAAAATACTTTGCACCAATCCATTAAACCCCTTTCCTTTACATCTCAATCCATTTTTACCTAATTTGACTATTAAGTATTGCTTATATAAAACCATTGTAATATATTTAAATTTCCTTTATAACCCTTATTTATACGACTTAAATTTATTCTCAAATCCCTGTTTACAAATCTATTTTAGCATCTTATAATAAATCGACTTGGATTTTATACTAAATCCATTTACCATATCTTAATCCTTTACCATCCCACTTTTACGTTAAACCATTACACGATCTGCCTTTTGCATCTTTAAAATCTCTTTTCAATCAAAATCATTTTACTTAATTCCATTATTAAGTAAATGCTTATCAAAATCTCTCACATTGCTTAAATCTTTTTATAAAATTTGTTTATAAACATGTATTTGTTATCAAACCTATAACGTCCCGTACTTTTACATTAGAATAATTAATTTATTTAATTATTAAATATTGATTTGGCGATATCGATAACTTGAATTAAACAATATTTATATTTAATTAATATAAATAATAGAATAATATATATAATTCAAAAATAATCAAAAATGGTGGAATTCAAAATATCGTGTGAATGGGATTATTTATAAGGTATAATTCAGCTTGGAATTGAATTTGAATAACGAATATATTATATAAACGACAGATTGAACGTAGAATTATAATATAATTATAATCGAGCTCGAAATGGCATTGTAGTTCATAATTTGGCGATTCGAACTTTAAACGAATAAACAGAAGCCGTTTTAAATCGGATTTCTGTGAAACTAGAAACGTTAGGAGCTAGTGAAGTATACATTTCTAATGAAAGAGAAAAATCGAGATTTCATCGTGTAGATTTTGATTTATATCCAAATAAAATTTCAGAAAGTCGCTGTGGAATTCCTTTATAATTTATAACGATTTATTTATATTATAAATGAATTTTTCAATATAAATTGAATATCGATTTAATCGGGATTTGAAATATTGAGTTAGAAATTCATATAGGAATATTGTGGAGCTGTATGATGTTGTATGCAAATATATACGATAATATTTATTTATAAATATTTAACTTAACTACTTTTAAATATATTTATATATTTAAAAGGGTTATTTAGAGCTTTAAAAATAGCCACTTTTGCAAACGACCCCAATTTAAGACGAAACTAATTTTGTTGGATTCGCAATGTTAAATTATTGTTAGATGTCAAGTTCGAAATTTTTAGAGTCAGTATGTGGCCATACGGGATTTTAATGTGAAAAATAGTCGATATTTTGACGATTAAAAAGTTGTGGTGTGAGCAAACGGATTCAGAATTCGACGAAACCAGTTTCGTTGGGACCATAATGTCAAATTGAAGTTGCGTGTCCTATTTCGTGACTTTTGGGTATCATATGTGATCACAGGAATTTTTAACAATAAATTTATATAGCGTTGGCTTAAAAATGAATTAAATAATGAATATAAAATTATTTAAAATATTCCTATAAATAATCTCATTCCCTCTAAAACCTAATTCATTTCTCTTCCTGGTCAATAAGTGTGCAGCCATAACCGAGGTATTCAAACATGAAAAATCCAAGTTCAAAATTCCAAAACAAATCAAAGAAAAATAAGGTATATCCTCTAACTCGTGTACTTGAGTTCCACGCATGATTCTCTATGATTCTATACTAGTTTTATAGGGTGCGATTCAGTGTTCTGATGCTCGGTTTTGAGAGCAGCGAGCTAGGGTTAGTCCCTATGGTCGATGGAAGCAGTTATAGTTGATTTCGAGTGTATTTTTGAATTCAGAGGATCGAATAGGGTCTGTTGGAAAATCTGTGTGAGAATCGACGCTGAATGATGTCGATGTTTGCACTGTAGCGTGCGACCTGGGGTGGTAACGCGGAACGAAGACGGAGCTCGAGCTGAGCCAAAGGGCGACGGCTGTGTGGAGGATGGGAGGAGATAAATATTGGTGATTTTAGTTTTGATTTCGGTTGAGAGAGGATGGGGTTTTTTTGGGGGGGGGGGGGGTTCGTAAGTCTGTAAATGGCCATGTAAAGGAGGAGCCACGGGTCTGTGTTTTGAACGGGAAGAAAGGATTTCGGGTGTGGGTTTGGAGGAGTGGTCATGGGCCTTATTTAATTAGTGAGTCCAATTAGATTTTAAATTCTAAGTTTATAATTAATTTAAATATCGTAATAACTTGTATAAGTGATAACTTGTTCATATTTTATCAGAATTCAGCGAAACAAGATACGATAGGATCTTATGGACATACACTACACGATGGAACTGACTGGAAGTCCATTGGAGCTCGTTACAATTTATAGCAAAATAAATTGTCTGTCTGAATCAAGCGATGGTTATCGTTATTAATGATGATCGTCCAATGTGAGTAAAACTCACCAACTCTGAAAAGTTATATTTTTGTAAGGTATTGTTAGAACTAATAATTATCTGTTGATTGTTGTGTGTTAACTATTTGGTTGAATTACTTATGTAT
The DNA here is from genome assembly GCA_030737875.1 of Allium sativum. Classification (NCBI taxonomy): domain Eukaryota; kingdom Viridiplantae; phylum Streptophyta; class Magnoliopsida; order Asparagales; family Amaryllidaceae; genus Allium; species Allium sativum. The sequence continues at coordinate 250,415,619 of CM060909.1, read as the reverse complement.
TGGTTGAAATTATAGATAATGATATATATATATATATAAATCGTTAATCAAATATTGATTCTGTCTAGCAGAATATTTCATCGTGAAATGAAATCGATGTCAATTGTATTATTTAACATCTATGATGCAAGGAAACAGGTTGGAGGGACCTAACTGGGTTCCTCAATATATAAAATACTGTTTTGATTCATATATTGTGATATATGATATGATATATAATCTGTTGTTGATTATGTGTATTTGAATGATATCGATCATTAAATACCGTAAGAAAACCCTAGGATGAAAAATGAAAAATTCAATAAATATATTGAAATAAAATATTATATAAAATCAAAAGATTTTATATAGAAGGAAGATTTCAAACTGTATATTGAAGTAGAATATTTATAAAATCAAAGGATTTTATATAAAGGAATATTTATAAAATCAAGGGATTTTATAAAGGAAATTACTTGTAAAACAAGTATAAAGGAAATTATTTGTAAAACAAACAGAAAGAGAAATATTTTTGAAACATTTACAAATAAAACAGAAAGAGAAATATTTGTAAAACATTTACAAATAAAACAGAAAGAGAAATATTAGTAAAACATTTATAAATAGAGTTGTAAAAAGGAAACGTTTATTTAGAAAATAAATAGAGTTATAAAAAGGATTTATTGGGAAATGAAAAGAAGGTCATGTAAGGAAATATTTGGCAAATGAATAGAATTTTACATCAGGAAAGTTTAGACCCGTGCTTCGCACACGGGTATAACATGATATGGATTTAAAACAAAGATTTTAAATAGAATCTGTTCTAACCAATAAATTGGGAAGATTAATATATAAATAATATTTTATAAATTAAATGAAATGTTATCATTGGATAAATAGAATATATAAGTCAGGACTTATATAGAGAAATAAGAATCGATTTCGACATCGATATTTAAAACTGAATATGGACGAAGAGTTAGTCGATTAAGAGTTAATCGGTTAGAATAATCGATTAGAGTAATCGATTAGAGTAATCGGTTAGAGTTAATCGAATTAGAGTTAATCGATTAGAGTTAATCAAATTAGAGTAATTGATTAGAGTTACCCAGTTAGAGTTGACCAGTTAGAGTTAACCAGTTAGAGTTAATCAGTTAGAGTTAACCAGTTAGAGTTAATTAGTAGAGTTAATCGAATATTAGTTATTCAATTAGAGTTAATCGAATATTAGTTATTCGAATAAAGAGTAACTAGATAGAGTTAATTGAACATAGTTAATCGAATTAGGATTTAATCGAATATTAGTTATTCAATTTGAGTTGATCGAATATAGTTATTTGAGATAGAGTTAACAAACATAGTTATTCAGGATGAGTTTCCATTTCGTACGACTGCTAGCGTAATTCGCAGGGCTGCAGATAGCCTACGACGGTTGGATGTTTCCTGAGGGAATCAGGCGTAACCATTGTGATCGCTGTGATCTAGAGTAAAGCGAATGGAGTTAATCGAATATTAGTTATTCGAAAGGAGTAATCGAATATTAGTTATTCGAAAGGAGTTAATTGAATATTAGTTATTCGAAAGGAGTAATCGAATGTTACTTATTCAAAAGGAATTATCGAATATTACTTATTCGAAAGGAGTTAATCGAATATTAATTATTCGAAAGGAGATATGGAATATCAGTTATTCGAAAGGAGTTTATCGAATATTATTCGAAAAGAGTTAATTGATAGGAGTTAATGGATTAGAGTTAAACCAACAAAGTTAATCGATTAGGGTAAATCAAATAGAGTTAAGCCAATTGAGTTAATCAAATAGAGTAAATAGAATAGAGTTAATCAAATAGAGCTAACAGATAAGAGAAATCGATTATAGTTAATCGAATAGTGTTAACTGAATAGAGTGAATCAAATATGACTATTCGAAGAGAGATTATCGAATATAGTTTATTCGAAGGAAAAAGTTATCGAACAGAGATTTATTCGAAAGAGAGTTACGTAAGGAAGTTTGCTAAAGGTTTAAAATGTGAACCTTGTTTGTTTCGAAGTTAGAAATGTTGTTCAGTTAAGGTCTGAGAGGAAGTTATACCCCAACTTGATTGACTTCATTTTTAACTAAGGAATGGTTAAAGTTCGAGAGTGAAGATTGGTTAAGTGAATTTAGTTAATAAGTGTTAATGGTTCGAGTGGGCACAGCGATGTTTTATTTAACATCTGTTGAAATCCAATGAAGGAGTTTTGGAAATGTTTTCCAAATAAGAATCAGAAATGTTTTCTAAATTAGAAAATAAGAATTTCTGTATATATATCGAAATAGGAAATGGAGAATGAATAAATTAATGATAAATTAATTTAAGAGATAAATGATGAATGATGATTAATCAATATAATTTCCATCTAGAAATAATATCGTTGTTTGCACACGTGTTTTTCTTTGATAGTTAACTCACCGACTATCAAAGTTTTTGACCATTTTTCTGTCGTCAATACGGAGAGACCGGGATCAGACCCATCATCTGAAAACCACTCCGTATGGGCGTTAGCGTCTCGAATCAAATAGATTGAAGACAAATTGAAGACAGAGTTATGCAAGGGCTATCCTGTTTATAGAATAGTGCCTTCGTCTTATCCAGTCCCGGGACAACTTGTATGGAAGAATGTTTGACAGAGTATATCTGGTGGATCACGTGAGTTGATCGTTTCAAACGTATTTACGTTGGTGGCAGAGGAATTTATTTCCCTTAGCTTATACCCGTGGTATTTCTGGGGAAATCAATTTGTGATTTGTCAGGTATGACGATGTGGCATTCAAAGTAAATGAATGAGAAATCTATTGAAAGATGCGTTATGACCTCCAGCCTCACCAATTGGGAAATGACAGAAATCGGGCAGGCAGCATGGCTAAGTGGTTCGCAACCAAGCAGGGTGGGTATATTGTCATCATCTAGAGAATATTCATATTTGTTACTTCTCTAAATTCTGTATCTCCCGGGAATGGTTATGTTGGTTTACCAACTGTAAGGTGATAATATATTCGATACACTTAAGCGAAATGAGTGGTCGGTCATGTGTGGCCGAGTTGCACGATGTTCTTGTTGAACTCCAGTGTATCACTTCTAGAGTACACTGAACGGAAGGTAGATCCATACCTTGTCATAGTTGGAATCCATTCCCCAAATAAGAGCCCGCGGTTTTGATTGTATATTATATATGTAGAACGTTAGATGCAAGGATTTCTACTAGATTGATATTACTTGTGTTAGACATTATTATTATATCAGAATAATATTGTTTTACAAATGATTTGGGTTATCGTAAGGTAAAAACCATCTGTGTTTATGTGTGGATCGGTCTTACGAGATTTCTTTCTTTGAAAGGATTTTGAAAGTTAAATCGATATGATTTGAGTTTACTCACACTAGTCACATGACTGACCCAGAGTTTATTTTGTTTTCCCTAAACTCTTGGGTGCCAATTTTGTACGGGCAGTCAAGTAGTCGGGATTTCTAGATACTTGAAGAGCTGGAGCATAAGGCTTCAGAATTATATAGCTGTGGTTATTTCCGCTGTGTTGGTACTTCGGAAATGATATCTATATTCAAGTACAGATTTGTATTTCAAAGTTATGTTATGAAATATATTTATTCGTTCCGTGGTGAGGTTCGTGTTTACTTTGATGTTGTATGTTCTTCTTCTTCTTCTATTCTAAGTTTCTATCTTATCTATCCTCACACTCTAATTTCTTTCATGGACTATCAGGTGTTTTCGATGCTTGAATAGTCAACATAGTGTCGTATGCCGATATCCAGGATCGCGAAAACCCCGGGTCGTTACAGTTGGTATCAGAGCAAAAGTTAAGTAATTACGTTGGCTCTATGGCGTGACTCAGTAGAGATAGGGTCAGTAATACCCTAGATTGAGTTGAGTGTATATATACGAGTGAACGTATTTGTTATTTGATATAAAATGATTTTATACCATGGAGATTTATTGGTTGAGTTGTTTATGAGTTCCGGTCGATAAGTTTGATCCACTGTATCGGTAGGTGTTTATAAACACTCGAATACGATGGACTGACACTGTATGTTTTGAAAAGACGGTAAATGATATAATTTTACAGAAAATATATTTTGATATAAACAGATGATTTATACTGATATTATTATTGAATGTGTTAGTTGTAATTATAATCGAATAAGATTATAATTGGAATGGTTATGTAAATAACCAATCAAAATTCGTATAAGTGTTGCGAAATGAATTGAATCTGAAATCAAAACCAGAAACGAAATTTAAACCCTGGAAAATTTGGAAAGGTGTTTGTAAATAGACTTGGATTTAATGTATGAGAATTTTAAAATCCCGGGAGGTTTTAAATTATTTTGCAAGGATTGAGAATGACATTTTGAAATATATTTCAAAATGGAAGTGTTTAAATATGGTTTTGAAAGGAATATAGTATTGAACTCACTTTGATAGCTGGGAAATAACTCTGATGATGATGGCTACATCATCAGTGTTCATTTTCAAGTTCTAAGTGGCGGATTACTACCAAAGGTATTCATTTTGAATTGTTTTGAGAAAAAAAAGTTGTTTTGAATCCTGAAAAGGAAAGTTTGATTTTTGGAGAAAGTAAAGCTGTTTAAAACTCCCAAGAAAAGATTGTTTGAAATAAAACCAAATTAAATAGAAATTGTGGAAGTAATTTGGAATTGGGTTAAAGCTGGTGTAGTGGAAATTGAATTGAAAACAGAACGATACTGAGTAAGATTGGATTTTGAATATAATTTGACTCAGGTAAGTAAATGGATTTGTTTTTGAATTAAAAATCAGATTTGAGTTTTGAGATAAAGGTAACTGATTAGAGGGAATTGATTAGTTACTGAAATGTGGAATGATAACTTAACTTGGTCAAGTATATTGAATTGGTAAGTTAAGAGTTGAAATCAAGAGTGGATCTTGAGTTTCAATTGGATTTGGTTTGGGGTATAAAACAGATGATTTGGTTTAAGAATGAATTGACTAGAGATCAAGTTGGAAATGTATCGGTATATGCTAAGTTGGTAGCAAGTGAAAGTGATATAACGATATACCCGACAAAAAGGTACAAGTTTATATTTCATATGAGTTCGGTGATTGATGAGCCTGATTGGCAAGCCGCTTGGCTGTTTGATTTTCTTTTGGGTTGGAGAAGGCCCAGAGAGGTGAGTTGAAGTTGTACCGATTGACCAGTACAAAGGAGGTGCTGGCAAAAAATTTCGAAAATTTCAGGTATTAGAAAATTTTCAGGATTTTTGAAAATTTTCATTGATAAGAATTAATTAGTATTTTAATTAAAGTTTATTGGTTTAGTGAAACTAAAATTAAGAAGTAAAAAAATGAGTTCTAACCCGTTAATAGGTTTTGTTTTCTACCTCGGCAATTTCGAGGACGAAATTATTTTAAGGGGTGAGGAATGTAACGTCTGTTCTTTTATGGTAGAATAATTAATTTATTTAATTATTAAATATCGATTTGGCGATATCGATAACTTGAATTAAATAATATTTGTATTTAATCAATATAAATAATAGAATAATATGTATATTTCAGAAATAATCAAAAATGGTGGAATTCACAATATCGTGTGAATGGGATTATTTATAAGGTATAATTCAACTTGGAATTGAATTTGAATAACAAATATATTATATAAACGACAGTTTGAACATAGAATTATAATATAATTTTAATCGAGCTCGAAATGGCACTGTAGTTAGCAATTCGGCGATTTGAACTTTAAACGAATATACAGAAGCCGTTTTAAATCGAATTTCTGTGAAACAAGAAACGTTAGGAGCTAGTGAAGTATATTTTTCTAATGGAAGAGAAAAATCGAGATTTCATCGTGTAGTTTTTGATTTATGTCCAAATCAAATTTCAGAAAAGTCGCTGTGGAATTCCTTTATAATTTATAACGATTTATTAATATTATAAATGAATTTTTCAATATAAATTGAATATCGATTTAATCGGGATTTGAAATATTGAGTTAGAAATTCATGTAGGAATATCGTGGAGTTGTATGATATTGTATGTGAATATATACGATTATATTTATTTATAAATATTTAATTTAATTACTTTTAAATATATTTATATATTTAAAAGGGTTATTTAGAGCTTTAAAAATAGCCACTTTTGCAAACGACCCCAGTTTTCGACGAAACTAATTTTGTTGGATCCATAATGTTAAATTATTGTTAGATGTCAAGTTTTGAAATTTTTAGAGTCAATATGTGGCCGTACGGGATTTTAATGTGAAAAACATTTGACATTTTGACAGTTAAAAATACGCTGTGTGAGCAGATGGAGTCAGAATTCGACGAAACCAGTTGGGACCGTAATGTCAAACTGAAGTTGCATGTCCAGTTTTGTGATTTTTGGGTATCGTATGTGATCACAGGAATTTTTAACAATAAATACATATAGCATTGGCTTAAAAATGAATTAAATAATGAATATAAAATTATTTAAAATATTCCTATAAATAATCTCATTCCCTCTAAAACGGAATTCATTTCTCTTCCTGGTCAATAAGTGCGCAGCCACCACCGAAGTATTCAAACGTGAAAAATCCAAGTTAAAAAATCCAAAACAAATCAAAGAAAAATCAGTAAATCCTCTAACTCGTATACTTGAGTTCCACGAATGATTCTCTATGTTTCTATACAATTTTATGGGGTGCGATTCAGTGTTATGATGCTCAGTTTTGAGAGCAGCGAGCTAGGGTTAGTCCCTATGGTCGATGGAAGCAGTTATAGTTGATTTCGAGTGTATTTTCGAATTCAGAGGATCAAATAGGGTCTGTTGGCAAATCTGGGTGAGAATCGACGCTGAATGATGTCGATGTTTGCACTGTAGCGTGCGACCTGGGCTGGTGACGCGGAACGAAGACGGAGCTCGAGCTGAGCCAAAGGGCGACGGCCGTGTGGAGGATGGGAGGAGATATATATTGGTGATTTTAGTTTTGATTTCGGTTGAGAGATGATGGGGTTTGGGGGGGGGGTTCCAAAGTTTGTTAATGGCCATGTGAATAGGGACGAGCCATGGGTATGTGTTTTGAACATAAAAGAAAGGAATTCGGGTGTGGGCTTGGAGGAGTGGTCATGGGCCTTATTTAAGTAGTGAGCCCAATTAGATTTTAAATTCTAAGTTTATATTTAATTTAAATATCGTAATAACTTGTATAAGTGATAATTTGTTCATATATTATCGGAATTCAGCAAAACAAGATATGATAGGATCGTATGGATAGACACTACACGATGGAACTGACTGGAAGTCCATCGAAGCTCGTTACAATTTATAGGAAAATAAATTGTCCGTCTGAATCAAGCGATGGTTATCATTATTAATGATGATCGTCCAATGTGAGTAAAACTCACCAACTCTGAACAGTTATATTTTTATAAAGTATTCTTCGAACTGATAATTATCTGTTGATTGCTGTGTGTTAACTATTTGGTTGAATTGCTTATGTATTTGTTTAAATTATAGATAACGATATACATATAAATCATTAATCAATTGATTCTGTTTAGCAGAATATTTCATAGTGAAATGAAATCGATGTTAATTACATTTTTTAACATCTGTGATGCAGGGAAATAGGTTGGAGGAACCCAACTGGGTTCCTCAATATATGAAACACTGTTTTGTTTCATATATTGTGATATATGTTGTGATGTATACTATGCTGTTGATTATGTGTGTTTGAGTGATATCGATCACTGTTGTTTGGTATTTTAAATACCGTAAGAAAACGCTGGGATGAAAAAGGAAAATTTCAATAACTATAATTAAATAAAATATTATATAGAATCGAAAGATTTTATATAGAAGGAAGATTTCAAACTCTATATTGAAAAAGAATATTTATAAAATCAAAGGATTTTATATAAAGGAATATTTATAAAATCAAGGGATTTTATAATGGAAATTATTTGAAAAACAAAAATAAAGGAAATTATTTGTAAAACAAACAGAAAGAGAAATTGAAACACCCCGCCTCCGTTAGGGTCACTCTAAAAGGGAATGCCCTAATTGTGGTGGAGGTTTATAAGTATAAATCACAGATATACAAGACAGATATAATAACACATATTTTTGAACAGCGGAAAACAACAACTTTTATTTCATTAAAATACGTGTTACACCAACCATACCATAATTGTCTTACAATACTTCCAAAAACATAACATCCTCATAACTGTCTTGATTACATTATTTAAAGAAGCATAAAGAAAACATAAATAAACTGCAAAAGTCTCATAATTGCTGTCCAAAGCCATAGTCCAAAACGAAAAGATCCAAGCAATACATTCTTTCTCTTCAAGCTGGATATGAAGGCTGGTCAAGCTGCGGTATTCCCTCCCTATGGACCTTGGGGGGGGGGGGAACGGAAGAAAAGAAGACGAAAGAAAAGTAGAGTCAGACATAAAGCCCGAGTAAGTCTAGGACTATTCAGTCTATGAACAAAGAACTGGGTATGATAAGTATAAACTAGAAATGGTAAAGCACCATAAACTAAGTTAAGTTGTCTAGGGTCGAATATACTATCGTACCCCATATTAATCTCTGTACCCATATAAACTAGTTCCCAACAGGCACCCCATAATCAGGGTGAAGTGATCCATTTTTATGATGATCGGCTCCTACTCGCATAGTTACCTGTGTCTTATGGCCCCCGATGTTGTAGTTACCTATGCTGGTCCCACCATGGGGTGTATCAAGTCCCATGGTGGCGGCCCGACACAATCCTAGAATGCACAGGTATGCTACTGGTGCCCAGTGCCTTATTTTTCTACGCCGGAGTGTGTGCACGCCCGCACCCCGTTAGAACCTACACTGCTGCACCATCGCCGTCGATTTGACCTCTTACAGTCAGCCCAGTAATCGTGCCCCACCCTGCCTAGTTTCAGGGTATCATGATACCTTGTAGGGTTACTGCTGAAAAGGGTCCCCCGCTACTAGGTTTTTCTATTTCTAGCCAACATGCTAAGTTGGTTAAGTGTTTTATAAACCTAATCCCCAACCAGTCTGTTTAGTTTAGCATGTTCCATTTTGATTAAGTCTTAATTCACTTAATCCTATCAATCCTGACTCAGCCTTAATTGTCTTATTAAAGCCTTGACCTCTCACATTAGACAGGTATTGTTGTGGCTGCCTGTTGCCGGTTGGGTCCGGGCAGTCTTACGCCACAACTCAGTCTAACCTCGGGTCCTTATTGGGCTCCATGTTTAACCACCCACATTGGATATGTATTGTTGTGACTACTGGACAGCCGGGCGGTTCCGGGCAGGTTTACATCACAACTCAATCCAACCTCGGGTTAAACACATCGTATTTTCTACATTTACATATTTTTTCTCTTTTCTTTTATATGTAAATATTTGCGGCCCATTATTCAAATTCATCTTTATTGATTAAGATTTATTTATGCCACTTAATTGTTTTTCAAGGTTGTTGGCATGCGTCAAACATGCCAACACATATGTTTTATATTTTAGCCCAAACTTCATTACCCCCGTTTTATACGTTCGCTCCAATGTAAGGTGTGTTGGGTTTAACACTTAAACCCAATTTAGCCATATGAAAAGGGGAGGCTTATAACATGGTGTTTATAAGGTAACATAAAAAGGGGAGTGTGAACGCATGAACTTGCAACATAACGACTCAATTAACATAAGGTAGGCACATGTAAACTTGCAATTGTAACAACATATAATATAAGCAATACTTAGACATGAATCATTCTATTCACATAATCATGGTATAAACAAAACATGAATCATTCTATTCATGTAGTCATGGCATAAATAATACTTAAACATGAACCATTCTAATCATATAATTATGGCATAATCATAATTGAACATGAGTCCTTCTATTCATATAGTCATGGCATAAACATAATTGAACATGAATCCTACTATTCATATAATCATGGTTTTTATCCTATCTATGTAACTTGCAAGTGGGATGTAATTCTAGTGTAATTCTAATGTAACTTATGTGTCACATATATTATCATATGATTATGATAACAACATAAGCCTACAAACATGTTTTCAACTAGGCATAATAACAAACATAGTTTAGTCATGTTCATAAAATTAATACAAGCTTACAAAGATGTTTGCTTTTGTCACTATCACAAAAGCATGATTTTTATACTTGAACTATAATGCCAATTCCAACATAACTTCATATGAATCATAATACTCAAATGGACCAAATTACACTAAAGATGACCATAGAATTATACATCATGTTGGCATAACAATAAATCGTAGACTTGCATGAATTTCAAATAAACTATTACAACATATAGTTGTTATTTTCAACATGAATCATATACTTGCAATTATCAAATGGGTGTTGTTAATAACTACCACAAACATGTAGTTTTCAATATGAATCATATGCTTGCATGAATCCCAATTAAAATTCCACAACATGTGGTTGTCAACATAAACCATATACTTGTATGAATCCAATCGTACACCATAGCATTGCCAAATCGTTTAGAATCAAAATAACATACAAATATAGGTTATTATTGCCACAATTCCATTTCGTTGTTAACTTCCAACGCAAATCGCATACTTGCAAATATCCAATCGTATACCATAATATTCCCAAATCGTTTAGCATCAAAGCAATGTACAAATATAGATTATTATCGCCACAATTCCATTTCTTACTTTACACAAATCAACACAATTATTTAATTCACATCGGAATAGCACTCTACTTACAACGTATGACGAATCTTCAATTCAGGAATCTGAATTCTGAATTTGGAGATGCATCCTTTGTTGTAGGCATTGCTTTGATTTGATTAACGTTGCTTTAAGCTTTCAAATTATCTCCTAATCGTCTCTCAATTTCTGACGGCTATTCCTAGTCTCTCCTCAGCAGCATGACGGCCTCATCTCCATTTTAGTTTGTGTGAATTAGGGTCAGTCTTAGGTCCTTTTTATAGAGTTTGTGAGTTGATTTAGACCATCGATGAAGCTTGGTTTAATAATAGCCGTTCGTTCAAAGGAAAGGCCAATCAGGAGCTGACACCTAGCCCTAGTGAAAAGGCAAGGCTCGGAAAATCGACCAAACACAGACCAGGCCAGCCCGAGTGGGCTGGGTTTGACCTGGCTCAAGGGCCAGGTCGACTCCCTAGTCGACCCCCAGGTCGACTCTAGAGTCGACCTGCCTGGGGCAGGTCGACACCCAGGTCGACTCCCAGGTCGACCTGGCCTGGCAGGTCGACCCTAAGGTCGACCTGGTGGGTTTGGGTGGGAATTTTCCCGCCTACTCTGATTGGGCTGAAATTCAAATCTGTTTTCGAAATTTTAATTTTCTGAAACCTCATCGGGCCATAATTTGGTCATACGGGCTCCGTTTTTCGAAAACTCGGACTCTATTTCGCGTATTTTTCCGAGACGAACGCAATGGCATATCCCGTTTCCCTTAATACTTTAATTTAAAATTTATTATACTTTAATTTGTGAATTTCACTGTTACAAAATACACGGGGTGTTACATTCTCCCCCACTTAAAAGGATTTCGTCCCGAAATCTTCAAGTTCAGGAAGAATGTACATCCTAACATCCAAACATCCATCTACTCATCCATCAAACACGAGCATCCACTGTCCTTAAAAGACTTCTAATGCTTCATGATAATATGCAAAGTGTGTGTGTACATGTACTTATCTAATGCAAAATCAGGCGGTCTACTGATTCAGTTGACCTCCTTAATGCGAATTATGTAAGTGCTATGAATCCATTATGTATGCAAATCCTTCTATTCATGATTCTACATGAGTGCACAATCATTCATACAAATGCAACATCCATATGACACATATTAAAGTTCAACCATATACGAATGCAAACATATATGCTTATGCAGTATGAAGTGATTGAGCCGATCTAAAACCTTGATTGTGCGTGTATATGCAACCACGAGCAACCACTAGTAATCACTTGCAACCACTTGCAATCATCATCCATAACATGTTTCAATTACATGTTTTCATCCAAAGGGTTTCTACCTAAAAGATAGGGTCTAGGAGATATACCTAAAAAGATAGATAAAAGCGCAACTTAAGGAAAAAGGAAAGATCAAAGATGTACCCTCGAAAAGAAAAGGGTAGGCTGCGCGTATTTTAGCTTTAGTTTCCCAAGTTGCATCTCCTTCGGCGTCGCTCCACTGAACTTTGACGAGCTGGACTTCGCGGTTGCGTAGCTTCTTCACTTCCTTTCCTAATATGCAGGTTGGAACTTTCCTTATGGTTGCTTCGCATTCCACTTCAGCTTCTTCTAGGATATTTGGCTCTACCACTTCAGCAGACTCATGTAGACATTTTCGTAGATGTGAAACGTGAAAGACGTTGTGAACTCCGGCCAATTTTTCGGGTAGCTCTAATCTATAGGCCATTTTCCCAATTTTCTCAATGATAGGGAATGGCCCTACGAACCTTGGTGCTAGCTTTCCTGTGGTTCCAAAACGAACAACGTTCCTTAGCGGAGATACCTTAAGAAAAACTCTGTCTCCAACCTCAAATTCAAAGTCGGTCCTCCTCTTGTCGGCGTAGGACTTTTGTCTGTCTTGGGCCGTCTTCATCCTTCTTTGTATTAAGTCTACTTTCTCTGAAGTCTCTCGGATCATATCTGGTCCAAGTATGAGCTTATCAGTAGACTCCCACCAACAAGTGGGCGATCGACACGGTCTTCCATATAAAGCTTCGAAGGGCGCCATTCCGATGGTTGCTTGATAGTTGTTGTTGTAGGAAAATTCTACCATAGGAAGATGGTCTTCCCACGTCCCTCCAAAGTCAAGGATGCACAGTCTTAAAAGGTCCTCCAAAATTCTGTTCACTTTTTCTGTTTGGCCGTCGGTTTGGGGATGATAGGCTGTGCTCAAGCATAACTGTGTGCCTACTGCTTCTTACAGACTCCGCCAAAACTCACTGGTGAAGATAGGGTCTCGGTCGCTAACAATGCTGGATGGTATTCCATGGAGTCGAACGATTTCCTTGAGGTAAAGAGATGCTAGGGATGAGGCAGTTCTTTTACTTTTGACAGGTAAAAAGTGGGCGCTTTTAGTAAGCCTATCCACTATTACCCAAATGCTAGTGTTGCCTCTCCTAGACCTAAGAAGCCCATCAACGAAGTCCATTGAGATGCTATCCCACTTCCACTGTGGGACCTCTAGAGGATGTAGCAGACCGCCAGGCTTTTTCTGTTCCGCCTTAACCTGTTGGCACACCATACACTTAGAAACGAATTCTGCCACGTTCTTCTTCATGCCATTCCAAAAGAAAGTTCTTTTTATGTCCTTGTACATTTTATCTCCGCCTGGGTGTATCGTCATCTTGGAGTGATGTGCTTCCTCGAGAACCTTCTTTACTAAATCCCTAGTCTGTGGGACGCAAAGTCTTCCGTCTCATCTTAGCCAACCCTTATCGTCGATGGAGTATCTGTTGAGGTGACTTGAAGTCTCACCCCTAATTAGCCTATCAATCGTCTCCACAAGCTGAGGGTCCTCGCGTTGTGTTGTCCCTATCGAGTCCACTAAAGTCGGGCGTACTTCGAGAGATGCTAGCAAGCCTGGTACAAAATCGGAGGAAGGCCTAAAGTCAAAGCTGGCTATAAACTCTAGGCTTTGTCTTTCAACAAACAGCGGGCTTAGGGTCAGTTTCTTTCGGCTCAACGCGTCTGCCACTACGTTGCCTTTGCCCGGAGTATAGGAGATCTCGAAATCATACGAGGCAAGAAACTCCATCCACCTCTTTTGCCTCAAGTTAAGGTCCTTCTGCGAGAAAAGGTATTTCAACTATTTATGGTTAGTGTAAAGTTCAAACTTCTCACCTAGGAGATAGTGTCGCCAAGACTTGAGTGCAAAGACTATGGCAGCTAACTCAAGATCGTGGGTCGGGTAGTTCCTTTCGTGCACTTTCAATTGTCTCCCGCCATAAGCTACTACCCTTCCTTCTTGCATTAAGACGGCGCCTAACCCTGTCCCACATGCATCTGTATAAACGGTGAACATCTTGCTTCCATCTGGCGACGTCAAAAGTGGGGCTGTTGTAAGAGCCCTTTTCAGTCGCTGGAAAGCAAACTCGCAATCCAAGTCCCAATTGAACACTAGATTCTTCTTGGTCAACTTTGTGAGCGGAGCTGAGATTTTCGCAAAATCCCTTATGAACTTTCGATAGAAACCTGCTAGTCCTAGAAAACTTCGGACCTCAGTTGCATTCCTTGGTGTCTTCCAATCCTGTACCGCCACTACCTTAGCAGGGTCCACTGCTAACCCTTGTTTGGATACTATGTGCCCAAGGAACCTCACTTCTTCTCTCCAAAAGTGGCATTTGGAGAATTTGGCTTTTAGCTGATGGACTCGTAGAGTTTCCATGATTTCCCTTAAGTGTTGAGCATGTTCCTCTTCACTCTTTGAGAAGATAAGGATATCGTCTACGAAGACCACTACGAACTTATTGAGGAAATTTCTGAATACCCTACTCATCAGGTCCACGAAGTAAGCAGGTGCATTTGTCAAGCCGAAAGGCATGACAAGCCATTCAAAGAAGCCGTCTGGGGTTCTGAATGCCGTTTTATCGATACTATCTTCAGCCACCCTTTACTGATGAAAACCGGTCGCTAAATCGAGTAGGGAGAAAACAGACGCTCCTACAAGCTGATCAAACAAATCGTCAATTCTGGGGAGAGGGTGCCTATTCTTTTTTGTTAGCTTGTTGAGCTCCCTATAGTCAACACATAGACGGAGTGAACCATCCGCCATTGTAGCGAACACCACTGGAGCGCCCCATTCTGAAATGCTCCTCCTAATGAACCCCTTTTCTAGAAGCTCTTTAATCTGTTTACTGAGCTCTTTCCTTTCCCGTGGTGCCATGTGTCTAACGGGCAATGCAACGGGCTTTGCATTATCTACAAGGTATATGCGGAAGTCTATCTCCCGCTTCGGAGGCAAGCCCTTCACCTCTTCGAAGACATCCGGATATTCCCGGACCACTCTAACCGATTGCAAATTTTCAACGGAGGCATCTAGCGATTCAAGGTAACTAAGCATAACCGCATACGAGGGATTACAAGAAATTTCCAAAGTATTACCGAGCTGGGTTAGGAGCCTAACAACCCTTTTCTCACAATCAAGGATGGCCCGATTACTGGATAGCCAATCCATGCCCAAAATCAAACCATATCCCGAAAAGCCCAAAACAAAGGCACTACACTTAAATTCTACGCTTAGAATAGAAATTTTCAATCCCAAACAGATCATAGACAAATGAGCTGGGCCCCCAATTGGGTTTGAAACAATTAAGGGGTCCTCTACCATACTAGTTTTTAGGTGCAGAGATTCTACTAAAGCAGACGAGATAAAGGAGTGTGATGCGCTAGAATCAAATAAAGTGAAAACGGGGTGATCATAAAGATAAACTACACTTTCTACAGAAGTATTTATACCTCGCTGTTGCAGAGGTGGCGCCTCTAGCACATGAACTTGTGCCTCTGAGGTGGATCCAACCCTCTGCCCCTGTCCTCGTTTCTTTGGGCAGTCCTTAGCCATGTGGCCTGTCTCACCGCAAGAAAAGCACCCACCATTCATCTTGGCCTTCTTTTTCCGGCAATGTTTTACTAAGTGCCCCACTTTGCCACAGAAATTACACTTCCTCTTCTCTTTGTTGCCTTTCCCGCCTTTCTTAAAGTTGTCTTCTTAGGCTGCGAACCCTCTTTCTTCCCTTGAGAGTTTTCTGCCTTTGTCTCCTTCTTGCCCTTATCCTCTTCGTTCAGCAACGCCATCTGTACCAACCTTTCATACGTAGCTCCCATGGGTATATGGGTCATGGACAAACTGTGTAATGGCTCATTCAACCCTTTGACAAAACAGAGAGCCTTCTTGTGCGGGGTGTTGACTAGGTCCAGTCCGAACCTAGCCAGCTCATCGACTGATTAACATACTCTTTGACTGTCTTGTTCCCTTGCTTAAGAAATAAGAATTTTTCCAACTGCAAACTCCTTTCCGCATATGAGAGAAATTTAGCCTCAAACCTTGCCGCAAAGTCCTCCCATGTTTCCACTGGTCTTTCTACATTAGTGACTTCCCACCAGTAGGAAGCCTCGCCCTTTAGTAGCCACACTGCCAGTTGTACTTTCTTCCTATCTTCTACCTCAAAGATGATGAATAAGTCCTCGGTTTCTTTCAGCCAATTTCTAGCTTCCACGAAGGACTCAGTTCCATGAAAATCCTTTCCTCCCATAGCTTTAAAATCTTTACATATCTTAGCAAAGGTGTTTCCCCGCGGAGGAGGTGGAGGAAGAGGTGCTGCTGCAGCTGGATGATTTCTTGCAGATGGGGGAGGAGGAACGGTAGGACCTGGCTGAGTGGCCCTTGCTTCCAAGAACCGTCTAAACCAACCAGGTATAGGTACACCCTCTGGCAAGTTAAGTTCTTCGGACATGCTGAAACAAAAAGGATAGATTCAAAACGAAGGATAAGAGATAGTTCCTATGGCCTTGGGGGGGGGGGGGGACTTTGCCTTTTAAAATTAAATAATATTTTATCTTAAAAATGCTTCTTTAAATTTCCTTTTTGAAAATAAATTTTCAAAACTTTTTATCTTATCTGGTAAACCTATGCTCTGATACCAAGTGAAACACCCCACCTCCGTTAGGGTCACTCTAAAAGGGAATGCCCTAATTTTGGTGGAGGTTTATAAGTATAAATCACAGATATACAAGACATATATAATAACACAAATTTTTGAACAGCGGAAAACAACAACTTTTATTTCATTAAAATACGTGTTACACCAACCATACCATAATTGTCTTACAATACTTCCAAAAACATAACATCTTCATAACTGTCTTGATTACATTATTTAAAGAAGCATAAAGAAAACATAAATAAACTGCAAAAGTCCCATAATTGCTGTCCAAAGCCATAGTCCAAAACGAAAAGATCCAAGCAATACATTCTTTCTCTTCAAGCTGGATATGAAGGCTGGTCAAGCTGCGGTATTCCCTCCCTGTGGACCTGGGGGGGGGAACGGAAGAAAAGAAGACGAAAGAAAAGTAGAGTCAGACATAAAGCCCGAGTATGTCTAGGACTATTCAGTCTATGAACAAAGAACTGGGTATGATAAGTATAAACTAGAAATGGGAAAGCACCATAAACTAAGTTAAGTTGTCTAGGGTCGAATATACTATCGTACCCCATATTAATCTCTGTACCCATATAAACTAGTTCCCAACAGGCACCCCATAATCAGGGTGAAGTGATCCATTTTTATGATGATCGGCTCCTACTCGCATAGTTACCTGTGTCTTACGGCCCCCGATGTTGTAGTTACCTATGCTGGTCCCACCATGGGGTGTATCAAGTCCCATGGTGGCGGCCTGACACAATCCTAGAATGCACAGGTATGCTACTAGTGCCCAGTGCCTTATTTTTCTACGTCGGAGTGTGTGCACGCCCGCACCCCGTTAGAACCTACACTGCTGCACCACCGCCGTCGATTTGACCTCTTACAGTCAGCCCAGTAATCATGCCCCACCCTGCCTAGTTTCAGGGTATCATGATACCTTGTAGGGTTACTGCTGAAAAGGGTCCCCCGCTACTAGGTTTTTCTATTTCTAGCCAACATGCTAAGTTGGTTAAGTGTTTTATAAACCTAACCCCCAATCAGTCTGTTTAGTTTAGCATGTTCCATTTTGATTAAGTCTTAATTCACTTAATCCTATCAATCCTGACTCAGCCTTAATTGTCTTATTAAAGCCTTGACCTCTCACATTAGACAGGTATTGTTGTGGCTGCCTGTTGCCGGTTGGGTCCGGGCAGTCTTACGCCACAACTCAGTCTAACCTCGGGTCCTTATTGGGCTCCGTGTTTAACCACCCACATTGGATAGGTATTGTTGTGACTACTGGACAGCCGGGCGGTTCCGGGCAGGTTTACATCACAACTCAATCCAACCTCGGGTTAAACACATCGTATTTTCTACATTTACATATTTTGTCTCTTTTCTTTTTATATGTAAATATTTGCGGCCCATTATTCAAATTCATCGTTATTGATTAAGATTTATTAATGCCACTTAATTGTTTTTCAAGGTTGTTGGCATGCGTCAAACATGCCAACACATATGTTCTATATTTTAGCCCAAACGTCATTACCCCCGTTTTATACGTTCGCTCCAATGTAAGGTGTGTTGGGTTTAACACTTAAACCCAATTTAGCCATATGAAAAGGGGAGGCTTATAACATGGTGTTTATAAGGTAACATAAAAAGGGGAGTGTGAACGCATGAACTTGCAACATAACGACTCAATTAACATAAGGTAGGCACATGTAAACTTGCAATTGTAACAACATATAATACAAGCAATACTTAGACATGAATCATTCTATTCACATAATCATGGTATAAACAAAACATGAATCATTCTATTCATGTAGTCATGGCATAAATAATACTTAAACATGAACCATTCTAATCATATAATTATGGCATAATCATAATTGAACATGAGTCCTTCTATTCATATAGTCATGGCATAAACATAATTGAACATGAATCCTACTATTCATATAATCATGGTTTTTATCCTATCTATGTAACTTGCAAGTGGGATGTAATTCTAGTGTAATTCTAATGTAACTTATGTGTCACATATATTATCATATGATTATGATAACAACATAAGCCTACATACATGTTTTCAACTAGGCATAATAACAAACATAGTTTAGTCATGTTCATAAAATTAATACAAGCTTACAAAGATGTTTGCTTTTGTCACTATCACAAAAGCATGATTTTTATACTTGAACTATAATGCCAATTCCAACATAACTTCATATGAATCATAATACTCAAATGGACCAAATTACACTAAAGATGACCATAGAATTATACATCATGTTGGCATAACAATAAATCGTAGACTTGCATGAATTTCAAATAAATTATTACAACATATAGCTGTTATTTTCAACATGAATCATATACTTGCAATTATCAAATGGGTGTTGTAAATAACTACCACAAACATGTAGTTTTCAATATGAATCATATGCTTGCATGAATCCCAATTAAAATTCCACAACATGTGGTTGTCAACATAAACCATATACTTGTATGAATCCAATCGTACACCATAGCATTGCCAAATCGTTTAGAATCAAAATAACATACAAATATAGGTTATTATTGCCACAATTCCATTTAGTTGTTAACTTCCAACGCAAATCGCATACTTGCAAATATCCAATCGTATACCATAATATTCCCAAATCGTTTAGCATCAAAGCAACGTACAAATATAGATTATTATCGCCACAATTCCATTTCTTACTTTACACAAATCAACACAATTATTTAATTCACATCGGAATAGAACTCTACTTACAACGTATGACGAATCTTCAATTCAGGAATCTGAATTCTGAATTCTGAATTCTGAATTTGGAGATGCTATCCTTTGTTGTAGGCGTTGCTTTGATTTGATTAACGTTGCTTTAAGCTTTCAAATTATCTCCTAATCGTCTCTCAATTTCTGACGGCTATTCCTAGTCTCTCCTCGGCAGCATGACGACCTCATCTCCATTTTAGTTTGTGTGAATTAGGGTTAGTCTTAGGTCCTTTTTATAGAGTTTGTGAGTTGACTTAGACCGTCGATGAAGCTTGGTTTAATAATAGCCGTTCGTTCAAAGGAGAGGCCAATCAGGAGCAGACACCTAGCCCTAGTGACAAGGCAAGGCTCAGAAAATCGACCAAACACAGACCAGGCCAGCCAGGGTGGGCTGGGTTCGACCTGGCTCAGGGGCCAGGTCGACTCCCCAGTCGACCCCCAGGTCGACTCTAGAGTCGACCTGCCTGGGGCAGGTCAACACCTAGGTCGACTCCCAGGTCGACCTGGCCTGGCAGGTCGACCCTAGGGTCGACCCCCAGGTCGACCTGGTGGGTTTGGGCGGGAATTTTTCCGCCTACTCTGATTGGGCTGAAATTCAAATCTGTTTTCGAAATTTGGATTTTCTGAAACTTCATCGGGCCATAATTTGGTCATACGGGCTCCGTTTTTCGAAAACTCGGACTCTATTTCGCGTATTTTTCCGAGACGAACGCAATGGCATATCCCGTTTCCCTTAATACTTTAATTTAAAATTTATTATACTTTAATTTGTGAATTTCACTGTTATAAAATACACGAGGTGTTACAGAAATATTTATAAAACATTTACAAATAAAACAGAAAGAGAAATATTTGTAAAATATTTACAAATTAATCAGAAAGAGAAATACTGGTAAATTGTTTATAAATAGAGTTATAAAAGCGAAATGTTTATTTAGAAAATAAATAGAGTTATAAAAAGGATTTACTGGGAAATGAAAAGAAGGTCATATAAGGAAATATTTGGCAAATGAATAGAATTATAAATCAGGAAAGTTTAGACCCGTGCTTCGCACATGGATATAACATGATATGGATTTAAAACAAAGATTTGAAATAGAATCTATTCTAAGCGATAAATTAGGAAGATAAATTTATAAATAATATTTTATAAATTAAATGAAATGTTATCATTAGATAAATAGAATATATAAGTCAGGACTTATATAGAGAAATAAGAATTGATTTCGACATCGATATTTAAGATTGATATGGACGAAGAATTAGTCGATTAAGAGTTAATCAGTTAGAGTAATCGATTAGAGTAATCGATTAGAGTTAATTGAATTAGAGTTAATTGATTAGAGTTAATCAAATTAGAGTAATTGATTAGAGTTAACCTGTTAGATTTGTAACAACCCGGAAATGCGAGCCAATTTAAAAAATTTATTTGGCAATTTTAGCGAATTTTGAACATTTAAAAATGAATTATTTTAAATATTATCAACGAGAAATTGATTTTGAATAGGAATAGAACGTGCATAGTTATTTAGATCGTCGTTAGAATATAAATAATTATACATAATTATAAAAGGAATTGAAAATGGCGCGGTAGTTCGATAATTCGATTTCAAATTTCAATTGAACATACCGAGTGCAAAATAAGCCGTATTTTAGCGAAACCAATAAGAATAGAATCTAATTGAGAATATATTTCCAACGAATGTGAAAAATTGAAATTTCATAGCGGGAATCAAAAGATACGTCCAGTAGAAAATTCAAAATAGTCGCATTGGAATTCAGGCCCTTAAAAATGGGAATTTTGCAAACAACCTCGGATTTCGACGAAACCACTTTTGTTAGATCCGCGATGTCAAGTTATTGCTAGGTTTCAAATTTCATAATTTTTCGAATCAACATGTGGGCGTGGCACAGGAAAATGAGTTTGACCAGTTTTTGTTGATTTTAATCGACTGGAAAATGGCCATTTTTCTAATGGTCTCAGAATTCAATGAAATTAGTTTTGTTAGGACCGTATCGTCAATACGAAGCTAGAAAATATTTTTCGAGAATTTTTCTAGTTAGTTTGTGACCCCGGTAAATTGAAATGTGCATTCAAATTTAATATATTGAGTTATATGTTGATTTTGATGAAAACTGATCGAAGCGATCGATTTAGCCTGCGATACATATCCCATTGTGTTCGGAATGGGGGTAATTAGCTATGGACGACAGGCGGTGGGCCTCGTTTAGAGGTCGAATAAAAAAGTCAACTTTTTGAAAATAAAATAATAAAAAAACCTCAGTCTCTCTCCTATATTCCTCTCAACCCCCCCCGTTCATTTCACAATTGAAATAAAAAAAAAGATGAAGAGGGGGTGGAGCGCCGTCGCTCCTCCCATCGGAGCGCCACCGCGCCTTAGGGCGGCGCAGCCGACCTCCACCCCTCCCTCGCCTCTCTCTCCCCCAACGCGAACCACCACGCCCCGAAACCCCACGTCGAGCCACCCAAATCGCCCGCCGCTCCCTTCCTTCCCCATCGCATCCTCCTACGCCTCCACCCCCGTGACCGCAGCCTCCCCCATCCTCGCGTCGGCCTCTCCTCTTCCCGAGCCCCTCCCTTGTAACACCCCGTAATTCTACAACACTAGAATTCACAAATCAAGGCAGAATTAAAATTTAAAATCAAAATCAAGGGAAACGGGCTGCGCCATTGCGTTCGTCTCGAAATTCTGCATGAAAACAAGTCCGAGTTTGCGTAAATCGGAGTCCGTATGAGGGAGATATGGCCTCCGGAAGATTCAGCGAAGTTCAAATTTCAAAACAGGGCAGAAAAGGAGTTCAAATTCGAAAAATAGACCCAGATTGGGCTTGGCGGGAATTTTCCCGCCCAAGGCACCCAGGTCGACTGGGTAGTCGACCTGGGGGTCGACCCCCCTGCTTTTTCCTGTTTTCTGCACCTGGTTCGTTCTTCTGTATTCGGACACCAACCTGACCAGATTCGTTGACTTCTACACTATATAAACAGCCCTAGACTCCTTCTCTATTCACAATTCTTCTCTACCCTTATGCTGCAAAGATTCTTGGCAAACATGGCTTCTTCTCCTCCTCTTAATTAAATAATAAATAGAATAATATATAAAATAAATCAAGACAACGAAGTGCTGTTCAAGTTTTTCAAAATGAGGTTCAAATCAAGATTAAAGCTTCAAGATAAGAATCAAAGGCTAGCTCAAACGGTTTCTAGCAACATCGCACAAATCATAGCAACGCCATCTTTCTATTCTAGTCTAATATCTGTAAGTCAGTTATTTCTAGATTTGAACGTTTTCTCTATTCGTGACATGAAATTAAAGGAATAAAAGAATATGCCAAATCTTTCTATTCGAACCTGTTCTTATATCTTTGGACCTAATTAAGAACTGTTATGATTTGATGACCAATTAGGCATTGCCTATGACTATGAACATTGCCTATGACTATGAACATTGCCTATGACTATGAACATTGCCTATGACTATGGACATTGCCTTTGATTAGAAAACATAAATAATTGCCTATGACATAACAAGGACATCTGTGATTAAGCACCTATGATTCATGCCTAGGAAAGTGTTGCTTAAGTTCTGTTATTATGAGATTGGGTCTAAACCCGATTATTTATTCTGCCTGTCCTTGGTTTTCTTTGGTTTTAGACCATGGGAATTTACCTATTAAGTTAGGTCTACCCATGTTCTTGAACCTGCGTCTCTATTCTGTCTATCCTTGGTTTTAGACCTAGGGAATTTACCTATTAAGTTAGGTCTACCCATGTTCTTGAACCTACGTCGTTATTCAAACCTTTTATGCCAGTTATTATGTCCATCCTTTTTCATAGCATCTTGGGTTCATTCCCTATTTTCTACGAGTCTAGATTTATCCATAATCTAGATTGAATCGCAATTATACGAACGGTGGGAATACGATTTGGGCATAATGTGAAATGTACTAAAAACATAGTTATAAACTTGGAATTTGGCATAAATTGGGAACATGAATTATGGCATGTTCATAGAAATACAAATTGGATAAATGTAACATGAATTATAGGATGTGTAATTTGAATCTAGTATTCACTTGTAAATCTAGCATTTACATGAGTTATGAACTAGAATAATAATTCTAGTTTGAGGTGAACTGTAATTAGAATGTTAAATCAGGATTGGATTAGCTAATTTGGCATAATAAGTATATTGGTATAAATTTGAAATTGGCCATAATTGGGAATAACCGTCAGGTTTGACAAAATCATGGTTAGTGACACTTAATTGGTATAGTTTACATACCAAAAGGCATAAATATGATATAGAGGGGAAAATGGGCCATAAGAATAAATGTTGATAGTTAACATTAAAAGAGTAATTGGGAAATAAGTAAATTAGGATTAATTTACTTATAGAATTTGTCCTAAATGAGGAAATGTTAATTTAGACAAATTAAAGGTTTATTAACGACATCTCTTTTAATGGTACACCAGAAAGTTCTAGGGTGACAGAGACGATAGTGTCTAGGCTTGGGTTTGGAAAATACAAGTTTCCTGCTCTCCCTGGCTATCCCTAACTGATCCGACGGACGGGATGGTTACTTTCAAAACCTGATTTGAAAATTTACCAAAACCCTTCTGAACTTAGTAAACACGAATATGCCTAACCCGAGGTTAGACTGAGTTGCGATGTAAACCTGCCCGGAACCAACCGGCACATCTAGTAATCGCAACAATATCTGTCTAATGTGAGTGGTAGCGGCTTTAATTTATTTAGTTAAAGCTAGAACAAGAATGGTAGGGTTAAGTTAACTAAGACACTTAACCAATTCAACAAGATAACCAAACTGATGGGTGGGGTTAGGTTCATACAGACACAGTTAAGCTAGAATGGGAGGGTTAAGTCTATAGGAACACTTAACCAACTTAACACAGTCAAGCTAGAATGGGAGGGCTAAGTCCATAGGGACACTTAACCAACTTATGGCAATAATACCAGATTTGTAGGGGTTAAGTAACTAAGAAAACACTTAGCCAAACTAACATGTTAACTAGACTAGAAAGTGGGGTTAAGTAAAGTTGATACACTTAGCCAAATTAACATGTTAACTAGACTAGAGGTTGGGGGTTAAGTAAATACACTTAGCCAATTTGATAAATTATCTGGGCTAGACCGTAGGGTTAAGTAAACTTGAACACTTAACCATCAGATTGTGATAAAAGAATAGGGTTAAGTCTAAACATGAAGGGATAATACTTAACCATTAATAACATGTTAGTTAAGACAGACGGGCAAGGTTAAGTTAAAAAGGAACACTTAACCAATACAGGGTGAATGGGTAGGGTTAAGAAATAAGAAATACCCAACCAATATAACTTGGTTTGTGGTGGGGTTAAGTCAACATGAATTACTGATAACACTTAACCAGTATAACAGGATGAATGAAGAGGGTTAAGTTGGCTTGAATTGACTAATGACACTTAACCAATCCAAATTGACGGGAAAGGGAACTAAGTAGTAAACCTTAGTTAAGAAAACAACGATTCTGGAAACTAAGTGGTAAATCTTAGTTAGTAAAACTAAGTAGTAATTCTTAGTATAACACGTGAAGGAGCGAATGTCCGTCTGAGTAGGAAGAAGGCTCCAACAAATTGGGTTACGAAGCCCGAGGCTTCGAGGGGACATGAGGGTACTCTTGGTTTCCCTCTGTGAGGCTGCAGATGATCCTCCTGGGCTCACAGAGGTTAAGGTTTGCATAGAAGAACCAGGGGTATGCCTTGGTTGCAATATATGGCAACCTAAAGACTAGGATGGACCGGCATGATTTGGCGAGAAAACGGTAGCCCTGTGATAGCAACTCGTCGTCTACCATCCATCTTGAGTCAATCGAGATACGTGAAGCGGAAAGGCGGAGAACTCCAAAAGACCATATACTTGCTATCTAGTTATGGGTGAGGATGGCCATAGGATAGAGGGGCACCGTGGGCCGGCGTATAGTTCTCATTTTACAAGGTGTGCCTTTCATTAGTTGAGGGAGGGGTCAAATTGGACCATAGCCATTGGAATAAAAACAGACCTTAGCACCTGCATCGACAGATATCTGAAAGCTCCCGACCGAGTTCTGTATTCCTTGATTTGCCCTGTCACAGGACTCGGACCGCACATTACAGGACATGTGCATCTAGACAAGCGATAACGATTCGCGATACATGCGTGGGGAAGTATAGGAACATATACCACTCTAGGTGGTGTGTCCTAGACTTGGGGGCATCGTTCGATAGGTAGCATAATCCCTAGTTGGACTAGGTGGCATAAATCCTGAATCCGAGAAGCGTTCAGCAGATAGCGTAAACTCTAGTTAAACCTAGAAAGCACTTGATAGAAAACCCTAGATTTGATCTAGGTAATAAATAATGAATGTATGCCGGAAGGCAATAGAAAATACAGGGATTGGGATCGCGTTACCGTTACTAGTTGGGACACTAGTTAGGTGGTGCAGAGATATAGAAACCAGTATAACAAGGAAATAGCGAAGCGGCGAAAGTATTAGAGCATATCCAGTTTATCTTATCTTAGCATATCTTGTGATTACCTTGTCTAATCTTGTTGATCCTATCGTCATGGTGTAATCTTGTATTCAGTTAATTCATGTCGTTTTGTTTTTCCATGTTCACATGCTAGAAGTTACTGTACTTACTCAGGCTTTATGTCTGACTCTGTTTTTCTTTCGTCTTCTTTTCTTCTGTTTCCCCCCTCCCCCCCCCCCCCCAAGGTAGTAAAGGAGGGAATAGTTTAGCTCAGGTTAAATTGGACTGCCACTCTTTCCCAGCTTGAAGATTTGTCGAAGTTCGCTTGGATTCTCTTTTCAGATGCTATGGCTGGCTCTTGCTGAAATCGGGGAATATAAATGTTGTTTTTTTTATGCTTCTTTATTTTGTAAGACAGATGGTACTCTGATATTGTAAAGAAACCATTGTACAAAATATTTTATCAATAAAGCAAAGTTTTATTTTTCGCTGTTTAATTTCTGTCTGTCTTGTAATTTATCTGCATCTTTTACCCTAAATGCTCCACAGAACTTAGTGCATTCCCTTTGTGAGTGACACTAACGGAAGTGGGGTGTTACGCGTGGTATCAGAGCTGAAGGTTACCAGATCAGATAAAGGATTTGAAAAATTATTTTCAAAACAGTTTTTAAAGAAGCATTTTCAAGAGAAAAGATTTGTTTTAAAGACATATTCCCCAAAGCCATACGCACTATCTTCTCTTCCTCTGTTTAAAATTCTTGTCTCCTTCTTTATTGAGTCTCTGGGGCTCCTGGCTTTCTGGGAGGTAACCTCATCGAAGAGCAAAGTAGTACCCGGCTTCCATCCATAGCCGTTGTTGTTTCATCTACGGGCAGTGTTCTTTCGAAGCTTATAGGGTTTTCTGGACGATGGAGGCAGATTTCGAGAGATTTGTCAATATGACTACACACGGAAGGGGATGAGGAGTTTGGCTAAGGAGCATAACCCTAGGATGAGGAATTCATGGATGTAGACTTAGCACACGAAGGAGGAAGAAATTATAAAACCTAAGACAAGAGGAAGTATCTTTACTAGGGTATGATAGGGCATATACTTAAGGACAAGGGCAAGAACGAGGAACAAGGTTTTCAGAAGGACAAGTACATGCTTTCGCCACCAAGCATACCTAGGAGAAAGGTAGTCCGGTTGGAAGAGTCTAGTTTTCTGTTCGTACTATTTCCTTAGGTTCTAGCGCTTCTCATTTGTTCGTATCCACTTCCATAGTTGGGTCTCTGCACCATAGTACTTGTATAGTAGAAAGATCCCACTAGAGTCTCAAATCCAATTGGCGGTCCGACCAATTTATTTTTGGCTAGTAGGGATTTGAGAATAACTATCGAGTTTGCTTATGTCATCTCACGTCGATCGTCTAAATTCGGAGGAGATATTCCTTGGGTGCTTGTCTGATATTGGTTTAGGCCTTTGGGGCTTGTACTTGAGGAATATCGAGTTCGACTAGGATGGTTTGCGTGAGAGATGAATAGTTGTGACAGGCACTCTAAAAAGCACGTAGTGACCTTTCGACTCTTATAGTTATGGCATGGAGGATAAGAGGGAAACCTCTAATCATCTTAGTACATACACTTAGTACCGTGATTGACATCTGTTTATTTTGGAAATGGAGAACCGGAACTTCAAAATCGTGAAGTTAAATTAGTTAAGATACAGTGGAGTAAAGCTCAAGAAGGCTAGATACTAGCATCATACCCTTTTTCCTTAAGAGTGCATCCTTGATTTCTTTTGTTTGCAGGAGCTTTACGCATAATTATCTCTCTCTTTCCAAAGTATATCCTCTAGGACGTATCATCGATCCTTAGGTAGAAGCCAATGGATGTAAACATGTATTTGAAACATGTTATGGTTGATTGGTTGCAAGTGGTTGCGAATGGTTGCTCGTGAATGCATATGCGTACATATTAGACACTAGATCAAGTTCGGACGCTTTCATCTTGCATTTACAGATATGTATTTGTTTGTAAGTTGAAATTGATATGTTATCATATGGATGTAGCATATGGATGAATGGCTGTGCACGCATATAGTATTTACATAACTAGGGATGCTTGCATACATGGTTGGACGCATGACACTTACATGACTCGCATTAAGGAGGTCGACTGAATCAGTAGACCGCCTGATTTTACAGTAGATAAAGACATATACACACACTATGCATATGAACATGAAAGCATTAGAAAACTTTTAAGGACAGTGGATGCCTGTGAGTGAATGGTTGAGTAGATGGGTGATTGGATGGTAGGACACATTCTTCCTAACTTGAAGATTTCGGGGACGAAATCCTTTTAAGTGGGGGAGAATGTAACACCCCGTAATTCTACAACACTAGGATTCACAAATAAAGGCAGAATTAAAAGTTAAAATCAAAATCAAGGGAAACGGGCTGTGCCATTGCGTTCGTCTCGGAATTCTGCATGAAAACGAGTCCGAGTTTGTGTAAATCGGAGTCCGTATGAGGGAGATATGGCCTCCGGAAGATTCAGCGAAGTTCAAATTTCAAAACAGGGCAGAAAAGGAGTTCAAATTCGAAAAATAGACCCAGATTGGGCTGGGCAGGAATTTTCCCGCCCAAGGCACCCAGGTCGACTGGGTAGTCGACCTGGGTCACCCAGGTCGACTAGGTAGTCGACCTGGGGGTCGACCCCCCTGCTTTTTCCTGTTTTCTGCACCTGGTTCGTTCTTCTGTATTCGGACGCCATCCTGACCAGATTCGTTGACTTCTACACTATATAAACAGCCCTAGACTCCTTCTCAATTCACAATTCTTCTCTACCCTTATGCTGCAAAGATTTTTGGTGAACATGACTTCTTCTCCTCCTCTTAATTAAATAATAAATAGAATAATATATAAAATAAATCAAGACAACGAAGTGCTGCTCAAGTTTGTCAAAAAGAGGTTCGAATCAAGATTAAAGCTTCAAGATAAGAATCAAAGGCTAGCTCAAACGGTTTCTAGCAACATCGCACAAATCATAGCAACGCCATCTTTCTATTCTAGTCTAATCTCTGTAAGTCAGTTATTTCTAGATTTGAACGTTTTCTCTATTCGTGACATGAAATTAAAGGAATAAAAGAATATGCCAAATCTTTCTATTCGAACCTGTGCCTATATCTTTGGACCTAATTAAGAACTGTTTTGATTCGATGACCAATTAGGCATTGCCTATGACTATGAACATTGCCTATGACTATGAACATTGCCTATGACTATAGACATTGCCTATGACTACGAACGTTGCCTATGACTGTGACTGTGACTATGAGGATTATTTCCTTGACTAAACCTATGCCTTTGATTAGAAAACATAAACTATTGCCTATGACACAACAAGGACATCTGTGATTAAGCACCTATGATTCATGACTAGGAAAGTGTTGCTTAAGTTCTGTGATTATGAGATTGGGTCTAAACCCGATTATTTATTCTGCCTGTCCTTGGTTTTCTTTGGTTTTAGACCATGGGAATTTACCTATTAAGTTAGGTCTACCCATGTTCTTGAACCTGCATCTCTATTCTGTCTATCCTTGGTTTTATACCTTGGGAATTTACCTATTAAGTTAAGTTTA
This sequence comes from Allium sativum, assembly GCA_030737875.1. Classification (NCBI taxonomy): domain Eukaryota; kingdom Viridiplantae; phylum Streptophyta; class Magnoliopsida; order Asparagales; family Amaryllidaceae; genus Allium; species Allium sativum. The sequence goes on along the minus strand of CM060909.1, from coordinate 250,386,004 downwards.
CCCATGCTCTTGAACCTACGTCGTTATTCAAACCTTTTATGCCAATTATTATGTCCATCCTTTTTCATAGCATCTTGGGTTCATTCCCTATTTTCTACGAGTCTAGATTTATCCATAATCTAGATTGAATTGCAATTATACGAACGATGGGAATACGATTTGGGCATAATGTGAAATGTAATAAAAACATAGTTATAAACTTGGAATTTGGCATAAATTAGGAACATGAATTATGGCATGTTCATAGAAATACAAATTGGATAAATGTAACATAAATTATAGGATGTGTAATTTGAATCTAGTATTGACTTGTAAATCTAGCATTTACATGAGTTATGAACTAGAATAATAAGTCTAGTTTGACGTGAACTATAATTAGAATGTTAAATCAGGATTGGATTAGCTAATTTAGCATAATAAGTATATTGGTATAAATTTGAAATTGGCCATAATTGGGAATAACCGTCAGGTTTAGAAAAATCATGGTTAGTGACACTTAATTGGTATAGTTTACATACCAAAAGGCATAAATATGATATAGAGGGGAAAATGGGCCATAAGAATAAATGTTGATAGTTTACATTAAAAGAGAAATTGGGAAATAAGTAAATTAGGATTAATTTACTTATAGAATTTTTCCTAAATGAGGAAATGTTAATTTAGACAAATTAAGGATTTATTAACGACATCTCTTTTAATGGTACACCAGAAAGTTCTAGGGTGACAGAGAGGATAGTGTCTAGGCTTGGGTTTGGAAAATACAAGTTTCCTGCTCTCCCTGGCAATCCCTAACTGATCCGACGGACGGGATGGTTACTTTCAAAACCTGATTTGAAAATTTACCAAAACCCTTTTGAACTTAGTAAACACGAATATGCCTAACCCGAGGTTAGACTGAGTTGCGATGTAAACCTGCCCGGAACCAACCTGTACATCCAGTAATCGCAACAATATCTGTCTAGTGTGAGTGGTAGCAGCTTTAATTTATTTAGTTAAAGCTAGATCAAGAATGGTAGGGTTAAGTTAACAAAGACACTTAACCAATTCAACAAGATAACCAAACCGATGGGTGGGGTTAGGTTCATACAGACACAGTTAAGCTAGAATGGGAGGGTTAAGTCTATAGGAACACTTAACCAACTTAACACAGTCAAGCTAGAATGGGAGGGCTAAGTCCATAGGGACACTTAACCAACTTATGGCAACAAGATCAGATTTGTAGGGGTTAAGTAACTAAGAAAACACTTAGCCAAACTAACATGTTAACTAGACTAGAAAGTGGGGTTAAGTAAAGTTGACACACTTAGCCAAATTAACATGTTAACTAGACTAGAGGTTGGGGGTTAAGTAAATACACTTAGCCAATTTGATAAGTTATCTGGGCTAGACCGTAGGGTTAAGTAAACTTGAACACTTAACCATCAGATTGTGATAAAAGAATAGGGTTAAGTCTAAACATGAAGGGATAATACTTAACCATTAATAACATGTTAGTTAAGACAGACGGGCAAGGTTAAGTTAAAAAGGAACACTTAACCAATACAGGGTGAATGGGTAGGGTTAAGTAATAAGAAATACTTAACCAATATAACTTGGTTTGTGGTGGGGTTAAGTCAACATGAATTACTGATAACACTTAACCAGTATAACAGGATGAATAAAGAGGGTTAAGTTGGCTTGAATTGACTAATGACACTTAACCAATCCAAATTGACGGGAAAGGGAACTAAGTAGTAAACCTTAGTTAAGAAAACAACGATTCTGGAAACTAAGTGGTAAATCTTAGTTAGTAAAACTAAGTAGTAATTCTTAGTATAACACGGGAAGGAGCGAATGTCCGTCTGAGTAGAAAGAAGGCTCCAACAAATTGGGTTACGAAGCCCGAGGCTTCGAGGGGACGTGAGGGTACTCTTAGTATCCCTCTGTGAGGCTGCAGATGATTCTCCTGGGCTCATAGAGGTTAAGGTCTGCGTAGAAGAACCAGGGGTATGCCTTGGTTGCAATATATGGCAACCTAAAGACTAGGATGGACCGGCGTGATTCGACGAGAAAACGGTAGCCCTGTGATAGCAACTCGTCGTCTACCATCCATCTTGAGTCAATCGAGATACGTGAAGCGGAAAGGCGGAGAACTCCAAAAGACCATATACTTGCTATCTAGTTATGGGTGAGGATGGCCATAGGATAGAGGGGCACCGTGGGCCGGCGTATAGTTCTCATTTTACAAGATGTGCCTTTCATTAGTTGAGGTAGGGGTCAAGTGGGACCATAGCCACTGGAATAAAAATAGACCTTAGCATCTACATAGGCAGATATCTGAAAGCTCCCGACCGAGTTCTGTATTCCTTGATTTGCTCTGTCACAGGACTCGGACCGCACATTACAGGACATGTGCAACAAGACAAGCGATAACGATTCGCGATACATGGGTGGGGAAGTATAGGAACATATACCACTCTAGGTGGTGTGTCCTAGACTTGGGGGCATCGATCGACAGGTAGCATAATCCCTAGTTGGACTAGGTGGCATAAATCCTGAATCCGAGAAGCGTTCAGCAGATAGCGTAAACTCTAGTTAAACCTAGAAAGCACTTGATAGAAAACCCTAGATTTGATCTAGGTAATAAATAATGAATGTATGCCGGAAGGCAATGAAAAATACAGGGATTGGGATCACGTTACTGTTACTAGTTGGGACACTAGTTAGGTGGTGCAGAGATATAGAAACCAGTATAACAAGGAAATAGCGAAGCGGCGAAAGTATTAGAGCGTATCCAGTTTATCTTATCTTAGCATATCTTGTGATTACCTTGTCTAATCTTGTTGACCCTATCGTCATGGTGTAATCTTGTATTCAGTTAATTCATGTCGTTTTGTTTTTCCATGTTCACATGCTAGAAGTTACTGAACTTACTCAGGCTTTATGTCTGACTCTGTTTTTCTTTCGTCTTCTTTTCTTCCGTTTCCCCCCTCCGCCAGGTAGTAAAGGAGGGAATAGTTTAGCTCAGGTTAAGTTGGACTGCCACTCTTTCCCAGCTTGAAGATTTGTCGAAGTTTGCTTGGATTCTCTTTTCAGATGCTATGGCTGGCTCTTGCTGAAATCGGGGAATATAAATGTTTTTTTTATGCTTCGTTATTTTGTAAGACAGATGATACTCTGATATTGTAAAGAAACCATTGTACAAACTATTTTATCAATAAAGCAAAGTTTTATTTTCCGTTGTTTAATTTCTGTCTGTCTTGTAATTTATCTGCATCTTTTACCCTAAATGCTCCACAGAACTTGGTGCATTCCCTTTGTGAGTGACACTAACGGAAGTGGGGTGTTACATCCCTCTTGCATAAAAAACCCGCCGCCCCTTTCTTCCCTAGCGCCACCAGCACCACCCCACTGTCCCAGAGCCACCGCGACCTCCCCAGCGAGCCTCCCTGCACCTAGTCAGCGCCGATGGCGGGCCATCCAGTGTTAAAGACTCGATTTTTACACAAAAAGTGAGTTTTTAATTTTGTTTAATTTATTTAGGTCGATAAAAATCTGATTTCGTATGTAATGTTTATATTAGTAAGACTAGATTTTTATCCATATAAAGATGATATTTTTAGTCATGTAAAGATTATATTTTTATAAATATAAAGACGAGATCTTATATGAATAGCATAGTAAAAACATGATTCTTATTATATGTGAAATAATATATAAAATATGATTTTTAACATTAAAAATATTCGATTTTTAATAGTGAAAAGGTAGGATTTTTAAGATGAAAAGTTATGGTTTTTAGTGATAGAAACGATATGATTTTCTTGACAAGAAGAATTGATTTTTACCAAAAGAAAAACTATATCTTTAAAGTATAAAGATTATATTTTTATATTTGAAAAGGCGAAATTTTTATATTTGAAAAGGCGAAATATTTATATTTGAAAGGGCGAAATCTTTATACAGAGAATGGTGTGATAAAAATATAATCTTTATTATATGAACATCGATGTAAAAATAGAGTTTTTATCGATATAGTATCGTTGTAAAAATAGAGTTTTTTTTATCTATATAATATCGTTGTAAAAATAGAATTTTTATCTATATAGCATCGATGTAAAAATAGAATTTTTATCTATATAGTAGCGGTGTCAAAATAGAATTTTTATAAACATAGTAACAATATAAAAATGTGATTTTATATATGTCGCGAATACGGGCAACGAAAGTGGCAAAAGGCGAGAATAGTGATGACTTCTACATTTGAAGTGTCGTGGAGTTGGGATAGCTTTGGTGAGAATTTCTCACTTTAAATTTCTTTTCTAGTTTTAAATTATATACTAGGATGGAGACGGTGCTTAGTAGCACCCGACACCCGTCGTCCACAAACCATGGACGGCTTGTATGCTAGTTTGATGTGTTGTGAAATTTGTTTGTGATGTTGATGTGAAATCGATAATAAAATGTAGATGGTTGAAATAAATTAATTATCATTAAAAATATAATTTTTAACGTGAATATGAATATAGTGAATGTGAATAAATAAATGTTTATAAACAAATCGGCCGATTTGTTTATATACATTGATTTGACGGATATTGATTGGGACGATAAATTTTACACATCGCCCAACTGCACAAATAAAATATGTGTTTGATTGTTTGAAACCCCACACGGGTGTTGGGATGATATTTCGCGTACACTAATCCCAATTATTTAATTGTATGTCGATCGATTGGTCGACAGGCTGTGTAAGCGTTAATTATTTATATTTAATGCTTATGCAGTTGTGTAGTGCACTTTGGATGATGGTTGATTGGTTATCGTTGCAATTATATAAATATGTTGTATGGAACCCATATAATTTACGTTATATGGTGATTGATTGGGCCTCATTCCAACTGGGAAAATAAAGAATATTAGACTATAAAAATAGTCATGTGTTGAAACTATTCATGTGTTGAGTAAAATATTTTAACAATAAAATTTACATCTTTATCATAGTTAAAATTAGAATCTACTTTACGGTTGGAGTCTAATTAAAAATCAAACGATAGATACCATAATTTTATAAAATATATTACATAACAAAAATAGTTGTGTGTTGACAGTACTCATGTGTTGAGATTAGTCATGTGTTGAAGGAAATATAGATTCATGTGTTGAATAGAATAAATATTCATTTGTTGAATAGAATAACGAATTTATTGAGATGTATAAAGCCGTGTTGATTAGAGTTGCGCTATTTTGACATGAACGATATTTATATCGATTATATTCGTTTTTATAATGAATATAGAAAAGGTAGTGATTTCAAAATATAACGTTTTGAAAACATAATCATTTATATAGTAATGATATGAAATATTCAATTTTGATTTGAAATTGAATATAGAGTTGAAATGGTTTTGAAAATGAATTTAAAACGATTTATAAAATACGTTTTAAAAGGAAATAGACGATATATTATATATATATATATATTATATATATATATATATATATAATGGCCTGAATAGAATGCGCCGCGCCGCGGAAGTTCGTGAATTTCGACCATTAACTTTGAATTGACGTTGCGGGAGATCTGACCGTCGGATTCTCCTGAAACCGGAACTGTTGGGTTTGTATCGGAAATATATTTCCAATGAATATTAGAAATTTGAAATCTAACGGTTGGATTTGGAATTATGTCCAAATCAAATTTGGAAAAGGTCATTGTAAGTGCAGTTATATGGCCGTTGATGAAAATCGACTGTACGCGCCTTGATAAAATTATTAAAAATATTAATAATTTGTGTAAAATCATAATATATGAATTGGAAAGAACTGGGATGAAAAATTCCACATTTGAAAGGATAAAAATATATTTTTGTCGAAATGAACTAGTTTTGAACTAGAATTAAAATCAATTTATTTTTTGAAACAATAAATTGAATTTGAAAGTGGTTTTAAAAATAATTAGAATTTCCAATATACGAATTGGAATGGATTTGAATCGAAATTATCTTCGGAATATTTTGATGTTGGATTTCATGATTATACAAATATGGTTGTGAAAATTTGAAAGATATATTTTAAATCGTTATTTCCAATAAGATACTTGTTGGTTTCAGAATTTGATATTGAATATAAGCCGGTATATTTTCTATTCAAAGCCTTGTATTTAATATCAAATGTGATTGGGTTTATCGTGAACCGTGTTTTAGATGACATTGGTTCTTTAACCGCGTTAAAGACAGGATATTGATTTTTGAAAAGATTAAAACTAAGTGGAGTTTTAATGAATCTTTAATTAGATTGAAATGTGAATTGATAATTTAAATTATCAAATCTGAAAGGTGATCGAGAATGGAGTACCACCAGTTTTGCTCCAAAGCGATAGTTAAATCTTTAATTAGATTTGAACGTGAAATGGTAATTAATTTTACAGATAGCACTGTGGTGTTATAAATGGAGTATTACCAGTTTTGCTCCAGGGGATGAATAGGTTGGTATTGGGAAATAAAATAAATAATTACTTCGGTGTGGTTCGCTAATCCCGACTAGTTTACAAAACCATAATGCGGTTTGAAATGACATCCAAAGGAAGATTAAAGAATAAATTTTAAAGAATTTATCTTTGATAAAATTAATGGGACCCTATTCCCTAATGATGTGAAAATTTGAATAAAGGAATATTCTGAATTGGAATGAGACGTACGTGGTGTTTGTGTAACACGTGTTTATTACATACGCGGGTTATTCGGAAATGCCGGTTTACACCCATTCTGAATAACCGATTCGATGATATGTCGAAGATGAAGACGGTGGTTGAATACCGGAAGTCTTCACATCGTTTGGGTGATTACTGATGATCTTGATTGGGCTGTACACCCAAGATGAAGGAAACAGTTAGTGATCGTCCTGACGTACTTGGATATCGATGGTTATGCGAGGAAAGTGCCCCCGGTTTCGTTCAGACCCAGAACGAACTTGTAAATGGACTGTGTGTCTGACATTGGATTTTATTCTGTGCTGATTGATCTCTGTTAAATATATATCTGTTTGGCGGTGGAGAATTTATTCTCTTGCTTAAAGCCCTTCTCTGTGACGTACGAGCTCAGGGGTTATATATCGATAGAAATCAGTGGCATGGAGTGAATTTCCTGTGTGGCACGCGTAAGTGGCAATTGATCAAGGCTTCTGTTGAAAAGCAAAGTCTTGTGGTTGATGATCAAAGAACGGCCTGTGTGGCGCAGCTTTGTGTATAACGTGGATTCGCGAGCCTCACACCTCGGTATGAGTCAAAAACGGGATAATGACTGCAGGGAGAGCACGACGTTTCTTTCTAGCTATGGTGGTGTCAGTGACCTACCAGCCTTGACATTTATATACTTTTCACCTGTATGGTTGTTGGAATGCGAGGCGCCTCAGATATAGGTCTGTTAGGACCGGGAAACGTGTGCTCAGGAATAACTAATCCTCCAAAGTTAGGTGAGGACCGGCCCTGAAGATCCAAGGATCATAGTGGGGTCCTGAGACATTTGCTAGAGTGTCTCGAACGGAGAGGAGCTTGCCCCTTGCCTCGACTCATGCTGGAAATCCAATTTCCAATACGTAATATTGCGGTTTTATTTGTAGAACCTAGTATGGCGACATAGTGGTATAGGTCATTCATGCCGCCTATGATTGATATTTATGATTGAAATTGTTCTGACACTATACACTTATAGTAATATCGAAATAATGTGTTTTAAACGTATCAAGCATGCCTTGGCTATTATAAGGTAAAAACCCAATCCTCCGGCTTGCGTTGCATTGTGTGATGAGACCTGGGTCTTATAATATCTTCATTTTTCTTTATTTAGCATTGCACTGTTTGTTTTATGCACTGGTATTCTTGGGAGGAAACTCGTTCCGTGTTATACGGCGTGGTCCCTTGATTTACCATACTTTAAAATAAAGATTAATAACTGTTTTAGTTCTCACACCAGTCACATGACTGACCTGGAGTTTATTGTTTTAACCTAAACTCTGGGTGCCCCTATTTTCCACACGGGCAGCTAGTAGTTTTGGTTTTGCATATTTATATCCACAGGATCCTGATTTATAACTGGAACGATGCTCGGAAAGCTCTGTATCTGTGTATCACTTTCAGTTGTGTTTTGTATTGTTTTTCCGCTGCTATGTAATTTATTGTAATATATAATATTTTCTGTGTAATATTTATTCATACTCTGTATATTCTTGTATTCTGATGGAATTGTTGTAATAAACAATGAAATGTTCTTCTGTCTGCGTTCTATTTTGTAGTGTTCGCAAGATAATCCGGGCTTTCCTTACCGGGGAAGTTTCGGGCTATCACGGTTGGTATCAGAGATTTGGTTTACAGAGCTCGAGAACAAGACACATTAGAACCGAACGAAAGAATTCATCAGATATTGGATTAGTAATATCCAATTAGAATAACTTGTTAGAGATGGGATCAGTAGTATCCTAGAACGAGTGTGAAGAGTATGTTTTTCAATAAAACAACATTGTTTTGAAAATTTAAACCCTTTTATACGTATTTGAATATTTATTTATATTGAATTTGGACAATCCAATATATAAAGATTTTGCATATACGCATCATGAACGTATATTCGAAGTCTTAATATACTGGATAGATATAGAATCACATTCTAGACACCCGGAGATGGTTCTGATGATTGATCGATCATCATCAGAACTTATGTTCGTGTTTCGAAGGTGTGATATCTATATATTTCCATTAGACTGGTGTGAGAACCAAAACTTACATAGATTTATTTGTTGTGATTTGGCATTAAAAACATGATTTTTGACTATATATCAAATTATGAATTTGAAACGTTAATCCACTAATTGATTGATGGTTGTGTTGTTTGTTTATTTGTTTGAAATTTTGAACCATTACGCCTAATAGAATCGAATAGCGAATTGTATTGAAACTTGGTTGCATTTGCTTGCATATACATGTGCTTACATTGAACAGGTCATAGCAAGGAGGCTAGAGCTGAAGAATAAAATTTGTTTGCCTGACAAATAGGTACATATTTACTATAATTTACTGTTTTGTTTGGGTGATGATGATTTTATGAGCCGATTGGCTAGCCGCTTGGCTTTTTCTTTTTCTTTTTGAGATCAGAGGGCCTGTATGGCAATTTCGGGATTTTCCCGGTGCTCCCGGTGCAGGGGAGGTTATGGCGAAATTTTTCGAAAATTTAGGGTGTTAGCCAAATTTTTGAGAAATTTGAAAGGTTCTTAGAAACTGTAAAGTTGAAGAACTTAAGCCGTAGTGGAAAGAATGGAAGTTGAGTTGATTAGTTAAACAACTTTCGGCTTCGTTCCTTTTCGGGGACGAAAAGTTTTAAGTGGGGGAGATTGTAACAACCCGGAAATGCGAGCCAATTTAAAAATTTTATTTTGGCAATTTTAGCGAATTTTGAACATTTAAAAATGAATTATTTTAAATAATATCGACAAGAAATTTATTTTGAATAGGAATAGAACGTGTATAGTTATATAGATCGTCGTTAGAATATAAATAATTAAATATAATTATAAAAGGAATTGAAAATGGCGCGGTAGTTCGATAATTCGATTTCAAATTTCAATTGAACATACCGGGTGCAAAATAAGCCGGATTTTAGCGAAACCAAAAATAATAGAATCTAATTGAGAATATCTTTCCAATGAATCCGAAAAATTAAAATTTCATAGCGGGAATCAAAAGATACGTCCAGTAGAAAATTCTGAATAGTCGCTATGGAATTCAGGCCCTTAAAAATAGGAATTTTGCAAACAACCTCGGATTTCGATGAAAACACTTTTGTTGGATCCGCGATGTCATGTTATTGCTATGTTTCAAATTTCATAATTTTTCGGATCAATATGTGGGCGTGGCAAAGGAAAACGCGTTACAGTTTCAATTGATTTTAATCGACTGGAAAATGGCCATTCTTCTAATGGTCTCAGAATTCAATGAAATTAGTTTTGTTACGACCGTATCGTCAATAAGAAGCTAGAAAATATTTTTTGAGAATTTTTCTAGTTAGTTTGTGACCCTGGTAAATTGAAATGTGCGTTCAAATTCAATATATAGAGTTATATGTTGATTTTGATGAAAACTGATCGAAACGATCGAATCAGCCTACGATACATATCCCATTGTGTTCGAAATTGGGGTAATTAGCTATGAACGACAGGCGGTGGGCCTCGTTTAGAGGTCGAATAAAAAAGTCAACTTTTTGAAAATAAAATAATAAAAAAAATAAAACCTCTCTCTCTCCTATATTCCTCTCAGGCGCCCCCCGTTCATTTCACAATCGAAATAAAAAAAAAAAGATGATGAGGGGGGTGGAGCATCGTCGCTCCTCCCATCGGAGCGCCACCGCGCCTTAGGGCGGCGCAGCCGACCTCCACCCCTCCCTCGCCTCTCTCTCCCCCAAGGCGAACCACCACGTCCCAAAACCCCACGTCGAGCCACCCAAATCGCCCGCCGCTCCCTTCCTTCCTCGTCGCACCCTCCTACGCTGCCACCCCCGTGACCGCAGCCTCCCCCATCCTCGCGTCGGCCTCTCCTCTTCCCGAGCTCCTCCCTCTTGCACGAAAAACCCGCCGCCCCTTTCTTCCCTAGCGCCGCCAGCACCACCTCATTGTCCCAGAGCCACCGCGACCTCCCCAGCGAGCCTCCTGCACCTAGTCAGCGCCGATGGTGGGCCCTCCAGCATTAAAGGCTCGATTTTTACACAAAAAGTGAGTTTTTAATTTTGTTTAATTTATTTAGGTCGATAAAAATCTGATTTCGTACGTAATGTTTATATTAGTAAGACTAGATTTTTATCCATATAAAGATGATATTTTTAGTCATGTAAAGATTATATTTTTATAAATATAAAGATGAGATCTTATATAAATAGCGTAGTAAAATATGATTCTTATTATACGAGAAACAATATATAAAAATATGATTTTTAACATTAAAAGGTTCGATTTTTAATAGTGAAAAGGTAGGATTTTTAAGATGAAAAGTTATGATTTTTAGTGATAGAAACGATATGATTTTCTTGACAAGAAGAATTGATTTTTACCGAAAGAAAAACTATATCTTTAAAGTATAAAGGTTATATTTTTATATTTGAAAAGGCGAGATTTTTATATTTGAGAAGGCGAAATCTTTGTATTTGAAAGGGCGAAATCTTTATACAGAGAATGGTGTGATAAAAATATAATCTTTATTATATGAACACCGATGTAAAAATAGAGTTTTTATCTATATAGTATCATTGTAAAAATTGAGTTTTTTGTCTATATAGTATCGTTGTAAAAATAGAATTTTTATCTATATAGCATCGATGTAAAAATTGAATTTTTATCTATATAGTAGTAGTGTCAAAATAGAATTTTTATATACATAGCAACAAAATAGAAATGTGATTTTATATATGTAGTAAATACGGGCAACGAAAGTGGAAAAAGGTGAGAACAGCGATGACTTCTACATTTGAAGTGTCGTGGAGTTGGGATAGCTTTGGTGAGAATTTCTCACTTTAAATTTCTTTTCTAGTTTTAAATTATATACTAGGACGCAGACGGTGCTTAGTAGCACCCACCACCCGTCGTCCACAGACCATGGACGGCTTATATGCTTGTTTGATGTGTTGTGAAATTTGTTTGTGATGTTGATGTGAAATCGATAATAAAATGTAGATGGTTGAAATAAACTAATTATCGTTAAAAATATAATTTTTAACGTGAATATGAATATAGTGAATGTGAATAAATAAATGTTTATAAACAGATTGGCCGATTTGTTTATATACACTGATTTGATGGATATCGAATGGGACGATAAATTTTACACATCGCCCAACTGCACAAATAAAATCTGTGTTTGATTGTTTGAAACCCCACACGGGTGTTGGGATGATATTTGGCGTACACTAATCCCAATCATTTAATTGTATGTCGATTGATTGGTCGACAGACTGTGTAAGCGTTAATTATTTATATTTAATGCTTATGCAGTTGTGTAGTGCACTTTGGATGATGGCTGATTGGTTATCGTTGCTATTATATACATGTGTTGTATGGAACCCATTTAATTAACGTTATATGGTGATTGATTGGGCCTCATTCCAATTGGGAAAATAAAGAATATTAGACTATAAAAATAGTCATGTGTTGATGATGTTCATGTGTTGAAACTATTCATGTGTTGAGTAAAATATTTTAACAATAAAATTTACATCTTTATCATATTTAAAATTAGAATCTACTTTACGGTTGGAGTCTAATTAAAAATCAAACGATATATACCATAATTTTATAAAATATATTACATAACAAAAATAATCGTGTGTTGACAGTACTCATGTGTTGAGATTAGTCATGTGTTGAAGGAAATATAGATTCATGTGTTGAATAGAATAAATATTCATTTGTTGAATAGAATAACGAATTTATTGTGATATATAAAGCCGTGTTGATTAGAGTTGCGCTATTTTGACATGAACGATATTTATATCGATTATATTCATTTTTATAATGAATATAGAAAAGGTAGTGATTTCAAAATATAACGTTTTGAAAACATAATCATTTATATAGTAATGATATGAAATATTCAATTTTGATTTGAAATTGAATATAGAGTTGAAATGGTTTTGAAAACGAATTTAAAACGATTTATAAAATACGTTTTAAAAGGAAATATATAATATATATATATATATATTATATATAATGGCCTGAATAGAACGCGCCGCGCCGCGGCAGTTCGTGAATTTCGACCATTAACTTCGAATTGACGTTGCAGGAGATCCGACTGTCGGATTCTCCTGAAACTAGAACCATTGGGTTCGTATCGGAAATATCTTTCCAATGAATGTTAGAAATTTGAAATCTAACGGTTGGATTTGGAATTATGTCCAAATCAAATTTGGAAAAGGTCGTTGTAAGTGCAGTTCTATGGCCATTGATGGAAATCGACTGTACGGGCCTTGATAAAATTATTAAAAATATTAATAATTTGTGTAAAATCATAATATATGAATTGGAAAGAACTGGGATGAAAAATTCCACATTTGAAAGGATAAAAATATATTTTTGTCAAAATGAACTAGTTTTGAACTAGAATTAAAATCAATTTATTTTTGAAATAAATAAATTGAATTTGAAATTGGTTTTAAAAATAATCAGAATTTCCAATATACGAATTGGAATGGATTTGAATCGAAATTATCTTCGGAATATTTTGATGTTGGATTTCATGATTATACAAATATGGTTGTGAAAATTTGAAAGATATATTTTATATCGTTATTTGCAATACGATACTTGTTTGTTTCAGAATTTGATATTGAATATAAGCCGGTATATTTTCTATTCAGAGCCTTGTATTTAATATCAAATGTGATTGGGTTTATCGTGAACCGTGTTTTAGATGACATTGGTTCTTTAACCGAGTTAAAGATAGGATATTGATTTTTGAAAAGATTAAAACTAAGTGGAGTTTTAATGAATCTTTAATTAGATTGAAATGTGAATTGATAATTTAATTTATCAAATCTGAAAGGTGATCGAGAATGGAGTACCACCAGTTTTGCTCCAAAGCGATAGTTAAATCTTTAATTAGATTTGAACGTGAAATGGTAATTAATTTTACCGATAGCACTGTGGTGTTAGATATGGGGTATTAACAGTTTTTCTCCAGGGGGTGAATAGGTTGGGATTGGGAAATAAAATAAATAATTACTTCGGTGTGGTTCGCTAATCCCGACTAGTTTGGAAAACCATAATGCGGTTTGAAATGACATCCAAAGGAAGATTAAAGAATAAATTTTAAAGAATTTATCTTTGATAAAATTAATGGGAACCTATTCCCTAATGATGTGAAAATTTGAATAAAAGAATATTCTGAATTGGAATGAGACGTATGTGGTGTTTGTGTAACACGTGTTTATTATATACGCGGGTTATTCGAAAAGGCCCGGTTTACACCCATTCTGAATAACCGATTCGACGATATGTCGAAGATGAAGACGGTGGTTGAAGACCAGAAGTCTTCACATCGTTTGGGTGATTACTGATGATCGTGATTGGGCTGTACACCCAAGATGAGGGAAACAGTTGGTGATCGTCCAGACGTACTTGGAGATCGATGGATATGCGAGGAAAGTGCCTCCGGTTTCGTTCAGACCCAGAACGAACTTGTAAATGGACTGTGTCTGACATTGGATTTTTTTTGTGCTGATTGATCTCTGTTAAATATATATCTGTTTGGCGGCGGAGAATTTATTCTCTTGCTTAATGCCCTTCTCTGAGACGTACGCGCTCAGGGGTTATATATCGATAGAAATCAGTCGCATGGAGTGAATTGCCTATGTGGCACGCGTAAGTGGCAATTGATCAAGGCTTTTGTTGAAAAGCAAAGTCTTGTTGTTGATGATCAACGAACGGCCTATGTGGTGCAGCTTTGTGTATAACGTGGATTCGCGAGCCTCACACCTCGGTATGAGTCAGAAACGGGATAGTGACTGCAGGGAGAGCAAGACGTTTCTTTTTAGCTATGGTGGTGTCAGTGACCTACCAGCCCTGACATTTATATACTTTTCACCTGTATGGTTGTTGGAATGCGAGGCACCTCAGATATAGGTCTGCTAGGACCGGGAAACGTGTGCTCAGGAATAACTAATCCTCCAAAGTTAGGTGAGGACCGGCCCTGAAGATCCAAGGATCATAGTGGGGTCCTAAGACATTTGCTAGAGTGTCTCGAACGGAGAGGAGCTTGCCTCTTGCCTCGACTAATGACGGAAATCCAATTTCCAATACGTAATATTGCGGTTTTATTTGTAGAACCTAGTATGGAGACATAGTTGTATGGGTCATTCATGCCGCCTATGATTGATATTTATGATTGAAATTGTTTTGACACTATACACTTATAGTAATATCGAAATAATGTGTTTTAAACGTATCAAGCATGCTTTGGCTATTATAAGGTAAAAACCCTATCCTCCGGCTTGCGTTGCATTGTGTGATGGGACCTGGGTCTTATAATAGCTTCATTTTTCTTTATTTAGCATTGCGCTGTTTGCTTTATGCACTGGTATTCTTGGGAGGAAACCCGTTCCGTGTTATACGGCGTGGTCCCTTGATTTACCGAACTTTAAAATAAAGATTAATAACTGTTTTAGTTCTCACACCAGTCACATGACTAACCTGGAGTTTATTGTTTTAACCTAAACTCTGGGTGCCCCTATTTTCCACACGGACAGCTAGTAGTTTTGGTTTTGCAGATTTATATCCACAGGATCCTGATTTATAGCTGGAACGATGCTGGGAAAGCTCTGTATCTGTGTATCACTTTCAGTTGTGTCTGTTTTTCCGCTGCTATGTAATTTATTGTAATCTCTAATATTTTCTATGTAATATTTATTCTTACTCTATATATTCTTGTATTCTGATGGAATTGTTGTAATAAACAATGAAATGTTCTTCCGTCTGCTTTCTATTTTGTAGTGTTCTCAAGATAATCGGGGCTTTCCTTACTAGGGAAGTTACGGGCTATCACATGACCAGTTAGAGTTAACCAGTCAGAGTTAATCAGTTAGAGTTAACCAGTTAGAGTTAATCAGTAGAGTTAATTTTATATTAGTTATTCAATTAGAGTTAATCGAATATTAGTTATTCGAATAAAGAGTCAACTAGATAGGGTTAATTGAACATAGTTAATCGAATTAGGATTTAATTGAATATTAGTTATTCAATTAGAGTTGATCGAATATAGTTATTTGAGATAGAGTTAGTCGAACAAAGTTATTCAGGATGAGTTGCCATTTCGTAAGGCTGCTAGCGTAATTCGCAGGGCTGCAGATAGCCTACAGCGGTCGGATGTTTCTTGAGGGAATCAGGCGTAACCATTGTGATCGTTGGGATCTAGAGTCAAGTGAATGAAGTTAATCGAATATTAGTTATTCGAAAGGAGTAATCGAATATTAGTTACTCGAAAGGAATTAATCGAATATTAGTTATTCGAAAGGAGTTAATCGAATATTAGTTATTCGAAAGGAGTAATCGAATATTACTTATTCGAAAGGATTTATCGAATATTTCTTATTCGAAAGGAGTTTATTGAATATTAGTTATTCGAAAGGAGATGTCGAATATTAGTAATTCGAAAGGAGTTAATCGAATATAGTTTATTCGAAAGGAGTTAATTGATAGGAGTTAATGGATTAGAGTTCATCCAATAGAGTTAATCGATTAGGGTAAATCAAATAGAGTTAAGCCAATAGAGTTAATCAAATAGAGTAAATAGAATAGAGTTAATCAAATAGAGCTATCTGATAAGAGTAAATCGATTAGAGTTAATCGAATAGTTTTAATTGAATAGAGTGAATCAAATATGGCTATTTGAAGAGTGATTATCGAATATAGTTTATTCGAAGGAAAGAGTTATCGAATAGAGATTTATTCGAAAGAGAGTTACGTAAGGAAGTTTTTTAAAAGTTTAAAATGTGAACCTTGTCTGTTTCGAAGTTAGAAATGTTGTTCAGCTAAGGTCTGAGAGGCAGTTATACCCCAACTTGATTGGCTTCATTTTTAACTAAGGAATGGTTAAGGTTCGAGAGTGAAGATTGGTTAAGTGAATTTAGTTAATAAGTTTTAATGGTTCGAGTGGGCATAGCGATGTTTTATTTAACATCTGTTTAAATTCAATGAAGGAGTTTTGGAAATGTTTTCCAAATAAGAATCAGAAATGTTTTCTAAATTAGAAAATAAGAATTTCCATATATATATGGAAACAGGAAATGGAGAATGAATAAATTAATGATAAATTAATTTAAGAGATAAATGATGAATGATGATTGATCGATTAATTTCCATATGGAAATAATATCGTTGTTTTCACACGTGTTTTTCTTTGATAGTTAACTCGCCGACTATCAAAGTTTTTGACCATTTTTCCGTCGTCAATACGGAGAGACCGGGATAAGACTCATTATCTGAAAACCACTCCGTATGGGCGTTAGCATCTCGAATCAAATAGATCGAAGATAAATTGAAGACGGAGTTATGCAAGGGCTATCCTGTTTATAGAATAGTGCCTTTGGTTTGTCCAGTCCCAGGACAACTTGTATGGAAGAATGTTTGACAGAGTATATCTGGTGGATCATGTGAGTTGATCGTTTCAAACGTATTTACGTTGGTGAGGGACGAATTCATTTCTCTTAGCTTATACCCGTGATATTTTTAGGGAAACTAATTTGTGATTTGACGGGTATGACGATGTGGCATTCAAAGTAAATGAATGAGAAATCTATTGGAAGATACGTTATGACCTCCAGCCTCATCAACTGGGAAATGACAGAAATCAGGCTGGCAGCATGGCTAAGTGGTTCACAACCAAGTATGGTATACTGTCACCATCTGGAGAATCTTCATATTTGTTACTTTTTCAATTATGTATCTCCCGGGAATGGTTATATTGGTTTACCAACTGTAAGATGACAATATATTCGATACACTCAAGCGAAATGATTGGTCGGTCATGTGTGGCCGAGTTGCAAGATGTTCTTATTGAACTCCAGTGTATCGCTTCAAGAGTACACTGAACGGAGCGTGGATCCATACCTTGTCATAGTTGGAATCCATTCCCCAAATAAGAGCCCGTGTATATTATATATGTAGAACGTTAGATGCAAGCGTTTCTACTAGATTGATATTGCTTGTGTTAGACATTATTGTAATATCAGAATAATATTGTTTTACAAATGATTTGGGTTGTCGTAAGGTAAAAACTATCCGTGTTTATGTGTCGATCGGTCTTACGAGTATTCTTTCTTTGAAAGGATTTTGAAAGTTAAATCGATATGATTTGGGTTTACTCACACCAGTCACATAACTGACCCAGAGTTTATTTTGTTTTGTTTTCCCTAAACTCTTGGGTGCCCAATTTTGTATGGGCAGTCAAGTAGTCGGAATTTACAGATACTTGAAGAGCTGGAGCAGGAGGCTTCAGAATTATATAGCTATGGTTATTTCCGTTGTGTTGTAAGTGTTGTACTTTGGAAATGATATGTATATTCAAGTACGGATTTGTATTTCAAAGTTATGTTATGGAATACATTTATTCATTTCGCAGTGAGATTCGTGTTTACTTTGATGTTGTATGTTCTTCTTCTTCTTCTTCTATTCTAAGTTTCTATCTTATCTATCCTCACCCTCTAATTTCTTTCATGGACTATCCGGTGTTTTCGATGCTTGAATAGTTGACATAATGTCGTATGCCGATATCCAGGATCGCCAAAACCCTGGGTCGTTACAAAACCCCATTATAAAGCCCCATTACAAAACCCTTTATAACATTCACTGAAATAATCTCATTACAATATTGATTACTCTCTTAACTAGATTACAATTAAAAAGTAATCCCTTTGATTATTGCTAATTAAAATAATAACTAACTTTATCATCGACCAAATAAAAGCAGGTTATCTCATTCATTACTAAAAATCGAATAGTTAATATTTTACACAGTTCTTTAAAAGTAATTAAC
Source organism: Allium sativum (assembly GCA_030737875.1). NCBI lineage: Eukaryota > Viridiplantae > Streptophyta > Magnoliopsida > Asparagales > Amaryllidaceae > Allium > Allium sativum. The sequence goes on along the minus strand of CM060909.1, from coordinate 250,367,460 downwards.
TTTATTAATGATCAATAACTTGACTATTAGCGTTAAACATCGTAATTAAAAGATAATTAACAGTATAAGAAATTTTATTAAGATAAGACAACTATTTGTCAAAACTATTTTTATTAGATTAATTGTAAACAAATTAATCCAATAGCCAATTTCAGTTTAAACAGTTGACTTAGTCAACTTGAGAACATCAGTTAACCTGTTAACCGATTTCCATTAATCCTCTTCCTTAAATTAATAATAACTTAATTAGTTTAATAACATCACTTATATTGTTTCATAAAAAAATTATTCCAAATTGTTAACCTTTCGATTAATTTTTGACTTCACTACGAATAAAACTTATAAAACGTACGAATTTTCTATATAGATTATTTTATAACTATTATACAAAAACTAAGCATAAAGCATTGATTTATGTCCAAAATTTTTCTTTTTTATAATTCATATAAAATATAATTAAAAATCTTACTTCAGTGATAAAAATAATTTTTATAACTTCAAATTACGTCAATTCGCCTGATGGCAAATCAACGTCTTAAAAAGATGGATTTTAGGCCATTTGCTGCCAATCACTTAATCAATATTGTTTATTGATTAATTACACAACAACGTTTAATTTCACTTCAACAATTGAATCCAAATCAACATCCAAACATGATTTAACATTATTTGAGATAAACAATTCATATATAAATAATATGAAAAACAAGTAATATATGATTATTTGAGAAATCCAGTTGGATCCCTCCAACCCGTTTTTCCCTGTATCACAGCTCATAACAATATTTAATAACTTCATATAAGGTAGATAATATAATATAACTCATTTAAATGACGGAAATATATTTAAAGTCAATCATCGACCAAACAACCATTACCAATCAATGACAATCATCCAATTCCAATTTATCCTAATAATGATAAATTACAATTAGAATGAGTTTAGTCACATCATAGAATTCCTGAAGGTGTGAGAGTTAACTTACATTTCATTTCGATTCGATGATTTAGGTCAATTTTTGTAATTTAAAACACGCGTTTGAAATTATATAAAGATCCCATCGGTTCCTAATCCTTCCGAACCAGCTAAGCTGCGTAGTGATTGTTCATACAATATCAACGGTTCAAGTTTCATTGAATTCTGTTCATGAATGAATTGTAGTTGCTATAAGTTTTAATTAGATTAAACATCATTAACAATACTTTAAAATTAATTTAACCTTAATTAGCCGCCTAATACACTATCTAATCCTCTTTCTTCCCCATTAATGTTTCTTCCTCAGCCATTGCCGCTCCTTCGATCTCCCCTATCTCCATCGTCACTCAACCAGTTCTAAAACCAAAAACTCTGGTCTCCTTCTCTTCTCAATCTCCTTCCTGCTGTATCCTCCATGCCAAACCTACATGCAACTGGTAGGATGCGGCATATTTCTTGCTCATGCACAACACCTGAGTTGGTGCGACAATTTATTTTAGTGGTTCCTATGAAACTTCACCATTCGAATCGCCATGATACCAGGAACAATACGACACCCTTAATTCGACGTCCCACATCACCAAACTCCCATGTGTCGCCACTCTAGTTTACTGGAAAATTTTCATGTGACACAAATATTGATCAATCTCGTCAAAAAGCACGTAAGACAAAATCAGTCATTATAACGATTTCAATGAATCGAAAATTAATCGATTTCATCACGTTTTTATTTTATTTCAATTTCAAAAAATTATGATAGTAGCGACATTGATTTTGTTTTGACTAGAGAACGAAAGTCGTGAGGGCCAAAGGAGTGTAAAAGATATTACATAGGGTAACGTTATTAATATTTTATTCGATTTTATTCAATATAATAACCTATAGGTATTTACCATGGGATGTTTTCTATTCGTTCGACTACACATGAATTCCATTCAAGATAAAAATGGACCTCTTACTATAGTTTGACATTTTGGACCCAATGAAACTTGTTTCATCGAAATCCAAGTCTATTTGCAAAACTAGCACTATTTTGAATATTAAATTATCAATCGATTCACATTTTCATTTCGCACGCTCACAAAATAACTCTGATTGGAACGAAATTCGAAATCCTACAATAAGTCAATATTCTGGACACGATGAAATATGTTTCGTCAAATTCTGAGATCATTTAAAAACCTCCCATTTTAATTTCATAACGTAAATCGATACGCATTTATATCGTGCACGATCACATAATAACTCCAATTAACTTTAAACTGGAAATCTTATAATAATTAACCATTATAGATTTTATAAAATTGGTTTCGTTGAAATCCGAGGTCGTCTGATAATTGGCTATTCTTAATTTCCATATTAAATCGACAAAATATAAATTGATTTTAATAAAAACCAATCCACTGATAATTAACTAATATTATCATATATATTCAAACAGAATGTTATATAACTTCCAAATAGTCTAACTTGATGGTAAACTCAAGAATTTGAACTACAAGTTGGATCGATGTTCAATTTATTAAAAATCCTTTTATTTTATTTAATAAATCATTATAGTTCATAAACGATTCTATAGAAACTTTCTGAAATTTTGATTTGGACATAACCCAAAATATTCAAGATGAAATCTTGATTTTTCTCTTTCATTAGGGAACTATAATTCAATAGACCCAGAAGATTCTTTTTTCAAAGAATTCCGACTTAAATTGGATCTTATACATCCATTTAGAGTTCAAACGTAAAACTATTAACTATCGCGACGTTACGAGCTCACTTGTAAATTTATTATAAATTGTATGTTCAAACGTCGTTTAATTAATAAGTTCCTTGTAAAACCCCTTTTATATTTCTAGTACAAGAATTACAACAAATTTAAATGTTCAAATTTAAATGATTAAAATCTGGATCATCACATTCCTCTCCCTTAAAAGAATTCCTTTCGCGAAATTACTAAGGAAGGAATAGTGCTACGAACCCGTTAGCTTTTCAAAAATTCACTTAGTTAAAATCATCTGTTCCACTTTTTGATCTTTTAATTTCAATTGATCTAACCAGTTTCAATCTACTAATTAATTTTTTTGTTACCAAAAATATTCAAAAAATATGAAAATTTTCTATAACCTTAATTTTTTTGAACAATTTCGGTAGAGTCTCCTCTGTACAGAAGGACTTTCACAATAAATAAGATATATATATATATATATATATATATATATATCAACCAACCCGATCGGAAAACCAATTTCATATACCAAAATTTGTATTTTGCATAGGCGAACCTTATATAAGCGCTACTAAGCGAATTCGCATCATATTATGCAATCAAACTGTAGCGACCTAAAAATTCCCGCCTTTCGAATCGACGGTAAGCCACACGAGTCCGATCCAAACAATATAAATTCTCGAACCATTATGGGATACAACACATCCGAACAAAATACAAAAGAACATTTTATTGTTATTACAACAGTTTTACATTAGAATATAAAATATATCAGAGTACATCGCAAATATCATAAAATAATAAATTTCAATACAATACACAGCGGAAAATTAACTACATATAGCGAAGACTATCAAATGGTCTGAACACAGCTCTAGCTTCAATCCAGAATCTTGCTTTAAAAAGGCTCCAAGATGTATCTACAAAACCTTAACTACTAGCTGCTCGTGTGGAAAATTTTGGGCACCTAGAGTTTAGGTGGGAAACAATAAACTCTGTATCAGCCATGGGACTGGTATGAGAATCAAAACAGTTATTTACTTTATTTTAAACTTGGGTAAATCACAAGGCCACACCGTATAACACAGAACGATTTTCCTCCATATGAGTACTAGTCATAAAACTCGTAATGCTTTTTCAAAAATGAAGCAATTACAATACTGAAGTCCTATTTCATAATGCAAGTGCAAATTGGAGGATAGATTTTTACCTTATAATTTCTAAACATGCTTGATACACAAAATTCATTTTTGTTATCACTAGTGCATAATGTAAAATCAATTTAAAAAATAAATGTATCGATCTTAGATGGCATAATACCCATCTTATTATGTAGCCATATAAGTTTACAACTGAAAACGCAAGGTTCGTATTAGAAGTTGAATTTCCATCAATGACCAAGGAAAAGGATCTTCCTTATTCAATTCAGAACACTCTAGCATATGTCAGAGGACTCAGGTGCACATGAGCCCTCAGCAGAGTGGCCCACCAGTACCTAGTGAGTTCGGTTTACTTCTAAACATAACGTTCCTGGTCGTTGTTGACCGTCACACTGGTCGTCAGTTGACCAACATCCGAGGCGCCTCAACCATTATCCACATAAGTAAATTTCCTAAGCTCTGTGCCATGCATCACTTTCAGTTAGAAGGAAACACATGTCCTTACTCTATGGTTTTTCATCCTGTTTTAGGCCATTCCCGGGTTGTGAGGCTTGTCGAGGTCACGTTTCAACACAAAGCTATGCTATATCAGCCATGCTTTGATCATCATCCACAAAGCTCTGCTTTTCAACATAAGCTTTGTTCTATCAGCATCTTAGCATGCCACACTGTCAATTTACACATATGTTCAGTTTCTATTAGTAATATAACCTTTGAGTGCATATGCCACAAAGAAAGATGTTAAGCTAAGAGAATAAATTCTCTACCATCACAAATATATCAACAATAACAAATAATCCGTTATGTTATGAAATACAACGTCAGACACATGTCCATTTACAAATCAGTTCTAAATCTGAAAGAAATCGAAGGCCCCTTTTTCCTCATCCCCTAAGGGAGAGAGGCCCTTGCATTTTCGGTCAGTCTCCAAGTACGTCGGGACGACCACCACTTAACCTTATAACGGGAGCTACCGAAGCACTACACCATAACATCCAATTTAGCACACTAGGATACGACATAAAATACGGTTTATAGCCGTATCATATTTGATACTGCTCAGATCCATATCAAACTACATTTTACGATCCGCACCACCCCAAATACCCTAAATTTGACCGTCCATCAACGAAGCTCCTGATCAGTTAATTTGATACCGGTTTTGGCCAAATCAAATGCATATTATATTGTGCACCCTATTAGGCACTCCGGATTAAAATTTTGGCCGCTTCCCATTCCCTCTGTTTCACTTTAATGGTGACCGAAAACCCAAATTAGGATTTTCCATCACCAAATCGTGCCTCCACCTTTCTTTGGAATCTCTCCTACCAACAGAGACGAACAACCCCCTCCTTCAACGCAGCAACCCTTAGTCCCTAGCCCTCTGTTGACTGCAGGTATGTTATTCAATTGAAATGTATTCTGCATGTCTGATAGTGGGGATTAGGGAACAAGTTGAAGTCTTTGTGTGTTAGCTAACCCTTACTTTGTGTAAGTTCGTTAGATGTTTCAATTGAATCGTGTTGTGCATGCCTGATTGTTGAGATAAGGGAACAAGTTGAAGTCTTTGTGTGTAAGCCGATTGCTACTTTGTGTTAGTGTGTTAGCTATTTCAATTGAATTGTTATGTACTAGTGTGTTAGCTGGTTGTTATACCCTGGAATCAGAGAAATCAAATTTGATTGTGGTATAATTTTAGATTGCGATATCCATGAAAGTATAAAACAAAGAAATAACAATGAGTTACTCAAGCCGATTGCAACTAAATTGTAGTAACCACATCCACGTACATGTTTTCACTGATTTATAGTTTAACTATTTAGCAACTAAAGTTGTTCATTTCTTAAACTAAGCAAATGGATAATTCTACAGTTCAATATCTAGCCATGATTTCATCATCATTTGACTGTTTGTTTGCCTTATGCTTGAAATTCAATTTGGGTTATCTTATAACAAGTTTACTCTGTTTTGAGAAATAACAAGTTTACTAAAAATATAATAACAGGTTTGCTAAAACTTGGGAAGTTGGATGATTACTCGACTTTCTAGTTAATAATTTAACGGGTGATCCACCAAGTGGATGCATTTTAGCTCATGGGTAGGATCGGGTATCCATGCTTATTAGCTTTATCCAAATGTCGATGCTGCTGCACTTAACCTTAGTTAAAAGTTGCTTTCATTGGAAACTTTCTTCTACTTTGTAGCAGAGACTGCAGTGTAAGTTATCTTGCACTACAAGTCCGCTTCAAAGAAATTGAAAGTTGCAAGTGAAAGCATCTTTTTCCAAAGGTTAAGTGAAGCGACATTCGAAATTTGGATAAAACTAATTAGCATGGATTACTGACCCTGCGCGTGAGCTAAAATGCATCCACCTGGTGGATCTCCCAGTAAATTCTTAATTAGAAAGTCGAGTATGTGTGTCATCCGACGATGATGATTCAATAGCTTTAGATGTTGGAGCATGTATATATATTTTACACTTATCTATATGTAGTATCTTACATAAGAATTGATGGACATGTACTTGTGTGAACATGCATCTTGAATATTCTTTCCGTTTATTTGTTCCTTGTTGTGTGTGTAGGAGGATGTTCTGTATGCTAGGGTACAAATTACCGGTGTTGCATATCGACTACAACATTTCAGGTGATTCTTCTTTTGGGTTTGCATTTATAATGACTATCAACTAGGTTGTTGTATGGATTTAGGCCGCATGGGTAGAATTTAGTCGACTACTCGGTTCGACTAGGTTGTTATTGGTTCCCTGTGAAGTATTTGTACACAAACGCACTGATCGACTACGTATTCTTAAATTACACAAACATACTGATCGTCACGATATGCCCTTCACTATTATTGGTGTCCAGTGAAATTACACAAGTCCAAAATATTGAAATTATCATCTAATCCTTCACTGTTAGAACAATTATTGTTATCACTTTTTTTACCAGAATTAACATTCAATGGAGCATTCTGATCCTTCACTGGTATATCTGTATTAACATACACTTAGCTCTGTATTCATGTTTGCATCTCAGTCACCAAATATTACAATGTCGATCTACTGTCCAGCAGTGAAGTATTCGTAACTTGTTTCTTGTATTTTATAGACAGTCCTGTTGGAGATTAGGGTACTGTACGGCCCGAATTTCCATACCCTTTGAGTTGACTAATTACACCACACGTCCAACCCAAATTGCATAGAAATATGAATCATTAGTAGAAAGAAGTTAGAGGATGAGAAATAGAAAGAAAAATTAGAATAGAAGAAAATAAAGAACACATATCTCACAGCCGAACTAATAAAATATATTAAATAACATAACATTTGAAATACAAATCTATTTTGTATATACATACCGTCGTCAGAGCACAATAGTTGTTTTTGGAACAGTTATTAACACCTGTTTCCAAATAGGAACATAATACATAGCGGAAAAATATGATAGTTTATAGCCTACTGGTGAAGCCTCTTGCTTCAAACACCTCCAAGTGAATCGGTTAAATCCCGACTACTTGACTGCCCGTACAAATTTGGGCACCCAAGAGATTAGGGAAAACAAACAAAATAAACTATGGGTCAGTCATGGGACTGGTGTGAGTAAACTCCAACCATTGGTTTAACTTTCAAAGACCTTTTGAAAGAAAGGATAATAGTAAGACTTGCCCACACATAAACATGGATGGTTTTTACCTTACTATAACCCAAAAATATTTTTTTTGATATCAAATCCAGTGCTATTATAATAGTGTCTACATCAAATAAATAGAATCTAGCGGAACGCTTGCATCTCACGCCCCATATATAATATAAAATCATAAACCGCAGGGCGCTTATTGGAGAATGGATTTCCAACATGATAAGGTATGGAACCACCTTCCAATAATGTATCTCTAGAGGGGAATACACTGGGTTCAACAAGAATGTCTTTCAACCCGGCCCGCACATGGCTAACCACTTATTTAACTTGAGTGTATCGAGCATATTATCACCAACGGTTGTGATCATCAACCGTTACCGAAAGCATACAACAACGAATAGAATAAGAAACAAATGAATTTTATCTACATCAGGTGATAATACCCCTAATGGGAATGATCCACATGGCCATGCCGCCCGCCCGATATTTTTCATTTACCAGGTGATGAGGCTCGAGGTCATGATTATCTTTCGGAACATCTAGCCATCATTTGCATTGAATATCACGTCGTCGGACATTCGTCCATATACGTAGTCCTGGGACTGGACAAACCGAAGGCACTATTCTATTAATCGATTATGGGAAATTTCCACCTAAGATTGATAGAACAGCTTTTGACTGCTATTGGATCGACAAGCCATTTCTTCATAGAATTATCTATGGGTTGAAGTTCGGAAGAAGAGGCTTTCTTCGATGTCTTTTGCGGAGGAGCCATTAAAAAAAATTTGGAGAAGGAAAATCGACTTCTAGGGTTTGAGTGTTTTTGGAGGTAGAAAAAAAGATAGAGTAAAAATGAAAGGACGGGGAAAAATAATGACCATATAGGCCTTTTAAAAAAACAATTTTGGGCAAGATCGGTTGAATGGTTCATATTTACCGGTCGACCGTTTTCGTTCCAAGACCAAAACGGTCGACTGGTGGCATATGACCGGTCGACTGGTTTTGAAAAGAGCGTGTGTATTTTAAAAAACAAAATTGAACATTACCGGTCGACCGCCAGGAAATCACCGGTCAACCGTTTTGAACTCGAGAGCAAAAACGGTCAACTGGTTGATTTTTTCAATAAGCTCTTGTCTCCATTCATGTGCTTCGAGAAACCACTATCAAATATCCACTTTCCTCTTTTCTTAAGTGGGACCTAGAAAAAAATAAAATTAAGTCCATGGTACCCACCTTTATATAGGGTCCTAAGAGTTAGGTCTTAGGAGTCCAAACCCATATGGGTCCGGTATCCCCTTTATATACATAATTAGAATTAAAATGCACAGTATTCATAAAATGCTGAATATATTTGCTCCTAATTAAATTATTATTTGTTTTAAGAACCCATATCTTGATAGTCTTGACATTTTTCTTTTGAAACTTCACAGCTGGTTTTGGTTTGAAATATAACAAACTAAGATTTTTCTTAGCTTTATTTTGTTTTACATTTTTCTTTATAAAACCAAGATGTTTCTAGGTTTCTTGTTTCTTATGTCCCAAGCTTTGTTTATTTGAAGCAGATTGTGAACTTTCAATGATTTTTGTCGAATTTTCTCGACCTTTATTGAAGTTAGAAACATTTTGAGTGATATTATCTAACTTGGTTTGTAAACTAGCTTTTTCTAGGTCGAGAATTTTGACTTTTGCCTTAAGCTCATGACTTTCAGTAGTAAGAGCATCATTTTTCTCTTTTTGAGTTTCAATTTCTTGACTCAAAAGAGATAATTGAGAATCAATATTAGATGATGATTCTTGAACTTTTTCAAGTTCTTCTTCTAATATTTTCTTCTCGTCTTTTAACATATCTCGTTCAAACTCTTCTTTACTTAAATCTGCATTGGCATCTTTCCATTGTCATTTCATATTTTTAAATTTAACTATTAATTCGGCATTAATATCAAGAACTTCTTCAAATGTAGGAATTTGTACCTCATCTTCTGTTGCTATGAAACAAATATTTGCTTGTTCATTTTTTGGATCACTTTCACTTTTTGACGAAGATGAGTCTGAATCATCCCATGTGTCTGAGAAAGCTCGTTTCTTTTATTTATCCTTCTGGTATTTGAACTTGTCATTTTCTGACTTCTTCTTTTGCTCCGGACAATCTTTGTGCATGTGCCCCTTTTTATGGAAGTTAAAACATTATATAACTGATGATGATGGTTTATTTGAACCAGATTTCTTTTTGTTATATCGACTAGCTTTTCATTATTTCACGAATTTTTTGAAACCTTTTGCCATAAAAGCTAAGTCTTTATCTTTAGATTCTGTTTCATCTTCATCTTTTCCAAAATGAAATGCTACATTTTTCTTCTTTCTGTTCTTTTCTAGCCTGCAAATTTGCTTCATAGGACATTAGATTTCGTATCAATTCACCTGGTTTTATGACGTAAAGGTCATTATCTTCTTCAATCGCTAATACTATTCCTTTCCATTCACTTGTCAGAGAATGTAGGACTATCGAGAAAACATCAAAATCTGAATATTTTTGTCCTAAGCCAATAAGTGCATGATGAATAGTTTGAAATCGTGAATACATATCATTGATTGTTTCATTTGGTTTTATTTTGAAATCTTGAAACTGACTTTTCAGCATGGCTATTTTGGCTTGTTTAACCTTGTTAGTACCTTCATGAATGGTTTTTAGCGTTTGCCAAAATTGATATGCAATGGTACAGATACTAACATGGTTATATTCATTTTGGTCTAATGCACAAAACAAAATATTTATTGCTTTTGCATTTATGGCTTCTGCCGTTTTCTTAGCCTGTGTCCATTCTAAATATTTAGTAGTTGGATTCACTATTTCTTTTTGTATTGCATTCCAGGCATTATAGCTATTTGACTGCATGTAAAATGACATATGTGTTGCCTAGTAGCTATAATTAAGGCCATTGAAGAATGGAGGTCTTTGTGTTGATTGGCCTTTCATGTAAGTGGCGTTTTGAGTGCTAGAACTTGGTTTATTTGTCGTATTACTAGAATATATCAAATAACTGTGTTATGGTTATATGATGACCGTGCTCTGATACCAAATGAAAGTGTGCATGTGTACTTGCTAGTATCGTATACTCACAAGGATCGTGTAAATGACGAACAATATTCAAGTATGAAGTAATAACAAATCACAGAACAATATAATAGTAATTGTAGTAAAGATAGAAAAATCACACTAGAGATTTTTATACTAGTTCGGAGCGCCGTCCTACGTCCAATCCCAGACTTTTATCTGGATTTTCACTAACAACAACCTCAGTTCATGAGGAGGAACATGTTTACAACACCCGAGCAGCCGAACGGGAATTTCACGCCTCTAATAACATGAGGACTTCAACACTTGCCTCTTACAACATGGAGGACTTCACCACTTGCCTCTTACAACACGGAGGACTTTAACAAAGATGAGTATAATCTGTAGTTGACAATGTGTGTTCTTGATAACACGAATTTGACAATTCTTGTACAACCTTCCTATATTCTTATCCTCAAATAGTATATTTGTTTATGAAGATTTTGGAAGATGATATTGTATTGAATCAAAATAATAATATATAAATTCTAGGATTCAACAACGATATTGTGGAGAATAAGAGCTTTTGAGTACTTGAGAGTTTAAGAATGAAATCAATAGTATAGAGATTAGATAGAAAGAATTGGTGAATTGAAATGGTTATTTCAAGATGTTTATATAGAAGATAAACAGTTGTAACCATTTGTAAAGAGTTACAAACAATGGATATGATCATTGGTGAAAAGGAAAAGTAGCAGCTCTTGAAGAAATGGAAGTGACTATTCGAATAGTTGCTTCTGTTTAAAAACGGTTGACAGGTCAAAATGGACCAGTAGACAAGAATTTAAATATATATACGTTATGTGTATATGTGTGCACATTTATTGTGCAAACTGGGTAAAATCGGTCGACTAGTCCAATTTGGGCGGTCGACCGGTTATGCCTAGTTTGCACAATTAATGTGCATATACATACATATCTGTATATATATAAATATTAATTATTTGAGGATAGATTTTAACATTAATGAACACTATTATCATACCAAATAATCAACCTCTTATTGAATAATACCATATGTAGCTCCTTATTTCCTTAACCAATGAATATTGCCTTTTTGTCGATCATCGCGTATCTCTTTGGCATAAATCAAAGATCCTAGACTCAACATTCTCCCCCTTTTTGATTGGTGACAATATATCTCTGAATCTCCCCCTGTATATAGTCACCCCTGAATTTGTTCCTGTAAAAATTAACTATATTTCCTGCATATATGATATTAGTACATCTTTCCCTTCATATACAATGTTAGCACCATATTTCTACACCTTTGTCATCGACAAAAAGGAGAGCGTAAGCAACAATGAAAGCGATACTAGAAGAGGCTAAAGCAACACATAGCAAATATTATAGATCATAAGAGTCATAGAGTACGAGCAAACATAAGTCTTAGTACAAATAAAAGTACGACACCATTTAGATACAAGTGTCGTAATAAGTCTTAAAAAATATAAAAGCATAAGTTCATAACACGAATGAAGAAACAATCTACTCGGATTCCGTTTCCTCTCCTTCTTCTACCTCTTATTCTTCACCAATTATTTGAGATTTACCTTGACCCCATCCATGACTAGTGTCAGAATTAGTACCCTCCTCCGAAGATGTCCAAGCAAAAGATGGAGAAGTTGGACATTTGCCGGGGTCCTGTGCTTGCATAGAAGAAGAAGACGCGCCACAAGATATTGCTTCCCATATAGACCCGAAGAATGAATTAAGTGTGTTAAAGCATTTATCCATTTTAGTGTCCATTCGCTTAAGTCGAGCTTCGAGAAGAAATTGGTTTTGTGCAATAATTTTCAAGACTTTCTTTTGTTGAGGAAGCCGAGCGTAAAAGTTTTACTTCTTCTGGTTTTGGACGGGATGGTTGAGAAGAAGTTCCTTGATGGCTTTGTTCCTTCCATTGTTCAAAAGATATGATTTTATAACATTGTTCAGGAAGTTTCATCCACTTAATCGAAGCTTTGTTTATGCACTTGGGCCTTGAAATAGTGGACTGAGGAGGATTGATCCCACAATCAAGTAAGAGTCGCATAATATATTCATTATAGAAGAGATGCAACCTAGTTAACTCATTTACTTGCAAAATCTCGTCGAAGATCATTTCAGTCCAGTTAATGCAAACGTCTCCATAAATTGCATATAAAGCTTTGAAGTTTTCCTTGTAAACGGCATCAAAATTTCCAATTCATGGCGAAAGAGAATGCATGATGGTATAATGAAGAACTCTATCCATAGGGCGTAAATTAATTGATTTTGTACTGTCCTTGTCGTCTTCAATAAATTCGTGACTTATTTGATTACGGGCGTAGACATTACAAAAGTTACTTGAGAATTTTTATCCTACAAGATCAGAACCAAAGACATTTTCCATCCTTCACATGAGATAAAGACTTGTTGGCCACACACAACCGACCAAAGACATTGAGCAGGATTCTCCTGTTTGTACTTGTCCAAATTGAGATTAGCATAGAAAAGCTTGATCATAACATGATTAATCTCAATATTACAATCAAAATCAAGTAGGGATTCGATATGAGCATTTCTAGCTAATCGTTAAATACGATAATTTGAGGAATCAGGAAATTTAATAAATGAACTCGGATGTATGGTGAAATCCTTCATCAAATTTCATCTCTTGATAGCTATTGGACCGACAAGCCATTTCTTCATAGAATTATCTATGGGTTGAAGTTCGGAAGAAGTGGCTTTCTTCGATTTCTTTTGTGGATGAGCCAATTAAAAGTTTTTGGAGTAGGAAAATCGAGTTTGAGGGTTTTTGGAAGTAGAAAAAAGATAGAGTAAAAATGAAAGGATGGGGTTAAAATAATGACCGTATAGGGATTTAAAAAAAAAACAATTCTGGGCAAGATTGGTCGATTAGTTCATATCTACCGGTCGACCATTTCCATCCCGAAACCAAAACGCTCGACTGGTGGCATATGACCCGTCGACTGGTTTTGAAAAGAGAATGTCTGTTTTAAAAAACAAAATTTAACGTTATCGGTCGACCGCAAATCACCAGTCAACTGTTTTCAACCCGAGAGCAAAAACGGTCGACTGGTTGATTCTAACTGGTCGACTGGTTGATTTTGTCAATAAGCTCTTGTCTCCAGTCATGTGCTTCGAGAAACCACTGTCCAATATCCACTTTCCTCCTTCCTTAAGTTGGACCTGGAAAAAATAAAATTAAGTCCATGGTACCCACCTTTATATAGGGTCCTAAGAGTTAGGTCTTAGGAATCCAAACCCATATGGTTCTAATATCCCCTTTATATACGTAATAAGAATTAAAATGCATAGTATTTATAAAATGTTGAATATATTTGTTCCTAATCAAATTATTATTTGTTTTAGGAACCCATACCTTGATAGTCTTGATATTTTTCTTTTGAAACTTCACAACTGGTTTTGGTTTGGAATACAACAAACTAAGATTTTTCTTATCTTTATTTTGTTTTACATTTTTCTTTTTGAAACCAAGATGTTTCTGGGTTTCTTGTTTATTATATCCCAAGCCTTGTTTATTTGAAGCAGATTGTGAACTTTCAATGATTTTTGTCAAATTTTCTCTACCTTTATTGAATTTATAAATATTTTGAGTGATATTATCTAATTTGGTTTGTAAACTAGCTTTTTCTAGGTCCAGAATTTTGACTTTTGCCTTAAGCTCATGATTTTCAATAGTGAGAATATCATTTTTCTCTTATTTAGTTTCAATTTCTTGACTCAAAAGAGATAATTGAGAATAAGTATTAGATGATGATTCTTGAACTTTTTCAAGTTCTTCTTCTAGTATTTTCTTCTCGTCTTTTAACATATCTCGTTCAAACTTTGATTAACTTAAATATGCTTTGGCTTCATTCCATTCTCGTTTCATATTTTTAAATTTAACTATTAATTCGGCATTAATATCAAGAACTTCTTCAAATGTAGGAATTTGTACCTCATCTTCTGTTGCTATGAAACAAACATTTGCTTGTTCATTTTCTGAATGATTTTCACTTTCTGACGAAGACGAGTCTGAATCATCCCATGTGACTAAGAAAGCTCGTTTCTTTGATTTATCCTTCTTGAACTTGTCTTTTTCTGACTTCTTCTTTTACTCTGGACAATCTTTGTGCACGTGCCCTTTTTATGGCAGTTAAAACATTCTATAACTGATGATGATGGTTTATTTGAACCAGATTTTCTTTTGTTATATCGACTAGCCTTTCATTGTTTTAGGAATTTTTTGAAACCTTTTTCCATAAAAGATAAGTCTTCATCTTCAGATTCTGATTCATCTTCATCTTTTCCAACATGAAATGCCACATTTTCATTTTCTTCTTTCTGTTCTTTTCTAGCCTGCAAATTCGCTTCATAGGACATTAGATTTCCTATCAATTTATCTGGTTTCATGACGGAAAGGTCATTAGCTTCTTCAATCGCTAATACTTTTCCTTCCCATTCACTAGTCAGAGAATGTAGGACTATCGAGACAACATCAAATCTGAATATTTTTGTCCTAAGCCAATAAGTGCATGATGAATAGTTTGAAACCGTGAATACGTATCATTGATTGTTTCATTTGGTTTCATTTTGAATTTTTGAAACTGACTTTTCAGCATGGCTATTTTGGCTTGTTTAACATTGTTAGTACCTTCATGAGTGGTTTTTAGCATTTTCCAAATTTGATATGCAGTGGTACAGATACTAACACGGTTATATTCATTTTGGTCTAATACACAAAACAACATATTTATTTCTTTTTCATTTACGGCTGCTGCCGTTTTCTCAGCCTGTGTCCTTTCTGAATATTCAGTTGTTGGATTCACTATTTCTTTTTGTGTAGCATTCCAGGCATCAAAACTATTTGACTACATGTAAAATGACATATGTGTTTCCCAATAGCTATAATTTAGGCCATTGAAGAATGGAGGTCTTTATGTTGATTGACCTTCCATGTAAGTGGCGTTTTGAGTGCTAGAACTTGGGTTATTTGCCATATTACTAGAATATATCAAATAACTGTGTTACGGTTATATGATGACCGTGGTCTGATACCAAATGAAAGTGGGCGTGTGTACTTGCTAGTATAGCATAGTCATAAGGATCGTGTAAATGACGACCAAGTATGAAGTAATAGCTAATCACAGAACTATATAATAGTAAATGCAGTAAAAATAGAAAAATCACACCAGAGATTTTTATACTGGTTCGGAGCACCGTCCTACATCCAATCCTAGACTTCTATCTGGATTTTCACTAACAACAACCTCACTTCACGTGGAGGAACAGGTTTGCAACACCCGAGCAGCCGAACGGGAATTTCATCCCTCTAACAACACGAGGACTTCAACACTTGCCTCGTACAACATGGAGTACTTCGCTACTTGCCTCTTACAACACGGAGGACTTCAACAAAGATGAATATACTCTGTAGTTGACAATGTGTGTTCATGATAACACGAATTTGTCTATTCTCGTACAACCTTTGTAACACCCCGGATTTTTGAATAATCGAATTAACTAAAATAAAGAATAATTAATCTCAGATTTGAGAATTAAAGGAATATGGTTGCGCCAATGTGTTCGTATCGGAATTCTGGTTGAAATAGAGTCCGAGTTTGCGGGAAACAGGTACCGGATGAAGGAGTTATGGACGAACGAAGATTGGTGGAAAAAGAAAAAAAATGCACTGGCACACTTGGGAAGTGCGCCAGTGCAAATTAACACTGGTGCACCTGCCAAGTGCGCCCAAGCCAAGGCAAAAGCCTGCACAGCTTTCTGGTTCAGGCTGACCCATGTTGTTGAGTCCTTTTGACTCCTTACTGAGTCATTATGGCTGACTCATCACCCTATCATGATTGAATGGTTTTGATTAACCCTAAGATCATCCGACGGCTTAAATTAACTCAAAACTCTATAAAAAGACCCATAAACTCAAACCCTAAATCAGAATTAAAATTGAAACTATGGCCGTCATGCTGTTGTCTTGAACCCTAGAGCAGTCGCCACCAAATTAAAGAGGAAGAACAACAACCAAATAAGAACTACTCAATATAACAGCGAATCTTCTTCAAAGGAGTGCTAATTCAACTCCAGAATCAGAATTCAGAACTCAAGACTGCTTTTGAGTTGTGAGTTCGATAGTTTTAACAAAATAATTAATAAATGAATTGGATTGAGCTATAATGCAGATAATTTGGATATGATATGAATTGTTGATTGCATGTTGTAATTATGTTGTAGAATTGTGTTGTAATTTCTATGATATTATGTTATGATGCTATCATCTACGATGCAAAGTTATGATGCTATCACCCATGTTATAATCCTATGATTGGCTTATGTCTAGTTGAATCATCATGTTTCTTTTGCTAGTTTGTTATATTGACTCATATGATAAATCATATGTATGCAAGTTTAGATTTTGATTCAAACATTAATCATATACAAGATGGGTAGAATTATATGTGAACTTACATGATTATGACACCTAGTTTATGTGAAAATATAATTGAAAGTTAGGCTTTGACATGTGTGAGTTTATGCTAAATTTTACATGATACTTTGCATGTTAGATGCAAGTTTACACCCTTGTTATGATGTATAAATCACACATGTAAGTTGTATGAATACATGAATCATGTTATGCAAGTTTAGGGGTATTGCCTATGCAAATTAACACCTTTAGGTATAGATCTATGAAATATGTTATTTATGCAAGTTTGTGGCCATTTTCTCATCAAGTTCATACCTTTAGATTGGATCCATGACATATGTTGTTTATGCAAGTTGTAGTTTTGGCCTATGCAAGTTTTAGATGTAAAACATCATTCACATATGCAAGTTCACCCCTATGTTAGATTTATGTTTTAATTATGTGTATATTGTGATGTTTTCTCTTTATTCCATGTGTTAGACTATTCGAGTCTAACATATATTTTTACGTTAAACGAACAAACGTACTACGTGGGGGTAAAGGGGATAATATTAAAAATATATTTAATTGGCATAAATGCCTTAAAAGGCATAAAATATAATTGTGGTGAAAATTGGCAAGATTTTACATACCATAAATGGATGGATATAATTGAGTCAATTATGGACATCGTTAAATTTGGAATTGATTGATAATTTGAATAGGGAAAGTAATTCAAATTGGGGAATGATTAATTAGGAGTAATTAATCGTCTAAGACACGAGGTTAGACTCTTTTGTGGTGTAAGACTGCCCGGACCCGCTCGGCAAATCCAGCTGCCAAAAATGCCAGTCTAATGTGAGAGGTCTTAGGCACAAACTATATACGTAATAGTTGTAAAGACACGAGGTTAGGCTCTTTTGTGGTGTAAGACTGCCCGGACCCGCCCGGCAAATCTAGCTGCCACAAATGTCAGTCTAATGTGAGAGGTCTTTATGAGGTTACGGTCTTAATGAATTAAGAAACACTTAACCAGATAAGCATGTAGTGGGACATGAGGGGGTTAAGTGGGTGCCTTAGGTGGCATGTGGAATCTTGTGGGTGCCTTGGGTGGCATTTGGAAATACAATTAGAAACACTTAACCAAAATATGAAACATGTAATTGAAACATGAATAAGAAGTGGGTTAAGTGGGATGTACTAGAGAGGACCAAGCTTAGGTGGATAGCTTGTGTCAAGTAATGGGGCCCCGTTTCAACCAGTAACCCATATGTATCTTTGTGGGCCCGACCCAAGTCGAGGACGGGACACGCATGCTGGGCTTGACTGTAAGAGGCCAAACGGGGTTAGCGGTAGCAAAGCAAGTCCAACGGGTTCATATGCGTGTGTGGACCCGGGCTGGTAGGTAAGACGTTGTTGCATCGTGTAGGTATAAGCCGTGCATGCTTGGTGGTATCGGGTTGCCACTTTGGGGAGTGATATACCCCACTATGGGGCCAGCACGGGTATCTACGAGTTAGGGAGCCGATCGCTTGGGGGTAGTGGGTACACCTAGTGGAGATGGGGGCAGACGACACCTATGAAGGCAGCTAGGGGTGCACGAAACTACCAATATCATTATTAAATCTGTAGGCGGGATCAACCTTAGGGTGACTAGCGGTGGGGCAGTATACTAGTGGCGGTGCAATATAGCAATTATATCATAGTGTTGGTGTAGTTTAGTAATTATCTTAGTGGCTAAGGTGCGCTTTAACGATATCGTTGTTCATCTTGTTTCCTTGTTTACTCTGCCATACTCAATGGTTCATGGTCATTTCCTTATTTTCCAACTTATGCCTTAGCCTAGTTACTTTGTTAATTATATTGTTAGAATTATCACACTCACCAGACTTTATGTCTGACCCCCTTTTTCCATCTCTTTCCTTCCCCCCCCCCCAGGTGCTCAGGTTGGAACTAGCACCAGTGGAGCTTGATTTTGGACTGCTTTTAGAAGATTGCTTGGATCACTGAAGTAAAGCTCAGCTTCTCTTTATTTATGGCTATTTTGATGTTGGGGATTATGTCTTTCAGTTTATGTACTTTGTTTTATCAAGATGGATATGATGTACTTGATTTTGGTTTATGGTTTTGATGATGTAACCAAATATATTTACCTTCTGCTGCAATAAATAAAGTTTTAATTTTTCAAGTACTGCTTTACATCTATCTTGTTGTGATTTTCTGTTCTATATTCACTTAAAATGCTCCATGGAAGTTAATGAATTCCCTTTGTGAGCGACATTAATGCACGTGGGGTGTTACACGTGGTATCAGAGCTGAAGGTTACCAAAACAGATATGAATTTTGAAAAACTATTTTTTTTCAAAGCAATTTTTATAAAGAAGTACTTTCAAAATTATGTTTTAAGGAAAGTATTTTCAAGAGAAAGTATATTTTAGAAAGCATAACCTTAAGAGCCATATAACTTTCCTTCAGTCCTTTTTGTATTGAATCTTTCCTTTTTCGTTTCAGCATGTCTGAAGCGTATGAGATACCAGAGAGTGTTCATGTACCCGATTGGTTTCGTCAATATCTCGAGGCTAGGGCCGCCACCGGAAGTCCAGCAAATGTTCCTCCTCCTCCTCCTCGTGTCGATAATTTTGCAAAGATATGTAAGGACTTTAGAGCAATGGGTGGAAAACCTTTTCATGGGACGGAGACATTTGTTGAAGCTCATAACTGGCTAAAGGAGGTGGAAGAATTGTTTGGAATTTTTGAAGTGGATGATGGAAGAAAAGTCCAGCTAGCTGCCTAGCTAATGAATGATGAGGCCTCATCTTGGTGGGTGGTCACTAATGGGGGACGTCTAGTCGATACATGGCTAGATTTTAGGTAGAGGTTTGAGGCGAAGTTTCTCACGGGCTGAAGAGAATCTATACATGGAAAGGTTTTTGTCACTGAAGCAAAGGAATCTATCGGTGAAAGAGTACATTAAAAAATTCAACCAATTGGCAAGGTTTGGCTTAGACTTGGTGAACACTCCAGAAAAGAAAGCTCTAAGATTTGTTAAGGGTTTAAATGAGCTGCTTCATGGGTTAGCTATGACCCACATTCCTATGGGGGCTACTTTTGAGAGGTTAGTTGACATGGCACTCATGCATGAAGAGGAAAAGGGCGCCAATGCTAATAAGGCACCCGAGAAGAAAGGGGATCAAAAGAAGACGCAACAGCAACAACAGAACAAGAAAGGTAGCAAAGGCAACAATGCTAAGGGGAAGAAGAAATGCTTTAACTATGGGACAGCCGGCCATCTAAGTAAAGATTGTAGGAAGAAAAAGAAGACTGGTTGTTTCCACTGTGGCGAAGCGGGACATCTTATTAAGGACTGCCCAAAGAAAGGGCAAAGGGTAGGGTCTACCTAGGGAGGACAGGTGCAAGCTCTTATGGCTCCAGGGCAGGCAAGGGGACAAGTTCAGGCTCTCGTGGCCCCACCGCTGCAAGAACGAGGTAGAGCAATTTCCGTTGAAAGTTTAGTTTTTCTGCTTGATCATCATGTCCGTACTTTATTCGATTCTGGCGCATCGCATTCGTTTATTTCTACATCATTAGTTGAAACACTGCACCTTGATACTAGTATAGTTACTGATCCCTTAGTAGTCTCAAATCCTATCGGTGGTTCGTCTCATCTTTCTATGATTTATCAGGATTTGAGAGTGTTTATCTTGGGCGTTGAGTTTGAATGCAATGCTTTTGTTCTCGGCTTAATGGGCTACGGTTTAATTCTAGGTATGGATTGGCTAACTAGATATGGGGTCATCCTAGATTGTGAAAGAAGGGTAGTTAGATTGTTGACTCGTTCTAGAAAGACCCTTGATATTTCTTGTGACCCTAGAGGTCCAGTAATGCTTAGTTACCTAGAATCCCTTGACACACCCGATGATGATTTACATTCTGTTCCCATAGTCCGTGAATATGCTGATGTCTTCGATGAGGTGAGGGGTTTACCCCCAAAACGTGAGATATACTTTCGATTATATCTAGTGGACAATGCAAAGCCAGTTGCATTGCCGGTGCGCCACATGGCTCCAAGGGAGAGAAGAGAACTCAGTAAGCAAGTGAAAGAATTGCTTGAGAAGGGGTTCATCAGACGTAGTATATCGGAGTGGGGTGCTCCAGTAGTGTTTGCCACGAAGGCGAATGGGTCCCTTAGATTTTGTATGGACTATAGGGAACTTAATAAGCTTACTAAGAAGAATAGACACCCACTGCCGAGGATTGACGATCTCTTCGATCAGTTAGTTGGCGCCTCAGTGTTTTCGCAGTTGGACTTAGCCACTGGCTTCCATCAGTTGAGAGTGGCTGAGGATAGCATAGACAAGACTGCCTTTAGGACTCCAAATGGTTTCTTCGAGTTGCTTGTGATGCCCTCCGGTTTGACAAACGCCCCCGCATACTTTGTTGACTTGATGAGTAGGGTGTTTAGGGAGTACCTTAATAAATTCATGGTAGTCTTTGTGGATGACATCTTGATCTTTTCTAAAAGCGAAGAAGAGCATGCCCTACATCTTTGGGAAGTGTTGGAGGCTCTTCGAGCGCATAGCCTTAAAGCAAAATTTTCTAAATGTCACTTTTGGAGGAAATAAGTGCGATTCTTAGGGCACGTGGTTTCCAAAGAAGGGATAGCCGTGGATCTCGCGAAGATAGTGGCCATCCAAGATCGGAAGGTTCCTAAAAATGCTACCGAGGTGAGAAGTTTCTTGGGGTTGGCTGGCTACTATTGGAAGTTTATCAAAGACTTCGCAAAAATATCAGCTCCATTAACACGCTTGACGAAGAAGAACTTAGTTTTCACGTGGGACGTAGATTGTGATGATGCGTTCCAACGTTTAACGAGAGCTTTGACCACAGCCCCAGTCTTAGTGTTGTCAGATGGGAGTAAGCCATTTACCGTTTATACCGACGCTTGTAGGACAGGACTAGGCGCAGTCTTAATGCAAGAGGGAAGGGTAATAGCCTATGGTGGAAGGCAGTTGAGAGTGCATCAAAGAAATTACCCTACACATGACCTAGAGTTGGCCGCTATTGTCTTCGCGCTTAAGTCTTGGCGTCATTATATTCTTGGCGAGAAATTCGAATTGTTCACTGACCACAAATCGCTAAAATACTTATTCTCTCAGAAGGACTTGAACTTAAGGCAGCAAAGGTGGATGGAGTTCTTAGCATCCTACGACTTCGAGATAGCATATATCCTTGGCAAGGGTAACGTGGTGGCAGATGGCTTAAGTAGAAAAAGGTTGTCCTTTAGTCCTTTGTTTGTTGAGCGGCGAAGTTTAGAGTTCATCTCTACGTTTGACTTCACACCTTCCATTGACTTTGTACCCGGTTTACTAGCATCCTTAGAGGTCAGACCTACGCTTTTGGGACGGATTGGTGAGGCACTGCGAGATGACCCACAGTTGGTTGAGTTAGTAGAAAAGCTCAAAGGAGGGGAGTCATCGAGCCATCTCCGTAGGTATTCCTTAGATGATAAGGGTTGGTTGCGTAGGGACGGTAGACTTTATGTACCATGGGACGAGAATCTGAGGAAGACCATTCTTGATGATGCCCATCGTTAGAAGATGACCATTCATCCCGGCGGTGACAAGATGTACATGGACATGAGACGAGTTTAATTTTGGGCCGGCATGAAGAAAGATGCGGCTGAGTATGTCGCTAGATGCTTGGTGTGCCAACAAGTAAAAGAAGAGCAAAAGAAGCCCGGTGGATTGCTTCACCCATTGGAGGTCCCACAATAGAAGTGGGAAAGCATCTCGACGGACTTTATTGATGGATTACCGAGATCGAGAAAGGGTAATACGGGGATTTGGGTCGTGGTAGACAGACTTACTAAGAGCGCCCATTTCATTCCCGTGAAGAGTAAGAGGACTGCTCCATGGTTAGCCTCCGTATACATTCGAGAAATAATTCGTTTGCACGGTGTTCCTTCTAGCATAGTGAGCGACCGCGATCCTATCTTCACTAGCGAATTTCGGAAAAGCTTGGAAGAGGCGGTAGGGAATCAGTTATGTTTGAGCACCGCATCTCATCCTCAGATGGCCGGCCAGACCGAGAGGGTGAATCGTATTCTAGAGGACTTATTGAGGTTGTGTGTCTTAGATTTCGGAGGTACATGTGAGACGACCCGATTTCCCGTTTTCACGGAAACAAGGTTATCTTTGGAATATAACACAGAAACAGATAATTGCAGAACAGAATTAAATAAATACACCAGAATGAACAACAAAATATACTGGATAAAAGTAATCATCAGAGTTACACAGTATACAGGATCTTACTTAGTACAAATACAGTTCAGCTATACATAAATGTCTACAGCGGAAATAAACAAAATATGTACAATAGGAGCTGAACAGCATAAAAAGAAATAAATGATAGAATCCATCTTCAGCTCCAGCTATCCAGAAAGAACCAGCTAAACCTGAATACAAGGCTGCCCGTGTAGAAAAAGGGGCACCCGAGTTTGAAAGTGAAACAAACTACGAGTCAGTCATGGGACTGGTATAAGAAATCCACACAACACATATACAATTGGCTAATCACAGGACCACGCCACTTTCGTGGAACGGGTTTACTCCATTGGATTGCCGGTGCTTTAAAACAAATCTTTCTTTTAAACATCGCTATGCTTTTTATAAAAATGAAGCCATTATAAGACTCAGTTCCCATCACACAATGCAACGCAAACCGGAGGATAGAGTTTTACCTTATAATGGCCAAGATATGATTGATACGAATAAAACAAAGGCATTTGATATTATTGCTAGTGTTTATATGTTTTGAAAACAACTTCAAATCATAACTATCAATCATAGACGGCATGGGTACCATATATCATGTCGCCATATATATATACAATCAAAACCGCACGATCTCGTATTTGGAAATTGGATTTCCGTCATGAACCAAGGCAAAAGATAGTCCTTACCGAATTCGAGACAATCTAGCCCATGTCTCAGGCCCAGACTCAGGTGAGCCCTTGGATCGTCAGGGCCGGTCCACCGATGTGGATTATTATGCCTGAACACTACGTTTCTCCGCCCTTTGGGGCGTAAACGAGCCAACGAATGACTCCATCGGACCCGGATCGTCCGATCAAACCGAGGCGCCTCGCAACAGCAACAACCACATAGGTGAAAAGTATATAAATGTCAGGGCTGGTAGGTCACTGACACCACCCTAGCTAGAAAGAAACGCAGGCCCTCCCTGATGTCCTCTCCCGTTTTAGGTTCATACCGGGGTGTGAGGCTCGCGAATTCACGTTATACACAAAGCTACGCCACACAGGCGGTGCTTTGATCATCACCACAAGACTTTGCTTTTCAACAGAAGCCCTGATCACTGCATCTTAGCATGCCACACAGAATAAATCCTATGTCAGACACACAGTCCATTTACAAGTCCGTTCTGGGTCTGAACGAAACCGGAGGCACTAAATACCTCGCAAACCCATCGATCACCATGTACGTCTGGACGATCACCACTCATTATCCATATTTCGGGATGCCTCCCAATCAGGACCTCGGTTACCATCCAAACGAGGTGAAGATCTCCGGTCTTCGACCACCGTCTTCATCTTCGACTTTCAATCGTCGTTCAATTATTCGAAATGAGAATTAACTCGGCATTTTCAAATAATTCACGTATATTTAGAATTTCAAATCAATTTATTTCAATGGTTAAATTATTCGACAACACCAATATTGTTCTTTAATGTAATTTTCACACCAAACACATTCAACCATCAAAAGCCACACAAATCAAGCAAATTCAGTTTATTTCCATTCCATATCGTTTCCAATATTTTATAACGATTTATCGCTATTTTTATTTATTTTAAAATAGCCATTTTATTCCAAACGACGCTTCGGGCCATAAGGCGGCCGTGGCGCTGTTTTTCTTCAGATTTGATTTACACATATCTGAAAATCTAACCGTTGGATCTTCACAAAATTTACATCATTAGAAAGGTCTTTTCAAAACGAATCCAACGGTTCCAGTTTCGGGAAAATCCGACGGTCGGATCTCCCGGTACAATCGTTTGAAGTTTCGATTTCAAAATACGAACTGCAGCGTCGTTATTCGATTAAATATAATTCTATTTATATTTATATATAAATAAAATCGATTCTGGCGCTGTTTTTCTTCAAATTTGAATTAAACATTCCAGACAATCCAACCGTTGGATTTTTACAAGGTTGGTGCCGTTGGAAATATTATTCCAAGGCGAACCCGACGGTTGAGGTTTCGGGAAAATCCAATGGTCGGATTTCCCGTACTAGTCGTTTGAAATCACGGTTTCAAAATACGAACTGCACGGCCTCGTTTCGTTTTAATTTTATTTATATTTATATAGTTATATAAATATAGTTCATTCAATGATTTCCATATCGTTTTCACTTCAAATATTTTTCTAACGCCTTAAATTTTGGAAAAATTTCGCCATAACCTCCCCTGTACCGGGAGCATCGGGAAATCGCAAATAGCGTTCCCGGTCCTTCTAATCTCAAAAAGAAAAAGAAAAAGCCAAGCGGCTAGCCAACAGGTTCAAAATCATCACCCAAACAAATCAGTAAATGTGTACCTATTTGTCGGGCACAAAATTTTATTCCTCTTCTCTAGCCCCTTTGCTATAACATGTTCAATGAATATTGCATGTACATATATATACAGTTCTTATCATTTATCAATTTCTATTCGACTTCATATTTGATTTCTATTTGGTTTAAAAACTCCATTCGTTCTAATGTTACATAAATAGGTGCAAATCATTTCATTAGCTAATTAATGAATATCTCAACTCATATATGTTTATTTTGAACAAGTGGCTATTTTTAACACTTCACATTTCAACGATTTATGCATACAATAAAAATGTGATTTTTATTGTAAAACAATTCATTTCAAAACACTATTTTTCTATATAGTTCGTGTTGGTGATAAAAATGGGATTTTTATCGTAAAACGATTTATTTCAAAATATGAATACCATTCAACACATGAATTTCTAAATAACGAATGAATATCAATTCAACACATGAATGTTTTCTATAGTTTCTATATATAGATAAAAATGTGATTTTTATTATCAAACAATTTATTTCAAAATATGAATACCATTCAACACATGAATTTCTAAACAACGAATGAATATCAATTCAACACATGAATGTTTTCAATAGTTTTTATATATAGATAAAAATGTGATTTTTATTATCGAACAATTTATTTCAAAATATGAATACCATTCAACACATGAATTTCTAAACAACGAATGAATATCAATTCAAAACATGAATGTTTTCAATAGTTTTTATATATAGATAAAAATGTGATTTTTATTATCGAACAATTTATTTCAAAATATGAATACCATTCAACACATGAATTTCTAAACAACGAATGAATATCAATTCAACACATGAATGTTTTCAATAGTTTTTATATATAGATAAAAATGTGATTTTTATTATCGAACAATTTATTTCAAAATATGAATACCATTCAACACAGGAATTTCTAAACAACGAATGAATATCAATTCAACACATGAATGTTTTCAATAGTTTAAGCAAATGAAAATAATTCAAACACACAAATATTATTCAAAATTTCGGCAGCATAACGGCAGGGTAGTTACACCGGCACCGTCCCTAGTACGGCTCCTCGCTCTACCTTAAAACCTCGCGGTTTTTGACAATGGGGATCATGCATCTAGTTCGCACGCAGGCGGCATGTATATATATTTATTTCATTTCCACAAACTAATCCTATGTGGTTTCAACCAAATATTTCACAACCACAAATGGGTATTTTTCAACCACAATCAACCAATATCAATCACAAACAATCCCCAACAATCATTCGCTATCATTCAATTTTCACAACAATTTCAACCAATAAATATCGTCCATGGTTTGTGGACGAGGGGCGTATATATATATATATATATTTATATATAGCAATTCACTTTCATTTTAACATATATAATATTTTTAAATCAGAAATCTCACCAATAGCTATCCAACTGCACGATACTTCCTTTATAGAAATCTTCGCCTTTTGTCGCTTTCGCCCGTATTCTCTACACATGTAAAAATCGAATTTTTACGATGCTATTCAATATATAAAAATATGATTTTTACTTCGATTTTCAATATTTAAAAATATGATTTTTACTTTGTAAATTTCTAACCTCCTTCTATTTTTAGTTTAAAACTTTTTCCTTTTAAATTTCAAACCTTTTTCTCTTAAACAAAATCAGGGTTTTAAATGCATAGAAAAAATCAGTTTTTAATTGCTTTAAAATCAGTTTTTCTTTGGTAAATCAATTCAGTTTTTATTTAAAAAAAAGAAATCAGTTTTTCTTTGCTAAATCAATTCAGTTTTTATTAAAAAAAGAAATCAGTTTTTCTTTGCTAAATCAATTCAGTTTTTATTAAAAACAAAATCAGTTTTTCTTTGCTAAATCAATTCAGTTTTTATTTAAAAAAAAGAAATCAGTTTTTCTTTGCTAAATCAATTTAGTTTTTATTTAAAAAAAAGAAATCAGTTTTATTTCTAAAAAATCATTTTCAGTTTCAGTTTTTATTTTTAAAACAGTTTCAGTTTTTATTTTTAAAACAGTTTCATACTTTTAAAAAGAACAGTTTAATCTTTTAAATAAAATCAGAATTAAAATAAAATAGATAAATAAAATTAAAAACTTACAGAGGAGCGGAGGGGGGGGGGGGGGGAAGAGACGACGTCGGCGGCTCGGGTCCCGAACGGTGGTGGCGGTCTTCGATCGAGGGAGGCGGTGGCTTCGGGGTATGGACGGCGGCTTCAGCGTCGTCAGCGAGGGGGGGGGGGGGGCTTCGTCGGAGCTCGTGCGATGGGGGGGGAGGCTTCGTCGGAGCTCGAGGGATCGGGGGGGGGGACTGGCGATTTGATTTAGGTTTTCCTTTTCTTTTTTTTTTCTTTTTTTTTCTGGTTATAGAATCGGGGGGGGGGGGGGGGGGCAAGCAGAAGAATAAAGGGAGGGAGGGAATTAAATTTTTTTTTTATTTAATTATTTAATTTTGCAAATAGGTTGACTTTTACATACGACCTCGAAACGAGGCCCACCGCCTGTCGCCCATAGCGTTTCACCCCCATTCCGAACACAATGGGATATGTATCGCAAGCTGATTCGATTGTTACAATCTGTTTCCTTTTGAATTTTCATTTAAATCACTATATCGAATTTTAAACGTACATTTCAATTTACCGGGGTCACATACTAACTAGAAAAATTCCCGAAAAATATTTTCTAGCTTCGTATTGACGATACGGTCCTAACAAAACTAGTTTCATCGAATTCTGAGACCGTTTGCAAAATGGCCAATTTCCAGTCGATTAAATTCAACAGAAACTGGTCAAACGCGTTTTCCTTTACCACGCTCACATATTGATTCGAAAAATTATGAAATTTGAAACCTAGCAATAACTTGACACTGCGGATCCAACCAAAGTGGTTTCGTCGAAATCCGAGGTCGTTTGCAAAATGTCCATTTTTAAGGGCCTGAATTCCATAGCGACTATTCAGAATTTTCAACTGGATATATCTTTTGATTCCCGCTATCAAATTTCGATTGGTCGGATTCGTTAGAAAGATATCATCAATTAGATACTAATGTTTTTGGTCTCACTAAAATCCGGATTGTTTTGCACCCGGTATATTCAATTGAAGTTTGAAATCGAATTATCGAACTACCGCGCCATTTTCAATTCTATATATAATTATAATTAATTATATTGGTTTTCGAATGTCGATTCAAACTCAATTTTCATCGCCATTATTTAAAATATTTATTTTAAATATTTAAAATCCATTATTTTAGCCAATTTAAAATTTTTAAATTGGTTCAGATTTTCTAGGTCGTTACAATCTCCCCCACTTAAAACTTTTCGTCCCCGAAAAGGAATAAAGTCGAAAGTGGTTTGATAAATCTACAATCACACAATACAACAACCAATTCAATTGTTTTTAACATTCAGAGTATAGAATAAATAGTGCACATCCATGGGAAGAAAATTGCAATAGAATAGAGAATTAAATGGTAATGCAAAGTAGGGTAAATGTACCTTGCACCAGAGTCAATCAGAGATATCTACTCGGCATCTAGGATAAGCTTTCCGAATGCTCTCCTCAGTTTCCCAAGTACAATCTCGTGGATCTCCACTCCATTGCACTTTGACTAAGTGAACCTTCTTGTTTCTCAGCTCTTTGGTTTCTTTGCCGATAATCTTTAGCGGCTCTCGCCTCACGGCTAATTCTGGAGTAATTTCAATATCCTGCTGAGCTGCTTCTTCCACGATCAAGTCTGGATCATGAACGTGCTTTCGAAGTTGAGATATATGAAATACATCATGAACTCCAGGCAACCAGTCAGGCAGTTTAACTTTATATGCGAGAGTTCCGATCCGTTCCAGAATAGGAAACGGACCAATAAATTTAGGCGCTAACTTTCCAGTTTTACCGAACCGGGTAACTCCTCTCATCGGCGATACTTCCAAATATACATAGTCGCCAACTTCGAAGGATATATCTCTTCTTCTTCTATCGGCATAGCTCTTCTGTCGGCTTTGAGCGGCGAGTAATCGCTTCTTAATAAAATCGACTTTGTCGGCAGCTTCTCGAATCATATTTGGACCCAACACAAGTCTATTTCCAGGCTCGACCCAACAAGCAGGAGATCGGCACGGTCTACCATACAATGCTTCGAATGGCGACATTGTCAGACTCGCCTGGTAGCTGTTGTTATAAGAGAATTCAGCCAAATGTAGATGGTCTTCCCATGATCCACCGAAATCTATAACACAAGCCCGCAATAGATCTTCTAAAATGCGATTCACCCTCTCAGTCTGACCGTCTGTCTGAGGATGATAAGCGGTACTCAAGTTTAACTTCGTTCCCAGCTCGACTTGAAATGCTTCCCAGAATTTGCTAGTGAATATTGTATCTCTATAACTTACTATACTGAGTGGCACTCCATGTAGTCTAACTATTTCCCTGAAGTATATCTGCGCCAGACTCTGAGCAGTTCTGTTTGATCTGACAGGTATAAAATGGGCGGTCTTCGTGAAACGATCCACGATCACCCAAATACTGTCATTTCCCTTTCTGGTTCTGGGCAGACCATCAATGAAATCCATAGAAATGTGCTCCCACTTCCAACCAGGAACTTCTAGAGGTTGTAATAATCCAGCCAATTTCTGCTGGTCGCTTTTGACTAGCTGACAAGTAGGGCATCGGCTGACATATAAAGAAATGTCCCTTTTCATCGACTTCCACCAGAAAGTGCGTTTGATGTCATTATACATTTTGCTTACTCCTGGATGGATACTGAGTTTTGACTTGTGGCATTCATCCAGAACTTCCTTTCGAAGTTCAGGAATGTTAGGGACACAGATTCGACCTTTGAGCCTTAAAATCCCATCATTGTCTATTTGAAAACTCGAGGGTTCGCCTTGTTGAATTATCCCTCTGATCTTCTGAATGAAGTGATCATCCTCCTGAAGAGCAGATATCTTATCTAGCAATGAAGTCGTGATAATAAAACTGGCGATCATTTCATTCTTTCGGCTTAATGCATCAGCCACGACATTGGCTTTTCCTGGAGTATATATAATTTCGAAGTCATATGCTGCAAGAAACTCCAGCCAACGTTGCTGTCTTAAATTCAAGTCTTTCTGAGTGAACAGATATTTCAACGACTGGTGATCTGTAAACAGTTCAAACCTCTCGCCCAGAAGATAGTGTCTCCAGATTTTCAAAGAGAATATGATAGCCAATAACTCAAGATCATGAGTTACATAGTTTTTCTCGTGCGGCTTCAGTTGACGGCTAGCATAAGCAATCACTTGACCTCTTTGCATTAACACTGCGCCAAGGCCCTCTCTAGAAGCATCAGTCCAGACTTTTAAATCTTGGTTACCATCGATGATGGTTAACACTGGAGCTGTCGTTAATCTTAACTTTAGCTCTTCGAAAGCCTCCTCACTTTCTTGAGTCCATTTGAATTTAGAATGCTTCTTTGTAAGCTTCGTTAAGTGACCTGATATCTTCGAAAAGTCTTTAACGAACTTCCGATAATAGCTAGCCAATCCGAGAAAGCTGCGGACTTCAGTGGGAGTACTGGGCTGTTTCCAATTCTGAATAGCTGTGATTTTGCTTGGATCCACAGCGATTCCATCTTTCGATACGACATGGCCCAGAAATTTCACTTCATCTTGCCAGAATATACATTTGGAAAATTTGGCTTTTAATACATTCCGTCTGAGAATTTCCAAAACCTGTTCCAGATGCTTTTCATGTTCGGCCTTCGATTTAGAGAAGATTAGAATATCATCAATAAAAACCAGAACAAATTTATTCAATACTCCTCTGAATACTCTGTTCATTAGATCGACGAAGTAAGATGGAGCGTTACATAAGCCGAACGGCATTACTAACCACTCGTAGAATAAGTCGGGGCCTCTGAACGCTGTCATTGGAACACACTCTTCGGCAATACGAAGTTGATGGAAACCTGTAGCTAGGTCCATCCTTGAGAATACTTGTGCTCCATTTAATCGATCTAACAAATCATCTATTCGCGGCAATGGATATTTGTTCTTTATTGTCTGTTTGTTCAGATCTCGATAGTCCACGTATAGCCGTAGAGTACCGTCAGATTTTGGGACAAACACCACTGCTGCACCCCAGTCAGAGAAACTAGGCCTGATCAGACCTTTCCATACCAGCTGTCGTGTTTGATTGTCTAATTCTTCCTTCTCTTTCAAGGACATTCTTCGAATAGCGTGAACTACCGGCCTTGCATTGGGAATTAAAGCAATTTTGAAATCTATTTCTCTTTGCGGAGGTAAGCGAACAACTTCCTCAAACACATCCGCATAATTCTTGACGACAGGAATATCTTTGATGAGGTCAGGAATATTCTCAGTGATTTCAGGAACATTTTCATTTGGGCCTGGAGAAACATTCAAAGCTTCCCAGAAGTCTTTTCTATTTGAAGTTGTGCCTTCACATGGTATGGTTATATAATTTCCCAATTGTGCTTTTGCCTTTACAACTCTCTCGGCGCATTTAACTTCCGCTTCATATTTGGTTAGCCAATCCAATCCCAGAATAAGATCGAATTCATCAAAATTCATGACGATACAGATTATAGGGAATTTATAGCAAGAAAAGGAGACAGGTACTGCACAGATCCAACTGAGATCTATTGAACCCCCAACCGGATTCTGGACAGTCATTGGTTCCTTGAGCTTCCTCAAATTCAAATCCAGCTTCTTGACTGCACTCTTTGCAATAAAGCTTCGTGACGCGCCTGTGTCAAACAGTACTTTAACTGGAATGTTTTTGACAGTAAGCGTGCCTTCTAAAACATCCGACCTCTCTTGACTATCTGAGGGAGCTGAGGTTTCTGCTACCTCATTCACTTGGACTATTTCAGTCTTTTTCAACTGCCAGCAATCTTGCTTTACATGACCAGCCTGATGGCAGAGATTGCATTTTCTATTTTCTTGAAGCTTTCCACCTGATTTAAATCCATCATTTTTTCGTTTCTTCGAGGATTTACAATTTCCTTGCAAATGCCCTTTCTTATGGCAATTATTGCATATGGCAGTCGTTGCTGGTTCTTTTTCGGATCTGGCCCTTTTTCGATTTACTTTGGGCTCTTTACTGACCTCTGACCTCTTACTAACTTCAGGAATATCAGTTTCCGACTCCTCTTTGTCACTACAACAAACTTCTTCTTCGTCGCATAACATTCCTTTCTTATGGAGATCTTCATACTGATAGGCCATATATATCATTTCAGAAAAAGGAAGCTTCACATGCCCCAATACCTTATTCTGGTATTTCCTTTGAAGCCCGTGAATAAATCTCATATTTTTCCTCTTCGGATTTTGAATTAGATGAGGAGCAAAGTGAGCAAGTTCGTTGAATTTCTTGTGATATTCGGGAATGGTCATGTCACCTTGTATTAGATAAGAAAATTCATCACATAATCTCTCGGTTGCTTCGGGAGGAGTAAATCTTCCTAGGAAAATCACTTTAAATCTGTCCCAGGTGATATCACCTTCTGGATTATCTTTGATGATTGTTTCCCACCAGATTAAAGCTTCTTCTTTGAGCGCCCAAGATGCTACTAACCGTTTCTGGTCATCCCTCAGCTGGATATGCTCAAAGATTCTTTCAACAGAACTCAACCAAGCTTGAGTTTGAATAATAGATTCATTGCCCGAGAATTGCGCTCCGTTCAGATTTCGATATTTCTTTAATAGAGCCTCTAGATCGGGTTCTGTATTCCTTCTGTTTCTGGCACTCATTTTTCTAGTACTTCTGCAATTAGCAGATCAAGTGTCAGGTCACAGAAAAGGTATTTTAAACATAGAAACACATACTTCAAATGTAAATGTGTCTATCAAGGTGTAATTTCGTTCTGCTTTACTCATACTAGGATGTTACTGATCCTATCTGTATGGAGTTACCCGTCCTAGAACACTACTGGTTCTATTTCTGACGAGTTCGTTCAAATGTTATATTCCAGAACTAAGCTTAACCAAAGCTCTGATACCACGTTGAGACGACCCGATTTCCCGTTTTCACGGAAACAAGGTTATCTTTGGAATATAACACAGAAACAGATAATTGCAGAACAGAATTAAATAAATACACCAGAATGAACAACAAAATATACTGGATAAAAGTAATCATCAGAGTTACACAGTATACAGGATCTTACTTAGTACAAATACAGTTCAGCTATACATAAATGTCTACAGCGGAAATAAACAAAATATGTACAATAGGAGATGAACAGCATAAAAAGAAATAAATGATAGAATCCATCTTCAGCTCCAGCTATCCAGAAAGAACCAGCTAAACCTGAATACAAGGCTGCCCGTGTAGAAAAAGGGGCACCCGAGTTTGAAAGTGAAACAAACTACGAGTCAGTCATGGGACTGGTATGAGAAATCCACACAACACATATACAATTGGCTAATCACAGGACCACGCCACTTTCGTGGAACGGGTTTACTCCATTGGATTGCCAGTGCTTTAAAACAAATCTTTCTTTTAAACATCGCTATGCTTTTTATAAAAATGAAGCCATTATAAGACTCAGTTCCCATCACACAATGCAACGCAAACCGGAGGATAGAGTTTTACCTTATAATGGCCAAGATATGATTGATACGAATAAAACAAAGGCATTTGATATTATTGCTAGTGTTTATATGTTTTGAAAACAACTTCAAATCATAACTATCAATCATAGACGGCATGGGTACCATATATCATGTCGCCATATATATATACAATCAAAACCGCACGATCTCGTATTTGGAAATTGGATTTCCGTCATGAACCAAGGCAAAAGATAGTCCTTACCGAATTCGAGACAATCTAGCCCATGTCTCAGGCCCAGACTCAGGTGAGCCCTTGGATCGTCAGGGCTGGTCCACCGATGTGGATTATTATGCCTGAACACTACGTTTCTCCGCCCTTTGGGGCGTAAACGAGCCAACGAATGACTCCATCGGACCCGGATCGTCCGATCAAACCGAGGCGCCTCGCAACAGCAACAACCACATAGGTGAAAAGTATATAAATGTCAGGGCTGGTAGGTCACTGACACCACCCTAGCTAGAAAGAAACGCAGGCCCTCCCTGATGTCCTCTCCCGTTTTAGGTTCATACCGGGGTGTGAGGCTCGCGAATTCACGTTATACACAAAGCTACGCCACACAGGCGGTGCTTTGATCATCACCACAAGACTTTGCTTTTCAACAGAAGCCCTGATCACTGCATCTTAGCATGCCACACAGAATAAATCCTATGTCAGACACACAGTCCATTTACAAGTCCGTTCTGGGTCTGAACGAAACCGGAGGCACTAAATACCTCGCAAACCCATCGATCACCATGTACGTCTGGACGATCACCACTCATTATCCATATTTCGGGATGCCTCCCAATCAGGACCTCGGTTACCATCCAAACGAGGTGAAGATCTCCGGTCTTCGACCACCGTCTTCATCTTCGACTTTCAATCGTCGTTCAATTATTCGAAATGAGAATTAACTCGGCCTTTTCAAATAATTCACGTATATTTAGAATTTCAAATCAATTTATTTCAATGGTTAAATTATTCGACAACACCAATATTGTTCTTTAATGTAATTTTCACACCAAACACATTCAACCATCAAAAGCCACACAAATCAAGCAAATTCAGTTTATTTCCATTCCATATCGTTTCCAATATTTTATAACGATTTATCGCTATTTTTATTTATTTTAAAATAGCCATTTTATTCCAAACGACGCTTCGGGCCATAAGGCGGCCGTGGCGCTGTTTTTCTTCAGATTTGATTTACACATATCTGAAAATCTAACCGTTGGATCTTCACAAAATTTACATCATTAGAAAGGTCTTTTCAAAACGAATCCAACGGTTCCAGTTTCGGGAAAATCCGACGGTCGGATCTCCCGGTACAATCGTTTGAAGTTTCGATTTCAAAATACGAACTGCAGCGTCGTTATTCGATTAAATATAATTCTATTTATATTTATATATAAATAAAATCGATTCTGGCGCTGTTTTTCTTCAAATTTGAATTAAACATTCCAGACAATCCAACCGTTGGATTTTTACAAGGTTGGTGCCGTTGGAAAGATTATTCCAAGGCGAACCCGACGGTTGAGGTTTCGGGAAAATCCAATGGTCGGATTTCCCGTACTAGTCGTTTGAAATCACGGTTTCAAAATACGAACTGCACGGCCTCATTTCGTTTTAATTTTATTTATATTTATATAGTTATATAAATATAGTTCATTCAATGATTTCCATATCGTTTTCACTTCAAATATTTTTCTAACGCCTTAAATTTTGGAAAAATTTCGCCATAACCTCCCCTGTACCGGGAGCATCGGGAAATCGCAAATAGCGTTCCCGGTCCTTCTAATCTCAAAAAGAAAAAGAAAAAGCCAAGCGGCTAGCCAACAGGTTCAAAATCATCACCCAAACAAATCAGTAAATGTGTACCTATTTGTCGGGCACAAAATTTTATTCCTCTTCTCTAGCCCCTTTGCTATAACCTGTTCAATGAATATTGCATGTACATATATATACAGTTCTTATCATTTATCAATTTCTATTCGACTTCATATTTGATTTCTATTTGGTTTAAAAACTCCATTCGTTCTAATGTTACATAAATAGGTGCAAATCATTTCATTAGCTAATTAATGAATATCTCAACTCATATATGTTTATTTTGAACAAGTGGCTATTTTTAACACTTCACATTTCAACGATTTATGCATACAATAAAAATGTGATTTTTATTGTAAAACAATTCATTTCAAAACACTATTTTTCTATATAGTTCGTGTTGGTGATAAAAATGGGATTTTTATCGTAAAACGATTTATTTCAAAATATGAATACCATTCAACACATGAATTTCTAAACAACGAATGAATATCAATTCAACACATGAATGTTTTCTATAGTTTCTATATATAGATAAAAATGTGATTTTTATTATCAAACAATTTATTTCAAAATATGAATACCATTCAACACATGAATTTCTAAACAACGAATGAATATCAATTCAACACATGAATGTTTTCAATAGTTTTTATATATAGATAAAAATGTGATTTTTATTATCGAACAATTTATTTCAAAATATGAATACCATTCAACACATGAATTTCTAAACAACGAATGAATATCAATTCAACACATGAATGTTTTCAATAGTTTTTATATATAGATAAAAATGTGATTTTTATTATCGAACAATTTATTTCAAAATATGAATACCATTCAACACATGAATTTCTAAACAACGAATGAATATCAATTCAACACATGAATGTTTTCAATAGTTTTTATATATAGATAAAAATGTGATTTTTATTATCGAACAATTTATTTCAAAATATGAATACCATTCAACACAGGAATTTCTAAACAACGAATGAATATCAATTCAACACATGAATGTTTTCAATAGTTTAAGCAAATGAAAATAATTCAAACACACAAATATTATTCAAAATTTCGGCAGCATAACGGCAGGGTAGTTACACCGGCACCGTCCCTAGTACGGCTCCTCGCTCTACCTTAAAACCTCGCGGTTTTTGACAATGGGGATCATGCATCTAGTTCGCACGCAGGTGGCATGTATATATATTTATTTCATTTCCACAAACTAATCCTATGTGGTTTCAACCAAATATTTCACAACCACAAATGGGTATTTTTCAACCACAATCAACCAATATCAATCACAAACAATCCCCAACAATCATTCGCTATCAATCAATTTTCACAACAATTTCAACCAATAAATATCGTCCATGGTTTGTGGACGAGGGGCGTATATATATATATATATATATATAGATATTTATATATAGCAATTCACTTTCATTTTAACATATATAATATTTTTAAATCAGAAATCTCACCAATAGCTATCCAACTGCACGATACTTCCTTTATAGAAATCTTCGCCTTTTGTCGCTTTCGCCCGTATTCTCTACACATGTAAAAATCGAATTTTTACGATGCTATTCAATATATAAAAATACGATTTTTACTTCGATTTTCAATATTTAAAAATATGATTTTTACTTTGTAAATTTCTAACCTCCTTCTATTTTTAGTTTAAAACTTTTTCCTTTTAAATTTCAAACCTTTTTCTCTTAAACAAAATCAGGGTTTTAAATGCATAGAAAAAATCAGTTTTTAATTGCTTTTAAAATCAGTTTTTCTTTGCTAAATCAATTCAGTTTTTATTTAAAAAAAAGAAATCAGTTTTTCTTTGCTAAATCAATTCAGTTTTTATTAAAAAAAGAAATCAGTTTTTCTTTGCTAAATCAATTCAGTTTTTATTAAAAAAAAAATCAGTTTTTCTTTGCTAAATCAATTCAGTTTTTATTTAAAAAAAAGAAATCAGTTTTTCTTTGCTTAATCAATTCAGTTTTTATTTAAAAAAAAGAAATCAGTTTCAGTTTCAGTTTTTATTTTTAAAATAGTTTCAGTTTTTATTTTTAAAACAGTTTCATACTTTTAAAAAGAACAGTTTAATCTTTTAAATAAAATCAGAATTAAAATAAAATAGATAAATAAAATTAAAAACTTACAGAGGAGCGGGGGGGGGGGGGGGGAAGAGACGACGTCGGCGGCTCGGGTCCCGAACGGTGGTGGCGGTCTTCGATCGAGGGAGGCAGTGGCTTCGGGGTATGGACGGCGGCTTCAGCGTCGTCAGCGAGGGGGGGGCTTCGTCGGAGCTCGAGGGATCGGGGGGGGGACTGGCGATTTGATTTAGGTTTTCCTTTTCTTTTCTTTTTTTCTTTTTTTTTCTGGTTATAGAATCGGGGGGGGGCCAAGCAGAAGAATAAAGGGAGGGAGGGAATTAAAAAATATTTTTTTTTATTTAATTATTTAATTTTGCAAATAGGTTGACTTTTACATACGACCTCGAAACGAGGCCCACCGCCTGTCGCCCATAGCGTTTCACCCCCATTCCGAACACAATGGGATATGTATCGCAAGCTGATTCGATTGTTACAATCAGTTTCCTTTTGAATTTTCATTTAAATCACTATATTGAATTTTAAACGTACATTTCAATTTACCGGGGTCACATACTAACTAGAAAAATTCCCGAAAAATATTTTCTAGCTTCGTATTGACGATACGGTCCTAACAAAACTAGTTTCGTCGAATTCTGAGACCGTTTGCAAAATGGCCAATTTCCAGTCGATTAAATTCAACAGAAACTGGTCAAACGCGTTTTCCTTTACCACACTCACATATTGATTCGAAAAATTATGAAATTTGAAACCTAGCAATAACTTGACACTGCGGATCCAACCAAAGTGGTTTCGTCGAAATCCGAGGTCGTTTGCAAAATGTCCATTTTTAAGGGCCTGAATTCCATAGCGACTATTCAGAATTTTCAACTGGACATATCTTTTGATTCCCGCTATCAAATTTCGATTGGTCGGATTCGTTAGAAAGATATCATCAATTAGATACTAATGTTTTTGGTCTCACTAAAATCCGGATTGTTTTGCACCCGGTATATTCAATTGAAGTTTGAAATCGAATTATCGAACTACCGCGCCATTTTCAATTCTATATATAATTATAATTAATTATATTGGTTTTCGAATGTCGATTCAAACTCAATTTTCATCGCCATTATTTAAAATATTTATTTTAAATATTTAAAATCCATTATTTTAGCCAATTTAAAATTTTTAAATTGGTTCAGATTTTCTGGGTCGTTACAACATGGGAGGAACATCTCCCATTGGTAGAGTTCGCATATAATAATAGCTTCCAGTCTAGCATTGGCATGGCACCATTCGAGGCTCTTTACGGACGGCCGTGTCGTTCACCTACATGTTGGTGGGAGTCTACAGATAAGATCTTGCTTGGACCCGATATGGTAAGAGAGACTTCAGAAAAGATCGATTTGATTCTAAGGAGGATGAAGACGGCGCAAGATAGGCAGAAATCTTATGTGGATAAGAGGATGTCAGATCTTGATTTTGATGTTGGTGACATGGTCTTTGTAAAGGTGTCTCCATTACGGAACGTCGTTCGCTTTGGGTCCGTTGGGAAGTTAGCACCAAGGTTCATAGGGCCGTTTCCTATTAAGGAAAGGATTGGGCAGATGGCGTACAGAGTGGAGTTGCCCGAGAGACTTAGTGGTGTACACGACGTATTCCGTATATCACATTTGAGGAAGTGCTTGCACGAGACCGCGGAAGTGGTAGAGCCGAGCTTGCTTAGAGAGGTGGAGATCGAGCGTGATGCGACGATTCGACGAGCTCCAATCTGCGTTCTTGGGTCAGAGATTAAGAAGTTGAGGAATCGAGAGGTCAAGCTAGTCAAAGTGCAATGGGGAGATGATGACAGTAACGCTACTTGGGAGACGGAAGCGAAGATGCGTTCATTATACCCTTTTCTTTTCGAGGGTATGTCTTTTAATTTCTTCTTTATCGCTTATATTGTACTTATCTTATCTTTAGTATGTCCTATCGCTAGTATCTTTGACCTTTTGATAGGGTAGTCCTATGGTCGAAACATGTGTTTGAGACATGTTATGTATGATGGATGCAAGTGGATGCAAGTGTTTGCTAGTGGTTGCTCGTGGATGCATATACACACACTTTAGGCACTAGATCGGCTCAGTAACTTCATATTGCATATTGCATATAAATGTGTGTACATATTTAAGTAATGGATGTATAATGGTTGTACCATCATATGGATGTTGCATTTTGGTGAATGGTTGTGCACACATGTAGAAATAATATGTATCGATAGGGTTCTTTCGCATACATAATGGACGCATGGCATTATCTTTGTTTGCATTAAGGAGGTCAACTGAATCAGTAGATCGCCTGATTTTGCATTAGATAAGGAACATATATACACACACTTCTTGCATATGTTCATATGACATTAGAAATTTCATAAGGACAATGGATGCCCATGTTTGATGGTTGAGTAGATGGTTGTTTGGATGGTAGGATATGCATTCTCCTTAACTTGGAGATTTCGGGGGCGAAACCCTTTAAGGAGGGGAGAATGTAACACCCTGGATTTTTGAATAACTGAATTAACTAAAATAAAGAATAATTAATCTCAAATGTGAGAATTAAAGGAATAGGGTTGCGCCATTGTGTTAGTCTCGGAATTCTGGTTGAAATAGAGACCAAGTTTGCGGGAAACGGGTACCGGATGAAGGAGTTATGGACGAACGAAGATTGGTGGCAAAAGAAGAAAAAAATGCACTGGCGCACTTGGGAAGTGCGCCAGTACAAATTAACACTGGCGCACCTACCAAGTGCGCCCAGGCCGAGGAAAAAGCCTACACAGCTTTCTGGTTCAGGCTGACCCATGTTGTTGAGTCTTTTCTGACTCCTTGCTGAGTCATTAGGGCTGACTCATCACCCTATCATGATTGAATGATTTTGATTAACCCTAAGATCATACGGCGGCTTAAACTAACTCAAAACTCTATAAAAAGACCCATAAACTCAAACCCTAAATCAGAATTAAAATTGAAACTATGGCCGTCATGCTGTTGTCTTGAACCCTAGAGCAGCCGCCACCAAATTAAAGAGGAAGAACAACAACCAAATCAGAATAACTCAACCCTAACAGCGAATCTTCTTCAAAGGAACACTAATTCAACACCAGAAATCAGAATTTAGAACTTAAGACTGCTTTTGATTTGTGAGTTTGATAGTTTTAACAAAATAATTAATAAATGAATTGGATTGAGTTATAATGCGGATAATTTGGATATGATATGAATTGTTGATTGCATGTTGTAATTATGTTGTAGAATTATGTTGTAATTTCTATGGTATTATGTTATGATGCTATCATCTACGATGCAAAGTTATGATGCTATCACCCATGTTATAATCCTATGATTGCTTATGTCTAGTTGAATCATCATGTTTCTTATGCTAGTTTGTTATATTGACTCATATGATAAATCATATGTATGCAAGTTTAGATTTTGATTCAAACATTAATCATATACAAGATGGGTAGAATTATATGTGAACTTACATGATTATAACACCTAGTTTATGTGAAAATTTAATTGAAAGTTAGGCTATGATGTAATGACCCGGATATTCCGTCGGTTAGATTTGAATATTTAATACGGTTTTAAATATTAATTTGATAATATAAATAGATTTTTATATTAAATTATCGATTTCGATTTAATATTGAATATATTAAATTGATGAATACGAAAACAATAAATAAATTCGAAGTTAAAACTGAATTAAAATAACAGTTCAGACTTCTGTTTGAATCAGAATAATAATATTAATTGATTTTCGAAGAATGAATTGTTTTAAAATTAATTTAAAATAAATATCTTCCAGGGACGATCAAATCAGACTTCGTGACCTATCCCAGTGTGTCCGGGATAGGGGTATAACGCTAGAAATGTCAGTGGTTGGGTTCAGTAAGGAGTTCAGAATAAAAGGTGTATTTTAATTAAAGGATACCGATTCAAAATATATTAAATTAAAATAAAATATCCTAGTTTTTGTGGATAGAAACAGAGCAGCAAGACCGAAATAGGATGGCCTCGCTGTTCCCTTTTGAAACCGACCTTCTCCTTTAACTTCTCTTCTGGAAAATCAAACAAAAAGGAATGGCCACGCAGTCAAATTTAAACCTCGCACTTTACTGGTTAAAACAAATCCACGTTGTTCTAATTAAAACCACACCGTTCAATTTTAATAGGCGATGACCCTTTTCATTTTCACTCAGAAGAAAAATAAAGAGAAGAAGACCGAACTCCTCAAATCAAAATTTCTGCATTTTAAACGTTTCCATCCATCGCGATCCCAAAACCATCGTTATTCAAGATGAGGCGCGGGCGTGTGTAGTTCGATTAGGGCTCACGATTCTCGAAGTGCCAGAGGTCGAAGGGAGATTCGGTGAGTGTGGAGCGCTCTGTTGATGGAGAAGAGATCGAACTCATTTTTCTAGGGCAAGGAGCTTCGATTGATGTTGTTGGGAAAATCGAAGAGTGCAAATTTGAAACCGTGAATTCCTGGGAAGTCAACGTCGATCCTGGAGTGCGAATAACTGAACGGTGAGGAGTTCGAAAGTGTGATTTTTTTTGTGGAGCCTGAATTCGCCTTCTGGAATGCAACGTGGTTCAGATTGGGTTGACCTAGAGGAAGCCGAATGGAAGCGTGACTGAGGTGAAGGGATTGGCATTGGTTCTGGGTTCGACTAGAGAGGAAGGGACGACATATGTGGGTGCAGCAGTGAAGCAGTACGGTATGTTGGGGTTGCAGAGGTTGTTCGATGATGATAGTATTTAAGGAGGAAGGTAGGTCGACCATGAAGTGTTCGACGAAATGCCGTAATGAGAAAAATGGCAGTTTGGGACTGATGCAGATTTAGGGTTGTTTGGGTTTATGCTTCGTGGACTGATCGATTTATTTACGAGGCAATAAGGTATATGCAAATTTAAATTACATATTTATTTATTAGTTAGTAGTTAATTTAAATTAAACAATCAGTTAATCGATAAATAAAAACAATCGTAGGTGATTAATTTATTCA
This sequence comes from Allium sativum, assembly GCA_030737875.1. Classification (NCBI taxonomy): domain Eukaryota; kingdom Viridiplantae; phylum Streptophyta; class Magnoliopsida; order Asparagales; family Amaryllidaceae; genus Allium; species Allium sativum. The sequence goes on along the minus strand of CM060909.1, from coordinate 250,324,224 downwards.
AGAAATTCAGGACGATTCATGGATGAGACGATATGGAATTTAATTGGAGTTTCGACAAAGCAAAAATTCACGGTGAGTAAATCTCACTCACCATTTAATTTGAATTATTTTTAGTCCTTAAAAATAATTGATTGTTGCTTGGATGCATTTAAATATTTTTATGTTGATATATATTAGTTATCTAGGATTGGTTGACTATTATATATATATATTGGGTTGATGATTGGTTGGATTCCCGCAGTCTCATTAGCGGATGCCCGCGGTACCATAGCGGATGATTACCCTATACGCCCCACGCTATGATAGTGGATGACCTTCTATACCGCGATATCCTGCCTCGAAGCAGGATGGGTATTACTATGTTGACTAACATCTGTGGATGCAGGAAAACAGGTTGGAGGAATCCAACTGGATTCCTCAAAAATATATTATCTGTTTGTTGTTTGTTTGATTTCATATATATTCATATATGATGTGTAGAAAATCAAATGATTGAAAATTGGTTGATTTGATTATTTAAAATATCAATGGGGCTTGAATATTGATTTATAAAAATATCGAAAAGAGTATTTGATATTTAAAAAGTGAATTCTATTTTTACAAATAGAATTTGAATTTTAAATGAACTATAGAAAACATTAACTTGTTTTGAATATATATGAACGAATATTGAATTTATAAACTTTGTTTATAAATGAAAAGATGAGATTTGAATTGAAGTTATAAACGTTGTTTATAAATAATGCAGAGATATTCAAATGGACTTTAAACGATAGAATTTGAATATAGAATTCAAATGGACTTTAAACGATAGAATTTGAATATAGAATTCAAATAGACTTTGACGATAGAATTTGAATATAGAATTCAAATAGACTTTGAATATAGAATTCAAATGGACTTTAAAACTATAGAAAATATTAACTTGTTTTGAAGGTATATAAAACAAGTGATCGAATTTATAAACTTTGTTTATAAATGAAAGGTGGGTTTTGAATCGAATTTATAAACTTTGTTTATAAATGAAAATATGGGATTTGAATTGAATTTATAAACGTTGTTTATAAATGCAAAGGTGGGATTTGAATTGAAGTTATAAACGTTGTTTAAAAATAATGCAGAGAATTCAAATGGACTTTGAATATAAGGAATTTGAATAATAGAATTCAAATGGAGTTTAACTATAGAATTTGAACATAGTATTTCAAATGGAATTTGAATATAGAAATTCAAATGGGATTTAAAATAAATAGATTTGTATAAATAGAAGTGGATTAGACTAAGAAGTTAATTAACAGATTTAATTAACAAATTGAGTTAAAACGATTGGTATAGTTAAAATAGATTGGACATGCATAAATATACAGGAGACAGGTTTGGAATAAAGTGTTAGAAGGTATATATATAGATTGCCCGACAAAAAGGTACGTAGTTAATTCATATATGAGATTTTATGCGCCGTATCGGCTAGCCGCTTGGCTTTTTCTTTTTCTTTTTGAGATGAGAAGGACCGGGAAAGCTATTTGAAATTTCCCGATGCTCCCGGTACAAAGGAGGTTATGGCGAATTTTTCCGGGAATTTAAGGAGATAGAATATTTTTAAGGTAATTTGATAGTTAGAAATTAACATATCAAAATATATAGAAGTCGATAAGAAAACGAACTTAGAAATAGAATAGTATAATAAAAAAAGAAGTATAAGAATAAAATCTAGTAAGAATAGAAAGAGAAAATGTATATGTGTTTGAAGGTGAATAATCAGTTGTATGGTATTGATTATTCGAGTAAGTAGTCTTGTCTGTTTTGACGTTAAATGTTATTCAGTCAAGGTCCGAGAGGTAATTATACCCCAACTTGGTTGATTTCATGATATACCGATAAGTAGCAAGATTCAGGCTCGAAGATCAATGTGGAATAAGAATTAGTTAAATGTAGTATTTGGGTTGTCGTAACGATGTTTTACACAACATCCGTTTTAACCCAAATGAAATGTAAGCTTGGAAATAGATGTTAAATATTTCCTAAGTATAGGAATAAACGAGATTGGAAATGAGATAAGTAATTGGAATATTTTCCAATTATAAATAACATATATTTTCTAAAGTTTAGAAAATAAAAAGAAGGCGATATATGGAAATGTTTTCCAAAGAACGTAAAAGGACCAATATGGTTATTGAAAATATTTGGTTAACAAATATTGATAAGAAATAGAGAAGAGATTTAATTAATGGAATATTAATTAAAGGTTCAGTAATTGTTGGATGTTTGGATGAACACTGGTTTTATTCGATAGTTAAATCATCGACTATCGAAACACTTGTTTTATTCGATAATTAAATCACAGACTATCGAAGTTTTGACCATCGTTGTCGATATGGAGAGACCGGTTGGATTATTATCCGAAGAACCACTCCGTATTGGCAGTAGCGTGCGAATCAGATTATATAAAGATAATCGAAGACGGAGTAGAGTGCAAGGACTTTTTCTATTAATAGAAATAGTGCCTTCAGTTCATCCTGTTCCTGGGTGACGTGTATGGATGAATGTCTGACAAAGTATTTCCAGAAAGGTCACGTACATTGATTTCTTCAACCGTACCAAGAGTGGAAGCGGAGAAGGAAACTTCTTTTAGCTAACACGTAATGTACTGTTGAGGACGTCAATCGGTGATTTGGTGGATTTGACGATGTGGCATTCGAAGTGAATCTGGTGTGATGATAAAGCGTAGCTTCTAGCCTCATCAACCGGTAAATGACAGAAATCGGGCAAGCAACATGGCTATGTAGGTCGCACCTATTAGGGTGTATAATCACCTGATCTAGAGTTTCATTTACTTCTAAAAATCTATTGTCGATGCTGACCCATTCGGGAAACGGTTGCTGATCCCAATCGTTGGTGATATACATTCGATACACTCAAGCGAAATGAGTGGTCGGTCATGTGTGGCTGAGTTGCAAGATGTTCTTGTTGAACTCGGTGTATTCCCCTCTAGAGATATACCAGCGGAAGCTGGTCCCATACCTTGTCATAGTTGGAAATCCATTACCCAATACGTGCTTGCGGTTTTGATTGTATATATATGTGGAACGTGAGATGCAAACATTCCACTAGATTGTTATTTACTTGATTTAGACATTATTATAATATCAAAAGAGTTTTGATATAAAGATAAGTCAAGTGTTTGGATTTTCATAAGGGAAAAACCCGTTCCGTGTTATACGGCGTGGTCTTATGAGATATCATTTAGTTTTCTGAAACTGTTTTTAAACTGTTTACTCATACCAGTCCATGTTGCGTGCTTTAAGGCATGTGTCACATGATAGGGGGTTCTCGCTTTTCGTTAGGTGTCGAACGGGAGACTCTTACTCCTACATGTCCCTTTGGTAGGGTTGGTTGCTTAGTGCGAAGTCGAAAGGCTGGCCGTAAAATGTGGTGCTGAGGTACCAATGTAAGCCACAGTGGGGTATTACCTTGCTGCTTTGGGGAGGAGAGGATGGTTGCAAAGCCTACTTGAATTTCCGGGTCGTTACAGTTGGTATCAGAGCTTAGGTTGAGCGAATACCTAGGCTGTGTGGAATTGTGCTCATTTGAGATAGGATCAGTAGTATCCTAGAATGAGTTGAGTGTATATATATATACGAGAGAGCGTATTTGTTATTTGATATAAAAACTGTTTTATATTGTGTTGACTAGTCTGTTGAGTGGATTATGAATTTTGGTCGAATCGTGGGACGCCACGATATCGATAGGAGTTTATAAACACTTGAACAGAAGATTGGACACGATATTGTTTTCAAATAGTTAAGTTGATTGTTAGGATTATAATCGATTTAGATTATAAAAACAGAAATAGTTATATATAACCAATAGGATTTGTATATGAAATCAAATATACAAATGTGATAAATTGAAATTGAATTCCAACCAGAATTCAGAATTTAAAATCCTGGGTGTTTGGAAAATGTTTTTCTAAATGGATTTTGAAAGAAATATAGCACTGGACTCATTCAGTAGCTGGGAAATAATTCTGATGATAATCGCAACCTCATCAGTGTTCATTTTCGAGTTTCTAAGTGATGAATTGCTGCCTTAGAAAAGTTTTGATGGAAATTTGTTTGAAAGGAAAAACAAGTTGTTGGAAAATTCAATGTTTTGAATTTGAGATAGATAAATATATGTATATATTTATATTACTTCAAAGGAAATTTGAAATGAGAAATGGGAATATAGATTTCAAATAGAAGTAAAATAAAGGAATTTGAATATATATATATATATAATTCAAATAGAAGTGAAATAGAATTTGAATTCAAAGGTATTCAAATGGATTTGAATAAAGAAAAGTCAAATAGAGATTTGAATATTAGAATTCAAATGGAATTTGGTTAAATAGAATTTCAAACGAAAATATAAAGTTTGAAATAGAATTTGAATTCAAAGGAGTTAAAATATAATTTGAATTCAAAGGATTTCAAATTGAAATTGAACAAAGGAGTTTAAATAGAAATCGAATAAAGGATTTCAAATGGAATTTGAATAAGGGATTTGAAATGGATTTTTTTAATAAAGGAATTCAAATAGGAATTGAAGATAAGAAAATTCAAATAGGAATTTGAATAGAAGAAATTCAAATAGAAATTGAATAAAAGGAAATTCAAATATAGAGTTTGAATAAAGAGATTCAAATGGAATTTGAATATTGTAAATATATATGATTCGAATATTAGAAGTGAAATAGATCGGGAATATTATGTGAAATAGATTTGATATATACTAAAAATATATCAGAATGGAGTTGAATTTATTATAAACAAAGTTAAAACGTTTATATTTATAAATATAATTAAAACGAGCTCGCCATAGCGCGGCAGTTCGTAAATTGGCGATTCGAACTTCAGTTTAGTATACAGAACTCAATTGAAGTCGGAATTCTTTGAAACAAGAATCGTCGGGACCGATTGAACAATAGTTTTCTAATGAAAGAGAAAAATCAGGATTTCGTCGTATAGATTTTGAGATAGGTCAAAATCAAATTTCAAAAAAAGTGCAGCGCCAGAAACCATTTAAAACCACAATGGTTTGTATATATATATAAGTAAAAGGATTTTTAGGAAATAAAATCCGAATTGGCATTAGAAAAATCCAGACTGGAGATATAAAATAAATATGAACTCCAGTAAAGTAAGTGAAATGATTTTTAAGACAAAAATCATATTTTAAATGGAAATAGAATTAACTAGATTGGAGAATAATTAGTTAAAGGAAATTTGAATCGAAATTGGGTTTTTGGATAAGTGAAGAGATTGAGAATTTATATTCGAAATCGAATATATAACTCGAGTTGAAAATATAATTAGATTAGTTATTATTAAGTTGACATATATTTGAACAAGTTATATTCAAATAAAAAAGGTGAAATAGGCAAAACGGTTAATTAGCAACTAGTTAATGGGAATTTGAATGATTGAAAATTAAATTTAACTTAAGTAAGTTAAATGGATCGAAATGGATAAATTGAGTAAAATCAATGTGAATGAAATATGAATTGGGTGTGAATAAAGGAAAAACCCAAAAGAGTTAAAAAGAAAATATATTTGTAAAACCAAATACAAAGGATGTTATGTGTAAACAAATAGAAGGAGAAATATTTGTAAAAACATTTGCAAATAGAATTTGAAAAGGAGTATTTGTAAAACATTTACAAATAGATTCAATGGAAATATTTATTTATAGAAAAATAAATAGAATGTTAAATGAGATATTTATTTGTTAAATAGTAGAATTTAATCAAAGGAATATATAGAAGATGAATAGAAAATGGAAATCTGTTTTAACAGATAAATAGAAAGGATTAATTTATAAATAACAGTATAAATTAAATCAAGTATTTATCATTCGATAAATGGAATATATAAGTCTGAACTTATATAGAGAAGAGATATTGGTTTTTAACACCGATAGTTTTAAATAGAAGGGGTACACAACACTTGTATAAGTGAAGTAACGTTATTAAAGAGAACATTTATAAAGTGAAGAACCGTTACTAAAAGTAAATCTTTATAAATGAATAAATGTTATCCAATAGGAGTTATTCGAATAGGAGAAGTCGATTAGAGTTAGAAATAATCGATTAGAGTTAGAATAAATCGATTAGAATAAGAATTATCCAGTTAGAGTTAATCAATTTGGGTTAATCCGTAGAGTTAATTGAATATTAGTTATTCTATTAGGATTTATCGAATATTTGTTATTCAAAGTAAGAGTTAACCAGATAGAGTTAATTGAACATAGTTAATCGAATTAGAATTTAATTGAATGATAGTTATTCAATTTAAGTTGGTCGAATATAGTTATGGAGATAGAGTTTGTCAAACATAGTTACCCAGGATAAGTTACCATTTCGTACGACTGCTAGCGTAATTCGCAGGGCTGCAGATAGCCTAGGGCGGTCGGATGTTTCCTGGGGGAATCAGGCGTAACCATTGTGATCGCTGCGATCTAGAGTCAAGCGAGTGGAGTTAAATCGAATATTAGTTTATTCGAATAGAATTAAAGGAGTTATCGATTATTAGTTAATCGAAGGAGTTATCGATTATTAGAAAATCGAAGGAGTTATCGATTATTAGTAAATCGAAAGGAATTATCGATTATTAGTTAATCGAAAGAAGTTATCGATTAGTTTAATCAAAGTGAGTTATAGAATATTGGTTATTCGAAGGAGTTATCGAATTTAGTTATTCGATGGAGTTAATCGAAAAGAGTTAAATCCAACAGAGTTAATTGATAAGAGTAAATTGAATAGAGTAAATCGAATATAGCTTATTCGAAGAAGGGTTTTCGAATCTATTTATTCGAAAATAGAGAATATCGAATATAGTTATTCGAAGGGAGGAGTAATCGAATAGGGATTGATTCGAAAGAGAGTACGTAAGGAAGTTTGGAATGTCAACATAAATAAGTTTTGAAAAAATAATAATAAATGGGTTGGTAGCACTTTTCCTACCTTAGCAATTTCGAGGACGAAATTATTTTAAGTGGGGAAGAATGTAATGACCCGGATATTCCATCGGTTAGATTTGAATATTTAATACGGTTTTAAATATTAATTTGATAATATAAATAGATTTTTATATTAAATTATCGATTTCGATTTAATATTGAATATATTAAATTGATGAATACGAAAACAATAAATAAATTCGAAGTTAAAACTGAATTAAAATAACAGTTCAGACTTCTGTTTGAATCAGAATAATAATATTAATTGATTTTCGAAGAATGAATTGTTTTAAAATTAATTTAAAATAAATATCTTCCAGGGACGATCGAATCAGACTTCGTGACCTATCCCAGTGTGTCCGGAATAGGGGTATAACGCTAGAAATGTCAGTGGTTGGGTTCAGTAAGGAGTTCAGAATAAAAGGTGTATTTTAATTAAAGGATACCGATTCAAAATATATTAAATTAAAATAAAATATCCTCGTTTTTGTGGATAGAAACAGAGCAGCAAGACCGAAATAGGATGGCCTCGCTGTTCCCTTTTGAAACCGCACCTTCTCCTTTAACTTCTCTTCTGGAAAATCAAACAAAAAGGAATGGCCACGCAGTCAAATTTAAACCTCGCACTTTACTGGTTAAAACAAATCCACGCTGTTCTAATTAAAACCACACCGTTCAATTTTAATAGGCGATGACCCTTTTCATTTTCACTCAGAAGAAAAATAAAGAGAAGAAGACCGAACTCCTCAAATCAAAATTTCTGCATTTTAAACGTTTCCATCCATCGCGATCCCAAAACCATTGTTATTCAAAATGAGGCGCGGGCGTGTGTAGTTCGATTAGGGCTCACGATTCTCGAAGTGCCAGAGGTCGAAGGGAGATTCGGTGAGTGTGGAGCGCTCTGTTGATGGAGAAGAGATCGAACTCGTTTTTCTAGGGCAAGGAGCTTCGATTGATGTTGTTGGGAAAATCGAAGAGTGTAAATTTGAAACCGTGAATTCCTGGGAAGTCAACGTCGATCCTGGAGTGCGAATAACTGAACGGTGAGGAGTTCGAAAGTGTGATTTTTTTTGTGGAGCCTGAATTCGCCTTCTGGAATGCAACGTGGTTCAGATTGGGTTGACCTAGAGGAAGCCGAATGGAAGCGTGACTGAGGTGAAGGGATTGGCATTAGTTTTGGGTTCGACTAGAGAGGAAGGGACGACATATGTGGGTGCAGCAGTGAAGCAGTACGGTATGTTGGGGTTGTAGAGGTTGTTCGATGATGATAGTATTTAAGGAGGAAGGGAGGTCGACCATGAAGTGTTCGACGAAATGCCGTAATGAGAAAAATGGCAGTTTGGGACTGATGCAGATTTAGGGTTGTTTGGGTTTATGCTTCGTGGACTGATCGATTTATTTACGAGGCAATAAGGTATATGCAAATTTAAATTACATATTTATTTATTAGTTAGTAGTTAATTTAAATTAAACAATCAGTTAATCGATAAATAAAAACAATCGTAGGTGATTAATTTATTCAAGAAATTCAAGACGATTCATGGATGAGACGATATGGAATTTAATTGGAGTTTCGACAAAGCAAAAATTCACGGTGAGTAAATCTCACTCACCATTTAATTTGAATTATTTTTAGTCCTTAAAAATAATTGATTGTTGCTTGGATGCATTTAAATATTTTTATGTTGATATATATTAGTTATCTAGGATTGGTTGACTATTATATATATATTGGGTTGATGATTGGTTGGATTCCCGCAGTCTCATTAGCGGATGCCCGCGGTACCATAGCGGATGATTACCCTATACGCCCCACGCTATGATAGTGGATGACCTTCTATACCGCGATATCCTTCCTCGAAGCAGGATGGGTATTACTATGTTGACTAACATCTGTGGATGCAGGAAAACAGGTTGGAGGAATCCAACTGGATTCCTCAAAAATATATTATCTGTTTGTTGTTTGTTTGATTTCATATATATTCATATATGATGTGTAGAAAATCAAATGATTGAAAATTGGTTGATTTGATTATTTAAAATATCAATGGGGCTTGAATATTGATTTATAAAAATATCGAAAAGAGTATTTGAGATTTAAAAAGTGAATTCTATTTTTACAAATAGAATTTGAATTTTAAATGAACTATAGAAAACATTAACTTGTTTTGAATATATATGAACGAATATTGAATTTATAAACTTTGTTTATAAATGAAAAGATGAGATTTGAATTGAAGTTATAAACGTTGTTTATAAATAATGCAGAGATATTCAAATGGACTTTAAACGATAGAATTTGAATATAGAATTCAAATGGACTTTAAACGATAGAATTTGAATATAGAATTCAAATAGACTTTGACGATAGAATTTGAATATAGAATTCAAATAGACTTTGAATATAGAATTCAAATGGACTTTAAAACTATAGAAAATATTAACTTGTTTTGAAGGTATATAAAACAAGTGATCGAATTTATAAACTTTGTTTATAAATGAAAGGTGGGTTTTGAATCGAATTTATAAACTTTTTTTATAAATGAAAATATGGGATTTAAATTGAATTTATAAACGTTGTTTATAAATGCAAAGGTGGGATTTGAATTGAAGTTATAAACGTTGTTTAAAAATAATGCAGAGAATTCAAATGGACTTTGAATATAAGGAATTTGAATAATAGAATTCAAATGGAGTTTAACTATAGAATTTGAACATAGTATTTCAAATGGAATTTGAATATAGAAATTCAAATGGGATTTAAAATAAATAGATTTGTATAAATAGAAGTGGATTAGACTAAGAAGTTAATTAACAGATTTAATTAACAAATTGAGTTAAAACGATTGGTATAGTTAAAATAGATTGGACATGCATAAATATACAGGAGACAGGTTTGGAATAAAGTGTTAGAAGGTATATATATAGATTGCCCGACAAAAAGGTACGTAGTTAATTCATATATGAGATTTTATGCGCCGTATCGGCTAGCCGCTTGGCTTTTTCTTTTTCTTTTTGAGATGAGAAGGACCGGGAAAGCTATTTGAAATTTCCCGATGCTCCCGGTACAAAGGAGGTTATGGCGAATTTTTCCGGGAATTTAAGGAGATAGAATATTTTTAAGGTAATTTGATAGTTAGAAATTAACATATCAAAATATATAGAAGTCGATAAGAAAACGAACTTAGAAATAGAATAGTATAATAAAAAAAGAAGTATAAGAATAAAATCTAGTAAGAATAGAAAGAGAAAATGTATATGTGTTTGAAGGTGAATAATCAGTTGTATGGTATTGATTATTCGAGTAAATAGTCTTGTCTGTTTTGACGTTAAATGTTATTCAGTCAAGGTCTGAGAGGTAATTATACCCCAACTTGGTTGATTTCATGATATACCGATAAGTAGCAAGATTCAGGCTCGAAGATCAATGTGGAATAAGAATTAGTTAAATGTAGTATTTGGGTTGTCGTAACGATGTTTTACACAACATCCGTTTTAATCCAAATGAAATGTAAGCTTGGAAATAGATGTTAAATATTTCCTAAGTATAGGAATAAACGAGATTGGAAATGAGATAAGTAATTGGAATATTTTCCAATTATAAATAACATATATTTTCTAAAGTTTAGAAAATAAAAAGAAGGCGATATATGGAAATGTTTTCCAAAGAACGTAAAAGGACCAATATGGTTATTGAAAATATTTGGTTAACAAATATTGATAAGAAATAGAGAAGAGATTTAATTAATGGAATATTAATTAAAGGTTCAGTAATTGTTGGATGTTTGGATGAACACTGGTTTTATTCGATAGTTAAATCATCGACTATCAAAACACTTGTTTTATTCGATTGTTAAATCACAGACTATCGAAGTTTTGACCATCGTTGTCGATATGGAGAGACCGGTTGGATTATTATCCGAAGAACCACTCCGTATTGGCAGTAGCGTGCGAATCAGATTATATAAAGATAATCGAAGACGGAGTAGAGTGCAAGGACTTTTTCTATTAATAGAAATAGTGCCTTCAGTTCATCCTGTTCCTGGGTGACGTGTATGGATGAATGTCTGACAAAGTATTTCCAGAAAGGTCACGTACATTGATTTCTTCAACCGTACCAAGAGTGGAAGCGGAGAAGGAAACTTCTTTTAGCTAACACGTAATGTACTGTTGAGGACGTCAATCGGTGATTTGGTGGATTTGACGATGTGGCATTCGAAGTGAATCTGGTGTGATGATAAAGCGTAGCTTCTAGCCTCATCAACCGGTAAATGACAGAAATCGGGCAAGCAACATGGCTATGTAGGTCGCACCTATTAGGGTGTATAATCACCTGATCTAGAGTTTCATTTACTTCTAAAAATCTATTGTCGATGCTGACCCATTCGGGAAACGGTTGCTGATCCCAATCGTTGGTGATATACATTCGATACACTCAAGCGAAATGAGTGGTCGGTCATGTGTGGCTGAGTTGCAAGATGTTCTTGTTGAACTCGGTGTATTCTCCTCTAGAGATATACCAGCGGAAGGTGGTCCCATACCTTGTCATAGTTGGAAATCCATTACCCAATACGTGCTTGCGGTTTTGGTTGTATATATATGTGGAACGTGAGATGCAAACGTTCCACTAGATTATTATTTACTTGATTTAGACATTATTATAATATCAAAAGAGTTTTGATATAAAGATAAGTCAAGTGTTTGGATTTTCATAAGGGAAAAACCCGTTCCGTGTTATACGGCGTGGTCTTATGAGATATCATTTAGTTTTCTGAATGAGACGACCCGAACTTCCCCGGTAAGGAAAGCACGGATAGAATTGAGGACAAGACAAAATAGGACGCATACGGAAGAACATTTCATTGTTATTACAACAATTCCATCAGATACAAGAATATACAGAGTATAAATGAATAAATTACATTCAACAAATATCAGAGATTACAATAAATTACATAGCAGCGGAAAATAATACAAAACACAACTAGAAGTGATACACGGATGCAGAGCTTTCCGAGCATCGTTCCAGCTGTATATCAGGACCCTGTGAATATAAATCTGCAAAACCAAAACTACTAGCTGCCCGTGCGGAAAATAGGGGCACCCAGAGTTTAGGTTAAAACAATAAACTCCAGGTCAGTCATGGGACTGGTGTGAGAACTAAAACAGTTATTTAAAACTTTACTTTAAAGATAGTAATTCAAGGGACCACGCCGTATAACACGGAACGGGTTTCCTCCCAAGAATACTAGTGCATATAACAAAACAGCGCAATGCTTTTTGGAAAAATGAAGCTATTATAAGACCCAGGTCCCATCACACAATGCAACGCAAGCCGGAGGATAGGGTTTTCCCTTATAATAGCCAAACATGCTTGGTACGTTTAAAACAAATCATTTGATACTATAATAAGTGTATAGTGTCAAAACAGTTTCAATCATAAATATCAATCATAGACGGCATGGGTACCATATATCATGTCGCCATACTAGTTCTACAATTAAAACCGCAATACACGTATTGGAAATTAGATTTCCGTCATGAGCCGAGGCAAGGGGCAAGCTCCTCTCCGATTCGAGACACTCTAGCAAATGGCTCAGGACCCCACTATGATCCTTGGATCTTCAGGGCCGGTCCTCTCTTACTTTTGAGGATTGGCAATTCCTGAACACACGTTTCCCGGTCCTTACAGACCTATATCCGAGGCGCCTCGCATTCCAACAACCACACAGGTGAAAAGTATATAAATGTCAGGGCTGGTAGGTCACTGACACCACCTTAGCTAGAAAGAAACGTCGTGCTCTCCCTGCAGTCACTATCCCGTTTTTGACTCATACCGAGGTGTGAGGCTCGCGAATTCACGCTATACACAAAGCTACGCCACACAGGCCGTGCTTTGATCATCAACCACAAGACTTTGCTTTTCAACAGAAGCCTTGATCAATTGCCACTTACGCATGCCACACAGGCAATTCACTCCATGCGTTTGATATCCATCAATATATAACCCCTGAGCTCGTACGTCTCAGAGAAGGGCGTTAAGCAAGAGAATAAATTCTCCGCCGCCAAACAGATATATATTTAATAGAGATCAATCACACGGACTAAAATCCAATGTCAGACACACAGTCCATTTACAAGTCCGTTCTGGGTCTGAACGAAACCGGAGGCACTTTCCTCGCATATCCATCGATCTCCAAGTACGTCTGGACGATCACCGACTGTTTCCCTCATCTTGGGTGTACAGCCCAATCAAGATCATCAGTAATCACCCAAACGATGTGAAGACTTCCGGTCTTCAACCACCGTCTTCATCTTCGACATCTCGTCGAATCGGTTATTCAGAATGGGTATATATCCGGCCTTTCTGAATAACCCACGTATATGATAAACAAATGTTACACAAACACAGCAAACGCCTCATTCCAATTCAGAATATTCTTTTATTCACAAAATCACATTCTTAGGGAAATGTTCCCATTAATTTTATCCAAGATAAATTCTTCTAAATTTATTCTTTAATCCTCCTTTGGATATCACTTCAAACTAGTCGGGATTAACGAACCACACCGAAGTAATTATTTATTTTATTTCCCAATCCCAACTTATATCCCATGGAGAAAAACTGGTGATACTCCATATCTAACACCACGGTGTTATCGGTAAAATTAATTACCATTTCACGCTCAAATCTAATTAAAGATTTAACTATCGCTTTGGAGCAAAACTGGTGATACTCCACTCTCGATCACTTTTCGGATTTGATAATTTAAATTATCAATTCACATTTTAATCTAATTAAAGATTCATTAAAACTCCACTTAGTTTTAATCTTTTCAAAAATCAATATCCTGCCTTTAACTGGGTTAAAGAACCAATGTCATCAAAACACGATTCACGACAAACCCAAATCACATTTGATATTAAATACAAGGCTCTGAATAGAAAATATATCGGCTTATATTCAATATCAAATTCTGAAACCAACAAATATCGTATTGGAAATAACGATATAAAATATCTTTCAAATCCCCATAACAATATTTGTATAGTCACGAAATCCAACATCGAAATATCCCGAAGATAATTTCGATTCAGCTCCAGTCCAATCCACGTATTGGAAATTATCGATTATTCTCAAAATCACTTTCAAATTCAATTTATTTATTTTAAAAATAAATTGATTTCACTTCTAGTTCAAAACTAGTTCATTTCGATAAAAATCTATTTTTATCTTTTCAAATGTGGAATTTTTCACCCCAGTTCTTTCCAATTCACATATTATAATTTTACACAAATTATAGATATTTTTAATAATTTTATCAAGGCCCGTACAGTCGATTTCCAACAACGGCCATCGAACTGCACTTATAGCGACCTTTTTCGAATTTGATTTGGACATAATTCCAAATCCAACCGTTAGATTTCAAATTTCTAACATTCATTGGAAAGCTCTTTTCGATACGAACCCAACGGTTCCGGTTTTAGGAGAATCCGACGGTCGGATCTCCCGCAATGTCCGTTTGAAATAAATGGTCGAAATTCATGAACTGCCGCGGCGCGGCGCGTTCTATTCAGGCCATTATATTATATATATAATATATATAATATATATTTCATCGATTTCCTTTTAAAACGAATTTTAAAAATAGTTTTGAATTCGTTTCAAAAGCAATTTCAACTTCCATTTCAATTCAAATCAAAATTGAATTCTTCTCTATAAATTCGTTTTAAAATTCATTTCTATTCAATTCAAATTTCAATTCAATTTGAATTCATTTCAATTCACTTTCAATTCAATTTGAATTCGTTTTCAATTCCATTCATTTCGAAATCGTTTTCAATTCAATTCATTTCGAAATCGTTTTCAATTCAATTCATTCCTATTTTATTCAAATTCAAATTCACTTCCTATTCAATTCGAATTTTAATCTAACTCAATTGAATTTCATTTCAAAATATTTAGTTTTGAAATCACTTTTCAATATTCGTTGTAAAACGAACAAAATCGATATAAATATCGTTCACGTCAAAATAGCGCATCTCTAATCCACACGGCTTTATATATTTCAAAAACTTCTATTCAATTCAACACATGAACCTATATTTCTTTCAACACACGACTAATCTCAACACATGAGTACTGTCAACACATCACTATTTTTATTATGAGAAATATTTTATAAAACTATGGTATCTATCGTTTGATTTTCAATTAGACTTCCACCGGGAAGTAGTTCTAATTTTAAATGTGATAAAGATGTAATTTTGATTATATAAAATATTTCACTCAACACATGCACATCGTCAACACATGACTATTTTTATATTCAACACATGAATTTTCTTTTATAATATTCCTTATTTTCCCAATTGGAATGAGGCCCAATCAATCACCATATAACGTTAATTATATGGATTCCATACAACACATGTATATAATAGCGTCGAAAAATAATCAACCATCAACCAAAGTGCACTACACTGTATAAGCATCAAATATCGATATCTAACGCTTATAACAGCCTGTCAATCAATCGATCGACATATTTGATCAATCAGGATGAGTGAACTTCAAATTTCATCCCAACACCCGTGTGGGGTTTCAAACAATCAAACACAGATTTTATTTGTGCAGTTGGGCGATGTGTAAAATTTATCAACCCAATCAATATCAGTCAAATCAGTGTATATAAACAAATCGGCCGATTTGTTTATAAATATTTTATTTATTCACTTTCACGTTAAAAATTATTTTTAACGATAAAATATTCTATTTCAACACTTGAATTCCTATTCATTTCATTTACACAATAAAAATGATATTTTTATTTTTCTAACATATTTTAGAAAATTTCGGCGGCATAACGGCACGATACTAGAAACGGGACGAGGCCTAGCCTTATCCCCGGTCTAGTGAAGGCCCACGCCATTCACACATCAAATTCTAATCAATTCAAGTTCACCAATAACCCAATTCAAATCAAATAATCTAACCAACTACACAACCAAACAAACAAGTCCATGGTATGTGGACGGGTGTCGGGTGCTTCTAATAAGCAACGTCTACATCCTAGTATATATATATATAACTAGAAAAATAGAATTTGAGTGAGAAGTTCTCACCAATAGCTATCCTAGCTCCACGGCACTTCATTTACAGAAATCTTCTTCATCCTCGCCTTTTTATCATCTTCTTTTGCCCGTAGTCACTATATATATAAAAATCACACATTTTTATATTTCGATGTCTTTTAAAAATAAAAATAAAAATCACATTTTTATTTGTTCGTTTTCAATTTAAAATCATATTTTTATAATCACTTCATATATTTAAATTCGAATTTTTACTATGCTATTCAATATATAAAAATCGAATTTTTACTATTATGTTATATAGATAAAAACTATATTTTTATCACGCTATTTTTTTATAAAGATTTCGCCTTTTTGAATTTAAAGATTTCACCTTTTTAAATTTAAAGATTTCACCTTTTTGAATTTAAAGATCTCACCTTTTTAAATTTAAAGATATCACTTGATTTCAACGTATATAAAATAAAAATCAGATTTTTATTTTGCTACATATACAAAGATGATATTTTTATATTCTCTATCCTATAAAGATTATATTTTTAATACTTTAAAAATATAAAAATCATATTTTTAACATTTCTACATAGTAAAGATTATATTTTTAATACTTTAAAAATATAAAAATCATATTTTAATACTTTAAAAATATAAAAATCATATTTTTCTTTCTTCCACATAATAAAGATTCCGCCTTTTCTATTTTTAAAGTTCAACCCTTTTCTAATTTTAAAGTTTTAAATCTTTCTCTAATTTAAAGTTTAAATCTTTCTCTAATTTAAAGTTTAAATCTTTCTCTAATTTAAAGTTTAAAAATAAAATCAGTTTTTAAAATCATAAAAATCAGTTTTTAACATAATAAAAAAAAAAACAGTTTTAAATCTGTAAATATAAAACAGAAATAAAATATATAATAAAAAAAAGAAAACTTACAGCCGAAGGGGGGGGGTTTCTTCCTGCGTCGGAGGGCGGTGGCAGGCTTCAGGCGGCGGGCGGAGGGGTCTTCAGGTGGTGGATCCAAGAAGGGGGTGGCGCGGTGATAAGGAGGGCGGCGGCAGTCGGTTTGTGGCTGTCGATTAGGGCAGGGGGGGGGGGGGGTCGGAGCTTCGAGGTGGCGGAGGAGGAGAAGGGGAGGGCGGCGAGCTGAGGGAGGGGGTCGCGGGGTCCACCGGGGAGGGGCGGCGGCGACGATGGCCACGGGGGGGGGGGGGGGGGGGGGCGATCGCGATTTCAATTTTCTTTTTTTTTTTTTCTTCTTTTTTTTTTTTCTGTTAAACGAAAACGGGGGGGGGGCCTGGGTTAAAAGGGGGAGATAGAAATTTTTTATTAATTTAATTATTTAATTATTTTATTTTAATTCAAAAAGTCAACTTTTTCAAACGACCTCTAAACGAGGTCCACCGCCTGTCGTCCATAGCGTTTCACCCCCATTCCGAACACAATGGGATATGTATCGTAAGCTGATTCGGCTGTTACAATCAGTTTCCGTTGAATTTACATTTAAATCACTATATTGAATTTTAAACGTGCATTTCAAATTACCGGGGTCACATACTAACTCTATAAATTGCAGAAAAATATTTTCTAGCTTCGTATTGACGATACGGTCCTAACAAAACTAGTTTCGTCGAATTCTGAGACCGTTCGAAAAATGGCCAATTTCCAGTCGATTAAAATCAACTGAAAATGGTCAAACGGGTTTTCCTTCGCCACGCTCACATATTGATTCGAAAAATTATGAAATTTGGAATCTAGCAATAACTTGACATCACGGACCCAACAAAAGTGGTTTCGTCGAAATCTGAGGTCATTTGCAAAATGTCCATTTTTAAGGGCCTGAATTCCATAGCGACTATTCAGAATTTTCAACTGGACATATCTCTCAATTTTTAAAGTGAAATCTCAGTTTCTTACATCCGTTAGAAAGATATTATCAATTAGATCCTAATGTTTTTGGTTTCACTAAAATCCGGATTGTTTTGCACCCGGTACATTCAATTGAAGTTTGAAATCGAATTATCGAACTACCGCGCCATTTTCAATTCTATTTATAATTATATATAAATATTTATATTCTAACGACGACGTATATAATATATACGTCGAATTCTATTCAAATTAAATTTCTCGTCGATTTTATTTAAAATAATCTATTTTAAATATTCAAAATTCGCTAAAATTGCCAAAATAAAAATTTCAAACTGGCTCGCATTTTCGGGTTATTACAATCTCCCCCACTTAAAACTTTTCGTCCCCGAAAAGGAACAAAAGTCGAAAGTGGTTTGATCATTCAACTCTACGTTCGATCTGGCTTTCATTCTCCAACTTTTCAGTTTCTGAGAATTTTCAAAATTTCAAAAATTTGGCTAACACCCTAAATTTTCGAAAAATTTCGCCATAACCTCCCCTGCACCGGGAGCATCGGGGAATTTCAAATAGCTTCCCCGGTCCTTCAGATCTCAAAAAGAAAAAGAAAAAGCCAAGCGGCTAGCCAATAGGCTCACAAAATCATCATCACCCAAACAAAACAGTAAATTATGTAGTAAACATGTACCTATTTGTCGGGCAAACAAATTTTATTCTTCGGCTCTAGCCTCCTTGCTATGACCTGTTCAAAGATATATATGTATATGCAAACAAATGCAACCAATTTTCAATATAATTCAATATTTGGTTCAAATAGGCATAATGGTTCAAAATTATCAAACAAATAAACAAACAACATAAACATCAATCAATTAGTGAATTAGAGTTTCAAATTCATAATTTGATACATATATATACGGAAAATCTTGTTTTGATGCCAATTCACAACACTGTGTTCTAACTATATAAGTTTTGGTTCTCACACCAGTCTAATGGAAATATATAGAAATCACACCTTCGAAACTCGAATATGAATACTAACGATGATGCACCATCATCAGAATCATCCCCGGGTGTCTAGAATGTGATTCTATATCTATCCAGTATATTAAAACTTCGACTATACGTTCATGACGCGTATACGCGAAATCTATATATACTCGATTGTCCATATTCAAAATAAATAAATATTCAAATACGTTTAAAATGGTTTAAATTTTCAAAACAAAAATTGTTTTCAATTGAAAAATATACTCTTCACACTCGTTCTAGGATACTACTGATCCTATCTCTAACGAGTCATTCTAATTGGATATTACTAATCCAATATCTGATGAATTCTTTCGTATGGTTCTAATGTGTCTTGTTCTCGAGCTCTGTAAACCAAAGCTCTGATACCAAAATGAGACGACCCGAACTTCCCCGGTAAGGAAAGCACGGATAGAATTGAGGACAAGACAAAATAGGACGCATACGGAAGAACATTTCATTGTTATTACAACAATTCCATCAGATACAAGAATATACAGAGTATAAATGAATAAATTACATTCAACAAATATCAGAGATTACAATAAATTACATAGCAGCGGAAAATAATACAAAACACAACTAGAAGTGATACACGGATACAGAGCTTTCCGAGCATCGTTCCAGCTGTATATCAGGACCCTGTGAATATAAATCTGCAAAACCAAAACTACTAGCTGCCCGTGCGGAAAATAGGGGCACCCAGAGTTTAGGTTAAAACAATAAACTCCAGGTCAGTCATGGGACTGGTGTGAGAACTAAAACAGTTATTTAAAACTTTACTTTAAAGATAGTAATTCAAGGGACCACGCCGTATAACACGGAACGGGTTTCCTCCCAAGAATACTAGTGCATATAACAAAACAGCGCAATGCTTTTTGGAAAAATGAAGCTATTATAAGACCCAGGTCCCATCACACAATGCAACGCAAGCCGGAGGATAGGGTTTTCCCTTATAATAGCCAAACATGCTTGGTACGTTTAAAACAAATCATTTGATACTATAATAAGTGTATAGTGTCAAAACAGTTTCAATCATAAATATCAATCATAGACGGCATGGGTACCATATATCATGTCGCCATACTAGTTCTACAATTAAAACCGCAATACACGTATTGGAAATTAGATTTCCGTCATGAGCCGAGGCAAGGGGCAAGCTCCTCTCCGATTCGAGACACTCTAGCAAATGGCTCAGGACCCCACTATGATCCTTGGATCTTCAGGGCCGGTCCTCTCTTACTTTTGAGGATTGGCAATTCCTGAACACACGTTTCCCGGTCCTTACAGACCTATATCCGAGGCGCCTCGCATTCCAACAACCACACAGGTGAAAAGTATATAAATGTCAGGGCTGGTAGGTCACTGACACCACCTTAGCTAGAAAGAAACGTCGTGCTCTCCCTGCAGTCACTATCCCGTTTTTGACTCATACCGAGGTGTGAGGCTCGCGAATTCACGCTATACACAAAGCTACGCCACACAGGCCGTGCTTTGATCATCAACCACAAGACTTTGCTTTTCAACAGAAGCCTTGATCAATTGCCACTTACGCATGCCACACAGGCAATTCACTCCATGCGTTTGATATCCATCAATATATAACCCCTGAGCTCGTACGTCTCAGAGAAGGGCGTTAAGCAAGAGAATAAATTCTCCGCCGCCAAACAGATATATATTTAATAGAGATCAATCACACGGACTAAAATCCAATGTCAGACACACAGTCCATTTACAAGTCCGTTCTGGGTCTGAACGAAACCGGAGGCACTTTCCTCGCATATCCATCGATCTCCAAGTACGTCTGGACGATCACCGACTGTTTCCCTCATCTTGGGTGTACAGCCCAATCAAGATCATCAGTAATCACCCAAACGATGTGAAGACTTCCGGTCTTCAACCACCGTCTTCATCTTCGACATCTCGTCGAATCAGTTATTCAGAATGGGTATATACCCGGCCTTTCTGAATAACCCACGTATATGATAAACAAATGTTACACAAACACAGCAAACGCCTCATTCCAATTCAGAATATTCTTTTATTCACAAAATCACATTCTTAGGGAAATGTTCCCATTAATTTTATCCAAGATAAATTCTTCTAAATTTATTCTTTAATCCTCCTTTGGATATCACTTCAAACTAGTCGGGATTAACGAACCACACCGAAGTAATTATTTATTTTATTTCCCAATCCCAACTTATATCCCATGGAGAAAAACTGGTGATACTCCATATCTAACACCACGGTGTTATCGGTAAAATTAATTACCATTTCACGCTCAAATCTAATTAAAGATTTAACTATCGCTTTGGAGCAAAACTGGTGATACTCCACTCTCGATCACTTTTCGGATTTGATAATTTAAATTATCAATTCACATTTTAATCTAATTAAAGATTCATTAAAACTCCACTTAGTTTTAATCTTTTCAAAAATCAATATCCTGCCTTTAACTGGGTTAAAGAACCAATGTCATCAAAACACGATTCACGACAAACCCAAATCACATTTGATATTAAATACAAGGCTCTGAATAGAAAATATATCGGCTTATATTCAATATCAAATTCTGAAACCAACAAATATCGTATTGGAAATAACGATATAAAATATCTTTCAAATCCCCATAACAATATTTGTATAGTCACGAAATCCAACATCGAAATATCCCGAAGATAATTTCGATTCAGCTCCAGTCCAATCCACGTATTGGAAATTATCGATTATTCTCAAAATCACTTTCAAATTCAATTTATTTATTTTAAAAATAAATTGATTTCACTTCTAGTTCAAAACTAGTTCATTTCGATAAAAATCTATTTTTATCTTTTCAAATGTGGAATTTTTCACCCCAGTTCTTTCCAATTCACATATTATAATTTTACACAAATTATAGATATTTTTAATAATTTTATCAAGGCCCGTACAGTCGATTTCCAACAACGGCCATCGAACTGCACTTATAGCGACCTTTTTCGAATTTGATTTGGACATAATTCCAAATCCAACCGTTAGATTTCAAATTTCTAACATTCATTGGAAAGCTCTTTTCGATACGAACCCAACGGTTCCGGTTTTAGGAGAATCCGACGGTCGGATCTCCCGCAATGTCCGTTTGAAATAAATGGTCGAAATTCATGAACTGCCGCGGCGCGGCGCGTTCTATTCAGGCCATTATATTATATATATAATATATATAATATATATTTCATCGATTTCCTTTTAAAACGAATTTTAAAAATAGTTTTGAATTCGTTTCAAAAGCAATTTCAACTTCCATTTCAATTCAAATCAAAATTGAATTCTTCTCTATAAATTCGTTTTAAAATTCATTTCTATTCAATTCAAATTTCAATTCAATTTGAATTCATTTCAATTCACTTTCAATTCAATTTGAATTCGTTTTCAATTCCATTCATTTCGAAATCGTTTTCAATTCAATTCATTTCGAAATCGTTTTCAATTCAATTCATTCCTATTTTATTCAAATTCAAATTCACTTCCTATTCAATTCGAATTTTAATCTAACTCAATTGAATTTCATTTCAAAATATTTAGTTTTGAAATCACTTTTCAATATTCGTTGTAAAACGAACAAAATCGATATAAATATCGTTCACGTCAAAATAGCGCATCTCTAATCCACACGGCTTTATATATTTCAAAAACTTCTATTCAATTCAACACATGAACCTATATTTCTTTCAACACACGACTAATCTCAACACATGAGTACTGTCAACACATCACTATTTTTATTATGAGAAATATTTTATAAAACTATGGTATCTATCGTTTGATTTTCAATTAGACTTCCACCGGGAAGTAGTTCTAATTTTAAATGTGATAAAGATGTAATTTTGATTATATAAAATATTTCACTCAACACATGCACATCGTCAACACATGACTATTTTTATATTCAACACATGAATTTTCTTTTATAATATTCCTTATTTTCCCAATTGGAATGAGGCCCAATCAATCACCATATAACGTTAATTATATGGATTCCATACAACACATGTATATAATAGCGTCGAAAAATAATCAACCATCAACCAAAGTGCACTACACTGTATAAGCATCAAATATCGATATCTAACGCTTATAACAGCCTGTCAATCAATCGATCGACATATTTGATCAATCAGGATGAGTGAACTTCAAATTTCATCCCAACACCCGTGTGGGGTTTCAAACAATCAAACACAGATTTTATTTGTGCAGTTGGGCGATGTGTAAAATTTATCAACCCAATCAATATCAGTCAAATCAGTGTATATAAACAAATCGGCCGATTTGTTTATAAATATTTTATTTATTCACTTTCACGTTAAAAATTATTTTTAACGATAAAATATTCTATTTCAACACTTGAATTCCTATTCATTTCATTTACACAATAAAAATGATATTTTTATTTTTCTAACATATTTTAGAAAATTTCGGCGGCATAACGGCACGATACTAGAAACGGGACGAGGCCTAGCCTTATCCCCGGTCTAGTGAAGGCCCACGCCATTCACACATCAAATTCTAATCAATTCAAGTTCACCAATAACCCAATTCAAATCAAATAATCTAACCAACTACACAACCAAACAAACAAGTCCATGGTATGTGGACGGGTGTCGGGTGCTTCTAATAAGCACCGTCTACATCCTAGTATATATATAACTAGAAAAATAGAATTTGAGTGAGAAGTTCTCACCAATAGCTATCCTAGCTCCACGGCACTTCATTTACAGAAATCTTCTTCATCCTCGCCTTTTTATCATCTTCTTTTGCCCGTAGTCACTATATATATAAAAATCACACATTTTTATATTTCGATGTCTTTTAAAAATAAAAATAAAAATCACATTTTTATTTGTTCGTTTTCAATTTAAAATCATATTTTTATAATCACTTCATATATTTAAATTCGAATTTTTACTATGCTATTCAATATATAAAAATCGAATTTTTACTATTATGTTATATAGATAAAAACTATATTTTTATCACGCTATTTTTTTATAAAGATTTCGCCTTTTTGAATTTAAAGATTTCACCTTTTTAAATTTAAAGATTTCACCTTTTTGAATTTAAAGATCTCACCTTTTTAAATTTAAAGATATCACTTGATTTCAACGTATATAAAATAAAAATCAGATTTTTATTTTGCTACATATACAAAGATGATATTTTTATATTCTCTATCCTATAAAGATTATATTTTTAATACTTTAAAAATATAAAAATCATATTTTTAACATTTCTACATAGTAAAGATTATATTTTTAATACTTTAAAAATATAAAAATCATATTTTAATACTTTAAAAATATAAAAATCATATTTTTCTTTCTTCCACATAATAAAGATTCCGCCTTTTCTATTTTTAAAGTTCAACCCTTTTCTAATTTTAAAGTTTTAAATCTTTCTCTAATTTAAAGTTTAAATCTTTCTCTAATTTAAAGTTTAAATCTTTCTCTAATTTAAAGTTTAAAAATAAAATCAGTTTTTAAAATCATAAAAATCAGTTTTTAACATAATAAAAAAAAAACAGTTTTAAATCTGTAAATATAAAACAGAAATAAAATATATAATAAAAAAAAGAAAACTTACAGCCGAAGGGGGGGGGGGTTTCTTCCTGCGTCGGAGGGCGGTGGCAGGCTTCAGGCGGCGGGCGGAGGGGTCTTCAGGTGGTGGATCCAAGAAGGGGGTGGCGCGGTGATAAGGAGGGCGGCGGCAGTCGGTTTGTGGCTGTCGATTAGGGCAGGGGGGGGTCGGAGCTTCGAGGTGGCGGAGGAGGAGAAGGGGAGGGCGGCGAGCTGAGGGAGGGGGTCGCGGGGTCCACCGGGGAGGGGCGGCGGCGACGATGGCCACGGGGGGGGGGGCGATCGCGATTTCAATTTTCTTTTTTTTTCTTCTTTTTTTTTCTGTTAAACGAAAACGGGGGGGGGCCTGGGTTAAAAGGGGGAGATAGAAATTTTTTATTAATTTAATTATTTAATTATTTTATTTTAATTCAAAAAGTCAACTTTTTCAAACGACCTCTAAACGAGGTCCACCGCCTGTCGTCCATAGCGTTTCACCCCCATTCCGAACACAATGGGATATGTATCGTAAGCTGATTCGGCTGTTACAATCAGTTTCCGTTGAATTTACATTTAAATCACTATATTGAATTTTAAACGTGCATTTCAAATTACCGGGGTCACATACTAACTCTATAAATTGCAGAAAAATATTTTCTAGCTTCGTATTGACGATACGGTCCTAACAAAACTAGTTTCGTCGAATTCTGAGACCGTTCGAAAAATGGCCAATTTCCAGTCGATTAAAATCAACTGAAAATGGTCAAACGGGTTTTCCTTCGCCACACTCACATATTGATTCGAAAAATTATGAAATTTGGAATCTAGCAATAACTTGACATCACGGACCCAACAAAAGTGGTTTCGTCGAAATCCGAGGTCATTTGCAAAATGTCCATTTTTAAGGGCCTGAATTCCATAGCGACTATTCAGAATTTTCAACTGGACATATCTCTCAATTTTTAAAGTGAAATCTCAGTTTCTTACATCCGTTAGAAAGATATTATCAATTAGATCCTAATGTTTTTGGTTTCACTAAAATCCGGATTGTTTTGCACCCGGTACATTCAATTGAAGTTTGAAATCGAATTATCGAACTACCGCGCCATTTTCAATTCTATTTATAATTATATATAAATATTTATATTCTAACGACGACGTATATAATATATACGTCGAATTCTATTCAAATTAAATTTCTCGTCGATTTTATTTAAAATAATCTATTTTAAATATTCAAAATTCGCTAAAATTGCCAAAATAAAAATTTCAAACTGGCTCGCATTTTCGGGTTATTACACTGAAACTGTTTTTAAACTGTTTACTCATACCAGTCCCATGACTGACTCGGAGTTTATTTTGTTTTGTTCTACCTAAACTCTTGGGTGCCTAAATTTGTACGGGCAGTCAAGTAGTTCAGGATTTTTCAGATATATCTAAAGGAGCTTGGAGCAGGAGGCTTCAGCGTTATCTAGTTATAGTGGTTCCGTTGTGTTGTAAGTGTTGTACTCTGATAAGTGTATGTTATACAGTTAAGATTTTGTATTTCAAAGATGTGATATATTATATTTTGTTCCGCTGCGATGTGAGATTCTGTGTTGTTATTTCTGTTCTTCTTCTATCTCTTTCTTCTTAAAAAAAAATGTTCCGTATTTTCGTGATATTTGGGTTGGACGTATGATGTATATAGTCAACTCTGATGTTACGGAAATCTGGGTCATTACATATGACATGTGTGAGTTTATGTTAAATTTTACATGATACTTTAATATTAGATGCAAGTTTACACCCTTGTTATGATGTATAAATCACACATGTAAGTTGTATGAATACATGAATCATGTTCTGCAAGTTTAAGGGTATTGCCTATGCAAATTAACACCTTTAGATATAGATCTATGACATATGTTATTTATGCAAGTTTGTGGCCATTTTCTCATCAAGTTCACACCTTTAGATTGGATCCATGACATATGTTGTTTATGCAAGTTGTAGTTTTGGCCTATGCAATTTTTGATGTAAAACATCATTCACATATGCAAGTTCACCCCTATGTTAGATTTATGTTTTAATTATGTGTATATTGTGATGTTTTCTCTTTATTCCATGAGTTAGACTATTCGAGTCTATCATATATTTTTACGTTAGACGAACAAACGTACTACGTGGGGTAAAGGGAATAATATTAAAAAAATATTTAATTGGCATGAATGCCTTAAAAGGCATAAAATATAATTGTGGTGAAAATTGGTATGATTTTACATACCATAAATGGATGGATATAATTGAGTCAATTATGGACATTGTTAAATTTGGAATTGATTGATAATTTGAATAGGGAAAGTAATTCAAATTGGGGAATGATTAATTAGGAGTAAGTAATCGTCTAAGACATGAGGTTAGACTCTTTTGTGGTGTAAGACTGCCCAGACCCGCCCGGCAAATCCAGCTGCCACAAATGCTAGTCTAATGTGAGAGGACTTAGGCACAAACTAAATACGTAACAGTTGTAAAGACAAGAGGTTAGGCTCTTTTGTGGTGTAAAACTGCTCGGACCCGCCCGACAAATCCAGCTGCCACAAATGTCAGTCTAATGTGAGAGGTCTTTATGAGGTTACAGTCTTAATGAATTAAGAAACACTTAACCAGATAAGCATGCAGTGGGACATGAGGGGGTTAAGTGGGTGCCTTGGGTGGCATGTGGAATCTAGTCGATGCCGTTGGGTGGCATTTGGAAATACGATTAGAAACACTTTACCAAAATATGAAACATGTAATTGAAACATGAATAAGAAGTGGGTTAAGTGGGATGTACTAGAGGGGACCAAGCTTAGGTGGATAGCTTGTGTCAAGTAATGAGGGCCCGTTTCAACTAGTAACCCATACGTATCTTTGTGGGCTCGACCCAAGTCGAGGACGGGACACGCATACTGGGCTTGACTATAAGAGGCCAAACCGGGTTAACGGTAGCAATGCAAGTCCAACGAGTTCATATGCGTGTGCGGACCCGGGATGGTAGGTAAGACGTTGTTGCATCGTGTAGGTATAAGCCGTGCATGCTTGGTGGTATCGGGTTGCCACTTTGGGGAGTGATACACCCCACCGTGGGGCCAGCACGGGTATCTACGAGTTAGGGAGCCGATCGCTTGGGGGTAGTGGGTACACCTAGTGGAGATAGGGGCAGACGACACCTATGAAGGCAGCTAGGGGTGCACGAAACTACCAATATCATTATTAAATCTGTAGGCGGGATCAACCTTAGGGTGACTAGCGGTAGGGCAGTATACTAGTGGCGGTGAAATATAGCAATTATCTCATAGTGTTGGTGTAGTTTAGTAATTATCTTAGTGGAGCTTGATTTTGGACTGCTTTTAGAAGATTGCTTGGATCGCTGAAGTAAATTTCAACTTCTCTTTATTTATGGCTATTTTGATGTTGGGGATTATGTCTTTCAGTTTATGTACTTTGTTTTATCATGATGGATATGATGTACTTGACTTTGGTTTATGGTTTTGATGATGTAACCAAACATATTTACCTTCTGCTGCAATAAATAAAGTTTTAAATTTTCAAGTACTGCTTTATATCTGTCTTGTTGTGATTTTCTGTTCTATATTCACTTAAAATGCTCCATGGAAGTTAATGCATTCCCTTTGTGAGTGACATTAATGGACGTGGTGTTACAACCTTCTTATAATCTTATCGTCAAATAGTATTTGCGTTTATGAAGATTTTGGAAGATGATATCATATTGAATCAAAAGAATAATATATAAATTCCAGGATTCAAGAATGATATTGTGAAGAATATGAGTGTTTGAGTACTTAAGAGTTCAAGAATGAAATCAGTAGTATAGAGATTAGATAGAAAGAATTGGTGAATTGAAATGATGATTTCAAGATGTTTATATAGAAGATAAACAGTTGTAACCATTAGTACAGAGTTACAAACAATGGATATGGTGAAAAGGAAAAGAAGCAACTCTTGAAGAAATGGAAGTGACAACTCGAATAGTTGCTTCTGTTTAAAAACGGTCGACAGGTCAAAATGGGCCAGCAGACAGGAATTTAATTATATGTATATGTGTGCACGTTTATTGTGCAAACTAGAAAAAAACGGTCGACTGGTCCGATTTAGGCAGTCAACCGGTTATGCCTAGTTTGCACAATTAATGTGCATATATATATATATATATATATATATATATATATATATATTGATTATTTGAGGATAGATTATAACATTAATGAACACTATTATCATACCAGATAATCAACCTCTTATTGAATAATACCATATGTAAGCTCCTTATTTCCTTAACCAATGAAAATTGCCTTTTTTACGATTATCGCGTATCTCTTTGGCATAAATCAAAACTCCTTGACTCAACATTATCCACCATTTCAGCTTAACGCAAATGGAATTAATATTCATTTCCATTTGTAAACATTTTCTTCCAACTATTATTCAATTTTCAAATATGAATTTCATTCCTTAATAGGAATCTAGACTTGCTTATTCAAATCAACTAGATTTTTATTTGTAAATATCATTAATACTCAACTTTGAGTTATCGATTCGCTTTTGAAATCCACATCATATTATGTTTCATTCCTAAACTTCATTTATAAAAACTACTGCTCCAATAGCACTTTCTCCGTTTATTTTACACAATTCAAATTTTCTTTATGAATGGATATGCAAGATATACATCCCCTGATTTCCAAAATCAATTTTATTTTCTTTCTATAATTCCCTTCTCATATGGTAATTCTAACTTAAAATAATATTAAAATATTTCAAAACATAGAGTTTTATTGACATAACTATAATATTGGAATAAAGTCTATCGTTGTTGTGACGGCAAGGAATTTCGCTCGATCCGAATCAGTCGTTAAACCGATCTAGACCGTTCGAAACCCCTGATCGTTTTGAGAACATGACAAATTGGAATGCAGATAGAAGAACATTTCATTGCTATTACAACAATTCCATCAGACACAAGAATATACAGAGTATAAATGAATATTATACTACAGAAAAATATCAGAGATTACAATAAATTACATAGCAGCGGAAAATAATACAAAACACAATTGAAAGTAATACACGGATACAGAGCTTTCCGAGCATCGTTCCAGCTGTAAATCAGGATCCTGTGAATATAAATCTGCAAAACCAAAACTACTAGCTGCCCGTGTCGAAAATAAGGGCAACCAGAGTTTTGGTTAAAACAATAAACTCCAGGTCAGTCATGTGACTGGTGTGAGAACTAAAACAGTTATTTAAAACTTTACTTTAAAAGAGAGTAATTCAAGGGACCACGCCGTATAACACAGAACGGGTTTCCTCCCAAGAATACCAGTGCATAGAATAAACAGCGCAATGCATTTTCGAAAAATGAAGCTATTATAAGACCCAGGTCCCATCACACAATGCAACGCAAGCCGGAGGATAGGATTTTCCCTTATAATAGCCAAACATGCTTGGTACGTTTTAAAAACAAATCATTTGATACTATAATAAGTGTATAGTGTTAAAACAATTTCAATCATAAATATCAATCCTAGGTGGCATGGGTACCATCTATCATGTCGCCATACTAGGCTCTACAAATAAAACCGAAATATCTCGTATTGGAAATTGGATTTCCGTCATGAGTCGAGGCAAGGGGCAAGATCCTCTCCGCTTTCGAGACACTCTAGCAAATGTTCAGGACTACACACTCTGGGCAACCACTTGGATCGGTTGGGCCGGTCCTCTCTTATGTTTGAGGATTAGTTATTCCTGAACACACGTTTCCCGGTCCTTACAGACCTAAAATCGAGGCGCCTCATTCCAACAACCACAAAGGTGAAAAGTATATAAATGTCAGGGCTGGTAAGTCACTTACACCACCAAAGCTAGAAAGAAACGTCGTGTTCTCCCAACGGTCCGTATCCCCTTTTTAACTCATACCGAGGTGTGAGGCTCGCGAATTCACGTTATACACAAAGCTACGCCATAAAGGCCGTGCTTTGATCATCAACCACAAGACTTTTCTTTTCAACAGAAGCCTTGATCAATTGCCACTTAGGCGTGCCACACAGGCAATTCATGCCATGCGATTGATATCTATCGATATATAACCTCTAAGCTCGTACGTCTCAGAGAAGGGCGTTAAGCAAGAGAATAAATTCTCCGCCGCCAAACAGATATATATTTAACAGAAATCAATCAGCACAGAATAAAATCCAATATCAGACACACAATCCATTTACAAGTTCGTTCTGGGTCTGAACGAAACCGGAGGCACTTTCCTCGCATATCCGTCGATCTCCAAGTACGTCTGGACGACCACCGACTATTTCCATCCTCTTGGGTGTACAGCCCAATCAGGATCATCAGTAATTATCCAAACGATGTGAAGACTTCCGGTCTTCGACCACCGTCATCATCTTCGACTTATCGTCGAATCGGTTATTCAGAATGGGTATAAACCCGGCCTTTCCGAACAACCCGCGTATATTAAAACGAATGTTACACAAACACAACATACGCCTCATTCCAATTTAGCAGCCACTAACCGTAAATCAACAAGAGAACAATTTCCCAAATATTAACCCCGAAGGCCGAAACCAACATCAGATCAATACCCAGGAAACCATTCTTCTTAGCTAACCTACAGCTAGTTTCTTAATTTCATATTCTTAGGGAAAAGTTCCCATTAATTTTATCAGAGATAAATTCTTTAAATTTATTCTTTAATCTTCTTTTGGATGTCATTTCAAACCAAATTATGGTTTTTCCAAACTAGTCGGTATTAGCGAACCACACCGAAGTAATTATTTATTTTATTTCCCAATCCCAACCTATTCAACCCATGAAGCAAAACTGGTAATACTCCATATCTAACACCACGGTGTTATCGGTAAAATTAATTACCATTTCACGTTCAAATCTAATTAAAAATTTGACTATCGTTTTGGAGCAAAACTGGTGATACTCCATTCTCGCTCACTTTTTAAATTTGATAATTTAAATTATCAATTCACATTTCAATCTAATTACAGATTCATTAAAACTCCCTTTTCTGGGTTAAAGAACTAATGTCATTTAAAACACAATTCACGATAAACCCAAATCACATTCTATTTATTATCGGGTTAAAGAACAAGTGGTATTTAAAACACTGTTCACGATAAACGCACCGATCAATTCTATTTAAAACCCATTTCAAATCCAATTTATTTATTTAAAAATAAATGGGTTTTAATTTCAGTTCAAAACTAGTTCATTTCGATAAAAATCTATTTTTATCTTTTCAAATATGGATTTTTTCATCCCAACTTTTCTCAAATCATTTCTTATGATTTTACACAAATTATTACTATTTTTAATAATTTTATCAAGGCCCGTACAGTCGATTTCTATCAACGGCCATCGAACTGCACTTATAACGACCTTTTCCAAATTTGATTTGGACGTTTCTCCAAATCCAACCGTTAGATTTCAAATTTCTAATATTCGTTAGAAAGCTCTTTTTGATACGAACCCAACGGTTCTGGTTTTAGGAGAATCCGACGGTCGGATCTCCCGTAATGTACGTTCGAAGTCAATGGTCGAAATTCACAAACTGCCGCGGCGCGGCGCGTTCTATTCAGGCCATTATATTATATATATAATATATATAACATATATTTTGTCGATCTCTATTTAAAACGAATTTTATAAATAGTTTTAAATTCGTTTCAAAAACATTTCAACTTCCCTTTCCAATTCAATTCAAATCTCGATTCATTCTATATTCAATTCAATTCGAATTTGGTTTATATTCAATTCAATTCGAATTTATTTTCTATTCAATTCAATTTGAATTCGTTTTCTATTCAATTCAAATTCATTTTCTATTCAATTCAATTTCATTTTCTATTCAATTCAATTTCGTTTTCTATTCAATTCAAATTCGTTTTCTATTCAATTCAAATTCGTTTTCTATTCAATTTGTGAATCTATATTTTTGTCAACACATGACTAATCTCAACGGATGAGTACTGTCCACATGTGACTATTTTTGTTATTCAATATATTTTATAAAATTATGATATCTATTGTTTGATTTCAAATCAGACTCCAACCGTAAATTAGTAAGAGAACGATTCCCTAAATATTAACCCCGAAGGCCGAAACCAACATCAGATCAATATCCAGGAGACCACTCATCTTGTCTATTTTCCAGTTAGTTTCTAATTTTATATATGATAAAGATATAAATTTTATTGTTAAAATATTTCGTTCAACACATGACTAATCTCAACGGATGAGTACGGTCAACACATGAACCTTTATTTTATGATATACGTTGTAAATTTTATTGTTAAAATATTTCGTTCAACACATGATTAATCTCAACGGATGAGTACTGTCAACACATGAACCTTTATTTTATAATGTTCTTTATTTTCTAAATTGGAATGAGGACCAATCAATTACCATATAAAGTTAATTATATGGATTCCATACAACACATGTATATAATAGCAACGCTAAATAATCAACCATCATTCAAAGTGCACTACACTATATTAGCATCAAATATAGATATCTAACGCTTATAACAGCCTGTCCATCAATCGATCGACATACAACTAATTATTGGGATTAGTGTATGCCGTATTTTATCCCAATATCCGTGTGCGGTTTCAAACAATCAAACACAGATTTTATTTGTGCAGTTGGGCGATGTGTAAAATTTATCGACCCAATCAATATCAGTCAAATCAGTGTATATAAACAAATCGGCTGATTTGTTTATAGATATTTATTTATTCACTTTCACGTTAAAATTTATATTTTTAACGATAATTAATTTATTTCAACCATCTACAATTTATTATCGATTTCGCATCAACATCACAAACAATTTTCAAAACACATCAATCAAACAAACAAGCCATCCATAGTCTGTGGATGACGGGTGTCGGGTGCTGCTAAGCACCGTCTGCATCCTAGTATATATGTTTATAACTAGAAAAAGAGAATTTAAAGTGAGAAGTTCTCACCGATTAGCTTAACCAATTCGCCTTGACACTTCATATGTAGGAAATCTTTATCGTTCTTCCTTTGATCACTTTCGTCGTCCGCATTCACTACATATATAAAAATCACATTTTTATTTTCATTCCTTCATGATAAAAATAAAGTTCACATTTCTATTTAACTTCATATATTTACAACGCTTCATTCTATATAAAAATTATATTTCTATATTTCTACTTCTTATATAAAGATCGAATTTTTTATTATCTATATAATATAAAAATCGTATTTTTATAATCTCTACTATATAAATAAAAATTCTATTTTTACACCGCTACTATATAGATAAAAATTCTATTTTTACATCGTTACTATATAGATAAAAATTCTATTTTACATCGATGTTCATATAATAAAGATTATATTTTTGTCACGCTATTCTCTATATAAAGATTTCGCCTTTTCAAAAATAAAGATTTCGCCTTTTCTATTATAAAGATCTCGCCTTTTCAAAAATAAAGATTTCGCCTTTTCAAAAATAAAGATTTCGCCTTTTCAAAAATAAAGATTTTGCCTTTTCAATTCCATCACTATACAAATCACTTTTTTACTTCATTATATATATATTATATAATAAAAATCAGATTTTTATTTCGTTACATATATAAAGATAATATTTTTATATTCTCTATTATATAGAAATTCTATTTTCAATACACTACCTATATAAAAATCGAATTTTTACTTTACTACCCATATAAAAATTATATTTTTATATCTCCACATATATAAAAGTTATATTTTTAACCTTTCTATAGTATAAAAATTATATTTTCCTACTAACACAAATGGTATTTTTCTACTAACAAAAATGTGAACTTTCTACTAACAAAAATTATAAACTATATGTACTGACTTTCGAATTTTCTTTTATAAATTCAGTTTTAAAAACAAAGTAAATTCAGATTAAAAAAAACAATGACACTTCGGTTTTTATTTAAAACATTAAGGCTATATAAATAAGGAAGAACCTCACTGTTTGTAACAACCCGTATTTTCAATAACCTTTTATAACGTAAATCGAGGCAGAATTTAATTCTAAAATCTGAATCAAGGGAAACGGGCTATGCCATTGCGTTCGTCTCGGAAAAATACGCGAAAAAGAGTCCGAGTTTTCGAAAATCGGAGTCCGTATGACCCGATTAAGGCCCAATGAAGTTTTCAGAAATTTTCAAGTTAAAAACAGATTTGGATTTCAAGTTCAAATTTCGAATTTCGGGCCTGGAAGGCTAGGCGGGAAATTTCCCGCCAAGCCAACCAAGTCGACAGGCCTGTTGACTTGGCAGTCGACTTGGTTGGACCCAAGTCGACAGCCCTGTCGACTTGGCTGGCGACTTGGTTCAGCCGGGCAGTTTGGCCTGGTGCACCATTTTGGGGTTTTGGTTAGGTTTTGGGGCCAGATTCGGTTTTAAGGGCTGAGATTGGAATTAGGGTTTAATCCTAAGGTTGAAACTAATCCTAATCTCTATAAATAAGCCCCTAACCTAACCCTAAATCATCATTATTCAACCCTACAACTAAACTATGGAAAAATTATTCCTCTCATGGCCTCCACTCTCTTCATAAAATTCTAAGTTATTTCTATGAGAGATTTTCCATGCGTACAAGTGTTTTCAAGCTTGTAAGAGTGTCATTAGCTTGCATTCAAGTCAAGTTTCCATATTTACATCATAAAGCAAGGGTTTTGATCATTTTGGCTCAAGGGTTTTTCTATTGGAGCTTGCATTTTGGGTTTATTTGATTGCATAAGGGCTTTGTCTCAATCTATATATTTTTGTGTCTTCATAAGCATTGTAAGCCCTTTTCTACTTTCATATTTAAACTCTAAAGTTAAATGAATGATGCAAGTTTGGTTGATCATTATGATATGCAAGTTTACCATGATATGCAAGTTTACTATGTCATGTTATGCAAGTTTGATATATTATGATATGCAAGTTTGCCATGTTATGTTATGCAAGTTTGCCATGTTATGATATGCAAGTTGTCATGTTATGTATGCAAGTTTGGGTGGATCATTTTACTCATGTTATCATGTTATGCAAGCTTACCTTGAGTATATGAACATAAAGCTTCAAGCTTTATGCTAAAGGTTGCATTTTGGCAATTGAGTATATGAACATAAAGCTTCAAGCTTTATGCTAAAGGTTGCATTTTGGCAACATGTAAGTTATCATATCTCTTATGATAACTTACATGTGAGGCTAAATGCGAACTTATGGCCATTTCTACATGTCATTTATCACCATGTATCACCAATATGCTAAGTTTGGTTTTATGCATGCTTTTGAGGCCTAAAAATGTAATATGCAAGTATATGAACATATGTACATTTCATATACCACCATGTTAAACTTGTGGCTTCAACACCTTTATGTCATGATTATGCCAAGTTCCCTCTTTCTATCCTTTATGCGCTATTGCGATATGTAAGCGATGGGATTGCGTTTGGGGTTGGGTAAACTTAAAAGACATAAAAACATAAGATTGGGAATTTACCTATTAAGTTAGGTCTACCCATTGGGAATTTACCTATTAAGTTAGGTCTACCCAAATGCTTGAAAACTTGTAATATGTTTTGGAAACATAATGGACATGACACTTAGAAAATATAAGTGTGATCAACTCGAGGTTGGGTTGAGTTTGTAGCATAAAACTACCCGGAACTGACCGGCCTAACTAGTTGCTACAAACAATAGGACCCAATGTGAGAAGTTGGTCATGTTGTACCTTGAACCCGAGGTTAGACCAAGTTGTGGTGTAAAGCTACCCGGAACCGACTGGCTTAACTAGTAACCGCAACAGAGTCTAATGTGAGAGGTTAAGGCACATTAATTAATTAATGCCTCATGATTAGGGTTTAAGTCATGGTCCACTTAATACTTAATCAATTTGGGCTTGATGGATTAATCGGGGTTAAGTCGTGAACCCATCGTTACACTTAACCAAGTTAATCCATGATTAGTAAAAGGGTTAAACCGTACTTAACCCACTAGAAAATCCTAGCAATGGCGGTCCATTCCAGCAGTAATCCCAAGTTTGTATCATTAAGACCCTAGGGACTAGGCTAGGGTGGGGCACGATTACTGGACTTGATGTAAGTGACCAAAACGACGGCCGAGTGGTACGCCGGTGTAGTTCCGGACGGACTATGGTCGTGCACATAGTCCGTAGCCGGAGAAAACATGCACGGGTACCAGTAGATCGAGACTGTGCACTTATGTTTATGGTGTCCAAGGGTTTACACCCTAGGGCTTGATACACCCGAAGGTGGACTCGGCACAGTCCGACTACAATTATGTTTGGGCCGTATTGACACCAACACGTGACGAGTTAGGCTTAGGGAGCCGATCGATTAGACCGTTTGGTTGGACCTCGTATTAGGGTCATTTCATGTTATTGGGCCAAAGCTTGGGCCAAGGGATCAATACTTGTTTATTCAAGTCATGTTAGCTTGCTAGTACACCTGTGGTGCAAAAACCTTAAACCTGATTATGCGATGACACCTTTATCTACCTTGTTAGTTAATTATCATGCTAGTATGTTGTTATCCTTATGTTCATCCCTGCTTCTCATGTCAGTTAACTTTATCAGTTTACATTGATTGTAGTAGGGCTTACTCAGTCTTTTTGACTGACCTGTTTTTCTTTCGCCTCTTTTCTTCCGTTTCCCCCCCCCCTAGGTTCTCAAGGTGGGAATATTGGAGCTTAGCTTGGATTTCTGATCGCTTGCTTGTGGGATTTTAGCTCATGTACGGTCTTGACATGAAGCTAGCTATGGTTATCACTTATTTTGGGGATAGTACTTATGTATTTCAGTTTTTCAGTGATGTTGTTTTTATCTAGACTTGTGTATTTGGAAAGTTGACATTATGTTGTACCAGACTTGT
The DNA here is from genome assembly GCA_030737875.1 of Allium sativum. Taxonomy (NCBI): domain Eukaryota; kingdom Viridiplantae; phylum Streptophyta; class Magnoliopsida; order Asparagales; family Amaryllidaceae; genus Allium; species Allium sativum. Next base: position 250,286,679 of record CM060909.1, on the reverse strand, counting down.
TTTGAAATAGTTTGAAATCTTCCGCTGTTTTACTTATCTTATTTACTCTGTTTACATGTATACATATGTTCTTGTTCTGCCTTGACATATCATTATGCATGTTTACCCGGTACAAACGCCCCTCCAAAGTCAGAGTGCTTGCAAGAGCCACCCTGGCGGAGGTGGGGTGTTACATTTGGTATCAGAGCATATGGTTTACGAGAAGGAACAAAAAGGTTTTTAAAACTTTTGGAAAACTATTTTCAAAACCAAGTATAAAGTATTTTCCAAAGAAAAGTCTAGTTTATTTTAAAGGCTATTCCCCAAAAAGCCATTAGCAAAAATTCCTTCGTTTTTCTCCATTCTGAATCTATCTTTTTCTTCGTTTTCAGTATGGCCAATTACTTTGCCATTCCGGAGGGAGTACACGTACATGTTTGGTATAGGAGACTTTTGGAGGCTAGGGCGACCGAAGCCGGCCCCGCAGATGTTCCTCCTCCTCCTCCTCCGGTGGTTAATGTTTCTCCTCCTCCTCCCATAGCTGGTGTTTCTCCTCCCCCTCAGCCTCCACAAGCGGATTTTGCGGAAACTTGTAAGAACTTTAAGACGATGGGTGGCAAGAATTTCATTGGAACCGAGACTTATGTAGAGGCAAGGAATTGGTTGAAAGAAACCGAAGATCATTTTGCCTTCTTTGATATAGATGACCGTAGGAAGGTTTTATTGGCAGTGTGGTTGCTAAAGGAAGAAGCTGCACGTTGGTGGGTGGTCACCACCGCTACTAGGCCAATTGAGACTTGGGATGACTTTCGGGGAAAGTTTGGACTAAGGTTCCTATCACTGAAGCAAGGGGACATGACTATTAGGGAATACATAGATAAGTTTAATCAACTGGCTCGGGTCGGTTTGGACTTGGTTAACACAGCTCAGAAGAAGGCTCTTCGTTTTGCTAGAGGATTGAATGAGCCGTTGCAGGGATTGGCTATGTCACATATTCCCCATGGGGCCACGTTTGAGAGCTTGGTTGATATGGCGTTACTTCAGGGAGATGTCAAGAAAGAGGTCAAGATGAATGATACTCAAGCCAAGAAGACTGATTCCCAGTGGAAAGGAAATCAGGGTAATCCAAGTGGTCAGAGCAGTCAAGGCAATCAGAACAAGAACAAGAACAAGAACAAGAACAAGAGTCAAGGCAACAAGGGGAACAACAACAAGGGCAATAACAACAAGGGGAAGTGCCATTATTGCGGTTCAGTTGGGCATCTTATTAAGGATTGTAAGAAGAGGAAAAGGAAGAATGGTGAATGCTTTTTCTGCGGTGAGACTGGACATTTCAGTAAGGATTGCCCGAAGAAGCAAGGGCAAGGCCAGGGTCAGACTCAGCGTGCTGGACCTTCAGGAGGGCAAGTTCATGCTCTCAATGCCGCTCCAGTACCCGATCGAGGTAGTATTTCTGTTGAGAGCCTTGTATATATTTCTGATTTTCCAGTTCGTACCTTGTTTGATTCTGGTGCATCGCATAGCTTTATTTCATCTGATCTAGTTGAAAGTTTGCACCTAAGTACTAGTCTAGTTAATGATCCCGTGTGTGTTTCAAATCCAATTAGGGGTTCCGCCCATTTGTCTATGATCTGCGTGGATTTGAAAATTTCTATCTTGAGTGTAGAATTCTGGTGTGATGCTTATATTCTCGGTTTCATGGGGTATGGGTTGATTTTGGGCATGGATGGGTTGTCCAGTTTTGGAGCCATCTTGATTTTAGAGCATAGGGTTGTGAGGCTCATGACTCGCCTCGATAATACCCTAAAAATTTCTTGTAACCCTATGGGTCCCGTCATGTTGTGTTATCTTGAATCCCTCAACTCATCTATCGATAGTTTGCAATCGGTGAGGGTGGTCCGGGAATATCCTGATATCTTGGGTGAAGTGAAGGGGGGTTACCCCTAAGCGAGAGATTGATTTCCGCATTTATCTGGTTGATAATGCCAAGCCAGTTACGTGGCCGGTTAGGCACATGGTCCCGCGAGATGAGAGTTAAGAAAGCAAGTCAAGGAGTTGCTTGAGAAGAACTTCATACGATGAAGCATTTCCGAAGAGGGTGCTCTAGTAGTATTCGCTACTAATGTGGACAGTTCGCTTCGCCCGTGTGTTGATTATCGTGAGTAGAACAAGAAGAATAGACAACCATTACCAAGGATCGATGATTTGTTTGATCAGCTTGTAGGAACATCTGTTTTCTCTTGATCTTGCTACTGGATTCCATCAGCTCAGAGTAGCTGAGGATAGTATAGACAAAACTGCGTTCAGAACTCCAGATGGATTCTTAGAATGGCTGGTCATGCCATTCGGTTTGACTAATGCACCCGCCTACTTCGTGGACTTGATGAGTAGGGTGTTCAAGGAGTTCTTGAACAAGTTTGTCGTGGTCTTCGTAGATGATATTCTGATCTTCTCTAAGGATGAGGAAGAGCACGCAAGGCATCTCGTGAAGGTGATGGATACGCTTAGAGCCCATCAGTTGGAAGCCAAGACCTCCAAATGTCATTTTGGAGAAAAGAAGTTAGATTTCTTGGGCACATAGTTTCTAAGCAAGGCTTAGCGGTGGATCCCGCTAAAGTGGTCGCGGTTCAAGACCGGAAAGCTCCGACGAGGACAAGTGAAGTAAGAAGCTTTCTCAGTTTAATTAGTTAGTTAGCGTCCCTTGAGCTTAGACCTACCCTTCTGGATCAAGTAGGGACTTCACAGAAAGAAGACCCGCAGTTAGTCGAGATCATGGACAAGTTGATTCGAGGCGAGATGGTAAGTCACCTCGCTATAGATGACAAGGGATGGCTAAGACGCGATGAGAGAAAGAAGGTTCTTGAAGATGCACATCACCCGAGGAGGTGGCCGAGTTTGTCCCAAGGTGCATGTTGTGCCAACAGGTTAAAGGCCGAGTCATAGAAGCCCGGTGGGCTATTATATCCATTGGAGGTCCCCGCAATGGAAGAGGAAAAAGCGTCACGAAGGATTTCGTGGATGGACTGCCTAGATCAAGAAAGGGAATAAGAGCATGTGGGTCATAGTAGGTAGACTCACGAAGAGTGCTCATTTCACTCCGGTAAAGAGCGAAAGGACTGCATCATAACTAGCGACAGTTTACTTTCAAGAAATAAAGCGGTTGCACGGGGTTCCCTAAAGGATAGTTAGTAACCATGACTCAATCTTCACTAGCCAGTTTTGGGATAGTCTACGGGAAGTCATGGGCAAGCACTGAATCTAAGTACGGCCTATCATTCGCAGGCGGATGGTTCATTTCGTTCAAGCATGAGTTATAGAAAATCACGTTAGTAAGAGCAATTGGCAACGAGGGTTGGTATTTTCAAGAAAAGTTCTGCTGCGTGGAATACTTTATAGTAAGTAAACGAGTTCCAGGATTCACTAGTGAATTTTGGAGAGCTAGCATGAAACCATGAGGTCATAGTTATGTTTAAGCCAAGAATGATAGAAGAGTAAGTGAAAGAGGAAGACGAGAGGCGACAATGAAATGGGTTCCAACTCATATTTGGAAATAAGAGTTAAGAAGCTAAGAAATCATGAGGTAAAAGACGGTCAAAGCACAGTGGAGTTAAGCTCAAGGAAACGTGACTTAGAAGACTGAAGGCTAGATACGCGCATCATATCTCTTTTTAAGAGCATATCCTTGATCCTTGTTTTCCTGTGGAACTTACTCGCATGTTATCTTTTTACATATATCCTCTCGGTCCCATTCTCGGTCCTATTTCTGTCGGGAGGTATGACTTATTGGCTAGTAATACATGTCAGGGTTTGAAGGGGTCCGTTAGGTTGACTAAACCTTTTGGGCCTTTATAGAATATGGGTTGGGTTAGGAAGGGATTTCTTGTAATCCAAAAGGAGTATATCTTGCTTATCTTCCCGATCTCTTTGTAGCATATCTTTCTTTTGCTATCTATATCGTGTTAATCTTGTCATGAGAACCTTAGGTAGAAACCCTTTGGATGAAACATGTGTTTGAAACATGTTATGCTTGATGTTTGCAAGTGGTTGCAAGCGTTTGCAAGTGGTTACTCGTGGATGCATTATACACATTAGGCACTAGATCGGCTCACACACTCCTCATATTGCATATGCATGAGTGTTTACGCTTATTCATGGATGAAAATTTTTGTGTTATCACATGGATGTTGCATATGGATGTATGTTATGTGCACACATATAGATGTCATACATTATGTTAGGAATTGCATACATATGGATTCATTTCACTAACATAATTTGCATTGATGATATTTGCATTAGATAAGTACATATACACACACCTTTGCATATGTTCATACAACATTTAGAATCTTGTAAGGACAATGATTGCTCGTGGATGATGTTTTGAGTAGATGGATGTTGGATGGTAGGATACGTTCTTCCTAACTTGAAGATTTCGGGGACGAAATCCTTTAAGGAGGGGAGAATGGAACAACCCGTATTTTCAATAACCTGTTATAACGTAAATCGAGGCAGAATTTAATTCTAAAATATGAATCAAGGGAAACGGGCTATGCCATTGCGTTCGTCTTGGAAAAATACGCGAAATAGAGTCCGAGTTTTCGAAAATCGGAGTCCGTATGACCCGATTAAGGCCCAATGAAGTTTTCAGAAATTTCCAAGTTAAAAACAGATTTGGATTTCAAGTTCAAATTTCGAATTTCGGGCCTGGAAGGCTAGGCGGGAAATTTCCCGCCAAGCCAACCAAGTCGACAGGCCTGTCGACTTGGCAGTCGACTTGGTTGGACCCAAGTCGACAGCCCTGTCGACTTGGCTGGCGACTTGGTTCAGCCGGGCAGTTTTGCCTGGTGCACCATTTTGGGGTTTTGGTTAGGTTTTGGGGCCAGATTCGGTTTTAAGGGCTGAGATTGGAATTAGGGTTTAATCCTAAGGTTGAAACTAATCCTAATCTCTATAAATAAGCCCCTAACCTAACCCTAAATCATCATTATTCAACCCTACAACTAAACTATGGCAAAATTATTCCTCTCATGGTCTCCACTCTCTTCATAAAATTCTAAGTTATTTCTATGAGAGATTTTCCATGCATACAAGTGTTTTCAAGCTTGTAAGAGTGTCATTAGCTTGCATTCAAGTCAAGTTTCCATATTTACATCATAAAGCAAGGGTTTTGATCATTTTGGCTCAAGGGTTTTTCTATTGGAGCTTGCATTTTGGGTTTATTTGATTGCATAAGGGCTTTGTCTCAATCTATATATTTTTGTGTCTTCATAAGCATTGTAAGCCCTTTTCTACTTTCATATTTAAACTCTAAAGTTAAATGAATGATGCAAGTTTGGTTGATCATTATGATATGCAAGTTTACCATGATATGCAAGTTTACTATGTCATGTTATGCAAGTTTGATATGTTATGATATGCAAGTTTGCCATGTTATGTTATGAAAGTTTGCCATGTTATGATATGCAAGTTGTCATGTTATGTATGCAAGTTTGGGTGGATCATTTTACTCATGTTATCATGTTATGCAAGCTTACCTTTAGTATATGAACATAAAGCTTCAAGCTTTATGCTAAAGGTTGCATTTTGGCAACATGTAAGTTATCATATCTCTTATGATAACTTGCATGTGAGGCTAAATGCGAACTTATGGCCATTTCTACATGTCATTTATCACCATGTATCACCAATATGCTAAGTTTGGTTTTATGCATGCTTTTGAGGCCTAAAAATGTAATATGCAAGTATATGAACATATGTACATTTCATATGCCACCATGTTAAACTTGTGGCTTCAACACCTTTATGTCATGATTATGCCAAGTTCCATCTTTCTATCCTTTATGCGCTATTGCGATATGTAAGCGATGGGATTGCGTTTGGGGTTGGGTAAACTTAAAAGACATAAAAACATAAGATTGGGAATTTACCTATTAAGTTAGGTCTACCCATTGGGAATTTACCTATTAAGTTAGGTCTACCCAAATGCTTGAAAACTTGTAATATGTTTTGGAAACATAATGGACATGACACTTAGAAAATATAAGTGTGACCAACTCGAGGTTGGGTTGAGTTTGTAGCATAAAACTACCCGGAACTGACCGGCCTAACTAGTTGCTACAAACAATAGGACCCAATGTGAGAAGTTGGTCATGTTGTACCTTGAACCCGAGGTTAGACCAAGTTGTGGTGTAAAGCTACCCGGAACCGACTGGCTTAACTAGTAACCGCAACAGAGTCTAATGTGAGAGGTTAAGGCACATTAATTAATTAATGCCTCATGATTAGGGTTTAAGCCATGGTCCACTTAATACTTAATCAATTTGGGCTTGATGGATTAATCGGGGTTAAGTCGTGAACCCATCGTTACACTTAACCAAGTTAATCCATGATTAGTAAAAGGGTTAAACCGTACTTAACCCACTAGAAAATCCTAGCAATGGGGGTCCATTCCAGCAGTAATCCCAAGTTTGTATCATTAAGACCCAAGGGACTAGGCTAGGGTGGGGCACGATTACTGGACTTGATGTAAGTGACCAAAACGACGGCCGAGTGGTACGCCGGTGTAGTTCCGGACAGACTATGGTCGTGCACATAGTCCGTAGCCGGAGAAAACATGCACGGGTACCAGTAGATCGAGACTGTGCACTTATGTTTATGGTGTCCAGGGGTTTACACCTTAGGGCTTGATACACCCGAAGGTGGACTCGGCACAGTCCGACTACAATTATGTTTGGGCCGTATTGACACCAACACGTGACGAGTTAGGCTTAGGGAGCCGATCGATTAGACCGTTTGGTTGTACCTCGTATTAGGGTCATTTCATGTTATTGGGCCAAAGCTTGGGCCAAGGGATCAATACTTGTTTATTCAAGTCATGTTAGCTTGCTAGTACACCTGTGGTGCAAAAACCTTAAACCTGATTATGCGATGACACCTTTATCTACCTTGTTAGTTAATCATCATGCTAGTATGTTGTTATCCTTATGTTCATCCCTGCTTCTCATGTCAGTTAACTTTATCAGTTTACATTGATTGTAGTAGGGCTTACTCAGTCTTTTTGACTGACCTGTTTTTCTTTCGCCTCTTTTCTTCCGTTTCCCCCCCCCAGGTTCTCAGGGTGGGAATATTGGAGCTTAGCTTGGATTTCTGATCGCTTGCTTGTGGGATTTTAGCTCATGTACGGTCTTGACATGAAGCTAGCTATGGTTATCACTTATTTTGGGGATAGTACTTATGTATTTCAGTTTTTCAGTGATGTTGTTTTTATCTAGACTTGTGTATTTGGAAAGTTGACATTATGTTGTACCAGACTTGTTTTGAAATAGTTTGAAATCTTCCGCTGTTTTACTTATCTTATTTACTCTGTTTACATATATACATATGTTCTTGTTCTGCCTTGACATATCATTATGCATGTTTACCCGGTACAAACGCCCCTCCAAAGTCAGAGTGCTTGCAAGAGCCACCCTGGCGGAGGTGGGGTGTTACACTGTTCATTGTTGTTTTGCTCCCTGTAACCGCTCCATTAGGGCTTCGATCTTGGCCATCGCTTGGAGGTGGAAGGGGCGCACTGCGTCGAAGGCGAGGGTGGTCAGGTGGCGCGGCAAGGGGGGCAATGGCTGTTGTATCGCGTTCGTGGTGGGAGGCTGTTTGGGGTGCGGGTCGATTTAGAGGAAGGGAGGGAGAGATGGACGGAGAAGGAGGAGGTCGGGGAGGGGATAGCGGAGGAAGAAGATGCGGCGGTGGGGAACGCTCGTCGGAGGTCAGGTTCGGTGGTGGAGCGACGATCGATGGGATTCCATTTTTTCTTCTGAAAGTCAATGGGGAAATGGGAAAGAGGGGCTTAAGTGAAAAGAAAGTGGATTCATATATATATATATATATATATATCAATTTATTTAATTTTAAATTCTCATAAAGTAACTTTTTACAACGAACTCAAAATCGAACCCACCGACTGTCGTCCCTAGCTAATTACCCCCATTCCGAACACAATGGGATATATATCGTAGGCCAATTCGATCGTTTCGATCAGTTTCCTTTGAATTTACATTTAAATCATTATACTGAATTTTAAACGTACATTTCAAATTACCGGGGTCACATACGAACTCGAAAAATTCCAGAAAAATATTTTCTAGCTTCGTACTGACGATACAGTCCTAACAAAACTAATTTCATCGAATTATGAGGCCGTTAGAAAAATGGCCAATTTCCAGTCGATTAAAATCAACTGAAACTGTTCAAACGCGTTTTCCTTTGCCACGCTCACATATTGATTCGAAAACTTACGAAAATTGATATCTAGTAATAACGTGACATCACGGATCAAAAAAAGTGGTTTCGTCGAAATCCGAGGTCGTTTGCAAAATTTCCATTTTTAAGGGCCTGAATTCCATAGCGACTATTCAGAATTTTCAACTAGACATATCTTTTGATCCCCGCTATGAAATTTTGATTTTTCGGATTCGTTGGAAAGATATTATCAAATAGATCATATTATTTTTGGTTTCACTAAAATCCAGTTTGCTTTGCACCCGGTACATTCATTTGAAGTTTGAAATCGAATTATCGAACTACCGCGCCATTTTCAATTCCTTTTATAATTATATATAATTATTTATATTCTAACGACGACGCGTATAAATATATACATTCAAATTCCATTCAAAATAAATTTCTCGTCATTATTATTTAAAATAATTCAGTTTAAATCTTCAAAATTCGCTAAAATCGCCAAAATAAATTTTTTAAACTGGCTCGCATTTCCGGGTTATTACAATCTCCCCCACTTAAAACTTTTCTTCCCCAAAAAGGACCAAAGTCGAAAGTGGTTTGATTAATCAACTCTACGTTCGATCTGGCTTCCATTCTCCAACTTTTCAATTTCTGAGAATTTTCAAATTCTTCAAAAATTTGGCTAACACCCGGAATTTTCGAAAAATTTCGCCATAACCTCCTTTGTACGGGGAGAGGTTTGGAGATTTACTGGGTCGTATTAGGTACCCAATAAATCCTATAAAGCATACACATATTTATAGTGATATAATCTGGTGTTTACAGGGGAGCGTGTATTGATAATAACTCCAGAGAATAAATTCTCATCACCCTGTCCAAGCCTGAGGGAGTGTGTATTTTAAATGCTCCAGAGGGTAAATCCTTGTCACCTCGTCCCGTGTGGGAAATAAATAGTCCATGTGCCGTATCTAATAACTAGAGAGCGTGATTATTGTCAACTCTAGACCCGTGTGGGGTTTTTATTAATCTGGCAATTTATCGTTACAATTTAAATAGTCCATATCAGTCATTAGTTCAACCTGTAAAATACAGTTATCGCCATACAAGCCTCTCGCTCGTATGGTAAATCTTCCACCTCGTCACACAAGCTCCAAATGCTTATGTGGTATATGATGGAGTATGCCTATCTTCAGAAGTATGCCATGTAATGTGGTTCAAAATTAATTGTTGCTATCCTATGGCGATGTTTATTATTTCACACAGAATAACCATCACTTCGCATCCAGTGACATTCACAGGAGTTGATATAATAATATTTCGCATCCAACTCATTAAGGTTTACCTATTTGTCGGGCACGCAAATAAAATCTTTACTCAACATCTATCCAATTTCCTGTTCAAACATATATAATGCACAAGTATATATTTCTAACTATTTTCTAATCAGTTCAATGTGTGATTTAATTGAATAAATTTGTTTTGGTTTTTATTGATGATATTCTAATCTTCTCTAAATCAAAGGTCGAAAAGGAACATAACGATGGAAGCCGAAAAGGAACGAAGCCGAAAGTTGTTTAACAAATCAACTCAACTTCCATTATTTCGACTACGGCTTAAGTTCTTCAACTTTTCAGTTTCTAAGAACTTTTCAAATTTTTCAAAAATTTGGCTAACACCCTAAATTTTCGAAAAATTTCGCCATAACCTCCCCTGCACCGGGAGCAACGGGAAAATCCTGAAATTGCCATATAGGCCCTCTGATCTCAAAAAGAAAAGGAAAAAGCCAAGCGGCTAGCCAATCGGTTCATAAAATCATCATCACCCAAACAAAACAGTAAATTATAGTAAATATGTACCTATTTGTCAGGCAAACAAATTTTATTCTCTGCTCTAGCCTCCTTGCTATGACCTGTTCAATGTAAGTACATGTATATGCGTGCATTTTCAAACAATTTTCAATACAGTTCAATATTTGGTTCAATTAGGCATAATGGTTCAAAATTATCAAACAAATAAACAAACAACACAACCATCAATCAATTAGTAGATTAGAGTTTCAAATTCATAATTTTGATATATATAATGAAAATCTTGTTTTTGATGCCAAATCACAACAATGTATTCTAACTATATTTTGGTTCTCACACCAGTCTGATGGAAATATATAGATATCACACCTTCGTCACTCGATAATAAATGCTGATGATGTTTCGAACCACCATCAGAACATCTCTGGGCTACTAGAGTGCGGTTCTATATCTATCCGGTATATTAAAACTTCGAATATACATTCATGTCGCGTATATGCAAAATCTTTATATATCGGATTATCCAAATTCAATATAGATAAAATATTCAAATACGTATATAATGGTTTAAATTTTCAAAACAATATTGTTTTCATTTGAAAAATATACTCTTCACACTCGTTCTAGGATACTACTGATCCTATCTCTAACGAGTCATTCTAATTGGATATTACTAATCCAATATCTGATGAATTCTTTCGTATGGTTCTAATGTGTCTTGTTCTCGAGCTCTGTAAACCAAAGCTCTGATACCAAATGTGACGGCAAGGAATTTCGCTCGATCCGAATCAGTCGTTAAACCGATCTAGACCGTTCGAAACCCCTGATCGTTTTGAGAACAGGACAAATTGGAACGCAGACAGAAGAACATTTCATTGCTATTACAACAATTCCATCAGATACAAGAATATACAGAGTATAAATGAATATTATACTACATAAAAATATCAGAGATTACAATAAATTACATAGTAGCGGAAACTAATACAAAACACAACTGAAAGTAATACAAGGATACAGAGCTTTCCGAGCATCGTTCCAACTGTAAATCAGGATCCTGTGAATATAAATCTGCAAAACCAAAACTACTAGCTGCCCGTGTCGAAAATAGGGGCACCCAGAGTTTAGGTTAAAACAATAAACTCCAGGTCAGTCATGTGACTGGTGTGAAAACTAAAACAGTTATTTAAAACTTTACTTTGAAAGAGAGTAATTCAAGGGACCACGCCGTATAACACGGAACGGGTTTCCTCCCAAGAATACCAGTGCATAGAATAAACAACGCAATGCTTTTTCAAAAAATGAAGCTATTATAAGACCCAGGTCCCATCACACAATGCAACGCAAGCCGGAGGATAGGGTTTTCCCTTACAATAGCCAAACATGCTTGGTACGTTTTAAAAACAAATCATTTGATACTATAATAAGTGTATAGTGTCAAAACAATTTCAATCATAAATATCAATTCTAGGCGGCATGGGTACCATCTATCATGTCGCCATACTAGGCTCTACAAATAAAACCGAAATATCTCGTATTGGAAATTGGATTTCCGTCATGAGTCGAGGCAAGGGGCAAGCTCCTCTCCGCTTTCGAGACACTCTAGCAAATGCTCAGGACTACACACTTTGGGCAGCCACTTGGATCGGTTGGGTCGGTCCTCTCTTACGTTTGAGGATTAGTTATTCCTAAACACACGTTTCTCGGTCCTTACAGACCTAAAATCGAGGCGCCTAATTCCAACAACCACAAAGGTGAAAAGTATATAAATGTCAGGGCTGGTAAGTCACTGACACCACCAAAGCTAGAAAGAAACGTCGTGTTCTCCCAACGGTTCGTATCCCTTTTTAACTCATACCGAGGTGTGAGGCTCGCGAATTCATGTTATACACAAAGCTACGCCACAAAGGCCGTGCTTTGATCATCAACCACAAGACTTTGCTTTTCAACAGAAGCCTTGATCAATTGCCACTTAGGCGTGCCACACAGGCAATTCATGCCATGCGATTGATATCTATCGATATATAACCTCTAAGCTCGTACGTCTCAGAGAAGGGCATTAAGCAAGAGATTAAATTCTCCGCCGCCAAACAGATATATATTTAACAGAAATTAATCAATACAGAATAAAATCCAATGTCAGACACACAATCCATTTACAAGTTCGTTCTGGGTCTGAACGAAACCGGAGGCACTTTCCTCGCATATCCATCGATCTCCAAGTACGTCTGGACGACCACCGACTATTTCCATCCTCTTCGGTGTACAGCCCAATCAGGATCATCAGTAATTATCCAAACGATGTGAAGACTTCCGGTCTTCGACCACCGTCATCATCTTCGACTTATCGTCGAATCGGTTATTCAAAATGGGTATAAACCCGGCCTTTCTGAACAACCCGCGTATATTAAAACAAATGTTACACAAACACAACATACGCCTCATTCCAATTTAGCAGCCACTAACCGTAAATCAACAAGAGAACAATTTCCCAAATATTAACCCCGAAGGCCGAAACCAACATCAAATCAATACCCAGGAAACCATTCTTCTTAGCTAACCACAGCTAGTTTCTTAATTTCATATTCTTAGGGAAAAGTTCCCATTAATTTTATCAGAGATAAATTCTTTATTTATTCTTTAATCTTCCTTTGGATGTCATTTCAAACCAAATTATGGTTTTTCCAAACTAGTCGGGATTAGCGAACCACACCGAAGTAATTATTTATTTTATTTCCCAATCCCAACCTATTCAACCCATGAAGCAAAACTGGTAATACTCCATATCTAATACCACGGTGTTATCGTTAAAATTAATTACCATTTCACGTTCAAATCTAATTAAAGATTTGACTATGGTTTTGGAGCAAAACTGGTGATACTCCATTCTCACTCACTTTCTAAATTTGGTAATTTAAATTATCAATTCACATTTCAATCTAATTATAGATTCATTAAAACTCCCTTTTCTGGGTTAAAGAACTAATGTCATTTAAAACACAATTCACGATAAACCCAAATCACATTCCATTTATTATCGGGTTAAAGAAAAAGTGGTATTTGAAACACTGTTCACGATAAACCCACCGATCAATTCTATTTAAAACCCATTTCAAATCCAATTTATTAATTTAAAAATAAATGGGTTTTAATTTCAGTTCAAAACTAGTTCATTTCGATAAAAATCTATTTTTATCTTTTCAAATATGGAGTTTTTCATCCCAATTTTTCCCAAATCATTTTTTATGATTTACATAAATTGTTACTATTTTTAATAATTTTATCAAGGCCCGTACAGTCGATTTCTATCAATGGCCATCGAACTGCACTTACAGCGACCTTTTCCAAATTTGATTTGGACGTATCTCCAAATCCGACCATTAGATTTCAAATTTCTAATATTCGTTAGAAAGCCCCTTTCGATACGAACCCAACGGTTCCGGTTTTAGGAGAATCCGATGGCCGGATTTCCCGTAATGTCCGTTCGAAGTCAATGGTCGAAATTCACGAACTGCCGCGGCGCGGCCCGTTCTATTCAGGCCATTATATAATATATATTTCGTCGATTTCTATTTAAAATGAATTTTATAAATATTTTTAAATTCGTTTCAAAAACATTTCAACTTCCCTTTCCAATTCAATTCAAATCTCGATTCATTCTATATTCAATTCAATTCGAATTTGGTTTATATTCAATTCAATTCGAATTTATTTTCTATTCAATTCAAATTCGTTTTCTATTCAATTCAATTTCGTTTTCTATTCAATTCAAATTCGTTTTCTATTCAATTCAAATTCGTTTTCTATTCAATTTGTGAATCTATATTTTTGTCAACACATGACTAATCTCAACGGATGAGTACTGTCCACATGTGACTATTTTTGTTATTCAGTATATTTTATAAAATTATGATATCTATCGTTTGATTTCAAATCAGACTCCAACCGTAAATTAGTAAGAGAACGATTCCCTAAATATTAACCCCGAAGGCCGAAACCAACATCAGATCAATATCCAGGAGACCACTCATCTTATCTATTTTCCAGTTAGTTTCTAATTTTATATATGATAAAGATATAAATTTTATTGTTAAAATATTTCGTTCAACACATGACTAATCTCAACGGATGAGTACGGTCAACACATGAACCTTTATTTTATGATATACTTTGTAAATTTTATTGTTAAAATATTTCGTTCAACACATGACTAATCTCAACGGATGAGTATTGTCAACACATGAACCTTTATTTTATAATGTTCTTTATTTTCTAAATTGGAATGAGGCCCAATCAATTACCATACAAAGTTAATTATATGGATTCCATACAACACATGTATATAATAGCAATGCTAAATAATCAACCATCATCCAAAGTGCACTACACTGTATAAGCATCAAATATAGATATCTAATGCTTATAACAGCCTGTCCATCAATCGATCGACATACAACTAATTATTGGGATTAGTGTATGCCGTATTTTATCCCAATACCCATGTGGGGTTTCAAACAATCAAACACAGATTTTATTTGTGCAGTTGGGCGATGTGTAAAATTTATCGACCCAATCAATATCAGTCAAATCAGTGTATATAAACAAATAGGCTGATTTGTTTATAGATATTTATTTATTCACTTTCACGTTAAAATTTATATTTTTAACGATAATTAATTTATTTCAACCATCTACAATTTATTATCGATTTCGCATCAACATCACAAACAATTTTCAAAACACATCAATCAAACAAACAAGCCATCCATGGTCTGTGGATGACGGGTGTCGGGTGCTGCTAAGCACCATCTGCATCCTAGTATATATGTTTATACCTAGAAAAAGAGAATTTAAAGTGAGAAGTTCTCACCGATTAGCTTAACCAATTCGCCTCGACACTTCATATATAGGAAATCTTTATCGTTCTTCCTTTGATCACTTTCGTCGTCCGCATTCACTACATATATAAAAATCACATTTTTATTTTCATTCCTTCATGATAAAAATAAAGTTCACATTTCTATTTAACTTCATATATTTACAACGCTTCATTCTGTATGAAAATTATATTTTTATGTTTCTACTTCTTATATAAAGATCGAATTTTTTATTATCTATATAATATAAAAATCATATTTTTATAATCTCTACTATATAAATAAAAATTCTATTTTTACACCGCTACTATATAGATAAAAATTCTATTTTTACATCGTTACTATATAGATAAAAATTCTATTTTTACATAGATGTTCATATAATAAAGATTATATTTTTGTCACGCTATTCTCTATATAAAGATTTCGCCTTTTCAAAAATAAAGATTTCGCCTTTTCTATTATAAAGATCTCGCCTTTTCAAAAATAAAGATTTCGCCTTTTCAAAAATAAAGATTTCGCCTTTACAAAAATAAAGATTTCGCCTTTTCAATTCCATCACTATACAAATCACATTTTTACTTCATTATATATATATAATAAAAATCTAATTTTTATTTCGTTACATATATAAAGATAATATTTTTATATTCTCTATTATATAGAAATTCTATTTTCAATACACTACCTATATAAAAATTGAATTTTTACTTTACTACCAATATAAAAATTATATTTTTATATTCCCACATATATAAAAGTTATATTTTTAACCTTTCTATAGTATAAAAATTATATTTTCCTACTAACACAAATGGTAATTTTCTACTAACAAAAATGTGAACTTTCAACTAACAAAAATTATAAACTATATGTACTGATGTTCGAATTTTCTTTTATAAATTCAGTTTTAAAAACAAAGTAAATTCAAATTAAAAAAAAACAATGACACTTCGGTTTTTATTTAAAACATTAAGGCTATATAAATAAGGAAGAACCTCACTGTTCATTGTTGTTTTGCTCCCTGTAACCGCTCCATTAGGGCTTCGATCTTGGCCATCGCTTGGAGGTGGAAGGGGCGCACTTCGTCGGAGGCGAGGGTGGTCAGGTGGCGCGGCAAGTGGGGCGATGGCTGTTGGCTCGCGTTCGTGGTAGGAGGTTGTTTGGGGCGCGGGTCGATTTAGAGGAAGGGAGGGAGAGTTGGACAGAGAAGGAGGAGGTCGGGGAGAGGATAGCGGAGGAAGAAGATGCGGCGGTGGGGCACGCTCGTCGGAGGTCGGGTTCGGTGGTGGAGCGACGATCGATGGGATTCCAATTATTATTTTTATTTCTGAAAGTCAACTAGGAAATGGGAAAGAGGGGCTTAAGTGAAAAGAAAGTGGATTCATATATATATATATATATATTTTAATTTATTTAATTTTAAATTCTCATAAAGTAACTTTTTACAACGAACTCAAAATCGAACCCACCGACTGTCATCCCTAGCTAATTACCCCCATTACGAACACAATGGGATATGTATCGTAGGCCAATTCGATCGTTTCGATCAGTTTCCTTTGAATTTACATTTAAATCATTATACTGAATTTTAAACGTACATTTCAAATTACCGGGGTCACATACGCACTCGAAAAATTCCAGAAAAATATTTTCTAGCTTCGTATTGACGATACAGTTGATTAAAATGGCCAATTTCCAGTTGATTAAAATCAACTAAAACTGGTCAAACGCGTTTTCCTTTGTCACGCTCACATATTGATTCGAAAAATTACGAAAATTGAAATCTAGCAATAACTTTACATCACAGATCCAACAAAAGTGGTTTCGTCGAAATCCGAGGTCGTTTGCAAAATTTCCATTTTTAAGGGCCTGAATTCCATAGCGACTATTCAGAATTTTCAACTGGACATATCTTTTGATCCCCGCTATGAAATTTTGATTTTTCGGATTCGTTGGAAATATATTATCAAATAGATCCTATTATTATTGGTTTCACTAAAATCCAGTTTATTTTGCACCCGGTACATTCATTTGAAGTTTGAAATCGAATTATCGAACTACCGCACCATTTTCAATTCCTTTTATAATTATATATAATTATTTATATTCTAACGACGACGCGCATAAATATATACGTTCAAATTCTATTCAAAATAAATTTCTCGTCGTTAATATTTAAAATAATTCATTTTAAATGTTCAAAATTCGCTAAAATCGCCAAAAAAAAAATTTTGAACTGACTCGCATTTCCGGGTTATTACAGTTGTCCTTCGAAAACAAATTCCCATTTCTATTTCATTTAAATATCCATTTGAAATTTTATTTCCAAATTCAAATTTCCTATATAAATGTTTTCACTTTAAACCATTATTCAATTCAGTCGTGAATACTATTCCATTTTATATAATCAAATTTATTTGATTTCATACTAAATATCTCAAATCCAATTTCCTTTTATTTACATCTCTCGTTTATAATTCCCTTTATAACTTGCTAAGTTCAATCCCAATTTCGAATATCGGTTTAAAATAACTTTCCACCTTTCTATATAATTTCAAACTTGAATTTATATTTCCAATTCGTCCAATAATAAAAATATCACTTAATTTATAAACTCATTTGTAATTTTACTTCTTATTATATCCATTTAAACAGTTTTTATTTCCAACTATATTCGAGATTTAATTTCTAGTTTTGGGAATAAATTCAATTTTAAATCCCAATTTTCTTTTCTATATTCGAAAATGTTTTACGGTATCTAGAATACCAAGTTTCTAGGGCTAGGGTAAATCAAACACAACATATCCAATCATGGATTATATAACACATCATATATCACAATCAAATAAAAACAGTAAAATAAATGTTGAGGAATCCAGTTGGATTCCTCCAACCTGTTTCCCTGCATCCACAGATGTTAATCAGCATCAATAATATTATTTCACATCAATCGGAACTAATAATCGATCAACGATGTAATCATATCAACCATTTCAACCAATTTTATCAACTATTCAACCAATCAATCATTACATATTATAAAATTACTATAAATAAATTTAAAACTCATTTATATAAAAATATAAACAAGTCAGAGTTAGTAAGTTTACTCACCTTGTTTCACGGTTGAAGATTCTGCTTTTGTTTTATATAAAATCAAATAGCATTTGATTTTATCAACAAATTTCGTTAGCTCAGTTCCCAGCGAAACCGATTCCACAATGCTAACCTCATCGCCATGATTCCAATATGATCGGTTCTGTCTGATTCTGTTACGTATGCAATAATTATTTACATTACA
The DNA here is from genome assembly GCA_030737875.1 of Allium sativum. Lineage (NCBI taxonomy): Eukaryota > Viridiplantae > Streptophyta > Magnoliopsida > Asparagales > Amaryllidaceae > Allium > Allium sativum. The sequence goes on along the minus strand of CM060909.1, from coordinate 250,268,470 downwards.
AAATTTTAATCGAGTTATATATATATATATATAAAATTAAACTAATTACTTAATTGATTTCTAATACCGTTGTTAAGCTTAACCACATATTACGGATTAAACATCCTGATTACCACCCATTTCTTGTTCTAGGCTCCAACTGTTGCTCCTTCCTTGTTCAACAACCAACGCACTTCACCCCAAATCACCCACTGTCCTACTGACTTAGACTGCCATCAACAAAACTTATCTTAAACGAAGACTGGCGGAATTCCTTTGAAGAAAATTAACTTGTTTCGGAAGTTTTGATACAACTAACGGCTTCAAAATGATGGTACTGCAAGGGCCACAAGCCCTTCGAACTTAAGCTGAGACCAATCTACAAAATTATAACCTTTGGAACAAAAACCGATCCATCATCAATCCACGTATTAGTACCTTCCTCCAGCCATAATACTACTCTTTCCCAGTTCGACACCCATGTACACACACCAGGACTCCCTACTTCTCCTGCTTCTTGCTACGGGACAATGGCCATGATTGTATATTCATCGATCCGCTCCTCCTTCCTACTTCACAAATATTTCCAAACTAAAATCGCTGCCACCATTACACTGCATGACACTGACCAGAGATTTCTAACTTCACCCCCTTCACTTCAGCCTTTGGTCCTTCCCAACCCCTTACTCCCTTCTACTGTCTCATCTCCAGGAATATACGCAAAGGAATAACCCACCTCCTCTCCTACTCTGAAGCAATTCGAACCACTAAATAGCCTAACCTTCACCAAACTCAGACTCGCGGCCACCCTTCACAATGTGTTTGCAGCATCCATGATTCCTCATAGCAGACATGCTAAGATTAAGATGCTGAACCCTTTTGAAAAATATTCCAGAATGATGCCTAACGGCTGAACAGTTTTAATTTCGTTTTAAATTTGATTTTTTTTTATGATTTTTAAACTTGCGTTTTCCACGTTTATTGCTTGTCTGAGAACGAGAATGGGAATGAGAAGTATTTAAAGAAGAAACAGATCGGGGAGCATGGAAGTGAAATGGATTGGAACACACGACAAGTGTTGTTTTGGAGAACACGGAATCGAAAACGTGGAGGGAAGGTTGGTGGAATGCACAATGTAAGATATTTTTTGTAGTGTGGTTAGGAAAATGAAAATTAAAACGCTATGATGTTTTATGCAGTAAGAAACAAAGACAACTTCCTGTAACGACACCGGATTTCCCCAGGACCTAATCGATCGCTAAATCGACCAAGACCGTTCGAATCCCGCATACGCTAACTCTGGGTATACAACACATCAGAACAAATAATAGAAGACTTTTATAAACATCATAATAATGTTACATCAGAGTACAGAATATCAGAGTATATCGAAATATAATACACAGCGGAAGATAAATTTACATAAATGTAAAACAGTGCACAGCGGAAATATAAACTACACAGCGGAAGACTGTAAATGCCTGGACACAGCTTAAAGCTTCAATCCAGAATCTTGCTCAATACATCTGCAAAATAAAACTACTCGGCTGCCCGTGTGGAAAATAGGGGCACCCGAGTTCGCAAGGGAAAAGCTAACTACAGGTCAGCCATGGGACTGGTGTGAGAAACTCTAACAGTTATAATTAACTTCTTTGATAATATGGTATATCACGAGACCACGCTGCTAACACGGAACGGGTTTACCCCCATGAATACCAGTGTATAAACAACAATCAATATAGACATATGGATCTACTATGCATCAATAAACATGCAATATCCCAATCTACCCACTTAGATTAATCACTACACTTAGATTTTCTAAATCCAATTCTATTTACAGAAATTATTCCTTTGGATTTTATTCCCGATTTCTTATTTCAAATCATTTGAAATACATATCTAACTTTCTATATCAGAGTAGATTTCACTTCGAGATCTCAAATCAAATCGTTTGGAAATGTGAATTCCAAAACATAACAATGCATACAAACAAGTATGCAACCAAATATCATGCTCCCCATCGACAAGGCAAAGGGTACGCACCTCGCAACTCGATATATAAATGTGCACCTACCCCCACATAGGAGTAGGCTACACCGACGATGCACCTCCCACACATGGAGAGTATACACCGCCCTCTCACCCATACTTTTAGTCTCAGGGTTACCCGAATCTTTAGCCACATACTAAATCATTTCATATCCCGAAGTAGGGAAAATCATTTCACAACATAATAATCACAAGTACTTTCAAAATATAATACTTCACATCAGTAATTCACACATATGATCAGTCACTATTAATCACATAACCTTTGAGCTCGTACGTCTCAAAGAAGGGTGTTAAGCAAGAGAATAAATTCTCCGCCACCAAACAGATACATCATCAATAGCAACTAATCGAATATGCGATGAACCATAATGTAACATATAATACATTTCTAAATCACTTTAGAAATCATCGGGTTTTAGGCCTCGAAATCCTTTCTGTTTTATAAAACATTTTTATAAAACATTCCCTATCCAAAATTGGGAATACGTTTCTTTTCATTTAAGAAAAATATCATTTCACAATCATTCATTAAATTTGAAATGAACACAACATCGCTAAACACCTTATCATCAAATCGTGAAGTGTTTCACAAGGCGTTAGCACACAGATATTTTCAACCCAACCCAATGCTAAATGTAAATGCATATTTTGCTCATAAACTGGTCGAGCCCAATCCAAACAATCAATCAATCAAATTTGACATTAAATATAAGGTTTTGAATAGAGATAGTATCGACTTATATTCAACATCAAATCCTGAAAACCAACAGATATCATATCGGGAATAACGATATCGATATCTTCCAAACTCCCATCACGATCTCTGTATAATCACGGAATCCAATATCGAAAATATACAAAGATAATTTCAATTCAAATCCATTCCAATTCATATATTGGAAATTCTGGTTATTTTCAAAACCATTTCAAATTCACCTTATTTATTTTAAAAATAAATAGAATTATAATTCTAATTCAAAACTAATTCATTTCGACAAAAATCTATTTTTATCTTTTCAAATATGGGATTTTTCATCCCAATTCTTACCAAATCATTTCTTATGATTTTACACTAATTATTGATATTTTTAGTAATTTTATCAAGGCCCATACAGTCGATTTCCATCAACGGCAATCGAACTGCACTTACAACGACCTTTTCCAAATTTGATTTGAACGTATCTCCAAATCCAACTGTTAGATTTCAAATTTCTAATATTCGTTAGAAAGCTCTTTTCGATACGAACCCAACGGTTCCAGTTTTAGGAGAATCCGACGGTCGGATCTCCCGTAATGTTCGTTCGAAGTTAATGGTCGAAATCCGCGAACTGCCGCAGCGCGGCGCGTTCTATTCAGGCCATTATATTATATATATAATATATATATATATTTATTTCGTCGATTTCTATTTAAAACGAATTTTATAAATTTTTTTAAATTCTTTTTCGAAACGATTTCAACTTCATTGTCAAATTCAAATTCGTTTTCAATTCAATTCAATTCAAATTCGTTTTCTATTCAATTTGAATTCGTTTTCTATTCGATTCAATTCAAATTCGTTTTCAATTCAATTCAATTCGAATTCATTTTCTATTAAATTCAATTCGAATTTGTTTCTATTCAATTCAATTCGAATTCGTTTTCAATTCAATTTAATTCGAATTCGTTTTCTATTCAATTCGAATTCGTTTTCTATTCAATTCAATTCGAATTCGTTTCCTATTAAATTCAATTCAAATTCAGTTTGAATTTCAATTCGAATTCATTTTCTATTCTATATCAAAATCGAATATTTCATATACATGACAATTTTATACAGTGTACATATATATGTTAAAAATTATATTTTTAACAATCAAATCATTTTCACGTTTCATATATATATATATATATATATATATATATATATATATATATATCGTTTTCATTTCATATATATATCGTTTTCATTTTCAATATATACGATATTTTCACTTTTAATATATACGATATTTTCACTTTCAATATATACAATATTTTCACTTTCAATAAATACGATATTTTCACTTTCAATATATACGATATTTTCACTTTCAATATATACGATATTTTCACTTTCAATATATATATTATTTTCACTTTCAATATATACGATATTTTCACTTTCAATATATATATATATATATTATTTTCACTTTCAATATATATATTATTTTCACTTTCAATATATATATTATTTTCACTTACGATATATTCACTTTCACTATATATAATATTTTCACTTTCACTATATATAATATTTTCATTTCACATCGTATATATTTTTCATACATTTCTAATATATATAATTCATTTCACATCACGATCAATTTTCACATAGAACACAACCAAACAAACAAGTCGTCCATGGTCTGTGGACGACGGGGAACAGTTCATATATGCAGTTACAAAATAACTGTACAGAAAATTTTAAAGTGAGAGAATTCTCACCTTTGGGATCCACTCCTCCATTCTATTTCTGAATTTTTGAACCATTTGAATTCGCCTGTTATTTCCAACGCTATCTTTTTCACGCTATTTATAATAAAAATCACATTTTTATTATTTAGTTTTATATATAAAAAATCATATTTTTAAACTATTCTATATATTTTTAAAAATTATATCATATTTTTAAATTCAAACATCAATATATATAAAAAAACCCATTTTTAACACTATGTTATTTACATTTAAGAAACAAGGTGATATATATTTTCAAAACATTACAATATTTTGCTTTGCTATTCCAATATCTCTTTTTAACAATGTTAACCTCTCTTTCAAAAATAATGCTAATTTGATTTACAAAAATAACGCCAAATTGATTTACAAAGCCAATGCAAATTTTGGTTTACAAAACCAATGCAAATTTTGATTTACAAAACCAATGCAAATTTATATTTTTAAAACCATGTCATATATATTTTCAAGAACAATTCAAATTTCAGCTTTTCAAATCATGTAAATTTCAGTTTTGAAATCATATAAATTTCATTTTTAAAATCATCCTAAATTAATTAACTAATTAGTTAATTTATTACCTTCACATTTAAAACCATCGTTCCCTGTAGCTTCAGAAAACTGTCGCCATATACATCTCCTCGCCGGCGCCACCACCGTTGACCGGACCCCCATCAGCCTCGCCGCCATCGAAGCCCCAACCGCCCTCAACCTCCACCTGAAGCCGCTAGACCTGCGGTGGTCCCAGTCGCCCATTAGAACCCACGAACTGCGCCAACTTTGAGGGTTGATTTCACGAGATTCCCGAAGAAAAACCCAATCACCAACGCATGAAACTAAAGATCCTGAGAAGCCTCTCCATTTTCGTTTATGAAGTTTGGATTTGTTCGGCGTTGATGTGAAGATCGAACGAGGTTTGAGATGGATCGGTTTCCGCCTTTGAATCGTTGGAGTGGTGGCGGGCTTGAGGTTTGACCAGGGATAAAAGAAATAAGGGTTTTTGACCCTATGTTGACCACTCATAAATTAATATTTAAATTAATATTTAATTCCATCTTTAGTTATTAATCGCTTCGAACTCCAAATCAAACCCAACGGCTGTCGCCCATAGCTAAATACCCCTATTCCGAATGCAATGGGATATGTTTCGTAAGCTGATTCGACTGTTTGGGTCAGTTTATCTTCAAATTAAAATATAAAACATTCAATATTTAATTTGAACGTACATTTCAATTTGCCGGGGCCACATACTAACTCGAAAATTTTCAGAAAAATATTTTCTAGCTTCGTATGGACGATACGGTCCTAACAAAACTAATTTCGTCAGATTCTGTGACCGTTCGAAAAATGGCCATTTTCCAGTCGATTAAAATCAACTGAAACTGGTCAAACGCGTTTTCCTTTGCCACGCTCACATTTGATTCGAAAAATTATGAAATTTGGAATCTAGCAATAATTTGAAATCACAGATCCAACAAAAGTGGTTTCGTCGAAATCCGAGGTCGTTTGCAAAATGTCTATTTTTAAGGCCTGAATTCCATAGCGACCATTCAGAATTTTCAACTGGACATATCTTTTGATTCCCGCTATGAAATCTTGATTTGTCGGATTCGTTGGAAAGATATTCTCAAATAGATTCAAATATTTTTGGTTTCACAAAAATTCGGTTTATTTTGCACCCGGTACATCCATTTGAAGTTTGAAATTGAATTATCGAACTACCGCGCCATTTTCTATTCCTTTTATATATATAAATAATTATTTATATTCTAACGACGATCTATATAATATATACGTTCGAATTCTATTCAAAATAAATTTATCGTCGTTTTTATTTAAAATAATTCATTTTAAATAATCAAAATTCGCTAAAATTGTCAAAATAAAAATATTAAACTGGCCCAGATTTTCGGGTTGTTACAATCTCCCCCACTTAAAACTTTTCGTCCCCGAAAAGGAACAAAGTCGAAAGTGGTTTGATTAATCAACTCTACGTTCGATCTGGCTTCCATTCTCCAACTTTTCAGTTTCTGAGAAATTTCAAATTCTTCAAAAATTTGGCTAACACCCTAAATTTTCGAAAAATTTCGCCATAACCTCCCTTGCACCGGGAGCCACGGGAAAATCACGAAATTGCCATATAGGCCTTCTGATCCCAAAAAGAAAAAGCAAAGAGGCTAGCCAATAGGCTCATAAAATCATCATCACCCAAACAAAAAAGTAAATTATAGTAAACATGTACCTATTTGTCGGGCAAACAAATTTTATTCTCTGCTCTAGTCTCCTTGCTATGACCTGTTCAATGTAAGTACATGTATAAGCATGCAAATGTGACCAATTTTCAATACAGTTTACTATTTGATTCACTTTGTATACAATTTGGCCTAATTGGTTAAAATTTTAATTAATCACAACAATAATCAAACGACAACCAACAATCAATTTATTGAATAACTTTTCAAATATATAACTTTATATATGCTCAAAAATCAAATTTTCTAAGATCGGATTATATATATAATCACAAACACGTTATATATAATCATATTACTCTCAACTCATTCTAGGGCATTTCTAACCCCATCTCTAACGAGTCACTCATTCTAGAATGCTACTGATTCTATCTCTAATGAGGATTCTTTTATAGGACATTACTAAACCTACCTCTGATGAGTCTTTTGTTCTATTCTAACGAGTTGTACCCCAAAGATTTGAGTTAACCAAAGCTCTGATACCATGTGTAACGACACCGGATTTCGCCCGGACCTAATCGATCGCTAAATCGACCAAGACCGTTCGAATCCCGCATACGCTAACTCTGGGTATACAACACATCAGAACAAATAATGGAAGACTTTTATAAACATCATAATAATGTTATATCAGAGTACAAAATATCAGAGTATATCGAAATATAAAACACAGCTGAAGATAAATTTACATAAATGTAAAACAGTGCACATCGGAAATATAAACTACACAGCGGAAGACTGTAAATGCCTGGACACAGCTTAAAGCTTCAATCCAGAATCCTGCTCAATACATCTGCAAAATAAAACTATTCGGCTGCCCGTGTGGAAAATAGGGGCAGCCGAGTTCGCAAGGGAAAAGCAAACTATAGGTCAGTCATGGGACTGATGTGAGAAACTCTAATAGTTATAATTAACTTCTTTGATAATATGGTATATCACGAGACCACGCCGCTAACGCGGAAAGGGTTTACCCCCATGAATACCAGTGTATAAACAACAATCAATATAGATATATGGATCTACTATGCATCAATCAACATGCAATATCCCAATCTACCCACTTAGATTAATCACTACACTTAGATTTTCTAAATCCAATTCAATTTACAGAAATTATTCCTTTGGATTTTATACCCGATTTCTTATTTCAAATCATTTGAAATACATATCTAACTTTCTATATCAAAGTAGATTTCACTTCGGGATCTCAAATCAAATCGTTTGGAAATGTGAATTCCAAAACATAACAATGCATACAAACAAGTATGCAACCAAATATCATGCTCCCCATCGACAAGGCAAAGGGTACGCACCTCGCAACTCGATATATAAATGTGCACCTACCCCACATAGGAGTAGGCTACACCGACGATGCACCTCCCACACATGGAGAGCATACACCGCCCTCTCACCCATACTTTTAGTCTCAGGGTTACCCGAATCTTTAGCCACATACTAAATCATTTCATATCCCGAAGTAGGGAAAATCATTTCACAACATAATAATCACAAGTACTTTCAAAATATAGTACTTCACATTAGTAATTCACACATATGATCAGTCACTATTAATCACATAATCTTTGAGCTCGTACGTCTCAAAGAAGGGTGTTAAGCAAGAGAATAAATTCTCCGCCACCAAACAGATACATCATCAATAGCAAATAATCGAATATGCGATGAACCACAATGTAACATATAATACATTTCTAAATCACTTTAGAAATCATCGGGTTTTAGGCCTTGAAATCCTTTCTGTTTTATAAAACATTTTTATAAAACATTCCCTGTCCAAAATTGGGAATACATTTCTTTTCACTTAAGAAAAATATCATTTCACAATCATTCATTAAATTTGAAATGAACACAACATCGCTAAACACCTTATCGTCAAATCGTGAAGTGTTTCACAAGGCGTTAGCACACAGATATTTTCAACCCAACCCAATGCTAAATGTAAATGCATATTTTGCTCATAAACTGGTCGAGCCCAATCCAAACAATCAATCAATCAAATTTGACATTAAATATAAGGTTTTGAATAGAGATAGTATCGACTTATATTCAACATCAAATCCTGAAAACCAACAGATATCATATCGGGAATAACGATATCGATATCTTCCAAATTCCCATCACGATCTCTGTATAATCACGGAATCCAATATCGAAAATATACAAAGATAATTTCAATTCAAATCCATTCCAATTCATATATTGGAAATTCTGGTTATTTTCAAAATCATTTCAAATTCACCTTATTTATTTTAAAAATAAATAGAATTCTAATTCTAATTCAAAACTAATTCATTTCGACAAAAATCTATTTTTATCTTTTCAAATATGGGATTTTTCATCCTAATTCTTACCAAATCATTTCTTATGATTTTACACTAATTATTGATATTTTTAATAATTTTATCAAGGCCCATACAGTCGATTTCCATCAACGGCAATCGAACTGCACTTACAGCGACCTTTTCCAAATTTGATTTGAACGTATCCCCAAATCCAACCGTTAGATTTCAAATTTCTAATATTCGTTAGAAAGCTCTTTTCGATACGAACCCAACGGTTCCGGTTTTTGGAGAATCTGATGGTCGGATCTCCCGTAATGTTCGTTCGAAGTCAATGGTCGAAATTCGCGAACTGTCGCAGCGCGGCGCGTTCTATTCAGGCCATTGTATTATATATATAATATATATATATATATATATATATTTCGTCGATTTCTATTTAAAACGAATTTTATAAATCGTTTTAAATTCATTTTCGAAAAGATTTCAACTTCATTGTCAAATTCAAATTCGTTTTCAATTCAATTCAATTCAAATTTGTTTTCTATTCAATTCGAATTCGTTTTCTATTCAATTCAATTCAAATTCGTTTTCAGTTCAATTCAATTCGAATTCGTTTTCTATTAAATTCAATTCGAATTCGGTTTCTATTCAATTCAATTCGAATTCGTTTTCAATTCAATTCAATTCGAATTCGTTTTCTATTCAATTCAATTCGAATTCGTTTCCTATTAAATTCAATTCAAATTCAGTTTGAATTTCAATTCGAATTCATTTTCTATTCTATATCAAAATCGAATATTTCATATACATGACAATTTTATACAGTGTACGTATATATGTTAAAAATTATATTTTTAACAATCAAATCATTTTCACGTTTCATATATATATATATATTGTTTTCATTTCATATATATATCGTTTTCATTTTCAATATATACGATATTTTCACTTTCAATATATACGATATTTTCACTTTCAATATATACGATATTTTCACTTTCAATAAATACGATATTTTCACTTTCAATATATACGATATTTTCACTTTCAATATATACGATATTTTCACTTTCAATATATATATTATTTTCACTTTCAATATATACGATATTTTCACTTTCAATATATACGATATTTTCACTTTCAATATATATATTATTTTCACTTTCAATATATATATTATTTTCACTTTCAATATATATATTATTTTCACTTTCAATATATACGATATATTAACTTTCACTATATATAATATTTTCACTTTCACTATATATAATATTTTCATTTCACATTGTATATATTTTTCATACATTTCTAATATATATAATTCATTTTACATCACGATCAATTTTCACATAGAACACAACCAAACAAACAAGTCGTCCATGGTCTGTGGACGACGGGGAACAGTTCATATATGCAGTTACAAAATAACTGTACAGAAAATTTTAAAGTGAGAGAATTCTCACCTTTGGGATCCACTCCTCCATTCTATTTCTGAATTTCTGAACCATTTGAATTCGCATGTTATTTCCAACGCTATCTTTTTCACGCTGTTTATAATAAAAATCACATTTTTATTATTTAGTTTTATATATAAAAAATCATATTTTTAAACTGTTCTATAAATTTTAAAAATTATATCATATTTTTAAATTCAAACATCAATATATATAAAAAAACCATTTTTAACACTATGTTATTTACATTTAAGAAACAAGGTGATATATATTTTCAAAACATTATTATATTTTGCTTTGCTATTCCAATATCTCTTTTTAACAATGTTAACCTCTCTTTCAAAAATAATGCTAATTTGATTTACAAAAATAACGCCAAATTGATTTACAAAGCCAATGCAAATTTTGATTTACAAAACCAATGCAAATTTTGATTTACAAAACCAATGCAAATTTATATTTTTAAAACCATGTCATATATATTTTCAAGAACAATTCAAATTTCAGCTTTTCAAATCATGTAAATTTCAGTTTTGAAATCATATAAATTTCATTTTTAAAATCATCCTAAATTTATTAACTAATTAGTTAATTTATTACCTTCACATTTAAAACTATCATTCCCTGTAGCTTCAAAAAACTGTCGCCATATACATCTCCTCGCCAGCGCCACCACCGTTGACCGGACCCCCATCAGCCTCGCCGCCATCGAAGCCCCAACCGCCCTCAACCCCCACCTGAAGCCGCTGGACCTGCGGTGGTCCCAGTCGCCCATTAGAACCCACGAACTGCGCCAACTTTGAGGGTTGATTTCACGAGATTCCTGAAGAAAAACCCAATCTCCACCGTATGAAACTAAAGATCCTGAGAAGCCTCTCCATTTTCGTTTATGAAGTTTGGATTTGTTCGGCGTTGATGTGAAGATCGAACGAGGTTTGAGATGGATCGGTTTCCGCCTTTGAATCGTTGGAGTGGTGGCGGGCTTGAAGTTTGACCAAGGATAAAAGAAATAAGGGTTTTTGACCCTATGTTGACCACTCATAAATTAATATTTAAATTAATATTTAATTCCATCTTTAGTTATTAATCGCTTCGAACTCCAAATCAAACCCAACGGCTGTCGCCCCTAGCTAAATACCCATATTCCGAACGCAATGGGATATGTTTCGTAAGCTGATTCGACTGTTTGGGTCAGTTTATCTTCAAATTAAAATATAAAACATTCAATATTTAATTTGAACGTACATTTCAATTTGCCGGGGCCACATACTAACTCGAAAAATTTCAAAAAAATATTTTCTAGCTTCGTATGGACGATACGGCCCTAACAAAACTAATTTCGTCAGATTCTGTGACCGTTTGAAAAATGGCCATTTTCCAGTCGATTAAAATCAACTGAAACTGGTCAAACGCGTTTTCCTTTGCCACGCTCACATATTGATTCGAAAAATTATGAAATTTGGAATCTAGCAATAATTTGAAATCACGGATCCAACAAAAGTGGTTTCGTCGAAATCCGAGGTCGTTTGCAAAATGTCTATTTTTAAGGGCCTGAATTCCATAGCGACTATTCAGAATTTTCAACTGGACATATCTTTTGATTCCCTCTATGAAATCTTGATTTGTCGGATTCGTTGGAAAGATATTCTCAAATAGATTCAAATATTTTTGGTTTCACTAAAATCCGGTTTATTTTGCACCCGGTACATCCATTTGAAGTTTGAAATCGAATTATCGAACTACCGCGCCATTTTCAATTCCTTTTATATATATAAATAATTATTTATATTCTAACGACAATCTATATAATATATACGTTCGAATTCTATTCAAAATAAATTTTTCGTCATTTTTATTTAAAATAATTCATTTTAAATAATCAAAATTCGCTAAAATTTTCAAAATAAAAATTTTAAACTGGCCCAGATTTTCGGGTTATTACACTTCCCTTTGTTTTATAATATAGTTATTTAGTCAACTTCGTTCTGACAAAAGCATGTTCTGGCGGAAACGCAGCATGTGCACGAGGTAAGATTAGTACAGGGATATATTTTTATTTAAGCTTACTGAATGAATTCGAATTGAAGGACAGACAAAGTACCCGAGATTTCTGGGTAAGCTACCATCCAATCATATCTAGAGAAGGTTTTTAAAGATTTGTTTTAGACCTTAGAAGCATTACACGGATCCAGACAAAAGATTTGATTTTTCCAGACATATTTTGAAGGTTCATTTGTTTAACGCCGAGCGGAAATCGTTGACTACGAAATTTTGTTGCTAAGCTTTTTCTCAGATTTAAATTTGAAAGCGACCACTATTTTTAACGTAAAAATCATGTTTGATTGTATAACGTATCCTCATCAAAGATTTTAGACGAAGGCATTGGCACATCATATATAGGTTGGCAAAATTTTAGATAAGATTTTGGATAGAGTTTTTATGAAAATGATGTGCAGTTTTAAAAGTGATCCTTATCTTTTATATACATATAAAAGAAAATTATGGTTTTGGACTTCAAATAAAATACCATATCGTTGTTATTAGACTTAACAGTTATTCAAAGATCCAATAAAATAAATATCGAGATTAAATTCGAAAGTGTGGAAAGGATATAAATTTATATGTTCAGAATAAATTGGCTAAAAATATGGGTCGTTACAGGTGCTTTGCTGGAACTCAGGCTGCAAGCTATATATCACGATTCACTTTTGCTGCCAAATGAAACTTGAACTTCAAGCTGGCTATCACTCAATCTTCCGGCCTCGACTAGACTGTTTATTAGGCTGTTATCTTTTTACCTCATTTTTGTTACTTCGTAATGTGATGAAAATCTACTGCAGTTTCCTTTTAATGTTTATGTTGGTATGTACATCGTGTTATGACAAACCTTGTAATGCTTTGAGCCTATATATATATATAAATTGTGTTATTCCTATATATACTTTGTGGTATGTATGCTCTGGGATATGAAAGATATGTGCCACTAAACGTATATGATATATATATACACACACACATGTATGTATGTATATATATATATACATATATGCACACACACATATAATTAGACACGGTCAAAGACCTGTGTCTGATTAGATTTTAGATACGGCTAATAGCCGTATTTTAAAATAATGAGATATCGTGAGTAGACGTATCTAATAATTTGACATGCCACTTTTTGATACGACTATTTACCATTCCCAAGAGTTTTAGATATGGCTAAAAACACAGTCTGGTCGGCATATATGGTGTATTGAAGGCATCAACAATAATCCAAACGATGTGAAGATCTCCGATCTTCAGCCATCGTCTTCAATATCTTCGACAATCGTCGTATTAATTAGTCAGAATGGGTTTAAACCCAGTCTTTCCTAATAACTATCACATCATCAAAATCAAGTGATGTATAAACATATCATAAGCCTCATTCTAATTCAGAATATGATTTTATTCAAATATTTTTTACATCAGGAGTTACTCCCTTAAATCTTATCAAAGATTTTTAAAATCTCTTTTCTCAAACTTAAATCAAATTAAGGTTTATAAGATTTATCCGGATTATCGAGCCTTACAAAAAGGAAATCTCTCATACCATTATCCCATTACCATCCTATTCATCCCATAGAGAAAAGCTGGTTGTACTCCATGTCTAACACCCCTCGTGTCTTGGTAAGTTTAATTTCCTTCTTTCTTTTCAAATCTTTTATTAAAAGATTTTTTAAAACTCAAACATAATTTTAATCTTCATTTCATTCAATCAAATCATTATTGAATGATTTATTAAAACTCAAACTGGGGAAATCATCTATCCTTTAACAGGGTTAAAGAACAAATGTTATTTAAAACATCGTTCACGATAAACTTAAAGCCAAGCTTCCATTCAATTCCAATTAAATGTATTAATTTAAAAACTTCATTTTGGAAAACTTCATTTTGGAAAACTTCATTAATTTTAACTAAAAGATTTATTCCACAAACTTCATTTTCTACTGGGTTTAAGAAAAGTGTTATTGGAGACACCATTCACAACAAACCCAAAATCCAATTTGATATCAAATAATAGAAATCATATTGACTTATATTCAATATCAAATTCTGAAACCAGCAGATACCGTATAGGGAATAACGATATCTTTATCTTCCCAATTCCTCAAATCAGTATCCGTATAATTACGGAATATAATACTGAAATATCCGAAGATTATTTCCGTTCAAACCCTAATAAACTTTAATTTGAAAACTTCTAGTTTATCTTCAAAATAAACTTCAAAATATTGGTTTACTATGCTAAGTAAATCAGGTCAAAAAGTCCTCAAATTCAAATCATATCCCAAAATTTCATAGTTCTTACTGAAATCATTTTAAAATCATTAGTTATGATTTATCATGATTCTTTCATATTTTTAATAATTTTTTAAGGATGTTTCAGCCGTTTTCCAATTCTGGTACCAAACTGCATTTATAGCACCCTTTTCAAAAATTCATTTGAACTTATTTTAAAATCTAACCTTTAGATTTTAAAGCTTTCTATTCTATTTGAAAATTCTTTTCATTACGAACCCAATGTTTTTTGATTTGGGAGAATCCGATGGTCGGATCTCCCGGTATGTCAATTCAAAGTTAATGGTAGAAGTATGCGAACTATCGCTGCATGATAAGCCGTATTCAGACCGAATTCAGTTTATAATTAAAGTTACATCGTAAACCTTCCAAAATAATTTATTAATTATATAAAACATATATAATTATTTTTGGAAACCATATTTTAATTCATTTCTCTCAAAAATCCAATATTCCATCATTTAATTATTTTAATATTATTTTAATAATTAAAATAATATTATTTTTCAAAACTTATTATCTGCAGCCCAAATTTTCCTGGCATTTGTTATAAAAATAAATAAGACAGTTTTGAAAAGAAACTTCTTTTAAAACTTCCTATATATCCTAAATGTACTTCACTTGTACCCACCACTATTCATTTTAAAAGTAAAACTTGAACAAGCCATAACTATATGAAAATTAGTTTAGATCGATTTCTGTTAAGAAATCGAACATCAAATTCAAACTTTTAATTTTCACTGAATATTTTATTAATAAAATATTTAAATTAATTCTGAACTAGAATGAGATTCAACCAATTACCATATAATTCAATTTACGGTGATTTCACACATCATTAACATCCAATAATAGTTATTACTAACTATTGACATCCAATTAGCATATACCGTGGTATATACATCATATAAGCCTTAGTCCATTAACGCTTATACGAGTTTGTCAATCAACAGATTAACCGCAATATCAATCAATATCATTCATCAACGTCCAACCAATCATATATCAATTACCCAAATAGGGTTCTCATCAATATCCATTAATCCGTAATTAGTTTATTAGTTTCTAATGACTATTTAATGTTCAATCAAATTCAAGGTCAACACTATTAGTTCTAGGTGTCACATACCCAAGCAACTACTTGTAAATAACTTAAAAATCACATATTTACCATATTAAACATTATTAAACCCTATCATAAACCCAAATCATCACCATCACAATTTCCAAACATAAAAAAATTAACTAATCTTCCAAACACAGTTAAACTAGTTATATTAGCTAAACTAGTTAACAAAAACTTGAATTAGGGGTTCTCACCGAGGGATCCACTCCTCCAATCCTTTATCAAGGATGCTCTCACCCTATTATCGCTTCACTAACACCCAAAATCACCAATTGTTAATAATTTATAAACATAATATATATATACATAATTATACTTATACTTGAAATTGAAAGAGGAAAAATAAGATTTTTAGGGGTTTTAAAGGGCTTGGAGGCTTAGTAGGGTTCATGGCTTAGAGAGGTGGGGTCCACCACATTGGTGGGTGGGCGGAAAGGATGTTTTGGGGATGTGGATCCTAGGTATGGGCTGTAGTGGTGGAAGCAGGTGGAGATTTTGGGGGTAATTTGGGGTTTAAGTGGAATTTAGGTTTAAAAGGGGGATTTTTCGGGGTTTTGAGTAGAAGTGGGTCCATGATAAGAGGAGGGGTTTCTTATGGTGCTGCGCAGGTGGTGGCATGGTGGGTGGCGACTATGGATGGAAGGGAGGCAGGAGGAAGACTTTAGGTGAAAAAGAATGGAAATCGAAAAGGAGGAGAAAGGTGGAGTTTTATAAAGGAGAAAGCAATATGGATTGCTGAGGTGTCACGGGATTAGAGAGGGGAAGAGAAAAAATAGGGAGGCTTGGATGGTTGACACCCAAACTAAAAATATTGCCTTTAAAATTGTTAAAAGGTAGAATCTTGTTTTAGTTCCATCCTGCGCTTATCGCTCGTATTGTAAATTGGTAAATCCGATTGACATGAAATTTTGAATCGTAATATGTTTCATAATTGAGGATCCAATGCAATAGGTCTTATCAAATTTGGAGTTTGTTTGACCATCCGTTTTATTATTTTATTGCGTTTTCACTTAATTTAGTCCAATTGACCCGGTATGCATTTATTTTTCGTACGCTCACATACTTACTCTGAAAATTATGAAATTAGGAATCTTACCATTTTTCAACATTTCAGATATAATAAAATTGGTTTCGTTGAATTCCGAGATTGTTTGAAAAATGTCCCTTTTTAAGCTATTGAAATTTGATTGATTTCTCAATACGTGTTCACACTAACTCCGATTGACTTGAAATTTGAAACCTGACCATATTTCAACGTTATGGATCCGATAAAAGTGGTTTCATCGAATTCAGGTATTGTCCCAAAAATGGTCTATTTTCAGGTTATCAAAATAAGATTGAATTATTGATTTTAAATATTTCACTTTTTGTTTGCTCCAAATTTGGGATCAAACACCAAAGGTGTAAAAGTTACACTTCACATATTCGGTAAGAATACGGAACTGCGAAATCGCAAAATAAACGAATAAAAGCAAGTAAGAACACAAAGGTACTTTTATAGTGGTTCGATTCTCTATGAATCTACGTCCACTTTCAATCAATTCTCATTATAATATTCAAGCTTACAACATATGAATTTTCCCTCATTATAATCTTTTCTCTCTTTTCTCCCTCCTTATGATCAATTTCTCTTGAATTTGGTGAAGAAAATGAAGAGATATTTTAGCTTTGTGATGAATCTTCAACCACTTGTGTGCTTTGATCCTCTTTCATGAACTCCACAGATCTCATAGTGAATTAACATTCGGTTTAGGCTTTGAAGAGAATTAGAGAAGATATGAAATTGTTTGAGAGATTTATTATGTAGCTTGAATGAGATTAAAGGTGCTTAGATCCAATTGTAGAAATCTCTCATGATTATTGACTTGGATTTGATCTTCATGAAGTAAGAAAAAGTGTTCATGAATTCATAGAAGCCATTAGAGAAGTTGTAGATGAGCTTTGAATTTGACGGAGTCTCCTCCTAATAATGAATTTTTGGTCCCCCCTTCAAATGAATTAGGAGGCATATTTATAAGTGATCTTAGCCTGGGTGGCAATTCTGTAATTATGCTGAAAACGCCATGACTCAATTTCGACATGACTCACTTCGACATGACTCAATCCGCCATGACTTCATCTCGCCATGATTCACTTCCGACATGACTCAACCCGCCATGACTTTACATTCACCCGAGGACACCATGGCCTATTTGCGCCATGACTTAAGGATCAAGAAACAACCTGCTTTTGGTTTACTTGTGAGATGAAATGGTTTAAAGCCGTGTGGAAAATGTGATCCAATCCGTTCTTCTGGAGCGACTTGGAGTGCATGCTCTTATATCCGCATGAATTCACACCGTACTACTTTCGCTTTACAGCTGTTGTATTGCCCATGCGTCATGCTTTCAATTCCTACACGACATGCTTTTGGTTCTTGCGCCATGCGACATGGTGTCAATAACTGGCAGCTCGCGATACAGATACTTATGCGGTATGGATTAGGCAACTGGGATGCGACATGAATGGAAAATTTTAACGGCATGATTCATTGCTCTGGAAACTTGCGCCATGAAGGTCCATGAATCAATTTAGGCGGTGTCCTTGTCCATACATCAGTATGCCTACCGTTTTGTACTCATAGTCCTGTGTGGCATCTTTCCCACATGTTGACAGTGAGGCTTCCTGTGATGACCCCAAACTTCCACTAGGTGAAAGTAAGGAATAATCATATGGAATACAGCATAAATATAACAATACATATCACTGATACAATATAGCAGAGGAAAACCATAGCATAATAACATCATAGCAGCGGAAATATAATGTCATAAACCACAGAATCCCAACAGTCACAGAATCCAAATTATTACATCAAGTTTGCAGAAATGAAAATAAGTTCCAACTCTCAAAATAAGCAATACAAAATGAAACAAGTCTAACGACTGAACTTAAAGATAGAAAAATGTAATAGAAGTAAATGATGGCTGTCCTCAAAGCTCCAAGTCATCACCTCTCCGCAAAAGCAAATCCAAGCAAAGATAATGAGCAACTCCAAGAAGACTCCAAGCAAAGAATGAACCTGTTTACTTGGCTGCCCGTGTAGGAAAGAGGGCACCCGAGTTTGCAAAAAGGTGAAACAAACTACAGGTCAGTCGTGGGACTGGTGTGAGAATTCTTAACAAGCTTACTAATGATAATATGACAAATCCAAAGACCACGCCGCTAATGCGGAACGGGTTTACTCAATGGATCGTCGTGCATAATTTAAAGTGTCAGAACGTACAACATCGCATTGCTTTTTAGAAAAATGGGATCACCATAAGACTCAAGTCCCATCACACAATGCAACGCACACTAGAGCATAGAGTTTTCCCTTATGGTGATTAAACATGCTAAATACGGCAAATACAAGTTTAATATTATTATTAGTGTATAATAAAACATTTCAAAATAAATGTATCAATCCTAGGAAACATAGTACCCCATCCTACTATATCTCCATACTAGTAATACAATCAAAACCGCAGGGTAGTATTTGGAATTTGGATTTCCATCTGAGTCAAGGCTAGGGAGGAGCTCCTTACCGATTCGAGACACTCTAGCAATGCCCCAGGATTGGTACTCTGTCCAACCCTTGGATCCTGCAGGGCCGGTCCATATGTTAACGCTTAATGGATTGGCAATTCCTGAACACACGCTTCCCAGTCCTTTTGGACCTATAATACGGCCAGTGGCGACCGCATAAATCCGAGGCCTCGAACAATCCAACAACCACAATGAATAAATGCCAGCGCTGGTAGGTACCTGGCACCACTCTAGCTAGAAAGAAACGTGTGCACTCCCTGCGTTCCCTTCTCCCGTTTTAGACTCCGCCGGCGTGTGAGGCTCGTGAAGTCACGTCATACACAAAGCTATGCCTAAACAGGCTATGCTTTGATCATCCCACAAGGCCTGCTTTTCAACAAAGCCTTGATCACATGCATCTTAGTATGCCACACTGTCACTCCATACCATACCATTGCTTCTCCATCAATACATAAATGGGTGTTAAGTAGAGAATAAATTCTCCACCACCAATATTTATATATTAACAGAAAATCAACAATATGATATATAATGAAGTACGATGTCAGACACACCATCCATTTAAACTTATGCTCTGGGTCTGAACGAAAGTCAAATCCGTGAAACCAACACGTACGTCTGGGCAATGACCTTGACCCATGAATCGGTAGTAAGTCAATTCATGGTCTCGATCGCTGTTCATTCAAGGGAAGATTTACGGTCTTCATGCGTCGTCTTCTTACCTCGATCTTTAACGCCGCTGGATTAATTTGGGATGAGAATATCTCGGACTTCCCAAACAATCCTCGTACATATATATAAATATATATATTTTTTGAAAATCCTTCTTATTTGTTAATAATATTTTTATTAACAATTCATTCTATTTTAATTATTTAAAATAGTCAAACTTCTTATTTAACGACGCATTCTCAAAATCATATTTTTATTTACATTAATTAAAATGTAAACTTTCATTACATATCGCATTCTTGTTTTCTTTACATTTAATAAATTGTAAACTTGCAATTACATGTCACATTCTTACTTATTTACATTGAATAAAACGTAAACTTGCATTTACATGTCGCATTCTTACCTATTTACATTGAATAAAATGTAAACTCATTCTACGGTGGAATTCCTTTATTTTAACATTAAAATAATGTAAATTTTCCCTATGGTATATACACTTTTTATATTAACATTTAGAATAATGTTAACTCATCCTACGATGCATATTTTCTTAATTTTAACATTAAAGATAATGTTGACTTATCCTATGGTTAAATTACCCTTTATTAACATTAAAAATAATGTTAATCATCCTACGGTTAAATTTACTATTTAATTTACATTGACAATAATGTAAATTCATACATGCGGTGAAATTACTCATTATTAACATAAAATGTTAATTTTATCCCACTGTAAAATTATTTATTAATATTAACTTTAAAAATGTTAATTTCATCATACGGTGAACTTACTATTTAATTAACATTAAAAATGTTAATTTTTCATGCATTGTAAATTACCTATTATTAACACCAAAAATAATGTTAATTTCTCATACAATGTAAATTCCTATTTTAACATTAACAAAAATGTAAATTTATATTCTATCGTCCAATTCCTTCTTACATGTAAAATGTAATTTATAATTCATCGCTCTTAAGTACATATAAAAATATAAATTTTATTTACAATGTGAGTCCTACTTCTTGTTTACATTATAAAAATGTAATCTTTATTTACAAAGTAAATCCATACATTCATTTCATAGAAAAAAATGAAATTTCATTCATGCGGGTTAAATTCATTCATAATTTACATAATAATATGTAATTTATGTCATACGATGAAAATTCATTCATAAATTACATATAAAAATGTAATTTACTTTATGCGGACTAATTTCATCCATAAAATAAAATGTAATTTATTTCATGCAATCTTAACTCATTCATAAAATGCATATACAAATGTATTTTATTTCATGCGATGTTAATTCATTCATAAAATACATATAAAAATGTAATTTATGTCATGTTGTCTAATTCATTCATAAAATACATAAAAAAATGTATTTTATATTATGCGGGCTTCATTCATTCATAAATTACATAAATAAATATAATTCTTTTTCCTACGGTGTATTTTTCTTTTTAATTAACATTAAAAAAATGATGTTACTCATCTTACGATCAAGTTCTCTTTTTATTTACATAATAAAATGATGTAAATTTTCTACGGTATAAATCCTTTTTATGATTACGTAATAATATAATGTAAATTAATCCTACAGTTAATTCTTTTTATATTGACATTATAAATAATGTTAACTTAACATGCGGTGTATTTCAATTATATTACATTTATAAAATGATGTAAAATAGCATACGGTGGATTTTCTTTTTATTACATTAACAAAATGGAATTTTTTCCTACGATGGAAATCCTCTTTTTATTACATTAATAAATATGTTAATTTAACATACCGTGAATTTTGTTTTATTTTACATTGAAAATAATGTAATTTAACATACCGTGCATTTTCTTTTATATTACATTATAGACAATGTGTATTCTAACATATGATGCATTTCTATACATTTACATTAAAGAAAATGTAAAATTTAACATACGGTGAAATTCTAATCATTTACATTAAAGAAAATGTATACTTTTCAATTACAATGTAAACACTACCTCTAATTCACATTGTAAAAATATAATTTCTAATTGCAATGTTATCCTACGGTGTAATTCCCTATATAATTTACATATAAAAATGTAATTCCTGACATACGATGAAATTCACCTTTTAATTACAAAGAAAAATGTAATTTTTAACATACCATATCATTTCACTTTATAATTTACATAAAAAAAAATGACATACGATGGAATTTACCTTTTAATTACAAAGAAAAATGTAATTTTTTCCAATACGGTGTAAATTCTTTAATATTAGCATTAAAAATAAATGTTAATGTCATCGTACGGTTAAACTTCTTTTATTATATTAATTAAAAATGTTAATGTCATCATACGGTTGAATTTCTTTTAATATTAACATTAAAAATGTTAGTTACATCCTATGGTGAAGTTTCTTTTATTATATTAACATTAAAAATGTTAATTTCATCATACGGTGAAAATACTATTTTATTTTTGTAAATAAAAAGTAGTTTTTATACATGTCACATTCCTACTTTACTTTTACAATTAAAAAGTAAATTTTGTCATACAGCGAATCTTCTCTTTTAAATACCATTGAAAATAATGTAACTTATCCTACGATGTAAACATAAATAAAATGCAATTCTCATACGGTGAAATCATTCTAATATTAACATAAAAAAAATGTTGAATGTTCATACAGTAAATTTTCTTTTTATATCCACATAAATAAAATGTGAAATTCTCATACGGTGTAAATTTCTCATCTTATGTACATTAAAGATAATGTACATTTATCCTACAGTTGAAGTTTTTATAATATTAACATTAAAATGTTAATTACATCTTACGGTTGAAATTTTATGAAACTAACATAAAAACTATGTTAAGTTATAAATGTGGTGAAATTACCTTTTTATTAACATTAAAAAAACAATGTTAATTTTCCATATGTCGCAAATACTTCTTATTTACATCAAAATAATGTAAATTTCTCTAACCATGTAAATTACTTATTGTTAACATCAAAATAAATGTTAATTTTTCATACAACGCAATTTGCTTATTATTAAACAAAAAGGTTAATATCTCATACGATGTAAATTTTTCATAATAAAATGTAAATTTCATGTCATTACATAACATCAACATCCAACAATCCAACATGATCAAATCCAATGACAAATATCAAGGTAATTACAAGGTGATGTTTTAACTTGACATATGTACAATCAGCAAAGCATGATTAAATAAATTACCTCGTATTTAATTCTAATCAATCACCAATTCAGATTCAAACATTAAAAAAAAAATTAGATCTAATATCATGTCGTTATAGGCAATTCAGATTTAGCATCATATGGGATAAACAGTTCAGATCCATGTTTTAAATATCATGACATATAAGATCTAAAATTAACAATCATAGAAATAATATTTAAATAAATTAAATTAAATTAAAAATAAAATTCTCACAGTGTTTGGTCAGAGAAGAAGATTCAGGTTCAATCAGATTTGATGTTCGAATTCACTTGGTTTCGGATCTGGAACAATTCCAATGCAAATTCAAAGGAAAAATCAAAATCAGGCCTTTAACAACTGCTGCAGCAACGCTTAAAAGCATGGGGAAATCTGAAATAGAATTTACCTTAGAACGTTCAAAACTTCAAATTCGATTTTCTGGAGTTGTAGTTGACGAAACGACGAGCCGTTTGTTGGAGAAGGACCGGCTAGGAGAGATCTTTGATCGGCCTGAAGGTGGTGAGGTGCGGCGGCGACGGTGGGGCCCAGGGGAGGGGCGAGACTTGTCGGAGATCGAAGAGCTCGCGAAGAGCTTCGAAACGAGTACTCACACGCTAAATTTCGTTGAGAAATGAGAGAGAAATCAAGGTTTGAAGTTTTGAAGGGTAATGGGTTTTGGTGGCTACAGCAAATGACGGGAAGGAGACGATGAACAGTGAATTCGGGTTTAAATAATATTATATTAGGTTTTCCTAATCATTAGTTAATAATTTAATTAGCCCGTTAAAGCCCGTTTTGGTCCGAACTCCGATTTAGGCCTGCTTACTGTCATTCTTAAGGTTTTGAGGCCTTCTGAACGCAATGGAACATGTTACAGGATCAAATTCCGAAATTTATTATGAGTTTTGGAATAATTATATTATTTTATTAATATTTTAATGTATACCGTACATGAAAATTCATGGAGGTCACAAATTAACTTCAAAAATTCTCGAAAATTATAGTTAGCTATGTTTTGATGCTGTGGACCTATGAAAATTAATTTCGTTTAATTTTGAGCCCGTATGAATTTTTAATGAATTTTTAAAGTCAAAAATTTGCCCGTTTACACTGAAAAATCAATTATAATTATATTTTAATTCTAAAAATTACCAAAAAATCATTTTTAGCTTTGTTTTGATGATACGAATCCAAAAAAAATTATTTCGTTGAATTCTGAGACATTTTGAAAAATGACTATTTTCCAGTCAATTAATTTTGACCGAAACTGACTAAATACTGTTTCTTTCGCCACGCTCACATACTAGCTCGGAAAATTCTAAAATTTTAAACCTAGCAATAATTTAATATTCCGAATCCAACAAAAGTGGTATCGTCAGAAACGGTCACTGTTTGAAAAATCACTATTTTCTATGGCTATATATTTTATATTAAAAATACATTTTTAAACAAATAATTTTCGAAACTCCAAATATATAAGTGTTTATACTTTTTAAATGCAGAAACGTCATTCCGGACTCAATGGAAGTGGTTTCGAGTCGAAATTCCTTTGTACGCAAAAGTAGCATTATTGACCTATGCAAATTACCTAACGACCTTCTAAAAATTGAATTGGCCATAACTTTTGATTTCCACTATGAAATTTCGATTTTCGGATTCATTGGAAAGATATTTTTAAATAGATTCTAATATTTTTGGTTTCACTAAAATCCGTTAAATTTTGCGTCCTATACGGTCAGTCAAAGTTCAAGTTTGACTTTTCAAACTACCGCGCTATTTCTAACTCTTTTTATAATTAAAACTAATTTATTCATTCTAACTTCGATTTGAACCAAATTTGTGATCATTATTATTTAAAATAGATTATTCTAAATATCAAAACTCATTTAAAATCACTTAAAATAAATTTTAAATTGGCCCCAAAATTCAGGGTTGTTACAGTCTCCCCCACTTAAAAACTTTTCGTCCTCGAAAAGGGAAAAGAAAAAGAAGAAAGAGGATAGGAGAGAGAGAAAGCCAAGCAATGGCTCATAAAATCCAAACTCAAAAGGAAATAAAAGCAACATGGGAGATGTAACTTATTCTAGGCGTACCTATAGAAACATCAGACTTCCCTCCTCCTTCAGTAGAACTGGCACTGAAGAAGTTGGTCATTTCGGTCCTTCGCAAACATGTGCCATTTGAGCATCGCCACTTTCTTTAGTCTTCTTCGAATGTATGATCAAGGGAAGAGTCAAAACAACTGTAATGGTGATTCTAAGAGATAGAAAAGATCGAAGGATGAATGAAAAGATAACGAAAGTGACTGGCTATTATGTACCACACGAAATGTTCGCCATAGAATATTGTAATTCTATGTAAACGAATTTGTTATAAATATGTTATATTCCAAAGCTAAGTTTAACCAAAGCTCTGATACCAACTGTGATGACCCCAAACTTCCACTAGGTGAAAGTAAGGAATAATCATATGGAATACAACATAAATATAACAATACATATCACTGATACAATATAGCAGAGGAAAACCATAGCATAATAACATCATAGCAGCGGAAATATAATGTCATAAACCACAGAATCCCAACAGTCACAGAATCCAAATTATTACATCAAGTTTGCAGAAATGAAAATAAGTTCCAACTCTCAAAATAAGCAATATGAAATGAAACAAGTCTAACGACTGAACTTAAAGATAGAAAATGCAATAGAAGTAAATGATAGCTGTCCTCAAAGCTCCAAGTCATCACCTCTCCGCAAAAGCAAATCCAAGCAAAGATAATGAGCAACTCCAAGAAGACTCCAAGCAAAGAATGAACCTGTTTACTTGGCTGCCCGTGTAGGAAAGAGGGCACCCGAGTTTGCAAAAAGGTGAAACAAACTACAGGTCAGTCATGGGACTGGTGTGAGAATTCTTAACTAGCTTACTAATGATAATATGACAAATCCAAAGACCACGCCGCTAATGCGGAACGGGTTTACTCAATGGATCGTCGTGCATAATTTAAAGTGTTAGAACGTACAACATCGCAATGCTTTTTAGAAAAATGGGATCACCATAAGACTCAAGTCCCATCACACAATGCAACGCACACCAGAGGATAGAGTTTTCCCTTATGGTGATTAAACATGCTAAATACGGCAAATACGAGTTTAATATTATTATTAGTGTATAATAAAACATTTCAAAATAAATGTATCAATCCTAGGAAACATAGTACCCCATCCTACTATATCTCCATACTAGTAATACAATCAAAACCGCAGGGTCGTATTTGGAATTTGGATTTCCATCTGAGTCAAGGCTAGGGAGGAGCTCCTTACCGATTCGAGACACTCTAGCAATGCCCCAGGATTGGTACTCTATCCAACCCTTGGATCCTGTAGGGCCGGTCCATACGTTAACGCTTAATAGATTGGCAATTCCTGAACACACGCTTCCCAGTCCTTTTGGACCTATAATACGGCCAGTGGCGACCGCATAAATCCGAGGCCTCGAACAATCCAATAACCACAATGAATAAATGCCAGCGCTGGTAGGTCCCTGGCACCACTCTAGCTAGAAAGAAACGTGTGCACTCCCTGCGTTCCCTTCTCCCGTTTTAGACTCCGCCGGTGTGTGAGGCTCGTGAAGTCACGTCATACACAAAGCTATGCCTAAACAGGCTATGCTTTGATCATCCCACAAGGCCTGCTTTTCAACAAAGCCTTGATCACATGCATCTTAGTATGCCACACT
The DNA here is from genome assembly GCA_030737875.1 of Allium sativum. Taxonomy (NCBI): domain Eukaryota; kingdom Viridiplantae; phylum Streptophyta; class Magnoliopsida; order Asparagales; family Amaryllidaceae; genus Allium; species Allium sativum. The sequence goes on along the minus strand of CM060909.1, from coordinate 250,241,262 downwards.
GTCACTCCTTACCATACCATTGCTTCTCCATCAATACATAAATGGGTGTTAAGTAGAGAATAAATTCTCCACCACCAATATTTATATATTAACAGAAAATCAACAATATGATATATAACGAAGTACGATGTCAGACACACCATCCATTTAAACTTATGCTCTGGGTCTGAACGAAAGTCAAATCCGTGAGACCAACACGTACGTCTGGGCAATGACATTGACCCATGAATTGGTAGCAAGTCAATTCAGGGTCTCGATCGCTGTTCATTCGAGGGAAGATTTACGGTCTTCATGCGTCGTCTTCTTACTTCGATCTTTAACGCCGCTAGATTAATTTGGGATGAGAATATCTCGGACTTCCCAAACAATCCTCGTATATATATACATATATATATTTTGAAAATCCTTCTTATTTGTTAATAATATTTTTATTAACAATTCATTCTATTTTAATTATTTAAGATAGTCAAACTTCTTATTTAACGACGCATTCTCAAAATCATATTTTTATTTACATTAATTAAAATGTAAACTTTCATTACATATCGCATTCTTGTTTTCTTTACATTTAATAAAATGTAAACTTGCAATTACATGTCACATTCTTACTTATTTACATTGAATAAAACGTAAACTTGCATTTACATGTCGCATTCTTACCTATTTACATTGAATAAAATGTAAACTCATTCTACGGTGGAATTTCTTTATTTTAACATTAAAATAATGTAAATTTTTCCCTACGGTATATACACTTTTTATATTAACATTTAGAATAATGTTAACTCATCCTACGATGCATATTTTCTTAATTTTAACATTAAAGATAATGTTGACTTATCCTATGGTTAAATTACGCTTTATTAACATTAAAAATAATGTTAATCATCCTACGGTTAAATTTACTATTTAATTTACATTGACAATAATGTAAATTCATACATGCGGTGAAATTACTCATTATTAACATAAAATGTTAATTTTATCCCACGGTAAAATTATTTATTAATATTAACTTTAAAAATGTTAATTTCATCATACGGTGAACTTACTATTTAATTAACATTAAAAATGTTAATTTTTCATGCACTGTAAATTACCTATTATTAACACCAAAAATAATGTTAATTTCTCATACAATGTAAATTCCTATTTTAACATTAACAAAAATGTAAATTTATATTCTATCGTCCAATTCCTTCTTACATGTAAAATGTAATTTATAATTCATCGCTCTTAAGTACATATAAAAATATAAATTTTATTTACAATGTGAATCCTACTTCTTGTTTACATTATAAAAATGTAATCTTTATTTACAAAGTAAATCCATACATTCATTTCATAGAAAAAAATGAAATTTCATTCATGCGGGTTAAATTCATTCATAATTTACATAATAATATGTAATTTATGTCATACGATGAAAATTCATTCATAAATTACATATAAAAATGTAATTTACTTTATGCTGACTAATTTCATCCATAAAATAAAATGTAATTTATTTCATGCAATCTTAACTCATTCATAAAATGCATATACAAATGTATTTTATTTCATGCGATGTTTATTCATTCATAAAATACATATAAAAATGTAATTTATGTCATATGGTCTAATTCATTCATAAAATACATATAAAAATGTATTTTATATTATGCGGGCTTCATTCATTCATAAATTACATAAATAAATGTAATTCTTTTTCCTACGGTGTATTTTTCTTTTTAATTAACATTAAAAAAATGATGTTACTCATCTTACGATCAAGTTCTCTTTTTATTTACATAATAAAATGATGTAAATTTTCTACGGTATAAATCCTTTTTATGATTACATAATAATATAATGTAAATTAATCCAACAGTTAATTCTTTTTATATTGACATTATAAATAATGTTAACTTAACATGCGGTGTATTTCAGTTATATTACATTTATAAAATGATGTAAAATAGCATACGGTGGATTTTCTTTTTATTACATTAACAAAATGGAATTTTTTCCTACGATGGAAATCCTCTTTTTATTACATTAATAAATATGTTAATTTAACATACCGTGAATTTTCTTTTATTTTACAATGAAAATAATGTAATTTAACATACCGAGCATTTTCTTTTATATTACATTATAGACAATGTATATTCTAACATACGATGCATTTCTATACATTTACATTAAAGAAAATGTAAAATTTAACATACGGTGAAATTCTAATCATTTACATTAAAGAAAATGTATACTTTTCAATTACAATGTAAACACTACCTCTAATTCACATTGTAAAAATATAATTTCTAATTGCAATGTTATGCTACGGTGTAATTCCCTATATAATTTACATATAAAAATGTAATTCCTGACATACGATGAAATTCACCTTTTAATTACAAAGAAAAATGTAATTTTTAACATACCATATCATTTCACTTTATAATTTACATTAAAAAAAAAAATTTGACATACGATGGAATTTACCTTTTAATTACAAATAAAAATGTAATTTTTTCCTATACGGTGTAAATTCTTTAATATTAACATTAAAAATAAATGTTAATGTCATCCTACGGTTAAACTTCTTTTATTATATTAATTAAAAATGTTAATGTCATCATACGGTTGAATTTCTTTTAATATTAACATTAAAAATGTTAATTACATCCTATGGTGAAATTTCTTTTATTATATTAACATTAAAAATGTTAATTTCATCATACGGTGAAAATACTATTTTATTTTTGTAAATAAAAAGTAGTTTTTATACATGTCACATTCCTACTTTACTTTTACAATTAAAAAGTAAATTTTGTCATACAGCGAATCTTCTCTTTTAAATACCATTGAAAATAATGTAACTTATCCTACGATGTAAACATAAATAAAATGCAATTCTCATACGGTGAAATCATTCTAATATTAACATAAAAAAAATGTTAAATGTTCATGCAGTAAATTTTCTTTTTATATCCACATAAATAAAATGTGAAATTCTCATACGGTGTATATTTCTCATCTTATGTACATTAAAGATAATGTACATTTATCCTACAGTTGAAGTTTTTATAATATTAACATTAAAATGTTAATTACATCTTACGGTTGAAATTTTATAAAACTAACATAAAAACTATGTTAAGTTATAAATGTGGTGAAATTACCTTTTTATTAACATTAAAAAAACAATGTTAATTTTCCATATGTCGCAAATACTTCTTATTTACATCAAAATAATGTAAATTTCTCTAACCATGTAAATTACTTATTGTTAACATCAAAATAAATGTTAATTTTTCATACAACGCAATTTGCTTATTATTAAACAAAAAGGTTAATATCTCATACGATGTAAATTTTTCATAATAAAATGTAAATTTCATGTCATTACATAACATCAGCATCCAACAATCCAACATGATCAAATCCAGTGACTAATATCAAGGTAATTACAAGGTGATGTTTTAACTTGACATATGTACAATCAGCAAAGCATGATTAAATAAATTAACTGGTATTTAATTCTAATCAATCACCAATTCAGATTCAAACATTAAAAAAAAATTAGATCTAATATCATGTCGTTATAGGCAATTCAGATTTAGCATCATATGGGATAAACAGTTCAGATCCATGTTTTAAATATCATGACATATAAGATCTAAAATTAACAATCATAGAAGTAATAATTAAATAAATTAAATTAAAATAAAAATAAAATTCTCACAGTGTTTGGTAAGAGAAGAAGATTCAGGTTCGATCAGATTTGATGTTCGAATTCACTTGGTTTCGGATCTGGAACAATTCCAATGCAAATTCAAAGGAAAAATCAAAATCAGGCCTTTAACAACTGCTGCAGCAACGCTTAAAAGCGTGGGGAAATCTGAAATAGAATTTACCTTAGAACGTTCAAAACTTCAAATTCGATTTTCTGGAGTTGTAGTTGACGAAACGACGAGCCGTTTGTTGGAGAAGGACTGGCTAGGAGAGATCTTTGATCGGCCTGAAGGTGGTGAGGTGCGGCGGTGGGGCCCAGGGGAGGGGCGAGACTTGTCGGAGATCGAAGAGCTCGCGAAGAGCTTCGAAACGAGTACTCACACGCTAAATTTCGTTGAGAAATGAGAGAGAAATCAAGGTTTGAAGTTTTGAAGGGTAATGGGTTTTGGTGGCTGCAGAAAATGATGGGAAGGAGACGATGAACAGTGAATTCGGGTTTAAATAATATTATATTAGGTTTTCCTAATCATTAGTTAATAATTTAATTAGCCCGTTAAAGCCCGTTTTGGTCCGAACTCCGATTTAGGCCTGCTTACTATCGTTCTTAAGCTTTTGAGGCCTTCTGAATGCAATGGAACATGTTACAGGACCAAATTCCGAAATTTATTATGAGTTTTGAAATAACTATATTATTTTATTAATATTTTAATGTATACCGTACATGAAAATTCATCGAGGTCACAAATTAACTTCAAAAATTCTCGAAAATTATAGTTAGCTATGTTTTGATGCTGTGGACCTATGAAAATTAATTTCTTTTAATTTTGAGCCCGTATGAATTTTTAATGAATTTTTAAAGTCAAAAATTTGCCCGTTTACGCTGAAAAATCAATTATAATTATATTTTAATTCTAAAAATTACCAAAAAATCTTTTTTAGCTTTGTTTTGATGATATGAATCCAACAAAATTTATTTCGCTAAATTCTGAGACATTTTGAAAAATGGCTATTTTCCAGTCAATTAATTTTGACAGAAACTGACTAAATACTGTTTCTTTCGCCACGCTCACATACTAGCTCGGAAAATTCTAAAATTTTAAACCTAGCAATAATTTAATATTCCGAATCCAAAAAAAGTGGTTTCCTCAGAAACGGTCACTGTTTGAAAAATCACTATTTTCTATGGCTATATATTTTATATTAAAAATAAATTTTTTAACAAATAATTTTCGAAACTCCAAATATATAAGTGTTTATACTTTTTAAATGCAGAAACGTCATTCCGGACTCAATGGAAGTGGTTTCGAGTCGAAATTCCTTTATATGCAAAAAGTAGCATTATTGACCTATGCAAATTACCTAGCGACCTTCTAAAAATTGAATTGGCCATAACTTTTGATTTCCGCTATGAAATTTCGATTTTTCGGATTCATTGGAAATATATTTTTAAATAGATTCTAATATTTTTTGTTTCACTAAAACCCGTTAAATTTTGCGTCCTATACGGTCAGTCAAAGTTCAAGTTTGATTTTTCAAACTACTGCGCTATTTCTAACTCTTTTTATAATTAAAACTAATTTATTTATTCTAACTTCGATTTGAACCAAATTTGTGATCATTATTATTTAAAATAGATTATTCTAAATATCAAAACTCATTTAAAATCACTTAAAATCACTTAAAATAAATTTTAAATTGGCCCCAAAATTCAGGGTTGTTACACTTCCCATGCTTTACAGTTGGCATAGTTCATGTCGCGTGTTGACATTGAGTGGTCCAGACAACGATATGGTTAATGAATTAACATTACTGCACACGCCATGAATTATGTGAATCAACTTCATATCGCAAATGCCACTTGGCATCATGTCGCTGGAGATATTTATTCACATATGTTGGGTGATATTATTCATGCAACCTTATCCATTTCATTGTTAGGCTTTCTTTGCTCATATCTTCAAGTTAGAACGGTATGGAACCTGCGACTTGCTTGTGACGAAATGGCTAACGACTTGGAGCGAGTTTATACACGACTTGCTTTACCCACTCGCGACCTTTCTTTGCATGCTCTATAAAAATAGCCTGAGCACCATAAACACTCCGCATACATGGACTTATAAATTAGCACGACATGAGGAATGACCTTTGTTTCTTCATGCTCTTGCTATGTCGGTTTGTCTGCTTGCATATTTGAATATGCGGTCTTCACGTCTTGACCTTATGTCGTTGTAACGGCATGGCATCAGTTGCTCGCGGACGACCTGGTGCTTGTATATAAGCAAGGTGATATGAACACATACGGCATGCTTTAACGACTTGGCACCATGGCGTGCTAAACGAATTAATTCCATGTCGGGCTAAACGACTTGCCTAGTCTCGACGACTTGAATGAGTGCGACACGGACCAGGTCGTTTTAATGGTCTGACTGCTCGTCAAGGTTTCGTGTCATTGTTCGTACTTACTTCTTAATTCTGAACCGCGTTCTAAGAACGGGTTTAACATTTGCCCCTCGAAGTTCGTATTTCCTATTTGCAAAAAATATGGGCTTTGAAATTAACACAAATTATTTTGAGATTCAGTCGTAGCTTTTTGTTTGCTATGAAAAATCGTATCTTTGAACTTGCAAACCTTATGCCACCTATTCTGTAATCAAAACAAGTACTTGGCGATTTTGGACTTATACTTCACTATCGGTCGTCCATATCGATAGCAGATTAGTTTTAGAAAATGAATTATAGAGAATTTTTACTTTGAATTGAATAATGTATCTACCCAGAATTGTTAGCGGTTTATAATTCACTGAATATTGTCTATACAAATACGATATTCAAATTCGAATTCACATTAAATGCTTAAAATCAGCTAATCGACTAGAGCCAATTGTGGATTTCAAACATTATCGTTTTATGACTTATATGATGGTGTATGGTATCTCACATTTGAGAAATACGTATCTGTGATTATTTTCTGTTTCTCTTTGGAAAATCTTTGAATATATGTACCCCGGCTCTGGAGGTCAACATTAGTCTTCACTATGAGAAGATTTTCACTGCTCAATGTTTGTTTGTCATGCTGATCAGTTTTGGCATTGAAGATTCCACTACATGCCCCGTGTTTTAGTGAGGTCCTTTTAATCCAACGTCTTTTTTGTGCGATTGAATCAACATGATGGATTTCATTGAACATTTTTGATATTTCCTATGGAGAAGTCGCTTTCTCTATGAAAGGGATTTTTGGTAGTTGCATCGTTTCGCATTGCGAACTCCCGCGAGGTTTGGGTTAATGCTGCATCGCTCCGCGCTTACGAACTTCTATGCTTTGTCTTGCTTTAGCAAGCTCCCGCGCTTCGTTTCACGCCTACGGATTCCTGCAAACCATTGGGTTAAGGCTGCATCGCTCCGCGCTTACGAACTCCCACACTTCGTCTTGCTTTAGAAAGCTCTCGCGCTTCATTTTGCGCCTACGGATTCTCGCAAACCACTGGGTTAAGGCTGCATCGCTCCACACTTACGAACTCCCATGCTTCGTCTTGATTTAGCAAGCTCCCGCGCTTCGTTTCGCGCCTATGGATTCCCGCAAACCATTGGGTTAAGGCTGCATCGCTCTGCATTTACGAACTCCCACGCTTTTTCTTGCTTTAGCAAGCTCCCGCGCTTCGTTTCGTGCCTACGGATTCCGACAAACCATTGGGTTAAGGCTACATCGCTCCACGCTTAAGAACTCCCATGCTTCGTCTTGCTTTAGTAAGCTCCTGCGCTTCGTTTCGCGCCTACAGATTCCCGCAAACCATTGGATTAAGGCTGCATCGCTCCGCGCTTACGAACTCCCACGCTTCGTCTTGCTTTAGCAAGCTCCCGCGCTTCGTTTCGCGCCTACGTATTCCCGCAAACCATTGGATTAAGGCTGCATCCCTCCGCGCTTACGAACACCCACGCTTTTTCTTTCTTTAGCAAGCTCCTGTGCTTCGTTTCGCGCCTATGGATTCCTGCGAGCCTTTGGGGGATGAGGTTTTGGATCCGTGACAGATTGTTGCTCTATTCTCCGTTTGATTTATTAGGACTTCCTTGATCAACCATTGAGTTGGTATTATTGTAGTTGCCTCATTTCGTCGGATCTTGAGGAAGCAAACGCCTACGGAATAGCTTCAGACAAGTTAACATTGAATCGACTGAGGAAGGCATTGACAGTTTCTCCTGGATTTTATAAGTGTTATAGCATCCTTGGCTTTAGTAGCGTACAGGAGGAACTACTCTTTGAACTTTTTGGTAAGGTCATAAAATCGATTGATAGACTTGGGCGGCAGCTTTGTGAACCATAGTGATGCGACACCTTCTAAGTATAGAGGAAAGTATGTGCATCTCATCTCATCTGTTGCTTTAGCCGCACTCATATGCCACTCGTATTTGAATAGGAAGTAGTTGGGATCAACTAGGCCGTTGTACGGAAGCAAAGTCGGAGGATTGAATTTCTTTGGACACTCTGCTCCAATAATTCATTCGGTGAATGGAGTCCTTTCCGGGGAGAAGTTCCATTCTCTTTCATCGTATTTTCTAGCTTGATTCTTTTTCATGGCTCGTTCTATCATGTCCGAAATGTATTCGTCGGTGCTATGGTGCTCTGTGTAGCTGAGCTCTTTACGAAATGTTTGTCTAGGCATATGATCTCAATTAGAGAGCTTAGGCCCTTTGCCTTTTCGACGAAGAGTTGCCCCCGTGATAGGATTAGCGGGATTTCGAGCATTCGCTTCAGAATGGTCCTTAGCTTTTGATATCAAATTCTCGATGTTAGCTTCATCCCTGTCACTTGCCCAATCATAATCGTCTTCCATATTGTCATTGTGGTTATGATAGGAAGTGGGTGATTTGTCATTTTCCTCGAGATCCACATGCACTTTTGGAGGGGCCAGATTTGATCGAGCATTAAGGATGGCATCAAGTTACTCCATCATCAATTTAGTAGAGGCATCCACTCGGTTGTTGACATTGGCAATAGCGACTTTTAATTCATTTCTAGTCACGCCAGCTCCGCTTTTTGAATTTTTGCCAACTTCGAAATGGTTATTAAGCGGTGTTTCTTCGTTAGCGAATTTGTCGGCCTTTCCGACATCTTTACTTACGATCTTTTTTGATTTAGCCATTATTTTGGAGGAAGAAAGCAGTTTAGGACTTAAATGCAAGGAACTCAACTTTGGGAGAGTGTGAGAATAGGTAGGAGATGCGAGCGCGGCCCCACGGTGGGCGCCAAATGTTTGCTCCAAATTTGGGATCAAACACCAAAGGCATAAAAGTTACACTTCACCTATTCGGTAAGAATATGGAAACGCGAAATCGCAAAATAAACGAATAAAAGCAAGTAAGAAAACAAAGGAATTTTTATAGTGGTTCGATTCTCTATGAATCTACGTCCACTTTCAATCAATTCTCATTATAATATTCAAGCTTACAACATATGAATTTTCCCTCATTATGATCTTTTCTCTCTTTTCTCCCTTCTTATGATCTAATTTCTCTTGAATTTGGTGAAGAAAATGAAGAGATCTTTTAGCTTTGTGATGAATCTTCAACCACTTGTGTGCTTTGATCCTCTTTCATGAACTTCATAGATCTCATAGTGAACTAACATTCGGTTTAGGCTTTGAAGAGAATTAGAGAAGATATGAAATTGCTTGAGAGATTTATTATGTAGCTTGAATGAGATTGAAGGTGCTTAGATCCAATTGTAGAAAGCTCTCATGATTATTGACTTGGATTTGATATTCATGAAGTGAGAAAAAGTGTTCATGAATACATAGAAGCCATTAGAGAAGTTGTAGATGAGCTTTGAATTTGACGGAGTCTCCTCCTAAGAAAGAATTTTTGGTCCCCCTTCAAACGAATTAGGAGGGGTATTTAATGATGATCTTAGCCCAGGTGGCAATTCTGTAATTATGCTGAAAACGCCATGACTCAATTTCGACATGACTCACTTTCGACATGACTCAACCCGCCATGACTTCATCTCGCCATGATTCACTTCTGACATGACTCAACCTGCCATGACTTTACGTTCATTCGAGGACACCATGGCATCATTGCGTCATGACTTAAGGATCAAGAAATGACCTGCTTTTGGTTTACTTGTGAGATGAACTGGTTTAAAGATGTGTGGACCATGTGATCCAATCCATTCTTCTGGAGTGACTTGGAGTGCATGCTCTTATATCTGCATGAATTCACACCGTGCTACTTTCGCTTTACAGCAGTTGTATTGCCCATGCGTCATGCTTTCAATTCCAACACGACATGCTTTTGGTTCTTGTGCCATGCGACATGGTGTCAATAACTGGCAGCTCGCGATATGGAGACTTATGCAGCATGGATTAGGATACTGGGATGCGACGTGAATGGAAAAATTTAACGGCATGATTCATTGCTCTGGAAACTTGCGCCATGTAGGTCCATGATTCAATTTAGGCCGTGTCCTTGTCCATACAGCAGTATGCATGCCGTTTTGTACTCATAGTCATGTGTGGCATCTTTTCCACATGTTGACAGTGAGGCTTCCCATGCTTTACAGTTGGCATAGTTCATGTCGCGTGTTGACATTGAGTGGTCTAGACAACGATATGGTTAACGAATTAACATTACTGCGCACGCAATGAATTATGTGAATCAACTTCATATCGCAAATGCCACTTGGCATCATGTCGTTGGAGATATTTAATCACATATGTTGGGCGATATGATTCATGCAACCTTATCCATTTCAGTGTTAGGCTTTCTTTGCTCATATCTTTAAGTTAGAACGGTATGGAACCAGCGACTTGCTTGTGATGAAATGGCTAACAGCTTGGAGCGAGTTTATACACGACTTGCTTTACCAACTCGCGACATGTCTTTGCATGCTCTATAAAAATGGCCTGAGCATCCTAAACACTCCGCATACATGGACTTATAAATTAGCATGACATGAGGAAAGGCATTTGTTTCTTCATGCTCTTGCCATGTCGGTTTGTCAACTTGCATATTTGAATATGCGGTCTTCACGTCTTGACCTTATGTCGTTGTAACGGCATGACATCAGTTGCTCGTGGACAACCTGGTGCTTGTATATAAGCAAGGTGATATGAACACATACGACATGCTTTAACGACTTGGCACCATGGCGTGCTGAACGAATTAATTCCATGTTGTGCTGAACGACATGCCTGGTCTCGACGACTTGAATGAGTGCGACACAGACCAGGTCGTTTTAACGGCCTAACTGCTCGTCAAGGTTTCGTGTCACTGTTCGTACTTACTTCTTAATTCTGAACCACATTCTAAGAACGGGGTTAACATTTGCCCCTCGAAGTTCGTATTTCCTGTTTACAAGAAATACGGGCTTCAAAATTAACATAATTTATTTTGAGATTCAGTCGTAGCTTTTTGTTTGCTATGGAAAATCGTGTCTTTGAACTTGTAAACCTTATGCCACCTGTTCTATAGTCAAAACAAGTACTTGGCGATTTTGGACTTATACTTCACTATCGATCATCCATATCGATACCGGATTAGTTTTAGAAAATGAATTATAGCAAATTTTTACTTTGAATTGAATAACGTATCTGCAAAGAATTGTTAGCGGTTTATAATTCACTGAATATTGTCTGTACAAATACGATATTCAAATTCAAATTCATATTAAATGCTTAAAATCAGCTAATCGACTAGAGCCGATTATGGATTTCAAACATTATCGTTTTATGACTTATATGACGGTGTATGATATCTCACATTTGAAAAATACGTATCTGTGATTATTTTCTGTTTCTCTTTGGAAAATCTTTGACTATATGTGCCTCAGCTCCGGAGGTCATCATTAGTCTTCACTATGAGAAGATTTTCACTGCTCAATGTTTGTTTGTCATGCTGATCAGTTTTGGCATTGAAGATTCTGCTAGATGTCCCGTGTTTTAGTGAGGTCCTTTTAAAACAACGTCATTTTCGTGCAACTGAGTCAACATGATGGATTTCATTGAACGTTCTTAATATCTCCTATAGAGAAGTAGTTTTCTCTATGGAAAGGGATTTTTGGTAGTTCAATTGTTTCGCACTGCGAACTCCTGCGAGGTTTGGGTTAATGCTGCATCGCTCCGTGCTTACGAACTCCCACGCTTCGTCTTGCTTTAGCAAGCTCCCGCGCTTTGTTTCGTGCCTATGGATTCCTGCAAACCATTGGGTTAAGGCTACATCGCTCCGCGCTTACAAACTCCCATGCTTCGTCTTGCTTTAGCAAGCTCCCGTGCTTCGTTTCGCGCCTACGGATTCCCGCAAACCATTGGTTTAAGGCTGCATCGCTCCGCGCTTACGAACTTCCACGCTTGGTCTTGCTTTAGCAAGCTCCCGCGCTTCGTTTCGCGCCTACGGATACCCGCAAACCATTGGGTTAAGGCTGCATCGCTCCGCGCTTACGAATTCCCACGCTTCGTCTTGCTTTAGCAAGCTCCCGCGCTTCGTTTTGCTCCTACGGATTCCCGCAAACCATTGAGTTAAGGCTGCATCACTCTGCGCTTACGAACTCAAACGCTTCGTCTTGATTTAGTAAGCTCCCGCGCTTCGTTTCACGCCTACGGATTCCCGCAAACTATTGGATTAAGGCTGCATCGCTTCGCGCTTACGAACTCCCATGCTTCGTCATGCTTTAGCAAGCTCCCGCGCTTCGTTTCGCGTCTACGGATTCCTACAAACCATTGGATTAAGGCTGCATCGCTCCGCGCTTACGAACTCCCATGCTTCTTCTTGCTTTAGGAAGCTCCCGCGCTTCGTTCGGGCCTATGGATTCCTGGAGCCTTTAGTGGATGAGGTTTTGGATCCGTGACAACTTGTTGCTCTATTCGCCGTTTGATTTATTGGGACTTCCTTGATCAACCGTTGGGTTGGTATTATCGAAGTTGCCTCATTTCGTTGGATCTTTAGGAGCAAACGCCTACGGAATAGCTTCAGACAAGGCAACATTGAATCAAATGAGGAAGACTTTGACAGTTTCCCTAGATTTTGTTTCATCGCTGAAAGTGTTATAGCATCCTTAGCTTTAATAGCGTACAGGCGGAACTGCTCCTTGAACTTTTTGGTAAGGTCAGAAAATCGATTGATAGACTTGGGCGATAGCTTTGTGAACCATAGTGATGCGGCACCTTCTAAGTAGAGAGGAAAGTATGTGCATCTCATCTCATTGGTTTCCTTAGCCACACTCATATGCCACTCATATTTGAATAGGAAGTAGTTGGGATCAACTAGGCCATTGTACAGAGCCAAAGTCGTAGGATTGAAATTCTTTGGACACTCTGCTCCAAGAATTCTTTCGGTGAATGGAGTCCTTTCCGAGGAGAAGTCCCATTCTCTTTCATCGTCTTTGCTAGCTTGATTCTTTTTCATGGCTCGTTCTATCATGTCCGAAATGTATTCTTCGGTGCTATAGAGCTCTGTGAAGCTGAGCTCTTTACCAAATGTTTGTCTAGGCATATAATCTCAATTAGAGAGCTTAGGCCCTTTTCCTTCTCAACGAAGAGGTGCCCCCGTGATAGGATTAGCAGCTTTTTGAGCATTCGCTTTAGAATGGTCCTTAGCTTTTGATCTCAAATTCTCGATGTTAGCTTCGTCCCTGTCACTTGCCCAATCATAGTCGTCTTCCATATTGTCATTGTGGTTATGATTGGAAGTGGGCAACTTGTCATTTTCCTCGAGATCCACATGCACTTTTGGAGGGGACGGATTTGATCGAGCATTACTTCATCATCATTTTAGTAGAGGCATCCACTCGGTTGTTGACGTTGGCAATAGCGACTTTTAATTCATTTCTAGTCACGCCAGCTCCTCATTTTGAATTTTCGCCAACTTCGAAATGGTTATTAAGAGGTGTTTCTTCGTTAGCTACATTGTCGGCATTTTCGACATCTTTACTTACGATCTTCTTTGATTTAGCCATTATTTCGGAGGAAGAAAGCAGTTTAGGACTTAAATGCAAGGATCTCAATTTTGGGAGAGTGTGAGAAGAGGTAGGAGATGTGAGCGCGGCCGCACGGTGGGCGCCAAATGCTTGCTCCAAATTTGGGATCAAACACCACAGGTTTAAAAGTTACACTTCACCTATTCGGTAAGAATATGGAACCGCGAAATCGCAAAATAAACGAATAAAAGCAAGTAAGAACACAAAGGAATTTTTATAGTGGTTCGATTCTCTATGAATCTACGTCCACTTTCAATCAATTCTCATTATAATATTCAAGTTTACAACATATGAATTTTCCTTCATTATAATCTTTTCTCTCTTTTCTCCCTCCTTATGATCTAATTTCTCTTGAATTTTGTGAAGAAAATGAAGAGATCGTTTAGCTTTGTGATGAATCTTCAACCACTTGTGTGCTTTGATCCTCTTTCATGAACTTCATAGATCTCATAGTGAATTAACATTCGGTTTAGGCTTTGAAGAGAATTAGAGAAGATATGAAATTGCTTGAGAGATTTATTATGTAGCTTAAATTATATTGAATGTGCTTAGATCCAGTTGTAGAAAGCTCTCATGATCATTGACTTTGATTTAATCTTCATGAAGTTAGAAAAAGTGTTCATGAATTCATAGAAGCCATTAGAGAAGTTGTAGATGAGCTTTGAATTTGATGGAGTCTCCTCCTAAGAATGAATTTTTGGTCCCCCCTTCAAATGAATTAGGAGGGGTATTTATAGGTGATCTTAGCCCGGGTGGCAATTCTGTAATTATGCTGAAAACGCCATGACTCAATTTCGACATAACTCAACCCGCCATGACTTCATCTCGCCATGATTCACTTCCGGCATTACTCAACCCGCTATGACTTTACATTCACTCGAGGACACCATGGCATCATTGCGTCATGACTTAAGGATCAAGAAACGACCTGCTTTCGAGGACACCATGGCATCATTGCGTCATGACTTAAGGATCAAGAAACGACCTGCTTTTGGTTTACTTTGAGATGAACTGGTTTAAAGCCGTGTGGACCATGTGATCCAATCCGTTCTTCTGGAGCGACTTGGAGTGCATGCTCTTATATCCGCATGAATTCACACCGTCCTACTTTCGCTTTACAGCTGTTGTATTGTGTAACACCCCGTATTTTCTGAGAATATTAGAATAAAAAATTAAAGTACAATTTGTTTGAAAAAGAGGTATGAGAAAAGATTGATGTTTAGCATTGTTCTAAGGTTTGTAAGCAAAAGACTTAGTAGCTCATTTAGTTGGAACATGTGACTTGCATACAAAAGGTACAGTGTTCGATCCCCGCCAGCGCCTTATTTTTGTTTTAGGGGAATGGCTAAAAAGTGGCTTAGTGTGAACACAGTTCAAAAAGTGGTTTAGTGTGAAAATGGTTAATTATGAAGAAGTAATTAAGCCATGAAGTTTGTATGCATATGAGAGAAATATATATATTGATATATATATATATAAATTAAATAAATAAATATTCAAAAAAGGTTCAAAATAGCGAATCGGGAGGGGGAATAGCCGAACCGCACCATTTTTGGAGTCGACCCGAGCCTTGCTGGGTCGACTAAAGGTCAATCCAGGGTGTTTGGCTGCCAACCCGTGGCCCGATTCGCCCTAAGGGCTGATATTGCATATGAGTGGTCCATATCAGTTCTAGGTTTAATCCTAAGGCCTAAATAACTTCCTACACCTATATACACACCCTAAGACCTAACCCTAATTCATAAATATTATCTATGACACCATTATGCTGTCAAATTCTCTCTTAAACCCTAGACGCCGCCTCTAAATCAAATCTCAAGTTTTCAACTTCAACTCAAATTAAAGATTAGAGCTTCTACAACAATTCAAGAAGATAAATTAGTAATACCGCAATGTTTCTACACCAATTTCAGTGCAT
This sequence comes from Allium sativum, assembly GCA_030737875.1. NCBI lineage: Eukaryota > Viridiplantae > Streptophyta > Magnoliopsida > Asparagales > Amaryllidaceae > Allium > Allium sativum. The sequence continues at coordinate 250,225,660 of CM060909.1, read as the reverse complement.
AATTCTATTCTTTAACCACAAAAGGTGAGTACAGTGATGTTCACAATATAATGGGATTAAAAGTAACAGGATGAAGTTGTAAAGAGGATTCATATGTGTGTATGTAATTCAAATCTCATCCAAGTCTTCACCTATTTGATTCATGTCATCATAAGCCTATGTTTCTATGTAAAGTTCATACCTTTATCAGTTTATTCATGTTGAATCTGTCATTATGCCTCTATTCCAGTTTACATGCCCCTTTATGTTAGGATGTTGTGTTAATTCCAATTTTCTGTGATTTGATTCTCTCTTCTTATCCCTATTCCTTTTATTTTTGGATCTAGGCTACCTTCGAGCCTATGTTAAAAATACGCACGAATGCAAATACATGGGAACGATGGGGATACGTGAAATATGGAAAATTGGATATTATTGGATAATTGGATAACATGTGAAATTGGTATATTTTGGTATGAATTACATGGAATTGATGAAATTGCCTACAATTGTAAATTTGTAATTAAGGCTAATAAATATGTAATTAGTGAAAATTTGGAATAGGCAATGTTATAAACATGATTATATGTTTAATTGGATATACATGACATGAAAATTGGGTATGGGTGAAATACGATTATTAATAAACCTTTGACACGAGGTTAGGCGCAATTGTGGCGTAAGACTGCCCGGAACCACCCAACATATCCAGCTGCCACAATTGGACGTCTAATGTGAGAGGTCAAAGGAATGAATTGTAGGCGCAACGGTTAATGACACGAGTTTAGACCCGGTTTGTGGCGTAAGACTGCCCGGAACCGCCCGGCAATTCCAGTGGCCACAAAGAGTTTGGTCTAATGTGGGAGGTCATGCACCATTCGTCATAAGGAATGAATTAAGGAATACTAACCATAATAAGACATGGATATGGTTATAGGGTTAAGTGGGGTGACATATAAATTATGACATGTAAATATGGACTTAACCAGTATAAGATAAGACATGTAAATTATGACATGTAAGTATGGACTTAACCATAGCATGTGTAAGACATGGACATTTAAATTAAAATGGTTAAGTGGGAGAAAAACCTAGTGGGGACCAAGCATAGGTGAGGATTGTGTCGGATGGGGGACCCGTTTCAAACAGTAACCCGTTTGAGTATCTAATTGGGCCTGGTACTAGGCCGGGGTTGGGGCACGCATACTGGACTTGAATGTAAGATGTCAAAACATGAATAGCGGTGGCAACGCGAGTCCAACGGTTTCATGTGCATGCATGGGTCGGGGCTGGTAGGTAAGACGTTGTTGCATCGTGTAGGTATGGCCGTGCATTTTATGTTGGTATCAGGGTTGCCACTTTGGGGAGTGATACACCACACTGTGGGGCCAGCACGGGTGCCTATGGTGTTTAGGGAGCCGATCGAATGGGTAGGGTAAGGTACCTTAGCGGTGGTAGGAGCAAGCCGGCACATACGATAGCAGCTAAGTACAAGTAACTACCAAGTTTGTCATGTGGGTACAGTTAGTGGGAAGGGATCAACCTTTAGTAAATAGAGACTAATAGATGTGCGGTGTAATTAGGTAATGTGGTGTAACTTAGCAAAAGTGCGGTGTAATGAAATACATGTTGGTTGAGTTGGATAGTCCTTTGGGTGCTAGTCTGATGCTGACTTCGGTCTTCGGGGTTAGTACTTGGAGGGTTGTTCGCTTAGCCAAGGTGTAGGATTGTCTTAGTACATTGGAACGGAATCATCTTGTCCATCCTTTTTATCTACCTTATCCAAGTTACAGCCATATCATGATGCCTATTTATGTCTTGATCATTTACCATACCTATTATTTGTTAAAATTACTGGACTCGCCAGACTTTATGACTGAACCGTTTTGTTTCCACCTCTTTTCTCTCCTTTCTCCCCTCAGGTTTGCAAGGAGGGAATACTACAGCTTAGTGCTGATTTCTTTTAGTTGCTTGAAAAGCGTAGATGTATCGCTTTGGACTCTCTCATCTTTATGGCATTGCTTATGCTCAGTGGGGATTTATGCATTTATGTTATTTAAGTATTTGCTTCTTTATGTACTTTGAAGTTTTTGGAAAAGACAATTGATCCTGTCGTAATGGTTTTTGGAGACTACTTATTTAAGTTTGTTTTGAAGTTATGATGCTATGAAATAAGTTTTATCTTATGATGTGTTCTATTTATTTATTCTTGTAATTTATCTGTTCTATACTACTATAATGCTTCATGACATTAATGCATTCCCTTTGTGAGTGACATTAATGGCCATGGGGTGTTACACATGGTATCAGAGCTATGGTTACAAGAACAAATAAAAAGTTTTGAAAAGTGTTTTCAAAAGTATTACTTTCATAGAAAGTATTTTCAAAAACTTGTTTTAAAGAAGCTATTTTCAAGGAAAGTTTACTTTAAAGAGCATAATTCCCGCAAGCCATACATCTCTCTTTCGCTTCCCTTGTTTTGAAACTCTTTCTTTTTCTTTTCAGCATGTCTGGAGCATCTGAGATACCAGAGGATGTTCATGTACCCGGTTGGTTTCGTCAATATCTCGTGGCTAGGGCCGCTCCCGCGGGTCCGACCGACGTTCCTCCTCCTCCTCCCCCAGCTCCAGTCATTCCTCTGCGTGGAGATGCTTTCTCTAAGATGTGTAAAGACTTTCGTTCAATGGGTGGAAAACCTTTTAGTAGGTCTGAAACGTTCGTTGAAGCTAGAAATTGGTTGAAAGAAGTGGAGGATCTGTTTGGCATTTTCGATTTGGACGATTGTAAGAAGTTCCAATTGGCTGCTTGGTTGATGAAGTACGAAGCTTAGTTTTGGTGGGAGGTTACTAATGGAGAGCATGCTGTAGAGACGTGGGCAGATTTTATGGGAAGGTTTGAGTTGAAATTCCTTTCTCAAGCTGAGGAGAGTATGTACATGGAGAGGTTCTTGACATTGAAGCAGAAAAACTTGACCGCGAAGGAGTATGTGACCGAATTTAATAAGTTGGCGAGATTTAGGCTAGAGTTGGTGAATACGCCTCACAAGAAGGCCTTGAGGTTTGCAAAGGGCCTAAATGAACCGCTTTACAGTTTGGCTATGTCCCACATTCCAATGGGGGCTACTATGAAAAGCTTGTTGATATGGCATACATGCATGACGAGGAGAAGGGTGTAAGTACTTTTAGGCCGCAAGATAAGAAGGAGGATCCAAAGAAATCCCAACAACAAAAGAAAGGTGGTAAAGAAAAGAGGAAGTGTCACAACTGTGAGATTCCAGGCCATTTGAAGAAAGACTGTAGGAAGAAGAAGAAGTTCGCTTCTTATCATTGTGGTGATCCAGGTCATGCTGTCAAGGACTTTCCTAAGAAGCAAGGGCAGAGGGCAGGTTCTACTTCGGGAGGGAAGTTTCATGCATGACTCCGGAGCAGGAAGAAGGTAGAATTTTTTTGTCAAAAGTTTGATTTTCTTGTTTGATCATCCTGTTCGTACTTTATTCAATTCTGGCGCATCACATTCGTTTATCTCTACATCATTATTTGAAACACTGCACTTAAATACTAGTCTCGTTGTGGATCCTATTGTAGTCTCAAATCCTATTGGTGGGTCGGCTCATTTATCCATGGTTTGTAGGGATTTGAGATTGCCTATCTTAGGCGTTGGTTTTGAATTTAATGCTTTTGTGCTTAGTTTCATGGGCTATGGGTTGATTCTAGGGATGGATTGGCTAGCCAGACATGGTGCCATCCTAGATAGTGAGCGAAGGGTAGTAAAATTGTTGACTCGTAATGGAAAGACCCTTGATATTTCTTGTGACCCTAGAGGATCGGTGATGCTTAGTTATCTTGAGTCACTTGACGCATCCAATGATGATTTACATTCTGTTCGTATAGTCTGTGAATATGTTGATGTCTTCGATGAGGTGAGGGGTCAACCCCCAAAATGTGAGATAGACTTTCGTATTTATCTTGTAGATAATGCAAAACCCGTATCTCTGCCAGTACACCACATGTCTCCTCGTGAGAGGAGGGAACTCAATAAGCAAGTAGGGGAGTTGCTTGAGAAGGGGTTCATAACATAGTATATCGGAGTGGGGTGCTCCATTAGTATTTGCCACGAAGGCGGATGGGTACCTTAGACTTTGTGTGGACTATAGAGAACTTAATAAGATTACTAAGAAGAATAGGCACCCACTGCCGAGGATTGACGATCTCTTCGATAAGTTCTTTGGTGCCTCAGTGTTTTCGCAATTGGACTTAGCCACTGGTTTCCATCAATTGAGAGTGGCTAAGGATAGCATAGACAAGACTGCCTTTAGGACTCCGGACGGTTTCTATGAGTGGCTTGTGATGCCCTTCGGTTTGACAAACGCCCCCGCATACTTTGTTGACTTGATGAGTAGGGTGTTTAGGGAGTACCTTAATAAATTCGTGGTGGTCTTTGTGGATGACATCTTGATCTTTTCTAAAAGCGAGGAAGAGCATGCCCTACATCTTAGGGAAGTGTTGGAGACCCTTCGAGCGCATAACCTTAAAGCTAAATTATCTAAATGCCACTTTTGGAGGGCGGAAGTGCGATTCTGAGGGCACGTAGTTTCCAAAGAAGGGATAGCCGTGGATCCCGCGAAGGTGGTGTCCATCCAAGATTAGAAGGTACCTAAAAATGCTACCGAGGTGAGGAGTTTCTTGGGGTTGGCTGGCTACTATAGGAAGTTTATCAAGGACTTCACAAATATAACAGCCCCATTGACACGCTTGACGAAGAAGAACCAAGTTTTCACGTGGGACGTAGATTGTGATGATGCGTTCCAACGTTTAAAAAGAGCTTTGACGACATCCCCAGTCTTAGTGTTGCCAGATGGGAGTAAGCCATTTACCGTTTATACCAATGCTTGTGGGACAGGACTAGGCGCAGTCTTAATGCAAAAGGGGAGGGTAATAGCCTATGGAGGAAGGCAGTTGAGAGTGCATGAGAAAAATTACCCTACACATGACCTAGAGTTGGCCGCTATTGTTTTCGCGCTTAAGTCTTAGCGCCATTATCTTCTTGGTGAAAAATTCGAATTGTTTACAGGCCACAAATCGCTAAAGTACTTGTTCTCTCAGAAGGACTTGAATTTAAGGCAGCAAAGGTGGATGGAATTCTTAGCGTCCTACGATTTCGAGATAGCATATACCCCTGGCAAGGGTAACGTGGTGGCAGACGCCTTAAGTAGGAAAAGATTGCCCTTGAGTCCGTTGTTTGTTGAGCGGCGAAGCTTAGAGTTTATCTCTACGTTTGACTTTAAACCTTCCATTGACTTTGTACCCAGTTTGCTAGCATCCTTAGAGGTCAGACCTACGCTTTTGGGATGGATTGGTGAGGCACAGCAAGATGACCCACAATTGGTTGAGTTAGTAGAGGAGCTCATAAGGGGGGAGTCATCGATCCATCTGAGTAGGTATACCCTAGATGATAAGGGTTGGTTACGTAGGGACGGTAGACTTTGTGTACCACGAGACAAGAACTTGAGGAAGACCATTCTTGATGATGCACATCGTTTGAAAATGACCATTCATCCCGGCAGGGACAAGATTTACATAGACATGAGACAAATTTACTTTTAGGCCGGTAGGAAGATGGATGTGGCCGAGTTCGTCACTAGATGCTGGGTGTCCCAACAAGTAAAAGCATAGCAAAAGAAGCCAGGTGGGTTGGTGCACCCGTTGGAGGTCCCACAGTGGAAGTGGTAGAATGTCTCGATGGACTTTGTTGATGGGTTTCCAAAATCGAGGAAGGGTAATACAGGGATTTGGGTCGTGGTAGACGGACATACAAAGAGTGCCTATTTCATTCCCGTAAAGAGTAAGAGGACTACTCCATGGTTAGCCTCCGTACACATTCGAGAGATAGTTCGTTTATACGGTGTTCCTTCTAGCATGGTGAGCGATCGCGATCCTATCTTTACTAGCGAGTTATGGAAGAGCTTGCTTAGAGAGGTGGAAATAGAGCATGATGCGACGATTCGACGAGCTCCTACATGCTATCTTGGGTCGGAGATTAAGAAGTTGAGGAATCGAGAGGTCGAGCTAGTCAAAGTGCAATGGGGAGATGATGAGAGCGATGCTACTTGGGAGACGGAAGAGAAGATGCGTTCATTGTTCCCTTTTCTTTTTTAGGGTATGTCTTTTAATTTTTCCTTTATCGCTTAGCTTGTACTTGTTCTATCTTTAGTATGTCCTCTCACTAGTATCTTTGACCTTTAGATAGGGTAGTCCAATGGTTGAAACATGTTTTTGAGACATGTTACGTATGGTGGATGCATGTGGATGCAAGTGTTTGCTAGTGGTTGCTCGTGGTTGCATATACACACACTTTAGTCACTAGATCGGCTCAGTCACTTTCATATTGCATATTGCATATAAATGGATGTATTTAGTAAAATGAATGTACGTTGAATGCGTATATCATGTGGATGTTGCATTTAAATGAATGGTTGTGCACACATGTAGTAATGATATGTATAGGGTACGTTGCATACATGATGGATGCATGGCATTATCATTATTTGCATTAAGGAGGTCGACTGAATCAGTTGACCGCTTGATTTTGCATTAGTATACGGACATATACACACACTATGCATATGTACATGAAAAGCATTAGATATCTTTTAAGGACCATGGTTGCTAGTGGTTGATGGTTGAGTAGATGGATGATTGGATGGTATGATACGTTCTTCTCGACTTAGAGATTTCGAGGACGAAATCCTTTAAGTAGGGGAGAATGTAACACCCCGTATTTTCTGAGAATATTAAAATAACAAATTAAAGAATAATTTATTTGAAAAAGAGGAATGAGAAAAGAATAACGTTTAGCATTGTTCTAAGGTTTGTAAGCAAAAGGCTTAGTAGCTCATTTGGTTAGAACATGTGACTTGTATACAAAAGGTACAGAGTTCGATCCCCACCAGCACCATATTTTTGTTTTTAGGGAATGGCTAAAAAGTGGCTTAGTGTGAACGCAGTTCAAAAAGTGGTTTAGTGTGAAAATGGTTAATTATGAAGAAGTTATTAAGCCATGAAGTTTGTATGCATATGAGAGAAATATATATGTAGATATATATAATAATTAAATAAATAAATATTCAAAAAAAGTTCAAAACAACTAATCGGGAGGGGGAATAGCCGAACCGCACAATTTTTGGAGTCGACCCGAGCTCCGCTAGGTCGACTAGAAGTCAACCCACGGTGTTTGGCTGCCAACCCGTGGCCCGATTCGCCCTAAGGGCTGATATGGCATCTGAGTGCTCCAGATCAGTTCTAGGGTTAATCCTAAGGCCTAAATAACTTCCTACACCTATATATACACCCTAAAACCTAACCCTAATACATAAATATTATCTACGACACCATTATGCCGTCAAATTCTCTCTTAAACCCTAGCCGTCGCCTCTAAATCAAATCTCAAGTGTTCAACTTCAACTCAAATTAAAGATTAGAGCTTCTACAACAATTCAAGAAGATAAATCAGCAACACCACAACGTTTCTACACCAATCTCAATGCATAATTCTATTCTTTAACCACGAAAGGTGAGTACGGTGATTTTCACAATATAACGGGATTAAAAGTAACATGACGAAGTTGTAAAGAGGATTCATATGTAAGTATGTAATTTAAATCTAATCCAAGTCTTCACCTTTTTTATTCATGTCATCATATGCCTATGTTTCTATGTAAAGTTCATACCTTTATCAGTTTATTCATGTTGATTCTGTCATTATGCCTCTGCACCAGTTTACATGCCCCTTTATTTCATGATGTTATGTTAATTCCAATTTTCTGTGATTTGATTCTCTCTTCTTAGCCCTATTCCTTTTATTTTTGGATCTAGGCTACCTTCGAGCCTATGTTAAAAATAAGCGCGAATGCAAATACGTGGGAACGATGGGAATATGTGAAATATGAAAAAATGGATATTATTGGATATTTTGGATAATTTGATAATATGTGAAATTGGCATATTTTGGTATGAATTACATGGAATTGATGAAATTGCCTATAATTGTAAATTTGTAATTGAGGCTAATTAATATGTAATTAGTGACAATTTATTATAGGCAATGTTATAAACATGATTATATGTTTAATTGGATATACATGACATGAAAATTGGGTATGGGTGAAATACGATTATTAATAAACCTTTGACACGAGGTTAGGCGCAATTGTGGCGTAAGACTGCCCGGAACCGCCTGGCAAATCCAGCTGCCACAATTGGACGTCTAATGTGAGAGGTCAAAGGAATGAATTGTATGCGCAACGGTTAATGACACGATTTGTGGTGTAAGAATGCCCGAAACCTCCCGGAAAATCCAGCGTCCACAAAGCGTTTGGTCTAATGTGGGAGGTCATGTACCATTCGTCATTAGGAATGAATTAAGGAATACTAACCATAATAAGACATGGGTATGGTTAGAGGGTTAAGTGGGGTGACATGTGTAACACCCCGGATTTTTCCGTTAATAGTAAATTAACAAATTAAAGTATAATTAAATTGTAATAGAAAAATTAAGGGAAACGGACATCACCATTGCGTTCGTCTCGGAATTCTGCTTGAGATAGAGTCCGAGTTTGCGCAAAACGGATAACGTATGAAGAAGATATCTTTAATTTAAATATTACAGCAAAACATGAAAAAAGAGAAGTAAGGAGAGGACAATAATTATTATTATTCTAAGACTTATTAACAAAAGCCTCTGTAGCTCAGTTGGTTAAGGCATTGGATTTGTAGCATAGAGGTCGGGGGTTCGAACCCCGGCAGCGACATAATTTTTATCTCTGTTTTAGAGAGGGCCAACTGAGCATGCAAATACATGTACGTATACAAATTCAAATTTTGAAAGGATAAGAACGTACATATAAGGAAATAAAGAAAATATATGTATATATATGAGAATATATATATATATATATGCAAAAATATATGTATACAATAGATAAAATTCAAATAGACTAAAACAGCTCAATTTAAAGTTTAATTTTTGAAAATCGAACCCATTCCCTCCTGGCTGGCCTGGTCTGTGTTTAGTCGAATTTCTGTGGGTTGCTTTGTCATTAGGGCTAGGTGGCAAGTTTTAATTGGTCTCTCTATCTAATGAATGGCTATGATCTAACCTAGCAACATCAATGGTTCTAATCAATTCCTAACCTCTATATAAACAACCCTAGACTAAACCCTAATCTATTCATTCAAATTAAGAGCATAGCCGCCATGTTGCTGAGGAACGACTAAGAGTAGCCGCCATCTAGAGAGAGAGGATTAGGGAGAAAATTCTAAAGCCTAAAGCAATTCAAGCAACCTAAAGCTAATCAATTCAACAAGGGAATCATATCTCTTAATTAGAGAATTTGCCGCAACCATTGTAAGTAGAGTATTACTTTGGTATGAACAAATGATTGTGTAGATATGTATGCTTGAATTGTGGCAATGAAATTCGTATTTGTGCGATTTATATACTTTTGGATATTCTGAATTATGTCATTCAATTATAAAGAACTACATGCGGTAGTTCTATGCAAATATACGTTTGGAATATTGCGCAAATTATGTAGTCTATGTTGAAGCTACATGTATGTAGTTGATTGAAATTCATGCAAGTTTGGGGCTTTGTTATTATGCCATCATGATGTCTATTTTGTGCATAAATCATTTTGCAAGTAATTGAGACAAGTTTGGTTGTTATAGTTCATATGAAACTATGTTGGAATTTTGACACCATAATCCATGTATTAAGTCATGCTTTTGCAAAACTTATGAATATGGCTAGGCTATGAATGATATTGGGCATAATTGAAATTCATGATTAAGTCTATCTTGTTTAAAAGAATTATATGATGACATATGTGAGACATGGCTAAGTTAGACACAAAAATCCTTTTTTTTGCAAGTTAAAAGCAAACACCATGATTAGGAATATTTATGCATAAGTATACCATCGTTATGTGATTAAATTTAATTAAGTTGAACTATGCTTTTGTGTTAGTAACAAAGTATCCTCTTTGTAAACATGTAGAAACCTTATGAACATGACTTGTTTATATTTATGCCATGAACAAATTTAACTATACCTATGCCATGTTTATGCTAGAAGTATTTATGCCATGCTTATGTATGACATTATGCCATGTTTATGCTAGAAGTACTTATGCCATGCTTATGTTTGACATTATGCCATGTTTATGCTAGAAGTATTTATGCCATGCTTATGTTTGACATTATGCCATGTTTATGCTAGAAGTATTTATGCCATGCTTATGTTTTGACATTATGCCATGTTTATGCTAGAAGTATTTATGCCATGCTTATGTTTGACATTATGCCATGTTTATGCTAGAAGTATTTATGCCATGCTTATGTTTGACATTATGCCATGTTTATGCTAGAAGTATTTATGCCATGCTTATGTTTGACATTATGCCATGTTTATGCTAGAAGTATTTATGCCATGTTTGACATTATGCCATGTTTATGCTAAAAGTATTTATGCCATGCTTATGTTTGACATTATGCCTAAGTAAAAATATAGGTTCATGGGTCAATAATGATATCTCAATTACAAGTTCACATGCTTTGATTCATGTCACCTATGTTACCACTATGCAAGTACACCAGTTTCTATTATGTATTTCCAACGTCATATGCAAGTTCATGCGCTCACCTTCCCCTCTTTGTGTATGTAATCACGCTTTAAGCCTCCCCTTTTCGCATGGCTAAATTGGGCTTTAAAAGGCTAAGCCCAATATATATAAACGGACGTGTAAAACGGGGGAAAATAATGTTGGGTTAAAATTACTAATGAATGAAAACTAAAGTAGAAGGGCCCAAATTCAAGTATGGGTTGGGCCCATGATTGGTGTAACCTTTACACCATTAACTTAATAATGGGCCGCAAATATTTACATATAAGAAATAAAGAAGAATGACAAGATATATAAATGTAGAAAATACGATATGTTTAACCCGAGGTTGGATTGAGTTGTGATGTAAACCTGCCCGGAACCGCCCGGCTGTCCAGTAGTCACAACAATACCTATCCAATGTGGGAGGTTAAACATGGAGCCCAATAAGGACCCGAGGTTAGACTGAGTTGTGGCGTAAGACTGCCCGGAACCAACCGGCAACAGGCAGCCACAGCAATACCTGTCTAATGTGAGAGGTTAGGGCCTTAATAAGACAATTAAGGCTGAATCAGGATTGTTAGGATTAAGTGGACTAAGACTTAATCAAAATGGAACATGCTAAACTAAACGGACTGGTGGGGTTAGGTTAGAAAACACTTAACCAACTTAGCATGTTGGCTAGAGATAGAAAACCTAGTAACGGGGGACCCTTTTCAGCAGTAACCCTAGAAGGTGTATCAGGATACCCTGAAACTAGGCAGGGTGGGGCACGATTACTGGGCTGATTGTAAGAGGTCAAATCGACGGCGGTGGTGTAGCAGTGTAGGTTCTAACGGTGTGCTGGCATGCACGCACTCCGGCGCAGAAAAATAAAGCACTGGACACCAGTAGCATACCTTTGCACTCTAAGGTTGTGTCGGGTTGCCACTATGGGACTTGATACACCCCATGGTGGGACCAGCATAGGTAACTACGACATCGGGGGCCGTAAGACACATGTAACTATGCGAGTAGGAGCCGATCATCATAGAATGGATCACATCACCCTGATTATGGGGTGCCAGTGGGAAACTAGTTTATATGGGTTCAGAGATTAACATGGGGTACGATAGTATATTCGACCCTAGACAACTTAACCAAGTTTATAGTGCATGCCCACTTCTCGTTTATACTTATCATACCCAGTTCTTTATTCATAGACAAAATAGTACTAGACTTACTCAGGCTTTATGTCTGACTCTACTTTTCTTTCGTCTTCTTTCTTCTGTTTCCCCCCCAGGTCCTCAGGGAGGGAACACAGCAGCTTGACCTACCTCAACCTCCAGCTTGAAGAAGAGAAATGTATTGCTTGGACTTTCCTGTTTTGAACTATGGCTTTGGACAATCCACTATGGGGCTTTTGCAGTTTATCTATGTTTTATTTATGCTTCTTTAAATAATGTACTCAAGACAGATTATGAAAGTGTTATGTTATGTTTTTTTTTGGAAAGGATGTTGTTGTAACACGTATTTGACTTTATGAAATAAAGTTTGTTGTTCTTCCGCTGTTTACAAATATGTGTTCTTATATCTGTCTTGTATATCTGTGACTTGTACTTATAAACCTCCACCAAAATTAGGGCATTCCCTTTGAGAGTGACCCTAACGGAGGTGGGGTGTTTCACTTGGTATCAGAGCATAGGTTTACCAGATGAGATAAAAAGTTTGAAAATTTATTTTTCAAAAAGAAATTTAAAGAAGCATTTTTAAAAGATAAAATATTATTTTATTTTAAAAAGGCAAAGTACTCCCCCAAAAGCCATAGGTACTCTCTTCTATCCTTCGTTTTGAATCTATCCTTTCTGTTTCAGCATGTCTGGAGACCTTACTCCCCAGCTGCTGACGCTTTCACTCCTCCTCCTCCACGTGAACCAGCAAGCGGAAAAGTCCAAGAGTAGGAAGACGAATAATAGTCAAACAAGAAAGGATCGTAAAAGTAATAATAAGAAACGAGAAAAAAGGAAATGCAATTTTTGTGGTACGGAAGGGCACATAGCCAAGGATTGTAGAAAGAGGAAAAGAAAGCAAGGAGAATGTTTTCATTGTGGGGAGACTGGACACATCAGCATAGACTGCCCTGAGAAGACAGACTTTGAGAAGGGCGGGAAAGACAACAAGTCCCGAGAGAAGAGGAAGTGTAATTTCTGTGGCAAAGTGGGGCACTTAGTAAAGGACTGCCGGAAAAAGAAGGCCAAGGAGAATGGTGGGTGCTTTTCTTGCGGTCAGACAGGCCACAGGGCTAAGGACTGCCCAAAGAAACGAGGACAGGGGCAGGGGTCTGGATCCACTCCAGGGGCACAGGTTCATGTGCTGGAAGCGCCACCTTTGCAACAGCGAGGTACAAACACTTCTGTAGAAAGTGTAGTTTATCTTTATGATCACCCCGTTCGCACTTTATTTGATTCTGGCGCATCACACTCCTTTATCTCGTCTGCTTTAGTAGAATCTCTGCACCTAAAAACTAGTATGGTAGAGGACCCCTTAATTGTTTCAAACCCAATTGGGGGCCCAGCTCATTTGTCTATGATCTGTTTGGATTTGAAAATTTCTATTCTAAGTGTAGAATTTGAATGTAGTGCCTTTGTTTTGGGCTTTTCGGGGTATGGTTTGATTTTGGGTATGGATTGGCTATCCAGTAATGGGGCCATCCTTGATTGTGAGAAAAGGGTTGTTAGGCTCCTAACCCAGCTCGGTAATACTTTGGAAATTTCTTGTAATCCCTCGTATGCGGTTATGCTTAGTTATCTTGAGTCGCTAGATGCCTCTGTTGAAAATTTGCAATCAGTTAGAGTGGTCTGGGAATATCCGGATGTCTTCGAAGAGGTGAAGGGCTTGCCTCCGAAGCGGGAAATAGACTTCCGCATATATCTTGTAGATAATGCAAAGCCCGTTGCGTTGCCCGTTAGACACATGGCTCCACGAGAAAGAAAAGAGCTCAGTAAACAGATTAAAGAGCTTCTAGAGAAGGGGTTCATTAGGTGGAGCATTTCAGAATAGGGCACTCCAGGAGTGTTCGCCACTAAGGCTGAAGGTTCATTTCACTTATGCATGAGTTGTAAAGAATCACCTTAGTAAGTACATTTGGCAACATAGTTGGACTTAGGAAGGGACTCCCTTGTGACCTAAAAGGAGTCCATCATGCTTAGTTTCCTAGAATCATATGTGGTGGTTGGGTTGATTAATTCTTTGGGTGTCAGTCTGATGTTGATTTCGGTCTTCGGGGCTGATGCTTAGAGAGTTCTTCTCCTAATCAATATATATGTGGCATAGATTTCCAGTTTTGACATTGCCTAATGGGCACAAAATTTTTACTTGCTTCTATCATTCGACTATACCTTTAGGTAGGACCATTTCCTATCATTGAGAAAATTTGGAAAATGACCTATAGATTAGAGCTACCCGAGAAATTGGCCGGAGTCCACAACGTTTTTCACGTTTCACATCTCCGAAAATGTCTACATGAGTCTGCTGAAGTGGTAGAGCCAAATATCCTCGAAGAGGCCGAAGTGGAACGCGAAGCAACCATAAGAAAAGTTCCAACCCGCATACTAGGAACGGAAGTGAAGAAGCTACGCAACCGCGAAGTCAAACTCGTCAAAGTTCAGTGGAGCGACGCCGAGGGAGACGCGACTTGGGAAACTGAAGCTAGAATACGCACTGCTTACCCTTTTCTTTTCGAGGGTACGTCCTTGATCTTTCTTTTTCCTTAAGTTTCGCTTTTATCTATCTTTTTAGGAATATCTCCTCGACCTTATCTTTTAGATAGAAACCTTTTGGATGAAAACATGTAATTGAAACATGTTATGTATGATGGTTGCAAGTGGTTGCAAGTGATTGCTAGTAGTTGCTCGTGGCTGCATATACACACACAATCTAGGTTTTAGATCGGCTCAGTCACTTCATATTGCATATGCATATATGTTTGCACTCGTATATGGTTGAATTGTAATGTGTTGTCATATGGATGTTGCATTTGTATGAAAGATTGTGCACCCATGTAGAATCATGAATAGGAAAAATCTGCATACATAATGGATACATGGCACTTACATGATTCGCATTAAGGAGGTCAACTGAATCAGTAGACCGCCTGATTTTGCATTAGATAAGTTCATGAACACACACACTTCGCATATGATCATGAAGCATTAGAAGTCTTTTAAGGACAATGTATGCTCGTGTTTGATGGATGAGTAGATGGATGATTGAATGTTAGGATTTACATTCTTCCTAAACTTGAAGATTTCGGGGACGAAATCCTTTTAAGTGGGGGAGAATGTAACACCCCGGATTTTTCCGTTAACAGTAAATTAACAAATTAAAGTATAATTAAATTGTAACAGAAAAATTAAGGGAAACGGACATCACCATTGCGTTCGTCTCGGAATTCTGCTTGAGATAGAGTCCGAGTTTGCGCAAAACGGATAACGTATGAAGAAGATATCTTTAATTTAAATATTACAGCAAAACATGAAAAAAGAGAAGTAAGGAGAGGACAATAATTATTATTATTCTAAGACTTATTAACAAAAGCCTCTGTAGCTCAGTTGGTTAAGGCATTGGATTTGTAGCATAGAGGTCGGGGGTTCGAACCCCGGCAGCGACATAATTTTTATCTCTGTTTTAGAGAGGGCCAACTGAGCATGCAAATACATGTACGTATACAAATTCAAATTTTGAAAGGATAAGAACGTACATATAAGGAAATAAAGAAAATATATGTATATATATGAGAATATATATATATATATATGCAAAAATATATGTATACAATAGATAAAATTCAAATAGACTAAAACAGCTCAATTTAAAGTTTAATTTTTGAAAATCGAACCCAGTCCCTCCTGGCTGGCCTGGTCTGTGTTTAGTCGAATTTCTGTGGGTTGCTTTGTCATTAGGGCTAGGTGGCAAGTTTTAATTGGTCTCTCTATCTAATGAATGGCTATGATCTAACCTAGCAACATCAATGGTTCTAATCAATTCCTAACCTTTATATAAACAACCCTAGACTAAACCCTAATCTATTCATTCAAATTAAGAGCATAGCCGCCATGTTGCTGAGGAACGACTAAGAGTAGCCGCCATCTAGAGAGAGAGGATTAGGGAGAAAATTCTAAAGCCTAAAGCAATTCAAGCAACCTAAAGCTAATCAATTCAACAAGGGAATCATATCTCTTAATTAGAGAATTTGCCGCAACCATTGTAAGTAGAGTATTACTTTGGTATGAACAAATGATTGTGTAGATATGTATGCTTGAATTGTGGCAATGAAATTCGTATTTGTGCGATTTATATACTTTTGGATATTCTGAATTATGTCATTCAATTATAAAGAACTACATGCGGTAGTTCTATGCAAATATACGTTTGGAATATTGCGCAAATTATGTAGTCTATGTTGAAGCTACATGTATGTAGTTGATTGAAATTCATGCAAGTTTGGGGCTTTGTTATTATGCCATCATGATGTCTATTTTGTGCATAAATCATTTTGCAAGTAATTGAGACAAGTTTGGTTGTTATAGTTCATATGAAACTATGTTGGAATTTTGACACCATAATCCATGTATTAAGTCATGCTTTTGCAAAACTTATGAATATGGCTAGGCTATGAATGATATTGGGCATAATTGAAATTCATGATTAAGTCTATCTTGTTTAAAAGAATTATATGATGACATATGTGAGACATGGCTAAGTTAGACACAAAAATCCCTTTTTTTGCAAGTTAAAAGCAAACACCATGATTAGGAATATTTATGCATAAGTATACCATCGTTATGTGATTAAATTTAATTAAGTTGAACTATGCTTTTGTGTTAGTAACAAAGTATCCTCTTTGTAAACATGTAGAAACCTTATGAACATGACTTGTTTATATTTATGCCATGAACAAATTTAACTATACCTATGCCATGTTTATGCTAGAAGTATTTATGCCATGCTTATGTTTGACATTATGCCATGTTTATGCTAGAAGTATTTATGCCATGCTTATGTTTGACATTATGCCATGTTTATGCTAGAAGTATTTATGCCATGCTTATGTTTGACATTATGCCATGTTTATGCTAGAAGTATTTATGCCATGCTTATGTTTTGACATTATGCCATGTTTATGCTAGAAGTATTTATGCCATGCTTATGTTTGACATTATGCCATGTTTATGCTAGAAGTATTTATGCCATGCTTATGTTTGACATTATGCCATGTTTATGCTAGAAGTACTTATGCCATGTTTGACATTATGCCATGTTTATGCTAAAAGTATTTATGCCATGCTTATGTTTGACATTATGCCTAAGTAAAAATATAGGTTCATGGGTCAATAATGATATCTCAATTACAAGTTCACATGCTTTGATTCATGTCACCTATGTTACCACTATGCAAGTACACCAGTTTCTATTATGTATTTCCAACGTCATATGCAAGTTCATGCGCTCACCTTCCCCTCTTTGTGTATGTAATCACGCTTTAAGCCTCCCCTTTTCGCATGGCTAAATTGGGCTTTAAAAGGCTAAGCCCAATATATATAAACGGACGTGTAAAACGGGGGAAAATAATGTTGGGTTAAAATTACTAATGAATGAAAACTAAAGTAGAAGGGCCCAAATTCAAGTATGGGTTGGGCCCATGATTGGTGTAACCTTTACACCATTAACTTAATAATGGGCCGCAAATATTTACATATAAGAAATAAAGAAGAATGACAAGATATATAAATGTAGAAAATACGATATGTTTAACCCGAGGTTGGATTGAGTTGTGATGTAAACCTGCCCGGAACCGCCCGGCTGTCCAGTAGTCACAACAATACCTATCCAATGTGGGAGGTTAAACATGGAGCCCAATAAGGACCCGAGGTTAGACTGAGTTGTGGCGTAAGACTGCCCGGAACCAACCGGCAACAGGCAGCCACAGCAATACCTGTCTAATGTGAGAGGTTAGGGCCTTAATAAGACAATTAAGGCTGAATCAGGATTGTTAGGATTAAGTGGACTAAGACTTAATCAAAATGGAACATGCTAAACTAAACGGACTGGTGGGGTTAGGTTAGAAAACACTTAACCAACTTAGCATGTTGGCTAGAGATAGAAAACCTAGTAACGGGGGACCCTTTTCAGCAGTAACCCTAGAAGGTGTATCAGGATACCCTGAAACTAGGCAGGGTGGGGCACGATTACTGGGCTGATTGTAAGAGGTCAAATCGACGGCGGTGGTGTAGCAGTGTAGGTTCTAACGGTGTGCGGGCATGCACGCACTCCGGCGCAGAAAAATAAAGCACTGGACACCAGTAGCATACCTTTGCACTCTAAGGTTGTGTCGGGTTGCCACTATGGGACTTGATACACCCCATGGTGGGACCAGCATAGGTAACTACGACATCGGGGGCCGTAAGACACATGTAACTATGCGAGTAGGAGCCGATCATCATAGAATGGATCACATCACCCTGATTATGGGGTGCCAGTGGGAAACTAGTTTATATGGGTTCAGAGATTAACATGGGGTACGATAGTATATTCGACCCTAGACAACTTAACCAAGTTTATAGTGCATGCCCACTTCTCGTTTATACTTATCATACCCAGTTCTTTATTCATAGACAAAATAGTACTAGACTTACTCAGGCTTTATGTCTGACTCTACTTTTCTTTCGTCTTCTTTCTTCTGTTTCCCCCCCCCCCCAGGTCCTCAGGGAGGGAACACAGCAGCTTGACCTACCTCAACCTCCAGCTTGAAGAAGAGAAATGTATTGCTTGGACTTTCCTGTTTTGAACTATGGCTTTGGACAATCCACTATGGGGCTTTTGCAGTTTATCTATGTTTTATTTATGCTTCTTTAAATAATGTACTCAAGACAGATTATGAAAGTGTTATGTTATGTTTTTTTTTGGAAAGGATGTTGTTGTAACACGTATTTGACTTTATGAAATAAAGTTTGTTGTTCTTCCGCTGTTTACAAATATGTGTTCTTATATCTGTCTTGTATATCTGTGACTTGTACTTATAAACCTCCACCAAAATTAGGGCATTCCCTTTGAGAGTGACCCTAACGGAGGTGGGGTGTTTCAACATGTAAATATGGACTTAACCGGTACAAGATAAGACATGTAAATTATGACATGTAAGTATGGACTTAACCATAGCATGTGTAAGACATGGAGATTAAAATTAAAATGGTTAAGTGAGCATAGGTGGGAGGCTTGTGTCGGATGGGGGACCCGTTTCAACCATTAACCCGTTTGAGTATCTAATTGGGCCCGGTACTAGGCCGGGGTAGGGGTACGCTTACTGGACTTGAATGTAAGAGGTCAAAACGTGAATAGCGGTGGCAACGTGAGTCCAACGGGTTCATGTGCATGCATGGGTCCGGGATAGTAGGTAAGACGTTGTTGCATCGTGTAGGTATGGCCGTGCATTTTATGTTGGTATCGGGGTTTCCACTTTGGGGAGTGATACACCCCAATGTGGGGCTAGCCCGGGTGCCTACGGGGTTTAGGGAGCCGATCGAATGGGTAGGGTAAGGGTACCTTAGCGGTGGTAGGAGCAAGCCGGCACCCACGATAGCAGCTAGGTACAAGTAACTACCAAGTTTGTCATGTGGGTACAGTTAGTGGGAAGGGATCAACCTTTAGTAAATAGAGACTAATAGATGTGCGGTGTAATTAAGTAATGTGGTATAACTTAGCAAAAGTGCGGTGTAACGAAATACATGATGGTTGAGTTGGATAGTCCTTCGGTGCTAGTCTGATGCTGACTTCGGTCTTCGGGGTTAGTACTTGGAGGGTTGTTCCCTTAGCCAAGGTGTAGGATTGTCTTAGTACTTAGGAACAGAATCATATTGTCCATCCTTTTTATCTACCTTATCCAAGTTACATCCATATCATGATGCCTATTTATGTCTTGATCATTTACCTTACCTATTATTTGTTAAAATTACTGGACTCGCCAGACTTGCAAGGAGGGAATACTACAGCTTAGTGCCGATTTCTTTCAGTTGCTTTAAAAGAGTAGATGTATCGCTTTGGACTCTCCCCCTCAGGAGTGTTTCCATCTTTTTTCTTTCCTTTCTCCCCCCCTCAGGTTTGCAAGGAGGGAATACTACAGCTTAGTGCCAATTTCTTTCAGTTGCTTTAAAAGAGTAGATGTATCGCTTTGGACTCTCTCATCTTTATGGTTTTTCTTATGCTCAGTGGGATTTATGCATTTATGTTGTTTAAGTATTTGCTTCTTTATGTACTTTGAAGTTTTTGGAAAAGACAATTGATCCTGCTGTAATGGTTTTTGGAGACTACTTATGTAAGCTTGTTTTGAAGTTATGATGCTATGAAATAAGTTTTATCTTCCGCTATGTTTTATTTATTTATTCTTGTAATTTATCTGTTCTATACTACTATAACGCTTCATGACATTAATGCATTCCCTTTGTGAGTGACATTAATGGCCATGGGGTGTTACATATTGGCCATGCGTCATGCTTTCAATTCCTACACGACATGCTTTTGGTTCTTGCGCCATGCGACATGGTGTCAATAACTGGCAGCTCATGATATGGAAACTTATGCGAGATGGATTAGGATACTGGGATGCGACATGAATGGAAAATTTTAACGGCATAATTCATTGCTCTGGAAACTTGCGCCATGAAGGTCCATGAATCAATTTAGGCGGTGCCCTTGTCCATACAGCAGTATGCCTGCCGTTTTGTACTCATAGTCCTGTGTGGCATCTTTCCCATGTGTTGATAGTGAGGCTTCCCATGCTTTACCGTTGGCATAGTTCATGTCGTGTGTTGACGTTGAGTGGTCTAGACAACGATATGGTTAATGAATTAACATTACTGCAAACGCCATGAATTATGTGAATCAACTTCATATCGCAAATGCCACTTGGCATCATGTCGCTGGAGATATTTAATCACATATGTTGGGCGATATGATTCATGCAACCTTATACGTTTCAGTGTTAGGCTTTCTTTGCTCATATCTTCAAGTTAGAACGGTATGGAACCCGCGATTTGCTTGTGACGAAATGGCTAACGACTTGGAGCGAGTTTATACACGACTTGCTTTACCCACTCATGACATGTCTTTGCATGCTCTATAAAAATGGCCTGAGCACCCTAAACACTCCGCATACATGGAGTTATAAATTAGCACGACATGAGGAAAGGCATTTGTTTCTTCATGCTCTTGCCATGTCGGTTTGACAGCTTGCATATTTGAATATGCGGTCTTCACGTCTTGACCTTATGTCGTTGTAATGGCATGGCATCAGTTGCTCGCGGACGACCTGGCGCTTGTATATAAGCAAGGTGATATGAACACATACGGCATGCTTTAATGACTTGGCACCATGGCGTGCTGAACGAATTAAATCCATGTCGTGCTGAATGACTTGCCTGGTCTCGACGACTTGAATGAGTGTGACACGGACCAGGTCGTTTTAATGGCCTGACTGCTCGTCAAGGTTTCGTGTCACTGTTCGTACTTACTTCTTAATTCTGAACTGCGTTCTAAGAACGGGGTTAACACTTTTAAATTGATTTTAAAAGTTTACTAACCTTGTTTTAATCCAATAACATATAAAACCAATTTTGAATTCATTTTCAACTAATTTTCTCGAATCCAAATTCAGTATTTACTGAATTTGAAATTTGAATTAGTTTTTTCTATGTAAATTTCCTTTTAAACATATTTAAATCAATATTTTAAATTGAATAAAATAATGGGTCGTTACACTAACTCAACCAAACCCAAGCCAATGGCTCCAAGTACCTATACTTACTCAATTAAACCACATAAGTCTTAATATATGAATTTTAACAATCTTTCAATCCTTTTAGCGTGAATAAATCACATAATTTCCAACAATATTTTGCACTCAACCCATATTCTTTTCAGTTTGTTATAAAACCAATTTATTTACTTTCCATTGGTCCACACAATTTTATTTGCTTCAGTTTATATCAAATGACAACCCAATTAATATCATTTACTTATGAATCATTTCATAAATTCATTTGGCCAAGTTTCCATTCAATTGCAACCAAATTTTATCTCAATGGATTTCCACAGATTTTAGTTTCCATAAAATCCCTTCATTTTATTTAAATAAACATAAGTCAAATTTTAATCCATTTGATTTACTTTCATCATTTCAATCTATTTAACTCGCATAAATTATTTAAATACATAATTCAAATTCTAGGCTTTTATTTCAAATTCCTTTAAAATAATATAAAATATATATGCATATATTTAAACTCGTTTTCAAATTCAAAACATCTGAATTTCTAAAAATACCTTTTTTAAACAAATTTCCATTATAAATTATACAATGATAGCAATCCATCACTTAGAAACTCGAAAATGAATATTAATGATGCAATAGTCATCATTCAGAACTATTTTCTAGCGATTGAAGTGAGTTTTTATAACGTTTGGACAAATTACTGATCTGGATCATCGACACAAACACCATGTCGACTAACAAGCACCAAAAATTTACCGAATCATTAATAAAAAGAAGTTAGAGGGTGAGAAGTAGAAAGAAAAGTTAGAATAGAAGAAAACGAAGAACACAAAGACCACAGAAACAGACCAAACAAAAATCTTATAGCTAAATGAATAAAAAATATTATATAACATAATTTTTGAAATATAGCTCTGTAAGTTTGTATGCACCTACCATCGTTAGAGTACAACATATGTAGCATAGCGGAAATAAACTGTAGATATCAAACGCTGAAGACTCCAGCTCAAGGCTCCTTTAAGTATATCTAAAAAATCTCGACTACTTGACTGCCCATACGAATTTGGGTACCCAAGATTTTATGACAAAATAAAACAAAATATACTCTTGGTCAGTCATGGGACTGGTATAAGTAAACTCCAATCACTTGATTTACATTCAAAAATTCTTTTAAAAGAAAAGACAATCGTAAGACCGATCCAAACATAAACATTGATGGTTTTTACCTTACAATAACCCAAAATATTCTTTATATCAAAACTCTTCAGATGTTACAATACTTTCTAAATCAAATAAATATCAACCTAGCGGAATGCTTGCATCTCATGCTCCAATTACGTAATATATAATCAAAAACCACGGGCACTTATTGGGTAATGGATTTCCAACTATGACTAGGTATGTAATCACCTTCCGATAGTGTATCTGTGGAGAGGAATACACTAGGTTCAACAAGAACATCTTGCAACCCGGCCACACATAACCAACCACTCGTTCCGCTTGAGTGTACAAATGTATTATCACCAAGATTTTGATCAACAACTATTATCGAAAGAATACACCATCGATGGAATAAGAAGAAAATGAATTTTCGCTTGATCAGGTGATAATACACCCTAATGGGTGTAACCGATATAGCCATGTTACCTGCCCGATTTTTG
Source organism: Allium sativum (assembly GCA_030737875.1). Classification (NCBI taxonomy): domain Eukaryota; kingdom Viridiplantae; phylum Streptophyta; class Magnoliopsida; order Asparagales; family Amaryllidaceae; genus Allium; species Allium sativum. The sequence goes on along the minus strand of CM060909.1, from coordinate 250,202,559 downwards.
TCATTTTCCGGTTGATGAGGCCTGATGCTATGTCTTACTGTTATAACACTATAACATCAGGCACTTTGAATGCCAAATCGTCAGATCTATCAAATGACTAATCGACATCCTTAAATATACAATGTGTGTTAAGCTAAGAGAAGATTCCATCTCCGCCACCAACTATGGTACATTTGAATAAATTAATGTACGTGACCATATGGAAATACTCCATCAGAAATTTGTTTTATATACGTTGTCCTTGGACTGGACAAACCGAAGGCACCATCCCATTAAACCTTCTTAGGTAATTTCTACGTTGGATTAACAGAACCTCCCTTGTGCATTACTCCGTCTTCAATCATCTTCAACATAACTTGATTAGTAATGCAACAATCAGATCAAAGTAAATTTCAGATAATTAAATTCGATTCCGGTCTTGTAACAACCCACCTAGAATGGGCCTAAGTTTCTATTTAACTCATCTCACAAACGACCCTATTCTTATTTCTCTTTTCGCCTCTACATTATTGTTCCGATATGGTTAAATTCCAGAAAGGTTAGGAATTTCTCTTCTATTCCTCTAAGCTCTATTTTTCTTCTCTCTAATCTAGATCTATACAGATTTAATATTGATTCGAATTTAGTTTTATTTATGGATAGGATTCTAAAGGTTGATTCATATATATATATATATGTATGTATATGTGTGTGTATATATATATTAGATGACGGTTAAAAAATGGCAGCCTTCGCTGGAGACCCAAACCCCAGCAACTTAGAAAAATCCAATTTTTGGTGGAAAGACGTGAGGAAGAAGCAAGCTACCTGTGCTTCAACCATCTCTGTTGGTAGAACAACAGTGGCACAAGGAGGAGTGACCTCCAAAACGCACGTAGGAGATAAGAATATGAACTTTAAGACTGGAAATAGGAACTGGAACGATGTTCTTGCGGGTAATACATAGAATGAAGGTAAGGTTCAAAAATTTGCACCTGAAAAGTTGATGAAGGGAAGTTTGTGCCTTTAGATGACCTAATTTTCTCTGAAGCAAATAGCATGTGGACAAATTTGATCTATATCTATTTGATAGGCAAGAGGCCATATTATGTCCATCTAAATTCTTATATAAGAAGTGAGTGTAAACCGAAAGATAGTTGGAATGGTTTTGCAAGGGAAAATGGACTTTATTTGATAAAATTCACTGATGAAAAAGATTGTAACAAGGTGCTTGAAAGTGGTCCATAGTTTATGGAAATAAGTTGGTTTTCATTAAAAGATGGGAACCAAACATCAAACTGGAGAGAGACTTGCTCGAAACGCGTCCAGTTTGGATTCGGTTAAACAATCTGGATCTCTCTCTTTGGATTGTGAGAGGAATCAAGAAGATAGCGAGCTTGGTTGGTAATCCCCTTACCATGGACGAATGCACAAAAAAATGTAAAGTGAGTCAAATATGCTAGAGTACTTGTTGAAATCAAAGCAGATAGCAATATCAAAAAACAAGTCAGAGCCAAAGACAAGCAAGGTAATATTTACTACCAAAATATTGAGTATGAGAATTTACACCACACCCCGCCCCCCTTTCCAGAACTTGCAAGTGCTTTGGCCATTCCAATAGCTAGTGTTCCACCACTTTTCAACAAGTATGGAAAGTGAAAAACCCTGTAGAAAGTATTACAGAGGTTGAGCAACTCAACAAAATAGCATGCATTAACACAACGCTTGAACCCAGCCTAGTTACTAGTGTAATTAATACACTACTATGTACAAAAACAAAAAGTTCAGAAACTAGCAGTGAGACGCAGCAGAGCCCTCTGATTTTGCCTGTGGTGGTGGAACAGGTGCATGAAGCCCAATATGAGATGTAGAAGACAGTGGAAGCTCAGGCAGAAAACCCCGATGTTGACTCCAATCCACTGGACCTAGTTCTTGAAATGGTAGCAGAACTGGAAAAAAATTAGAAATTGATCTCAGTGTAAATGAGGAAGACAATACTATAAAAAGTGGTAACTTCACCAAAAACAATGAGAAATATGATGATCAGTTCAAAATAGAGGGAAAGAAAAACAAAAACTTATCTGCACAGTTGGTGTATCCTAAGAATTTGAGGAGTAACTCCCTCAAAAATAAATGTAAGTAGTAAGCTGGAATATGAGAGGTCAAAATAACGAAACTCGAACTTTAGACCTCTATAATCTTAGAAGGAATTTAGATCCTTGTATTATGGGTATTCTAGAAAGTAAAACGAATGATGAAAGCATTAAATACTTTGATGAGCAACTGGGTACATAATGGTTGTTACTTCACAACAATGATTCTGGTGCCAGAGGTAGAATTATTTTGGCTTGGGCTAAAGCAGTCTAAGATATGACAGTGGTGGACAAAGATGAACAACAAATGACATTATATGCAAGAAACATTGGCAGGTTAGTTATGTGCATTACCACAGTTTACACAAGTAATCTTGCTAGCCAACGTGTGTCTCTATGGGAGAAAATCAAACATTTATCAAAGAACATCAATGAACCATGGCTTATTATGTGGGATTTTAATGCACTGCTTAATGATGATAAAAAACAAACTGGTCTTACCTTGAGACCAATGCATCTGCCAGAGTTTAACAACTATTTGGTAGCTACTGGACTGATCGAATCGATCCATAAGGGCCTGCAATTTACAGGGAAAGCGGCGAAGTAAGGAAAATTATGTGTAAATTAGACAAAGCTCTAATCAATATGCAATGCATTGGGAAGTTTTCGGATATCAAAGTCGACATTTCGCCAAACTCTACCAGTGACCATTACCCTCTACATATTATTCTCAAAGAAGTGGATAAAGCAGCAAAAGGTAAGCCTGTTAGATACTCAAACTGATGGCATCTGATTGAAGGCTACCAAAATGCAGTGAAAACTGAGGACCGAAACAAATCCGTAGGTATCCATTTATTTCAATTGGTTAAATATTTTAAAAGAGCCAAAGATAGGCTAAAAAAGTGGAACAAAATCAAGCCAAAAGAACAAGACAAGTTACTCATGCTTGAGAAATAAATGAGGAACTGTTGTAGAAGATAGATGAGAGATATATTTTAGATGAACCATGGAAACTCTACTATGATGTACAAGCCAAATTGAAAAAATGCTTGCATGTAAAAGCAATTGAACTAAAACAGAAGGCTAAAGAGAAATGACTAACTGAAGGGGATGAATGCACCAAAAAAATTTACACTAAAATGTCAGTTAGGAAGAACTCAAATTACAACATGAAAATTTATGATCAGGATGGAAACCTGTGTGTGGGTATAGATAATTTGAAGCAGATGCACTATACTACTTCCATGACTTATATAATGGACCTACGACAGAAGACTTACCCCATATCAATACCCGTAAATTGGTTAATGCCAGTTGAAGGAGACTGCTGCTGAGCAGAGTCTGTGAGTGTGAAATTTGGTATGCTCTTCTTTCCATCCATGTTCTCGTCGCCTGGTCCTGATGGGATGGGATCTGAATTCTTCAAAGTCCATTGGCATGATCTGAAAGAAAAATTCACATTGTCAATTCAAGAAATGTTCAATTCTAGTTTGTTTTTGAAAGAAATTACTCATACTTTTATATGCCTTATTCCCAAATGTGATAAACCTACAAGTGTTGCAGATTATAGGCCAACAGCATGTTGCAACGTCTTCTACAAACTTATCAGCAAGGTTTTTTTGCAATAGGCTAAAAATGGTTCTTCCTGATCTCATTGTTCAATGTCAAAGCATGCTCATAAAAGGCAGGACAATTTCAGAGAACTCGTTACTAGCACATGAGTTGATCAGGAGCTTTAACAAGAAGGGGGAAAATCGAATGTGTTTGAAGGTTGACTTACATAAAGCATATGATAAGATTAATAGACATTTCATTATGCGTATGCTCAGATGTATGGAGTTCCTAGAAAAAACTGCTGATCTTGTAAAGGAATGCATCTCTACACCTACTTTTTCTATATTAATTAATGGTGTGCCTAAAGGATTTATTAGCAGCAATTGGGGATCAGACAAGGTGATCCTCTCTCAACTTACCTTTTTGCAGTGGCAATGGAGTACTTTACACTTCAAATGGAAGTTGCATGTCACTAGAAATGGATACAAACTATTCATGATATACAGCCTAGCATCAGCCACCTGTTATATGCAGATGATCTGCTAATATGCCTCAAAGCAAATGAGGATGCTGCAGGACATGTTAAAGACATTTTTGGCAACATAGAGACATGCTATGGATTAAAAGTTAATGAGAAAAAAACAAAGTGCTACTTTAACAAAACAAGCAGAAACAAGAAAAGAGTTATAGAGGTGTTAAATGTTAAAGAAGGGGAACTTCCAGTTAAATATTTGGGAGTGCCACTGACATCCAATAAAATCACTGACAAGGAATGCACTGGTTTAATCACAAGCATAAGAGACAAACTCTATGGCTAGAGTTCAAGGCTCCTCTCCTTTGTAGGGCGTATTGAACTAGTTCACACAGTTATACAGGTAAAAGTTAACTTTTGGCTTCAAACGTTTAACTACTAGATGAGTCGATTGAAAATATTGAGAAAGTCTGTGCAGTTTTAATTAGAGAGGTGGTCTACATAAACTTAAGTTTGAAGAACTATAACGACCCAAAGAGGAAAGAGGAGCGGGTTTACGAAATATCAAAGTTATGAGAGATGCTTTTACCCTATAACAAATCTGGAAAATCATCGATAACTCGGGTTTATGGGCTAGATGGATGAATAATAGGTATGGTAGAGATAACTACTGTGTCATGAAGGGGGATAACAATGCATCAGCAACGTGGAAAGCTATTCTGCGAGTTATAAATACTCTAGCTAAACATTGCAGAAAGGAAATTGCCAAAGGGAATGACAGTGGTTTATGGAAAGACCCCTAGCTAGAAGGTAAATCACTCATTGAAACACACGGATGGGATACATAATCTGCATTTGGATGTCTAAATATAAAGATGTGAATGTTGCATGTAACCCAGAGGAAAGAGGAATAATTGAGAGAATGCAAATATGTGAGAATCGTGGCTATTACATCTGGATATGGATGGGAAATTACTTTAACGTAAAATAGACATGGAATGACATTCGGTTTAAGCATGCTAACAAGTCTTGGAGAAAAATTATTTGGTGTAAACGAAATGTACCTAAAATGGCTTGCTGTGCTTACAAGGCTGTTATGGGTCATCTTCGGATGAAGGAAAGATTATCTCTTTTACAGCTACTGTTTGGAGTCATGGAATGAGGGGAACAACCGCATACACCAGAACAAAGCAAAGTCTATGGAGTTCATCAAATTCGCAATTAAAGATCTAAGCTAGGTGATGCAGAGGAAGAGAAAGGAGCTTACCTAAGGAACGAAACTTGCAACAAGCGAAAGTCAAGTCGTGGATCAGTCGCTACTACTGGTTCAGCACCGAGAAATAAGCAAGAGTTACTTCACCTTTTAGTCGCCATAGTTGTCGAAGATGAAGAAGAGGGTTTTTGGATTTGAGCATTGCTTTGCTTGTTTAATTATTCTTTGATTTTGCGTAGATGTAAAGTTTTGTGTTGTCGGTTAGTGGAAGTATCCAAATCGAATTTGAAATTTAACAAGGCTTGGGCCTTTGTTTTTTTCCTTTGGGCTGCAATGCCCAAAAATAAAAATTTAAACCCATTTTCAATATATATATATATATATATTATAAGGATTGGAGCACATTTATCACGAAGGCTGAATCCAGATCTAAATCTACAACAAAAATTCAATTGTTCTTTCTTTCAAATCTGTGAGTCGAAATAATAATTTTTTTGGCGCATTCTACATTTTATTGATTTTTATATTGACTAGTGTGCCTAAGGAGATTTGGATTCACGATAACATCAAATTGTAAAATACACCAAATCTCCTATTTTATATATGTTTCGCAAACTTGTCAATAAATGTTTGGGTTATGGATGAAGAACATTTTGGGTGATTTACTTTTGTTAAATTTGATTTATCTCTTTTTAATTATAAGTGTTGTAATGTAAAAAGGTTCGGATTTGATTTATTTTTATTACTTGAATGGGTTTGGATTTCCATTCTAAATGGTTAACAATAACGTATTTATATTTGAAACAAATCAAATGCCAATGTTTTTATGTACAACATAGATAAAGGAAAATTGGATTAAATAGAGGTCTATGTATATATGTTTGTATAATCGTGTCAATATATATGTATGTATGTACATATGTATGTATGTATGTACATATGTATATATTGTTGTATGAAATTTACACCTTTTTCTTAGTTCATTACCTGAAGTGTTCTAACAAACCCAGGATGCAAGTTTTGATAGTGAAGTTGTTAATTTTCCTGTTACTGCTATCATTAACTATGTCAATATGCAATGTATTTAGTGGTTTGATGTAGGAATTAACTTGTATGCCTTTAATGTAGACCAAATTGATAATTTACATCATTAAAACGTTTCTTCATTCAAATGGAAATTAGCGGTTATCATACGTATTAAATATTATATTTGTATCGCATAATCAACATAATTCAACGTAATAGTGACGTAATAAATATGTTAGAATAAGGTTATAAATTTGAAATTTCCCCATGTAAATTATTGTTTGTGTGTGCGTATAAAATGGCTTATTTATATAATAAATAATGACACACAAACATGAGGTTAGTCAGCATTTGCTGTAGAAGTCTGCGCGGAACCAACTGACAAATTCAATGACCACAAGTGGGTTCAACTGTGAGAGGTCTGGGTTCCATGGGCCATTTAGTTTAGCATGCTATGACACGAGGTTAAGCCCACTAGTAGTAGAAGTCTGCTCGGAACCGCCCGACATATCCAGCATCTACAGGTAGACGGTTTAATGTGAGAGGTCTAGTGTACAAATATACCTATTATGTGTGTAAATAGGTACGCTTACTACTCCTTGAGAAGGTCTTAACTGACCGAGTTACTTCTTATCTAGTTTGATTCTTAAGTGGTTAGAACTAGGACAATTTCGAAGGTTTATTCCTTGGATTTGGACCAAAAGATATGAGACCCTCCCTTTTAGATTCGAAGTAGGTCTATGGGTCATCCTTCTCTAAAAGCGGTTTAGTCATGGCAAAAACGGAGTAGGGTAGTTTATCGGAATGTCCATTTCGTTTAGGAACTTTGTGAGGGCCTACCTAGGGATAGAGTTGGTATACATTGGACATAGCATGCTATTTATTTCACCAACCGTCCAAGGGAAGTCTTAAGAGGAATAGTGTTCTACCATAATTTCAGTTAAGTAGTAACATAAGGCGTTCGACGAAGGGGTCTTAAGTGGCTATATGCGGGCCTACCCTAAACCGATACTAAGCAATGAGATACTACTTCTCATATTACTTGTGAGAATATATAATTAAGAACTTTGACGTACTAGGAAGGGGTCTTAAGTGGCTAGGATCCGCCTTAGGGTTTTAAGAGATCATGAGAATCCACCTTCAATAAATAAGTTAGAATGGGCTTTAAAGTGATCGAGAATGTCCACCTCGTTCGGTCTTCACCCTAAATGCATTAATAGAGGTCTTAAGTGAATTATTCAGATATCCACTTCATTGATTAAAATATTTTTTTGTATGTGTATATATATGTGTTTTATAGAAATACCTTGACATATATAACCTACCAAATCTAGGGTATAGTCTTTAAGAAAATATTGCTTTTAGTCATATAGGACTTTATGTTCTGACACCTCTCCTTAACATATCCAACATGTTAATAGGTGGGGTAGCAACTCGATGGAAGATACTTTTGAGATGGTGCCTAACGATTGAGTATCCATAGCTATTAGACGTTATAGATATTATTATATTAGGATAATGATGCTAATGTACCTATTATTGCATGAGACTCGTTGCAATTAATATTTATGATTGTTTTTAAACTAAAGATGCATCTATTCTAAGTTATTATATTTTATCCCTTCCGTTGTGTGAGATTCTTCTTTCGCTTTAATATGCTCTGTAATACCATTTCCTTATAAGAACCAACACTCTATTTAGAATGGATCTAAGTTTCTATTGGTCTTTTTGGATCAAAATCTAGGCCCATTCCAAGCAGGTTGTTGCAGGTCTCTTCGAAATGAACAATGAATTTGGTCAAAACTTAGATAGTTGGTTATTTAACTATCAAAGAAAACATCCATGCAAACAATGATACAATATCCAACTAGAAATACTATGGGTTAAGCATCAAGCAACACTAATCCCTTTTTAAAATTAATATCTGATTAATTTATTCATTTACTAATTTCTCATTTTTCCGTTTTCCATATCTTTCCTGTAGATATTCTCAAAACTCGTTTGGCCCCTCATGATTCTAGTAAGACATTTTCATATATCACAAATTATATATTTTCTATATTCCAGAAAATATCTCTTATCACAGCTGGAAAACTTTCCATATATTCACATTTCTTATTTTCTATATTTAGAAAACATCTCTGATTATATTTGGAAAACGTTTCCAAGACTCATTTACTTGGATTTAAATGAATTTCGTATAAAATACTTCTACGACAACTCAAAACAATAATATGCAACAACTGCCGGTATCTCTAACGAATCCTCGCTACCCAACCTTAACCATTTCTTAGTCAACAATGAAGTCAATCAAATTGGTGTGTAATTACCACTCAAACCTTAACAGAATAACATCCTTAGCTTCAAAATGGAAAAAGTCCACAACTTTGAACATCAAATAACATTGCTCGCATAATTCTCGGATTCAATTTAAGAATCCACTTCTTTTTCAGAAATCATTGATTATAACAATAATGTTATAATCCATGCTTCGAGATATAAAATCTTAAAATATAACTTTTATTAATCAATTTGAATTAATAATTATTAGATAAATAAATGAATAATTAATTTATATTTATTAAAAGGAAAAGTAAATTGTACTTTCTGGAATTCGATATATTCGAATTTCTATGTATAACTCTCTTTTGAATAATTTCTATTTGGTTAACATTCCAAACTTCGGAATAAATTTACCGTTCCAGGTCAACTCAATTTCCCCGTTCACTATAAATGAACCTTTGAATTTATCACTTCTAAACCCTTACCAATTTCCTTTATAACCATTCCAATCTACCAAACATTTTCTTTAAAACATTATCCACTTTAAGATGTGAATATTATTCCTTCATAGAAACATGGACTCGTTTTATCAATCTATTCTTTTTTTTGCAAGGCTTACGGGGTTGAGTTTGCCCCTACCATTTTTATTAAAGAACCGGAGAAAATAAAAGAAAATACAACACACAGAAGATAACATAGAAACATGGTTCTTTAAACACAATAATACAAAAACAACAAAGAGACACTATTACATTAGGCTTTACAAAATTTCAGGGTCAAAAGTGAAGCCTAGCTGCCATATATCTTCTCTGATTTCCATCCTCAAGCTTCTCCTTAACTGTTCATTTATTTTCACATTACGACCATTAAACACCTTTGCGTTTCTTTCTCTCCATAAAATGTACAAGAATTTTTTATGCACGAAATTTATAAGTCTTCCTTTCAAACTTTTCCTACTGGACTAATTGAGTAATATGTTCCATTGAGTGTTCGCATTTTGATTGGCATTAATTCTACCAATAGTGGTTATAATTTCTTGCCATAACGGGAAAATACACTAGCACTGAAAGAATAAATGCACAATAGTTTCATTACCAGTATTGCAAAACACACAAGCATCCTCACTTAAAACTCCTCTTTGATTTAGCTTATCCTTAGTAAAGATAGATTTTTTTTAATGACTTTCCACATCAGAAGATTTCACATGCATGGTTGTCACGAGACCAAATTTTCCTACTTCATGAACAAACCAGCATGTCATGTATCCCTGTGATTTTTTCATACGTTGTCTTAATTTGATACTTATTTCCTCTGTCACACCAAGCAGTCCTATTAGCCCTAACAGCAGCAAGCTTCTTGTTTCTCATTTTATCCCTCAGTTAATTGGTTGTATTAACAGAGGAATGCAGCAAACAAATTTTCCTTTCGATAACATAATCAGTAACCTTGGCATTACGATTAATACCAGAATAAATAATCTCAAGAAGCGAGTATTGTCAAGAAAGAATTTGACCAGTGTAACACCCCGTATTTTATGAGAATATTAAAATAACAAATTAAAGAATAATTTATTTGAAAAAGAAGAATGAAAAATGAATGACGTTTAGCATTGTTCTAAGGTTTGTAAGCAAAAGACTTTTAGTAGCTCATTTGGTTAGAACATGTGACTTGCATAAAAGAGGTACAGAGTTCGATCCCCGCCAGCGCCATATTTTTGTTTTAGGGGAATGGCTAAAAAGTGGCTTAGTGTGAACGCAGTTCAAAAAAAGGTTTAGTGTGAAAATGGTTACTTATGAAGAAGTTATTAAGCCATGAAGTTTGTATGCATATGATATATATATATATATAAATTAAATAAATAAATATTCAAAAAAAGTTCAAAACAGCGAATCGAGAGGGGGAATAGCCGAACCACACCATTTTTGGAGTCGACCGAGCCCCGCTTGGTCGACTAGAGGTCAATCTAGGGTGTTTGGCTGCCAACCCGTGGCCCAATTCGCCCTAAGGGCTGAGATGGCATCTGAGTGGTCCAGAGCAGTTCTAGGGTTAATCCTAAGGCCTAAATAACTTCCTACACCTATATATACACCCTAAGACCTAACCCTAATTCATAAATATTATCTACGACACCATTATGCTGTCAAATTCTCTCTTAAACCCTAGCCGCCGCCTCTAAATCAAATCTCAAGTGTTCAACATCAACTCAAATTAAAAATTAGAGCTTCTACAACAATTCAAGAAGATAAATCAGCAACACTGCAAGGTTTCTACACCAATTTCGGTGCATAATTCTATTCTTTAACCACGAAAGGTGAGTACGGTGATTTTCACAATATAATGGGATTAAAAGTAACATAATGAAGCTGTAAAGAGGATTCATATATATGTATGTAATTTAAATCTCATCCAAGTCTTCACCTTTTTGATTCATGTCATCATATGCCTATGTTTCTATGTAAAGTTCATACCTTTATCAGTTTATTCATGATGAATTTGTCATTATGCCTCTATGCCAGTTTACATGCCCCTTTATTTCATGATGTTGTGTTAATTCCAATTTTCTGTGATTTGATTCTCTCTTCTTATCCCTATTCCTTTTATTTTGGATCTAGGCTACCTTTGAGCCTATGTTAAAAATAAGCGCGAATGCAAATACGTGGGAACGATGGGAATATGTGAAATATGGGAAAATGGATATTATTGGATATTTTGGATAATTGGATAATATGTGAAATTGGCATATTTGGGTATAAATTCCATGGAATTGATGAAAATGCCTATAATTGTAAATTTGTAATTGAGGCTAATTAATATGTAATTAGTGACTATTTGAAATAGAAAATATTATAAACATGATTATATGTTTAATTGGATATACATGACATGAAAATCGGGTATGGGTGAAATACGATTATTAATAAATCTTTGACACGAGGTTACGCACAATTGTGGCTTAAGACTGCCCGGAACCGCCCGACAAATCCAGCTGCCACAATTGGGTGTCTAATGTGAGAGGTCAAATGAATGGATTGTAGGCACAATGGTTAATGACACGAGGTTAGACCCGGTTTGTGGCGTAAGACTGCCCGGAACCCCCCGGTAAATCTAGCGGCCATAAAGCGTTCGGTCTAATGTGGGAGGTCATGCACCATTTGTTATAAGGAATGAATTAAGGAATACTAACCATAATAAGACATGGGTATGGTTAGAGGGTTAAGTGGGGTGACATGTAAATTATGACACGTAAATATGGACTTAACCGATATAAGATAAGACATGTAAATTATGACATGTAAGTATGGACTTAACCATAGCATGTGTAAGACATGGACATTTAAATTAAAATGTTTAAGTGGCAGAAAAACCTAGTGGGGACCAAGCATAGGTGGGAGGCTTTTGTCGGATGAGGGACACGTTTCAACCAGTAACCCGTTTGAGTATTTAATTGGGCCCGGTACTAGGCCAGGGTTGGGGCACGCTTACTGGACTTGTATGTAAGAGGTCAGAACGTGAATAGCGGTGGCAACGCGAGTCCAACTGGTTCATGTGCGTGCATGAGTCCGAGCTGTTAGGTAAGACGTTGCATCGTGTAGGTATGTCCGTGCATTTTATGTTGGTATCGGGGTTGCCACTTTGGGGAGTGATACACCCACTGTGAGGCCAGCACGGGTGCCTACGAGGTTTAGGTGGCCGATCGAATGGGTAGACTAAGTGTACCTTAGGGGTGGTAGGAGCAAGCCGGCACCTACGATAGGAGCTAGATATAAGTAACTACCAAGTTTGTCATGTGAGTACAATTAGTGGGAAGGGATCAACCTCTAGTAAAAAGAGACTAGTAGACATGCGGTGTAATTAAGTAATGTGGTGTAACTTAGCAAAATTATGGTGTAATGAAATACATGTTGGTTGAGTTGGATAGTCCTTTGGGTGCTAGTCTGATGTTGACTTCGGTCTTCAGGGTTAGTACTTAGAGGGTTGTTCGCTTAGCCAAGGTGTAGGATTGTCTTAGTATTTAGGAACGAAATCATCTTGTCCATCCTTTTTATCTACCTTATCTAAGTTACAGCCATATCATGATGCCTATTTATGTCTTGATCATTTACCTTACCTATTATTTGTTAAAATTACTGGACTCGCCAGACTTTTTGTCTGACCCGTTTGTTTCCATCTCTTTTCTTTCCTTTCCCTCCGCCCTCAGGTTTGCAAGGAGGGAATACTACAGCTTAGTGCTGATTTCTTTCAGTTGCCTGAAAGAGTAGAAGTATCGCTTTGGACTGTCTCATCTTTATGGCTTGGCTTATGCTCAGTGGGGATTTATGCATTTATGTTATTCAAGTATTTGCTTCTTTATGTACTTTGATGTTTTTGGAAAAGACTATTGATCATGTTGTAATGGTTTTGGAAACTACTTATGTAAGCTTGTTTTGAGTTATGATGCTATGAAATAAGTTTTATCTTCCGTTGTGTTGTTTTATTTATTTATTCTTGTAATTTATCTGTTCTATACAACAATGACGCTCCATGGGCATTGATGCATTCCCTTTGTGAGTGACATTAATAGACATGGGGTGTTACACGTGGTATCAGAGCTATGGTTACAAGAACAGATAAAAAGTTTTGTAAATGTTTTCAAAAGTATTATTTTCAAAGAAAGTATTTTCAAAAACTTGTTTTAAAGAAGATATTTTCAAGGAAATTTTACTTTAAAAAGCATAATCCCCGCAAGCCATACATCTCTCTTTCGCTTCGCTTGTTTTGAAACTCTTTATTTTTCTTTTCAGCATGCCTGAAGCATCTGAGATACCAAAGGGTGTTCATGTACCCAGTTGGTTTCGTCAATATCTTGAGGCTAGGGCCGCTGCCGCGGGTCTGGCCAACGTTCCTCCTCCTCCTCCTCCAGCTCCAATCATTCCTCCGCGTGGAGATGCTTCCTCCAATATATGTAAAGACTTTCGATTGATGGGTGGAAAACCTTTTAGTGGGTCTGAAACGTTCGTTGAAGCTAGAAATTGGTTGAAATAAGTGGAGGATCTATTTGGCATTTTCGATTTGGACGATTGTAAGAAGGTCCAATTGGCTGCTTGGTTGATGAAGGACGAAGCTTCGTTTTGGTGGGAGGTTACAAATGGAGAGCGTGTTGTGGAGACGTGGGCAGATTTTAGGAGAAGGTTTGAGTTGAAATTCCTTTCTCAAGCTGAGGAGAGTATGTACATGGAGAGGTTCTTGACATTGAAGCAGAAAAACTTGACCGTGAGGGAGTATGTGACTGAATTTAAGAAGTTGGCAAGATTTGGGCTAGAGTTGGTTAATACGCCTCACAAGAAGGCCTTGAGGTTTGCAAAGGCCCTAAATGAACTGCTTCACAGTTTGGCTATGTCCCACATTTCAATGGGGGCTACGTATGAAAAGTTTGTTGATATGGCATACATGCATGAAGAAGAGAAGGGTGTAAGTACTTTTAGGCCGCAAGAAAAGAAGAAGGATCCAAAGAAAGCCCAACAACAAAAGAAAGGTGGTAAAGAAAAGAGGAAGTGTCACGACTGTGGGATACCCGACGATTTTAAGAAAGACTGTATAAAGAAGAAGAAGTTCGCTTGTTATCAATGTGGTGATCCTGGTCATGCTGTCATGGACTGTCCTAAGAAGCAAGGGCAGAGGGTAGGTTCTACTTCGGGAGGGCAGGTTCATGCTCTCATGGCTCCGGGGAAGGAAGAAGGTAGAATTTTTTTTATCGAAAGTTTGATTTTCTTGTTTGATCATCCTATCCATACTTTATTCGATTCTGGCGCATCACATTCATTTATCTCTACATCATTAGTTGAAACACTGCACTTAAATACTAGTCTCGTTGTGGATCCCATTATAGTCTCAAGTCCTATTGGTCGGTTTGCTCATTTATCCATGGTTTCTAGGGATTTGAGATTGTCTATCTTAGGCGTTGGTTTTGAATGTAATGCTTTGTGCTTGGTTTCATGGGCTATGGGTTGATTCTAGGGATGGATTGGCTAGCCAGACATGGTGCCATCCTAGATTGCGAACGAAGGGTAGTAAAATTGTTGACTCGTAGTGGAAAGACCCTTGATATTTCTTGTGACCCTAGAGGATCGGTGATGCTTAGTTATCTTGAGTCACTTGACGCATCTAATGATGATTTACATTCTGTTCGTATAGTCCGTGAGTATGTTGATGTCTTCGATGAGGTGAGGGGTCTACCCCCAAAACGTGAGATAGACTTTCGTATTTATCTTGCAGACAATGCACAACCCATATCTCTTCCAGTACACCACATGGCTCCTCGTGAGAGGAGGGAACTCAGTAAGCAAGTAGGGGAGTTGCTTGAGAAGGGGTTCATAAGACGTAGTATACCGGAGTAGGGTGCTCCAGTATTATTTGCCACGAAGGCGGATGGGTCCCTTAGACTTTGTGTGGACTATAGCGAACTTAATAAGCTTATTAAGAAGAATAGGCACCCACTGCCGAGGATTGACGATCTCTTTGATCAATTAGTTGGCGCCTCAGTATTTTTGCAATTGGACTTAGCCACTGGTTTCCATCAGTTGAGAGTGGCCGAGGATAGCATAGACAAGACTGCCTTTAGGACTCCGACGGTTTCTATGAGTGTCTTGTAATGCCCTTCGGTTTGACAAACACCCCCGCACACTTTGTTGACTTGATGAGTAGGGTGTTTAGGGAGTTCCTTAATAAATTTGTGGTGGTCTTTGTAGATGACATCTTGATCTTTTCTAAGAGCGAGGAAGAGCATGCTCTACATCTTAGGGAAGTGTTGGAGATCCTTCGAGCACATGACCTTAAAGCTAAATTTTTGAAATGTCACTTTTGGAGGAAGGAAGTGCGATTCTTAAGGCATGTGGTTTCCAAAGAAGGGATAGCTGTGGATCCCGCGAAGGTGGTGGCCATCCAAGACTGGAAGGTCCCTAAAAATGCTACCGAGGTGAGGAGTTTCTTAGGGTTGACAGGATACTATAGAAAGTTTATGAGGGACTTCGCAAAGATATCAGCCCCATTGACACGCTTGACGAAGAAGAAGCTAATTTTCACGTGGGACGTAGATTGTGATGATGCATTCCAACATTTAAAAAGAGCTTTGACCACAGCCCCAGTATTAGTGTTGCCGGATAGGAGTAAGCAATTTACCATTTATACTGATGCTTGTAGGACAGGACTAGGCGCAGTCTTAATGCAAGAGGGGAGGGTAATATCCTATGGAGGAAGGCAGTTGAGAATGCATGAGAAAAATTACCCTACACATGACCTAGAGTTGGCCTCTATTGTTTTCGCATGCTTAAGTCTTGGCGCCATTATCTTCTTGGCGAGAAATTCGAATTGTTTACATACCACAAATCGCTAAAATACTTGTTCTCTCAGAAGGACTTGAACTTAAGGCAGCAAAGGTGGATGGAATTCTTAGCGTCCTACGATTTCGAGATAGCATGTACCCCTAACAAGGGTAACGTGGTGGCAGACACCTTAAGTAGGAAAAGGTTGTCCTTGAGTCCATTATTTGTTGAGTGGCGAAGCTTAGAGTTTATCTCTACGTTTGACTTTAGACCTTCCATTGACTTTGCACCTGGTCTGCTAGCATCCGTAGGGGTCAGACCTACGCTTTTAGGACGGATTGGTGAGGCACAGCGAGATGACCCACAGTTGGTTGAGTTAGTAGAGAAGCTCATAAGGGGGGAGTCATCGAGCCATCTCAGTAGGTATACCCTAGATGATAAGGGTTGGTTACGTAGGGACGGTAGACTTTGTGTACCACGAGACGAGACCTCAAGGAAGACCATTCTTGATGATGCACATCGTTCGAAGATGACAATTCATCCCGGCAGGGACAAGATGCACATGGACATGAGACGAGTTTACTTTTGGGTCGGTAGTAAGAGGGATGTGGCTGAGTTTGTCGCTAGATGATTGGTGTGCCAACAAGTAAAAGCAGAGAAAAAGAAGCCTGGTGGGTTGCTTTACCCATTGGAGGTCCCACAATGGAAGTAGGAGAGTGTCTCGATGGACTTTATTGATGGGTTACCAAGATAGAGGAAGGGTAATACGGGGATTTGGATCGTGGGAGACAGACTTACTAAGAGCGCCCATTTCATTCCCGTGAAGAGTAAGAAGACTTCTCCATGGTTAGCCTTTGTATACATTCGAGAGATAGTTCGTATGCATAGTGTTCCTTCCAGCATAGTGAGCGATCGCGATCCTATCTTTACTAGCGAGTTTTGGAAGAGCTTGCTTATAGAGGTGGAAATAGAGCATGATGCGACGATTCGACGAGCTCCTACATGCATTCTTGGGTCGGAGATTAAAAAGTTGAGGAATTGAGAGGTCAAGCTAGTCAAAGTGCAATTGGGAGATGATGAAAGCGACGCTACTTGGGAGATGGAAGAGAAGATGCGTTCATTGTACCCTTTTCTTTTCGAGGGTATGTCTTTTAATTTCTCCTTTATCGCTTATCTTGTACTTGTTCTATCTTTAGTATGCCCTCTAACTAGTATCTTTTACCTTTAGATAGGGTAGTCCTATGGTTGAAACATGTGTTTGAGACATGTTATGTATGGTGGATGCATGTGGATGCAAGTGTTTGCTAGTGGTTGCTCGTGGATGCATATACACCCACTTTAGGAACTAGATCGGCTCAGCCACTTTCATATTGCATATTGGATATAAATGGATGTATTTAGTAAAATGAATATACGTCGAATGCGTGTATCATATGGATGTTGCATTTAAATGAATGGTTGTGCACACATGTAGTAAATGAATGGTTGTGCACACATGTAGTAATGATATATATAAGGTTCTTTGCATACATGATGGATACATGGCACTATCATCATTTGCATTAAGGAGGTCGACTGAATCAGTGTACCACCTGATTTTGCATTAGTATACGGACATATACACACACTATGCATATGTACATGAAAAGCATTAGAAATCTTTTAAGGACCATGGTTGCTAGTGGTTGATGGTTGAGTAGATGGATGATTGGATGGTAGGATACGTTCTTCTTGACTTAGAGATTTCGAGGACGAAATCCTTTAAGTAGGGGAGAATGTAACACCTCGTAATTTTTGAGAATATTAAATTAACAAATTCTAGGGTTAATCCTAAGGCCTAAATAACTTCCTACACCTATATATACAATCTAAGACCTAACGCTAATTCATAAATATTATCTATGACACTATTATGCTGTCAAATTCTGTCTTAAACCCTAGCTGCCGCCTCTAAATCAAATCTCAAGTGTTCAACTTCAACTCAAATGAAAGAGTAGAGCTTCTACAACAATTCAAGAAGATAAATCAGCAACACCGCAACGTTTCTACACCAATTTCAGTGCATAATTCTATTCTTTAACCACGAAAGGTGAGTACAGTGATTTTCACAATATAATGGGATTAAAAGAAACATAATGAAGTTGTAAAGAGGATTCATATGTATGTATGTAATTTAAATCTCATCCAAGTCTTCACCTTTTTGATTCATGTCATCATATGCCTATGTTTCTATGTAAAATTCATACCTTTATCAGTTTATTCATGTTGAATCTGTCATTATGCCTCTATGCCAGTTTACATGCCCCTTTATTTCATGATGTTGTGTTAATTCCAATTTTCTGTGATTTGATCCTCTCTTTTTATCCCTATTCCTTTTATTTTTGGATCTGGGCAACCTTCGAGCCTATGTTAAAAATACATGCGAATACAAATACGTGGGAACGATGGAAATATGTGAAATACGGAAAATTGGATATTATTGGATATTTTGGATAATTAGATAATATGTGAAATTGGCATATTTGGGTATGAATTACATGGAATTAATGAAATTGCCTATAATTGTAAATTTGTAATTGAGGCTAATTTATATGTAATTAGTGACAATTTGGAATTGGCAGTATTATAAACATGATTATATGTTTAATTGGATATACATGACATGATAATTGGGCATGGGTGAAATACGATTATTAATAAACCTTTGACACGAGGTTAGGCGCAATTGTGGCGTAAGACTTCCCGGAACCGCCCGGCAAATCCAGCTGCCACAATTGGACATCTAGTGTGAGAGGTCAAAGGAATGAATTGTAGGCGCAACAGTTAATGACACGCGGTTATACCCGGTTTGTGGCGTAAGACTTCCCGGAACCACCCGGCAAATCCAGCGGCCACAAAGCGTTCGGTCTAATGTGGGAGGTCATGCACCGTTCATCATAAGGAATGAATTAAGGAATACTAACCATAATAAGACATGGGTATGGTTGGAGGGTTAAGTGGGGTGACATGTAAATTATGACATGTAAATATGGACTTAACCGGTATAAGATAAGACATGTAAATTATGACATGTAGGTATGGACTTAACCATAGCATGTGTAAGACACGAACATTTAAATTAAAATGGTTAAGTGGGAGAAAAACCAAGTGGGGACCAAGCATAGCTGGGAGGCTTGTGTCGGATGAGGGACCCGTTTCAACCAGTAACACGTTTGAGTATCTAATTGGGCCCGGTACTAGGCCGGGGTTGGGGCACGCTTACTGGAGTTGAATGTAAGAGGTCAAAATGTGAATAGCGGTGGCAATGCGAGTCCAACAGGTTCATGTGCGTTCATGGGTCCGGGCTGTTAGGTAAGACGTTGTTGCATCGCGTAGGTATTGCCGTGCATTTTATGTTGGTATCAGGTTTGCCACTTTGGGGAATGATACACCCCACTGTGGGGCCAGCACGGGTGCCTATGGGGTTTAGGAGCCGATCGAATGGGTTGATTAAGGGTACCTTAGCGGTGGTAGGAGCAAGCCGACACATACGATAGCAGCTAGGTACAAGTAACTACCAAGTTTGTCATGAGAGTACAGTTGGTGGGAAGGGATCAACCTCTAGTAAAAAAGAGAATAGTAGATGTGCGGTGTAATTAAGTAATGTGGTGTAACTTAGCAAAAGTGTGGTGTAACGATATACATGTTGGTTGAGTTGGATAGTCCTTTGGGTGCTAGTCTGATGTCGACTTCGGTCTTCGGGGTTAGTACTTGGGGGTTGTTCGCTTAGCCAAGGTGTAGGATTGTCTTAGTACTTAGGAACGAAATCATATTGGCCATCATTTTTTATCTACCTTATCCAAGTTACAGCCATATCATGATGCCTATTTATGTCTTGATCATTTACCTTACCTATTATTTGTTAAAATTACTGGACTCGCCAGACTTTATGTCTGACCCGTTTGTTTCCACCTCTTTTCTTTCCATTCCCCCCCTCAGGTTTACGAGGGGGGAATACTACAGCTTAGTGCCGATTTCTTTCGGTTGCTAGAAAAGAGTAGATGTATCACTTTGGACTCTTTCATCTTTATGGCTTTGCTTATGCTCAGTGGGGATTTATGCATTTATGTTATTTAAGTATTTGCTTTTTTATGTACTTTGAAGTTTTTCGAAAAGACTATTGATCTTGTTGTAATGGTTTTGGAAACTACTTATGTAAGCTTGTTTTGGGTTATGATGCTATGAAATAAGTTTTATCTTCCGCTGTTTTGTTTTATTTATTTATTCTTGTAATTTATCTGTTCTATACAACAATAATGCTCCATGGACATTGATGCATTCTCTTTGTGAGTGATATTAATAGACATGGGGTGTTACAACCAGACTCTAAACATGGATCATCTCGCAAGAGAACTTTGGAGTTAGGAGTGATAAGATATTTGAAACAAGGGAGAATAACTTCTCTTAGCTTGAAAATGCTCCTTCAAGTCCAGCTAACCCTTTGCGGTTGATCATATTCCAAAAGTTTATGTCTTTCACCACATTGAATTTCGACCATTTAACCGATATGTTATTAGTTTCACTAAGAAAATTATCAATACGTTTAACGAAAGAAGCTCTGTTCCACTGCTTTAAGTTTACGATCCCTAGCCCATCTTTGTGCAAATGGCAATAAACCATATTAAAAGCAATCGGTGCTATATATCCGCCTTCATTTTTTTCCTTTCCATAAGTGTCACATAAAGGTTGTACAAATCATAGATACAAGTTTGGTTGGAAGTTAGAAAGATCTAGACCAATACAATTACATAGAAAAAATAACAGACTTAATGAGGGTTAGTCTCCCCACTTGGCTTAACATTCTAGAAGTCCATGAATTCAATCTCACTGCGATCTTGTTGTACAGTGGAATGCATTGTGATACAGTAATCTTTGCTGTAGTAAGTGGCAGCCCAAGGTAAGACAAAGAACCAACATTGTTGGCTAAACTAGTCTTTTCCTGTATATCACGAGCATGAAGGTCAGAAATACCTGCTACTTTCATATCAGACTTCTGCAGGTTAATTCTAAGACCAATCATCATATAAAACTCATTCAATGTTTCAAAGATGTTTTAATTATTTGCATCGTCGGTTCACAAAAAATTACCAGATCATCCGTAAACATTAACGAAGATATCCTAGGTTCATGACACAATGGGTGCAGCTTAAACATACTACATTCTATTTTCTAGTTCAGCATCTGAGTTAGCACCTCCATCAAAACAGTAAAAATATAAGCTGATATTAGATCCCCTTGACGTATACCCTGTTTACTTTTGAAATACCCAGCAGTGGAACCATTTAAGAGAACAGAGAAGTGAGTCATCGATATACATGTGAGAATCCAAGCAACGAAGTGATGCGGAAAGTTCATACATCCCAAGATGCTCATGATAGAATCCCATTGGAGCATGTCGAAAGATTTCATTATGTCAAGTTTGAACATTACTCTTGGATTGATATTAGAGTGAGAATATCCATTTTAGAGTTCATGTGATAAAGGAACATTATTAAGTATATTACGTCTAGGAAAGTAAGCAGCTTGATTAGGCGAAATAATTGCAGAAAGAACCTTTTTAAGCCTAGATGCGATGACTTTGGGAATACATTTTGTAACAACCCGTATTTTTATAACATGTTAAAACAAGAAATCAAGGCAGAATTAAATTTTAAATTCAGAATCAGGGGAAACGGGTTATGCCATTGCGTTCATCTCGAAATTTTACATGAAATAGAGTCTGAGTTTTCGAAAATCGGAGTCCGGATGAAGAAGTTATGGCCCGTACAAGCTTCAGCAGTTTCCAGGCAGCACTGGACCAGGGGGTCGGCCAGAGGGTCGACCTACCCCCTCCCCCCAGGTCGATAATAGGGTCGACCTACCCGCCAGGTCGACCATAGTGTCGACCTCCCCCCATTATAGGTCGACCTGGTCGACCTATTTTGACCCAGAACTCATTTTTGAAGCCTGAGACGTGTTTTGACGGTCCGGATTGATTCTAGGGTTAATCTAAGGGCCTAAACTAATTGCTACACCTATAAAAACACCCTTAAACCAAAAGTAATTCACATCAAATCATTCTTACACCATTATGCTGCTGAACTCCCTCTTGAACCATGGCCGTCGCCCCCAAATTGAAGTACAAACATTCAAACTCAAATCAATTCAAAGAACAAAGCTTCAACAATGATTCAAGACAATAAATCAACAACGCCGCAACATTTGTACAACAAATTCAGTCCCTAATTCACTAGCCATGCTCTGTAAGTTCTATTTGTTTTTAGATTTAAACATTTAATTATAATATGGTCATGGAATAAAGTGGAATTGGATTTAAGTATGTTTATCGATCTATTTCTGTTACTTCATGGATCTTAAGTTTTGAGACTTGTCTATCTTTATTCCCATGTCTAATTTATGATCTATTCAGCCTGTTGTAAATCAGTTTTCTTGATTCATATTGATATTATTACCAAGTTGTAATCTTCATGCCTGTGATGATGTTTTTCTCTCTGATCTTATTTTTATGCAAAATTCTACCTTCCCCTATTTATTTTCTTTTGATGAACCTAGGTCAATTTCGGACCTAGGCCTAAACTACGATATACGTGCGATGGTATATGGGGGAAATATTGGAATATTGCCTAGTGAAATATATGTGTTTGGTGGAATTGATGGCATAACATAAAAATTGGATATTTGGGTATTACTACCCTTAACATGAAATTGGAAATTTGGGTATTGTCAATATAATTGAAATTGCAAGTTTGGGCATACATGATTGGCATGTAAGTTAAATCACGAGTTTGGGACTATGTAAGTTTAAATCAAAAGATTGGGCTTATGTTAATTATGCATATGTAGAATTGAGAATTTGAACATGAAAGCAATTGTAAATTTGATAATTGGCATAAACATGTATTATGTACTTGGGCAACTGACATGTATTGTAATAAAAAAGATTATAGTTTCGGATAACTACATCATGAATCATGATTTGGGTTTATTGGGTATAAAACTTGATACATTTAATTTTGGCTAGAACTTGATATGGTAAAATGGCATAAAAATTGGCATACATGTAAAACGACATGAATTGAACATATGTAAATTTGGTATGAATTGGGCATATGTAAAACTGACATGTAACCTAGAACTTGGGCATATGTTAATTATGTAAAATTTGGAGTAGAAACATATATGATAATTTATGACTTGAAGAAAGTTTAATTTGAACACGCCTAAGTTGGGTTTTGGGTAGTTGGTATGTATTGGACATCTAGAAGGCACGTAAGCATGCTTATGAACTTGAAACATGAATTGGTTATGAATATGAATCATTAACTTGATAATAGGCATAAGTGAAAACATGAAACTGGACATGAAACTCGCCATGAAACTAGACACGAACTTGGCATGAAACTTGAACATGCACATGACATTAGAATAAACATGAAAATGGCCAACTCGAGGTTGGGTTGAGTTTGCAGTGTAAATCTGCCCGGAACCGCCCGGCAAATACAGTTACTGCAAACAATAGGATCCAATGTGGGTAGTTGGTCATATCGTGCTTGAAACCCGACGTCAGACTGAGCTGTGGTGTAAATCTGCCCGGAACCGCCCGGCATATCCAGTGACCACAACAACAGGTCTGATGTGAGAGGTTGGGGTGCATTAATGAATTAATGCCACATGATAGGGTTAAGTCATGAACCGCTTGAATATACTTAACCAATTTGACACGATGATTTGGTAGGGTTAAGTCATGAACCGCTTGAATATACTTAACCAATTTGACATGATGATTTGATAGGGTTAAGCCATGAACCGCTTGAATATACTTAACCAATTTGACACGATGATTTGATAGGGTTAAGTCATGAACCGCTTGAATATACCTAACCAATTGAACACGATGGTTTGATAGGGTTAAGTCATGAACTGATTGAATATACTTAACCAACTTGACAGATGATTTGTAGGGCTAAGTCATGAACTTGAACGACAACACTTAGCCTATTTGACATGACACGTAGGCGGGTTAAGTCACGAACTTGAATGACAACACTTAACCCACTTGACATGCTGGACTGATGGGGTTAAGTCTCGAATTTAAATGACAACACTTAACCTACTGGACGGAAACCCTAGTTGCGCGGTCCTTTTCAGCAGTAACCCACTAGATGTATCACGGTACCCTGGAACTAGGCAGGGTGGGGCACGATTACTGGGCTGATTGTAAGCGACCAGAACGACGGCTGAGTTAGTGCACCATTGTAGGTTCAGGCGGACTATGGTCGTGCACGTAGTCCGGAGTTGAAAAAGCAGGCATTGGGCACCAGTAGATTTACACTGTGCGTGCTTGATTCGTGTCGTTGGTTGGCACCCTAGGGCTTGATACACCCTATGGTGGACCTAGCACAGGTGACTACATTTCGTGATTGGGCCGTATGACACAGACACATGAACGAGCTAGGACTTGTAGGGAGCCGATCGATTAATAGATCGTTACGTGGAAAAAGGGTGTTGTTCGTTAGGCAGCATATCCCTAGTGGTCCTAGGTGGCATAAACCCTACTCGAATCTAGAAAACGTTCAATAGGTAGCATAATACCTAGTGGTCCTAGGTGGCATAAATCCTAGTTGAACACGCGATAGTTCATGATAAGGGAACCTAGCCAGAACAAGGGTGGCGGTCCAAACGATTTCAAGAATGGTGGCACTACGTTGAAGTAGTATAGAAATACGTGATGAAACCCGTACGATATACGGCAAGGGACTGTACATATACATGGAAAGGATGATACGGGTTGGGATACTAGTACAGTTGGTGCAGAGAATATAGGAAATCAAAGAAAATAGTGGAATGGTGAAGCTTAGAAATCTTGCGATGTTATACTTAATAGAAACCTTACAATGTGATACTTGGTAGGAACCTTGTGATGATACTCTTGATAGGAAGCACGGGATGTTATACTTGATTCATCGTGCCTGTAGCTTACCTTATCATCATGCTTATGTTTACTTTCAGTTTATTCATGCCACATTATCTTCACCTGTTTTTATGCTGAAAGCCACTAGGACTTACTCAGTCTTTATGACTGACCCAGTTTGTTTCACCTCTTTTTCTTTTGTCCCCCCCTCAGGTTCGCAGTTTTAGAGTTTATGCCCTAGAGGCAATTCATTTGATGAGATTGATAACACTGTTGATGTTATTATTTTATTTGGAATAAAATAATATTCTATTATATTATATTTACTGCGTAATATAAATATTAATATAATAGAAGTCCTTAGAATTATAATACAGAATTATATAGTTCAAGTGAGTGACTTGAATTTGAGATTATATAATATGTTAAGTATTTTAATTCTTAAATGTCCCTAGTCGAGTTTTGTTGTGCATATATATAGGGCAACAATAAAGCGCTGAGACTAGTATGTTGATTGACTGATGATCACATCTCATTGATCATTGATATACGTGATATTAAAGTCAAGACATAAATACGTATTAAAGAATAGCGTATTGGGCTGACCCACCGTGAGATAACTCCATGGAATATAATTAACAGTATCATGAGTTATTCTCATAGTGACAGTGATGTAATGGTCCTCTGACCTGAAATCATTATAATTTTATTTGAGGATATTTGTGTTTTGATATCATCTAAAGTTATTCATAATTGAATAACGATAACGGTGATTGTTGGATACATCTCGAATCGAATAGAAATTATGAATGATCTAGATAGAATTTAACCCTACAATATAGTTGTAGTGATATCCATGGGCCTTTTGATTGAGTGAGACTGTGAAATGCATGGCCGTGCCCAAATACTTATTTGTTTTAAACAGTCTACTCATCGACCAAGAAAAACGGATTAAATTATAATGAGGATGATACGATACATGCCTCTAGTTTAATCCTGGATATGTTGGTTAAAAGGATTATATTACATTGAGACACTTGTCACAGAAAGGTTGTATCTAATCGATAATTTTATTATAACTTGGGTAGCAGCGACGCATTACTAGATGCCAATCACTGTTTATGATTTAAATATGTTTAAAATCATTTCCAACGTTGTAATAACCTATGGGGTCAAACAGTAGAACATTTTAAAAGGAGAAATTATTTTGGACAAACAAAATATGTTGATATTTTGGTTAAGGATGGAACAAGTAGTCGGTTTAGATCCTAATTTTGGTGAACCTCTAATTTTAAAAGGGAACTTACATTTCCTTTTAATATATATAGAGGCTAACCTAATTTGGGAGGATAAGATCCAAAACATAACCCGACCAATTTCTATTTTCCTCCAAAACCCTAGATAATGGCGGCTAGCGCCAATCCTTTTTAATCTCCCTTGATTCGATCTAAGGAAGAGGCGTTCTTGTGGATATCCATCGAGGCTCGACGCTTGGAGGCTAATATTCGAACAACTAGTTCTAAGATCCAATCGGCTTAAGAATGGTACAATTTCATTGAGGTATAACTCTCGATCTTTGAATTATTACATGAATTATTGTTTGATTTGGTTGCAATTTAACTATACGATTTGAATTGGAACCAAATTTGATCTTTCAATGGTATCAGAGCTAGGGATTCGTGTTATTTGTAGGTTGAGATAATTAGGGTTTTACTTGATAATTTCAAATAGAAACCCGATTAGTAATAAATATACTGATTTGGATGAAATTGTTCATCGTATCACATCTGAAATATTTCTGGGTTGATTTTGATTTAATAATCTTATGGACTTACTGATTCATGAGTATTAAAACCTTTGAAATCGCAGATTTCAGAATCCATAGTCGAAATTATTAAAACATAAATTATATTTATAAGTTGAAATTATTTTACTGTAAGTTAAAATAAAACTGTATTTGGTTCAAGCCTTTTAAAGTGTTTAACCATAAACAAAGTTTTATATTTGATATAAAACTTTGAAGTGGATTTGTTGATGCTTAATATGAATTTTGACTAAGTTTAAAATTTCTATAACCTTGTTTGTTTATGATGGAAAGCTATTGATAGATCAAAACCAGTTTTGATTAATCAAAATGAACTGTCATTATGGATGCTGGTTTCATAACATTATTTTATTGCTTTCTTTAAATTTGAAAGAATTGATCTATTGTTGTTTCTGTATGTTTTATAATATATATAAATATACATTAGATATATTTGTCTATGCATATGTATATTTGAATTTGATTAAAATTCTGTTGGACAGCAAGTCATAATATTGAAAGTCAATGTTGATTACTTGGTTATTTTATCAGCACAAATTCGAATCTGTACACATATAAGTTTAGCAATATTAAACATGACTGGGGTTTTGTGGATCCATAACTGGATATTGATTCAGTTACAGGTTATAGTTTATTTAACTGGATTAATAAACTTATTTTGCCCCAAGTTTGTAACTGGATTTATACATGTCAGCATAAATTTTGTGTACTTATGTAAAGTATACTTAATTTAATTTACTATCGTCTGTTAAGTTTATAATTTGATGAACACTCATAGGATAGATGATTATCAAAATTTAAGTGATGAAAATTTGTTGTGCATGACAAATGTGATTAGAGAATATATTTCAATGTTGTTTCTGATATTGATCAGCAAACAACAATAAGTCGTCATTCTCTATAGAAACATCAATAAGACCTAATCTATTAACCTGATTCATTAATGTTGCTGTATAGACATGTATGCATGAATAAACCTGACAATCCCTTAATCAAAATGTTTGATTAACCTGAATATAAATATGTTGACTCAGTTTTGCATATTATCTATTTTGATATTAGAACTATAGTAAATATTTGACCTTTCAGGTTTTGTTTTTTAATAATACTTGATTTGATGAAATTAATTATTATTAAAACATATTTTCAGTTTTACTCAGAAAACAGAGTGTTTGACACAATTTTGATTTCAGAAGTTGAAACTGTTCTATTTGTTCAAGAATTTATGTGCTTGAGTCTCATTCATGAGCTCATTTATTTTGCTAACATTATATATAGATTATGTTCAAAAGGGGTTTAATATCATAGCAATTGTATTATGATATGTTAACTTGGTAATTTACATAAATGATGTGCTTTGTAAAATTGCATATAACATATATGCATTAATATATGTTACTGACCTATTATGTAAAATGACATTTCGACTTAAATGTTATAATTTTGTATTTATAATGATAAATATATATATTGTAATAACCCGGAAATCTGGACCAGTTTAAAATTTTTATTTTGGCAATTTTAGTGAATTTTGATTATTTAAAATGAATTATTTTAAATAATAACGATGAGAAATTTATTTTGAATAGAATTCAAACGTATATATTATATACGTCGTCGTTTAGAATATAAATAATTATATATAATTATTAAAAGGAATTGAAAATGGCGCGGTAGTTCGATAATTCGATTTCAAACTTCAATTGAATGTACCGGGTGCAAAATAAACCGGATTTTAGTGAAACCAAAAATGATAGAATCTATTTGTGAATATCTTTCCAACGAATCCGAGAAATCAAGATTTCATAGCGGGAATCAAAAGATAGGTCCAATTGAAATTTCAGAATAGTCGCTATGGAATTTTGGCCCTTAAAAATAGCCATTTTGCAAACGACCTCGGATTTCGACGAAACCACTTCGGTTGGATCCGTGATGTAAAGTTATTGCTAGATTTCAATTTTCGTAATTTTTCGAATCAATATGTGAGTGTGGCAAAGGAAAACGCATTTGACCAGTTTTAGTTGATTTAATCGACTGGAAAATGGCCATTTTTTAAATGGTCTCAGAATTCGATGAAACTAGTTTTGTTAGGACCGTATCATCAATACAAAGCTAGAAATTATTTTTCTGGAATTTTTAGAGTTCGTACGTGGGCCCAGTAAATTGAAATGTGCATTCAAATTCAATATATAGAGTATATGTTGATTTTGATGAAAACTGATCGTAATAGTCGAATCAGCTTACGATACATATCCCATTGTGTTCGGAATGAGAGTAAAACGCTACAGACGACAGGCGGTGGGTCCCGTTTCGAGTTCGAAAATAAAAGTTGCTTTTTGAAATCAATAAATAATTAAATATATATTTTTTATAAACCCACCCCCCTCTCTTTCATTTTGACAGAAGGAAATTAAAAAAAAATTATAAATCGCGCCTGAGACGTAGCCCGCCGCCCTCCCTCAAATCCACCGCTTCGTCGCCCGAGGGCACCCCCACGTCGCCGACGCCCTGGCCCCCTCTCGCATCTCGTCCTCCGCCCTCATCCCATCCAGCTCGAGCCGCAAGCCCAATCGATGAACGCTGGAGCCACCCAGCGCCAGCACCCGGTTGCGCGCCCTCCCCACGGCCATCATCGGCCTTCCTCCCCCCTTCCCGCCGCCTTCAGCTGTCCCCCCCTCCCCGCCGCCCCTCTCAGGCCACCAGCAAGTTCCTCCACTCCCTCTATCAAATAAAAGTGAGTTTTTACTGATTTTGATTTTATGTTAAAACTGGTTTTATTTTTCTATGTGATAAAACTGATTTTTCCTTATGATTAAAGATACAATTTTTAATGTGATAAAGATTTGATTTTTACTTAGGGAAAGATACGGTTTTTAATTTATAAAACATATGATTTTTAGAATATAAAAATGTAATCTTTTATATGAAGTAAAAATTCGATTTTTTTATATTGAATAGCAAAGTAAAAATTCGATTTTTATATATTGAATAGGAAAGTAAAAATTCAATTTTTATATATTGAATAGCAAAGTAAAAAATTCGATTTTTATATATTGAATAGCAAAGTAAAAAATTCGATTTTTATATATTGAACAGCGAAGTAAAAATTCGATTTTTATATATTGAATAGCAAAGTAAAAATTGATTTATATATATGTAGAGAATGCGGGTAGTGAAAATTGACAAAAGGGCAAGAACGGCGAAGATTTCTACATAAGAAGAGTCGTGGCGATTGGATTAGCAATTCTATGAGAACTTATCACCTTTTAATTTTGTTTTTCTAGTTAAAATATATACTAGGATGCAGACGGTGTTTAGTAGCACCCAACACCCGTCGTCCACAGACCATGGACGACTTGTATGCTTGTTTGTTTGATTTTGATGTGTAGTTGATTGTGTGATGTGATGTGAAATGAAATGAAATATTTTATAGTGGAAAATATTTTATAGTTAAAAATATAATTTTTAACGTGTATATAAAATAAATATTTATAAACAAATCGGACGATTTGTTTATATACACACATTTGACTGATATTGATTGGGACGATAAATTTTACACATCGCCCAACTGCACAAATAAAATCTGTGTTTGGTTGTTTGAAACCCCACACGGGTATTGGGATGATATTTGACGTACAATAATCCCGATTGTTTAGTTGTATGTCGATCGATTGATTGACAGACTGTTATAAGCGTTGAATATTTATGTTTGATGCTTATACAGTGTAGAATGCACTTTGGATGATGGTTGATTATTCATCGTTGTTATTGTATATATGTGTTGTATAAAAACCCATATAATTAACATTATATGGTAATTGATTGGGCCTCATTCCAGTTTAGAAGTAGAAATATTTGAAAGTAGAAATATTTGAAAATAGAATATTTGAAATAGAAATATTTGAAAAAGAAATATTTGAATAGAAATATCTGAAATAGAAATATTCGGAATAGAATATTTGAAAATATGAATATATGAAGCCGTATTGATTAGATTGACGCCATTTTGACGTGAACGATATTTATATCGATTTTATTCATTTTATAATGAATATCGAAAGTGATTTCAAAATCTGATTTTTTTGAAAAGAATTGAAATTCGAATTGAAATTGAATAGAAATGAATTCGAATTGAAATTGAATAGAAATGAATTCGAATGGAAATTGAATAGAAATGAATTCGAATTGAAATTGAATAGAAATGAATTCGAATTGAAATTGAATAGAAATAAATTCGAATTGAAATTGAATAGAAATGAATTATAATTGAAATTGAATAGAAATGAATTCGAATTGAAATTGAATAGAAATGAATTCGAATGGAAATTGAATAGAAATGAATTCGAATTGAAATTGAATAGAAATGAATTCGAATTGAAATTGAATAGAAATGAATTCAAATTGGAATTGAATACAAATGAATTCGAATGGAAATTGAATATAAATGAATTCGAATTGAAATCGATTTGAAATGAATTTAAAACGAACTTATATTGGAGTATTCAATTTTGATTTGAATTTGAATATGAAGTTGAAACTGTGACGGCAAGGAATTTCGCTCGGTCCGAACCAGTCGTTAAACCGATCCAGGCCGCTCGAAACGCCCTATCGTTTGAGAACAGGACAAATCAGAATGCATACAGAAGAACATTTCATTGTATATTACAACAATGCATCAGATTACAAGAATATACAGAGTATAAACAAATAAATATTACACAGAAATATCAGAGATTTAAATTACATTTAAATACATCGCAGCGGAAAATAATACAATACACAACTAGAAGAGATATACGGATACAAAGCTTTCCGGATATCATTCCAGCTGTAAACCAGGATCCTGTGAATATAAATCTGCAAAACCAAAACTACTAGCTGCCCGTGTCGAAAATAAGGGCACCCAGAGTTTAGGTTAAAACAATAAACTCCCGGTCAGTCATGTGACTGGTGTGAGAACTAAAACAGTTATTAATCTTTATTTTAAATCATTAGGTAAATCAAGGGACCACGCCGTATAACACGGAACGGGTTTCCTCCCAAGAATACCAGTGCATAAAACAAACAGCGCAATGCTAAATAAGGAAAAATGAAGCTGTTATAAGACCCAGGTCCTATCACACAATGCAAACGCAAGCCAGGGGATAGGGTTTTCCCTTATAACAGCCAAAGAATGCTTGATACGTTTAAAACAAATCATTTGATACTACTATAAGTGCATAGTGTGTAAAACAACTTCAAATCATAAGTATCAATCATA
The DNA here is from genome assembly GCA_030737875.1 of Allium sativum. Lineage (NCBI taxonomy): Eukaryota > Viridiplantae > Streptophyta > Magnoliopsida > Asparagales > Amaryllidaceae > Allium > Allium sativum. The sequence goes on along the minus strand of CM060909.1, from coordinate 250,170,603 downwards.
GGCGGCATGGGTACCATATATCATGTCGCCATATATAGGTTTACAAATAAAACCGCAAAGTCACGTATTTGGAAATTGGATTTCCTTCTATGAACCGAGGCAAAAGATAGTCCTCAACCGATTCGAGACTGTCTAGCCCGAGCCTCAGGAACAGCCGCAACTGCCCCTTGGATCGTCAGGGCCGGTCCACACGGAGTGGATTATTATACCTGAACAATACGTCTCCCCACCCTATGGGGTGTAAGTCTGGTCCGTCAGCCGACCAGAATGCATTCGGCCGAAACCGATATAACCGAGGCGCCTCGCAACAGCAACAACCACATAAGTCAAACTCGTCAGGGCGTGTAAAACCACTGACGCCACTTCTAGCTAGAAAGAAACGCAAGCCCTCCCTGAGGTCCGTCTCCCGTTTTTGGTTCATACCGGGTGTGAAACACGCGAGGTAAACGTTACACAAAGCTACGCCACAAAGGCCGTGCTTTGATCATCAACCACAAGACTTTGCTTTTCAACAGAAGCCTTGATCATTTGCATCTTAGCATGCCACACAGGCAAGCCATCCTATGCAACCGATATCAGTCACACAGAATGAAATCCGATGTCAGACACACAGTCCATTTACAAGTCCGTTCTGGGTCTGAACGAAACCGGAGGCACCTAGTACCCCGCATATCCATCGATCTCCAAGTACGTCTGGACGATCACTAACTGTTTCCATCTTCTTGGGTGTACAGCCCAATCAAGATCATCAGTTATCACCCAAACGACGTGAAGACCTCCGGTCTTCGACCATCGTCTTCATCTTCGACTTATCGTCGTATCAGTTGTTCAGAATGGGATAAACCCGGTCTTTCCGAATAACTCGCGTATATATTATAAAAGTGTTACACAAACACAACATACGCCTCATTCCAACTCATTAGTCATTAACCGTAAATTAATCAAGAGAATAATTCCCCAAATATTAACCCCGAAGGCCGAAACCAACATCAGATCAATATCCAGAAAACCATTCTACTTAGCTAACCGACAGTTAGTTTCTAAATTTCACGTTCAAATCTAATTAAAGATTTAACTATCGCCTGGAGCAAAACTGGTGATACTCCATTCTCGATCTTTTCAATCTAATTAAAGATTCATTAAAACTCCACTTAGTTTTAATCTGTGACTGGGTTAAAGAGTCAGTGTCATTTAAAACACGGTTCACGATAAACCCAAAGTCACATCCCATTAATTATCGGATTAAAGAACAAGTGTTATTTAAAACACTGTTCACGATAAACCCAAAAATCAATATCCATTCAATTCCAATTAAATATTATTTAATTGGTACACTTCATTAAATCTAAATAAAAAGATTTAATCTTTTCTCAACTGGGTTCAAGAACAGTGTTAGTGAAGACACCATTCACGACAAACCCAAATCACATTCATTAATTATCGGGTTAAAGAACAAGTGTTATTTAAAACACTGTTCACGATAAACCCAAAAATCAATATCAATTCAATTCCAATTAAATATTATTTAATTGGTACACTTCATTAAATCTAAATAAAAAGATTTAATCTTTTCTCAACTGGGTTCAAGAACAGTGTTAGTGAAGACACCATTCACGACAAACCCAAATCCCATTTGATATTCAATATAAGGCTCTGAATAGAAAATATATCGGCTTATATTCAATATCAAATTCTACGATTAACAAATGTCGTATTGGAAATAACGATATATATATATATCTTTCAAATTTCCATAACAACACCTGTAATATCACGAATTCCAACATCGAAATATTCCGAAGACAATTTCGATTCAAATCCACTCCAATGCAATCATTGGAAATTTTGGTTATTTTCAAAACCATTTCAAATTCAATTTATTTATTTAAAAATAAATAGAATTATAATTCTAGTTCAAAACTAGTTCATTTCGATAAAAATCTATTTTTATCTTTTCAAATATGGAGTTTTTCATCCCAAACTTTCACAAATCATTTCTTATGATTTTACACAAATTATTACTATTTTTAATAATTTTATCAAGGCCCGTACAGTCGATTTCCATCAATGGCCATCGAACTGCACTTACAGCGACCTTTTTCGAATTTGATTTGGACGTGTCTCCAAATCCAACCGTTAGATTTCAAATTTCTCACATTCGTTAGAAAGCTCTTTTCGATACGAACCCAACGGTTCCGGTTTTAGGAGAATCCGACGGTCGGATCTCCCGTAATGCCCGTTTGAAATAAATGGTCGAAATTCGCGAACTGCCGCGGCGCGGCGCGTTCTATTCAGGCCATTATATTATATATAATATATATATAATATATATATCGTCGATTTTTATTTAAAACGAATTATATAAATAGTTTTAAATTCGTTTCAAAAGCAATTTCAACTTCCTTTTCAATTCAAATCAAAATTGAATTCTTCTTTATAAATTCGTTTCAAAATTCATTTCTATTCAATTCAAATTTCAATTCAATTTGAATTCATTTCAATTCGTTTTCAATTCAATTCATTTCGAAATCGTTTTCAATTCAATTCATTTCGAAATCGTTTTCAATTCAATTTGAATTCGTTTTCAATTCAATTCATTTTGAAATCACTTTCAATTCAATTCATTTCGAAATCGTTTTCAATTCAATTTATTTCGAAATCGTTTTCAATTCAATTTATTTCGAAATCGTTTTCAATTCAATTTATTTCGAAATCGTTTTCAATTCAATTTATTTCGAAATCGTTTTCAATTCAATTTGAATTCGTTTTCAATTCAATTCATTTCGAAATCGTTTTCAATTCAATTCATTTCGAAATCACTTTCAATTCAATTCATTTCGAAATCGTTTTCAATTCAATTCATTTCGAAATCACTTTCAATTCAATTCATTTCGAAATCGTTTTCAATTCAATTCATTTCGAAATCACTTTCAATTCAATTCATTTCGAAATGAATAAAATCGATATAAATATCGTTTACGTCAAAATGGCGTCAATCTAATCAACACGGCTTCATAATTTCTATTTCAAATATTCTATTTCAAATATTTTTATTTCAAATATTCTATTTTAAAACTGGAATGAGGCCCAATCCATTACCATATAAAGTTAATTATATGGATTTTCATAAAACACATGTATATAATAGCATGGAAAAATAATCAACCATCAACCAAAGTGCACTACACTGTATAAGCATCAAATATAGATATCCAACGCTTAAAACAGCCTGTCAATCAACCGATCGACATATTCAATCAATCGGGATGAGTGAACTTCAAATTTCATCCCAACACCCGTGTGGGGTTTCAAACAATCAAACACATGTTTTATTTGTGCCGTTGGGCGATGTGTAAAATTTATCGACCCAATCAATGTCCTTCAAATAGGTGTACATAAACAAACCGTTCGGTTTATAAATGAATATTTTATTTTATTCACTTCACGTTAAAAATTATATTTTTAACGATAAAACATTTTATTTCAACCTATGAATTTCTATTCAATTCATTTACACAATAAAATGATATTTTTATTTTTCTAACATATTTTAGAAAATTTCGGCGGCATAACGGCACGATACTAGAAACGGGACGAGGCCTAGCCTTATCCCCGGTCTAGTGAAGGCCCACGCCATTCACACATCAATCAAATCAATTCGTTATGCAAACCACAAACTTTGGAGTAAGGGTCTAACCTAGCCTTACTCCTTCGCCTTATAACGGCGCACGTCTAATCCTAACCAATTTATCGATTCGATTTTTCACACCACAAACCACATTCAAACCAATATCGCAATCAATCACCAAACAGTCAAACAAACAAGTCCATGGTCTATGGACGATTGTGTCGGGTGCTACTAAGCACCGTCTGCATCCTAGTATATATATATAACTAGAAAAATTAAATTGAAAGGTGAGAAATTCTCACTTATTGCTATCCTAGCTCCACGGCACTCCTTTTGCAGAAGTCTTCGTCGTTTCGCCTTTTTGTCACCTTCGTTGCCCAAGGCCACTATATATATAAAAATTGAATTTTTATTTCAAAGCTCAATATATAAAAATCGAATTTTTATTTCAAAGTTCCATATATAAAAATCGAATTTTTAGTTCAAAGTTCAATACATAAAAATCGAATTTTTAGTTCGCTATTCAATATATAAAAATCGAATTTTTAGTTCGCTATTCAATATATAAAAATCGAATTTTTAGTTCGCTATTCAATATATAAAAATCGAATTTTTAGTTCGCTATTCAATATATAAAAATCGAATTTTTTAGTTCAAAGTTCAATATATAAAAATCGAATTTTTAGTTCAAAGTTCAATATATAAAAATCGAATTTTTAGTTCAAAGTTCAATATATAAAAATCGAATTTTTAGTTCAAAGTTCAATATATAAAAATCGAATTTTTAGTTCAAAGTTCAATATATAAAAATCGAATTTTTAGTTCAAAGTTCAATATATAAAAATCGAATTTTTAGTTACGCTACTATATAAAAAGATTTCGCCTTTCCTAAAATAAAGATTTCGCCTTTATAAAAACGTGGACTTTGCTTTCTCAAATTTAAAGATTTCATCTTTATAAAAATCTCATTTTTATTTTTCTACATATATAAAGATGACATTTTTAATATCCCGATCATGTAAAAATTATATTTTTAACTCTCTACACACATAAAAATCACATTTTTACCCTTCTACTATATGAAAGATTATATTTTTGATACTTTAAAAATATAAAAATCATATTTTTATTCCTTTAAAAATATAAAAATCATGTCTTGCTCCTTCTAAAAGTATGATTTTTATTTTCTTTTTAAATCAGTTTTTAAAAATCATTTTAAATCAGTTTTTAAAATCATTTTAAATCAGTTTTTAAAATCATATTAAATCAGTTTTTAAAATCATTTTAAATCAGTTTTAACATTTACAAAAATCAGTTTTAACATTTTCAAAAATCAGTTTTAACATTTACAAAAATCAGTTTTAACATAATTAAAATTCAGTTTTAACATTTTTAAAATTCAGTTTTAACATAATTAAAATTCAGTTTTAACATAATTAAAATTCAGTTTTAACATTTTTAAAATTCAGTTTTTAAACTTATTAATAAAAACCAGAAATAACATATTAATAAAATCAGTATTTAAACTTAATATAAAATCAGTATTTATTTTCTAAATTCTGTTTTATAAAATAAAAATAAGACAATAAAATAAAATAAAAAGAATTGCTTACAGTGTTTTTTTCTTTCAGCGAGGGGGAGTGCGGAGGGCTTGGAGGTGGTTGGTGGTGCGGCGCTGGCCATAGGTGGGCCAAGGAAGTGGCGGTGCTCTAAAATGGGGTGGGCGGCGGCTAGAATGGTTTAGGGTTTTTTTGGATCTTGCGTTTGGTAACAGGAGAGAGGAGAGAGGGCGTCGCGAGGGGAGGGGCATATCGCCGGAGCGGCGTTCGACGAATGGAGGGGGGGCTCGCCTGCAAACGGCGGCGGCAGCGGCGCTCCTCGCGTTGGAGACGAGGTCGAGGGGCATCGGGGGAGGGGCTTCGCGATTTTTGTTTTCTCTTCTTTTTTTTTTCTTTTTTTTCTTCTGAGTGAAACGAGAAGAGGGGGGGGGGTTATATGAAAATTATATATATTTAATTATTTAATTTTAATTTATTTTATCCTAAGGAGTTGACTTTTTATTCGACTTCGAAACGAGGCCCACCGACTGTCGCCGATAGCGCTTCACCCCCATTCCGAACACAATGGGATATGTTTCGTAAGCTGATTCGGCTGTTTCGATCAGTTTCCTTTGAATTTACATTTAAATCACTATATTGAATTTTAAACGTACATTTCAAATTACCCGGGGGCACATACGAACTTTAAAAATGGCAGAAAAATATTTTCTAGCTTCGTATTGACGATACGGTCCTAACAAAACTAGTTTCGTCGAATTCTGAGACCGTTGGAAAAATGGCCAATTTCCAGTCGATTAAAATCAACTGAAACTGGTCAAACGCGTTTTCCTTTGCCACGCTCACATATTGATTCGAAAAATTATGAAATTTGAAATCTAGCAATAACTTGACACTGCGGATCCAACAAAACTGGTTTCGTCGAAATCCGAGGTCGTTCGCAAAATGTCCATTTTTAAGGGCCTGAATTCCATAGCGACTATTCAAAATTTTCAACTGGACATATCTTTTGATCCCCGCTATGAAATTTTGATTTGTCGGATTCATTGGAAAGGTATTATCAATTAGATCCCATTATTTTTGGTTTCTCTAAAATCCGGATTGTTTTGCACCCGGTACATTCAATTGAAGTTTGAAATCGAATTATCGAACTACCGCGCCATTTTCAATTCTATTTATAATTATATATAAATATTATATTCTAACGACGACGTATATAATATATACGTCGAATTATATTAAAATAAATTTCTCGTCGATATTATTTAAAATAATTCATTTTAAATAATCAAAATTCGCTAAAATTGCCAAAATAAAAATTTTAAACTGGCCCAGATTTTACGGGTTGTTACAATCTCCCCCACTTAAAACTTTTCGTCCCCGAAAAGGAACAAAGTCGAAAGTGGTTTGATTTATCAGCTTCTACGTTCGATCTGGCTTCCATTCTCCAACTCTTTAGTTTCTGAGAATTTCCAAAATTTCAAAAATTTGGCTAACACCCTAAATTTTTGAAAAATTTCGCCATAACCTCCCCTGCACCGGGAGCATCGGGGAATTTCAAATAGCTTCCCCGGTCCTTCAGATCTCAAAAAGAAAAAGAAAAAGCCAAGCGGCTAGCCAATAGGCTCACAAAATCATCATCACCCAAACAAAACAGGAAATTATGTAGTAAACATGTACCTATTTGTCGGGCAAACAAATTTTATTCTCTGGCTCTAGCCTCCTTGCTATGACCTGTTCAATGATATATATGTATATGCAAGCAAATGCAACCAATTTTCAATATAATTCAATATTCGGTCCAATTAGGCTAAATGGCTGAAAATTAGCAAACAAATAAACAAACAACACAAACATCAATCAATTAGTGAATTTAACGTTTCAAATTCATAATTTTGATACATATACAAAAATCATGTTTTTGATGCCAAATCACAACGATGAATTCTAGCTATATATAAGTTTTGGGTTCTCACACCAGCCTAATGGAAATATATAGAAAATCACACCTTCGAGACACGAACATAAATACTGATGATGTCATGACAATCATCAGTACCATCTTCGGGCGACTAGAGTGTGATGCTATATCTATCCAATATATTAAAATTTCGAATACACGCGGATCAGACGTATACGCAAAATCTATATATACTGGATTGTCCACATCAATATAAATAAATAATCAACTACGAATAATTGATTTAAATTTTCAAAACAAAATTTTGTTTTCATTTTAAAAATATACTCTTCACACTCGTTCTAGGATACTACTGATCCTATCTCTAACGAGTCATTCTCATTGGATTTTACTAATCCAATATCTGATGAATTCTTTCGTATGTTTCTAATGTGTCTTGTTCTCTGCTTTGTAAACCAAAGCTCTGATACCAACTGTGACGGCAAGGAATTTCGCTCGGTCCGAATCAGTCGTTAAACCGATCCAGGCCGCTCAAAACGCCCTATCGTTTGAGAACAGGACAAATCAGAATGCATACAGAAGAACATTTCATTGTATATTACAACAATGCATCAGATTACAAGAATATACAGAGTATAAACAAATAAATATTACACAGAAATATCAGAGATTTAAATTACATTTAAATACATCGCAGCGGAAAATAATACAATACACAACTAGAAGAGATATACGGATACAAAGCTTTCCGGATATCATTCCAGCTGTAAACCAGGATCCTGTGAATATAAATCTGCAAAACCAAAACTACTAGCTGCCCGTGTCGAAAATAAGGGCACCCAGAGTTTAGGTTAAAACAATAAACTCCAGGTCAGTCATGTGACTGGTGTGAGAACTAAAACAGTTATTAATCTTTATTTTAAATCATTAGGTAAATCAAGGGACCACGCCGTATAACACGGAACGGGTTTCCTCCCAAGAATACCAGTGCATAAAACAAACAGCGCAATGCTAAATAAGGAAAAATGAAGCTGTTATAAGACCCAGGTCCTATCACACAATGCAAACGCAAGCCGGGGGATAGGGTTTTCCCTTATAACAGCCAAAGAATGCTTGATACGTTTAAAACAAATCATTTGATACTACTATAAGTGCATAGTGTGTAAAACAACTTCAAATCATAAGTATCAATCATAGGCGGCATGGGTACCATATATCATGTCGCCATATATAGGTTTACAAATAAAACCGCAAAGTCACGTATTTGGAAATTGGATTTCCTTCTATGAACCGAGGCAAAAGATAGTCCTCAACCGATTCGAGACTGTCTAGCCCGAGCCTCAGGAACAGCCGCAACTGCCCCTTGGATCGTCAGGGCCGGTCCACACGGAGTGGATTATTATACCTGAACAATACGTCTCCCCACCCTATGGGGTGTAAGTCTGGTCCGTCAGCCGACCAGAATGCATTCGGCCGAAACCGATATAACCGAGGCGCCTCGCAACAGCAACAACCACATAAGTCAAACTCGTCAGGGCGTGTAAAACCACTGACGCCACTTCTAGCTAGAAAGAAACGCAAGCCCTCCCTGAGGTCCGTCTCCCGTTTTTGGTTCATACCGGGTGTGAAACACGCGAGGTAAACGTTACACAAAGCTACGCCACAAAGGCCGTGCTTTGATCATCAACCACAAGACTTTGCTTTTCAACAGAAGCCTTGATCATTTGCATCTTAGCATGCCACACAGGCAAGCCATCCTATGCAACCGATATCAGTCACACAGAATGAAATCCGATGTCAGACACACAGTCCATTTACAAGTCCGTTCTGGGTCTGAACGAAACCGGAGGCACCTAGTACCCCGCATATCCATCGATCTCCAAGTACGTCTGGATGATCACTAACTGTTTCCATCTTCTTGGGTGTACAGCCCAATCAAGATCATCAGTTATCACCCAAACGACGTGAAGACCTCCGGTCTTCGACCATCGTCTTCATCTTCGACTTATCGTCGTATCAGTTATTCAGAATGGGATAAACCCGGTCTTTCCGAATAACTCGCGTATATATTATAAAAGTGTTACACAAACACAACATACGCCTCATTCCAACTCATTAGTCATTAACCGTAAATTAATCAAGAGAATAATTCCCCAAATATTAACCCCGAAGGCCGAAACCAACATCAGATCAATATCCAGAAAACCATTCTACTTAGCTAACCGACAGTTAGTTTCTAAATTTCACGTTCAAATCTAATTAAAGATTTAACTATCGCCTGGAGCAAAACTGGTGATACTCCATTCTCGATCTTTTCAATCTAATTAAAGATTCATTAAAACTCCACTTAGTTTTAATCTGTGACTGGGTTAAAGAGTCAGTGTCATTTAAAACACGGTTCACGATAAACCCAAAGTCACATCCCATTAATTATCGGATTAAAGAACAAGTGTTATTTAAAACACTGTTCACGATAAACCCAAAAATCAATATCCATTCAATTCCAATTAAATATTATTTAATTGGTACACTTCATTAAATCTAAATAAAAAGATTTAATCTTTTCTCAACTGGGTTCAAGAACAGTGTTAGTGAAGACACCATTCACGACAAACCCAAATCACATTCATTAATTATCGGGTTAAAGAACAAGTGTTATTTAAAACACTGTTCACGATAAACCCAAAAATCAATATCAATTCAATTCCAATTAAATATTATTTAATTGGTACACTTCATTAAATCTAAATAAAAAGATTTAATCTTTTCTCAACTGGGTTCAAGAACAGTGTTAGTGAAGACACCATTCACGACAAACCCAAATCCCATTTGATATTCAATATAAGGCTCTGAATAGAAAATATATCGGCTTATATTCAATATCAAATTCTACGATTAACAAATGTCGTATTGGAAATAACGATATATATATATATCTTTCAAATTTCCATAACAACACCTGTAATATCACGAATTCCAACATCGAAATATTCCGAAGACAATTTCGATTCAAATCCACTCCAATGCAATCATTGGAAATTTTGGTTATTTTCAAAACCATTTCAAATTCAATTTATTTATTTAAAAATAAATAGAATTATAATTCTAGTTCAAAACTAGTTCATTTCGATAAAAATCTATTTTTATCTTTTCAAATATGGAGTTTTTCATCCCAAACTTTCACAAATCATTTCTTATGATTTTACACAAATTATTACTATTTTTAATAATTTTATCAAGGCCCGTACAGTCGATTTCCATCAATGGCCATCGAACTGCACTTACAGCGACCTTTTTCGAATTTGATTTGGACGTGTCTCCAAATCCAACCGTTAGATTTCAAATTTCTCACATTCGTTAGAAAGCTCTTTTCGATACGAACCCAACGGTTCCGGTTTTAGGAGAATCCGACGGTCGGATCTCCCGTAATGCCCGTTTGAAATAAATGGTCGAAATTCGCGAACTGCCGCGGCGCGGCGCGTTCTATTCAGGCCATTATATTATATATAATATATATATAATATATATATCGTCGAATTTTATTTAAAACGAATTATATAAATAGTTTTAAATTCGTTTCAAAAGCAATTTCAACTTCCTTTTCAATTCAAATCAAAATTGAATTCTTCTTTATAAATTCGTTTCAAAATTCATTTCTATTCAATTCAAATTTCAATTCAATTTGAATTCATTTCAATTCAATTTGAATTCATTTCAATTCGTTTTCAATTCAATTCATTTCGAAATCGTTTTCAATTCAATTCATTTCGAAATCGTTTTCAATTCAATTTGAATTCGTTTTCAATTCAATTCATTTTGAAATCACTTTCAATTCAATTCATTTCGAAATCGTTTTCAATTCAATTTATTTCGAAATCGTTTTCAATTCAATTTATTTCGAAATCGTTTTCAATTCAATTTATTTCGAAATCGTTTTCAATTCAATTTATTTCGAAATCGTTTTCAATTCAATTTGAATTCGTTTTCAATTCAATTCATTTCGAAATCGTTTTCAATTCAATTCATTTCGAAATCACTTTCAATTCAATTCATTTCGAAATCGTTTTCAATTCAATTCATTTCGAAATCACTTTCAATTCAATTCATTTCGAAATCGTTTTCAATTCAATTCATTTCGAAATCACTTTCAATTCAATTCATTTCGAAATGAATAAAATCGATATAAATATCGTTTACGTCAAAATGGCGTCAATCTAATCAACACGGCTTCATAATTTCTATTTCAAATATTCTATTTCAAATATTTTTATTTCAAATATTCTATTTTAAAACTGGAATGAGGCCCAATCCATTACCATATAAAGTTAATTATATGGATTTTCATACAACACATGTATATAATAGCATGGAAAAATAATCAACCATCAACCAAAGTGCACTACACTGTATAAGCATCAAATATAGATATCCAACGCTTAAAACAGCCTGTCAATCAACCGATCGACATATTCAATCAATCGGGATGAGTGAACTTCAAATTTCATCCCAACACCCGTGTGGGGTTTCAAACAATCAAACACATGTTTTATTTGTGCCGTTGGGCGATGTGTAAAATTTATCGACCCAATCAATGTCCTTCAAATAGGTGTACATAAACAAACCGTTCGGTTTATAAATGAATATTTTATTTTATTCACTTCACGTTAAAAATTATATTTTTAACGATAAAACATTTTATTTCAACCTATGAATTTCTATTCAATTCATTTACACAATAAAATGATATTTTTATTTTTCTAACATATTTTAGAAAATTTCGGCGGCATAACGGCACGATACTAGAAACGGGACGAGGCCTAGCCTTATCCCCGGTCTAGTGAAGGCCCACGCCATTCACACATCAATCAAATCAATTCGTTATGCAAACCACAAACTTTGGAGTAAGGGTCTAACCTAGCCTTACTCCTTCGCCTTATAACGGCGCACGTCTAATCCTAACCAATTTATCGATTCGATTTTTCACACCACAAACCACATTCAAACCAATATCGCAATCAATCACCAAACAGTCAAACAAACAAGTCCATGGTCTGTGGACGATTGTGTCGGGTGCTACTAAGCACCGTCTGCATCCTAGTATATATATATAACTAGAAAAATTAAATTGAAAGGTGAGAAATTCTCACTTATTGCTATCCTAGCTCCACGGCACTCCTTTTGCAGAAGTCTTCGTCGTTTCGCCTTTTTGTCACCTTCGTTGCCCAAGGCCACTATATATATAAAAATTGAATTTTTATTTCAAAGCTCAATATATAAAAATCGAATTTTTATTTCAAAGTTCCATATATAAAAATCGAATTTTTAGTTCAAAGTTCAATACATAAAAATCGAATTTTTAGTTCGCTATTCAATATATAAAAATCGAATTTTTAGTTCGCTATTCAATATATAAAAATCGAATTTTTAGTTCGCTATTCAATATATAAAAATCGAATTTTTAGTTCGCTATTCAATATATAAAAATCGAATTTTTTAGTTCAAAGTTCAATATATAAAAATCGAATTTTTAGTTCAAAGTTCAATATATAAAAATCGAATTTTTAGTTCAAAGTTCAATATATAAAAATCGAATTTTTAGTTCAAAGTTCAATATATAAAAATCGAATTTTTAGTTCAAAGTTCAATATATAAAAATCGAATTTTTAGTTCAAAGTTCAATATATAAAAATCGAATTTTTAGTTACGCTACTATATAAAAAGATTTCGCCTTTCCTAAAATAAAGATTTCGCCTTTATAAAAACGTGGACTTTGCTTTCTCAAATTTAAAGATTTCATCTTTATAAAAATCTCATTTTTATTTTTCTACATATATAAAGATGACATTTTTAATATCCCGATCATGTAAAAATTATATTTTTAACTCTCTACACACATAAAAATCACATTTTTACCCTTCTACTATATGAAAGATTATATTTTTGATACTTTAAAAATATAAAAATCATATTTTTATTCCTTTAAAAATATAAAAATCATGTCTTGCTCCTTCTAAAAGTATGATTTTTATTTTCTTTTTAAATCAGTTTTTAAAAATCATTTTAAATCAGTTTTTAAAATCATTTTAAATCAGTTTTTAAAATCATATTAAATCAGTTTTTAAAATCATTTTAAATCAGTTTTAACATTTACAAAAATCAGTTTTAACATTTTCAAAAATCAGTTTTAACATTTACAAAAATCAGTTTTAACATAATTAAAATTCAGTTTTAACATTTTTAAAATTCAGTTTTAACATAATTAAAATTCAGTTTTAACATAATTAAAATTCAGTTTTAACATAATTAAAATTCAGTTTTAACATTTTTAAAATTCAGTTTTTAAACTTATTAATAAAAACCAGAAATAACATATTAATAAAATCAGTATTTAAACTTAATATAAAATCAGTATTTATTTTCTAAATTCTGTTTTATAAAATAAAAATAAGACAATAAAATAAAATAAAAAGAATTGCTTACAGTGTTTTTTTCTTTCAGCGAGGGGGAGTGCGGAGGGCTTGGAGGTGGTTGGTGGTGCGGCGCTGGCCATAGGTGGGCCAAGGAAGTGGCGGTGCTCTAAAATGGGGTGGGCGGCGGCTAGAATGGTTTAGGGTTTTTTTGGATCTTGCGTTTGGTAACAGGAGAGAGGAGAGAGGGCGTCGCGAGGGGAGGGGCATATCGCCGGAGCGGCGTTCGACGAATGGAGGGGGGGCTCGCCTGCAAACGGCGGCGGCAGCGGCGCTCCTCGCGTTGGAGACGAGGTCGAGGGGCATCGGGGGAGGGGCTTCGCGATTTTTGTTTTCTCTTCTTTTTTTTTCTTTTATTTCTTCTGAGTGAAACGAGAAGAGGGGGGGGGGGGTTATATGAAAATTATATATATTTAATTATTTAATTTTAATTTATTTTATCCTAAGGAGTTGACTTTTTATTCGACTTCGAAACGAGGCCCACCGACTGTCGCCGATAGCGCTTCACCCCCATTCCGAACACAATGGGATATGTTTCGTAAGCTGATTCGGCTGTTTCGATCAGTTTCCTTTGAATTTACATTTAAATCACTATATTGAATTTTAAACGTACATTTCAAATTACCCGGGGGCACATACGAACTTTAAAAATGGCAGAAAAATATTTTCTAGCTTCGTATTGACGATACGGTCCTAACAAAACTAGTTTCGTCGAATTCTGAGACCGTTGGAAAAATGGCCAATTTCCAGTCGATTAAAATCAACTGAAACTGGTCAAACGCGTTTTCCTTTGCCACGCTCACATATTGATTCGAAAAATTATGAAATTTGAAATCTAGCAATAACTTGACACTGCGGATCCAACAAAACTGGTTTCGTCGAAATCCGAGGTCGTTCGCAAAATGTCCATTTTTAAGGGCCTGAATTCCATAGCGACTATTCAAAATTTTCAACTGGACATATCTTTTGATCCCCGCTATGAAATTTTGATTTGTCGGATTCATTGGAAAGGTATTATCAATTAGATCCCATTATTTTTGGTTTCTCTAAAATCCGGATTGTTTTGCACCCGGTACATTCAATTGAAGTTTGAAATCGAATTATCGAACTACCGCGCCATTTTCAATTCTATTTATAATTATATATAAATATTATATTCTAACGACGACGTATATAATATATACGTCGAATTATATTAAAATAAATTTCTCGTCGATATTATTTAAAATAATTCATTTTAAATAATCAAAATTCGCTAAAATTGCCAAAATAAAAATTTTAAACTGGCCCAGATTTTACGGGTTGTTACAGAAACCGTTTTGAAAACGAATTTAAAACGATTTATAAACTACGTTTTAAAAGGAAATCGACGAAGTATATATTATATATATTATATATATATAATATAATGGCCTGAATAGAACGCGCCGCGCCACAGCAGTTTGCGAATTTCGACCATTGACTTCGAACAGATATTGCGGGAGATCCGACCGTCGGATTCTCCTAAAACCGGAACCGTTGGGTTCGTATCGAAAAGAGCTTTCTAATGAATATTAGAAATTTGAAATCTAACGGTTGGATTTGGAATTATGTCCGAATCAAATTTGGAAAAGGTCGCTATAAGTGCAGTTCGATGGCCGTTGATGGAAATCGACTGTACGCGCCTTGATAAAATTATTAAAAATATCAATAATTTGTGTAAAATCATTTGAAATGATTTTTGAAGAATTTGGATGAAAAACTCCATATTTGAAAAGATAAAAATAGATTTTTATCAAAATAAACTAGTTTTGAACTAGAATAGTAATTTATTTATTTTTAAAATAAATAAATTGGATTTGAAATGGTTTTGAAAATAACCAGAACTTCCAATAATTGCATTGGAATGGATTTGAATCGAAATTGTCTTCGGAATATTTCGATGTTGGATTTCGTGATTATACAGATGTTGTTGTGGAAATTTGAAAGATATAGATGTATATATCGTTATTTCCAATACGATATTTGTTAGTCGTAGAATTTGATATTGAATATGAGCCGATATATTTTTTATTCAGAGCCTTGTATTTGATATCAAATGTGATTTGGGTTTGTCGTGAATGGTGTCTTCATCAACACTGTTCTTGAACCCAGTTGAGAAAAGATTAAATCTTTTTATTTAGATTTAATGAAGTGTAACAATTAAATGATATTTAATTGGGATTGAACTGGCATTGATTTTTGGGTTTATCGTGAACAGTGTTTTAAATAACACTCGTTCTTTAACCCGATAATTAATGGAATGTGATTTTGGGTTTATCGTGAACCATGTTTTAAATGACACTGATTCTTTAACCCAGTTAACGATTAAAACTATGTGGAGTTTTAATGAATCTTTAATTAGATTGAAATGATCGAGAATGGAGTATCACCAGTTTTGCTCCAGGCGATAGTTAAATCTTTAATTAGATTTGAACGTGAAATGGTAATTGAATTTACCAATAACACCGTGGTGTAAGATATGAAGTATTACCAGTTTTACTTCATGGGATGAATAGGTTGGGGTTGGGGAATAAAATAAATGATTACTCCGATGTGGTTCGCTAATCCCGACTAGTTTGAATTGATATTCAAAAGAAGATTAAGGAATAAATTTAAAAGAGTTTATCTTTGATAAAATTAATGAGAACCTTTCCCAAAGAATATTCTGAATTGGAATGAGGCGTATGTTGTGTTTGTGTAACACTTGTTTAATATATACGCGAGTTATTCAGAAAGACCGGGTTTATCCCATTCTGAATAACTATTTCGACGTGGTGTCGAAGATGAAGATGGTGGTTGAATACCGGAAGTCTTCACATCGTTTGGGTGATTACTGATGATCTTGATTGGGTTGTACACCCAAGACGAGGGAATCAGTCTGTGGCCGTCCAGATGTGCTTGGAGATCGATGGATATGCGAGGAAAGTGCCTCCGGTTTCGTTCAAACCCAGAGCGAACTTGTAAATGGACTGTGTGTTTGACACTGGATTTTAGTCTGTGTGATTGATTTCTATTAAATATATATCTGTTTGGCGACGGAGAATTTATTCTCTTGCTTAACGCCCTTCTCTGAGACGTACGAGCTTAGGGGTTATATATTGATGGATATCCATCGCATGGAATGAATTGCCTGTGTGGCATGCCTAAGTGGCAATTGATCGAGGCTTATGTTGAAAAGCAAAGTCTTGTGGTTGATGATCAAAGCACCGCCTGTGTGGCATAGATTTGTGTAACGTGAATTCGCGAGCCTCACACCCCGGTTGTGAACCAAAAACGGGAGAGGACCTCAGGGAGGGCATGCGTTTCCTTCTACCTAGGGTGGTGTCAGTGACCTACCAGCCCTGACATTTATATACTTTTCACCTGTGTGGTTGTTGCTGTTGCGAGGCGCCTCGGTTTGATCGGACAATCCGGGTCCGATGGAGTCATTCGTTGGCTCATTTACGCCCCAACGGGCGGGGAAACGTAGTGTTCAGGCATAATAATCCACATCGGTGGATCGGCCCTGACGATCCAAGGGCCCACCTGAGTCTGGGTCCTGAGACATGGGCTAGATTGTCTCGAATCGGTAGAGGATGATCCCTGGCCTCGGTTCATAGATGGAAATCCAATTTCCAAATACGTGACTTTGCGGTTTTATTTGTAAACCTATATATGGCAACATAGTGGCATGGGACACTCATGTCGCCTATGATTGATACTTATGATTTGAAGTTGTTTTATACACTATGCACTTATAATAGTATCAAATGATTTGTTTTAAACGTATCAAGCATTCTTTGGCAGTTATAAGGGAAAACCCTATCCCCCGGCTTGCGTTGCATTGTGTGATAGGACCTGGCTCTTATAACAGCTTCATTTTTCTTTATTTAGCATTGTGTCGTTTGTTTTATGCACTGGTATTCTTGGGAGGAAACCCGTTCCGTGTTATACGGCGTGGTCCCTTGATTTCCCTAACCTTAAAATAAAGATAAATAACTGTTTTAGTTATCACACCAGTCACATGACTGACCTGGAGTTTATTGTTTTAACCTAAACTCTGGGTGCCCTTATTTTGACATGGGCAGCTAGTAGTTTTGGTTTTGCAGATTTATATTCACAGGATCCTGGTTTACAGCTGGAACGATATCCGGAAAGCTTTGTATCCGTATATCTCTTTTAGTTGTGTATTGTATCATTTTCCGTTGCAATGTAATTTATTGTAATCTCTGATAATTTGTGATGTATATTATTTATTCATACTCTATATATTCTTATATTCTGATGGAATTGTTGTAATTAACAATGAAATGTTCTCCCGTCTGCATTCTATTTTGTCGTGTTCTCAAAACAATCAGGCATTTCGAACGGTCTGGGTCGGTTTAGCGACTGATTCGGATCGAGCGAGATTCCTTGTTGTCACATATATATATATTATAATCTGATTTCAAAATTATAGGAAAAAGGATTCCCTGTTTATTTAAGCCTTTTGCTACTTAAATAAATGATTATATTCATGTACTAAAATAATTTTAGATATTGTCAATATGTTGCTGCAAGTATTATACCTGTATATGACAGCAAGCAAAATGTTAATGTATGTTCGACATATGTTTATGACATAATTGGTGCTTAATGGGTATACATACAAATAAAATTAATGTTGTTTGATTACCATTTGCAGTGTATCAAATACACACAGCAAAATTTGCTGGTGCCATTCTGATCACACTTTAAAGCATTAATGAACTAATTGTTACAAGTATGACTTGTGAATGGGTCACCATGTGTTTGCCTACTTTATATATGATGAAAAATCATCTATTCTGGTGCAACATGCATATGATTCGAAATTCCTACCCTATTCATTTCAGATTACTTATTATGAATATAATAGCAATCTGTTTAAATAGTTCATTTATATACGTGTGCCTGATATATAAATGTTTGACATGGTTAGAGAACATACATATACCTCTATGTATATAATTTTGGAATATTACTTGTTTTCATATGTAAAAGCTAGACCGAATAAGAATCAGCTGCCTTATATACCACACTAGAAAAATCACTGTTCTTATTAATATGATGATATTATCATTATAATTGATGAGATAAAACAGTGCATTTGAAAATTGTTTCATCAGATGGCTATATAATTATCACAAGAACCATAAGACTGTATTCACCCTTAAGTATAAATATGACTGTCATATAATTTTAACTGGGTTGTCATATCTGAGATATGTGTGTGTATATATATAATTTATAACAAGAAACTTATATGCAGACTAAATAAATGATGTATATATATTGATATACTGATTATTGTTTTAGACTGTTTTGGTGTATATATATAAATATATGCATCAATATATATTAATGTCAAGGATATATGTGTTCATTAATGAATGAATACATAAATAAGTATATGGACTAACAAATGTCATACATACATTTGATGTATGTATATAAACGAATGCCTAGATATTAAAATACATTTGATGTATTCAAATCATGCCTACCCTGTCGATTAAAATTGTTTTACAGGGCAGGGACAACGCCTAGCATACTACTGAAATTGTTTCAATAGAAGGGCAGCGTACTTGCATGGATGGGCGCTGGCTAGTTCTGCTAAGAAGGCCAATACTGCTGAGAAGTGATTTAGTGTATTTTTTTATTAGTCAAAAGTTTGAGCAAATGTAAAATTATATATATTCTACTGCTTGGAACAGTAAATGTAAATCACTTGGCAGAAGCATACATTTGATGTATATGCATTTGTATAAGTGAAACAGATATCTCCTATTTTGTCTGTAATGTATAGGTGTAAATATGAGTTACATTCCTAATACGCCTGTATATTTGTAATTGTGTTTTCTATGAAATTCGTAAATATCAGATTTGATATGGTTATATGCTTGGTTCTGGAAGTAATGACATGTACTGGTTCATACTAATGAACGTTTTGTATGATAGTTTTATTTATGTATCAGTTCACATGTACATAACAAAATTGGTTTTGTTGATATTTTGGATATCTTACTGGGTTTTCAACTCAATGGGGTTGCATTAACAACAGTACATATAATAAGGCCTCGTTCTAATTACATGTAGAAATCAAGGACATATTATATGGGTGCAATATCCATAGAAATGTGGTAATTTTGTTCATACAAAAGGAATAATGAAATGTTCAAAACATAGAAATTAATTTTAAATGTGATATAAAGTTTAAAATGTTTATTCACATATATTAGTATATGCAACGTGTATATATATTAATGTAAAATACACATATTTTGATATGTGTCTATAACATTGATATCGCTCGCTATTACGAATTATAAGTTTCCTTTAAAGCAAATTTTGTTATATTAAGTCATGGCGACGTCTTCCAATAATACACTCATCAATGTCCAAAATCACTGGATGTAGGTAATGCCAAAGCATTGTGCATTCTTTTATTTTGGTTATAAGCGACGGAGTAAAAGTGATACTTGAACTGTATTATTGGGTTTGACTTAACTAAGCTGCATAATAAGATTATGGCTTAGAGACAACAACGTGAGTTATTCTATATATTGAGCATATGAATAATACTGAACGAAATGTTCATCATGCGATCCAGGAGTTATATGTATGATATGATTGACATAAGATGTCTACCTAAAAGGTTGTGTTTTGGGGATTTGCCAAAGCAGAGTCAAGACATAATTAGATATGGATCTTGGAACAACATTATATATATACATATACTGATATATGTATATAAATAAAGGGATGTTAATTTGAGTGGGAGCATATTTTAGTTTAAATTACACGTTTATGTTAGTATACAATTTTGATTGTCAAAATTTATATTAAATAAATATTAAAGAATCAGTTATTATTTATTATCTACTGTAGATATTAAATAATAAATAAACTCGATAATTTAAGTTAATCCTTGAGAAGGATAAATTGAATTGAATCAAATTTCTTGACTAACATTGAAATTTTGGGGATTGTCCTCAAACAAATTGAAACGTAATTGTTCTAACAAATATAGAGGAAATAAAACAAAAGTTATAGTATGACTTCAACTGAATAAGATATAAATGTTATAATAATCTACTTATACATTCCTAGTATTAGTTACTGGATATAAATCACATAAATGTATGTTGATTTAAAGAAATTACAGAATAAGTAGAAATCTGATAAAATGACAAGTGGACTTACGAATGGAAATGAAACAAAAAGTTGTTGGATTATCCATAGAAAGTTGATTCTTGTTGTGTTTACTGGCTTAATAAAATTAATAAAATAATTGTTATTATGAAATTCCATTTAGGGTAAATGTTATAATATATCTTGTTCAGACAAGTTTGAATTTCATTTATAATAAAAGAATAATTGTTATTCATTTTATTTAAATGAAATATCGTATGGAGTTTCACGAATAGTTAATGAACTTTATAAATCGTTAACTATAATGTACTTGACATAATTATAGAGTGGATGATTTGAATCCAGCATACCTTTAGCATTACCAGTTAGAATATATAAACAAGAAAGTATATTAAAACTCCATAATGATGGAATTTTAAAATCATTTGATTTTGAATCATATGAAAATAACGATCTTGTTTATTAGGCAAATAACTGAATCACCTTTCACTTGACACAGTGAATGAGCGATAAGTATTGGGTCTCATACATAATGATGTACACAGAGCAATGAATACATAAGCTAGAGGCAGGTTTATTACTTCATTATATTCACTGATGATGTCAGTAGATACATATATGTGTATCTTATGAAACACATATGAGAATCCTTTGAAAAGTTCAAAGAATTGAAAGTGAAGTTAGAAACCAATCTTAAATAGAAAATAAAAACTTTTCGAATAGATCGAAAAGAGAATATTAAAGCCAAGTATATAATGACTATCAAAATGAGTTTGAAATTGTTTCACAACTCACTCCACCTAGAACATCATATTAGAATGGTGTGTCTGAACGGAGAAATCGCACCTTATAAGATATAGTACGATTAATGATAAGTCATATAGATCTTCCAATAAATTAAATTTAGAACTATTATATTAAATCCCACTAGAACGATTTAAAGACGCCATATAAGATATGGACTAGAAATGTCCCAGTGTGTCTAATACGATGATTTGGGATGAAAGACGTTTGTTAAACATTCTTCCTCTGATAAGATCAGACCCAAATCATATAACTATTTTGTGTAATATCCACAAGAAAATGGATATTAATTTTATAAATCCTCTAAGAATAAAATGTTTATTGCTCGAATTGGTACCCATTTAAAGGAGAGTCAGTCTCTAAGATACCGATGGGAATGAAATAAAATTCGAATTGTCTCGGAAACCACAAAATGCCATTAAATCTTGTATAGACAAGAAATTCAGTGGGAGCGAGACAATAATTCTAATGTTATTTGATAACACATTGATTATTGTAAATAATGTTAGTTTTAAAACAAGAAATAAATACAGATTCTGAGAAAGAAAATGTTTGGATTAAAAGTTCATAAGTGGAACTTAATTCATTGTTGATCCAATGATTTACATTGCGATAACAATATGGCTGTTGCTCAGGCCCAAAACATTAAACTCATTATTGATCCAAACATATATTTAAGAAATATAATTCTTATGTGAAATTGTTCACAAAAGAAATGAACATATCTGCAAAGTTACAAAAGTTGTATTGTTGCAGACCTACTGAATTAGACTCCGTCGCAGCGGAAGTTTAATAGTCACACTAGTTTCATGAATGTGTGATACATGAATAACTGACTCTAGTGCAAGTGGGAGATTGTTAGAGTTTATGCCCTAGAGGCAATTCATTTGATGAGATTGATAACACTGTTGATGTTATTATTTTACTTGGAATAAAATAATATTCTATTATATTATATTTACTGCGTAATATAAATATTAATATAATTAAAGTCCTTAGAATTATAATACAGAATTATATAGTTCAAGTGAGTGACTTGAATTTGAGATTATATAATATGTTAAGTATTTTAATTCTTAAATGTCCCTAGTCGAGTTTTGTTGTACATATATATAGGACAACAATAAAGCACTGAGACTAGTATGTTGATTGACTGATGATCACATCTCATTGATCATTGATATACGTGATATTAAAGTCAAGACATAAATACGTATTAGAGAATAGCGTATTGGGATGACCCATCGTGAGATAACTCCATGGAATATAATTAACAGTATCATAAGTTATTCTCATAGTGACAGTGATGTAATGGTCCTCTGACCTGAAATCATTATAATTTTATTCGAGGATATTTGTGTTTTGATATCATCTAAAGTTATTCGTAACTGAGTAACGATAACGGTGATTGTTGGATACATCTCGAATCGAATAGAAATTATGAATGATCTAGATGGAATTTAACCCTACAATATAGTTGTAGTGATATCCATGGGCCTCTTGATTGAGTGAGACTGTGAAATGCATGGCCGTGCTCAAATACTGATTTGTTTTAAACATTCTACTCATCGATCAAGAAAAACGGATTAAATTATAATGGGGATGATACGATCCATGCCACTAGTTTAATCCTGGATATGTTGGTTAAAAGGATTATATTACATTAGGACACTTGTCACAGAAAGGTTGTATCGAATCGATAATTTTATTATAACTTGGGTAGCAGCGATGCATTGCTAGATGTCAATCACTGTTTTTGATTTAAATATGATTTAAAATCATTGCCAATGTTGTAATAACCTATGGGGTCACACAGTAGAACGTTTTAAAAGGAGAAATTATTTTGGACAAACAAAATATCTTGATATTTTGGTTAAGGATGGAACAAGTAGTCGGTTTAGATCCTAATTTTGGTGAACCTCTAATTTTAAAAGGGAACTTACATTTCCTTTTATTATATATATAGCGGCTAACCTAATTTGGGAGGATAAGATCCAAAACATAACCTGACTGATTTCTATTTTCCTCCAAACCCTAGATAATGGCGGCTAGCACCAATCCTTTTTAATCTCCCTTGATTCGATCTAAGGAAGAGGCGTTCTTGTGGATATCCATCGAGGCTCGACGCTTGGAGGGCTAATATTTGAACAACCAGTTCTAGGATCCAATCGACTGAAGAATGGTACAATTTCATTGAGGTATAACTCTCGATCTATGAATTATTACATGAATTATTGTTTGATTTGGTTGCAACTTAACTATACGATTTGAATTGGAACCAAATTTGATCTTTCACGCAGGGTGGGAATACAGCTTAGTTCGGACCCTACCAAGCTCAAAGGCTTTTTCATGTACTGCTTGGATTTCTCTTGGCTATGGCTTGCTTTGCTGCTTTATTGGGGAATGATTTATGACTATGGTTTTATGCTTCTTTACTATTGCAAGACATATTTTGATGTAATGGATTTAATAGCATTTTGATGTAAAAGGCTTTAGACCTTTCTAGATTTTAAAGCAATGAAATTTGGTTCTTCTTCCGCTGTTTAATATATTCTGTCTTGTAATATTTCTGTGTATGTTTACCTAGATAATGCTCCACCAAAGCTAGTGCATTCCCTTTGTGAGTGACCCTAGCGGAGGTGGGGTGTTACATTTGGTATCAGAGCAGAAGGTTACCAGGCTGGGCAAAAGCCATTTTTTAAAAAAAAAACTTCTGAAATTATTTTCAAAACATTTACAAAGTAGTATTTTTCCAAAAGAAAAGTTTTGTTTTACGAAAGGCATATTCCCCAAAGCCATATGCACTATCTTTTGATTTTCTCCTTGAGTCTCTTCTCTCTTTCTTTTTCACCATAGTTTGTAGGCATGCGACACATGTCGGAGGGCAAAGTAGTGTCCAACCTCCATCTGTAGCAGCAGTAGTTTTACTTGCGACTAATCTTATCTCAAGCTTTGTAGGGTTGTCATGCGATGGAAGTAGCTTTCGAGAAACTTTTCAACAAGCTATACAAGGATAGTAGGAACGAGGATAAAGAACACAAGTCCAAGGATGAGAAACTTATTGATATGGCTTAATCCACGAAGACGAAAGAGGTGAAAGGAAAGAGGCCAAGTGGAAGAATAATAAAAACCCATGACAAGAGAGAATATCTTCAGTATGGTAAAAATGGACATGTAATTAAGTATTATAGGACAAGGTCAAGGGCAAAGTACAAGATCGTCGAGAGGGCAATTGTATGCTCTCACTACTAGCATACCTAAGAGAGGTGGTAATGTTTCGGTTAAAAGTTTAGCTTTTCTTTTCTATCATACCATGGGAACTTTGTTTTTGCTACATCGCATCCTTTTAATTATGCTTCGATAGTTGAGTCTCTACACCGTAGTACTAGCGTAGTAGAGGATCCCATTTTATTCTCAAATCCTGTTAGGGAATCGGCTCATTTTATTCATGACTTGTTTGGATTTGAGAATGTCTATGCTAAGTGTTGAGTTTAGAAGTAATGCTTATGTTTTTGGGCTATGGGTTGTTTCTAGGGATGGAGTGGTTATCCAGAATTGATACCATTCTTGAGTATGAAAAGAGGGTAGTTAGACTCTTGGCTTGCCCCGATAATGCCCTCGAAGTCCAGTGTAACCCTTAGGGTTCTGCCATGCTTAGTTACTGTAACACCCCGTATTTTTAATGTAATTAAAAATGTATATATATCCACAGATAAGATTAATATGGTGATGTATAATGAAAATTAATTAATATATGAAAGAAAGAAAGGATTGGTCGCATGCGATGTAAATATGTTGCATGCACTGATTTGCAAACATAATGCATTAACAAAAAAAAAAAGATTCATGCATTGGTTTAATTTAAGTGTTGTAACTAACATGAAAAAGAGAAGTAAGGAAAGAACAATAATTATCATTGTTCTAAGACTTATTAACAAAAGACTTTGTAGCTCAGTTGGTTAAGGCATTGGATTTGTAACATGGAGGTCGGGGGTTCGAACCCCGGCGGAGCATAATTTTTATCTCTATTTTAAAGAGGGCCAACTGAACATGCAAATATATGTACATATACAAATTCAAAATTTGAAAGGATAAGAACGTACATATAAGGAAATAAAGAAAATATATGTATATACATGAGAATATATATATATATATGCAGAAATATATGTATACGAAAGATAAAATTTAAGATAAGGCTATAGTAAATGAAATATGGCAAGAATTAAATAACGGTGCAACATCGTTTGAATTTTGAAAATAAAATGAAAGTTGTGCGTATATATATATACGCGTAAAATGGTCGTTAAAAGAATTGTATACATATAAGAATATTTCATGTGAATAAAACAGTTAAATAAATTCCAGAAATTCAAACATTCAAAATTCAAATTTCTGCGCCAAAACAGCTTGTGGGACCCAATGCTGACTTAGCACTGCATGTACGATAAGATTTGGCTAGATTCATCTGCGAACCTGGACTATTTTCTTAACTAGGTTCAATGCTGACTCAGCGCTGCGTGTACGATAAGGTCTTGAGCAACTATATAAACAGCCCTAGTCTCCTCCTCTATTCACAATTCTTCTCTACCCTTATGCTGCAAAGATTCTGAGTGAACATGGCTTCTTCTCCTCCTCTAAAATATATAAATAAATAAATAATATATACAAAATAAAACAAGACGAGGAGATGCTGCTCAAAAGACTTTTAAGAAGAAGAGATTCAAGCTAGGATTCAAAAGGAGGTTCAAACGACTTCAACGAATGATTTTCTATGAATCATAGCAACGCCATCTTTCTTTTCTAATCTAAATCTCTGTAAGTCAGTTATTTCTAGATTTGAACGTTTTTCTTTGTTCATGACATGAAATTAAAGGGATAAAAGAATATGCCAATTCTCTTTCTTTCTATTCGAATCTGTGCCTATCTCTTTGGACCTAATTAAGAACTGTCATGATTCAAAGACAAATAAGACCGTGACTATGAAACTATGGACCTAAAAACCATATGCTTATAACTATGAACATTTTCCTATGACTATGGACATTGCCTATGACTATGGACACTGCCTATGACTAGGAACATTGCCTATGATTGTGACTATGACTATGAGGATTACTTCCTTGACAAAACCTATGCCTTTGATTAACATAAACTATTGCCTATGACATAACAAGGACATCTGTGATTAAACCTCCATGATTCATGACTAGGAAAGTGTTGCTTAAGTTCTGTGATTTTGAGATTGGGGCTAAACCCGATTATTTATTCTGCTTGTCCTTGGTTTTCTTTGTTTTTAGACTATGGGAATTTACCTATTAAGTTAGGTCTACCCATGTTCTTGAACCTACTCTGTCTATTCTTGGTTTTAGACCTTGGGAATTTACCTATTAAGTTAGGTCTACCCATGTTCTTGAACCTACGTCGTTGTTCAAAACCATTTTATGCCATTTGTTATATCTATCCTTTTCCTAGCAATCTTTGGTTCATTCCCTATTTGCTACGAATCTAGATTTATCTATAATCTAGATTGAAACACGATTTTACGAACGGTGGGAATGCGATTTGGGGCAAAATATGAAATTTACTAAAACGTAGTTTAACTTGGAAATTGGCATAAATTGGGAACATGTATTATGGCATGTTCATAGAAATGCAAATTGGATAAATTTGACATGAATTATAAGATGTGTAATTTGAATCTTGTATTGACGTGTAAATCTAGCATTTACATGAACAGTGAACTAGAGTAATAAGTCTAGTTTGACGTGAATCAGAATGTAAATTAGAATTGGATTAGCTAATTTGGCTCGATAAGTATATTGGCATAAACTTGAAATTGGCCATAATTAGGGGGTAATTGTCATGATTAGCAGAATCATGGTTAGTGACACTTCATTTGGTATGGTTTACATACCAAAAAGCATAAACATGATATAGAGGGGAAAATGGGCCGTAAAAATAAATGTTGACAATTTACATTAAAAGAGAAATTGGGAAATAAGTAAATTAGGATTAATTTACTTATAGAATTTGCCCTAAATGAGGAAATATTGATCTAGACAAATTAAAGATTTATTAACGACATCTCTTTTAATGAAACACCAGAAATTTCTAGGGTGACAGAGAGGATAGTGTCTAGGCTTGAGTTTGGAAAATACAAGTTTCCTGCTCTCCCTGGCTATCCCTAACTGATCCGACGGACGGGATGGTTACTTTCAAAACCTGATTTGAAAATTAATCAAAACCCTTTGAACTAGAAAACACGAATAGGCCTAACCCGAGGTTAGACTGAGTTGCGATGTAAACCTGCCCGGAACCAACCGACACATCCAGTAATCGCAACAATATCTGTCTAATGTGAGTGGTCATGGCTTTAATTTATTTAGTTAAAGCTAGGACAAGAATGCTATGGTTAAGTTAACTAAGACACTTAACCAACTCAACATGATAACAAGACTGGTAGGTGGGGTTAGGTTCATACAGTTAAGCTAGAATGGGAGAGTTAAGTCCATAAGAACACTTAACCAACTTAACACAGTTAAGCTAGAATGGGAGGGCTAAGTCCATAGGGACACTTAACCAAACTTAACATCGTAACAAGACAAGATTTGTAGGGGATAAGTAACTAAGAAAACACTTATCCAAATTAACATGTTAACTAGACTAGAAGGTGGGGTTAAGTAAAGTTAATACACTTATCCAAATTAACATGTTAACTGGACTAGAGGTTGGGGTTAAGTAAGATTTAATACACTTAGCCAATTTGATATGTTAGCTGGGCTAGACCGTAGGGTTAAGTAAACTTGAACACTTAACCATCAGATTTTGATAAAGCAATAGGGTTAAGTCTAAAACATGAAGGGATAATACTTAACCGTTAATAACAGGTTAGTTGAAATAGATGGGCAAGGTTAAGTTAAAAAGGAACACTAAATCAATACAGGGTGAATGGGTAAGGTTAAGTAATAAGAAATACTTAACCAATATAACTTGCTTTGTGGTGGGTTAAGTCAACACGAATTACTGATAACACTTAACCAGTATAACAGGATGAATGAAGAGGGTTAAGTTGGCTTGAATTGACTAATGACACTTAACCAATCCAAATTGACGGGAAAGGGAACTAAGTAGTAATTCTTAGTATAACACGGGAAGGAGCGAATGTCCGTCTGAATAGAGAGAAGGCTCCAACGAATTGGGTTACGAAGCCCGAGGCTTCGAGGGGACGTGAGGGTATTCTTGGTATCCCTCTGTGAGGCTGCAGATGATCCGCCTGGGCCCACAGAGGTTAAGGTCTGCGTAGAAGAACCAAGGGTATGCCTTGGTTGCAATACATGGCAACCTAAAGACTAGGATGGACCGGCGTGATTCGGCGAGCAAACGGTAGCCCTGTGATAGCAACTCGTCGTCTACCATCCATCTTGAGTCAATCGAGATACGTGAAGCGGAAAGGCGGAGAACTCCAAAAGACCATATACTTGCTATCTAGTTATGGTTGCGGATGGCCATAGGATAGTGGGGCACCGGGGGCCGGCGTATAGTTCTCATTTTACAAGGTGTGCCTTTCATTAGTTGAGGGAGGGGTCAAGTGGGACCATAGCCACTGGAATAAAAACAGACCTTAGCATCTGCATCGGCAGATATCTGAAAGCTCCCGACCGAGTTCTGTATTCCTTGATTTGCCCTGTCACAGGACTCGGACCGCACATTACAGGACATGTGCACCTAGACAAGCGATAACGATTCGCGATACATGCGTGGGAAAGTATAGGAACATACACCACTCTAGGTGGTGTGTCCTAGACTTGGGGGCATCGTTCGACAGGTAGCGTAATCCCTAGTTGGACTAGGTGGCATAAACCCTGAACTCGAGAAGCGTTCAGCAGATAGCGCAAAACTCTAGTTAAACCTAGAAAGCACTTGATAGAAAACCCTAGATTTGATCTAGGTAATAAATAATGAATGTATGCCGGAAGGCAATAGAAATATAGGAATTTGGATCACGTTATCGTTACTAGATAGGACACTAGATAGGCGGTGCAGAGATATAGAAACCAGTATAACAAGGAAATAGCGAAGCGGCGAAAGTATTAGAGCGTATCCAGTTTATCTTAGCATATCTTGTGACTACCTTGTCTAATCTTGTTGACCCTATCGTCATGGTGTAATCTTGTGTTCAGTTAATTCATGTCGTTTTGTTTTCCTTGTTCACATGCTAGAAGTTACTGAACTTACTCAGGCTTTACGTCTGACCTTGTTTTTCTTTTGTCTTCTTTTCTTCCGTTACCCCCCCCCCCAGGTAGTAGAGGAGGGAGTAGTATAGCTCAGGTCAAGTTGGACTGTCACTCTTTCCCAGCTTGAAGATTTGTCGAAGTTTGCTTGGATTCTCTTATCAGATGCTATGGCTGGCTCTTGCTAAAATTTGGGGAAATATAAATGTTGTTTGATGCTTCTTTATTTTGTAAGACAGATGACACTCTGATATTGTAAAGAAATCTTTGTACAAACTATTTTATCAATAAAGCAAAGTTTTATTTTCCGCTGTTTAATTTCTGTCTGTCTTGTAATTTATCTACATCTTTTACCCTAAATGCTCCATAGAACTTAGTGCATTCCATTTGTGAGTGACACTAACGGATGTGGGGTGTTACATGTGGTATCAGAGCTGAAGGTTGCCAGATTAGATAAAGGATTTGAAAAATTATTTTCAAAATGGTTTTTAAAGAAGCATTTTCAAGAGAAAAGATTTGTTTTAAAGACATATTCCCCAAAGCCATACGCACTATCTTCTCTTCCTCTGTTTAAATTCTTGTCTCCTTCTTTTTTGAGTCTTTGGGGCTCCTGGCTTTCTGGGAGGTAACCTCATCGAAGGGCAAAGTAGTGCCCGGCTTCCATCCATAGCCGTAGTTGTTTCATCTATGGGCAGTTTTCTTTCAAAGCTTATAAGGTTTTCTGGACGATGGAGGTAGTTTTCGAGAGATTTGTCAACATGACTACACACGGAAGGGGATGAGGAGTTTGGCTAAGGAGCATAACCCTAGGATGAGGAATTCATGGATGTAGACTTAGCACACGAAGGAGGAAGAAATTATAAAACCTAAGACAAGAGGAAGTATCTTTACTAGGGTATGATAGGGCATATACTTAAGGACAAGGGCAAGAACGAGGACGAGATTTTCAGAAGTACAAGTACATGCTTTCGCCACCAAGCGTACCTAGGAGAAAGGTAGTCCGGTTGGAAGAGTCTAGTTTTTTGTTCGTGCTATTTCCTTAGGTTCTAGCGCTTCTCATTTGTTCATATCCACTTCCATAGTTGGGTCTCTGCACCATAGTACTTGTATAGTAGAAAGATCCCACTAGAGTCTCAAATCCAATTGGTGGTCCGACCAGTTTATTTTTGGTTAGTAGGGATTTGAGAATAGCTATCAAGTTTGCTTATATCATCTCACGTAGATCGTCTAAATTCGGAGGAGATATTCCTTGGGTGCTTGTCTGATATTGGTTTAGGCCTTTGGGGCTTGTACTTGAGGAATGTCGAGTTCGGTTTGGATGGTTTGCGTGAGAGATGAATAGTTGTGGCAGGCACTCCAAAGAGCACGTAGTGACCTTTCGACTCTTATAGTTATGGCATGGCAGATAAGAGGGAAACCTCTAATCATATTAGTTCGTATACCTGGTACCGTGATTGAAATCTGTTTATTTTGGAAATGGAGATCCGGAACTTCACAATCGTGAAGTTAAATTAGTTAAGATACAGTGGAATAAAGTTCAAGAAGGCTAGATACTAGCATCATACCCTTTTCCTTGAGGGTGCATCCTTGATTTCTTTGTTTTAGGAGCTTAACGCATAATTGTTTCTCCCTTTCCAAAGTATATCACCTAGGTCGTATCTTCGATCCTTAAGTAGAAGCCAATGGGTGTAAACATGTATTTGAAACATGTTATGGTTGATGGTTGCAAGTGGCTGCTAATGGTTGCTTGTGAATGCATATGCATACGTATTAGGCACTAGATCAGTTCAGACGCTTTCATATTGCATTTACAGATATGTATTTGTTTGTAAATTGAACTTGATATGTTATCATATGGGTGTTGCATATGGATGAATGGCCGTGCACGCATATAGTATTTACATAACTAGGGATGCTTGCATACATGGTTGGATGCATGGCACTGACATGACTCGCATTAAGGAGGTCGACTGAATCAGTAGACCGCCTGATTTTACAGTAGATAAAGACATATACACACTATGCATATGAACATGAAAGCATTAGAAATCTTTTAAGGACAATGAATGCACGTGATTGAATGGTTGAGTAGATGGGTGATTGGATGGTAGGACACATTCTTCCTAACTTGAAGATTTCGGGGACGAAATCCTTTTAAGTGGGGGAGAATGTAACACCCCGTATTTTTAATGTAATTAAAAATGTATATATATCCACAGATAAGATTAATATGGTGATGTATAATGAAAATTAATTAATATATGAAAGAAAGAAAGGATTGGTCGCATGCGATGTAAATATGTTGCATGCACTGATTTGCAAACATAATGCATTAACAAAAAAAAAAGATTCATGCATTGGTTTAATTTAAGTATTGTAACTAACATGAAAAAGAGAAGTAAGGAAAGAACAATAATTATCATTGTTCTAAGACTTATTAACAAAAGACTTTGTAGCTCAGTTGGTTAAGGCATTGGATTTGTAACATGGAGGTCGGGGGTTCGAACCCCGGCAGAGCATAATTTTTGTCTCTGTTTTAAAGAGGGCCAACTGAACATGCAAATATATGTACATATACAAATTCAAAATTTGAAAGGATAAGAACGTACATATAAGGAAATAAAGAAAATATATGTATATACATGAGAATATATATATATATATATATATATATATATATGCAGAAATATATGTATACGAAAGATAAAATTTAAGATAAGGCTATAGTAAATGAAATATGGCAAGAATTAAATAACGGTGCAACACCGTTTGAATTTTGAAAATAAAATGAAAGTTGTGAATATATATATATACGCGTAAAATGGTCGTTAAAGGAATTGTATACATATAAGAATATTTCATGTGAATAAAACAGTTAAATAAATTCCAGAAATTCAAACATTCAAAATTCAAATTTCTGCGCCAAAACAGCTTGTGGGACCCAATGCTGACTTAGCACTGCATGTACGATAAGATTTGGCTAGATTCATCTGCGAACCTGGACTATTTTCTTAACTAGGTTCAATGCTGACTCAGCGCTGCGTGTACGATAAGGTCTTGAGCAACTATATAAACAGCCCTAGTCTCCTCCTCTATTCACAATTCTTCTCTACCCTTATGCTGCAAAGATTCTGAGTGAACATGGCTTCTTCTCCTCCTCTAAAATATATAAATAAATAAATAATATATACAAAATAAAACAAGACGAGGAGATGCTGCTCAAAAGACTTTCAAGAAGAAGAGATTCAAGCTAGGATTCAAAAGGAGGTTCAAACGACTTCAACGAATGATTTTCTACGAATCATAGCAACGCCATCTTTCTTTTCTAATCTAAATCTCTTTAAGTCAGTTATTTCTAGATTTGAACGTTTTTCTTTGTTCATGACATGAAATTAAAGGGATAAAAGAATATGCCAATTCTCTTTCTTTCTATTCGAATCTGTGCCTATCTCTTTGGACCTAATTAAGAACTGTCATGATTCAAAGACAAATAAGACCGTGACTATGAAACTATGGACCTAAAAACCATATGCTTATAACTATGAACATTTGCCTATGACTATGGACATTGCCTATGACTATGGACACTGCCTATGACTAGGAACATTGCCTATGATTGTGACTATGACTATGAGGATTACTTCCTTGACAAAACCTATGCCTTTGATTAACATAAACTATTGCCTATGACATAACAAGGACATCTGTGATTAAACCTCCATGATTCATGACTAGGAAAGTGTTGCTTAAGTTCTGTGATTTTGAGATTGGGGCTAAACCCGATTATTTATTCTGCTTGTCCTTGGTTTTCTTTGTTTTTAGACTATGGGAATTTACCTATTAAGTTAGGTCTACCCATGTTCTTGAACCTACTCTGTCTATTCTTGGTTTTAGACCTTGGGAATTTACCTATTAAGTTAGGTCTACCCATGTTCTTGAACCTACGTCGTTGTTCAAAACCATTTTATGCCAGTTGTTATATCTATCCTTTTCCTAGCAATCTTTGGTTCATTCCCTATTTGCTACGAATCTAGATTTATCTATAATCTAAATTGAAACACGATTTTACGAACGGTGGGAATGCGATTTGGGGCAAAATATGAAATTTACTAAAACGTAGTTTAACTTGGAAATTGGCATAAATTGGGAACATGTATTATGGCATGTTCATAGAAATGCAAACTGGATAAATTTGACATGAATTATAAGATGTGTAATTTGAATCTTGTATTGACGTGTAAATCTAGCATTTACATGAACAGTGAACTAGAGTAATAAGTCTAGTTTGACGTGAATCAGAATGTAAATTAGAATTGGATTAGCTAATTTGGCTCGATAAGTATATTGGCATAAACTTGAAATGGGCCATAATTAGGGGGTAATTGTCAGGATTAGCAGAATCATGGTTAGTGACACTTCATTTGGTATGGATTACATACCAAAAAGCATAAACATGATATAGAGGGGAAAATGGGCCGTAAAAATAAATGTTGACAATTTACATTAAAAGAGAAATTGGGAAATAAGTAAATTAGGATTAATTTACTTATAGAATTTTCCCTAAATGAGGAAATATTGATCTAGACAAATTAAAGATTTATTAACGACATCTCTTTTAATGAAACACCAGAAAGTTCTAGGGTGACAGAGAGGATAGTGTCTAGGCTTGAGTTTGGAAAATACAAGTTTCCTACTCTCTCTGGCTATCCCTAACTGATCCGACGGACGGGATGGTTACTTTCAAAACCTGATTTGAAAATTAATCAAAACCCTTTGAACTAGAAAACACGAATAGGCCTAACCCGAGGTTAGACTGAGTTGCGATGTAAACCTACCCGGAACCAACCGGCACATTCAGTAATCGCAACAATATCTGTCTAATGTGAGTGGTCATGGCTTTAATTTATTTAGTTAAAGCTAGGACAAGAATGCTATGGTTAAGTTAACTAAGACACTTAACCAACTCAACATGATAACAAGACTGGTAGGTGGGGTTAGGTTCATACAGTTAAGCTAGAATGGGAGGGTTAAGTCCATAGGAACACTTAACCAACTTAACACAGTTAAGCTAGAATGGGAGGGCTAAGTCCATAGGGACACTTAACCAAACTTAACATCGTAACAAGACAAGATTTGTAGGGGATAAGTAACTAAGAAAACACTTATCCAAATTAACATGTTAACTAGACTAGAAGGTGGGGTTAAGTAAAGTTAATACACTTATCCAAATTAACATGTTAACTGGACTAGAGGTTGGGGTTAAGTAAGATTTAATACACTTAGCCAATTTGATATGTTAGCTGGGCTAGACCGTAGGGTTAAGTAAACTTGAACACTTAACCATCAGATTTTGATAAAGCAATAGGGTTAAGTCTAAAACATGAAGGGATAATACTTAACCGTTAATAACAGGTTAGTTGAAACAGATGGGCAAGGTTAAGTTAAAAAGGAACACTAAATCAATACAGGGTGAATGGGTAAGGTTAAGTAATAAGAAATACTTAACCAATATAACTTGCTTTGTGGTGGGTTAAGTCAACACGAATTACTGATAACACTTAACCAGTATAACAGGATGAATGAAGAGGGTTAAGTTGGCTTGAATTGACTAATGACACTTAACCAATCCAAATTGACGGGAAAGGGAACTAAGTAGTAATTCTTAGTATAACACGGGAAGGAGCGAATGTCCGTCTGAATAGAGAGAAGGCTCCAACGAATTGGGTTACGAAGCCCGAGGCTTCGAGGGGACGTGAGGGTATTCTTGGTATCCCTCTGTGAGGCTGCAGATGAACCGCCTGGGCCCACAGAGGTTAAGGTCTGCGTAGAAGAACCAAGGGTATGCCTTGGTTGCAATACATGGCAACCTAAAGACTAGGATGGACCGGCGTGATTCGGCGAGCAAACGGTAGCCCTGTGATAGCAACTCGTCGTCTACCATCCATCTTGAGTCAATCGAGATACGTGAAGCGGAAAGGCGGAGAACTCCAAAAGACCATATACTTGCTATCTAGTTATGGTTGCGGATGGCCATAGGATAGTGGGGCACCGGGGGCCGGCGTATAGTTCTCATTTTACAAGGTGTGCCTTTCATTAGTTGAGGGAGGGGTCAAGTGGGACCATAGCCACTGGAATAAAAACAGACCTTAGCATCTGCATCGGCAGATATCTGAAAGCTCCTGACTGAGTTCTGTATTCCTTGATTTGCCCTGTCACAGGACTCGGACCGCACATTACAGGACATGTGCACCTAGACAAGCGATAACGATTCGCGATACATGCGTGGGGAAGTATAGGAACATACACCACTCTAGGTGGTGTGTCCTAGACTTGGGGGCATCGTTCGACAGGTAGCGTAATCCCTAGTTGGACTAGGTGGCATAAACCCTGAACTCGAGAAGCGTTCAGCAGATAGCGCAAAACTCTAGTTAAACCTAGAAAGCACTTGATAGAAAACCCTAGATTTGATATAGGTAATAAATAATGAATGTATGCCGGAAGGCAATAGAAATACAGGAATTGGGATCACGTTATCGTTACTAGATAGGACACTAGATAGGCGGTGCAGAGATATAGAAACCAGTATAACAAGGAAATAGCGAAGCGGCGAAAGTATTAGAGCGTATCCAGTTTATCTTAGCATATCTTGTGACTACCTTGTCTAATCTTATTGACCCTATCGTCATGGTGTAATCTTGTGTTCAGTTAATTCATGTCGTTTTGTTTTCCTTGTTCACATGCTAGAAGTTACTGAACTTACTCAGGCTTTATGTCTGACCTTGTTTTTCTTTCGTCTTCTTTTCTTCCGTTACCCCCCTCCCCCAGGTAGTAGAGGAGGGAGTAGTATAGCTCAGGTCAAGTTGGACTGTCACTCTTTCCCAGCTTGAAGATTTGTCGAAGTTTGCTTGGATTCTCTTATCAGATGCTATGGCTGGCTCTTGCTAAAATTTGGGGAAATATAAATGTTGTTTGATGCTTCTTTATTTTGTAAGACAGATGACACTCTGATATTGTAAAGAAATCTTTGTACTAACTATTTTATCAATAAAGCAAAGTTTTATTTTCCGCTGTTTAATTTCTGTCTGTCTTGTAATTTATCTACATCTTTTACCCTAAATGCTCCATAGAACTTAGTGCATTCCATTTGTGAGTGACACTAACGGATGTGGGGTGTTACAGTTACCTGGAATCTCTTAATGTATTTATCGATCTGCTCGAGTAGTGTTCGCCACTAAGGCGGATGGTTCATTTCGCTTGTGCATGAGTTATAGAAAATCACCTTAGTAAGTACACTTGGCAACATTGTTGGCATTTGTTTATTTTCAAGAGATAATTCATTTATGTGGAATACCTTCTAGTAAGTGAATGAGATCCAAAATTCACTAGTGAATTTTGGAGAGCTTGCATGAAACCATGAGTACACAGTTATGTTTGAGCCGAGTATACTAGAAGGAGGATGAGGGAAAGTGGGACAAGAGGCAACAGTGAAATGAGTTTTAACTCATATTTTGGAAACAAGAATTAAGAAGCTACGAAATTATGAAAGGCGGACAAAACACAATGGAGTTAAGCTCAAGGAAATGCGACTTAGAAGATTGAAGACTAGATACGGGCATCATATCTCTTTTTAAGAGTATATCCTTGATCCCTCTTTTCCTGTAGAAATTACTTGCATGCTATCTTTTATGTATATCCTCTCGGTCCTATTCTCAATATTATTTCTGTTACAAACCCCATAAGGAGTATGACTCATCTGGTTGTGATATATGTTGGGGTTTGAGGGTGTCCATTGGGTTGACTAAACTTTTTGGGCTTTATAAGATATGGGTTGGTTTTAGGAAGGGATTTCTCGCGACCCAAAAGGAGTTTATCGTGCTTGGTTTCCTAGAATCATATATATTGGTTTTGGGCTGGTGTTTAGGGTACAAAGTTTTTCTTTACTTGCTACTATCGTTCGACTATACCTTTAGGTAGGAACAATTGGGTGAAACATGTGTTTGAGACATGTTATGATTGATGGTTGCATGTGGTTGCAAGTGGTCGCAAGTGGTTGCTCGTGGTTGCATAACACACATTAGGCACTAGATCGGCTCAGACATATTTTCATATTGCATATGCATGAGTGTTTATACTTGTTTATGGATGAAATTGAATGTGTTATCATGTGAATGTTGCATATGGATGGAAGTTTGAGCACACATATAGTGTTTATGTGATTAGGGCTATTTGCATACATGTTGGACTCATGGCACTAAACATATTTTGCATTAAGAAGATCAATTGGGCCTGATCATTTGCATTAGATAAGGAACATATACACACACTTTCTGCATATGTTCATACAACATTAGAAATCTCTTAAGGACAATGGATGCCTGTGATTGATGATTGAGTAGACGGATGATTGGATGGTAGGACACATATTTCTTAACTTGAAGATTTCGGGGACGAAATCCTTTAAGGAGTGGAGAATGTGACAACCCGTATTTTTATAACATGTTAAAACAAGAAATCATGGCAGAATTAAATTTTAAATTCAGAATCAGGGGAAACAGGTTATGTCATTGCGTTCGTCTCGAAATTTTACATGAAATAGACTCTGAGTTTTCGAAAACCGGAGTCCGGATGAAGAAGTTATGGCCTGCAAGTTTCAGTAGTTTTCAGCCAGCACTGGACCAGGGGGTCGACCATAGGATCGACCTACCCACCCCCCCCCCCCCCAGGTCGACCATAGGGTCGACCTACCCCCCAGGACGACCAATTGTCGACCTCCCCCTTATAGGTTGACCTGGTCGGCCTGTTTTGAACCAGAACTCGTTTTTGAAGCCTGAGACATGTTTTGATGGTCCGGATTGATTCTATGGTTAATCTAACGGCCTAAACTAGTTGCTACACCTATAAAAACACCCTTAGACCTAAACTAATTCATATCAAATCATTCTTACACCATTATGCTGCTGAACTCCCTCTTGAACCATGGCCGCCGCCCCCAAATTGAAGTACAAACATTCAAACTCAAATCAATTCAAAGAACAAAGCTTCAACAATGATTCAAGACAATAAATTAACAACTCCGCAACATTTGTACAACAAATTTAGTTCCTAATTCACTAGCCATGCTCTGTAAGTTCTAGTTGTTTTTAGATCTAAACATTTAATTATAATATGGTCATGGAATAAAGTGGAATCGGATTTAAGTATGTTTATCGATCTATTTCTGTTGCTTCTTGGATCTTAAGTTTTGAGACTTGTCTATCTTTATTCCCATGTCTAATTTATGATCTATTCAGCCCGTTGTAAATCAGTTTTCTTGATTCATATTGATATTATTACCAAGTTGTAATCTTCATGCTTGTGATGATGTTTTTCTCTCTGATCTTATTTTTATGCAAAATTCTACCTTCCCCTATTTATTTTCTTTTGATGAACCTAGGTCAATTTCGGACCTATGCCTAAACTACGATATACGTGCGATGGTATACGGGGGAAATATTGGAATATTACCTAGTGGAATATATGTGTTTGGTGGAATTGATGGCATAACATAAAAATCAGATATTTGGGTATTACTACCCTTAACATGAAATTGGAAATTTGGGTATTGTCAATATAATTGAAATTGCAAGTTTGGGCATACATGAATTGGCATGTAAGTTAAATTACGAGTTTGGGACTATGTAAGTTTAAATCAAAAGATTGGGCTTATGTTAATTAGGCATATGTAGAATTGGGAATTTGAACATGAAAGCAATTGTAAATTTGATAATTGGCATAAACATGTATTATGAACTTGGGCAACTGACATGTATTGTAGTAAAAAGATTACAGTTTGGGATAACTACATCAGGAATCATGATTTGGGTTTATTGTGTATAAAACTTGATACATGTAATTTTGGCTAGAACTTGATATGGTAAAATGGCATAAAAATTGGCATACATGTAAAACGGCATGAATTGAACATATGTAAATTTGGTATGAATTGGGCATATGTAAAACTGACATGTAACCTAGAACTTGGGCATATGTTAAATATGTAAAATTTGGAGTAGAAACATATATGATAATTTATGACTTGGAGAAAGTTTAATATGAATGCACCCAAGTTGGGTTTTGGGTAGTTGGTATGTATTGGACATCCAGAAGGCACGTAAGCATGCTTATGAACTTGAAACATGAATTGGTTATGAATATGAATCATTAACTTGATAATAGGAATAAGTGAAAACATGAAACTTGACATGAAACTCGCCATGAAACTAGACTCGAACTTGACATGAAACTTGAACATGGACATGACATTAGAATAAACATGAAAATGGCCAACTCGAGGTTGGCTTGAGTTTGCAGTGTAAATCTGCCCGGAACCGCCCAGCAAATCTAGTTACTGCAAACAATAGGATCCAATGTGGGTAGTTGGTCATATCGTGCTTGAAACCCGAGATCAGACTGAGTTGTGGTGCAAATCTTCCCGGAACCGTCCGGCATATCCAGTGACCACAACAACAAGTCTGATGTGAGAGGTTGGGGTGCATTAATGAATTAATGCCACATGATAGGGTTAAGTCATAAACCGCTTGAATATACTTAACCAATTTGACAAAATGATTTGGTTGGGTTAAGTCATGAACCGCTTGAATATACTTAACCAATTTGACACGATGATTTGATAGGGTTAAGCCATGAACCGCTTGAATATACTTAACCAATTTGACATGAAGATTTGATAGGGTTAAGTCATGAACCGCTTGAATATACCTAACCAATTGAACACGATGATTTGATAGGGTTAAGTCATGAACCGATTGAATATACTTAACCAACTTGACAGACGATTCGTAGGGC
Organism: Allium sativum; assembly: GCA_030737875.1. NCBI lineage: Eukaryota > Viridiplantae > Streptophyta > Magnoliopsida > Asparagales > Amaryllidaceae > Allium > Allium sativum. The sequence continues at coordinate 250,129,975 of CM060909.1, read as the reverse complement.
TAAGTCATGAACTTGAACGACAACACTTAGCCAATTTGACATGACACGTAGGCGGGTTAAGTCACGAACTTGAATGACAACACTTAACCCACTTGACATGCTAGACTGATGGGGTTAAGTCTCGAATTTAAATGACAACACTTAACCTACTGGACGGAAACCCTAGTTGCGCGGTCCTTTTCAGCAGTAACCCACTAGATGTATCACGGTATCCTGGAACTAGGCAGGGTAGGGCACGATTACTGGGCTGATTGTAAGCGACCAGAACGACGGCTGAGTTAGTGCGCCATTGTAGGTTCAAGCGGACTATGGTCGTGCACGTAGTGTGGAGTTGAAAAAGCAGGCATTGGGCATCAGTAGGTTTACACTATGCGTGCTTGATTCGTGTCGGTGGTTGGCACCCTAGGGCTTGATATACCCGATGGTGGACCTAGCATAGGTGACTACATTTCGTGATTGGGCCGTATGACACAGACACATGAACGAGCTAGGACTTGTAGGGAGCCAATCGATTAATAGATCGTTACGTGGAAAAAGGGTGTTGTTCGTTAGGTAGCATAATCCCTAGTGGTCCTAGGTGGCATAAACCCTAATCGAATCTACAAAACGTTCAATAGGTTGCATAATCCCTAGTGGTCCCACGTGGAGTAAATCCTAGTTGAACACGCGGTAGTTCATGATAAGGAAACCTAGCCAGAACAAGGGTGGCGGTCCAAACGATTTCAAGAATGGTGGCACTACGTTGAAGTAGTATAGAAATACGTGATGAAACCTGTACGATATATGGCAAGGGACTGTACATATACATGGAAAGGATGATATGGGTTGGGATACTAGTACGGTCAGTGCAGAGAATATAGGAAATCAAAGGAAATAGTGGAATAGTGAAGCTTAGAAATCTTGCGATGTTATACTTAATAGAAACCTTACAATGTGATACTTGGTAGGAACCTTGTGATGATACTCTTGATAGGAAGCATGGGATGTTATACTTGATTCATCGTGCCTGTAGCTTACCTTGTCATCATGCTTATGTTTACTTTCAGTTTATTCATGCCATATTATCTTCACCTGGTTTTATGCTGAAAGCCACTAGGACTTACCCAGTCTTTATGACTGACCCAGTTTGTTTCGCCTCTTTTTCTTTCGTACCCCCCCCCCCAGGTTCGCAGGGTGGGAATACAGTTTAGTTCGGATCTTACCAAGCTCCAAGGGTCTTTCATGTACTGCTTGGATTTCTCTTGGCTATGGCTTGCTTTGCTGCTTTATTGGGGAATGGTTTATGACTATGGTTTTATGCTTCTTTACTATTGCAAGACAGATTTTGATGTAATGGATTTAATAGCATTTTGATGTAAAAGGCTTTAGACCTTTCTAGATTTTAAAGCAATGAAATTTGGTTCTTCTTCCGCTGTTTAGTATGTTCTGTCTTGTAATATTTCTGTGTATGTTTACCTAGATAATGCTCCCCTAAAGCTAGTGCATTCCCTTTGTGAGTGACCCTAGCGGAGGTGGGGTGTTACACATTTATAGAGGGAGTTACAACACGAGATGGGTCTGAAGTCACTTACTGCAGAGGCATTTTTCACTTTAGGGATGAGTGCTAAATTAGTAGCATTGAAAGAAGCTAACATTCTAGATTTAAGGAAGACATGTCTGACAGCCTTACAAACATCTTGTCCGATGATCATCCAGCTGGAAGAGAAAAAGAAAGCATTGAAGTCGTCTGGATCTCCTGCCGAGCTACTGTTAAGAGACAGCATCGCATCTCTAACTTCATTATCGGAAACTTCATTATACAGATAAAGATGATCAATTTCAGACAACTTAGGGAGAATGTAGGGGTCAACCAAGCCAATGTTAGGGATAAAAATTTCACAGTTTCCAAACAATTCAGTAAAATGCAGAAGGAAAGCATTTTCTGCTTCACCTTAATTTACCAAGGAAGTTCCATGCTTGTTGACAATACGAACAATATTCTCTCTACACTGTTTATTCTTGAGAGATGCATGGAAATAAGCACTATTGTTATCACCATTTTTTTCCATTTTATACGTGCTTTTTGTTTTATCTTCTCATCTTCAATGTTGATAGCACTTTGATATTGCTTGGCTATGTAAGTCTCAATACGTGGATGTGTGGGATTTGTAGGCTCTTCCATCATTTTAATGTGAATTACCCAGATTTTTTCTTTCCAAAAAGAACACTGCATGTTGCCTCTACCATATTTTTGCCTCGCCCAATGTCTTAGTTTGTTCTTTGTTCTTCTAAGTTTTTCCTACAAGATATTAAGTGGGTTACCAATGGTAGGTTTCGCCCAAATTTCTTTAACAAGTCAAGGAATTCAGGGTCATCAACCCAATTATTAAAAAAATTGGAACTTGATTTTCCTTTCATGTCTAACTCACTAAGGTGAAGGATGATCGGGGAATGGTTTGAGAGTAGGGGAGGCGTAATAGAGCAGTGTAAGGTTGGACAAAAGCTAAAAGATTTTGCATTGCAGAAAGCATGATCGATTAAAAAGAAGGTTCAAGGTCCATCCCTCTTTTTGTTATTCCAAGAGAAAGGCATTTCAGCACGTTTAATATAGGTGAGATCAACTTGTTCAAGGGTATTTTTAAGAGGGAGAATTCCAGGTAAGGAGAGGGGTTACCACCAATTCGTTGCATGGTTTCGAAACAATAGTTGAAGTCACCTCGTAGGAACCAAGGATGAGAAGGTTGCCTAAGTGAAAGCATGGAACGAAACAGGTTATGTCTGGAAGGCAAACTGTTAGTTGCATAAATGAAGGTGAAGAAATATGAAGACTATTCATTTTAATTGATGGCATGGCAGTGGATTTGTTGATCGGAGGAATAAAGTGGTTGCAAAGATACAATGTTTGGGTCATAAAGCACGAGAATTCTTCCATAAGGAGCCTCAAGTATGCTGTGAATATAGTGCCAAGAAGGGTTGATATACTTAGCAGCTCTTAACGTCAGCTCAAGATTGAGTTTGATTTCAACTATCGCAAGGACACTTAATTTGTTTTCAGTGATCAGATTTTTATAATGGTCGAGTTTTGTGTCGTCGTGGCATCCTCTAATATTCCACGCACAAACAGTTTTCACCATGGATTAAACTACAGGTGGTGGGACACCTCTATGTTTCATGCTCCTTAGCGGATACTATTTTTGGGCAACATAAGGAGTGGTAAGACATGGTACGTTGGGAGAAATATCAGGTGGAACTGGTGAGAAGTAGTCAAGTGGGGGTACCTTGTAAGCTTCAGGAGGGGTAATGTCAGTGTAAATGTTGACATCAAGTAGGGGGAGAATACCAGGATCGGGAGGGATAAGTGATGGAGTTTTAGGCGTGGTACTTTGCATGCATGTAGTTACATTTATGGAGGCATCAAGATGATTCAAAGGATTCAGATGTTGGTTGTCTTCATATATACATTGATGTTTTCACTAGCCCTGTCTTTACTGCATATACTCTATGCTTCATTTACTTCACTGTTCATTTCATCAAGTTTAGCCTTTCCTTGTTTTATTTCTCTTCTTATATCTTTTAGACATTCTTGTGTAATGAACTCTCTAAAAAAGTTGTGCACTTCTACTTCTGCTTCTAATTCATCATTTATTTCAACTAGTTCGACAATTTCAGGTGAACAGACTACATTATGGTGCTTCTTACTGGTCAGCGGATTCTCTAGAGTGGGCATAACAATGTTTGCAATTTTGTGAGTGTCTATGTTTGCAAATTCCTCATCACTTACATTGATTTACTGTATTTGTTCGTTTCTTTTCCAACCTCTCCTTCTTCTAGAACCATGAAACTGTTTTCCTTAAAAAATTCCTTAACAACACCGGTGTTCTCCTTACCCAATTTCCCTGCCATGGCAAACCTCTTATATTTTCCTTGGCTTGAATTACATTTCTACTTCTCTTATTTCCTACCACTTTCCAATTATTTCTAACATTGCATTCTTGCAAAGGGTCCTACCTTTTAATGGCACACTGACTTCACACCGAGTATTATTCATTTGACTTACATTCTTGGTTCTACCTTCCTCTATAGTCCTACCTTCTTTATCACACTCTTCAATTAAATAGCCAAAAGTCTTACAAAGACTGCAAATTTTCAGTTTCCACAGATATTCAGCATATATCCTTTGGACTCCTCCCTCAACTATTTCGACCAAGAAGTCATTCAAAAGCTCTTTGTCAGGTTTCTCCTCTATCAAACATTTAACATAAGCTAGTCTCTGACGACTCGCAGTCATCTCATCCATACACAGTAGTTTCCCCAGCATACTACTTATCCAGTTGATTCCGTAGTTAGACCAAGCAACAATTGGAATATTACAAAACTTAACCCATACTGGGACAGACTTGACATTACCACAAACATTACTTATAGAAGGATCAAACCTTTTGATAACGAATAACTTCGAGTTCATTATGATAGGGTCCGCCTATAATATGTGATTTCTATCTTCTTTGCAAGAAAAATCAAACAAAAATATAACACCATTTGATTTTACCTTAATAGACCCCTTCAATCTCCAGATCGAGTTGAATTTGGCGACAACAGTGGAGTACGATAAAGGCTTATCTAAGAAGAATCCAACCACCGAGTCATTCCAAACTTCCGAACCCGCTTCAGATACACTGCTTATCATCTTCAAGGTTCCATTAACAATAGTAGGAGTTAACTCAACAGGAATGTACTTCCCAGCGTTTAAAGGCTTACGCTTAAATAAGAATGAAGTCCATTGTTGTTGAATTACATTTTCGCTGATTTGGGTTTGAACAGAAGAAGAGGGAAGGGCTGGAGAAGGACGAGACGAAAGGATTGGGTCAGGCGGGATTGGCGGAGGATCAGGCGGCGGAGGAGTGAAGGGTGGTTGGCTCGATGCCTGGTTGGAAGTGACAGGTACGGCGATTGGACTGGGCGGGAAAGGATGAGGGGAGTGGGAAGACATGAAAGGCGAGAGGACAATCGAAGGGGTGTTTTATCAAACTAATCTTGATTTTATTTATTGATACCATTACAGGCTCAAATCCCACTTATCAAGTTACTTTATAAATCCACATCTTATTCCACTTCATTCATAAGCTCCGTTTATATGTCAAAATTTCTTGTCATTTATCTAACAAATTAATAACCATATATTGATTTTACATGATTATAAAATATCGTTTTCAAACCAAATATTTATTATCTTGTCAAGTTCCGAATTATATAATATAAAATTTCTAAAAATAAACTATTTTTATGAAATTCGATGTAGTCGAATTCCAGTTATAAATCCTTGTGGATTTATTTCGACTCCGTTCACATTCTGAACATCGGAATAAATTTCATCGTTTCCTTTTGAAATGAATCTCAATTTCTTTATTAAATTCACTCTTGAATTTACATTCCCAATTTATCCAATGATAATTATTTCACTTGATTTATAAATATCGTTTATAAATTAAACTACTTGTTTTTATTATTATAAGCAAGTTATTATTTCCTAGACCATTCGAAATTCAATTTCTATTTTTGGAAAATCGATTTTCCTTTTAAAATACAAATTTATTTCCTTTTATTCGAATATATTTTTATGATATTTAAATACCAATATTTAGGGCCAGTACTATTCACGCATCCCAAACTCATAATAATATATCCAGTTTATTCAACACATCACATATATATAAATATGTAAATAAACAATAATAAATTTGAGGAATCTAGTTGGATTCCTACAACCCATGTTTCCTGCATCCATGGATGTTTTTTTGACATATCCGACTGGGCTTTATGATGTTCCGTAACACTCTTTTATTATGACTAATAATTGTAACGACCTAGAAAATCTGAACCAATTTAAAATTTCTTAATTGGCTAAAATAATGGATTTTAAATTATAGCAATGAAAAGTGAGTTTGAATCGACGTTTGAAAATGAATATAATTAATTCTAATTATAAACTAGGCCTGAAATGGCGCTGTAGTTTCAAAAATTGAATTCAAACTTTGTCGGACTGTACCGGGTGCAAAGCAAAACGAATTTGAGTGAAACCAAAAATATTTAAATCTGTTAGTGAATACCTTTCTAACGAATCTGAAAAATCGAATTTTCATAGCGGAAAGCAAAAGTTATGGCCAAATGAATTTTCAAAAAGGTCGCTATGGAATTTATATAGCCCGTGAAATTGGCCATTTTGCAAATGACCTCGGAATTCGACAAAACCACTTTTGTTGGATCCGGGATGTGAAGTTATTGCTAGGTTTCAAATTTCATAATTTTTGAAGCTAGTATGTGAGCGTGGAAAAGGAAAACATGTTTTGATCAATTACAGTTAAATTGGATCGACCAGAAATGGGCCTTTTTGCAAACGGTCTCAGAATTCGACGAAACAAGTTTTGTTGGGACCGGATCGTCAAAACATAGCCAGATTTATTTTTTTGGAATTTTTCGAATCAGTTTGTGGCCCTGGAAAATTGAAATGTACGTTCAAATTGAATATTGAATGTTTTATATTTTAATTTGAATGGAAACTGACTGAAACAGTCGAATGGGCCTACGAAACATATCCCATTGTGTTCGGAATGGGGGTAAAACGCTAGGGACGACAATCGTTGGGTTCAGATTGGTGGTAGCGTCAGAAAACCCCTTTAAAACCCACAGGCCAATCATATTTTTTTAAAAAAAAAAAAGAAAATCTTCGTTTCTCTCTCCCGCATAGAAGGCGGAAATCTATTCGCCAGTTCCCGAGCATTTTTCGGCCGCCACACACCTCGTTGACCCCCGATCCTTTGGAACTTTTTGAAGATCTCCCTTCCACCTTCAAATCCATACCACCCTTGACCCCCACCATCGCGTATTGTAACACCCCGTGTATTCTATAACTGTGAAATTCACAAATTAAAGTATAACTTATTTCAAAACAAAGTATTAAGGGAAACGGGATACGTCATTGCGTTCGTCTCGGAAAAATACGCGAAATAGAGTCCGAGTTTTTGAAAAACGGAGCCCGTATGAACAAATTATGGCCCGATGAAGTTTCAGAAAATTCAAATTTCGAAAACAGATTTAAATTTCAGACCAATCAGAGTAGGCGGGAAAAATCCCGCCCAAACCCACCAGGTCGACCTGGGGGTCGACGCTAGGGTCGACCTGCCAAGCCAGGTCGACCTGGGAGTCGACCTAGGTGTCGACCTGCCCAGGCAGGTCGACTCTAGAGTCGACCTGGGGGTCGACTGGGGAGTCGACGACCTGGCCCATGAGCCAGGTCGAACCCAGCCCACCCTGGCTGGCCTGGTCTATGTTTGGTCGATTTTCTGAGCCTTGCCTCGTTACTAGGCTAGGTGTCAGCTCCTGATTGGCCTCTCCTTCAAACGAACGGCTATTATTAAACCAAGCTTCATCGACGGTCTAAATCAACTCAAAAACTCTATAAAAAGGACCTAAGACTAACCCTAATTCACATAAACTAAAATGGAGATGAGACCGTCATGCTGCTGAGGAGAGACTGAGGATAGCCGTCAGAAAATAAAGAGACAATTAGGAGATAAATCAAAAGCTTAAAGCAACGTCAAATCAACGCCTACGACAAAGGATAGCATCTCCAAATTCAGAATTCAGATTCCTGAATTGAAGATTCGTCACACGTTGTAAGTAGAGTACTATTCCGATGTGAATTAAATAATTGTGTTGATTTGAGTAAAGTAAGAAATGGAATTGTGGCGATAATAATCTATATTTGTATGTTGCTTTGATGCTAAACGATTTGGGAATATTATGGTATATGATTGGATATTTGCAAGTACGGGATTTGCGTTAGAAGTTAACAACGAAATGGAATTGTGGCGATAATAACTTATGTTTGTATGTTATTTTGATTTGGCAATGCTATGGTGTACGATTTGATTCATACAAGATAATGGTTTATGTTGACAACCACATGTTGTGGAATTTTAATTGGGATTCATGCAAGCATATGATTCATATTGAAAACTACATGTTTGTGGTAGTTATTTACAACACCCATTTGATAATCGCAAGTATATGATTCATGTTGAAAATAACAACTATATGTTGTAATAGTTTATTTGAAATTCATGCAAGTCTATGATCTATTGTTATGCCAACATGATGTATAATTCTATGGTCATCTTTAGTGTAATTTGATCCACTTAAGTATTATGATTCATATGAAGGTTATGTTGGAATTGGCATCATAGTTCAAGTATCATGATTTTGTAATAGTGACAAAAGCAAGCGTCTTTGTAAGCTTGTATTAACTTTATGAACATGACTAAACTATGTTTGTTATTATGCCTAGTTAAAAACATGTTTCTAGGCTTATGTTGTTATCATAATCATATGATAATATATTTGGCACATAAGTTACATTAGAAATTACACTAGAATTACATCCCACTTACAAGTTACATAGATAGGATAAAAACCATGATTATGTGAATAGTAGGATTCATGTTCAATTATGTTTATGCCATGACTATATGAATAGAAGGACTCATGTTCAATTATGATTATGCCATAATTATATGATTAGAATGGTTCATGTTTAAGTATCATTTATGCCATGACTACACGAACAGAATGATTCATGTTTTGTTTATACCACGATTATGTGAATAGAATGATTCATGTTTAAGTATTGCTCATATTATATGTTGTTACAATTGCAAGTTCACATGTGCCTACCTTATGTTAATTGAATCGTTATGTTGCAAGTCCATGCGTTCACACTCCCCTTTTTATGTTACCTTATAAACACGATATTATAAGCCTACCCTTTTCATATGGCTAAATTGGGTTTAAGTATTAAACCCAACATACCTTACATTTGAACGAACGTGTCAAACGGGGGTAATGACGTTTGGGCTAAAATATAGAACATATGTGTTGGCATGTTCGACGCATGCCAACAATCTTGAAAATCAATTAAGTGACATAAATAAATTTTAATCAATAAAGATAAATTTGAATAATCAGCCGCAAATATTTACATATAAAAAGAAAAGAGACAAAATATGTAAATGTAGAAAATACGATGTGTTTAACCCGAGGTTGGATTGAGTTGTGATGTAAACCTGCCCAGAACCGCCCGGCTGTCCAGTAGTCACAACAATACCTATCCAATGTGGGTGGTTAAACATGGAGCCCAATAAGGACCCGAGGTTAGACTGAGTTGTGGCGTAAGACTGCCCGGACCCAACCGGCAACAGGCAGCCACAACAATACCTGTCTAATGTGAGAGGTCAAGGCTTTAATAAGACAATTAAGGCTGAGTCAGGATTGATAGGATTAAGTAAATTATATTAATACTTAATCAAAATGGAACATGCTAAACTAAACAGACTGATTGGGGGTTAGGTTTATAAAACACTTAACCAACTTAGCATGTTGGCTAGAAATAGAAAACCTAGTAGCGGGGGACCCTTTTCAGCAGTAACCCTACAAGGCGTATCATGATACCCTGAAACTAGGCAGGGTGGGGCACGATTACTGGGCTGACTGTAAGAGGTCAAATCGACGGCGGTGGTGCAGCAGTGTAGGTTCTAACGGGGTGCGGGCGTGCACACACTCCGGCGCAGAAAAATAAGGCACTGGGCACCAGTAGCATACCTGTGCATTCTAGGGTTGTGTCGGGCCGCCACCATGGAACTTGATACACCCCATGGTGGGACCAGCATAGGTAACTACAACAACGGGGGCCGTAAGACACATGTAACTATGCGAGTAGGATTCTATCATCATAAAATGGATCACTTCACCCTGATTATGGGGTGCCTGTTGGGAACTAGTTTATATGGGTACAGAGATTAATATGGGGTACGATAGTATGTTCGACCCTAGACAACTTAACTTGGTTTATGGTGCTTTCCCATTTCTAGTTTATACTTATCATACCCAGTTCTTTGTTCATAGACTGAATAGTCCTAGACTTACTCAGGCTTTATGTCTGACTCTACTTTTCTTTCGTCTTCTTTTCTTCCGTTCCCCCCCCCCCCCCCAGGTCCACAGGGAGGGAATACCGCAGCTTGACCAGCCTTCATATCCAGCTTGAAGAGAAAGAATGTATGGCTTGGATCTTTTCGTTTTGGACTATGGCTTTGGACAGCAATTATGGGACTTTTGCAGTTTATTTATGTTTTCTTTACGCTTCTTTAAATAATGTAATCAAGACAGTTATGAAGATGTTATGTTTTTGGAAGTATTGTAAGACAATTATGGTATGGTTGGTGTAACACGTATTTGAATGAAATAAAAGTTGTTGTTTTCCGCTGTTCAAAAATATGTGCTATTATATTTGTCTTGTATATCTGTGATTTATACTTATAAACCTCCACCAAAATTAGGGCATTCCCTTTGAGAGTGACCCTAACGGAGGTGGGGTGTTTCACTTGGTATTAGAGCATAGGTTTACCGGATAAGATAAAAAGTTTTGAAAATTTATTTTTCAAAAAGAAATTTAAAGAAGCATTTTTAAAAGATAAAATATTATTTTATTTTAAAAGGCAAAGTCCCCCCCCCCCCCAAAGCCATAGGAACTATCTCTTATCCTTCGTTTTGAATCTATCCTTTTTGTTTCAGCATGTCCGAAGAACTTAACTTGCCAGAGGGTGTACCAATACCTAGTTGGTTTAGACGGTTTTTAGAAGCAAGGGCCACTCAGCCAGGTCCTACCGTTCCTCCTCCCCCAGCTGCCGGAAATCATCCAGCTGCAGCAGCACCTCTTCCTCCACCTCCTCCGCGGGGAAACACCTTTGCTAAGATATGTAAAGGTTTTAAAGCTATTGGAGGAAAGGATTTTCATGGAACTGAGTCCTTCGTGGCAGCTAGAAATTGGCTGAAAGAAACCGAGGACTTATTCATCATCTTTGAGGTAGAGGATAGACAGAAAGTACAACTGGCAGTATGGCTACTTAAAGGCGAGGCTTCCTACTAATGGGAAGTCACTAATGCGGAAAGACCAGTGGAAACATGGGAGGACTTTAGGGCAAGGTTTGAGGCTAAATTTCTCTCAGACGCAGAAAGGAGTTTGCAGTTGGAAAAATTCTTATTTCTTAAGCAAGGGAACAAGACAGTCAAGGAGTATGTTAATCAGTTCGATGAGCTGGCTAGGTTCGGACTGGACCTAGTCAACACCCCGCACAAGAAGGCTCTCCGTTTTGTCAAAGGGTTGAATGATCCATTACACAGTTTGGCCATGACCCCTTAATTGTTTCAAACCCAATTGGGGGCCCAGCTCATTTGTCTATGATCTGTTTGGGATTGAAAATTTCTATTCTAAGCGTAGAATTTAAATGTAGTGCCTTTGTTTTGGGCTTTTCGGGATATGGTTTGATTTTGGGCATGGATTGGCTATCCAGTAATGGGGCCATCCTTGATTGTGAGAAAAGGGTTGTTAGGCTCCTAACCCAGCTCGGTAATACTTTGGAAATTTCTTGTAATCCCTCGTATGCGGTTATGCTTAGTTACCTTTAATCGATTGATGCCTCCGTCGAAAATCTGCAATCGGTTAGATTGGTCCGGGAATATCCGGATGTCTTCGAAGAGGTGAAGGGCTTGCCTACGAAGCGGGAGATAGACTTCCGTATATATCTTGTAGATAATGAAAAGCCCGTTGCGTTGCCCGTTAGACACATGGCTCCACGGGAAAGGAAAGAGCTCAGTAAACAGATTAAAGAGCTTCTAGAAAAGGGGTTCATTAGGAGGAGCATTTCAGAATGGGGCGCTCCAGTGGTGTTCGCTACAAAGGCGGATGGTTCACTCCGTCTATGTGTTGACTATAGGGAGCTCAACAAGCTAACGAAAAAGAATAGGCACCCTCTCCCCAGAATTGAAGATTTGTTTGATCAGCTTGTAGGAGCGTCTGTTTTCTCCCAACTCGATTTAGCGACCGGTTTTCATCAGCTAAGGGTGGCTGAAGATAGTATCGATAAAACATCATTCTGAACCCCAGACGGCTTCTTTGAATGACTTGTCATGCCTTTCGGCTTGACAAATGCACCCGCTTTCTTCGTGGACCTGATGAGTAGGGTATTCAGAGATTTCCTCAATAAGTTCGTAGTGGTCTTCGTAGACAATATCCTTATCTTCTCAAAGAATGAAGAGGAACATGCTCAGCACTTGAGGGCAATCATGGAAACTCTGCGAGTCCATCAGCTAAAAGCCAAATTCTCCAAATGCCACTTTTGGAGAGAAGAAGTGAGGTTCCTTGGGCACATAGTATCCAAACAAGGGTTAGCAGTGGACCCTGCTAAGGTAGTGGCGGTACAGGATTGGAAGACACCAAGGAATGCAACTGAGGTCCGAAGTTTTCTAGGACTAGCAGGTTTCTATCGATAGTTCATAAGGGATTTTGCGAAAATCTCAGCTCCGCTCACAAAGTTGACCAAGAAGAATCTAGTGTTCAATTGGGATTTGAATTGCGAGTTTGCTTTCCAGCGGCTGAAAAGGGCTCTTACAACAGCCCCAGTTTTGACGTTGCCAGATGGAAGAAAGATGTTCACCATTTATACAGATGCATGTGGGACAGGGTTAGGCGCCGTCTTAATGCAAGAAGGAAGGGTAGTAGCTTATAGCGGGAGACAATTGAAAGTGCACGAAAAGAACTACCCGACCCACGATCTTGAGTTAGCTGCCATAGTCTTTGCACTCAAGTCTTGGCGACACTATCTCCTAGGTGAGAAGTTTGAACTTTACACTGACCATAAATCGTTGAAATATCTTTTCTCGCAGAAAGATCTTAACTTGAGGCAACAGAGATGGATGGAGTTTCTTGCCTCATATGATTTCGAGATCTCCTATACTCCGGGCAAAGGCAACATAGTGGCAGACGCGTTGAGCCGAAAGAAACTGACCTTAAGCCCACTGTTTGTTGAAAGACAAAGCCTAGAGTTTATAGCCAGGTTCGACTTTAGGCCTTCCTCCGATTTTGTACCAGACTTGCTAGCATCGCTCAAAGTACGCCCGACTTTAGTAGACTCGATAGGGACAACACAACGCGAGGACCCTCAGCTTGTGGAGACGATTGATAGGCTGATTAGGGGTGAGACTTCAAGTCACCTCAACAGATACTCCATCGACGATAAGGGTTGGCTAAGGCGAGACAGAAGACTATGCGTCCCACAGACAAGGGATTTAGTAAAGAAGGTTCTCGAGGAAGCACATCACTCCAAAATGACGATACACCCAGGCGGAGATAAAATGTACAAGGACATAAAAAAGAACTTTCTTTTGGAACGGCATGAAGAAGGACGTGGCAGAATTCGTTTCTAAGTGTATGGTGTGCCAACAGGTTAAGGCGGAACAGAAAAAGCCTGGCGGTCTGCTACATCCTCTAGAGGTCCCGCAGTGGAAATGGGATAGCATCTCAATGGACTTCATCGATGGGCTGCCTAGGTCTAGGAGAGGCAACACTAGCATTTGGGTAATAGTGGATAGGCTTACTAAAAGCGCCCACTTTTTACCCGTCAAAAGTAAAAGAACTGCCTCATCCCTAGCATCTCTTTACCTCAAGGAAATCATTCGACTCCATGGAATACCATCCAGCATTGTTAGCGACCGAGACCTTATCTTCACTAGTGAGTTTTGGCGGAGTCTGCAAGAAGCGGTAGGCACACAGTTATGCTTGAGCACAGCCTATCATCCCCAAACCGACGGCCAAACAGAAAGAGTGAACAGAGTTTTAGAGGACCTTTTAAGACTGTGCATCCTTGACTTCGGAGGGACGTGGGAAGACCATCTTTCTTTGGTAGAATTTGCCTACAACAACAGCTATCAAGCAACCATCGGAATGGCGCCCTTCGAAGCTTTATATGGAAGACCGTGCCGATAGCCCACTTGTTGGTGGGAGTCTACTGATAATCTCATACTTGGACCAAATATGATCCAAGAGACTTCAGAGAAAGTAGACTTAATAGAAAGAAGGATGAAGACGGCCCAAGACAGATAAAAGTCCTACGCCGACAAGAGGAGGACCGACCTTGAATTTGAGGTTGGAGACAGAGTTTTTCTTAAGGTATCTCCGCTAAGGAACGTTGTTCATTTTGGAACCATAGGAAAGATAGCACCAAGGTTCGTAGGGCCATTCCCTATCATTGAGAAAATTGGGAAAATGGCCTATAGATTAGAGCTACCCGAAAAATTGGCCGGAGTTCACAACGTCTTTCACGTTTCACATCTCCGAAAATGTCTACATGAGTCTGCTAAAGTGGTAGAGCCAAATATCCTAGAAGAAGCTGAAGTGGAACACGAAGCAACCATAAGGAAAGTTCCAACCCGCATATTAGGAACGGAAGTGAAGAAGCTATGCAACCGCGAAGTCAAGCTCGTCAAAGTTCAGTGGAGCGACGCCAATGGATATGCAACTTGGGAAACTGAAGCTAAAATACGCGCAGCCTGCCCTTTTCTCTTCGAGGGTACATCTTTGATCTTTCCTTTTTTTCTTAAGTTGCGCTTTTATCTATCTTTTTAGGTATATCTCCTCGACCTTATCTTTTAGGAAGAAACCCTTTGGATGGAAACATGTAATTGAAACATGTTATGGATGATGGTTGCAAGTGGTTGCAAGTGATTGCTAGTGGTTGCTTGTGGTTGCATATACACACACAATCTAGGTTTTAGATCGGCTCAATCACTTCATATTGCATATGCATATATGTTTGCATTCGTATATGGTTGAACTTTAATGTGTTGTCATATGGATGTTGCATTTGTATGAATGATTGTGCACTCGTGTAGAATCATGAATAGGAGGATTTGCATACATAATGGATTCATAGCACTTACATAATTCGCATTAAGGAGGTCAACTGAATCAGTAGACCGCCTGATTTTGCATTAGATAAGTACATGTATACACACACACTTCGCATATTATCATGAAGCAATAGAAGTCTTTTAAGGACAATGGATGCTCGTGTTTGATGGATGTGTAGATGGATGTTTGGATGTTAGGATGTACATTCTTCCTGAACTTGAAGATTTCGGGACGAAATCCTTTTAAGTGGGGGAGAATGTAACACCCCGTGTATTCTATAACTGTGAAATTCACAAATTAAAGTATAACTAATTTCAAAACAAAGTATTAAGGGAAACGGGATACGCCATTGCGTTCGTCTCGGAAAAATACGCGAAATAGAGTCCGAGTTATCAAAAAACGGAGCCCGTATGACCAAATTATGGCCCGATGAAGTTTCAGAAAATTCAAATTTCGAAAACAGATTTAAATTTCAGACCAATCAGAGTAGGCGGGCAAATTCCCGCCCAAACCCACCAGGTCGACCTGGGGGTCGACCCTAGGGTCGACCTGCCAAGCCAGGTCGACCTGGGAGTCGACCTAGGTGTCGACCTGCCCAGGCAGGTCGACTCTAGAGTCGACCTGGGGGTCAACTGGGGAGTCGACCTGGCCCCTGAGCCAGGTCGAACCCAGCCCACCCTGGCTGGCCTGGTCTATGTTTGGTCGATTTTCCGAGCCTTGCCTCGTCACTAGGGCTAGGTGTCAGCTCCTGATTGGCCTCTCCTTCAAACGAACGGCTATTATTAAACCAAGCTTCATCGACGGTCTAAATCAACTCAAAAACTCTATAAAAAGGACCTAAGACTAACCCTAATTCACATAAACTAAAATGGAGATGAGACCGTCATGCTGTTGAGGAGAGACTGAGGATAGCCGTCAGAAAATAAAGTGACAATTAGGAGATAAATCAGAAGCTTAAAGCAACGCCAAATCAACGCCTACGAAAAAGGATAGCATCTCCAAATTCAGAATTCAGAATTCAGATTCCTGAATTGAAGATTCGTCACACATTGTAAGTAGAGTACTATTCCGATGTGAATTAAATAATTGTGTTGATTTGAGTAAAGTAAGAAATGGAATTGTGGTGATAATAATCTATATTTGTATGTTGCTTTGATGCTAAACGATTTGGGAATATTATGGTATACGATTGGATATTTGCAAGTACGCGATTTGCGTTGGAAGTTAACAACGAAATGGAATTGTGGCGATAATAACTTATGTTTGTATGTTATTTTGATTTGGCAATGCTATGGTGTACGATTTGATTCATACAAGATAATGGTTTATGTTGACAACCACATGTTGTGGAATTTTAATTGCGATTCATGCAAGCATATGATTCATATTGAAAACTACATGTTTGTGGTAGTTATTTACAACACCCATTTGATAATTGCAAGTATATGATTCATGTTGAAAATAACAACTATATGTTGTAATAGTTTATTTGAAATTCATGCAAGTCTATGATCTATTGTTATGCCAACATGATGTATAATTCTATGGTCATCTTTAGTGTAATTTAATCCACTTAAGTATTATGATTCATATGAAGGTTATGTTGGAATTGGCATCATAGTTCAAGTATCATGATTTTGTAATAGTGACAAAAGCAAGCGTCTTTGTAAGCTTGTATTAACTTTATGAACATGACTAAACTATGTTTGTTATTATGCTTAGTTAAAAACATGTTTCTAGGCTTATGTTGTTATCATAATCATATGATAATATATTTGGTACATAAGTTACATTAGAAATTACACTAGAATTACATCCCACTTACAAGTTACATAGATAGGATAAAAACCATGATTATGTGAATAGTAGGATTCATGTTCAATTATGTTTATGCCATGACTATATGAATAGAAGGACTCATGTTCAATTATGATTATGCCATAATTATATGATTATAATGGTTCATGTTTAAGTATCATTTATGCCATGACTACACGAACAGAATGATTCATGTTTTGTTTATACCATGATTATGTGAATAGAATGATTCATGTTTAAGTATTGCTCATATTATATGTTGTTACAATTGCAAGTTCACATGTGCCTACCTTATGTTAATTGAATCGTTATGTTGCAAGTCCATGCTTTCACACTCCCCTTTTATGTTACCTTATAAACACCATATTATAAGCCTCCCCTTTTCATATGGCTAAATTGGGTTTAAGTATTAAACCCAACACACCTTACATTTGAACGAACGTGTAAAACGGGGGTAATGACGTTTGGGCTAAAATATAGAACATATGTGTTGGCATGTTCGACGCATGCCAACAATCTTGAAAATCAATTAAGTGACATAAATAAATTTTAATCAATAAAGATAAATTTGAATAATGGGTCGCAAATATTTACATATAAAAAGAAAAGAGACAAAATATGTAAATGTAGAAAATACGATGTGTTTAACCCGAGGTTGGATTGAGTTGTGATGTAAACCTGCCCGGAACCGCCCGGCTGTCCAGTAGTCACAACAATACCTATCCAATGTGGGTGGTTAAACACGGAGCCCAATAAGGACCCGAGGTTAGACCGAGTTGTGGCGTAAGACTGCCCGGACCCAACCGGCAACAGGCAACCACAACAATACCTGTCTAATGTGAGAGGTCAAGGCTTTAATAAGACAATTACGGCTGAGTCAGGATTGATAGGATTAAGTAAATTATATTAATACTTAATCAAAATGGAACATGCTAAAAAAACAGACTGATTGGGGGTTAGGTTTATAAAACACTTAACCAACTTAGCATGTTGGCTAGAAATAGAAAACCTAGTAGCGGGGGACCCTTTTCAGCAGTAACCCTACAAGGCATATCATGATACCCTGAAACTAAGCAAGGTGGGGCACGATTACTGGGCTGACTGTAAGAGGTCAAATCGACGGCGGTGGTGCAACAGTGTAGGTTCTAACGGGGTGCGGGCATGCACACACTCCGGCGCAGAAAAATAAGGCACGGGGCACCAGTAGCATACCTGTGCATTCTAGGGTTGTGTCGGGCCGCCACCATGGGACTTGATACACCCCATGGTGGGACCAGCATAGGTAACTACAACAACGGGGGCCGTAAGACACATGTAACTATGCGAGTAGGAGTCTATCATCATAAAATGGATCACTTCACCCTGATTATGGGGTGCCTGTTGGGAACTAGTTTATATGGGTACAGAGATTAATATGGGGTACGATAGTATGTTCGACCCTAGACAACTTAACTTGGTTTATGGTGCTTTCCCATTTCTAGTTTATACTTATCATACCCAGTTCTTTGTTCATAGACTGAATAGTCCTAGACTTACTCCGGCTTTATGTCTGACTCTACTTTTCTTTCATCTTCTTTTCTTCCGTTCCCCCTCCCCAGGTCCACAGGGAGGGAATACCGCAGCTTGACCAGCCTTCATATCCAGCTTGAAGAGAAAGAATGTATGGCTTGGATCTTTCGTTTTGGACTATGGCTTTGGACAGCAATTATGGGACTTTTGTAGTTTATTTATGTTTTCTTTATGCTTCTTTAAATAATGTAATCAAGACAGTTATGAAGATGTTATGTTTTTGGAAGTATTGTAAGACAATTATGGTATGGTTGGTGTAACACGTATTTGAATGAAATAAAAGTTGTTGTTTTCCACTATTCAAAAATATGTGCTATTATATCTGTCTTGTATATCTGTGATTTATACTTATAAACCTCCACCAAAATTAGGGCATTCCCTTTGAGAGTGACCCTAACGGAGGTGGGGTGTTTCACGTATCCATCGAGATCCGCCTCCTTCAACTTTCGCCGTTTCGAGCTCCGCCACGCTAGCTGAACCCCACCGAACTGCACCCCACCACCACGTGCGCGAAGGTCTCTCGTAGCTCTTCAACGCTGTATCCTCCGATCGACCTGCAACTTCGCGGATTGGAAGAAATCAGGCGACCTAGTTTTGAACGAAATAGTGAGGTAAACGGTTTATATTATTTAAATTGATTTCAACAGTTTTAAACCGTTGCAAACTTTGAAAAATCATATCTTTTTCGTTTCTTGACGAAATTCAGTGAAACAAGAGATAGTGGACTCGTGTGGACGTCTTCTACATTCTAGAAGAGACCGCATATTTTTCTGAGCCTTCTGCTATTTTTGGTGGAGTGGAACCCAATGTGAGATTTCTAATTTATAAACGATATGGAAAACGACGATGTATAAATTATATAGTCGATGTATGAGTTATATAAGCGTTGTACACCTCTTGTATAAGCGTTGTATAAGTTGTACGTTCGATGTATAAGTTATATATGCGTTGTAAAAATTATATATGTGTTGAAATAGAAGTGAATTGCTATATATATATATATATATATATATATATATATATACGCCCATCGTCCACAAACCATGGACGATATTTATTGGTTGTGATTTGTGTGAAAATTGATTGAAATTGTCTGTGGTTGATATTGATTGATTGTGGTTGAAAAATACCCATTTGTGGTTGAGAAATATTTGGTTGAAACCACATAGGATTAGTTTGTGGAAATGAAATAAATATATACATGCCGCCAACGTGCAAACTAGATGCATGATCCCCATTGTTAAAAACCGCGAGGTTTTAAGGTAGAGCGAGGAGCCGTACTAGGGACGGTCCCGGTTTTAACTACCCTGCCGTTATGCTGCTGAAATTTTGAATAATATTCATGTGTTTGAATTATTTTCATTTGCTGAAACTGTATTTATTCGTTGAATAGAAAACCTTCATGTGTTGAATCGATATTCATTCGTTGATTAGAAATTCATGTATTGAATGGTATTCGTGTTTTAGATATAAAAATCACATTTTTATCTATATATATAAACTATAGAAAACCTTCATGTGTTGAATCGATATTCATTCGTTGATTAGAAATTCATGTGTTGAATGGTATTCATGTTTTAAATATAAAAATCACATTTTTATCTATATATATAAACTATGGAAATCCTTCATGTGTTGAATCGATATTCATTCATTGATTAGAAATTCATGTGTTGAATGGTATTCGTGTTTTTAATATAAAAATCACCCTTTTATCTATATATAGAAACTATAGAAAACCTTCATGTGTTGAATCGATATTCATTCGTTGAATTGAAATTCATGTGTTGAATGGTATTCATGTTTTAAATATAAAAATCACCTTTTTATCTATATATAGAAACTATAGAAAACCTTCATGTGTTGAATCGATATTCATTCGTTGAATTGAAATTCATGTGTTGAATGGTATTCATGTTTTAAATATAAAAATCACCTTTTTATCTATATATAGAAACTATAGAAAACCTTCATGTGTTGAATCGATATTCATTCGTTGAATTGAAATTCATGTGTTGAATGGTATTCATATTTTGAAATAAATTGTTTTATAATAAAAATCCTATTTTTATCATCTATATGAAATATATAAAATAGTCGTGTTTGAAAAAAATTGTTTTATAATAAAAATCCTATTTTTATCACCTATATGAAATATATAAAAAAATCGTGTTTTGAAATAAATTGTTTTACATTAAAAATCAAATTTTTATTATATACATGAATTGGTAAAAATAGTGAAGTGTTGAAATAGAAGCCAGTTAGACAAAAATATCATTTTTATCAAATGTATGAAAAGAATATAGCTTTGAAATCGAAGAATCAACATATATATATATAAATCGAATTAAAATCTATTGAATAACGATGCTGCAGTTCGTATTTTGAAACAGTGATTTCAAACGATTATACCGGGAGATCCGACCATCGGATTTTCCCAAAATCGCAACCGTTGGGTTCGCTTTGGAAAAATCTTTCCAACGACACCAACTTTGTAAAAATCCAACGGTTGGATTGTCTGGAATTTTTTATTCAAATCTGAAGAAAAACAGCGCCAGAATCGATTATATTTATATATTTATGTAAATATAATTATATTTAATCGAATAACGACGCTGCAGTTCGTATTTTGAAATCGAAACTTCAAACGATTATGCCGGGAGATCCGACCATCGGATTTTCCCGAAACTGGAACCGTTGGATTCGTTTTGAAAAGATCTTTCTAATGATGTAAATTTTGTGAAGATCCAATGGTTATATTTTCAGATATGTGTAAATCAAATCTAAAGAAAAACAGCGCCACGGCCGCGTTATGGCCCGAAGCGTCATTTTGAATAAATTGGCTATTTTAAAATAAATAAAAATAGCGATAAATCGTTGTAAAATATTATAAACGATATGGGCGTGATTTAGAAATTAACTGAAGGTTGGCTAAGTCGAATGGTTTCTTGGGTGTTGATCTGGTGTTGGTTTCGGCCTTCGGGGTTAGTATTTGGGAAATCGTTCTCTTACTGACTGACGGTTAGTGACTAATGAATTGAAATGATGCGTGTATATGTTAGTGTTGCACTTGTTTATTATATACGTGAGTTGCTCAGAAAGACCGGGTTTATCCCATTTTGAATAATTGAATCGACGATAAGAATTCGAAGATGAAGATGATGGTCGAAGATCGGAGATCTTCACCTCGTTTGGATGGTAACCGAGGTCCTGATTGGGAGGCATCCCGAAATATGGATAATTAGTGGTGATCGTCCCGACATACGTGGTGATCGATGGGTTTGCGAGGTATATAGTGCCTCCGGTTTCGTTCAGACCCAGAACGGACTTGAAAATAGACTGTGTGTCTGACATTGGAGTTTATTCTGTGTGACTGATAGCTATCAGTTGCACGTTGTGATTTGCCCGTGTGGCATGCTAAGATGCAGTGATCAGGGCTTCTGTTGAAAAGCAAAGTCTTGTGGTGATGATCAAAGCACCGTCTGTGTGGCGTAGCTTTGTGTATAACGTGAAATTGCGAGCCTCACACCCCGGTATGAACCAGAAACGGGAGCAGGACCTCAGGGAGGGCATGCGTTTCCTTCTAGTTATGAGTGGCGTCAGTGGTTTTACACGCCCTGACGAGTTTGACTTATGTGGTTGTTGCTGTTGCGAGGCGCCTCAGTTAGATCGGACGATCCTGGTCCGATGGAGTCATTCGTTGGCTCGTTTACGCCCCAAAGGGAGGGGAAACATATTGTTCAGGCATAATAATCCACTTCGGTGGACTGGCCCTGACGATCCAAGGCTTGCCTGCGCGCTTGCCTGAGACACGGACTAGAGCGTCTCGAATTCGGTAAGGACTATCTTTTGCCTTGGTTCAGGACAGAAATCCAATTTCCAAATATGTGACTGTGCGGTTTTGATTGTATATATATATGGCGACATGATATATGGTACCCATGCCGCCTATGATTGATAGTTATGATTCAAATTGTCTTTGAAACATATAAACACTAGTAATAATATCAAATATTTTTACTTTATTCCTATCAATCATATTTTGGCCATTATAAGGTAATACTTTATCCTCCGGTTTGCGTTGCATTGTGTGATGGGAACTGAGTCTTATAATGACTTCATTTTTATAAAAAGCATTGCAATGTTTAAAAGAAAGATTTTTTTTAAAGCACTGGCAATCCAATGGAGTAAACCCGTTCCACGAAAGTGGCGTGGTCCTGTGATTAACCATATTATAAATGTGTTGAGTAGATTTCTCATACCAGTCCCATGACTGACTCGTAGTTTGTTTCACTTTCAAACTCGGGTGCCCCTTTTTCTACACGGGCAGCCTTGTATTCAGGTGTAGCAGGTTCTTTCTGGATAGCTGGAGCTGAAGATGGATTCTATCATTTATCTCTTTTTATGTTGTTCATCTCCTATTGTACATTATGTTTGTTTTCCGTTGTAGACATATATGTATAGTTGAACTATATTCGTACTAAGTATGATCCTGTATACTGTGTAACTCTGATGATTACTTTTATCCAGTATATTCTATTGTTCATTATCTGGTGTATTTATTTATTTCTGTTCTGCTATTATCTGTTTCTGTGTTATATTCCAAGGATTACCCTTGCCGCTTTCCGTACGGGGTATCAGAGCTTTGGTTAAGCTTAGTTCTGGAATATAACATATGAACGAACTCGTCAGAAATAGAATCAGTTGTGTTCTAGGATGGGTAACTCTATACAGATAGGATCAGTAATATCCTAGTATAAGTAAAGCAGAATGAAATTACACCTCGATAGACACATTTACATTCAAGTATTTGTCTCTATATTTTGAAATATCTTTTATGTTGACCTGACACTTTGTCTGCTAATTGCAGACGCACTAGAGAATGAGTGACAGGAACAGAAGAAATAATCGTATGGCTCGACCAGCTAATGAGCCAGTTGTGCTCCCGCAGCCAGAATCCAACATTGAAGTTCTATTCAAGAGATTTCGAAATCTGGGTGGATCGCCATTCTTAGGCAAAGAGTCCATTATGGAAACACAAGCTTGGATTCGTTCTGCAGAGAAAATCTTTGAGGGTTTAAAGCTGAGAGGTGATCAGAAAAGACTACTGGCGTCTTAGGCACTCAAAGAAGAAGCTTTGTTTTGGTGGGATTCAGTTATTAAAGATAATCCGGAAGGTGATATCACCTGGGATAAATTCAAAGTGATTGCTTATGCTAGCCGTCAGCTGAAGCCGCACGAGAAAAACTACGTAACTCATGATCTGGAGTTATTGGCTATAGTATTCGCCTTGAAAATCTGGAGACACTATCTTCTGGGTGAGTGATTTGAACTGTTTATAGATCACCAGTCGTTAAAGTATCTGTTCACCCAGAAGGACTTGAATCTGAGGCAACAACGTTGGCTGGAGTTTCTTGCAGCGTATGACTTTGAGATTATGTACACTCCAGGGAAAGCCAATGTCGTGGCCGATGCGTTAAGCCGAAAGAATGAGATGATAGCCAGTTTTATTATCACGACTTCATTGATAGATAAAATATCTGCTCTTTAGAAGGATGATCACTTCATTCAGAAGATCAGGGAGATAATTCAGAAAGGCGAACCCTCGAGTTTTCAAGTTGATAATGATGAGATTCTAAGGCTCAAAGGTCGAATCTGTGTCCCTAACATTCCTGAGCTTCGAAAGGAAGTACTGGATGAATACCACAAGTCAAAACTTAGTATCCACCCGGGAGTAAGCAAAATGTATAATGACATCAAACGCACTTTCTGGTGGAAGTCGATGAAGAGGGACATTTCTTTATATGTTAGCTGATGCCCTACTTGCCAGCTAGTCCAAAGCGACCAACAGAAACTAGCTGGATTATTACAACCGCTAGACGTTCCTGGTTGGAAGTGGGAACATATTTCTATGGATTTCATTGATGGTCTGCCCAGAACCAGAAAAGGGAATGACAGTATTTGGGTGATCGTAGATCGCTTCACGAAGACCGCCCATTTCATACCTGTCAGATCAAACAGAACAGCTCAGAGTCTGGCGCAGATATATTTCAAGGAAATAGTTAGACTACATGGAGTGCCGCTCAGTATAGTCAGTGATAGAGATACAATATTTACTAGTAAATTCTAGGAGGCATTTCAGGTAGAACTGGGAACAAAGTTGAACTTGAGCACCGCTTATCATCCTCAGACAGATGGTCAGACTGAGAGGGTGAATCGTATACTAGAAGATCTATTGTGGGCTTGTGTTCTAGATTTCGGCGGATCATGGGAAGACCATCTACATTTGGCTGAATTCTCATATAACAACAGCTACCAAGCGAATCTGACAATATCACCATTCGAAGTATTATATAGTAGACCGTGCCGATCTCCTGCTTGTTGTGTCGAACCCAGTAATAGACTTGTATTGGGACCCGATATGATCTGGGAAGTTGCCGACAAGGTCGATTTTTTTAATAAGCGATTACTTGCCGCTCAGAGCCGACAAAAGAGCTATGCTGATAGGAGAAGAAGAGATATATCCTTTGTTGTTGGCGACTATGTATATCTGAAAGTAACGCCGATTAGAGGAGTAATCCGGTTCGGGAAAACTGGAAAATTGGCGCCCAAATTCATTGGTCCGTTTCCTATTCTGGAACGGATCGGAACTCTCGCTTATAGGGTTAAATTGCCAGATTGGTTGCCTGGAGTTCATGATGTATTTCACATATCTCAACTTCGAAAGCACGTTCATGATCCAGACTTGATCATGGAAGAAGCAGCTCAACAGGATTTTGAAATTACTCCAGAATTAGCTGTGAGACGAGAGCCGCTAAAGATCATCGGCAAAGAGACCAAGGAACTGAGGAACAAGAAGGTTCACTTAGTCAAAGTGCAATGGAGTGGAGATCCACGAGATTGTACTTGGGAAACTGAGGAGAGCATTCAGTAAGCTTATCCTAGATGCCGAGTGGATATCTCTGATTGACTCCGGTGCAAGGTACATTTACCATACTTTGCATTACCAATCAGTTCTCTATTCTGTTGTTATTTTCTTTCCATGGATGTGCACTTTTAATTCTATAGTCTGAATGATTTTTAAAGAATATAGGAATTGATTTGTATGATTTTGAAAAGTTAAAAACAATTTGATTGTTGTTTGTGTTGTGTGATAGTAAATTAGATTAATTAAATTATTGAAACGATAGTTAATTTAATCAATAATAGAATGAATGGTAGAATTTATTCGATTATATCACCCATTGAACTGATTAGAAAGTAGACAGAAATATATACTTGTGCATTATATATGTTTGAACAGGTAAATGGATTAGCTGTTGAGTAAAGATTTTATTTGCGTGCCCGACAAATAGGTAAACCTTAATGAGTTGGATGCGTAATATTATTATATCGACTCCTGTGAATGCCATTGGATGCAGAGTGCTGGTTTTTCTATGTGAAATAATAAACGTCGCCATAGGATAGTAACAATTAATTTTGAACTACATTACATGGCATACTTATGAAGATAGGCATACTTCATCATATACCACATAAGCATTTGGAGCTTGTGTGACGAGGTGGAAGATTTACCATACGAGCGAGAGGCTTGTATGGCGATGACTATATTTTACAGGTTGAACTGATGACTGATATGGACCATATAAAATGTAACGGTAAATTGCCAGAGTAATAAAAACCCCACACGGGTCTGGAGTTGACAATAATCACGTCTCTCTAGCTATTAGATATGGCACATGGACTATTTATTTCCCACACGGGACGAGGTGACGAGGATTTATCCTCTGGAGCATTTAAAATACGCACTCCCTCAGGCTTTGACAGGGTGGCGAGAATTTATTCTCTGGAGTTATTATCAATACACGCTCCCCTGTAAACACCAGAATATATCACTATAAATATGTGTATGCCTATTAGGATTTATTGGGTACCTAATACGGCCAAATAAATTTCCAAACATCTCCCCGTACAAAGGAGGTTATGGCAAAAAAATTCGAAAATTCCGGGTGTTAGCTAAATTTTTGAAGAATTTGAAAATTCTCAGAAACTGAAAATTTGGAGAATTGAAGCCAGATCGAACGTAGAGTTGATTAATCAAACCACTTTCGACTTTGTTCCTTTTCGGGGACGAAAAGTTTTAAGTGGGGGAGATTGTAACGACCCAGAAAATCTGAACCAATTTAAAAATTTTAAATTGGCTAAAATAATGGATTTTAAATATTTAAAATAAATATTTTAAATTATAGCAATGAAAAGTGAGTTTGAATCGACGTTCGAAAAGGAATATAATTAATTCTAATTATAAACAAGGCTTGAAATGGCGCTGCAGTTTCAAAAATTGAATTCAAACTTTGTCGGACTGTACTGGGTGCAAAGAAAAACGGATTGAGTGAAACCAAAAATATTTAAATTTGTTAGTGAATACCTTTCTAACGAATCTGAAAAATCGAATTTTCATAGCGGAAAGCAAAAGTTATGGCCAAATGAATTTTCAGAAAGGTCACTATGGAATTTATATAGCCCGTGAAATTGGCCATTTTGCAAACGACCTCGAAATTCGACGAAACAACTTTTGTTGGATCCGGGATGTGAAGTTATTGCCAGGTTTCAAATTTCACAATTTTTGAAGCTAGTATGTGAGCGTGGCAAAGGAAAACGTGTTTTGATCAATTACAGTTAAATTGGATCGACCAGAAATGGGCCTTTTTGCAAACGGTCTCAGAATTCGACGAAACTAGTTTTGTTGGGACCGTATCGTCAAAACATAGCCCGATTTATTTTTCTGGAATTTTTCGAATCAGTTTGTGGCCCTGGCAAATTGAAATGTTCGTTTAAATTGAATATTGAATGTTTTATATTTTAATTTGAATGGAAACTGACTGAAACAGTCGAATGGGCCTATGAAACATATCCCATTGTGTTCGGAATGGGGGTAGAACGCTAGGGACGACAGTCGTTGGGTTTAGATTGGTGGCCGCGTCAGAAAACCCCTTCAAAACCCACCGGCCAATCATATTTTTTTTTAAAAAAAAAATCTTCGTTTCTCTCTCCCGGATCGAAGGCGGAAACCTATTCGCCAGTTCCTGAGCATTTTCCGTCCGCCACACACTTCGTTGACCCCCAATCCTTTGGAACTTTTTGAAAATCTCCCTTCCACCTTCAAAACCATACCACCCTCGACCCCCACCATCGCGTATCCATCGAGATCCACCTCCTTCAACTTCCGCCGTTTCGAGCTCCGCCACGCCAGCTGGGCCCCACCGAACTGCACCCCACCACCACGCGCGCGAAGGTCTCTCGTAGCTCTTCGACGCTGTATCCTCCGATCGAGCTGCAACTTCGCGGATTGGAAGAAATCGGGCGACCTAGTTTTGAACGAAATAGTGAGGTATACGATTTATATTATTTAAACTGATTTCAACAGTTTTAAACCGTTGCAAACTTTGAAAAATCATATTTTTTCGTTTCTTGACGAAATTCAGTGAAACAAAAGACAGTGGACTCGTGTGGACGTCTTCTACATTCTAGAAGAGACCGCATATTTTTCTGAGCCTTCTACTATTTTTGGTGGAGTGGAACCCAATGTGAGATTTCTAATTTATAAACGATATGGAAAATGACGATGTATAAATTATATAGTCGATGTATGAGTTATATAAGCGTTGTACACCTCTTGTATAAGCGTTGTATAAGTTGTACGTTCGATGTATAAGTTATATATGCGTTGTAAAAATTATATATGTGTTGAAATAGAAGTGAATTGCTATATATATATATATACATATATATATATATATACATATATATACGCCCCTCGTCCACAAACCATGGACGATATTTATTAGTTGTGATTGGTGTGAAAATTGATTGAAATTGTTTGTGGTCGATATTGATTGATTGTGGTTGAAAAATACCCATTTGTGGTTGAGAAATATTTGGTTGAAACCACATAGGATTAGTTTGTGGAAATGAAATAAATATATACATGCCGCCTGCGTGCGAACTAGATGCATGATCCCCATTGTCAAAAACCGCTAGGTTTTAAGGTAGAGCAAGGAGCCGTACTAGGGACGGTCCCGGTTTTAACTACCCTGCCGTTATGCTGCCGAAATTTTGAATAATATTCATGTGTTTGAATTATTTTCATTTGCTGAAACTATATTTATTCGTTGAATAGAAAACCTTCATGTGTTGAATCGATATTCATTCGTTGATTAGAAATTCATGTGTTGAATGGTATTCGTGTTTTAAATATAAAAATCACATTTTTATCTATATATATAAACTATACAAAACCTTCATGTGTTGAATCGATATTCATTCGTTGATTAGAAATTCATGTGTTGAATGGTATTCGTGTTTTAAATATAAAAATCACAATATTATCTATATATATAAACTATAGAAAACCTTCATGTGTTGAATCGATATTCATTCGTTGATTAGAAATTCATGTGTTGAATGGTATTCATGTTTTAAATATAAAAATCACTCTTTTATCTATATATAGAATCTATAGAACACCTTCATGTGTTGAATCGATATTCATTCGTTGAATTGAAATTCATGTGTTGAATGGTATTCGTGTTTTAAATATAAAAATCACCTTTTTATCTATATATAGAAACTATAGAAAACCTTCATGTGTTGAATCGATATTCATTCGTTGAATTGAAATTCATGTGTTGAATGGTATTCATATTTTGAAATAAATTGTTTTATAATAAAAATCCTATTTTTATCATCTATATGAAATATATAAAATAGTCGTGTTTTGAAATATATTGTTTTATAATAAAAATCCTATTTTTATCACCTATATGAAATATATAAAAAAAATCGTGTTTTGAAATAAATTGTTTTACATTAAAATCACATGTTTATTATATACATGAATTGGTAAAAATAGTGAAGTGTTGAAAAAGAAGCCAGTTAGATAAAAATATCATTTTTATCAAATGTATGAAAATAATATAGCTTTGAAATCGAAGAATCAATATATATATATATAGAATTAAAATCTATCGAATAACGACGCTGCAGTTCGTATTTTGAAACCGTGATTTCAAACGACTATACCGGGAGATCCGACCATCGGATTTTCCTGAAATCGCAACCGTTGGGTTCGCTTTGGAAAAATCTTTCTAACGGCACCAACTTTTTAAAAATCCAACGGTTGGATTGTCTGGAATGTTTAATTCAAATCTGAAGAAAAACAACGCCAGAATCGATTATATTTATATAAATATAATTATATTTAATCGAATAACGATGCTGCAGTTCGTATTTTGAAATCGAAACTTCAAACGATTATACCGGGAGATCCGACTGTCGGATTTTCCCGAAACTGGAACCGTTGGATTCGTTTTGAACAGATCTTTCTAATGATGTAAATTTTGTGAAGATCTAACAATTAGATTTTCAGATATGTGTAAATCAAATCTGAAGAAAAACAGCGCTACGGCCGCGTTATGGCCCGAAGCGTCGTTTTGAATAAATTGGCTATTTTAAAATAAATTAAAATAGCGATAAATCGTTGTAAAATATTATAAACGATATGGGCGTGATTTAGAAATTAACTGAAGGTTGGCTAAGTCGAATGGTTTCCTAGATGTTGATCTGATGTTGGTTTCGGCCTTCGGGGTTATTATTTGGGAAATCGTTCTATTACTGACTGACGGTTAGTGACTAATGAATTGAAATGATGCGTGTATATGTTAGTGTTGCACTTGTTTATTATATACGCGAGTTGCTCAGAAAGACCGGGTTTATCCCATTCTGAATAACTGAATCGACGATAAGAAATCGAAGATGAAGATGATGGTCGAAGACCGGAGATATTCACCTCGTTTGGATGGTAACCGAGGTCCTGATTGGGAGGCATCCCGAAATATGGATAATTAGTGGTGATCGTCCCGACGTACGTGGTGATCGATGGGTTTGCGAGGTATATAGTGCCTCCGGTTTCGTTCAAACCCAGAACGGACTTGAAAATGGACTGTATGTCTGACATTGGAGTTTATTCTGTGTGATTGATAGCTATCCGTTGCACGGTGTGAATTGCCCGTGTGGCATGCTAAGATGCAGTGATCAGGGCTTCTGTTGAAAAGCAAAGTCTTATGGTGATGATCAAAGCACCGTCTGTGTGGTGTAGCTTTGTGTATAACGTGAAATCGCGAGCCTCACACCCCGGTATGAACCAGAAACGGGAGCAGGACCTCAGGGAGGGCATGCGTTTCCTTCTAGTTATGAATGGCGTCAGTGGTTTTACACGCCCTGACGAGTATAACTTATGTGGTTGTTGCTGTTGCGAGGCGCCTCGGTTAGATCGGACGATCCGGGTCCGATGGAGTCATTCATTGGCTCGTTTACGCCCCCAAAGGGCGGGGAAACGTATTGTTCAGGCATAGTAATCTACTTCATTGGACCGGCCCTGACGATCCAAGGCTTGCCTGCGCGCTTTCCTGAGACACGGACTAGAGCATCTCGAATTCGGTAAAGACTATCTTTTGCCTTGGTTCAGGATGGAAATCCAATTTCCAAATACGTGACTGCGCGGTTTTGATTGTATATATATATATATATATATATATATATGGCGACATGATATATGGTACCCATGCCGCCTATGATTGATAGTTATGATTCAAATTGTCTTTGAAACATATAAACACTAGTAATAATATCAAATGTTTTTTCTTTATTCGTATCAATCATATTTTGGCCATTATAAGGTAAAACTATATCCTCCGTTTTGCGTTGCATTGTGTGATGGAAACTGAGTCTTATAATGGCTTCATTTTTTGTAACACCCCACGTCCATTAATGTCACTCACAAAGGGAATGCATTAACTTCCATGGAGGTTATAAGTGAATATAGAACAGAAAAATTACAACAAGACAAATAATAAGTAGTCCTTGAAAAATCAAAAACTTCATTTTATTGCAGTGGAATTTAAACATGTTTGTTACATCATCAAACCATAAATTATAGTCAAGTATATTATCCATCTCGCTAAAAAAAATTACATAATCCTATTACACAAATAGCCATTAAAGAAGATAACAAGCTGGAATTTACTTCAAGGGTCCAAGCTTTCCAAGAGAGATGAAGCAATCCAATCAAACTCCACTAGAGCTGGGTCCAACCTGAGGACCTGGAGGGGGTAAAAGGATAGAAATGGAGGGGGTCAGACATAAAGTCTGGAGAGTATGATAATTCTAAAAATACTATTATTAAAATAACTAGACTAAGGCATAAGTTGGAAGATAAGTAAATGTCTATGAACTATTTGGAAGATAAAGATAGCGTTTAAGATAACGTTAAAGATAACGTTAAAGGCATACCTAATTACTAACGAATAATTACTATACTGCACCACACATTACTACACTGCACCGCACATTACTACACTGCACCGCGCCAATTACTACACTGCACCGCACATTACTACACTGCACCGCGCCAATTACTACACTGCACCGCACCAGTCACCCTAAGGTTGATCCCGCATGCTTCACACCGAAACTATATAAATAGCCTTGCGTACCCCTAGCTGACTACATAGGTGTCGTCTGCCCCTATCTCCACTAGGTGTACCCCACTACCCTCTTAGAAATTTTATAAGTAACTTCGTGTACTCCTAGTTGACTACATAGGTCCCGTCTGCCTCTATCTCCACTAGGTGTACCCCACTACCCACTTTCGATCGACTCCCTACTCGTAGAAACCCGTGCTGGCCCCACAGTGGGGTGTATCACTCCCCTAAAGTGGCAACCCGATACAACTGAGAATGCACGACTTATACCTACACAATGCAACGAAGTCTTACCTACCAGCCCGGGTCCACACACCAATATGAAACCCGTTGGACTTGCGTTGCCACCGCTCCCCCTTTTGGCCTCTTATAGTCAAGCCCAGTATGTGTGTCCCGTCCTCGACTTGGGTCGAGCCCACAAAGATACGTTTGGGATACTGGTTGAAATGGGCCCCCACAAGCTACCCACCTAAGCTTGTCATTAATATATCCCACTTAACCCTCTTAGTCAGGTTCATTTACATGTGTGTTTGGTTAAGTCTTACTAATCGTATTTCACATGCCACTAAGGGCACCCACTAGATTCCTCATGCCACCCAAGGCACCTACCTAACCCCCATGTCCCACTTTACATGTTTATCTGGTTAAGTATTTCTTAATTCATTCAGGCCATAACCTCATAAAGACCTCTCACATTAGACTGGCATTTATGGCAGTTGGATTTGCCAGGCGAGTCCGGGAAGTCTTACACCATAAAAGAGTCTAACCTCGTGTCTTTACAACTGTTATGCTTTAGTTTAGGCCTAGGACCTCTCACATTGGGCTGACATTTGTGACCACTGGATTTGTCGGGCGGGTCCAGGCAGGTTTACGTCACAAACGAGTCCAACCTCGTGTCCTAAGCATTGATTAACACTTAGAATCTTTTACCCTAGTTTTAATAATTCCCTATTCAAATTATTAATTAAGTCAACTTTTAATGATGTCCATAATTGACTCAATTGTGGTTATCCACTTATGGCATGCAAAATCATATCAATTGCACCCCAACTTTTTAATATTAAATCCTTAATATTACCCATACCCCATGTTTATACGTTCGCTTATTCAACGCATAATATAGGCTAGACTTGAATAGTCTAACACATAGCACAAAGATAAATTATCACAACGTATAGACAATTAAAATAAATCTAATCATAATAGGGGTGAAACTTGCATAAACTACACATGTTAAGGATCAAAAGGTGTCAACTTGTTAAATGTCACAATTTACATGATATGATCATAGCCCAAATCTATGTATAATCTTGCATATGGGGTTTTAGGCAACATAATGATGGTGTGAACTAGCATAGGATATCACATATGTCATAGCATAGTTCTAGATGCCATAATAGATGTCAAGGCATATGTTCATGACTTTCCTAATCAATTTAACTTGCATATGTAACTTGTCATATAGATCAACATAGCCCAAACATGATGATTTAATTAATATGAACTAACTAGCATAGATAGTAACATCATGGCTTTTTTTTTACATGTATGATTCATCGCCACTTAGCATAGAAACTTTCAACATACATAACATCATCATCGCATGATTTACAACATATAGTATATCATCACCACATAGCATAGGATTAATATCATACATGATAGTATATGTCAATTCACATCATCTACTCACAATCCATTCATGACTTAACCTAATTAAAATGATAATAATCTTGTTAAGACTATCATACTCACAATTATAGAAGAAAGAGAGTCGAATTAGCGCTCTTTTGATGAAGAATCGCTGTTAGGGTTGGGTAGTTCTGATTTGGTTGTTGTTCTTTATCTTTAATTTGATGGCGGCTGCTCTAGGTATCAAAATATCAGCATGACGACCATGGTCTTTGTTTATTTTCTGATTTAGGGTTTGTGTATAGGGGTCTTTTTATAGAGTTATAAATTAATTTAAGCCGTCGGATGTTCTTAGGGTTAATCAAAACCATTTAATTATGATAGGGTGATGAGTCAGCCCTAATGACTCAGCAAGGAGTCAGAATCGACTCAACAACACGGGTCAGCCTGAACTAGAAAGTTGTGCAGGCTCCAGCCTCGGCCTGGGCGCACTTGGCAGGTGCGCCAGTGTAAATATGTACTGGCGCACTTCCCAAGTGCGCTAGTGCATTTTTTTTCTTTCTTTGCCACCAAACTTCGTTCGTCCATAACTTTTTCATCCGGTACTCGTTTCCCGCAAACTCGGACTCTATCTGCACTAGAATTCCGAGACGAACACAATGGCGCAACCCGTTTCCCACAATTCTCACGTCTGAGATTAGTTATTCTTTAATTTTTAAATATTAATATTAACAGAATTACGGGGTGTTACATTCTCCCCTCCTTAAAGGATTTCGTCCCCGAAATCTTCAAGTTAAGAAGAATGTATATCCTAACATCCAAACAACCATCTACTCAACCATCAAACACAGGCATCCATTGTCCTTATAGACTTCTAATGCTTTCATGTTTAAATGCATAGTGTGTGTATATGTCCATATCTAATGAGAAATCAGGCGGTCCACTGATTCAGTTGACCTCCTTAATGCAAACCATGATAGTACCATGCGTCCATTATGTATGCAAAAGTTCCCTTATGCTACATATTATTTCTACAGGCGTGCACAACCATTCACCAAAATGCGTATCCATATGATAGCACAACCATTATACATCCATTTTACTAAATACAATCATTTATATGCAATATGCAGTATGAAGTGACTGAGCCGATCTAGTGCCTAATAGTGTGTGCATATGCGTCCACGAGCAACCACTAGCAAACACTTGCATCCACTTTGCATCCATCATACATAACATGTCTCAAACACATGTTTCAACCATAGGATTATCCTAACTAAAGGTCAAGGACACTAGCGAGAGGATACTCTAAAGGTAAGATAAGTACAAGTTAAGCAATAAAGGAGAAATTAAAGGACATAACCTTGAAAAGAAAAGGGTATCGTGAACGCATCTTCTCTTCCGTCTCCAAAGTTGCGTTGCTCTCATCATCTCCCCATTGCACTTTGACTAGTCTGACCACTCGATTCCTCAACCTCTTGATCTCCGACCCAAGAATGCGCGTAGGAGCTCGTCGAATTGTTGCATCATGCTCTATCTCCACCTCTCTAAGCAAGCTCGGCTCTACCACTTCCGCGGTCTCGTGCAAGCACTTCCTCAAATGTGACACAAGGAATACGTCATGTACACCACTAAGTCTCTCGGGAAACTCCACTCTATACGCCATTTGCCCAATCTTCTCCTTAATAGGAAACGGTCCTACGAACCTTGGTGCTAATTTCCCCATGGACCCAATGCGAACAATGTTCCGTAATGGACACACTTTGACAAAGACCATGTCCCCAACTTCAAACTCGAGATCTGTCCTCCTCTTATCCGCATAAGATTTCTGCCTATCCTGTGCTGCTTTCATCCTCCTTCGAATCAAGTCGATCTTCTCCGAAGTCTCCCTAATCATATCGGGCCCAAGTAAGATCTTATCCGTAGATTCCCACCAACATGTAGGTGAATGGCAAGGTCGTCCATAAAGAGCTTCGAATGGTGCCATACCAATGCTGGAATGAAAGCTGTTATTATATGCGAACTCCACCAATGGAAGATGCTCTTCCCACGTACCCCCAAAGTCTAGGATACATAGCCTCAACAGATCCTCTAGAATGCGATTCACCCTCTCGGTCTGACCATCCGTCTTAGGATGATATGCGGTGCCCAAACATAACTGAGTCCCTACCGCCTCTTGTAAGCTTCTCCAAAATTCGCTAGTGAAAATAGGATCGCGGTCGCTCACTATGCTAGAAGGAACACCGTGCAAATGAACTATTTCTTGGACGTATACAGAAGCTAACCATATAGCAGTCCTCTTACTCTTTACGGGAATGAAATGGGCGCTCTTAGTAAGTCTATCTACTATAACCCAAATCCCCGTATTACCCTTTCTCGTTCTCGGTAATCCGTCAATAAAGTCCATCGAGACGCTTTCCCACTTCCATAGTGGAACCTCCAATGAGTGAAGTAACCCACCGGGTTTCTTTTGCTCCGCTTTTACCCGTTGGCACACCAAGCATCTAGCGACATACTCGGCTACGTCCCTCTTCATACCGGCCCAAAAGTAAACTCTCTTCATGTCTTTGTACATCTTGTCCCCGCCGGGATGAATGGTCATCTTCGAACGATGTGCTTCGTCAAGAATAGTCTTCCTTAGGTCATCGTCTTTTGGTACACAAAGTCTACCGTCCCTACATAACCAACCCTTATCATCTAGGGTATACCTACGGAGATGGCTTGATGACTCCCCTCCTTTGAGCTTTTCTACTAACTCAACCAACTGCGGGTCGTCTCGCTGTGCCTCGCCAATCCGTCCCAAAAGCGTAGGTCTGACCTCCAAGGATGCTAGCAAACCGGGTACAAAGTCAACGGAATGTCTAAAGTCAAACATCGAAATAAATTCTAAGCTTCGCCGCTCAACAAACAAAGGACTTAAGGATAACCTTTTTCTACTTAAGGCATCCGCCACCACGTTACCCATGCCAGGGGTATATGCTATCTCGAAGTCGTAGGATGCTAAGAACTCCATCCACCTTAACATATCTCCCTTCCCTAGAGACCACATGCCCTAAATTCCTCACTTCCTTCTTCCAAAAATGGTATCTTGGAGAACTTAGCTTTAAGCTAGTGCACTTGTAGGTTCCCTAAGCTTTCCCTAAGACATAGGGCATGCTCTTCTCTACTTCTAGATAAAACCAGGATATTATCCCATGTAAAATCGTCACAACCATCCATCTCTCACGTAGACCATCCTAGTCGAATTCGACATCCCCCAAGTGCAAGCCCCAAAGGCCTAAACCAATATCATACAAACACCCAAGGGATACCTCCTTCGAATTTAGACGACCTACGTGAGATGATACTAGTAAGATGGTCAATCAATTGAGCACTTGACCGACTCTGGTCGTCCTTGCCAGTCTTGCTCCAAAACTACCGCTGATTACATAACGGGCTTTGCTTAATCTATTAAGCACATACGAAAACTTATTCCGCGCCTATGGGTAAACCCCGCGCTTTATCAACGACGTCTCCATACTTATGGACCACACAAACAGGTTCCTAATCATCGTTAGATGCGTCAGAAGATTCTAGGCAGCTAAGCATCACTGAACCCCTAGGGTCGCAAGAAATATGAGGGTTTTTCTACAACGAATCAATAGTCTAACTACCCTCCTTTCACAGTCTAGGATAGCACCCCGCTTGGCTAGCCAGTCCACCCCTAGAATCAAACTACAGCCCGTGAAACCAAGGACAAAGGTGTTGCATTCAAACTCAGCGCCCAAGATAAACACTCTCAAATCCCGACAAATCATAGAAAGATGAGACCAATAGGATTTGAGACTACTAAGGGATCAGTAACAATACTAGTATCTAGGTGCAGTGTTTCAACTAATGATGTAGAGATAAACGAATGCGATGCGCCCGAATCGAATAAGGTACGGACAGGATGATTAAACAGAAAAACTAAGCTTTCAACAGAAATGGTTCTACCTCGTTCTTGCAGTGGTGGGACCGCGAGAGCCTGAACTTGTCCCCTTGCCTGCCCTGGTGCCAGAAGAGCCTGCACCTGTCCTCCCGAGGTAGTCCCTGTCCTCTGCCCCATCTTTGGGCAGTCCTTCACTAGATGTCCTGCTTCACCACAGTGAAAACAGCCAGTCTTCTTTTCTTTCGGCAATCCTTGCTGAGATGGCCTGGTGTCCTACAGTTAAAGCATTTCTTCTTCCCCTTAGCATGGTTTCCTTTGCCACCCTTATTTTGATCCCCTTTCTTCTCTACTTCTCAAAGGTGGCCCCCATAGGGATGTGGGTCACAGCCAACCCTTGCAATGGTTCATTCAATCCATTAACGAACCTCAGAGCCTTCTTCTCCGGCGTGTTCACTAAGTCTAAGCCAAACCTTGCTAGCTGATTAAATTTGTTGACATATTCTTTCACTGATGAGCTTCCTTGCTTCAATGTCAAGAACCTTTCCATATATAGATTTTCTTCCACCCTAAAGAGAAACTTCGCCTCGAACCTACGTCCAAAATCTACCTAAGAATCAACAGGACGCTCCCCATTAGTGACCTCCCACCAAAACGAGGCCTCTCCCTTCATTGGCCAAGCTACTAATCTAACTCTCCTCCCTTCTTCCACTTCAAAGATTTCCAGCAATTCTTCCACCTCCTTAAGCCAATCTCTAGCTTCCACAAACGTTTCTGACCCTTGAAAAGGTTTTCCACCCATAGCCTTAAATTCCTTGCACGTCTTTGCAAAAGTATCTACGCGAGGAGGAGGAATGGGTGCAACTGGTGGTGGAGGAATATTGGTTGGACATGCGGCGGCCCTAGCCTCTAATAGCCTCCTATACCATCCTGGTATCGTTACACCGTCAGGTAGGTTACGATCTTCAGCCATGCTGAAACGAAAAAGGAAAGATTCAAAATGGGCAATTCGAAAGATGGCTATTTGAGAATTATGTTTTTCGTAAAAACTTCCACTTTAAATTTCTCATTAAAACATGTTTTTGAAAACATTTCTTCCAAAAATAACTATTTTTCTAAAGTATTTTTATCTGTTCTGGTAACCTTAAGCTCTGATACCACGTGTAACACCCCACGTCCATTAATGTCACTCACAAAGGAAATGCATTAACTTCCATGGAGGTTATAAGTGAATATAGAACAGAAAAATTACAACAAGACAGATAATAAGTAGTACTTGAAAAATCAAAAACTTCATTTTATTGCTGTGGAATTTAAACATGTTTGTTACATCATCAAACCATAAATTATAGTCAAGTATATTATCCATCTTGCTAAAACAAAATTACATAATCCCATTACACAAATAGCCATTAAAGAAGATAACAAGCTGGACTTTACTTCAAGGGTCCAAGCTTTCCAAGAAAGATGAAGCAATCCAATCAAACTCCACTAGAGCTGGGTCCAACCTGAGGACCTGGAGGGGGAAAAAGGATAGAAATGGAGGGGGTCAGACATAAATTCTGGCGAGTATGATAATTCTAACAATAGTATTATCAAAATAACTAGACTAAGGCATAAGCTGGAAGACAAGTAAATGTCTATGAACTATTTGGAAGATAAAGATAGCGTTTAAGATAACGTTAAAGATAACGGTAAAGGCATAACTAATTACTAACAAATAATTACTATACTGCACCGCACATTACTACACTGCACCGCACATTACTACACTGCACCGCGCCAATTACTACACTGCACCGCACATTACTACACTGCACCGCACCAATTACTACACTGCACCGCACCAGTCACCCTAAGGTTGATCCCGCATGCTTCACACAGACACTATATAAATAGCCTTGCGTACCCCTAGCTGACTATATAGGTGCCGTCTGCCCGTATCTCCACTAGGTGTACCCCACTACCCTCTTAGAAATTTTATAAGTAACTTCGTGTACTCCTAGCTGACTACATAGGTGTCGTCTGCCCCTATCTCCACTAGGTATACCCCACTACCCACTTTCACTCGGCTCCCTACTCGTAGATACCCGTGCTAGCCCCATAGTGGGGTGTATCACTCCCCTAAAGTGGCAACCCGATACAACTGAGAATGCACGGCTTATACCTACACGATGCAACAACGTCTTACCTACCAGCCCGGGTCCACACGCATATGAAACCCGTTGGACTTGCGTTGCCACCGCTCCCCGTTTTGGCCTCTTATAGTCAAGCCCAGTATGCGTGTCCCGTCCTCGACTTGGGTCGAGCCCACAAAGATACGTTTGGGATACTGGTTGAAATGGGCCCCCACAAGTTACCCACCTAAGCTTGTCATTAATATATCCCACTTAACCCTTTTAGTCATGTTCATTTACATGTGTGTTTGGTTAAGTCTTACTAATCGTATTTCACATGCCACTAAGGGCACCCACTAGATTCCTCATGCCACCCAAGGCACCTACTTAACCCCCATGTCCCACTTTACATGTTTATCTGGTTAAGTATTTCTTAATTCATTCAGGCCATAACCTCATAAAGACCTCTCACAGTAGACTGGCATTTATGGCAGCTGGATTTGCCGGGCGGGTCCGGGCAGTCTTACACCATAAAATAGTCTAACCTCGTGTCTTTACAACTGTTATGCTTTAGTTTAGGCCTAGGACCTCTCACATTGGGCTGACATTTGTGACCACTGGATTTGTCGGGCGGGTCCGGGAAGGTTTACGTCACAAACGAGTCCAACCTCGTGTCCTAAGCATTGATTAACACTTAAAATCTTTTACCCCAGTTTTAATAATTCCCTATTCAAATTATTAATTAAGTCAAATTTTAATGATGTCCATAATTGACTCAATTATGGTCATCCACTTATGGCATGCAAAATCATATCAATTGCACCCCAACTTTTTAATATTAAATCCTTAATATTACCCCTACCCCACGTTTATACGTTCGCTTATTCAACGCATAATATAGGTTAGACTTGAATAGTCTAACACATAGCACAAAGATAAATTATCACAACGTATAGACAATTAAAATAAATCTAATCATAATAGGGGTGAAACTTGCATAAACTACACATGTTAAGGATCAAAAGGTGTCAACTTGTTAAATGTCACAATTTACATGATATGATCATAGCCCAAATCTATGTATAATCTTGCATATGGGGTTTTAGGCAACATAATGATGGTGTGAACTAGCATAGGATATCACATATGTCATAGCATAGTTCTAGATGTCATAATAGATGTCATGGCATATGTTCATGACTTTTCTAATCAATTTAACTTGCATATGTAACTTGTCGTAAAGATCAACATAGCCCAAACATGATGATTTAATTAATATGAACTAACTAGCATAGATAGTAACATCATGGCTTTTTTTTTACATGTATGATTCAACGCCACTTAGCATAGAAACTTTCAACATACATAACATCATCATAGCATGATTTACAACATATAGTATATCATCACCACATAGCATAGGATTAATAACATACATGATAGCATATGTCAATTCACACCATCTACTCACAATCCATTCATGACTTAACCTAATTAAAATGATAATAATCTTGTTAAGACTATCATACTCATAATTATAGAAGAAAGAGAGTCGAATTAGCGCTCTTTTGATGAAGAATCGCTGTTAGGGTTGGGTAGTTCTGATTTGGTTGCTGTTCTTTATCTTTAATTCGATGGCGGCTGCTCTAGGTCTCAAAATATCAGCATGACGGCCATGGCCTTTGTTTATTTTCTGATTTAGGGTTTGTGTATAGGGGTCTTTTTATAGAGTTATAAATTAATTTAAGCCGTCGGATGTTCTTAGGGTTAATCAAAACCATATAATTATGATAGGGTGATGAGTCAGCCCTAATGACTCAGCAAGGAGTCAGAATGGACTCAACAACACGGGTCAGCCTGAACCAGAAAGCTTTGCAGGCTCCAGCCTCGGCCTGGGCGCACTTGGTAGGTGCGCCAATGTAAATATGTACTAGCGCACTACCCAAGTGCGCCAGTGCATTTTTTTAATATATTTTTCTTACTTTGCCTCCAAACTTCGTTCGTCCATAACTTTTTCTTCCGGTACTCGTTTCCCGCAAACTCGGACTCTATCTCCACTAGAATTCCGAGACAAACACAATGGCGCAACCCGTTTCCCACAATTCTCACGTCTGAGATTAGTTATTCTTTAATTTGTAAATATTAATATTAACAGAATTATGGGGTGTTACATTTTTATTAAAAGCATTGCGATGTTTAAAAGAAAGATTTGTTTTTAAAGCACTGGCGATCCAATGGAGTAAACCCATTCCACGAAAGTGGCGTGGTCCTGTGATTAGCCATATTATAAATGTGTTGAGTAGATTTCTCTTACTAGTCCCATGACTGACTCGTAGTTTGTTTCACTTTTAAACTCGGGTGCCCTATTTTCTACACGGGCAGCCTTGTATTCAGGTGTAGCTGGTTCTTTCTGGATAGCAGGAGCAGAAGATGGATTCTATCATTTATCTCTTTTTATGC
The DNA here is from genome assembly GCA_030737875.1 of Allium sativum. NCBI lineage: Eukaryota > Viridiplantae > Streptophyta > Magnoliopsida > Asparagales > Amaryllidaceae > Allium > Allium sativum. The sequence goes on along the minus strand of CM060909.1, from coordinate 250,088,155 downwards.
TGTTCAGCTCCTATTGTACATTATGTTTGTTTTCTGCTGTAGACATATATGTATAGTTGAACTGTATTCGTACTAAGTATGATCTTGTATACTGTGTAACTTTGATGATTACTTTTATCCAGTATATTCTATTGTTCATTATCTGGCGTATTTATTTATTTCTGTTCTGCTATTATCTGTTTCTGTGTTATATTCCAAGGATTACCCTTGCTGCCGTCCGTACGGAGTTTGGGGCCGTCTCAATAATAAAATTACAACATAGTATAGGTGGTTGTAGTTAGCAGTCAGCTTGTTCGGTTTTAAGGTGGATCGTCCATCGTCAACGACGTTCATAGTAGGTCGTCCACTGAATCTAAACTAGGTTACAGACCAGGAGCTAGTTTAAGTTACTAGACTACTATATGACATCTCCAAGCAGGAAAAAATACAGTTTGCAAGCTACACAGTACAAGACTATAGCAACATGTAAATAAAATGACTTTAGCTAGAGTTGAGAACAGCTTCCATGATTAGACTTGAATGTATCCACCCCATCAAGCCAAAAAATATATTCAAAATGCTACATGAATACGCTGGAAGGAAGTGTTAGCACACTATTAGCAACATGTTTCTTGAGGTCCACACCACAGCTAGGGTTTGAACTCTAATTTGACGAAGATATACACCAAAAACCCAAGCGTACCTCAGTTTAACCTCAATAAACACAAACAGTTCATGTTACCAACCAGACGTATCTAGATTAACATTGAATACCTAATCGTCCGAAAATTACCATCATAAACGCCCAGTCGAAATGCATAACTATTCAAACCAGAGAGGAGTTACTGCTCACCTAGGATCTCTATGTCAGTGTCTAAATCGCTTCCAAGGCGAGGGCTTTCAATTAAAGAACAAGGGAACACATAGTTGCCTGGAAAAGATAAATCACAATGGAAGAGAGGTTGTCTGTAGGTATTAAGAGTAAAAGAGGCTACTTGAAAGAGGTATATGAATTTGTGGCAAACTTGAGTTCAAAGCGATATCATGAAAAGCTTCAGATCTGAGTTTGAATAAGTTTGCGTGAGCGCCTCCACGTGCGGCATAAGTAAGGAAGAAGGTTTTGAGTTGATTAGAAGAGGGCGAATTTGAGGTGACGAAAGTAATGAAGAAATTTGAAAAGAGAGAGGGATTAGAAGAAGAAAAGGCGATTCCTTAATGCCATTTATAGAAGGTCATTCGCCAGGCAGGGCGCATAGGGTCTCATCCACTAATATGTGTGGGAATATCCACCTACTAACCTTAAATATAACCAATATGTATATATAATAGCAACAATTGATAATAATATATCAATTCATCCAAAAAATCATCATAGAGTATTCAATCATCATTTAACAATTCTAAAATACATTAATAAAGTTATAAACTAGATAGAGTTAGTGAGTTTACTCACTTTATTCATTAATCATTGAATAATGATTAATCATCGATAATTTATTTCAGGCGTTTCATCTTGTTGAGAATTCCAACTAACTCAAAATCATTCCAAATCAGCTTCATAGCATAGTATTTGTCACTGCAATTCCAACGCCTCTTGTTTCGTCAAATTTTGATAAAGTACGCAAGAGTTATTAATTTTATTAATAATTAATTTATTAGAACTTTAATTACATTTTTTTCTAATCTTTCCTACTTCCTCGTTCATACGAGCCGCTCCAGTATTCAGCCTTCATCATTACTGAAATTCATGCTCACCCTTTCTCCCTCTCTAGCTCATGATTCCACAATTCGAAACCACCGTCAAACACCTCATCAAAATCTCAACCTACCTGACCTTGAAATCTTCAACTCGAACTTCCCTTCTTAATCGCATCAAACAACCCATATCCATGCGTTACAAGGAAGACATCGAACTCTTTTGTAATCGAATACCCTCAAAAATTTTATACGAGTGCTTAAATAACCCACACAACCAAGTACGCACTCCATTTCTCCATTCGATGATCACAACTCGCGTTTTCCACTAACTTAGGTCATGACTGTTATAGACCAGTGAATGAAAATATGGTCGAACCTTATTTTGTGCCTACCAGATTGAAGAGAATTAGCATATGATCTAAATGGTTTGACTTTTGTTTGATTTCATTTTGGTTCAAATTTGATATGAATTTTTGAAATGAACGGTTTATTTTTAGGTGGCAGCTTGAAATTCGATTGACTGCACAATGAAACTGCAAAAGGGTTAGGGTTACATAGGATGATATATATATATATATAGGTAGTTTTATTTTTAAAATATTCACGTAAAACTTACATCTGAACTACACGCTTAAACGACCACATACGAGCTCCGATCGCGATGAAAACTGTAGTCCTACAATAATTTAATATTTCGGACAAGATGGATCTAGTTTCATCAAATTCCAAGATTGTTTGTAAAACAACCTATTAATCCCACAATGTGAATGGATACACATTTATATCGAGCACGATCACAGAGTAAATCCAATTGATACAAAACTTGAAATCGGACAATAATTAATTACTGTGGATTTAATAAAATTAGTTTTATTGAAATCCAAGGTCATTTGAAAATTGGTTATTCTTAAGTTCCATATTAAATCGATATAATACAATCGATTTTAAAACATTCAATTTCATCGATAATAAATTATTATTATAATATATATTCAAATAGTGTTGGCCTACTTTGTGACTAGGCCACACAAAGTCCATACATATACGGTAGAGCGTACTAAGGAACGAAAATCATATCCGTTAACTGAAGAAGAGTTAGGTCAAATAGAATCAACGTGCTCGGGTCGAAACCCATTGGCCCGAGTACCACCGGGTTGAATGTACTCGACCCAACCCGGGTACGTATGTCATGCAAATAACTACCCATTGCTTCTTACTTTGGTGGATCGGACACCACGTGGCCACGAACGATCCTCCACTGCCTGCACTAACCCGATCCACAACACAGCTATGAAGCCGGAGATGATGCCACATACATGGAACCGTTCCCGCCTATTGTATGCTATATATACCCGATACGAAATAGTGAAAAGGATATTTTGGAAAATCAGAAACTCAAACACCCCGTACTCAGTCACCATTGCTATTCGACCCGAACTTATAATAGTGATTTTCGAGTGGAAATCAATATTTGAGAAAAGAGATCAATTGTAATTGAGCACTCGAGTGATTCAAATCTTGTAATTATACATCTCTATTGAATTGAAGAATAATAAAATGGACATAGGGTCGTTAACGCCAAACCACTATAAATCCTATGTGTTTGCTTGCTATCTCTTACTTTTAATTTATTTTTCTTTATTGATCTCCACAAAATTTTGTCAATTGGGTGTTAGTGCCATTTTGCCTAACATTTTGGTGCTTTCAACGAGAAATTTGAATTCTCAGCTTTTTGGACTATTATTCTACTGTTTGGATCACCAAGTCTGAAGAGATGATCCGATCACGTTCGAAGTTTTAGTTGATTTCAACAAGTTTGGTTATCATGGCTCCATGAAAAGATAAGAACCAACAAGCTTCTCGAAGAAACGAGACTAACGATGAGCGTTAAATTGGCTAGTAGCTCACGGAAACAACATAGACACTCGGGTCAAACCAACCTGGGTCGAATGTGCCCGGGTCGAATTTGACCCACCCGATGAAGGCACTTCGACATGACTCGATATTTCGATATCTGACCTAGCCTCAATGGTAAACACTTAAGCTCATACTTCGACGCCCATCTCATCCAATGACTTTGCACATTTGCTTGTAGGTTAGAGGAAACAAATGTTACTCTAGAAGCCAAGAGATTGGATACCACTACAATCCCTAATGATATGAGCACAATTGCAAAGAAGATGGATGAACTTCAAAGATGGAGAACACCATCACCTACTTATCACCAACTGGTAGGAGACTCATCTTCCTATTAGGAAATTGAACGCCATCCACACCAAAGGAGACCTTTGGAAAGGCCTGAGAATCTCGAACAAGTCCGGTTTGGCTCACGAGTTTCATGGGAAGATGCAACAGTTCAAATTGGTCGTAGTGATCCCAGCCTAGCGGAACCTATGCTACTTCCAATGCGCAGGTCTTATGTTCTTCATGGAGACCCAAACCTTTCTCGGCCCATGCAAGCGCAATTCCTTTAGCCCACTTGTCCTGTGACTGACTGGAATAGCAAGAGGTAAGGAAACTCTACTCAGACAGCAGCTCAAGTGACATTGCCTAAGACAAGGGCATGAGGGTCCGAGAGAGCTGAAAGCATTGAACCAGAGCATATGTTGACTAATACCGAGGTAGAAGAAACGGTTCGTCAGATAATGAGAGACTGTAGGGGTTATACCAATGAAGACCGGGGTATAGATCATAGCTGTACACCTTTCACAGGTGATATCTTAGAAGTACAATTCCCGAGACGGTTTTACTTGCCCACTATGAATTGTTATTCAGGTAGAAACGATATGCACCAACATTTGATGAGATATTCATGGTATATGAACGATGTGGTAGCCCTTGATGCTATAATGTGCAAAGCTTTTTCTATATATCTTGAGGACGTTGCTATGATGTGGTTCACAAGATTTCCGCCTCCGTCAGTTCCCAACTTCAAGGACCTAGGTGAAAATGTTTCTGAATCGACTCCGACTACACGCCAAGAAATCTTAGAACGTCATAGGGCTTTCAGTGATTAAGAGAGCTTCTTGGGAGACCCTGAGAGTGTATTTGGATCGTTTCCATACAAATGTCACGAAAGTGAGTAATCCAAATCTCAAGACTATTCTAATGGCGATGATAGATAGGGTGGACAAGTATACTAAATTCAGAAGATACTTGGCCAGAAAGACCCCAACAACCATTGAACTGTTTCATGAGAAAGCGAATATACAGTTACGACAGAATGCAGTATATATTTAAACAGGAAAATAAGGTCCGAAGAAGTTGTAAGAGAGGATATCCAGAGTAACGTTGTTGTTAAGCAATCTGGCAATAGCTCTAGAAGGATTGAATTTAATGTCGGCAATCATAATGAAGGAAATGTTTCTAAGGGAAAGAATGGTAACAAAAGGAGCAAAAATAGGAGGGGTGATTCCAAGAAAATAACACGCTTCCAATCGTTCGAAACTTACACGCCATTGAACGGTACCCTTGGAAACATTTATCTGGACACCTGAAATGTAATGCAATATAAGAAGCCTCCACCCATGGATTTAACGGAAAAAGAACGTGAAACCTGGAAACTTTTCCTATTTCACGAGTCTTACGGCCTATCAAACAATGAACGTCGACACCAGAGAGAAGTAGTAGAAAGTCTACTGCGAGAAGGAAAGCTGGGTGAGTATAAGGTTACTCCGAGGGACAGGAGGAAAGGAGGGCCTGCTCCAAATCAGAGATAAGTAGCTCCTAGAGCCACAATCCAGCAGAAAGGAAAGAGAATAGTCATTAACACCGTCGCTAGAGGGCCTCATCTGGCAGGTTATAATATCCAAGCCATGGAACAGTATGTTAACACAGCGAAACATCTTGATGTAAGGGAGTACAGTGTTCCCGGGGATGCTATACCAATCGTGCAGCAAAGAACAATAACAGATGACATTGTATTCCATGATTGAGAGAGCATTGGAGCAGAGACTCCAAGCATAGACCCTTTGGTAATAACATCCATAATTGTCTCGGCAACGATACAGAAAGTTTTAGTTGATTGCAGAAGTTCGGTCCACATTCTATTTAAGAAGTCTTTTAACCAGATGAAGTTAGAAGCTAAGGATCTAAAATCCTGCACCGGATGGATATGTGGTTTTAATGGTTCAATGACAATGCAAATGGGTGTGATTGACTTATCTGTAGAACTCGACGAGGGAGACTGCAGAAGAGTTTGAATCCTTCCTTTCCTAGCAATGAACATTGAATCCCCTTATAACACATTTTTATGGCGACCTTCCCCTGCATAATTTAGAGCCTGCATCATGCCTTGGTGCATGTTGCTAAAATTCCCAACAGAATCAAGAATAGGAATGGTCAACGGGGACCACGTGATGGGGATGGTTTGGTACTTAGCTGAATTGAAGGTGATCTGCCAAGGAGATGATACAAAACCCAAGAACACCTCCTTACCCCTCTAGGGAGGCTTCAACTTAGCAAATAAAGGATACATCCCGGCTAGAGTCGCCAGATTAGATTGATCTTAGAGAGGATAAGGAACCGGGATATAGAAAGGCGACTCCTAATGAAACGACTGTGGATATTTTGATTGATGACGATGACCTGACCAAGGTCTTGAAGATCTGGTTACATTTAGATCCCCTTTGGTTGAGGGAAATAATGAATTTCCTATGAGCTAATTTAGACGTTTTTTTGTGGACCCATGCTGACATGTGTGGGATTTCTCCATCTGTAATGAGTCACTCACTAAACATCAATTCGAAAAGTGCCTAGTTAAACAAAAAGGCGTATGCTTAGCCCAAAAAGGTCCGCAGCCTTAAAGGAAGAAGTGGAAAAGCTGGAAAGCAATGGTTTCATTCAAGATTCGACATATCCTGACTGGATCGAACCCAGCTCTTGTCAAGAAGGCCAATTGGAAATGGCAGACGTGTACTAAATTTTCAAATTTAAACAATGCCTGCCCGAAAGACATCTTTCCGCTTCTAAGGATCGATCAACTGGTGGACTCAACCATTGGACATGAACTCCTATTATTTATGGATGCATATTCAGTATACAACCAAATCCCAATGCATGTGACGAACCACGAGCACATTAGATTCATTACAGACCTTGGGTTGCTTTGTTTTATAGTGATGCCTTTTGGATTGAAGAATGCTAGTGCAACTTACCAACGACTCATGAATCTTATGTTTCATAATTAGATTGGGAAGACCACGGAGGTTTATGTAGATGATATGCTTATGAAGTCCAAGCCATCAGCTAACCACGTTTCAGATTTGGTGGAAATGTTCAATATCCTATGACATTATAGGATGAAACTCAACCATTTGGTGGAAATGTTCAATATCCTATGACATTAAATGAATATAATTGTGGTGACCATTGTAGAAAATAATATAATAGTTGACTGCTCAAAATAGGGCCATAAATAAAGAAATGCCTGTTTTAACCAATGTTGATTAGGAGAAAATAAAGTGAATTAGTAATTAAGTCTAACAGTTACAATTCCTAGGATATATTAGGATTAATGTTGTAAACCCCCAATTAGGGAATTTAATTTAAAATTCATCTAGACATGTGGTTAGGCTCAACTTGTGGTAGAAGTCTACCTGGAACTGACTGGCAAATCCAGCATCCACAGATGGTCAGCTTAATGTGAGGGGTCTAGAGCATATATATAACTGTACTACGAGTTTAAGTTCAACTTGTGGAAGAAGTATTCATGGAACCGCCTCCTTAATGTGAGGGGTCTAGTGCATATATATATAATTGCACTAAGACACGAGTTTAAGTTCAACTTGTGGAAGAAGTATTCATGGAACCGTCCGAAAAATCCATCAGCCACAGATTGTCAGTTTAATGCGAGAGAACTGGTGCATAAATGTGTTTATATTTTGAAATTGGGTAAATTTTTATTGATAGCCCAAAAGCCGACTCGACCCACAGTTACACAGCCCGTTAATCCGTATAGGTTTGAAACATAGTACATCCAATGAAATACTTTTTGCCTTACTCCCACAATCTTTGTAAAAAGTAAATTCGAAAAGCAAAATTAGGGCAGAACGAATATCATGGCGAACGTAAAATCTCTTGTCTCCTTTCTTTAGTCACATCCTTCCAGTTCCACTTCTCCAATAGCAATATTTCTCATTTCGTTGCTCTGGTAAGTAGCTTCGGGTTAATTCTTCCAATTATAACTGCAATTTCCCTAATAAAATGCCATAATTTACTAATACATCTCTCACCTTCTTCTTGAAAGTACGAACTTTTCTTTCTCCCTATGTCTGCCATGTTGTGGCTACGAGGCCAACCTTGCCAATCTCTATCATCAATTGAGAAACGTGACGTCCATCATTCAGGTAGTTGATTTCCTTTTCTAAATTACCTATTTTCTTATAATTGAAACATTTTAGCTTTTGAACTGCCCATAGCCGTCTGCTAAATTAACATTCGAAGAAAAGTGATTTAGGGTTTCATGGGCACTATTGCACAGAACACATCTATCTTCATCGACTTTTCCCCAACTAAACAATTGTTCTTTGGTGGGTAGTCTGCCCAAGATGGCCTTGTACATAACAAAAGCCATTTTCAGTGAACATGATCGTGTCCATATTACTTTGCTCCATGTAATACTTAGGTGTACTTCCGTGATGCTCTCCCAAACATCACTCAGCTTAAATTTACCATCAACCCATACCCACATGTCTTCATTTCTGCTTGAATAGATTGGCTTTTTTTGAGTTCATCAGATAGGTTTCGAGCCACTAAGCTGCTACTACAATCCCATGAATCATTTGAGATTAGAGAGTGAACTATAGTGCTTGGTGCACTATAGGCAGAGTAACTGTCCTAGCCATATCTATTTATTAGACACAACCTATTGAGCCATGGATCTCGCCATAAATAAGTTGAGTTACAACTGTAATTTTCTTGTTGAATCCTTGCTTTGAGTTCATTTCTTAGCTTCAGGCAATTCTTCCTCACCACCGACGAGTTGTTACCAATGTTTGTTGTTCAAAAATTAGTTTTCATGTATCGGGTCCGCATCCAAACAACTCACAAATTTTCAGAAGAAATTAATTTCCAAGCAATTTTAGCCCATAGGCCTTCTTTAGCTCGAATAATTTTTTTAGCCCAACTCCTCCTTCTTTCTTGGGCCTGCAAAGTAATTTATAACTTATCTTATAAAGCCCACCTTTCCATATAAAGTTTGTACACACAGTGTTTATCATAGCAATTGAAAAATCATGGATTTGAAATATCTGCAACCAAATTCTGACTTTTGATGTGATCACCGAGTGCACTAATTCAACTCTGCCTGCAAAAGACAGCAGTATAGATCTCCAGCCTTGAAGTTTGTCTCTAATATCATCAATTAGCTTACCACACTCTACGTTAGTAATGGTATTGTTTGATAGAAGAACTAAAATACTTGATTGGGAGATTACCCTCTTAAGCCCCAATTACATCTAGGTAGACTTGTTTGTGGCTACAGAACTTGTTAAAGTAACACTTCGTTTTGAGTTCATTTACTTTAAGTCCAACCCATTTCTCCAGATTGTGGAAAATAATTTTCAGCTAAAATATTGCTGTAGTAGAGGCATTAAACACCACTAAAAGATCATCGGCATAAATAAGATGAGTGACTTTTGGCTGATGGTTGTATACTGGAAATATGAGCTTATGTTCAGTGGCCAATTCCATTTGCAGAGTAAGCCATTCCATCGCCACTGCAAATAAGAAAGGTGAAGGTGGACCCCTTGCCTGATCCACCTAGTACTAGAGATATATCCCTTCGGAACACCATTGACATCAAAACAGAAAAAGTAAGGTAGTTCAGGCATAAATCAATCAAGTTGATGAGATCGGCTGGTAACCCCATTGAACGAAGCATGTGAGAAATGATGCTTCTATTTACTCTATCGTAAGCCTTATGCAAGTCAATCTTTAGGCTTAGTTTATCTGCACCTTTCTTATTAAAATCTCTAAATAATTTGTGTGCCGTGAGGGAGTTTCTGAAATGAATATACATTTGATAAATGCACTTTAACACTAAGAGGTTAATGCAGGTAGCACACAATTCAATCTGTTGTAAATAATCTTGCTTGGAATTTTGTAAACCACATTGCAACAGGCAATAGGCCTATTATCTTCAATTCTAGTTGGGTTTTGGACTTTGGGAATTAGTGAAATGAATGTATGGTTTATCTCCCTTATGAATTCACCTGTATTTAAAGCTTCTTGATAAGCAGCTAACAAGTGGTTTTTCAGGTGCTCCCGGTGCAATTTGAAGAAGGTTTCCCCTCATGCCGTCAGGCCCGGGGCTGCAGTCGTTATGGTTGGAGAACATGGCAGCCTTCAGTTCCCACATGCTAATCTTACCGCCCACCATCAATCTTCCCTTGGTGGTGAGTTGCCTTCGACACTCGATGTTGGGCAAGCCTTCATCATACTTGCCATTAAATTGCTTTATGTAATAGGAAATATCTGCATCTTCTAACTTTTTGATTTGCTGCAACGAGTCATCCTGTTCATTTAAACAATCTAAAAGATTATTATATTTCTTTCTTTGCGACATTTTAGTTAAAAACAATTAGTGCATTCATCTCCCTGCGTCATCCATTTCTCTTTAGCTTGTTGTTTGATATTCAATGATTTTATTTCCAATGCTATCTTGAGTTGTCTTTGCAAGTCATAGTAATCACTGTTAAGTCCTTCACTCAATGGGTCTGCCAACAACTGTGTCTTCTCTAGTTGATATTGTAGGCTTTGAATGTGGTCTCTCTCTTTCGGTCATGTTTTATTCCAGTTTTTTAAATTAAATTTACATTGCCTAAGAAGCATAACCAACTCGAACATATTGTTGCCTTCTGGAATGGGGATATTCATGAAATCGACAGAATCATCGTAGACCTAAATCAAATGTCAATGATTGGCAAAGCGTAAAGGTTTACCCTTTGAATTGTTGTTGGTGTTGTTAAATCAAATTAGCAGAAGGGAGGAGTCACTGGTAGAACAGGCCAAGACTGTAGCATTGAGACCATTGATCTGGTTTAACAAATTTGAAATTGCAAGAGCTCGATCAAGTCTTGATCAGATTTTCTTGGCCTCACCACTTCTCCATGTGTACTACAGACCTGAATGGGGTAGCTCTGACAATCCACTAGCTAACATACAATTGTTTAATTCTAAAACATGGGAAATCTTGAGAGTAAGTCCTCCTCTCTTTTCACTTGTACGTAAAACTACGTTGAAATCTCCCAAAACAAGCCATGGGGATTGATTGTTTTTATCATTATCAGCTATAGTATTCTAATGTTTTACTCTTTTAGACGCAAGGTTGATTGCGTAAATAAATTACATATATATATATATATATATATATATATATCCAGCCCCCTTACATTATTTGCACGAATTGTAACTTGTTGCTTGTCACAATTCATAATAACACACTTCCAGCAAGCTACATCCCAAAAGATTACTATACGACTTTTTTGGGAGGTATTTAAATTATCACTTAAGTCCCATGAGTCTCCCAAGCGAGTTTTGAAATATTCTAAGTTTTTTTGAGTGAATTTATATTCCAAAACAGCAATAATCGTGGGCTTATACTTGTCCCTAAAGTTATAGAGGTCTAACAGATGAGTATCATTGTTAAGACCCCTAACATTCCAACATAAGATCAACATTAATGTTTAGTGGCTTTTCTCCTAGTACCAGGAGCAACACCAACTAAAGCACTTGTAGAGGTTGCTTTCTTACCTTCATGTTTGAATTGCGCAGTGTATTTTTCATTACTTCAGTGAAGTTACTAACATTTGCTTCATTGTTGCTTTCCTCTACAGACTCCTCGATATGGATTTCCATATTTTGACTATCATCCAAATACTTTGGTTCCTTATCCTCCTCCTCCTCCTATCTAGTGGACCCCGTATGATGATCAGTTGGACATGAGTAGGCCATCTTTGCCTGAGTCTGTACCTGATTTTGATCTTGATCTCTACAAGATGCTGCAGATGATTCAGATCCCCCCACATTAGGTAGTGGAGGCACTTGTATGATAGGGCTAGCAGTGGGGATTGTAGTTGCACCAGCTTCAATGTGTACAACACTTTTTGGCAAGGCTGGAATTTTGGAAGTGCTAAATTCTGTATCTTTTCTCTTTTGTACCCATATTCGTCTGGTAAAATAGCAGTACAATATGTATCTGAATGCTCAAATCACTTGCATAAAGTGCATTTTGATGGGACAAACTCATACTCAACTACTTGATCATATGTGTTGCCATTTTTGTCATGTGCCTTGATGTAGTTAGGTAACTCAGAATCTTCATTGATTTCAATTAAGACTTTCGCAAAAATGATTTTGTTTACCAGTTTGGTATTTTCATCAATCTCCAATGGTTTGCCAATAATACTGGCCAATTTACTAATACACCTATTATTCCACAAAGCTAGGTTTATGTTTGGGAATATCACCCAAATCGAATATGAAGATAGCATGGCTTTTTCGAAGTTGAAATCTGCCTTCCATTTACGCATAAAAATGATTTCGTTGTCCATAAACCATGGTCCCCCTTTCAAACTTCTCTCATAATCCTCTTTCAGCTGAATTTTTATAAGTAAAAACTCTTTTCCCCTGGGGAAAACATCCCAAGCCCCTCTGGGTTTCCACATATATTTAATGTATGCACCGAAATAGAAAAAATATGGTCTATTGCCTTCCATGTAAACATAGATCGAGTTTTCCCATATTTGTTTGATTCAGTGTTGTCAAGTTCATCAACAACTTGATATTTGGCATCTCCTATTTGTAATGGTTCGAATAAATGTAGATCGCCTGAAATCATCAGTTGCGAATCAAACGCGTCGGCCCAGGAACTAGGGTTTTGCATATTGAGCCATTGAGCAAGTCGAGGGGATTGGCAAATAACATTTGCAAATGTTTGATTCCCTTTTCGCCGCACCTCCTTCCAACCACCTTCATCTTATTTCTCAGCTTGGGTTTTGGGAAGGATGATTGAGGTCGCCGTTTTAGAGAAATTTTTGGGTGTGTGTGTATATATATAACAGATAATAAGAATAATAAATAATAAATTTAGTAATGTATATTGGGGTACAACAAATATATATATATATATATATATATATATATTGAGGACTGATAAGATGAGGATATCAATTGTGAATTAATGCCTTAAGAAAATTACGACCGTTAAGCTCATAAATGGCATTAATTATAATCAATTGTAATAAATAGGAAATTATGAATTTTATGATTGCCTTAGGAAAATATGACCGTTACGGTTATAAGTGGCAATAAATCTATGAACAGAAGTAAACGGAATAAAAAGGGGATTTAATGGGTATTGATTGTCGTTTTAAATACTAAGTCCAATTAGGGAAAATAAATAAATAAATATATCCTAGGGTAAGGAGGATATAATTTCCTTATTTATACTAGTTAATATAGAACTTATAATTTAAAGTTAGGATTGGACTTAGTAGGTTAATAATGTGAACATGAGATCCCGTGACGATAATTAATCATGTGCGTATAGTACTTCCGTTAAGAGAAACTAAACGAGAATGACTTAATAGTGTAGCCCAATTTATCCTTATAGGGCAAGGTATTAAAGGCTAATGGGTACGAATTTAATAATTTTCGCGCATATTCCGCTTCCTTTGTTCTTAAGTGGCTTGGCTCGAGGAGCCCACCTGGGAGTAGGTCTTTCAGTTTAGGGGTCTTAAATGGCATGCGTGTGTGAGGCCTACCCAAACCTGGAAATTTAAAAATGTCAGATATGGCTATCTATCCTACAGGAAGTAGTAAGTGACTAAGGAAATTATCCAATAAGGTCATCTAGATGATATAGCGAGCGATAAAATATCATCTCTCACCTTACAGGGGGTATGGGTTAAATCGTGAATGACGGAAGCCTTAACTAGTAGGGCTCGTAGCTAGTGCCCTCTAGTTATGTCAACATTGAATAAATTATTGAGGATTATAAGTAACCAATAGGTCCGCCTAGGGTCTTGCGCGATCAAGGAGAATCCACTCTATTTATCATTAATAGTGAGGCATTTAATAATAAGGATGGGCGAATGAAATATATATATAAACTCTGTAATTAGGGATCTGCCTCGGTTAAATAACCAGCCATGTTCTGGTATAAAAGATTCATAAACATATGCATAAACGTTCTATCTCGGTATTATACTTTGGGAATACTACTTTGGGAAGAGTAGTAGATTCGTGCTTTAAAATTTACAAGGTTAGGCTAAAAACACGAACCTTGGTAGGCATAGATCTTGGGTTGAACCAAACGGGATACATCTGTGTATTATAATCTATATTGTACATTTCATGTTCACCACAATCTTGTTGTTCTGACCACCACCTCATTACAACCTCCCCAGTTTCCAAAGAAGGTCGTGTTCTCACATGTGTTTTAGTTTGGCTTTCAGATCTCGTTCTCTCTCATGCTCGGTATTGGCAAAGTGACTTACTTTAAAAAGGTAGTTACTTGGATTAATAATAGTTTATCTTATTCTATTTCCGTTGTGAGTTACCTTATCATATTCTGATTATGCTCGTGCTCATTTATTTGCAGGTACCAGATTTACATGCCATATGCTTGGACGTGTTCGATTTTTTGATTTTTGTCGAAATTTGGGCAAAAAAAAAGTGTGGGGTGTTACAGGAGGAGGAAGAGCTCGACTTCGAGAGGGCTACCTCAGTAGAACCAACAGTGGATGTTCTGGTTAACCCCATCGACTTGAAAAGGGTCTTGAAAGTTGGATCACAACTCCACCTTGCAATAAAGGAAGAGCTTATGGAATTCTTAAGGGCCAACCTTGATGTATTTGTTTGGACCTACTTAGACATGTGCGGGATCAACCCAGGATTGCCTGACACATGCTTAGTATCAACCCAAAGCATCTTCCTGCCAAAAAGAAGCATTGAATCTTGGGAACTGAAAGATCGACTGCACTCAAAGAGGAAGTGGGTAAGATACTCGACAACGGCTTTATCCACGAAAGCTTTTACCTTGAATGGGTCTCCAACCTGGTCTTGGTCAAGAAAGCAAATGGCATGTGGAGAACGTGTGTCGATAAATCAGATATGAACAAAGCCTGCCCAAATGATAACTTCCCACTTCCAAATATCGATTAGTTTTTTAATTCAACTACCGGCACCATCTTCTCTCCTTCATGGATGCGTAATCAGGCTACAATAAAATTCCCATGTACCTTCTAAACCAAGAACGCACTTCATTCATAACTGATATTAGGCTCTATTGCTACATCGTCATGCCTTACAGTCTCAAGAATGCTGGAGCCACCTATCAGCGATTGGTCAACCGCATGTTCAAGGACTAGATCGGGAGATCCATGGAGGTTTATGTGGACGGTATGCTCGTAAAAACAAGAGTATTGAACAAACATGTCAACAAACTTGCTGAAATGTACGGTGTCCTTCGTAAATATGGCATGCAACTCAGTCCCTACAAATGCTCTTTCGGCGTTGCATCAGGAACATTTCTGTATTTCATTGTCAATTCACGATTCATTGAAGCCAATTCAGAAAATATCCAGGCTATTTGAGATATACAAACCCCTCAGAGCATCAAGGATGTTCAAAGTTTAAACAGGAAAGTAGCAGCCCTAAGTCGATTCATCTCTAAAGCTACTGACAAATCCATTCCCTTCTTCTATATGATCATAAAAGGGAAGCGCTACTTCAATTGGACACCAAAGTGTGTTGCCGAATTCTAGGACTTCTTGAATCACTTAGAGAAACCACCTATGTAGTCAAAACCATGGATTACGAAGACTTATATCTCTTTTTGGCTATTTTTGTGTAGGCAATTAGTTTGGTGCTTGTGCGCATTGAATATTGTGTCCAGTGGCCCTTTACTACGTCGACAAGAGATTGACAGGGGAAGAAAATAATTATTAGAAACTTGAGAAGCTTGATTTCTTCCAGTAGATCACTTCTCGGAAGCTACGATAATACTTTCAGTCCCATCCAATCAAAGTTTACACTGACTAGTCACTAAGATAGGTTCTGCAACGACCTGAGGCGTCTAAGAGACTTTTGAAGTGGAACATAGAACTGAGCCAATTCGGGATTACCTTCATCCATTGTCGATCCATCCTCGAACAAGCCCTTGCAGATTTCATAGTGGAGTTCACAATTCTCGAAGATCCTCCTATGGAAGACAGTGGGCCTCTGAACATCCAATGGAAACTATTCATGGATGGATTATCTAACAATCAGTGTTTTGGCGCCGGGGTCATACTCGTTACTCCTAAAGAACGTTCGATCTGTTATGTTTTGAAGCTCGACTTCCCTGTCGCCAATAACGAGGCAGAATACAAAGTCTTGATCGTTGGACTCAGAATTGCAATTGAACTTAACATCAAGGCTATCTAGTTTTACTCTAACTCACAGCTCATCGTACACCAAGTGCAGGGCGAATATCAAGCCAAGGGGGCAAAACTCGCTCCCTTCCTTTCTCGGGTCCGTGAACTTCTCACTAACTTCGACCACTACATCATTGCGCACATCCCTCGAGAACAAAACGAGAAAGCTGATGCATTAAACAAGCTTCCAAGCTTTGGGGATGTGTAACTCCTGGTGTTAGCCCTACTTGAAATGCTCGATTCTACGAGCATCGACCAGATGTAAACTGATTTGGTCCCAACAACGGGAATCAAGCCTGAGCCCGAGTCTTGGATTATGCCGATCTAGAGCTACATCTAGCACGGAATCCTCCCTGAGCGCTACAAGGAACGACAAGCATATTCGCAAATGATCTCGCTACATCATTCAAAATGGATTGCTCTACCAAGGAGGATTCTCTGTTCCATTACCCCAATATGTAGCCCACAACGACGTCGACTATATGCTACTGGATGTGCATGAAGGAAAGTGCGGCGACCACATTGGGGGGAAACTCTGGGAAAAATGATTCTCAGATATGGTTATTGTTGGCCCATACTCGACCAAGATGCTGCTGACTATGCCCACAAGTGCGACAAATGTCAATGGTTTTCCAAGATTCCAAGACCCCCGTTTGTCAAGCTAACAAAATGGTCAGTCCTTGGCCATTCTCCATATGGGAAATAGATATCATTGGGACTCTTCTGATTTCCAGAGGCAGTGCACGTTATGCTATCGTCGCAGTTAATTAGTTCACCAAATGGGCAGAAACCGAGGCCCTTACCACAATTACTACTAATAAGGTGTTCAACTTCATCGTCCGCAACATCATCACCCGATACAGAATCCCTCAAGCTATCATCTCAGACAATGGAACCAAATTCAAGAGCATTGAGTTCAAGACCTTTTGCAGATGACACAATATTGAGAATAAATTCTCGGTAGTAGCTCATTCTCAAGCCATTGGGAAAGTCGAGGCTGTTAACATAGTGATAAAATCCATCATCAAGAAGCATCTGGAAAAAGTCGTAGGGTTATGGGTAGGGATCTCTCTCTGGTCCTATGGGCCTACCGGTCCACCCATAAGTCAGTGACTGGCCATACTCCTTTCTTTCTCGACTATGGATCCAAAGTCATCATTCTCACTGACTTCAAACTCCAATATCATTGAGTCACTTATTATGATCTAAAAACTAACCAAGATCTGCTCTTCGAATCGCTCGACTTATTCGAAGAGAAGAGTGACGAAGCTAAACTCAGAGTTTCCGCTCAATGACAACGAGTCGCCCGATGTTTCATCTCCAAAGTCCTCCCGAAGCACTTTGACATTGGTGACCTCGTCCTAAAGCGGATCATTCACATACTGACTAGTTTCAATCCTCACTGGGAAGGTCCTTACGTCATACAACAGAGGCTTGGGGACGGAACTTTCAAGCTATTGACCGTTGATGGTGCCGAACTCCTAAGAGCATGGAATATTGAACACCACCACTTCACATAGCTTAGTGTATAGATTTACTGCTTTCCAACACTTTTTTATTTTCTTCAAATTCAAGGAATTGTAAAGTAATGGCCATTACTGCTAATGGTATCAGTAAAGAAAAATTCAAATGTCTATGTTCTGGTGTGTTAACTTTCTGAGTAGTATGTTGGAGCAACTATTACAACCGACTTGCATACATGAGCGCACAACACTACATTAGTACCCTGGGCTTGGAATCGGTCCCCTCAACTCGAATTTCAAACCAACGACAAAATTGAGTATAAATAACTCAACTCGATTCTCGAACCAACGACTAGTCCAAGTATAAATAACTCAACTCGAGTCTCGAACCAACGATGATACAAAGTTCAAAAAACTCAACTCGAGCTTCGAATCAATGACGAGATCGAGTATAAATAACTCGACTTGAGTCTCGAACCAAAGACAAGGCCGAGTATAAATAACTCTGGATGGTCATTCATTTGAGTATCCAATCTTGTTCCTAAGTCTCCAAACTTGAGGATAGTTCATCAACTGAATAAGTATGACACTAACTGCTTGTTCAGCTCCTTCCGACCCAAAGGGTTTAGATCCAGGCAATAACTGGAGAACCAACGATGCCCTCATACTCTAACCGAAACGAAATAATGGGATAGTCCAAAGGACGAACCAAAGACGTCCCCCCCCCCCAATAATTCTGCACGAATTAAGACCTATAACTGAAAGGAGGGTCTTGGAAGCGGAGTCAACACTTGAGTTTCACATGACTCGAGCATCGAGAGTGAAGCTCTAAAATTACATTTGCTAAGTGTAACGACAAGTTAGGTTGCAAAAGTACAGAAACTGGAAAGTGTAGACGAACATTTGAACACTTAATACAAAATGCGACGTAAAAAAATTCAACTAAATCTTTCATTCACAACCAAAAGAAAACTACATTTGTTTGTCTTTCTTTATAATGACACGGAGTAAAAAAAAACCACGCTATGCCTCCAAAAGCGAGGGTCGTATTCGCATATAGTATTGGTCTACATAACCAGAAGTTTTCTATTAGATCACTTGGGATGATCTCCCTCCTCCTAATGTTCTTTTTTCTTCTTCTTCTCGCTTAAATTGCCGCCAATGTAGTCTCTCCCTCTTCATTATCACCACTCGAAATCTTTGTTACTTCTTCGCCTTTGGAAAGGATCTCCTACATGGGTTTAGGGGTGACCTCGCTGGATAGTGAGAGAATCACAGTTGTTCCCTCTTCAATCTTCTTCCCGTCCTTCCTAATTTATTTCTATTGTGTCGCCTTACCATCCTTGAGCTTTTTGGCCTTAGCCTCCTGTAGCTTCTTGAATATGTTATTATCCCTTCTTAACAGCCTCGGCGTCAGCCTTTTTCTTTACCTCCTCCGCCACCTTAGTTGTGACCTCTTGCTCGTCCTTCTTCTTGGCCTCCATCATTGTTGTTTGATGGGCCATCTTGTTAGCCACCCTCTTCTCCTCTTGCTCCTCGGACTTGGAAAGCAGCAGAGCCCTCTATTCTTCGACCAAATCATGCATTGTATGCTCGCTTGCCTAGACCGGCTTGGCCACATGCACCTCCCTCAATCTCCTTCCATTAACTCCTTGAAGAATGCCATTTTAACCTCAAAAAATGTGTACAATGGGCCACCTCCTTCACCCGGCTGCTCCTAAACCATTCATCCCTGTCCTGGGCTGTATAGCTCGTGTTGGTCCAAAGGATGTTATCACTTATGCTTTGGAGGAACTTGCACGATGAAGAGAGAGACTAATTAGTCTACTTCGTCTCCGTGTTAACATTATTCTAAGTACTCCTCAGAATACGACTTTACCATCCACCACCTATGGTGCAGCTATGACAGAAACAGTGCTTCCACCTACTAATTGTGGAAAGCACCCAGTCCTAACCACAGTTGATCATGATTATGTTCAGCTTCAGCGAGGGCTGGGATCTGAGGACCATTTGCAGAGATGAAGGGCGTAGCTTGTTGTTGTCGCAAACTTCCTCCAACAAAGTCATGAGTAATTACTAGGCTATAGATTGTCGCCATCTTCCCCTTCCCAGTAGTAAGCGTTGCCCCCCTTTGCCCTCTTCGCAATCAACAACTATCTTCGTTCTTGCAGCACCAAACGCTCTTGCTCAGTCAAGTCTAAGAACATGAACTCAATCTCATCAACTTCCTCCGCTTGCTGCAGCTCAGCCTCGTACTCCAACAGCTTATCCCAAATCTGATCCAATGTCCGGGTTAATCGTCGACCTATGAGATTCCGCGCAATCAAAGCGCTTTGATGTACGTCCCACAGACATATGGCTTCAGATCCAGCTCCACCTTAATCTCGGCATCCTCAATCTCAATCTTGAGCTCTTTCACTTCCCTCCATGATCTGCTCTTATTCAGGCAACTTGGATCAACACCTCTTTGTTAGAAGCCTCAACGACTCCTTGTCTTTCTTAGCCTGCTCCAGAAGCCTTTTTATCCCAGCATTCTCATTCATCTGGGCTTCCTTTTTCTCAACCTTTAGCCTTAGGTTCTCCCTAACAAGGGCCTTCTTGTCTATGCAAAGTTAGTGCACTCCTTATTTTCCTCAAGCAAACAATGATTCTCCTCCACCTGCTTTTGGTTCTCTCCTTTGAGAGTCGCGTTGTTAGTCATCACCGAGGCCATGGTGTTTTTGAAAGTCGTCTCTGCTTTCTGTTCCTCTTTCTCTGGCTTTTGTACTTCTCTTCATTTGTGCCATTTCAACAACAAAGAGTTAGCACTTAATTATGTTACTCGTATACGTGGAAATGGTAACAATTTGATGGCGTGTCTTACCCAATTTATTATCTTGATTCCGGATGCTAGTCCACTCAACTGCGAGAGCCAACTCATAGTTTTGCAACTCTACATTCTTTTGGAAGATATGTGTCAAACATAACCCTAAAAAAGGACCACACAGGACAGGAACCAGCTTTCACAAAGAACAAATGAGCCGAAGACTCCAAGTTACCAACATTGCAACACCTACAGTGAGAAACAACTAGGATTTCGATCCTCATAAGACTTGGATCCAGAGGAATACCATTATGGAGGATTTTCCATATTAGGATGGATACCTTATGAGGGATACGTGAATCCCAAATGAAAGAGAAAGCTGAAATCCTCTGCACTGGAGTACGTGTAGAATTCCATGTAGATGCTAAAGAGAAAGGACCTCCATTCCATTAAAAATCCTGATCGTGAAAGTCAGAGAAGGCCTTCACTGATTGCATCTGTTTACACATCTCGCTTATGTACGACGCAGTCATGGAGAAACCGATGGAATAAGAGTCTGATACTTACCATGAAGAAACAATGTTTATAGGGACTCATTAGAACGAAACTGAACCCAAAACTTATAGGCTTAAGCCTTGCAAATATACCTTAGATTAATAAGCCCCGGACGTCCATCCTGTTTGGGATGGCAAACAATATCCCAAGACACATAATGATGCCTTGAAACATCTTCCTTCTTATCCAAAAAAAGAAAAAACCAAAGAGCGAAAGGAGAGGAAAAAAGAAGAAGTCAGATTCATGGCTGCAAACACGTGAGACCATATCGAGTCTATAATGGATTTGGCGAGAACAAACCATCCAGCTTGAGAAATAAGAGTTGAGTTCTCTTTGAGGATCTTAATTTTAGCTTTATCGATAAGTAGATCCAAGATTGCATTGATCTTGTAGCCCAGTACATAATGATACCAAGGTAAGAAAAAGAAACATATGCAGAATGATAACCAATTAATGATTCAATCCACGAAATTCTTCTCGAGATCATCTTCTTTGTAGAACGAAGCAACTTTTGGAGGATTTGACTAACTGCCAAGAGCACCTCATAGAGATGCAAAAAACCCTAAAGCTGATGAAATGAGCATTGAATCACGTTAGTAAAAAAATGATGTCATATACAAAGGATAAATACAAAATAATGGAACAACCATTCCGACTTCTGAAACTATGTATTTGGTTCGCTATTGTATGCGAATTAATATCGAGAATTAAGGCCTCTGCAGCCATGACGAAATAGGTATGCAAAAGAGGATCTCCTTAGTGCAAACCCCTTTCCAAGCGGAAAAAAATGTTAGTCAATCCGTTGATTAAAATGGAAAACTAACAGCTCGAAATGAGCGTCTAGACCAAGTCAATAAGAGGTTCAGGAAAACCAAAGGCTCTGAGCATCCTAAGGATGAAAAACTAAGACATTCGGCCATAATCCTTCGCCATGTCTAGTTTTAACATCACATTGGTACCCCTTACCTTTTGAACGATTAGAGAGATAAGTTCTACTGCAAGAAGGACATTGTCAGTATTAAGACAACTTATGACAAAACGAACTTGGGATGAGGAAATCACTTAATCTAGGAAAGGTGAGAGTCTAGTCATCAACACCTTGGAAATGACCTTTTTCGAAAAGTTACACAGGCTATTCATCCTGTAATCAAAACACGATCTAGGGTTTTCACATTTTAGGATGATAACAATATTGGTGGAAGTCCACCCCTTAGGAATCAGAGAAACCAAAAAGAAAGATTGTACCGCAAAACAGAAGTCAAGGCGAGTGATCAGCCAGACACAGCGGTAAAACATACCATTGAATCCATCTGGATAACTCAAACTTTTCGCATTAAGAGAGAAAACACAGGACCTAATCTCGTCAACAGAAAAAGGAATGAAAAGTCCATCAAACTCATTTATAAGAACCAATCTTGGGATAACATAAATAGACCGGGATTGGAAAAGGACTTCGAAGGACACTGAAGAAATGCTTGAAAGTGAGAAACGGTCGTGTCTACGAATTCCCTAGGAAAGGATGTCAAAAATTTGTTCAGGCGAAGAATATGAAGGATAGACAAAATCTTATTCTTCTTACGAATAGTGTAATTGAGGAATTTGGAATTCGAGTTACCATCGAATCTACTTGATCCTCGCCTTTTGACAAAGAAATTCATTTTTAATACATAATTCGAAAAAAAGGCGGTTTCGGCCTGCACCCATTCCGCCTAGGTAGAAGCTGAAGGTTATCGTTGAAGGAGGATAAAAAATATTCACAAATACTGTTTTGTTCCAAACCTTGAGACATGATTGAAGACGTTTAAGTTTGAGTGAGAAAATAGCAATAGGATTACCCTATACCGGAGCCGACCAAGAATCCGCTACTGTTTGGAGGAAAGTTTGGTGTGAAAGCCACGTGGACTGAAATCGGAATGATGACGGTCCCATTAAGGAAAAAAGGGAATAAAGCACAAACAAAGGTGCATGATCCGAGTTGGTATGGTGAAGTTGGGGCATAGAGAAAGAATAAGAGAAGTTAATCAATCCTTCTGAGTTGAATACCCAATCCAGAAGGGATAAAATCCTATTTCGGCCATCTTGGTTGTTACACCAAGTATAAGATGATCCAACAAAAGATACCTCAGACAATCCCGAATCGATAATGAAAGCATTAAAATTTTCATTTTCTAAGCAGTTAATGGAAGTACCCCTCTCTTCTCCTCTTGGCATGAAGCCACATTAAAATCTCCCCTAAAACCGAGCCTGTGAAGCTAAGTCCAGGAAGAGTTAAACTGTCATTCTATAAGTACTTATGCTCGATGCAATTGCAGCTAGTGTAAATTGCAGAAAAAAGGATGGGGTAGGAAAGAATGGAAGAAAACACTCAACAGGTAGAAGCTAAGAAGAATTGAAGAGCAAACGAAGGGAAACCTCTTTTGCCCAGAATCCAATTCTTCTCGGTTAAGTTGGACAACCCACCCCCAAAACCCAAAACAACACGATGTTGGAAATCTCTTCAGGGTTCATGAAAGGCTCTTGAAATGCCACTAACTGAATGACTATTTCTTAACTATACATTAAGAGGAGATAAAGAATCATCATTACGGATGCCTCGAATGTTCTAGAACAAAAAAATTTCCATTCCGAAAACAAACTTAAACAAAATAAAACCTGTAATGATCCGGGTTTTCGCGATCCTGAGTAATCGACATAAACACAATGTCGACTATCCAAGCATCGGAAACACCAGATAGTCCACAAAAGAAATTAGAGGGTGAGGATAGATAAGATAGAAACTTAGAATAGAAGAATAAGAAGAATATACATCATCATCAGAGTAACTCACAGCGAAACGAACACTATATAATAGATACATAACTTTGAAAAAAAACAAGTATATGTATACTGTAACATTATTAGAGTACAACACTTACAACACAACGGAAATAACGATAGCTATATAATCCTGAAGCCTCTTGCTCCAAGCTCTCAGTATATCTGTAAAATCTCGACTACTTGACTGCTCGTACAAAATTGGGCACCAAGAGTTTAGGGAAAACAACACAAAATAAACTCTGGTTCAGTCATGGGACTGGTGTGAGTAAAACAATTTAAAACAGGTTGAGTAATTAAACGATATCTCATAAGACCACGCCATATAACGGAAAGGTTTTCCCTTATGAGAATCCAAACACCTGATTTAACTTTCAAATAAAACCCTTTTGAAAGAAACGATAAACCTTATATCGAACTCATCTGATATTATAATAGTGTCTATCAATCACAATATAGTAATCATCTAGCAGAACACTCTCATCTCACATTCCACATACATAATATATAATAAAAAAACCATGGGCGCTTATTGGATAATGAATTCCAATTGGAAAGGCATGGGACCACCTTCCGATAGTGTATCTTTAGAGAGGAATACACAGAGTTCAACAAGAACATCTTGCAACCTAAGCTAAACATGACCGGTCACTCAATTCGCTTGAGTGTACCGAATGTATTGTCACCAACAGTTGGGATCACCAACCGTTTCCCAAAAGGGACAACATCGAAATAGATTATAGAAGTAAATGGAATTTCTCTAGATCAGGTGACAATAAACCCTAATTGGCAGCTAACCACTTAGCCATTCGACCTACCTGATTTTATACCATTTCCGGTTGTGAGGCTAGAGGCCATAACGTATCCTTTACAAACCACATCTTCATTCACTTTGAATGCCATATCATACCCGCTAAATCACAGATTGATTTCTCCAAACATATAATGGGTAAAAAGCTAAGAGAAACGAATCTCTCCGCCACCAAACGTAAATACGTTTGAAGAGATCAACTTTTGGATCTATTAAATATACTCTGTCAGACATTCTTCCATACAGGTCATCCTGTGACTGGACAGACCGAAGGTACTATTCTGTAAACAGGACGGCCCTTGCATAAATCTGTCTTTAATTATCTTCATCATATTTGATCGCAACGCTAATGCCCATATAGAGTGTTTTTCAGATAATATATCTGATTCTGGTCTCTTCGTATTGACAACAGAAAAATGGTCAAAAACTTCTATAGTCGGTGACTTAACTATCAAAGAAAAACATGTGTGCAAACAACGATATAATTTCCAGATGGAAATTCTATCGATCAATCATCAATCAACATTTATTCATTTCCCCATTTCTCGTTTCCATATATTCATCAAATCCTTATTTTCTAATTTTAGAAAATATACATTATTAACTTTGGAAAATGTGTCCATTTCTGATTCACGCATCACTATCTTCTCACATATATCAATCTCTAACTATAAACTAGTAAGATAACAACTTCCCAAGCATAAACCCCGAAGGCCGAATCCAACATCAGATCGACACATAGAAAGCTAATCAACTCGACTAATTTCCAGTCAGTTTCTAATTCTTTTAAGTCCATTTTAAATCTCTATTTCAAAACCCAATTTCCTTTAAAAAAGTTTTAATTTCAAATATTTACTTTAATCCATTATTCATATTTTATGTGAACAATATTTCTTTATATACTCCGAACAATCTGATTCCATATTTGAAAATAATATCCAAATTCCAAATTCTATTTAATCTATATTTATAGAATTATTTATACAAAATCCTATCTTTAACTTCTAACACTTAAATTTCATTTGTAATTCCCTTTATATATTTCTATTCATTCTATATAAATCCTTTTATATAATTCTATTCATTTTATATAAATCCTTTTATATAATTCTATTCATTCTATATAAATCCTTTTATATAATTTTATCAATTTTACATAAAAATATTTCATTTTCAATATTCACTTTGAAAATTCCCTTTTATACGTTCCAGTAATTCATATGGTATTTAAAATACGAAATAACATGACCGGTGTCATCATAATCAATCACATATTATATATCACATCATATATCACAATATATGAAAACAAACAGTATTATAAACATTGAGGAATCCTGTTGGATCCCTCCAACCTATATCCCTGCATCCATGAATGTTAAACAATATAAATAATAATGATTACATTTAAATATGAAATATTCTGATAAATAGAATCCATATTTGATTAACGATTTATATATATCGTTATCTATAATTTCAAACAATACATCAGCAATTCAACCAAACAATCAACACACAACTATCAATCATCATTTATAACTACATGATTATATTTGTAAAGATATAAACTGTACAAAGTTAGTGAGATTTACTTACATTGGACGACCATAGTTAAGTAACGATAATTGTCATTGATTCAGATCTGACAATTTATTTCGCTATAAATTGTAACGAGCTCGAATTCACTATCAGTCAGTTCCAATGCGTAGCCACCGTCCATACGATCCCAATGGATCTGATCTTTTGCAAAACTGATTTCTTATGAGGAAGATATCGTAATTGCAAGACAATACACTATTTAAATTAAATTAAACTAAAACTATTACTAAACGGGCCTCACCCATTTTTAACTTCTGCCCATTACTCCTTTTTAAAACCCACGGTCCCTTTCTATTTCTTCCCTCCTACACCCAAAAAGCAACGAACGATTTACAGTGAAGTTTCAGGCCATTATCACAACTTTCACTCTAAACCGTACCTCCACTCCATCATGAAATCAACTACGATCTTCACCATTCATCACCTAATCGCGTCAGCTTTAATTTCATCCCAAAATTGGTTAACTCGGTCTCACCATCTCGAATGCGACCTCGCTCCTCCCCTATAGCGTATGCTACAGGTTCCAAACCAAATTAGCACTGTACTCCACCAAAATACGCCACCTGAAATGCGCTACTCCCCTGACCTCGATCACACCCTCAAGACAACCTCGGTTACCTATAGCTTGTCGCGTCCAGAACCCTAGAGTCCATAGTGAAAACACCAATCCCCCCAAACTTGAATCGCATGACTCAAATGTGATACTGAATCGAAGAGAATAACACAGCGAACCCATATATATAAGTATTTTGATTTTAAAGATTTTACTTTGATTTGTAAGGATTTTACAAATCTCGATTTTTCCAAAGAAGAAAGAAAAGAAGCGGCCGATTTTTTTGTGTTGACTACAGAATGGAGTTTTGGGTTTTGGAGAAATGTAGTGGTATATATAGGATGATTTAATTTTTTTTTATTCCATTTTATATTGATTTTTAATCAGTCGTTGTTTGTTTTTATCATTTAAAAATTCGTATGATCACATACAACATCCAAAAATCATGAAAACGGACATACAACTAGAATTTGACCTTACGGACCCAACAAAACTTGTTTCGTCGAATTCCTAATCCGTTTGCTCACACAGCGTACTTCTAAAGTCAAATAATTGACTGTTTTTCACACTAGAATCCCGTACGACCACATATTGACTCCAAAAATCACCGAAATTGCAATCTATCAATAATTTAATATTCCGGATCCAACAAAATTAGTTTCATCGAAAATGGAGGTCGTTTGCAAAACTAGCTATTTTTAAATCCTTAAATAAACCCATTTAAATATTAAAATATTTAAAAATAATTAAACTAAATATTAATAAATAAATATTATCGTATATATATATTCACATAGAATATCATACAAATCCAAAATAAATATATCAGGGTTTATAACTCGATATTTCAAAAACCCAAATTATATCGATATTCAATTTATATTAAAGTCCTTTTATAATATAAATAAATCTTTAAAAATTATAAAGGAATTCCATAGCGACTTTACGAAAATTTGATTTGGATATAACTCAAAATATACACAATGAAATCTCGATTTTTCTCTTCCATTATAAAAATATACATCACCAGCTCTGAACGTTTCTTGTTTCATAAAAATCCGATTTAAAACGGATTCTGTATATTCAATTGAAGTTCGAATCGACAAATTACGAACTATAGAGCCATTTTGAGCTCGATTAAAATTATAATATAAATTATACGTTCAACAGACATTTATGAATGAATTCATTATTATAGTTCAATTCTAAACTGAATCAAATATTATAAATAATACAATTCACACAATATTGTGAATTCAGTTATTTCTGACTATTTCGGGAATTAAATGTATTATTTAATTATTTATATTAATTGAATATTCTAAATTATTTAATTCAAGTCATTATAAATTACCAAATCAACATTTAAATAATTAAATAAATTAATTATTATACCACAAAATCACGGGTCGTTACATTCCTCCCCCTTTAAAAATAATTTCGTCCTCGAAATTGCTAAGGTAGAAAACAAACCCATTGACTAGTTAGAACTTATTTGCTCACTTCTTAAATTTAATTTCATCTGAACCAATTTAATTTCAATTAAATATTTATTCATTCCTACTAACAAAAAATTTCAAAAATCCTGAAAATTTTCTAACACCTTAACTTTTCGAAAAATTTCGCCAGCATCTCCTTTGTATTGGTCAATAGCTCAAACTCCAACTCGCCTCTCTAGGCCTTCTTCAACCAAAAGAAAATCAAATAGCCAAGCGGCTTGCAAATTTGGCTCATCAAAATCTCAAACCTATATATAATATAAACTGGTACCTTTTTGTCCGGCATATCAATATATCCTTTCCATGTGTTACCAATTCTGCATATACCAATGTCATCCCAGTCATTCGGTTATACCCAAGCCGAATTCTGTTCTTAATTCAGAATCCATTTTTAATTTCAACTCTTAACTTACCAGTCCAATTCCATTTCGGATTATCTCTAATACAATCTAATTCGATATTTTCTATTTTAATTCATTTTCCACTTAACTGTTTCCAACTCAATTTCTATTTCTATTTGCTTTTACAAATTCTAATTTAATTTGTTTCAATCCAAACAATCTTCCCCAGGGAATATTTAAACATTTTAGTTTTTCTAAAACCAGATATTCCTTTTTAGGATTCAAGACAACTTGCTTTTCACAAAACAATTCAAAAGCAAAATCCTTGGTGGTAATATGCCACTTAGCAACTCGAAATGAACACCGATGATGCAACTGTCATCATCAGAATCTATTTTCCAGCGATCGAAGTGAGTTCAATAATATATCATTTTCAAAACCATATTTAAACATTTTCACTTTAAAATACATTTCAAATTATCATTCATAATGTATGTAAACAAATTAAAATCTCCCATGATTTTAAAATTCACGTATATTTAATCCAGATTTAATTCATAAACATTTTTCCAAATTTCCAGGGCTTTAAATTTCAATTCTGATTTTAATCACTTCGTAATACTTATACAAATTTTATTTGGTTATATATATAACCATTTCAATTATAATCTTATTTGATTATAATACAACCTACACATTCGATATATGATAATACTTCAAATATTAATCATCCTTTTATATCAAAATATAATTTCGGTAAAATTATTTCATTTTCCCTCTTTTCAAACATACTTTGTTAGTTCATTCTGTTCGTGTGTTTAGAAACTCCTACCGATACAGTGGATCAAACTGATCGACCTGAATTTATAAACAACTCAACCAATAAATCACCACAATGTAAAACATTTTATATTGAGTAACAAATACGCACTCATATATATACACTCAAACTCAATCTAGGGTATTACTAACCCCATCTTTACTGAGTCACGCCACAGAGCTAAGGTAATTCACATAACCTTCACTCTGATACCACTGTAATGACCCGGGTTTTCGCGATCCTGAGTAATCGACATAAACTCAATGTCGACTGTCCAAGCATCGGAAACACCGGATAGTCCATGAAAGAAATTAGAGGGTGAGGATAGATAAGATAGAAACTTAGAATAGAAGAAGAAGAACATACATCATCATCAGAGTAACACGAAATTCACAGCGGAACGAACAATACATAATAGGTGCATAACTTTGAAATAAAACTAGTATATGTATACAATAACATTACCAGAGTACAATACTTACAGCACAGCGGAAATAACAATAGCTTTATAATCCTAAAGCCTCCTGCTCCAAGCTCTCAGTATATATGTAAAATCCCGACTACTTGACTGCTCGTACAAAATTGGACACCCAAGAGTTTAGGGAAAACATCACAAAATAAACTCCGGGTCAGTCCTGGGACTAGTGTGAGTAAAACAATTTAAAACAGTTTGAGTAATTAAACGATATTTCATAAGACCACGCCGTATAACGGAACGGGTTTTTCCCTTATGAGAATGCAAACACTTGATTTAACTTTCAAATAAAACCCTTTTGAAAGAAACGATAAATCTTATATCGAACTAATCTGATATTATAATAGTGTCTATCAATCACAATATAATAATCATCTACCAGAACGCTTTCATCTCACGTTCCACATACATAATATATAATCAAAAACCAAGGGCACTTATCGGGTAATGAATTCCAACTGGCAAGGTATGGGACTACCTTCCGACAGTGTATCTCTAGAAAGGAATACACCGGGTTCAACAAAAACATCTTGCAACCCACGCTAAACATGACCGGTCACTCATTTCGCTTGAGTGTACTGAATGTATTATCACCAACAATTGGGATCAGCAACTGTTTCCCGAAAGGGACAACATCAAAATAGATTATAGAAGTAAATAGAGTTTCTCTAGATCAGTGACAATACACCCTAATTGGCAGCTAACCACTTAGCCATGCGACCTAGACGATTTTATACCATTCCCGGTTGTGAGGCTAGAGGCCATAACATATCCTTTACAAACCACATCTTCATTCTCTTTGAATGTCACATCGTCATACCCGCTAAATCACAAATTGATTTCTCCAAATATATCACGGGTAAACAACTAAGAGAAACGAATTCCTCCACAACCAAATGTAAATACGTTTGAAGAGATCAACTTACGCGATCTATTAAATATACATCGTCAAACATTCTTCCATACAGGTCATCCTGGGACTGGACAGACCAAAGGTACTATTCTGTAAACAAGACAGCCCTTGCATAACTTTGTCTTCAATTATCTTCATCATATTTGATCACAACGCTAACACACATACAGAGTGGTTTTTAGATAATATATCTGATTCCGATCTCTCCGTATTGACAATGGAAAAAATGGTCAAAAACTTCGATAGTCGGTGACTTAACTATCAAAGAAAAACATGTATGCAAACAACGATATTATTTCCAAATGGAAATTCTATCGATCAATCATCAATCAACATTTATTCATTTCCCTATTTCTCGTTTCCATATATTCATTAAATCCTTATTTTCTAATTTTAGAAAATATACGTTATTAATTTTGGAAAGCATTTCCATTTCTAATTCATGCATCACAATCTTGACTTATATATCAATCTCTAACTATAAACTAGTAAGAGAACAACTTCCCAAGCATAAACCACGAAGGCTGAAACCAACATCAGATCAACACACAGAAAGCAAATTTAACTCGACTAATTTCCAGTCAGTTTCAAATTCCTTAATGTCCATTTTAAATCTCTATTTCAAAACCCAATTTCCTTTATAAAAGTTTTAATTTCAAATATTTACTTTAATCCATTATTCACATTGTATGTGGACAATTTTTTTTTATATACTCCAAACAATCTGATTCCGTATTTGAAAATAATATCCAAATTCCAAATTCTATTTAATCTATATTTATAGAATTATTTATACAAAATCCTATCTTTAACTTCTAACACTTAAAATTCCCTTTATAAAAATCTAATCATTTTATATAAATCCTTTTATATATTTCTATTCATTTTATATAAATCCTTTTAAATAATTCTATTCATTTTATATAAATCCTTTTATATAGTTTTATCCATTTTATATAAAAATATTTCATTTTCAATATTCACTTTGAAAAATTCCTTTTATACATTCCAGTAATTCATATGGTATTTAAAATAACAAATAACATGACCAGTGTCACCATAATCAATCACAGATTATATATCACATCATATATCACAATATATGAAAACAAACAATATTATAAAAACTGTGGAATCCAGTTGGATCCTTTCAACCTGTTTCCCTAAATCCACAGATGTTAAACAATACAAATGTAACGACCCGGATTTTGAGCGACTTTGGTTATCGACGTAAGCACGACGTCGATAACCAAAACGTCGAAAAATCCTGGTAATTAGTTAAAGAAATTAGAGGGTGAGGAAAGATAAGATAGAAACTTAAAATAGAAGAAGAAGAAGAACACAACATCAGAGTAACACGAATCTCACAGCGGAACAAATAAATATATTTCATAACATAACTTTGAAATACAAATCAGTACTTGAATATACATATCATTATCAAAGTACAACACTTACAACACAGCGGAAATAATAATAGCTAAAATCCCGACTACTTGACTGCCCGTACAAATTTAGGCACCCAAGAGTTTAGGGAAAACAACAAAGTAAACTCCGGGTCAGTCATGGGACTGGTATGAGTAAAACAGTTTAAAACAGTTGAACAAGTAAATGTTATCTCATAAGACCACGCCGCATAACGGAACGGGTTTTTCCCTTATGAGAATCCAAAATATCTTTATATCAAAAACCTTTTAATATTATAATAATGTCTATCAACCACAGTATATATATAATCATCTAGCAGAAACGCTTTCATCTCACGTTCTACATATATAGTATATAATCAAAACCGCAAGCACGTATTGGGTAATGGATTTCCAACTATGACAAGGTATGGATCCACCTTTCGCTAATGTACCTCTAGAGAGGAATACACTGGGTTCAACAAGAACATCTTGCAACCCGGCCACACATGACCGACCACTCATTTCGCTTGAGTGTATCGAATGTATATCACCAACAGTTGGGATCAGCAACCGTTTCCCGAATGGGACAGCATCAACAATAGATTTTTAGAAGTAAATGAAACTCTAGATCAGGTGATTATACACCCTACTTCGGTGCGACCGACTTAGCCATGCTGCCTGCCCGATTTCTGTCATTTACCGGATGATGAGGCTAGAAGCTACGCTTTATCATCACATCAGATTCACTTTGAATGCCACATCGTCAAATCCATCAAATCACCGATTGACGTCTACAACAATACATTATGTGTTAGCTAAAAGAAGTTTCCTTCTCCGCTTCCACTCTTGGTACGGTTGGAGAAATCAATATACGTGATCATCTGGAAATACTCTGTCAGACATCCCTCCATACAAGTCACCCAGGAACAGGATGAACCGAAGGCACTATTCTGTAAACAGGATAGCCCTTGCATAACTCCGTCTTCAATTTCCTTTGGCATATATGATTCGCAACGCTTATGCCAATACAGAGTGGTTCTTTGGATAATAATCCAACCGGTCTCTCCATATTAACAACGTTAAAATGGTCAAAACTTCGATAGTCTGTGATTTAACTATCGAATAAAAACAGGTGTGCAAACAACGATATTATTTCCAAATGGAAATTATATCGATCAAACATCATTTAACATTCATCTCCTTAGTTCATTAATTACTTATCTCCTGTTTCCCTATGTTCAATATTCCTTATTTTCTAAATTGGGAAAATATACGTTATTAACAAATGGAAAACATTTCCATCTCTTTGTTTCTTTATTAGAAAACATTTCTGGTTTCTTATTTGGAAAACATTTCCAAAGCTTCTTCATTGGACTTAGACAGATGTTTAAACAAACCATCGCGATGCCAACTCAAACCATTTCCTTTACTGTCGAACCTTAACTATTCCTTAATTAAAACGAAGCCAATCAAGTTGGGGTAGAACTACCTCTCAGACCTTAACTGAACAACATTTCTAACTTTGAAATAGACAAAGTTCACTTTATATCCCTTTACTAACTTCCTTACTTAACCCTCCTTCGAATAGTTATATTCGATTTACTCTTTTCACTTAACTTTATTCGATTAACCATTATCAATTAACTCTATTGGACTAACGCTGTTGGATTAACTCTATTTGACTAACGCTATTGGATTTACTCATTTCACTTAACTCCTTTCGAATAAACTATATTCGATAACTCCTTTTACTTTCTATTCGAATAACTATATTCGATTAACTCATTTGCTTTAACTCTAATCGATTAAACTAACATCGATTAGCTCCTTTGCTTTAACTCTAATCGATTAAACTAACATCGATTAACTACTTTCCTTTTACACTAATCGATTAAACTAACATCGATTAACTCTTTTTAACTTTATTCTCTAATCGATTAACTAACATCGATTAACTCCTTTGACTTTCTTCGAATAAACTATATTCGATTAACTCATTTGCTTTAACTCTAATCGATTAAACTAACATCGATTAACTCTTTTTAACTTTATTCTCTAATCGATTAACTAACATCGATTAACTCCTTTGACTTTCTTCGAATAAACTATATTCGATTAACTCATTTGCTTTAACTCTAATCGATTAAACTAACATCGATTAACTCTTTTTAACTTTATTCTCTAATCGATTAACTAACATCGATTAACTCCTTTGACTTTCTTCGAATAAACTATATTCGATTAACTCATTTGCTTTAACTCTAATCGATTAAACTAACATCGATTAACTCTTTTTAACTTTATTCTCTAATCGATTAACTAACATCGATTAACTCCTTTGACTTTCTTCGAATAAACTATATTCAATTAACTCATTTGCTTTAACTCTAATCGATTAAATTAACATCGATTAACTACTTTCGATTAGTTCCTTTTACTTTAACACTAATCGATTAAGCTAACATCGATTAGTTCCTTTTACTTTAACACTAATCGATTAAACTAACATCGATTAGTTCCTTTTTACTTTATCTCTAATCGATTAACTAACATCGATTAGCTCCTTTTACTTTAACACTAATCGATTAACTAACATCGATTAGTTCCTTTTTTAAACTATGTTTTCCGTTACAACTATTTCCTTTTTATAACGTTTACTTACCGTTACAAATATATCCTATTTATAACTTCTATTTACCGTTACAAATATATCCTATTTATAACTTCTATTTACCGTTACAAATATATCCTATTTATAACTTCTATTTACTTTCTAAATAAATATTCCTTTTCTATTTCTATTTATTTTCTAAATAAATATCCCTTTTATAAAACCGTGTTCGTTTTATAAATAATTCCTTTTATAAAATCCTGTGATTTTATAAAATTCCTTTATTTCAATATACATTGAAATACTTCTTTTTACATCCTAGGGTCTTTTATGATATTTAATATATCGAATAAAAATGATCAACATCATTCTAACACCCATAATCCATAACAGATTATATAACACATCATATATCACAATATATGAAAACAGTAAAATAAATGTTGAGGAATCCAGTTGGATTCCTCCAACCTGTTTCCCTGCATCACAGATGTTAAACAATATAGATAACATCACTTTCAGTTCTATATGATATATTCTGTTAAACAGAATCAATATAGAAAATTTAACTAACTGACTAGCAGTTCAATCAAACAGTCAACATACAGTATCAGCCAATATCTAACAGTTCTAAAAATATAACATGAAATTATAAACTGTTCAGAGTTTGTGAGATTTACTCACATTTGCAGTTCATCGTTAAAGAACGATAAACTGTTGTTTGATTTGAATCAAACAGTTTATTTCGCCATAAATCCAAACGAGCACCGATCCACTTCCAGTCAGTTCCATTGTGGAGCTCTCGTCCATACGATCCTATCGGATCTTGTTTCGCTAAATTCTGATAACGTATGATACAGATATTGGTTTTTTTCAAGTTAATGTACAAATTAATTTAAATATAACTTAAATTCTCTTTTATTAACTTTGGGCTTAACCTTGATTTCAGTGGCCCACTAAGAAATAATATCAGCCCATCATTGAAGCCCACCCGCTCATCCTTCTTCCCCGTTCTCCCCATTCTCAAAAACTGTTGTATCCTCTCCGCACCAATCTCGCTTTCCCTTCCTTCTCAACTTCAAATAACCCGTATCCTCCTTAGCGTTAACCACCCTTTCCAACAAACAAAACCACTCCAGTATGATACGAGATTCCAAACCAACCACTTCATCCACCTGGACCATCTTGTCTTCATACCCATGCCCATCTTCATACGGTCTTACCCATTCTTCTCTCGATTCTCGTATTACACTTCACTTACATTCAACCAACCCTTTACCAAAATCATTTAAATCAAATCCCTCCCAAAATGGATATACCATTCACACACCGCACCTGGTATACCAAACTCCCCTTCCTTTAGAAGCAGTTAGAGATCACGAAACACAGGTTGACCTCGGACCTTCCTCCTTCTAAACCCGTTCACTTTCCTGTACCAAAAATGAACAACCGCCGTGCTGATCCCCCTTCCCAGCAAAGCTTCAGACGTCACCGTCCCAAACTAACTCAGAAAGCATCCTTCGAACCTCTTGTGCCCATCGCGCCCCTTTCAGACTTCAAATCCGAGCACGAACTTTGCTGCGACTTCTTCAGTGGCACCAAGAATCAAACCCTACCTCACGCTTTGAGCATGGCAGCGAACCCAAATGGAAAACGAACCCAGAGACTTCGTGAAAAGCAGCTTGTCAGAAAGCTAGATAAAGTTGTTTCGGATTTTTCTTACAGTTCTTCTTTGATTTATGAGATTTTATAGGAATTTATATTTGGTTTTTCTTGTATCCGAACTTTTGGGTTGAGAGAGGAATTTTGTGGCGGCGGTTTTCGTTTGACCATGGGATGAATGAAATTAGGTTATAAGTGAAGTAAAGGGTGTATTTATAACCATTCTAAAATATCTAGATATTTTGGATGTGGAGTTTGTATGTGGAGTTGGTGCGTGGAGTTTGTTTTAACCACAGGGAATGAATGAAAAGGGTTTGGGTGGTGTGCAACATATATGGTTAACGTTGTTCTCAAAGCTTTAAAGCGAATACATCATACCCGATGTACCAAATTTCATTTATGTAAGGGTTTCTATGGACTGAGATAAAAATACCGTTGTGATCAACACCGTCTCACGATCCCAGAAATATAATTAATACCGGTAGGTTGACTCATATTTTGAAACCTCAAAATGTTGATTATAGGGTGCAAAATACTCCAAATAAAAAGTTGCTTAATTAATTAATTACAAATTACAATAAAATTCTAAAAATTAAAATATCACTATTTCCCAAAAGAACCTTGTCTAAATTCAAACCCGATCTCTAGTTATATCGAATAAACCGTTACGGTCGATAAACGATTCTATAGCGACTATTCTGAAATTTGATTTGGACATATATCAAAATCTACATGACGAAATTCCTATTTTTCTCTTCCACTAGAAAGATATATTCCACCAGCTCCTAACGTTTCTTGTTTGACAGAAATCCAACTTGAAACGAATCCTGTATATTCAGTTGAAGTTCAAATCGCCAAATAGCGAACTACAGCGTCATTTCAAGCTCTATTTTAATTATATTATAATTATACGTTCAAACTGTTGTCGATTTAATATATTCGTTATTCAAATTCAATTCCAAGCTGAATTAAATATCACAGATGATCCGGTTCACACCATATCGTCATTTCGGCCAATTCTGTTTATTTCATAATTAAATATATTATTTAATTATTATTTTAGTTAAATATTCACCATTATTTAATTCCACGACCATTAAATTCACTATATCACCATTGATATAATAAAATAAATAAATCATAATACCTCTGCCAACGCGGGTCATTACAACAAATAACATCGATTTTATATGAAATATTTTGATAAACAGAATCAATATTTGATTAACGATTTATATATATCATTATCTATAATTGCAATCAATGCATCAGTAATTCTACCAAACAATAAACACACAACAATCAATCATCATTTATCACTACTAGATTATATTTATAAATATATAAACTGTACAAAGTTAGTGAGATTTACTCACATTTGACGATCATCGTTAAACAACGATAATTGTCATTAATTCAGATCCGAAAATTTATTTTTCTATAAATTGTAGCAAGTTCCAATTCACTCCTAGTCAGATCCAATGCGTAGACACCGTCCATAAGATCCCAATGGATCTGACCGTTTGCAATACTGATAACGTAAGAGGAAGATATCGTAATTGCAAGATAATACACTATTAAAATTAAATTAAACTAAAACTATTACTAAACGGGCCTCACCCATTTTTAACTTCGGCCCATTACTCCTTTTTAAAGCCCACGGCCCCTTTCTATTTCTTTCCTCCTACACCCAAAAAGCAACAAACGATTTACAGTGAAGTTTCAGGCCATTATCACAACTTTCACTCCAAACCGTACCTCCACTCCATCACGAAATCGACTATGGTGTTCATCGTTCACCACCTCATCGCGTCAGCTTTAATCTCATCCCAAAATTGGTTAACTTGATCTCACCATGTCGAAAGCGACCTCCCTCCTCCCCTGTAGCATACGCCACAGGTTTCGAACCAAATTAGCACCGTACTCCACCAAAATACGCCACCCGAAACGCGCTGCTCCCCTGACCTCGATCACACCCTCAAGCCAACCTCCGGTTACCTATAGCTTGTCGTGTCCGGAACCCTAGAGTCCACAGTGAAGATATCGATCCCCCAAACTTGAATCACATGACTCAAATGTGATACCGAATCGAAGAGAATAAACAGCGAACCAATATATATAACTATTTTGATTTTAAAGATTTCACTATGATTTGTAAGGATTTTACAAATCTCGATTTTTCCTGAGAAGAAAGAAAAGAAGCAGTGGAATTTTTTTGTGTCGACTACAGAACGGAATTTTATGTTTTGGAGAAGTGTAGTGGTATATATAGGAAGATTTAAATATTTTTTTATTCCATTTTATATTGATTTTTAATCAGTCATTGTTTGTTTTTATCATTTAAAAATTCGTATGATCACATACAACATCGAAAAATCATGAAAATGGACATACAACTAGAGTTTGACATTACAGACCCAACAAAACTTGTTTCGTTAAATTCCGAATACGTTTGCTCACACAGCATATTTTTAAAGGCAAATAATTGACCGTTTTCACACTAAAATCCCATGCGGCCACATATTGACTCCAAAAATCATGGAAATTGAAATCTAGTAATAACTTAATATCCCGGATCCAACAAAATTAGTTTCGTTGAAAACGGAGGTCGTTTGCAAAACTAGCTATTTTTAAATCCCTAAATAAACCCATTTCAATATTAATATATTTAAAAATAATTAAATTAAATATTAGTAAATAAATATTATCGTATATATATTCACACAAAATATCATATAACTCCAAAATAAATATATAAAGGTTTATAACTCGATATTTCATAAAGCCAAATTATAACGATATTCAATTTATATTAAAATCCTTTTATAATATAAATAAATCATTATAAATTATAAAGGAATTCCACATCGACTTTTCGAAAATTTGATTTGGACATAACTCAAAATCTACACAACAAAATCTCGAATTTTCTCTTCCATTAGAAAAATATACTTCACCAGCTCCGAACGTTTCTTGTTTCGTAGAAATCTGATTTAAAACGGATTCTGTATATTCAATTGAAGTTCGAATCGCCAAATTACGAACTACAGTGCCATTTCGAGCTCGATTATAATTATAATATAAATTATACGTTCAACGGACATTTATAAATGAATTCATTAATATAATTCAATTCTAAACTGAATTAAATATTATAAATAATCCAATTCACACAATATTGTGAATTCAACTATTTTTGACTATTTCGAAAATTAAATATATTACTTAATTATTTATATTAATTAAATATTCTAAATTATTTAATTTAGGTCATTATAAATTACCAAATCAACATTTAAATAATTAAATAAATTAATTATTATACCATAAAATTACGGGTCGTTACAAAACCCAATCAGATAAGATAAAGAGTGTGTCAAGTAGGTCTAATAATCTACTTGGCCAGTGATATAGAGTGAGTGCAAATGGTGCGTGAGGTTTAAGGCACTACCCTCGAACGTCGCGGGAGGGATCAATGACTGAGTCGAGTTTTTCCCAAGAACAAAAACCACTGATTTCGAAGATAATATAGAACTGGACGAGCCAAATGACGAACCTGTCATTTTAGCCGAATTAGATTACTTAGTCAGGCGAGATAGACAACTATTAATAGTTGTTATCTCCACCTTACGAAGGAGAGGAACCGAATGCATACGATAAGAAGGAACAACCAGTGGGGAAGAAAAGACGGGGAGCAAAGGCGGTAATGAATGATTGGAAAAAGAGGAAAAGAAAGAAACATCAGATCTATGAAACCATGGAAGTTTATGTAGATGATATGCTCATAAAGTCTTGCGTTGAAATGAACCATATGAGTAATCTAGATAAAATAGATGAAGTTCCAAAGAAATTTAAAAAGTCGATCCTTTAAATTTCTCTTTTGAAAGTTGTTGGGAGTTATGGTAAGCACGAGAAGTACTGAGACTATGCTAGTCAAATTGAGAAATGTTGAAGCTCCTAAAAATAAGATAGAACTCCGAATCTTAAATGAAAAGAACGTGACCCTATACTAATCTACTTCAAAGGCCATAGAAAGATGCATATTGTTCTTTGTAACTTCAAAGACAAGAAAGAAAAAATTTCGAAGGACCACTAAGTGCCAAATAGTTTTCGAGGAGTTACTTGGACACATGGAAGTTCCATTAATGCAGCCGGTGGGTGGAAAAGATTTGTTCATCTACTTAGCTATGTTTGCACATGCTCTAAGTGCTGCACTTGTACATTAGGATGCCCAAGTTCAAAGGCCAGTATAGTACAACAAATGATTTATGGATGTAGAAAGGAACTAATCAAAGTTAGAGAATCTCTCCCTACTATTTGTTGATAACATCACGTAAAGTCCAACCGTATTTTTAGGACTACTTAATAAATGTACTCACCAATCAACTGTTGAAACAAGTCCAATTTTTTTTGAAATTCGATATGACTACATAAATGGAACATCAAGTTGAGACAATATGATGTAACATATCACTATGGCGATCAATGAACTGACATTGGCTGGCTTCATCGTAGATTTCACAGTCAGAGAAAATAAGGAAGAAGCAATAGACATAGTTATGCAATGGAAATTATTGGTCGATGGCGCAGTGAATGAATACCACTTAGAAGTTAGAGTTGTGCTGGAGACTCCCGAAGCACGATTTATTTGTTATACCTTGAGATTGGAATTCTCCGCCTCCAAAAAGGAAGCCGAGTATGAAGCATAGATGGCAGGGTTAAAAACGAAAAAGAAATTAAGTATTTAAGGTTACAAATCTTCATCACATTTTATCGTTCGCCAGATCTAGAGGGAATTCTAAGCAAAAGGAGTGAATATGTATCCATACCTTTCCAAGACTTAGGATCTGGGACGTTACTCATATTACTCAAAAGGATAATATGAAAGTTGTTCACTAGCTAAATAAGCCAGTCCTGTGGAAGCCTCATTCCTTGGTCAGATAACGGTTGAAGTTCTAACTCACATGAGCATTGATGAAATGGATGTGGAATAGATCATGAAAATCAACAATCGTCGAAGATCCTGAATCATGGATGACCCAATCAAGGAATTTTTTATCCATGAAGCATTACCTACAAATATAAACGCGTGAAAGAAGGTCTTTCGAAAAGTGCCAAGGTTTATCAGGGAAACTCTATAAATGTGGCTTCTCTATATTAAAATAGGATATGCAACACCAAGATAAAGATGAGAAAATTCTTATGAAGAAACTTGAAGATGATGTGGAGACCATTTTGAAGGGAAAACCCTAGCATGACACATATACTCATTGTTGGATTTGAATAGAATGTAGCCGATTACATAAGGCGATGTAATAAATGACAAATATTTGCCAAAATACCTAGAGCTCCTTCAATAGTTTCGACTTGAATGGCCAGCCTATGGTCATTCACAATATGGTGAACTAATATAATAGAGCCCAAAGAAAGCCAAATACGCAAAGGCTAAAATAGATTTCTTCCTAAATAGGTCGAAGAGGAATCGCTGGTCACAATCACCACAAAAAATATTGACTTCATAATTAAAATTTTCCTTTGAAAGTTTATATTACCTTAGAAGATCGTGGAGCTCAAGTCGAGAGTGCCAAAATTTAAAATTTATGCATGAGGCTTCACATTGAGAAGAGCTTCATCGGTGACATAGCCATAGGTAAATACGCAAGTGAAAGTACTTAATAAGATCATTAAGTCCACAATCAAAAATTGACTCACAAAAGCTGAAGAAGGATGGGTTGATGAAATGCTACTAGCACCTTGTGCCTCACCGAACAATCCACAAATCTACAATTGGAGACACACCATTCATGTAACACCCCAAAATATAATACATTATAACCATAATAAATATTTAGAATTAAGTGAAACCAGCATTATCGTTGCGTTCATTTCAGAATTCTGGTTTAGATAGACCCCAAGTTTGCGTAAAACGGATACGTATGAAGAAGTTAGGGGGTTTAGAAGTTTGTATACGCATAAGGAGTTTTGTATATATATATATATAATATAAGTTCCAGAATTTAAACGAAGCAAGCCGAGAGAGAAGTGGAAAATTGTTCAATTAGGGAACGGCCCACTCCAGCTTGGCCGGGTTGACCCACCCTTGATCCATCCTGATTATGCAATTGAACCTGGACGATTTTTTGGTTCCATTCATGCTGCCTCAGCATGACTTGCACGATTGAAATTTAAGACGTAAGATTTAAGGATTGATGTTGGCTCAGTAACTCTATAAATATATGGCTTCCCTCATTATGAAATTCACACAAATTCTTCACATTTTACTCTGCCTCTAAATTATTCTGAAAAATATATACATATAATGGGGGAATGCTGCTAGAGATTGGATCAAAACAGAGGCAACATCAAGATTTGCATACATACAACTTGGGTTGGACTTCGACTTTCGATGGACTAGTGTTATATACATATTTATTTTCACCAAGACTTATTGCGAGTTCCCCTTATTTATAGATCTGATTTCTTAAGCCTTGAACATGACAGTTAAATAAATCTGGTTTGGATCTATAATGTTAGTAAAATAAATGTTATACATGTTTTGACTATTAGTCACATATGCTTATTATGCGTTTACATGTCATACATATGCCTGAGATGTTATGCCAAGTTATACTTATAACCGTGATGTTATACATATGGCTGTGATGTTATACATATGCCTATAATGTTGTACAAATGCATGTGAGGTTAGAAAATTAACAAGTTATACACATGTCTGTAATGTCGGAAAATTAACAAGTTATATATATATATATATATATATATTCCTTTTCCCACTTTCTATGTTTATGTCCAGTCTTGGCCGTATGCATGCGTGAGTTGATTCTATTCCTTTTCCCCTATTTTCTTTTTTATACGCCAAGCCTTTGGAAGCCTAGGCTACATCCGATTAGAATGGGCATACTATTGGGGCTAAAATGAATAATATAAAAAGAGCAACTTAGGCATGTTATTTGCTTGGACTAATATAATTTGGGGAAAAGGATAAATATACATATTTAGACTTGCTATAGATACTTGCTATAAGTAGGCATTATGCGTAAACCTGTAACTTGGAAATGTAGTTGATGAATAATATGCATATGGACTAGACATGTTAAATTTGACTTAAATGGACATTAAGTAAATGACATGTTAAGAATAGGGTCGTACACATAATGACATTACAACCATGCTTATTAGTAAATCTAAACCTGCTAGGTTAAACATAAATATAAGCAAAGAGGTCCCCCGTCTGCTATTGTATCAGGTTTTGGGTACTCTTAAATCCTAGATATTTGGGGCACAAGATTAGGGGGTTTGGCTTGTGTCAGTTTGCTGTTTGGAACCCATATTAGTCATTTCCCTATAGGTATCTTGTAATGGGGACCCCACACTAGGTATGGGTCAGGGCACGCTGTGCTGAACTTGATAGTAAGAGGTTCACATGAGGGTGGTTATGGGCGCATTCTGGAGGAGTCATGAGCGTGCATGTGTCCGACTAGGGAAGATAAGACACTATAACACCAGTAAATAGGTATGTATCATATAGTTGTTGGTTTAGGGAGCGGTACACCCTATTACTTACGCAGTAGGAAGCCGATCAGTTGGGTAGTAATTAGGGTACTCCTAATCTGTTGTTATGTAATTAGGTTAACACCTAATCATGTTATGTAATTAGGGTACACCTAATCCAGTTGTTTAATCCTGTTGTTTATTTCTGTTGTAATCTTGTTGATATGCAATTAGGCAAGAAC
Source organism: Allium sativum (assembly GCA_030737875.1). Lineage (NCBI taxonomy): Eukaryota > Viridiplantae > Streptophyta > Magnoliopsida > Asparagales > Amaryllidaceae > Allium > Allium sativum. Next base: position 250,043,973 of record CM060909.1, on the reverse strand, counting down.
CTACTCCTGTTGAACCTGTTACACTAGTATTGGTGAAGACATATATGTTTAGACATACCTATTTTAGGTATAAATGTGAAGCAATACTCGATCATGATTTATTCCTGTTATTTCTGTCCATTATACTATTCTGTTTAGATTATCCGTTTTGACACTGTACCTTTCCCATCCAGTCTTATTTACTTGTCTTGACATTTCTATTTTATGCATTTTTGTAAATCACTGGAGCTTGCCATACTTTCTATCTGACCCTATTTTCTTTCGTGTCTTTCTTCCTTCCCCCTCGGGTCCTCAGAGTGGAAGCACTCAATAGTGACTAGGATTTCTCTGACAGCTTAGACTTGACATGCACTTCTTGAGATGTATGTTTTGATCTGCTATCTACTTTAGTTTGGCTTATGGCATGGGATATGATTTTATATACTCTGATATTTTATTTTCTGAGATGTTTTGAAAGGAAGATTTGAGACAGTTTACAAGTTGTAACTGGGTTTAGATGTATTTCTAACACTATGCGTTATTTCTTTTACAATAAAGTTTAAGAATTTCCACTGCATATTTTATCTGTCTTGGAAATTTTCTGTAATGATTACCTATTGCGCTTCACGGAAATTAATGCTTTCTCTTATGAGTGACATTAACAGACGTAGGGTGTCGCAATTCACTTTGGCATACGGTTCCGAAGAAATAGTTCCAGTGGAACTAGAAGTCCTCGCTCATCGCAGGAGGAAAACAAACAACTCTCAGGTAAAGCTCTCAATCATATACATAATAAGGGAGAGCAGAAGTGGAGTTGAAAACTAAAACACACCAAAAAAGGATAGAAAGACACTTCAAGCTTTCATAAGTGGTTTCGAGCTATATTGGGAAGGATCCTGTAAGAAGCTTTTAGACAGAAACTTCAAGCTCATAACAGTAAACGGAACTCCTGTTGGTTGAGCTTGGAATAGCAACCCCCTACGACATTACCAAGCTACAAGTTCGAATTATTATGATTTTATTACAAAATGAGTCACCAAGTTCAATAAAGGGTTCACTTCGACATATTTCTTCTAAATATCAGTAAAATTAGCGCCTAAACCATTGAAATTATATGCTTTCGAATAGTTTGAAACTCATTTTGAAATTACAGGTTCAAAGATGGTCAAGCATGAAACAAGATGCCAAAGCAACTGTAATGACCTAGGGATTTTCGACTCTAAAAATCGACACAAATACCAATGTCGACTATTCAGACATCAGAAATACCGGATAGTTTATAGAAAGAAGTTAGAGGGTGAGAATTGATAAGGTAGAACTATTAGAATAGAAGAAGAAAAAGAAGAACACAACAACATCAAAGTAACACGAATCTCACAGTGGAACGAATAAAATATAGTATACAAAATAACATTAAAACACAAATTTGTATTTGTATATTATAGTACAACACTTATATCATAGCGGAAATAAACAACGGCTATAAATTGCTGCTGAAGTCTCCTGCTCCAAGCTCCGTCTAGTGTATCTGTAAATCCCGACTACTTGACTGCCCGTACAAATTTTGGGCACCTAAGAGTTTAGGGAAAAGAAAACAATTAAACTCTGGGTCAGTTATGGGACTGGTGTGAGGTTAACTCCAACCACTTGGTTTAACTTTTAAAAATCATTTTTCAAAAGAAATGATAATCGTAAGACCAATCCACACATAAACACAAATGGTTTTTACCTTACGATAACCCAAAACATTTTCAAAATCAATACCATTTTGATATTATAATAATGTCTAATCACAAATAATTAACAATCTAGCAGAATGCTTGCATCTCACGCTCCACATATATATAGTATACAATCAAAACCGCAGGCGCTTATTGGAAATTGGATTCCGACTATGACAAGGTATGGAACCACCTGCCAATAGTGTATCTTTAGAGAGGAATACACTGGGTTCAACAAGAACGTCTTGCAACCCGGCCACACATGACCGACCACTATTTTCTCTTGAGTGTATCGAATATATTGTCACCTATGGTTGCTAGCAACATAACCATTCGCAGGAGATACATAAGCGAAAAGAAGTAATAAATAAGAATATTCTCTAGATGGTGACAATACATCCTAATGGGGCGACCCATATAGCCAAGCTGCCTGCCCGATTTTTGTCATTTCCTCGGTTGATGAAGCTTGATGTCTTAACATATCTTTTGATAGATCACACCTCCACTTACTTTGAATGCCACATCGTCATACCCGCCAAATCACAAATTGATTTCCACAAAAATACCGCGGGCATAAAGCTAAGAGAAAATGAATTCCTCCACTACCAAACGTGGATACGTTTGAAGCGATCAACTTACGTGATCCATTAGATATACTCTGTCAGACATTCGTCCATACACGTTGCACTAGGTCTGGACAAATCGAAGGCACTATTCTGTAAACAGGACACCCCTTGCATAACTTCGTCTTCAATTATCTTCATCATATTTGATTCACAACGCTATTGCCCATACGGAGTGGTTTTCAGATAATAAGCCAGATCCTGGTCTCTCCGTATTGACAACGGAATTGGTTAAAAAAATTGATAGTCGGTGATTTAACTATCAAAGGAAAACATATGTGCAAACAACGGTTGTATTTCAAAATGGAAATCTTCCCTAGCAAGTCATCAATCAACCCTGATCCCCTTTAATTTAATTTACCATTCAATTTTTCATTTCCCTATTTCCATTTCCATATATTCGAAAATTCTTATTTTCTAAATTTAGGAAAATATACGTTATTAATCATTGGAAAAACATTTCCATATTTACTCCTATTTCTTATTTCTTATATTAGAAAACATCTTGATTCTTATTTGAAAACATTTGCAAAACTCCTTTATTGGATTTAAACATATGTTTAAATAAACATCGCTATGCCGAATCAAACCATTAACACTTATTAACTAAATTCAATTAACTAACCTTCACTATCGAACCTTAACCATTGCTTAGTTAAAAACGAAGTCAATCAACTTGCGGTATAGCTACCTCTCAGACCATAATTGAACAACATTTCTAACCTCGAAATAGACAAAGTTCACATTTTAAATCTTCAACAACTTCCTTACATAACTCTCCGATTCTATTTTACGAATCCACATCTTTTATAGGGACCGTTTGATTATAACAATAACATTATGATTCTTACTTTCAAAATAATTAACTATAAATAAATTTTATACCTTAATTTAAACAATTAAATAAATTATTAATTAAATAAATAAATCTTGATTTAAAAAGAAGAAAGTATATAGTACTTTCCTACATTCGATGTAGTCGATTCCAGTGTATAATTCTCTCTCAAATAATCTCTATTCTATAATTCTCTTCCGAATAACTATATTCGATAACTCTTTTCTGAATAAACTATATTCGATAACTCTTTTCTGATCTTATTCAAATTCCCATTTGAATTCCTATTTCAAAACCCCATTTTCCTTATAAATGTTATAATTTTTTAAAATATTCATTTTAATCCATTATTCACATCGAATGTGAAAATATTCCTTTATATGACTCGTTTAGTTTGATTTCATATTTTAAAATAATATTCCATTTCCAAATTCTTTTTATACTTCTATTTATAGAATTATTCATACGAAATGTCCTTTTTATTTCTAACAATTAAATCTTGTTTATAAATCCTTTTATCATTGCAACATTCAATTTCAATCTCAAATATCGATGTTAAAACCCGATTTTTTTTTTACTTCCATGTATAAATTCAGACTTATATATTCAATTTATCTAATGATAAATTATTTACTTAATTTATAAAACATTATTTAAAAATTAATCTTCTACATTTTATCTATTAAAAGAAATTTCTACTTAATTTTACTTTATATTAATCTTTCCCATTCATTTGTTAAAAACAGATTTCCATTTAATATTTATTTCCCACTTATTTTCTCTTATAAAGTTCTGTTCATTTTATACAATATTCCATTTTATAACTCCTATTTATTTTCTGAATAAATATCCCCTTTATAATTCTATTTATAAATGATTCCAAATATTCCGTTTTCAATTCTATTTGTAAATGTTTACAAATATTCCCTTTTCAATTCTATTTGTTTTACAAATATTTCCTTTATATAATTCTATTTATTTTATATATAATCCCTTTTCTAATTTTTATTTTCCAAAATATTACCTTTTATAATTATATTTATTTCATATAAATATTTCCTTTTATATAAAATCCATTGATTTTATATAAATATTTTATTTTCAAATTACACTTTGAAAATTCCCTTTTTACATTCCAGTATTTCGTATGGTATTTAAAATACCAAATCAAAAGGATCAATCATCATCCAAACACACACAATCAATAACAGATTATATACCACATCATATATCACAATATATGAAAAACAGTATTATAAATATTGAGGAATCCAGTTGGATCCCTCCAACCTGTTCCCTTGCATCCACAGATGTTAAACAATATAATTAACATCAATTTCATTTCAATATGAAATTGTCTGATAAAAAAAATCAATATTTAATTAACAACATTAATATAACTATATCGATATTTTCAACCAATCAATTAGTAGTTTAATCAACCAATCAACACACGGCAATCAACCAATATTTACCAGTTCTAAAATACGTTATGAAAATATAAATTAAGAAAAGTTAGTGAGATTGACTAACATTGGTTGGTATATCATTAAATAATGATAACCGTCGTTGGTTCAGATCAGACAATTTATTTCGCTATAAAATGTAACAAGCTCCACTTCATTCTTAGTCAGTTCCATTTTGTAGCCGCCGTCCATACGATCCCAACGGATCTTGTTTCGTCTAATTTGGATAACGTATGATGAAGTTATAATATTTACAGTTTTAAACGAGTATTTATTTTATTTAAAACCACTTCTATTTCAATTGGGCTCACCCAAAAACCGTCGGCCCATATACTCTTGTAAACCCGTGTCCACTCCATCTCCTTCTTCCTCTTTTCAGACTGACGCCTGAACATAGCCATTGCGCCTTCTTCTTGCCTCCCATTCTCCTCCTTCTTTCTATAAATCAACAAATGGATTACACCAAAATCCTTCTGATCCAATTCTCTATCGACCCACACCACCACCGTACAAATCGAATCCACCCTACTAATCGCGATGTCGGCCTCACAACCATCGGCTCCAGTATACATCGACACTGTTTTTCACCGATCATACCATAAACTTGCAGACATACTTTACTTTACCTCCTCGATCCAAAACAAATAATGAGAACCTGAATCGAAACTTCAACTACAAGCATCGATCAACCCTAGTATTTATCGCACGTTGGAAATATTTCACACGAACAAAAAATTAGTTCGAACCCCTTAAAATTCATACGAGATCGAAGAGCATACGACTAGAAATCCAAACATATATCTACAATGATTTATAGTACTTCAATTAAATTGATATAATTCTTCTAAAAATCAAATGAGCTTATGTTTTAAAGAAGAGGAGCGGTGACAATTTCTGTTGACCACCGGGATAAAGGGTTTTAGGGTTGGATAGGTTGGGAGTATATATAGGCCAGATTGGCTTGCTGCAGAAGCTTCCTAATTAATTTATTTATTAATTCTCTTTATATATTTACCGTATCGCTCTTCACATTCGTCCATTAAAATTCGTATGAACACCTATGATACCCAATTTTGATGAAAATGGACACGTAGTTATGGTTCGACATTACGGACCAAACGCAACTTGTTTCGTTGAATTCCGACTCCGTTTGCTCATACAACTTATGTTTAACCATCAAAATACTAACTGTTTTTCAAATTAAATATCCGTACGGCCACACACTGACTCCAAAAATTACAAAAATTGAAATCTAACAATAAGTTAATATTACGGATCCAAAAAAATTAGTTTCATCGAAAACGGAGGCCGTTTGCAAAACTGACTATTTTTAAAGCTCTAAATAAACCCCTTTAAATATAAATATATTTAAAAATAATTAAATTAATTATTTATAAATAAATATTTTTGTATATATTCACAGTAGAATATCATTTAGCTGCAAAATAATCATATCAGAGTTTTATAACTCGATATTTCAAATTTGGATTAAATCAATATTCAATATATATTGAAAATCCACATATAATATAATTAAATCCTTATAAATTACAAAGGAATTCCACAGAGACTATTTGAAAATTTGATTTGGACATAAATAAAAATCTACATGACGAAATCCTGATTTTTCTCTTCCATTAGAAAAATATACTTCACCAGCTCCGAGCGTTTCTTGCTTCACAGAAATCCGGCTTAAAACAGATTCTGTATATTCGTTTAAAGTTCCAATCGCCAAATTATGAACTGCCGCGCCATTTCAAGCTCAATTATAATTACAATATAATTTATACGTTCAACCATCGTTTGAATAATAAATTCATTATTATAATTCAATTCTAAACTGAATTAAATCCTATATACTTTTCAATTCACACGATATCGTGAATTTAGCTATTTTCGACAATTTCGAAAATTAAATATATTATTCTATTATTTATATAAATTAAATATTCAATATTATTTAATTAAACGACCATTTAAATCTCTAAATCGATATTTGTATAATTAAATAAATTAATTTTATACCGTAAAAATACAAGACACTACATTCTTTCCCCCTTAAAATAATTTTGTCCTCGAAATTGCTAAGGTAGGAAACAAACCCTGTTAACTAGGTTAAAATTACTTTTTTACTTCTTTTTAAGTTTTAACTGAACCAATTAATTTCAATTATATATTAATTAATTCTTATCAACAAAAAAATTCAAAAATCCTAAAAAAATTCTAACACCCTAAATTTTTGGAAAATTTCGCCAGCACCTCCTTTGTACGGCTCAATCGGTACAACTACAACTCGTCTCTCTAGGCCTTCTCCAACCCAAAAGTAAATCAAACAGCCAAGCGGCTTGCCAATTCGGCTCATAAATCACCAAACTCATATGAAATATAAACTTGTATTTTTTTGTCGGGCATTCAACTATATCACTTTCACCTACGATCAATTCAACATATTCCAATGTCATCTCAACCAGTTTCCAATCAATATTTGTACAAAATAGCTATTTGGTTATATCCAAACCAAATTTCATTTCAAACTCGAGTTCCATTCTCGATTCCAATTCTTAACTTATCACTTCAACGTAATTTCAGATTCCTGTCTCATAATCCAATCTTATCTGATATTTCCTATTTCAATTCAATTCGCACCTAACTAGGGTTAACTGCATTTTTAATTTGCTTTCACAAATTTCAATTTTATTTGTTTTTAATTCAAACAATCTATCCATGAGAGTTTTAAATAGTTTACCATATGAAAATCAAACTTTCCTTTTCAGAATCCAAAACAACTCGTTTCCTCAAAAAAATTCAAAACAATATTTCTGCTAGTAATCTGTCACTTATAACTCGAAAATGAACACTGATGATGTGACCTGCATCATCGGAATTATTTCCCAGCTATCAAAGTGAGTTCAATACTATATGACCTTTCAAAACCATTTCTAACACTTCCATTTTGAAATATATTTCAAATATCCTTCCAATGTTTGTAAAACAATTTAAAATATCTCAGGATTTTAAAATTCTCATATATTTAGTCCAAATCCTTTTACAACCACTTTTCACATTTCCAGAGTTTTTAATTCCAAATCTGATTTAAATTCAGATTTAATTCATTTGATTCCATATATTACGTTTATATGAACACTGATTGGTTCTTTACATCACCACTTAGTTATAATCTCATTCGAATATAATAATAACCAACACATCCAATATTCTATTATATTTCCAATATTAATCATTCTTTTATATCAAAATATAATTTGGGTAAAATTATTTCATTTACCCTCTTTTCAAAACATACTATGTCGGTTCAACGTATTCGAGTGTTTATAAGCTCCTATCGATACAGTGGATGTAACGACCTGAGTTTTCAAATCGGAAAAAAAAATTATTTAACAATAAATTCCAAGAAATAAACAAGCAAATAAAATAAAACGATTAAATTTAGTTATTAGAATGAATATATTCAATGTTATTGAATTTAACATAGAAATAAATATTTGTATACAAAGAGTATGAAGATCAAATTTGTAATCAAAACGTTACAAGTTCGTTCCGTATAATTCTGATAAATTTAAACTGAATAAATTTAAATGAACGTTCATTAAACCATGTGAAATTAAAAATAAAAATAGAATTTTTATAAAACGTTCAAATTACTGATAACTGTGTGTCGTTGTATTCGTCTCGACGTCCTGATCCCAACGGTATATTTATACAAATATTTTGGTGTCCGTAAAGGCAAATGGGTAGATAGTTATTTTCATACATGTGACCCTGTAAAGAAGTGCAACATAAACAATCGGACTGAAATTAATGTGCGTGACCTACTAAGAATGTTTACAAACAAACAAGAAAAAAATATCTTCTCAAAAATCCAATAATAGTGTAGGTGAGTACTTAGCATTAAATGAGAAGTGAACGAAGACCAAAATTTTCTTCTTGCATTAAATGAGGAGTGGTGCAGGCATGTTATTTGCAAATGAATACAAGAATTCACCTACCACTATAATATACTTATATATGGCAGCCCAAACCTCTTCGCTCTCTCTCCCTTCTTTTCATTGTCTCTTCTCCCTAGCTATTTTTCTTCCTTCTGAAAAACTTTGTTCGTATATAAAAAATAAAAATAAAACAAAGAAAAATATCAAAAGAGAATAACAGACCAAGAAAATGCATGCATGAAGTAACCGCCAGCACCACTCATCATCCCAAAGCCCACGCACTCAGCCCTCCATCATCTTGCTCTACGCTCTCTCTCCTCTTGCTGAAGCCGCTCCATCTCTCTCTTGCTCCGCGCTCTCTTATCGACAACATCTCGTCGTCATCACTTAGCTCTCGGAACCGAAGGTGAGTCGTTACTCATGTCTAAACTTATCTAATGTGTTATGCATGTGTATGTGTATTATCTATCTGCATGTGTTAAAAATATGTTGTTGGTGCGCATGTATGTGTTAGTGTATGAGTTCGAAAATCAGTGCGTAAGTTTTGATATACAAAGCGGGGAAGAAGGCCACATCATTTTTACGTTACTTTCGGACTGTTTTTTTTTTCCTCTTTGGTGAACAAAGACATTTTCTCTTTTTTTTCCTGGAAGATATAACCTGCGCATGAACATGGCAAAAGAAAGGAGAATATTTTCATTTTTGTTTGAGAGATCTTGATATTCATTTTTTTTAAGTAACAGCAAGATCTATCTTTCTCTTCCATCCATTCTTTTCACTCTTCCCATTTTCTATTCTGTCTTCCCTTTTGCTTTTCTGTTTCTTTCCTTCTCAACTTTTTGTTTTCTTGCCATTTTTCCTTCTCAATATTTTTGTCTTTCGTGTACACCTCTGCACATATTACCATATGTATATAAATGAGCGTATAATGGTATATAATTGTGTTTTGCATGCATGGGTGGACACATTTTGTGTAGTGCATGTGTATATGCAATATGTGGCTTTGGGTGTAAGTTTATGCGGTGCTGTGTTATATAGCATGAATAAATTTTAACATACAGAGGGGACATAAGCAGCATGAATATATGTTTAAAAAAAAAATGGAAGAAGTTGAATGGCATAAGTAAGTATAAGCATGAATAGATAATGGAAGTGTGTGGCTACAGAAAAGGAAAGGTGAAAATATAAAGTACAAAATGGGACAAAACACATGCATGTCTAAGCCATTTTAGGGTGGAGACGTGAGCATAAGTAGAAAAAAAGAAAAAAAAAAAGAAAAAAAAACCGCAAGACAGTGTGCACTGTGTGTGTTTCATGCATGAGTGTGTGTGCAGTGTTAAGTGTTTTGTGTACTGCATGATGAGTGTGTGCAGTGTTGAGTGTATGCATGTGTATACATGTGTTAAAAAAATGTTTGTTTTTGTGTGTGTTTAAATGTGTGCATGTGTGTTTAAAAAAAAGTGTGTAGGTATGTGTGTTTAAAAAGTGCATGCGTGTGTTTAAATATGCAGTGCATGAGTATATTGTATACATTAATATGGTGTATGCGTGCCATGCACATGTTCATATGTTGTGCGTGAGTGTAAATATATAAATATGTACAACATGCATACATCCTTTCATCCTCTTTTTCTTTTTCTTTTTTAATGTTTTGAAAAGAAAAGGGGTAACACATGGTATAGTATGGTGCATGGCCTTTAAACTAACACATCCCTTAAACATGTTCCATTCCCTACATTTAGAAAATAAAATATTTAGGTAGGTTAATAAAATGAAAAGACATCTTTTGCAGACCCAAAACATTTAGAAAAATATGTAAAATCGTAAAAGGGACACGTCGAACTCAAATGCCTCTTTTTCAAAAATGAACTGTGCAAGCTTTTTCACAGTTTCAGCGCTAACCGAACACCGAAACTGACAAATGAATATATTTCGGTAATCAGCGCGACGAGACGGACACAACGGTATATAATTTGCAGTGTCTGCATGCTCCGTTCAAAAACGCGTTACGGACCCCTTTGACGTAAGAATGCGGACATGAAACGGAGGTCAAAACGTCTGATTTTCGCGAAACAAATTCCAACGTTGGATTACTGTCAACGAATAGAATATTTTTCATGTTAGTCCGACCTTGTTTTGAAGAGATTTTAAAATCGCTAAAATTTGAACTGTTATGCGCAGCTTTGCACTGAAAATTGCGCGACCGACGACATTCAAATTTTTCGATGAAATTTTTACAGCTACTACATTTCACGATACGTATTTCAAATATCAAATTCCCGTTATGAAAAAAAAGAATTGTTTCAAATTTTGAAGATTAAACTTTGGTTTAAATTATATACATGAAAATTTGATTTAAATTGATAAATGAAATATTAAGTGATTTAAATTTTATTTTAAACTTATTGAAATAACCATTGTTGAACCTTTACTGAAAAAAAAAACGTTAGCCTAAATATTTAAGGAAATAAATTTCAAAATTGTAAATTTTGGATACAAATTTAGTTGAGAAAAACAATATAGTTAAATGAAGTAAAATTATGAAATTTGAAAGTGATCTTAAGTGAAATATTCAATATTTGAAAATTGTAAATTTTATAAAAGAAAATACAACTTTAGTTTATTGATTTGGAACTTTGGAATTAGACACAAAGTTAAGTAAACGACAAAATATTGTTAATATTTCAAAGTGGAATATTTGATGGTTCAAATTTGAATAAGGAAGTTGAAATACAATTATGGTTTCATCTATTCGAAATTTATCAATGAAAAATAAAATTGAATAACGTTAGTTGTCAAAGAGACCGGAGCCAGTTATGGACACATTCTCTGTCGATACTGGAACCAGTTTGATAACTATATTCGTGAAGTGATGGTACAAAATGAAGTGGTTGTTTTTGGTGTACGTTGCTGGATTGAAGAAAGTGAACGATAATGGATGACCGACACTTGTGTCAAATTTGAAATGACTAAAACAGGAGCCGTGCCGGACCATTGAGGCTAGCTACCTCTAGCAGACACACTTCTTCGTATATTCTATCCTTTGTTATTTGGTGATCACCCTTGATTTTGGAAGTGTTGTGATGCGGTGGGCCGTTAGGGGTTACCATCAGTCCGGATCAGGGAAACTGGTAGTATCCTACCTTGGGCATTGCCTCACGTGCCTTGTCATATGTTTTATCCTTATGCGCGACCACTACGAGTTTCTATTTAACATGTGCCTATAGGGGACTCACTGGCTACCGACGTTCTACTGGTTGTGTTACAGGACCTGCATAGACCACATTGTTTAAAAACGTGTTAAGGGGGATCAATGTAAAGCCTTAACGCTATTTTTAATATTTTATATTACTGATAGACATTACATATAATAGCGTATTATACTATATATAGATAGTTTAACGGATCCTTAAGAGATGGAAAATACCGTAACATCTCTTGAGTTATTTGCATTTGAGTTTAGATCTAATCACATTAGAATGTTTAGACCTGACTCGAGTGTTTTGTGTTTTTCTCATTTCGCTCGGGTCAGACTGAGTATTGCAGTGTTCTCGAGGAGCACTTTATCTGGAGCCGAAGACCTAGTCGAAGACTCCATCCTATCCAGTATTAGTTCCTATTTCCGTTTGGCTTGTATTTGCGAACTTTATGAGTCGCTATATTGTATAATTAAATTGTAACAGTTTAAGTAGCTTCATGAACTGCTTATGTATATTATTTCATTTCCGTTGCGAGATTCTGTGTTATTCTGTATATGTGATTCTATGATCTGATTCTATTATACACCCTAAATTGATTATCTGTCAGTTTTGAATCGTTCGAGTTGGACATGTGTGGTTATATTGTCAACTTGGATTATTCAGAAAAGGCGGGTTGTCACAGTTGGTATCAGAGCTAAGGTTTAGAACCACCTTAGCCTGGGGGTAAAACTCATTATAGATAGGGTTAGAAATACCCTAGGATGAGTAGAATCATTCCCGAGAGGGCGTATTTTGAAAGTATAAAATGTTTTAAAATCAAACTTCTTTTCAAAATCTCTTTTTAAACTTTAGCCTATTTTCCTTAATTAGGGTTCTCTTCAGTTTAAATTTCTCGAACTTTCTCCTTATCTCAAGCTCGAACCGTCTCTTTACGTTGTGACAAAGTTAAACCCTTGAAGATCGAATGTCAATTGCTTCAAGAAGTTGCAGAAAGTTTCATTTTCTCTCTTGATTCACATCTAAGCGATCTTAGCACTACTCCTGTTATTCAGCATTTTCTTGATGTTTTTGGAGAAGTAATTTTCTTACCACCTCATCGTGAAATCGAATTCCGTATTGATCTCATTCAAGGAGCTAGACCCGTTGTACTTGCACCAAGAAGAATGACACCTAGGGAGAAGATTGAATTAAAGGTGCAAATCGAAGATGTATTCTCAAAAGATCTAATTTGCCGAAGTCATTCAGAATGGGGAGCTGCAGTTGTATTTGTTACTAAGTCAGACGGTTCTCTGAGAATGTGCGTAGACTATCGGGAACTGAATAAGCTTACTCACAAGAACCGATATCCAATGCCTCGCATTAATGACCTATTTGATCAACTGCACGGAGCCAAGATATTTTCTCAACTCGACCTTGCTACAGGTTTTCACCAACTTCGAATTTCTGAAGATAGTATTCCTAAAACAGCTTTTCGAACAGAAGACGGTTTCTATGAATGGTTAGTTATGCCATTTGGTTTAACTAATGCCCCAGCTTACTTTGTTGACCTCATGAACAGAGTATTCCGGGATGTTCTGAATAGGTTTGTCCTTGTCTTTATTGATGATATTCTAGTCTTTTCTAAGTCTAAAGAAGAACATGAGGAGCATCTCAAGTTTGTTCTTAAAACTTTGAGAGATCGTCAACTGAAGGCCAAGTTTTCTAAGTGTCATTTCTGGAGAGATGAAGTTAGGTTTCTTGGACATATTGTTTAGGAGAATGGAATTTCAGTCGATCCAGCTAAGATCGCCGTAATCAAAGTAAGCCCTTTATTTAAAACATCCTTTCATTCTTATTCGATTTATCTTATCTCTCTTATATAGGTATTCATAATTCTTTAAATTTTAGGATTGGAAAACTCCTGAAACTCCAACCGATATTCGTAGTTTCCTCGGCTTAGCTGGCTATTATAGGAGATTCATCGAAAATTTTGCTCGAATTTCTTCACCACTCACAACTTTGACTGGAAAGAATGTTAAGTTCGATTGGAGCGATAAGTGTATAAAAGCATTTAATGAACTTAAACGCAAGTTAACTTCTGCTCCTGTTCTTACTGTTCTAGATGGAAGTGAAGGTTTGACTGTTTACACTGATGCTTGCGGAGAAGGTTTGGGAGCTGTTCTTATGCAGCATGGTAAAGTTATTGCTTATGCTGGTAGACAACTCAGAGTCCATGAGGTTAATTATGCAGCGCATGACTTAGAACTACTTGCTGTAGTTTTTGCTCTTAAGTTGTGGAGGCACCATCTTTTGGGAATTAAATTTGAACTCTTCACTGACCACAAATCATTGAAGTATATCTTTTCTCAGAAGGATCTGAATCAGAGGCAAGTCAGATGGCTCGAGTTCTTAGCATCATATGACCTCGACATAAACTATACCCCCGGAAAGGCTAATGTGGTAGCCGATGCTTTGAGTAGAAACAAAGCAATGTTATTCCAAATTACTGCTTCTCCAGCCCTTATAGATCGCATTATTGCTAAGCAAGAAGAAGATGAAATGCTTAGGCGAATAAAGGAAAGCGTTCTCAATAGAGAAGTTGTAAATGTGCAGAAGGGATGGGGCACTGAAATTGGTACCAATGGAATTTTGAGGATCAACAATCGTATTTGCGTTCCGAATGTGGATGGTCTAAGACAGGAGGTGCTTAGGGAGAATCATCAGTCCAAACTTTCTATTCATCCTGGGATCACCAAGATGTATCAGAATATGAAGAAGCTTTATTGGTGGAGTGGAATGAAGAGAGACATTTCTATTCATATTAGTAGATGTGCCACTTGCCAACAAGTAAAAGCTGACCATCAGAAGACTGCAGGTTTGTTACAGCCTTTAGAGATTCCTAACTGGAAATGGGATCAAATTTCTATGGATTTCATAGATGGATTACCAAGAACCAGGAGGGGAAATGAAAGCATCTGGGTTATTGTTGATAGACTAACCAAATCAGCCCACTTTATTCCTGTGAAGACAACTCGAACTGCTTCAAGTTTAGCCGAGCTCTATATGAAGGATATAGTCCGACTTCATGGTGTTCCGTCTAGCATAGTATGTGATAGAGATCCCATTTTCACTAGCAAATTCTGGAAAGCTTTCCAGATAACTTTGGGAACTCAATTGAATCTGAGTACCGCCTATCATCCTCAGACAGACGGTCAGACCGAAAGAGTAAATCAGATTCTGGAGGATTTGCTTCGTGCTTGTGCTTTAGATTTTGGGGGATCTTGGGAAGATCATCTCCATCTCGTTGAATTCACCTATAATAATAGCTATCAGGTAATTTAATTCAAATTAAAATTCATGTTTAAATAAATGTAAATCTTGAATTGATCTTTGAAATTCAGGCGAGCATTAAAATGGCACCGTTCGATGCTCTGTATGGACGACCATGTAAATCTCCATCTTGTTGGATTGAATCTGGAAATCGACTTGTTCAGGGTCCCGAAATGATTTTGGATGCTTCTGAAAAAGTTGGAGAAATCAGAAGGAGGATGAAGATTGCTCAGGATAGGCAAAAGAAGTATGCTGATGGAAAGAGGAGACATTTGGAATTTGTTGTTGGTGATCTTGTATTTTTGAAAATTTCACCTTTGAAGAACGTGATTCGTTTTGGAAAGAAAGGGAAGCTTGCTCCGAGATTTGTTGGTCCTTTTCCTATCTTAGAAAAGATTGGTGGTTTAGCTTATAGAGTTGATTTACCTGAGAAACTATCGGGTGTGCATAATGTATTCCATGTTTCACATATTCGCAGATATGTACATGACCCGCTAGCTATAGTCCAGCCTGCTTTATTTGAAGATATGGATGTTGAGTCAAATCTTACTATCGAAAGAAAACCACTTCGTATAGTCGACAAAGATACGAAGCAGCTTAGAAAGAAGATAGTTAATCTCGTCAAAGTTCAGTGGAGTAGAGATGACCGAGATTGCACTTGGGAAACTGAGGAGAGTATCCGTGCCTCAAATCCTGAATTGTTTGCATAAGGTACTCAATTCATCTTTAAATCATTCTTACGTTTCTGCTTATTTCTTTACTTTTCCTTGTTCCGTTCTTTTCGAGGACGAAAAGACTTGAGTAGGGGAGAATGTAACGACCTGAGTTTTCAAATCGGAAAAAAAAAATTATTTAACAATAAATTCCAAGAAATAAACAAGCAAATAAAATAAAATGATTAAATTTAGTTATTAGAATGAATATATTCAATGTTATTGAATTTAACATAGAAATAAATATTTGTATACAAAGAAAATGAAGATCAAATTTGTAATCAAAACGTTACAAGTTCGTTCCGTATAATTCTGATAAATTTAAACTGAATAAATTTAAATGAACGTTCATTAAACCAAGTGAAATTAAAAATAAAAATAGAATTTTTATAAAACGTTCAAATTACTGATAACTGTGTGTCGTTGTATTCGTCTCGACGTCCTGATCCCAACGGTATATTTATACAAATATTTTGGTGTCCGTAAAGGCAAATGGGTAGACAGTTATTTTCATACATGTGACCCTGTAAAGAAGTGCAACATAAACAATCGGACTGAAATTAATGTGCGTGACCTACTAAGAATGTTTACAAACAAACAAGAAAAAATTATCTTCTCAAAAATCCAATAATAGTGTAGGAGAGTACTTAGCATTAAATGAGAAGTGAACGAAGACCAAAATTTTCTTCTTGCATTAAATGAGGAGAGGTGCAGGCATGTTATTTGCAAATGAATACAAGAATTCACCTACCACTATAATATACTTATATATGGCAGCCCAAACCTCTTCGCTCTCTCTCCCTTCTTTTCATTGTCTCTTCTCCCTAGCTATTTTTCTTCCTTCTGAAAAACTTTGTTCGTATATAAAAAAAACAAAGAAAAATATCAAAAGAGAATAACAGACCAAGAAAATGCATGCATGAAGTAACCGCCAGCACCACTCATCATCCCAAAGCCCACGCACTCAGCCCTCCATCATCTTGCTCTACGCTCTCTCTCCTCTTGCTGAAGCCGCTCCATCTCTCTCTTGCTCCGCGCTCTCTTATCGACAACATCTCGTCGTCATCGCTTAGCTCTCGGAACCGAAGGTGAGTCGTTACTCATGTCTAAACTTATCTAATGTGTTATGCATGTGTATGTGTATTATCTATCTGCATGTGTTAAAAATATGTTGTTGGTGCGCATGTATGTGTTAGTGTATGAGTTCGAAAATCAGTGCGTAAGTTTTGATATACAAAGCGGGGAAGAAGGCCACATCATTTTTACGTTACTTTCGGACTGTTTTTTTTTCCTCTTTGGTGAACAAAGACATTTTCTCTTTTTTTCCTGGAAGATATAACCTGCGCATGAACATGGCAAAAGAAAGGAGAATATTTTCATTTTTGTTTGAGAGATCTTGATATTCATTTTTTTAAGTAACAGCAAGATCTATCTTTCTCTTCCATCCATTCTTTTCACTCTTCCCATTTTCTATTCTGTCTTCCCTTTTGCTTTTCTGTTTCTTTCCTTCTCAACTTTTTGTTTTCTTGCCATTTTTCCTCCTCAATATTTTTGTCTTTCGTGTACACCTCTGCACATATTACCATATGTATATGAATGAGCGTATAATGGTATATAATTGTGTTTTGCATGCATGGGTGGACACATTTTGTGTAGTGCATGTGTATATGCAATATGTGGCTTTGGGTGTAAGTTTATGCGGTGCTGTGTTATATAGCATGAATAAATTTTAACATACAGAGGGGACATAAGCAGCATGAATATATGTTTAAAAAAAAATGGAAGAAGTTGAATGGCATAAGTAAGTATAAGCATGAATAGATAATGGAAGTGTGTGGCTACAGAAAAGGAAAGGTGAAAATATAAAGTACAAAATGGGACAAAACACATGCATGTCTAAGCCATTTTAGGGTGGAGACGTGAGCATAAGTAGAAAAAAAGAAAAAAAAAAGAAAAAAAAAACGCAAGACAGTGTGCACTGTGTGTGTTTCATGCATGAGTGTGTGTGCAGTGTTAAGTGTTTTGTGTACTGCATGATGAGTGTGTGCAGTGTTGAGTGTATGCATGTGTATACATGTGTAAAAAAAAATGTTTGTTTTTGTGTGTGTTTAAATGTGTGCATGTGTGTTTAAAAAAAAGTGTGTAGGTATGTGTGTTTAAAAAGTGCATGCGTGTGTTTAAATATGCAGTGCATGAGTATATTGTATACATTAATATGGTGTATGCGTGCCATGCACATGTTCATATGTTGTGCGTGAGTGTAAATATATAAATATGTACAACATGCATACATCCTTTCATCCTCTTTTTCTTTTTCTTTTTTAATGTTTTGAAAAGAAAAGGGGTAACGCATGGTATAGTATGGTGCATGGCCTTTAAACTAACACATCCCTTAAACATGTTCCATTCCATACATTTAGAAAATAAAATATTTAGGTAGGTTAATAAAATGAAAAGACATCTTTTGCAGACCCAAAACATTTAGAAAAATATGTAAAATCGTAAAAGGGACACGTCGAACTCAAATGGCTCTTTTTCAAAAATGAACTGTGCAAGCTTTTTCACAGTTTCAGCGCAAACCGAACACCGAAACTGACAAATGAATATATTTCGGTAATCAGCGCGACGAGACGGACACAACGGTATATAATTTGCAGTGTCTGCATGCTCCGTTCAAAAACGCGTTACGGACCCCTTTGACGTAAGAATGCGGACATGAAACGGAGGTCAAAACGTCCGATTTTCGCGAAACAAATTCCACCGTTGGATTACTGTCAACGAATAGAATATTTTTCATGTTAGTCCGACCTTGTTTTGAAGAGATTTTAAAATCGCTAAAATTTGAACTGTTATGCGCAGCTTTGCACTGAAAATTGCGCGACCGACGACATTCAAATTTTTCGATGAAATTTTTACGGCTACTACATTTCACGATACGTATTTCAAATATCAAATTCCCGTTATGAAAAAAAAAGAATTGTTTCAAATTTTGAAGATTAAACTTTGGTTTAAATTATATACATGAAAAATTGATTTAAATTGATAAATGAAATATTAAGTGATTTAAATTTTATTTTAAACTTATTGAAATAACCATTGTTGAACCTTTACTGAAAAAAAAACGTTAGCCTAAATATTTAAGGAAATAAATTTCAAAATTGTAAATTTTGGATACAAATTTAGTTGAGAAAAACAATATAGTTAAATGAGGTAAAATTATGAAATTTGAAAGTGCTCTTAAGTGAAATATTCAATATTTGGAAATTGTAAATTTTATAAAAGAAAATACAACTTTAGTTTATTGATTTGGAACTTTGGAATTAGACACAAAGTTAAGTAAACGACAAAATATTGTTAATATTTCAAAGTGGAATATTTGATGGTTCAAATTTGAATAAGGAAGTTGAAATACAATTATGGTTTCATCTATTCGAAATTTATCAATGAAAAATAAAATTGAATAAATTTAGTTGTCAAAGAGACCGGAGCCAGTTATGGACACATTCTCTGTCGATACTGGAACCAGTTTGATAACTATATTCGTGAAGTGATGATACAAAATGAAGTGGTTGTTTTTGGTGTACGTTGCTGGATTGAAGAAAGTGAACGATAATGGATGACCGACACTTGTGTCAAATTTGAAATGACTAAAACAGGAGCCATGCCGGACCATTGAGGCTAGCTACCTCTAGCAGACACACTTCTTCGTATATTCTATCCTTTGTTATTTGGTGATCACCCTTGATTTTGGAAGTGTTGTGTTGCGGTGGGCCGTTAGGGGTTACCATCAGTCCGAATCAGGCAAACTGGTAGTATCCTACCTTGGGCATTGCCTCACGTGCCTTGTCATATGTTTTATCCTTATGCGCGACCACTACGAGTTTCTATTTAACATGTGCCTATAGGGGACTCACTGGCTACCGACGTTCTACTGGTTGTGTTACAGGACCTGCATAGACCACATTGTTTAAAAACGTGTTAAGGGGGATCAATGTAAATCCTTAACGCTATTTTTAATATTTTATATTACTGATAGACATTACATATAATAGCGTATTATACTATATATAGATAGTTTAACGGATCCTTAAGAGATGGAAAATACCGTAACATCTCTTGAGTTATTTGCATTTGAGTTTAGATCTAATCACATTAGAATGTTTAGACCTGACTCGAGTGTTTTGTGTTTTTCTCATTTCGCTCGGGTCAAACTGAGTATTGCAGTGTTCTCGAGGAGCACTTTATCTGGAGCCGAAGACCTAGTCGAAGACTCCATCCTATCCAGTATTAGTTCCTATTTCCGTTTGGCTTGTATTTGCGAACTTTATGAGTCGCTATATTGTATAATTAAATTGTAACAGTTTAAGTAGCTTCATGAACTGCTTATGTATATTATTTCATTTCCGTTGCGAGATTCTGTGTTATTCTGTATATGTGATTCTATGATCTGATTCTATTATACACCCTAAATTGATTATCTGTCAGTTTTGAATCGTTCGAGTTGGACATGTGTGGTTATATTGTCAACTTGGATTATTCAGAAAAGGCGGGTTGTCACAGTGGATCAAAATGATCGATCAGAACCCATAAACAAATCAATCAATAAATCTCCACAACATGAAATAATTTTTATAAAATCTTCAAATACATTCACTCGTGTATATACACTCAAACTCAATCTAGGTATTGCTAACCCCATCTCTACTGATTTATGCCACAGAGCCAATGTAATTACTTAACCTTCAGCTCTGATACCACTGTAACGACCCAGGGATTTTTGATTTCGAAAATTGACACAAATACCAATGTCGACTATTCAGACATCGTAAATACTGGATAGTTAATAGAAAGAAGTAAGAGGGTAAGAATAGATAAGGTAGAACTATTAGAATAGAAGAAGAAGAAGAAGAAGAAGAAGAACACAACAACATCAGAGTAACACGAATCTCACAGCAAAACGAATAAAATATAGTATACAAAATAACATTAAAACACAAATCTGTATTTGTATATTAGGGTACAACACTTACATCACAGCGGAAACAAAAAATAGCTATAAATTGCTGCTGAAGTCTCCTACTCTAAGCTCCATCTAGTGTATATGTAAATCCCGACTACTTGACTGCCCGTACAAATTTTGGGAACCTAAGAGTTTAGGGAAAACAAAACAAATAAACTCTGGGTCAGCCATGGGACTGGTGTGATTAAACTCCAACCACTTTGTTTAACCTTTAAAATTCATTTTTCAAAAGAAATAATAATCGTACGACCAATCCACTCATAAATACGAATGAGTTTTACCTCACGATGGCCCAAAACATTTTCAAAATTAATACTATTCTGATATTATAATAATGTCTAATCACAAATAATTAACAATCTAGCAGAACGCTTGCATCTCACGCTCCACATATATATAGTATACAATCAAAACCGCAAGCGCATATTGGAGATTGGATTCCGACTATGATAAGGTATGGAACCACCAGCCGATAGTTTATCTCTAGAGAGGAATACACTGGGTTCAACAAGAACGTCTTGCAACCCGGCTACACATGACCGACCACTCATTTCTCTTGAGTGTATCGAATATTTTGTCACCTACGGTAGCTAACAACATAACCGTTCCCGGGAGATACAGAAGCGAAAAGAAGTAACAAATATGAATATTGTCTAGATGGTGACAATACATCCTAATGGGGCGACCTACATAGCTATGCTGCCTACCCAATTTTTGTCATTTCCCCGGTTGATGAGGCTTGAGGTCATAACGTATCTTTTGACAGATCACACCTCCATTTACTTTGAATGCCACATCGTCATACCCGCCAAATCACAAATTGATTTCCACAAAAATACCATAGGTATAAAGCTAAGAGTAAATGAATTCCTCTGCTACCAAACGTGGATACGTTTGAAGCGATCAACTTACTTCATCCATTAGATATACTCTGTCAGACATTCGTCCATACACATAGCCCTGAGTCTGGACAAACCGAAGGCACTATTTTGTAAACATGACACCCCTTGCATAACTCCGTCTTCAATTTTCTTTATCATATTTGATTTGCAACGCTAATGTCCATACGGAGTGGTTTTCAGATAATAAGCCTGATCTCGGTCTCTCCGTATTGACAACGGAAATGGTCAAAAACTTTGATAGTCAGTGATTTAACTATCAAAGGAAAACATGTGTGCAAACAACGGTCGTATTTCCAAATGGAAATCTTCCCGAGCAAGTCATCAATCAACCCTGATCCCCTTTAATTTAATTTACCATTCAATTTTTCATTTCCCTATTTCTGTTTCCATACATTCATAAATTCTTATTTTCTAAATTTAGGAAATTATACGTTATTAATCATTGGAAAAACATTTCCATATTTACTCCTATTTCTTATTTACTATATTAGAAAACATCCTGATTCTTATTTGAAAACATTTCCAAAACTCCTTCGCTGGATTTAAACAGATGTTTAAATAAAACATCGCTATGCCAACTCGAACCATTAACACTTATTAACTAAATTCAATTAACTAACCTTCACTATCGAACCATAACCATTCCTCAATTAAAAACGAAGTCAATCAAGTTGGGTTTTAACTACCTCTCAGACCTTAACTGAACAACATTTCTAACCTTGAAATAGACAAAGTTCACATTTTAAATCTTCAACAACTTCCTTACATAACTCTTCGATTCTATTTTACAAATCCACTTCTTTTACAGGGACCATTTGATTATAACAATAACATTAAAATCCCTACTTTCAAAATAATTAACTTTAAATAAATTTTATATCGTAATTTAAATAAATAAATAAAGGAGTAATTAAATAAATAAATCTTGATTTAAAAAGCGGAAAGTATATAGTACTTTCCTACATTTGAGACAGTCGAATCGCAGTGTATAATTCTCTCTCGAATAATCTCTATTTGATAATTCTCTTCCAAATAACTATATTCGAAACTCTTTTCTGAATAAACTATATTCGATAACTCTTTTTTGATCTTATTCAAATTCCCATTTGAATTCCTATTTCAAAACCACATTTTGCTTATAAATATTTTAATTTTCTAAAATATTCATTTTAATCCATTATTCACATCGAATGTGAAAATATTCCCTTTATATGACCCGTTAAGTTTGATTTCATATTTTAAAATAATATTCCATTTCCAAATTCTATTTATAGAATTATTCATACGAAATCTCCTTTTTATTTCTAACACTTAAATCTCGTTTATGAATCCTTTTATCATTGCTACATTCAATTTCAATCTCAAATATCGATGTTAAAACTCGGTTTTTTTTTTACTTCCATATATAAATTCAGACTTATATATTCAATTTATCCAATGATAAATTATTTACTTAATTTATAAAACATTATTTATAAATTAATCATCTACATTTTATCTATTAAAAAAAATTCTACTTAATTCTACTTTAAATTAATCTTTCCTATTCATCTGTTAAAAACAGATTTCCATTTAGTATTTATTTCCCACTTATTTTCTTTTATAAAGTTCTATTCATTTTATACAATATTCCCTTTTATAACTCCTATTTATTTTCTGAATAAATGTCCCCTTTACAATTCTATTTATACACGATTCCAAATATTCTCTTTTCAATTCTATTTGTAAATGTTTACAAATATTTCCTTTTCAATTCTATTTGTTTGACAAATATTTCCTTTATATAATTCTCTTTATTTCGTATAAATATTTCATTTATAAAATTATATTTATTTTATATAAATATTTCCTTTATATAATTCTATTTATTTTATATATAATCCTTTTTCTAATTTTATTTATTTTCCAAAATATTACCTTTTATAATTATATTTATTTCATATAAATATTTCCTTTTATATAAAATCCATTGATTTTATATAAATATTTTATTTTCAAATTACACTTTGAAAATTCCCTTTTTTAACATTCCAGTATTTCATATGGTATTTAAAATACCAAATCAAAACGATCAATCATCATCCAAACACACACATTCAATAACAGATTATATACCACATCATATATCACAATATATGAAAAACAGTATTATAAATATTGAGGAATCCAGTTGGATCCCTCCAACCTGTTACCCTGCATCCACAAACGTTAAACAATATAATTAACATCAATTTCATTTCAATATGAAATAGTCTGATCAACAAAGTCAATATTTAATTAACGATATTTATATAACTATATCGATATTTTCAACCAATCAATTAACAATTCAATCAACCAATCAACACACAGCAATCAACCAATATTTATCAGTTCTAAAATACGTTATGAAAATATAAACTGAGCAGAGTTAGTGGGATTTACTCACATTGGTCGGTATATCATTAAATAATGGTAACCGTCGTTGATTCAGATCAGACAATTTATTTCGCTATAAATTGTAACGAGCTCCACTTCATTCCCGGTCAGTTCCATTATGTAGCCGTCGTCCGTACGATCCCAACGGATCTTGTTTCGCTGAATTTGGATAACGTATGGTGAAGTTATAATATTTACAATTTTATACGGGAATATATTTTATTTAAAACCACTTCTATTTCAATTGGGCTCACCCAAAAACTATCGGCCCATATACTCTTGTAAACCCGCGTCCACTCCATCTCCTTCTTCCTCTGTTCAGACCGACGCCTGAACATGGCCATTGCGCCTTCTTCTTGCCTCCCATTCTCCTCCTTCTTTCTATAAATCAACAAACGGATTACACAAAAAACCTTCTGATCCAATTCTCTATCGACCCGCACCACCACCATACAACTCGAATCCACCATGCTAATTGCGATGTCGGCCTCACAACCGTCGGCTCCAGTACACATTGACACTGTTTTTTACTGATCATACCATAAACTTGCAGACAGACTCTACTTCACCTCCTCGATCCAAAACAAATAACGAGAACCTGAATTAAAACATCAACTACAAGCATCGATCAACTCTAGTATTTATCGCACGATGGAAATATTTCACACGAATAAAAAAGTAGTTCGAACCCCTTAAAATTCATATGAGGTCGAAGGGCATATGACTAGAAATCCAAATATATATCTACAATGATTTATAGCACTTTAATTGAATTGATATAATTCTTCTAAAACTCAAATGAGCTTATGTTTTAAAGAAGAGGAGCGGTGACAACTTCTGTTGACCACTGGGATAAATGGTTTTAGGTTTGGATAGGTTGGGAGTATATATAGGCCAGATTGGCTTGCTGCAGAAGCTTCCTAATTTATTTATTTATTTATTCTCTTTATATTTTTACTATATAGATATTTACATTCGTCCATTAAAATTCGTATGAACACCTACGATACCCAATTTTGATGAAAATGGACATGCATTTATGGTTCGACATTACGGTCCCAATGAAACTTGTTTCATTGAATTCCTACTCCGTTTGCTCACACAACGTATTTTTAACCGTCAAAATACTGACTGTTTTTCACATTAAAAATCTGTACTGCCACACACTGACTTCAAAAATCACAAAAATTGAAATATAACAATAAGTTAATATTGCAGATTTAACAAAATTAGTTTCATCGAAAATGGAGGTCGTTTGCAAAACTGCTATTTTTAAAGCTCGAAATAAACTCATTTAAATATATATATATTTAAAAATAATTAAACAGAATATTTATATTTAAATATTTTTGTATATACTCACAGTAGAATATCATTTAGCTGCAAAGTAATCATATCAGTGTTTTATAACTCGATATTTCAAATCTGGATTAAATCGATATTCAATATATATTTAAAATTCATTTATAATATAATTAAATCCTTATAAATTAAAAAGGAATTCCATAGCGACTATTTGAAAATTTGATTTGGACATAAATAAAAATCTACATGACGAAATCCTGATTTTTCACTTCCAGTAGAAAAATATACTTCGCCAGCTCTGAACGTTTCTTGTTTCACAAAAATCCGGCTTAAAACGGATTCTGTATATTTGTTTAAAGTTCGAATCACCAAATTACGAACTGCTGCACCATTTCGAGATTGATTATAATTATAATATAATTTATACATTCAGCCGTCGTTCGAATAATAAATTCGTTATTATAATTCAATTCTAAACTGAATTAAATCCCATATACTATTCAATTCACACAATATCGTGAATTTAGCTATTTCCGACTATTTCGGAAATTAAATATATTATTCTATTATTTATATAAATTGAATATTCAATATTATTTAATTAAACGACCATTTAAATATCTAAATCACTATTTAAATAAATAAATAATTAAATTATTATACCATAAAAATATGGGACACTACAGCAACAAAATGATGTACCACCGAGCTCCTTTTCATTACTCACTACTTCTTAGGAATTCCCTACCTGAGGGAACATAGTCTGAAACTCATATTATGGACCTTAGGAAGTATAATAGAGGAAAACCCAAACACGAAAATCGATCGACACTGGAAGCTTCTTACCTTAAAGAATGTAGTCTGAAACAAAGGCTATAACCTTAGAAAGAAGAGCGTTGGAACTGATAAGTGGTACCGAAGAACCATTATGGTACGAAAAAACCCATCACCCTTGAGGCATGAAAATGTCCCGTCCTTTATTGAGACACGAAAAATCCATCATCATCCTGTCACAAAACTCGATCAATATTGAGATTTTCTGATCTCGAAGGATATAATATGAAATCAAAGCTATGAACCGTAGAAAGCAGAGGTAGAAGGCAATTAGTGGCTTATCCCAAAGCTATTAGATTGTAACACCCCATAATTTTATAACATTAAAATTAACAAATTAAAGTATACTTAATTTTTAGAAGAAGAATTAAGTGAAATGGGTTGCGCTATTATGTTCGTCTCAAAATTTTGGGTCAAGATAGACATTAGGTTTGCATAGATAACTTATGAAGAAGTTATTAAGCCTTGAAGTTTGTATGCATATGAGAGAAATATATATATATATATAAAAAAAAATATTCAAAAAAAGTTCAAAACAACGAATCGGGAGGGGGAATAGCCGAATCGCACCATTTTTGGAGTCGACCCAAGCCCCGCTGGGTCGACTAGGGGTCGATTCAGGGTGTTTGGCTGTCAACCCGTAGCCCGATTTGCCCTAAGGGCTGATGTGGCATCTGAATGGTCCTGATGGTTCTGGTTATCCCTAGGTTAACCCGATAGCTCTTATTAAGTTAAACTTCTATAAAAACACTCCTAAACCACTTAACCTAATCACATTAATTCATAACAAGAGCCACCATGCCGTTAATGGAGAACCTAGAGTAGCCGCCATACTCTTTCGACCCTAAAGCAAGATAGAAGCTTGAATCAAAATCAATTCAAATCTAAATAACGATTAGTCTACATCAAAGGCGAGCAATTCAGTTTTAGAATATAGATCCCAGAAAGACAAGACTATTCTTTTTAATTGTGAGTATGATAGCTTTCACAAATTAATTAATTAATTTAATTATGATAAGATATAATTGGGATTATGAGAATATGATTTTGAATCATGTGATGTAAATTATATGTATGATTGTGGTGTTAAATCATATGTTAGTCTTATGCAAGTTGGATCATACGTTAGTTCTTATGTGAATCTTGTGCAAGTTGAATCATATATCTTATGCAAGTTTGTGATGATTGGATCATATATTCATGTATGAATCTTATGCAAGTTTGGGTTGTTAAAATATATGTGAGACATGTATATGCATATGCTAATTTATGTGACATTAACCTTTATGTCTAGATCCATATGCAAGTTTACATCTTTATGTTTAGACCCATATGCAAGTTTACATCTTTATGTTTAGATCTATATGCAAGTTTACATCTTTATGTTTAAATCTATATGCAAGTTTACATCTTTATGTTTAGATCCATATGCAAGTTCACACCTTTATGTTTGGACCAATGGCAGTACATAAGTTATGCAAGTTTATGCCCATTACCTTTGCTAGTTTGAATGAAATTCATATGCAAGTTATTGGCTATGTAATCTTATGTCATGATCCTTAGAACTATTTTATGTGTTATGTAATGATGTTTTTCTTTTTATAAGTTAGACTATTTGCGAGCCTAACATACGTCATATGAAAACGTACGAATAGCGTGGGGATGATGGGATAATATTGAATATACATAAATTGTGAATTGGCATAAAATGGCCTTAAAAGGCATATAATTAATTTGAGACATTAGTTGGCTTAATTGGTATTTATAGACATAATTTTAAGAGACAATTATGGACATAAATCAATTTGGAATTTATTGACAAATTTGAATAGGAATATTAATCCAATTTGGGGTTAAATAAAGATGTGTAATAATTAGCCGCCTGAGACACGAGGTTAGACTCTTTTGTGGTGTAAGACTGCCCGGACCCGCCCGGCAAATCTAGCAGCCACAAATGCCAGTCTAATGTGAGAGGTCAAAGTCACGAATTAAATGCGTAACAATTGTAAAGACATGAGGTTAGGCTCGTTTGCGGTATAAGACTGCCCGGACCCGCCCGGCAAATTCAGCAACCGCAAATGTCAGCCTAATGTGGGAGGTCTTTACAAGGTTACGGTTCTAATGAATTAAGGAACACTTAACCAGATAAACATGTGGTGGGACATGGGGGGTTAATTAGGTGCCTTGGGTGGCATGTGAAATTAAGTAAGTGCCTTGGGTGGCATGTGAAATACGATTAGATGCACTTAACCAAGATTGAAACATGTAAGAAGACATGAATAAGAATGGGGTTAAGTGGGGAAACCTTAGTGTGGACCAACCATAGGTGGAAGGCTTGTGTCAAGCAAGGGGGCCCTTTTCAAACCAGTAACCCATTAAGTATCATTGTGAGCCCAACCCAAGTCGAGAATGGGACACGCTTACTGGATTTGATTGTAAGCGGTCAAAATGGGTTCGCGGTGGCAACTCATGTCCGACGGGGTCATGTGCGTGTGTGGGCCCGGGATGGTAGGTAAGACATTGTTGCATCGTGTAGATATAAGCCGTGCATCTTTGGTGGTATCGGTTGCCACTTTGGGGAGTGATACTCCCCACTTTGGGACCAGCACGGGTATCGACGAGTTAGGAAGCCGATCAAATGGGGGTAGTGTGTACAACTATTGGAGATAGGGGTAGATAGCACCTATGAAGGCAGCTAGGGGACACGAAACTACCATTATCATTATTAAGTTCTATAGGCGGAATCAACTTTTAGGGTGACGAGTGGTGGTGCAGTACAGTAATTATCCTATAGTGATTAGGAACGAGATTAACGCCAGAATATTCCTCTTAATTTCTTTGTCATGCCCACTTTTTCATGGTCATATCTTATCTTACCAGTTTATGCCTTATCCTAGTTACTTTAATAATTATATTGTTAAAGTTATTATACTCTCTAGACTTTATGTCTGACCCCCTTGTTTTCGCCTCTTTTCTTCCTTCCCCTCCCCCACCCCCCCCCCTCTCCCCCCCTCCCCCTCAGGTTCTCAGGGTAGGACTAGTACTATTGGAGCTTGATCTCGGATATCTTGCTCTCTCTTTTGGAAGTGCTTGGATAGCCAAAAGTAAAGTTCAGCTCATCTCTTTTATGGCTACTTATGTTGTGGTTTATGCTTTTTATTTTATGTACTCTGAAACAATTTATCAAGATGGATATTAAGTGTACTTGGTTTATGAAGCTGTTTTAATCAAACTATTTCTCCATTGCAATGAAAGTTGTTTTAAAATTTTCAAGTGCCATTATTTATATCTGTCTTGTTGTATTCTGTTCTATACACTAAATACGCTTCATGGAAGTTAATGCATTCCCTTTGTGAGTGACATTAATGGACGTGGTGTGTTACACGTGGTACCAGAGCTGAAGGTTACCAGACCAGATACGAATTTTGAAAAACTATTTTTCAAAAAGCATTTCATAAAGAAATACTTTCAAAAGTATGTTTTAAGGAAAGTATTTTCAAGAGAAAAGATTGTTTTAAAAACATAACCCCCAAAGGCCATATATCTTTCTTTTGAATTCTCCGTTTTGAATCTCTTCATTTTCTTTTTAGCATGTCTGGAATTCCCGATATACCCTAGGGGATACCGATACCAGGATGGTATAGAAGGTATCTGGAAGCTAGGGCCAATGTTGCAGGCTCAGCAAATGCTCCTCCTCCCCCTCCTCCTCCTCCTCCTCCTCCTCCGCATGTTGATACTTTTGCAAAGATATGTAAAGATTTTAGGGCAATGGGCAGGAAACCTTTTCACGGATCAGAGACGTTTGTTGAAGCTCGAAATTGGCTTAAGGAGGTGGAAGATCTATTTGGTATTTTTGAAGTAGAAGATAAAAGGAAGGTCCAATTGGCTGCTTGGTTAATGAAAGACGAAGCCACATTTTCGTGGGAGGTCATGAATGGAGAGCGTTCGGTGGAGACATGGATGGATTTCAAGCGTAGGTTCGAAATGAAGTTTCTCTCACGAGCAGAAGATAATTTATATATGGAAAGATTCTTGGCATTGAAGCAAGGGGATTTATTAGTAAAGGAGTACGTCAACAAGTTAAATCAGTTGGCAAGATTTGGCTTGGAATTGGTAAACACACCTGAGAAGAAGGCCCTGAGGTTTGTTAAAGGTTTGAATGAGCCGCTACATGGGTTCGCGATGACCCACATTCCGATGGGGGCCACCGTTGATAAACTGGTTGACATGGCGCTTATGCATGAGGAAGAGAAAGATGCGAATTCTAATAAGGCACCAGAGAAGAAAGGAGACCAGAAGAAGCCACAACAGCAAAACATGAAAGGCGGGAAGAACAATAATGGCAAAGGAAAGAAGAAGTGCTTTAATTGTGGTACACCAGGCCATCTGAGCAAAGACTTTAGGAAAAAGAAGAAGACTGGCTGTTTCCACTGTGGAGGCAGGTCATCTAGTTAAGGACTGCACAAGGAAACAGGGGCAAGGGCAAAGAACTTCTGGAGGGCAGCTACAGGCTCTCATGGCACCAGGCAGGCGAGAGGGCTGATTCAGGCTCTCATGGCACCAGGACAGGAGAGAGGTAGAAACATTTCCGTTGAAAGTTTATTTTTTTCTGTTTGATCATCACGTTCATACTTTGTTTGACTCTAGCGCTTCACTCTCATTTGTATTTGCTTCGTTATTTGAAACACTGCACCTAAATACTAGTCTAGTTACGGATCCCATAGTAGTCTCAAATCCTATTGGTGGTTCAGCTCATCTTTCTATGATTTGTCAGGATTTGAGAGTGTCTATCTTGGGCGTTGGATTTGAATGCGACACCTTTGTTCTTGGCTTCATGGGCTACGGCATGATTCTAGGTATGGATTGGCTAACTAGATATGGTGCCATCCTAGATTGTGAAAGAAGGGTAGTTAGATTGTTGATTCGTTGTGGAAAGACCCTTGATATTTCTTGTGACCCTAGAGGTTCGGTAATGCTTAGCTACCTAGAATCCCTAGACGCATCCAATGATGATTTGAAATATGTTCGTGTGGTCCGTGAATATAGTGACGTCTTCGATGAAGTTCGAGGTTTACCCCTGAGGCGCGAGATAGACTTTCGAATATATCTAGTAGATAATGCAAAGCCAGTTGCATTACCAGTGTGCCACATGGCTCCGAGAGAGAAGAGAACTCATTAAGCAAGTGAAAGAATTGCTTGAGAAGGGGTTCACAAGAAGAAGTATTTCGGAGTGGGGTGCTCCAGTCGTTTTTGCTACAAAAGCTGACGGTTCACTTAGATTGTGCGTGGGCTAAAGAGAGCTGAATAAGCTAACAAAGAAGAAAAGGCACCCATTGCTAAGGATAAATGATTTATTCGATCAGTTAGTGGGTGCTTCAGTTTTCTCGCAACTGGATTTAGCTACAGGGTTTCATCAGCTAAGGGTGGCTGAAGATAGCATCGATAAGACTGCCTTTAGAACTCCTGACGGTTTCTTTGAGTGGCTCATCATGCCTTTTGGTTTGACGAATGCACCCGCGTACTTTGTTGACTTAATGAGTAGGGTGTTTAGGGAGTTTCTAAACAAGTTTGTGGTAGTCTTTATAGACGATATTCTGGTTTTCTATAAAAATGAAGAAGAGCATGCCCTACATCTTAGGGAAGTCTTAGAGACCCTACGAGTGCATCAGCTAAAAGATAAGTTCTCCAAGTGCCATTTTTGGAGAAAAGAAGTGAGGTTCTTCGGACACATAGTCTATAATGAGGGGATAGCTGTGGATCCCGCCAAGGTAGTGGCAATCCAAGATTGGAAAACTCCTAAGAACGCAACAGAAGTAAGAAGCTTTTTAGGGTTGGCTAGCTATTATAGGAAGTTTATTAAGGGCTTCGCGAAGATATCAGCCCCTCTCACTCGATTAACGAAGAAGAATTTGACTTTTACTTGGGACGTTGACTGTGACGATGCTTTCCAAAGTCTGAAGAGGGCTTTGACGACAGCTCCAGTTTTAGTTTTGCCAGACGGGAGTAAGACACTCACTGTATATACCGATACTTGCGGGACAGGGCTTGGCGCAGTTTTAATGTAAGAGGGAAGGATGATATGCTATGGTGGAAGACAGTTGAAGGCCCACAAGAAAAATTACCCTACCTACGACTTAGAGTTGGCGGCCATAGTTTTTGCGCTTAATTCATGGCGTCATTATTTGCTTGGTGAGAGGTTTGAGTTGTTGCTAAAGTACTTATTCTCTCAGAAGGACCTTAACTTGAGGCAATAGTGATGGATGGAGTTTATTGCATCCTATGATTTTGAGATCGCATATACCCCTGGCAAGGGTAACGTTGTAGCCGAAGCCTTAAGTAGAAAGAAGTTAACTTTAAGTCCTTTGTTCATAGAGCGGTAGAGTTTGGAGTATATATCTTCCTTTGACTTCAAACCCTCTGTCGATTATGTACCTGGATTATTGGCATCGTTAGAGGTGCAACCTACACTTTTGGGTCGTGTTGGAGGGGTACAGCGAAATGACCCATAGTTGGTTGAGATAGTAGGCAAGCTTATAGGAGGGGAGTCCTCCAGTCATCTTGATAGATATGCTATAGATAAGAGAGGTTGGCTAGTAGAGATGGAAGGCTTTGCGTACCACAAGACGAGAGTTTGAAGAAGGCAATACTTGAAGACTCACATCGCTCTAAGATGACCATACATCCCGGTGGTGATAAGATGTACAGGGATATGAAGCGAGTTTTCTTTTAGGCCGGAATGAAGAAGGACGTGGCCGAGTTCTTTGCTAGATGCTTAGTGTGCCAACAAGTCAAGGCGGAGCAAAAGAAGCATGGAGGTTTGCTCCATCCCTTAGAGATTCTGCTTTGGAAATGGGAAAGCGTTTCCACGGATTTTGTAGATGGGTTACCAAGATCAAGGAAGGGTAATACGGGGATTTGGGTAATTGTAGACAAACTTACCAAAAGTGCCCATTTTATTCCCGTTAAAAGTAGAAGGACCGCCGCGTGGTTAGCATTTGTTTACCTTCGAGAGCTAGTTCATTTGCACAGCATACCCTCTAGCATTGTGAGCGATAGAGATCCCATTTTCACAAGCAAATTTTGGAAAAGCTTACAAGAGGCGGTTGGAACGCAATTATGCTTAAGTACATCTTATCACTCTCAGATGGATGGCCAGACCGAGAGAGTAAATCGGGTTCTAGAAGACCTTCTGAGACTATGCATCCTAGACTTTGGAGGAACATGGGAAGAACACCTTCCACTAGTGGAGTTCGCCTATAATAATAGTTTTCAGGATAGCATTGGCGTGGCACCTTTTGAGGCTCTTTATGGACGACCGTGCCGATCACCTACATATTGGTGGGAATCCACTGATAAGGTTTTTCTTGGACCTGACATGATTAGGGAGACTTCGGAGATGATAGACCTGATTCGACGGCGAATGAAGACAGCGCATGACCAATAGAAGTCATATGCTGATAGGAGATGAACCGATCTTGAATTCAATATTGGGGACATGGTTTTTGTTAAGGTGTCATCATTAAGAAACGTAGTCCATTTTGGATCAGTTGGGAAGTTGGCACCGAGGTTCGTAGGACCCTTTCTAACTACGGAGAGGATTGGACAAATGGCTTATAGAGTAAAGTTACCAGAGAAGCTCAGCGGAGTTCATGACGTGTTTCACGTTTCGCATTTGCGCAAGTGTTTACATGATATGGCGGAAGTGGTAGAGCCGAGCACGCTCGAAGAAGTGGAAGTAGAGTGAAATGCCACGATCAGACGAGCTCCTACACGCATTCTCGGATCGGAGGTCAAAAAGCTTCGCAACAAAGAGGTCAAGTTTGTCAAAGTGCAATGGGGAGATGATCAAAGAGACGCGACTTGGGAGACGGAAGACAAAATGCGTACGTTGTACCCTTTTCTTTTTGAGGGTATGTTTTAATTTATTTATTTTCTACCGCTTTGTTGACACTTGTCCTATCTTTTAGTATTACCTTTGCGATGACATCTTCGATCTTTAGTTAGGAAGAACCCTATGGTTGCAAACATGTGTTTGAGACATTTTATGTTTGGTGGATGCAAATGGATGCAAGTGGTTGCTAGTTGTTGCTCGTGGATGCATGTACACACACATTAGGCACTAGATAGGCTCAATCACCTTCATGTTGCATATAAATGCGTGTGCATATCTAAATTAATGGATGTATAATGGTTGTGTTATCATATGGATGCTGCATTTTGATGAATGGTTGTGCACACATGTAGAATAATATGTATCGATAGGATTCTTTCGCATACATAATAGACGCATGGCACTATCATGATTTGCATTAAGGAGGTCAACTGAATCAGTGGACCGCCTGATCTTCGCATTAGTTAAGGAACTTATACACAAATTTTTGCATAAGTTCATATAGCATTAGAAATTTCTTTAAGGACAATGGATGCTTGTGGATGATGGTTAAGTAGATTGATGATTGGTTGGTAGGATACATTCTTCTTAACTTAGAGATTTCGGGGATGAAATCCTTTAAGGAGGGGAGAATGTAACACCCCGTAATTTTATAACATTAAAATTCACAAATTAAAGTATACTTAATTTTAAGAAGAAGAATTAAGTGAAATGGGTTGTGCTATTATGTTCATCTCAAAATTTTGTGTCAAGATAGACATTTGGTTTGCATAGATAACTTATGAAGAAGTTATTAAGCCTTGAAGTTTGTATGCATATGAGAGAAATATATATATAGATATATATAAATAAATATTTAAAAAAAAGTTCAAAACAGCGAATCGGGAGGGGGAATAGCCGAACCGCACCATTTCTGGGTCGACTAGGGGTCGATTCAGGGTGTTTGGCTGCCAACCCGTGGCCCGATTCGCCCTAAGGGCTAATGTGGCATCTGAGTGGTCCTGATGGTTCTGGTTATCCCTAGGTTAATCCGATGACTCTTATTAATTTAAACTTCTATAAAAACACTCCTAAACCCCTAACCATAATCACATTAATTCATAACAAGAGCCACCATGCCGTCAATGGAGAACCTAAAGTAGCCGCCGTACACTTTCACCCCTAAAGCAAGTTAGAAGCTTGAATCAAAATCAAATCATATCTAAGTAATGATTAGTCTACATCAAAGGCGGGCAATTGAGTTTCAGAATACAGAACTAGAAAGACAAGTCTATTCCTTTCAATTGTGAGTATGATAGCTTTCACAAATTAATTAATTAATTTAATTATGGTAAGATATAATTGGGATTATGAGAATATGATTTTGAATCATGTGATGTAAATTATATGTATGTTTGTGGTGTTGAATCATATGTTAGTCTTATGCAATTTGGATCATATGTTAGTTCTTATGTGAATCTTATGTAAGTTGAATCATATATCTTATGCAAGTTTGTGATGATTGGATCATATATTCATGTATGAATCTTATGCAAGTTTGGGTTGTTAAAATATATGTGAGACATGTATATGCATATGCTAGTTTATGTGACATTAACCTTTATGTCTAGATCCATATGCAAGTTTACATCTTTATGTTTAGACCCATATGCAAGTTTACATCTATATGTTTAGATCTATATGCAAGTTTACATCTTTATGTTTAGATCCATATGCAAGTTCGCACCTTAATGTTTAGATCCATATGCAAGTTCGCACCTTTATGTTTGGATCTATAGCAGTACATAAGTTATGCAAGTTTATGCCCATTACCTATGCTAGTTTGAATGAAATTCATATGCAAGTTATTGGCTATGTAATCTTATGTCATGATCCTTATATCTATTTTATGTGTTATGTGATGTTTTTATTTTTATAAGTTAGACTATTTGCGAGTCAAACATATGTCATATGAAATCGTACGAATAGCGTGGGGATGATGGGATAATATTGAATATACATAAATTTTGAATTGGCATAAAATGGATAATTAATTTGAGACATTAATTGGCATAATTGGTATTTATGGACATAATTTTAAGAGAAAATTATGGACATAAATAAATTTGGAATTTATTGACAAATTTGAATAGGGATATTAATCCAATTTGGGGTTAATTAAAGATGTGTAATAATTAACCGCCTAAGACACGAGGTTAGACTCTTTTGTGGTGTAAGACTGCCCGGACCCGCCCGGCAAATCCAGCAGCCACAAATGCCAGTCTAATGTAAGAGGTCAAAGGCACGAATTAAATGCGTAACAATTGTAAAGGCACGAGGTTAGGCTCGTTTGCGGTATAAAACTGCCCGGACCCGCCCGGCAAATCCAGCAACCGCAAATGTCAGCCTAATGTGGGAGGTCTTTACAAGGTTACGGTTCTAATGAATTAAGTAACACTTAACCAGATAAACATGTGGTGGGACATGGGGGTTAAGTGGGTGCCTTGGGTGGCATGTGAAATTAAGTGAGTGCCTTGTGTGGCATGTGAAATACGATTAGATGCACTTAACCAAGATTGAAACATGTAAGAAGACATGAATAAGAATGGGGTTAAGTGGGGAAACCTTAGTGGGGACCAAGTATAGGTGGAAAGCTTGTGTCAAGCATGGGGGCCCTTTTCAAACCAGTAACCCATTAAGTATCTTTGTGAGCTCGACCCAAGTCGAGGATAGGACACGCTTACTGGATTTGATTGTAAGAGTTCAAAACGGGTTAGCGGTGGCAACGCAAGTCCAACGGGGTCATGTGCGTGCGTGGGCCCGGGCTGGTAGGTAAGACGTTGTTGCATCGTGTAGATATAAGCCATGAATCTTTGGTGATATTGGGTTGACACTTTGGGGAGTGATACACCCCATTGTGGGATCAACACGGGTATCCACGAGTTAGGGAGCCGATCGAATGGGGGTAGTGGGTACAACTAGTGGAGATAGGGGCAGACAGCACCTATGAAGACGGCTAGGGTACACGAAACTACCATTATCATTACTAAGTTATGTAGGCGGGATCAACTTTTAGGGTGACTAGTGGTGGTGTAGTATAGTAATTATCCTATAGTGATTAGGAACGAGATTAACGCCAGAATATTTCTCTTATTTGCTTTGTCATGCCCACTTATTTCATGGTCATATCTTATCTTACCAGTTTATGCCTTATCCTAGTTACTTTAATAATTATATTGTTAAAATTATTATACTCTCTAGACTTTATGTCTGACCCCCTCCCCCCCTCCCCCCCCTCAGTTCTCTGGGTAGGACTAGTACTAGTGGAGCTTAATCTCGGATCTCTTTCTTTCTCTTTTGGAAGTGCTTGGATTGCTGAAAGTAAAGTTCAGCTCATCTGTTTTATGGCTACTTGTGTTGGGGGTTTATGCTTTTTATTTTATGTACTCTGAAACAATTTTTCAAGATAGATATTAAGTGTACTTGGTTTATGAAGTTGTTGTTATCAAACTATTTCTCCGCTGCAATAAAAGTTGTTATAAATTTTTCAAGTACCATTATTTGTATCTGTCTTGTTATATTCTGTTCTATACACTAAATACGCTCCATGGAAGTTAATGCATTCCCTTTGTCAGTGACATTAATGGACGTAGGGTATTACACAGATCATTAGATATTAATCCAAATTTCTTTTCACATAGTGATCAAAATTTTAGCCTGAAACGATCAAATCATCGAAGCCCAACTAAAGTCACCCTAGATGGGAGAGTCAAAGAAACTTAGGATTCAAAGGCTAAAACAATTAGAACTCCATATTTAGGCATAAACTCAATGCCTGTTCATCCACCAAACGATTACATTACGACACTGAAGGCAATAAAATGGAAAACTTGGAAATAGCGATAGCGGATCTTAAAAAGAGCGAGTAGTTATATGGTATGTAGGGCATTACCACTAACATTTCCGAATAAAGCACCAAAGTGGAACATACCATAAGATTACAATGATCAATAGGAAGACTAAGCCTTATACTCACCAAGTGGCAGACTAAACATAACAAACCCGACCATTTCAGAAATTCAGAGAAATGAAAGTGCAAAAAGAAAAACAATACAACGAAGTCATAAATGGAAAAATAACAACATTTGATTACTACACAACAATATACAAGTTCTACACATATCGAATAGCGAGGGCCGATGCTCGTACAATCCCAGCGAGAAAGTACAACTTATGCATAACAACAAAAAGAAAAAGGGAACGCCGAGTTAAATATTCACTCCTTCTTGCCCCCCCCCCCTTACTGTCATTCCCAATTTTGATGGTCGGCTTCACAGGCTTCTCCAACTTTCCAATCGAAAGACCGACACCCTTTGAAATAACATATATGTGCTTGTCCTACTGGTGACCTCTAACTCGTTCATCGCTCTTTCCAGTTTCTTTTGAACTACCCACTTGTGAAGCCAAGACCATCTCTTGCCAACTTGTCTTTATATCCAATCGAAGGCTCTTCCTCTCTCGTAATAACCTCTTTCTCTCTTGCCTCTTTCTTCTTGATCACTTATTCTTTCTATTCCGCACTTGTCTCTCCTCCTATAGAGGACACTACTAAGTCGTCTAGACTATCTAAAGCTTTAATTTTCTTTGAATGCGGCTTGGACTAGTGAGTGAAAGCTGGGACACCAGCCAAAGCGATCGAAATAAGGGTAAAGTT
Source organism: Allium sativum (assembly GCA_030737875.1). NCBI lineage: Eukaryota > Viridiplantae > Streptophyta > Magnoliopsida > Asparagales > Amaryllidaceae > Allium > Allium sativum. Next base: position 250,005,117 of record CM060909.1, on the reverse strand, counting down.
AGTAAAAATCGCTTTAGTCCTCACAACACCAGAGGAAGGAAGAAGTGTATCATGAATCACCAAGCTTATAGCATGGGAAAATAAGCGATTAAGTTGCTAAACACCTTGCAAAAATAGCATGTCTTCAAGTTTATGGAATAAGATAATAGTATTTTTCATAAAGGTTTTCACAAAAACAAGGATATCGATTTCAAAATCATACTTGTTACCCATGGATGTCGACTCGTTACCATCATCATTGTTACGTTCATTACTTGAATGCATGGTTTCGAGGTTGGAGAACAACCAACGACTAGTCATGCTACAGTCATAGCTTCCTTAACAAGACATATAGAGAAGATCCCATATGAATGGAATATAACGACATGGAAAAAGTAGACTCCACATTGAATTGAGAAGAACCCCCCTTCAAAATCGAGTGAGATGCCACATGTACAGTTAATTCCCCGCTATATCGTGTAGCGGATTTCTACCACTACGTTATTCCTTAATAGCCTTCGAAATAGTCTTTATGCTTTAATCCTCGCTATATACCAGTATTCTTGGTATATCCCATTATTTCAGTTATATACCTGTTTTTCGGCTATACCTTCAAGAAATGAATTTAAAATGATATTATGCATTATAAAATTAGTTTTCTTAATATAATTTTTTAACATATATTTTTTTAGAATATAAAATGTTATAATATTCTACTAAATTTAATCAGTTTAGAGAAAATTTTACATTTATTACATATATTCGGTTATGCTCTTATTTAAAATTAAGAATGTACTAATTATAATTAAGTTTGATGTTAACTTTCCATTTATTATCATTTATATATTTTTATAAGAAATAAATACAAGTTTTATATGTTATTTTAGACGCAACCCTTATATCCTGTTATTTCCTCGCTTTATCCCCACAATAAGTTTTTGCACCTCCACCGCATTGGATTTACTGAGCACTTTAATGGCACAGGATGTCGCAAAATCATTCAACATAAGAAAATTATTGTTTAAGAAGGTCAGGTGTATTCGGTTCATAAGTATTTATTCAACAACAAACGTTTGAAAGTTAAAGGAAAACAATGTGCGTTGACCAGTTGAATTCAACACATCAACCAATGGAAAGTGTAGTGCTTTATCAAAGAGACTAGAGTCTAATGAGCCTCAACCTGTAATAAGACTATCTCACGTCAACATTCTACTTGTTCCATGATAAGAAATACATGTCATTTCTTTTGTTCGTTCAGGCTTACCTATTGCCGATTCGAAAAAATCGACAACGAACATGTCGCCCAAATATAATATGAAGAAAAAATTACAAAAACACTAGGCTAGAACTTGCTCATGCTTATTCGATAACCATACTTGGTCAAAATCATAGAAAATATGCAAATCGCGAAGTTCAATTTTAAACTTGGTCGTGCTTATTTATTCTAAAATTGATTTTAAGACATCTATGTTGTTTTATGTTCGAGGCAACAAGTTTAATCTCCATAAATCCTAATCAATCACATACATTTCAAAACGATTATAGTCAAACTTCAGTTCAAATCCAAGTTCATTTTTCAAGAATACATGTTAAAATCAGAATTTAGTCATTTCAAGTTCAAAGTCGTCAATTTACAATTACAAAAATCGTATTACATCCTCAATTATGTCCAATTTTCATCAGAAATTTTCGTGAAACCAATCTCAAAGCTGACATCATGCCACAATTCCAGAGATTAAACATTGAAATAAAAAAATAACTAGAACCCAATATTTACAATAACAAGATATTAAATTCAAAAGCTTAGGGTCAAATGATTCAAGGGGAAGGTTGACTGGAATGTCGACAATGTACGGTATCAATGGCCGACTCTAAGGATGAAAAATGGCGGTGGAATTGATTTGATTAGCTAGGGCTTGATTTGACATGGGAAAATGAAAATGAGCCAAGTCAGGCGATCCATGTAACGACCCATTTTTTCGTAAAGTTTAAGCCAACATCTAACAACCCATGTAAACTCAAATTGCATAGAAAAACAGATAGTATGAAAAAGAATTTAGAGGATGAGGGAAGAAAGAAAGAAATATTAGAATAGAAGAATAAGAAGATCAGAATCTCACAGCGGAATAGACAAAATATAATAATCAACAATACTTTATACACAAAGTACATCCATCTTAGTCTGTGCACACAATGGAAAATAACTAATACCAGCAAATATGGTTATACGTCTCGACTACACCTCCTCTTCGGAAGCTCCAAGTGAACCCTAACCTGCTAATATTCTCGGCCTGACCTGAGCACATTTGAAGCAAAGCAAAATTCACCTGGATCAGTCTGGAATACTTTAGTGATAAATTCATATAGCAAACAACTTGGTTAACTTTAGAAAATCCTTTTTAAAGAAAGGATAAAAATAAGACCAGCCCACACATAAACACAGATACTTTTTATCTTACTATAACCCAAAACATTTTTAATATATCAAACCAGTGATATTATAATAGTGTCTATCAAATCACAAATAAATAACCATTTAATATAACGCTTGCATCTCATGCGCTACATATTCATTATATAATCAAAAACAGTGGGGCTCTTATTGGAGAATAGATTTCAACTATGACAAGGTATGGGACCACCTTTCGATCAGTGTACTCTAGAGGGGGTACACTGGGGTTCAACAAGAACATCTTGCAACCTGGCTACACATGATCTGTCACTCATTAAACTTGAGTGTATCAAATATATTGTTACCATATGACTTTTTATTGCGCGCCTGTCGTAATTCCTGGAAGATACAGAACTGAAAGAAGAACAAAAATGAAATTTCTCTAGATGGTGACAATATTCCCTTCTTGGGGGGAGACCCAACTAGCCATGTTGCTTGCCCGATTTTGGTCATTTCCTGATCGTAAGGCTTGAGGTTACATTTACCTTTCTTAGAACATCTGGCCACCATTCACTTTGAATGCCACATAGTCAAATCCTTCCAATCACTATTGATGTCCACAAATATACTCTGGTTGTTAAGCAAGAGAATTTCTCCGCCACCATACTTGGTATATTTGTAAAAATCAACATACGTGAGTTTTCAGGAAATACTCTGTTAGACATTCGTCCATACAAGTCATCCAGGAACATGACGAACTAAAGGCAGCCTCCTATCGCATCCTGTATAGGAACCACCCCAAAGATCAGTAGCTGGAAATCCTTGCAATCCGTAGATTTCAACCATGACAGAACCATATTGTATCTCTGGGAGCTAACCAGAGATTATAAGTAGTTTTTCCACTTTATGAAGATCTACGGTCTTCAATTGCTCCATCTTCATTCCCTGCAAGTTAGTTTCGTACACAACATTGATTCGAAGTGGTTTTGGGTCTAATTCCCATCCCGGTCTCTTCGAAATAACACGTCAAAAAGGTCAAATAAAATATTAAATTGATAGTTTGGTGTTTTAACTATCAATCTCAAAATAGTATGGTGAAGTATATTGGCATCTTAGATCCTTTCACTTAGAACCATTCATCAAAACCATTTCATCATTTCTTAAAACAATGATTTTTATGTTCTTATTCTCGATCACATTGTTTTTGCTACATTGGAAACCATAATCATATCTTTATAAAAATGTGCTTACTCCACTTTATTCGTTTACTTCAAAACATCATTATTCGCCAAAACTATTCCATTCCTTATACTTTGGAAAACCACATTATTCTCAATTAAAAGGTATATATAAATTTACTCTTCAAACTCGAGTCAACAGGTGTTAAATTATATATACATCGCTTACTTACATTTCAAGAGTCCTTTCAACTTATAACCGTTTACTTAACCTTATTTCTTAAGTAAGAATTTATTTTAAAATGATCATCTGAGTTTAAACTTTGTTATAACTTCTAATCCATTCCACATCCTTATATTTCTGAAAATCACTTTTTGATCCCCTCGCTTATACTAAATTTAATTTAAAGTAACACTTATTCAAAACAGCATATTAATTTCATAACCGATTGGCATGATATCACACTTAACACCATTCAATTCAGCTCTCTTTCAAACTCGATTATTTATTAATTGATTTCCATTTAAGGAATAGATTACTTAGATCATTATTAACTAAGATGATAGTTAATTTCTTTATTACTAAAGCAAAATAGTCTACTTTATTGATAATTAAAAATAGTTGATCACTTCATTATACAATATCAATGATTATCAATTCAATAATCATTTCTAACATCATTAAATAAAACGTTAATTAATAATCAATAAATATCATTAAATTGAAATAAATATTCATTAAATAGTTCCATTAGATTAAACAAAAGCCTATTGATCTAATTACCAATTCTATTTAAACAGTTGACTCGGTCAACTTAAACATCGGTTATTAACGTCTTAAAAACATGGTTTAGACCATTTGTTGTCAGTAACTTAATCAACACCGTCTATTTATTAAAAATATCACATCAACGTTGAATTTCAATTTAATATTCAACATCCAATCAATCATCAACATCCAATCAATCGCCAACATCCAATCAGGGTATAACATCATTTGGGGTAAACAATTCTGTACTAACCCAAGTTTCGACAGACTGATTTTTTATTTCAAAATTCTAGTCTATCGAAACCCGTGTTGGTTGCTCTGGTATCCTGCACAAAAGATAGAGATATGAAATATATCAGAGCATAGAAAATATCCCATAGCGGAATGGATAAAGTATAATATAATCAAAGTATAGCCTTACCGTAGTAATAATACTACCTAACTAGTATCCAAAGCTATCATATCTCTGCCACAAATCTAACATGCGAGTACATTATGAGGAGGGGGTCAGAACACAAGTTCTGTGGACTAGATTTAAACTATACACTTTTGATAATCCTACATATACCATTCAATCACATTTTTTATTTATTAGGTTACTTGGGTCACTCAAGGCTTACACACGCGTCGTACCCATTTACTTCCCAGTGGATTAACCTAATACGGTATATATGTAGCCACCCCCAATATTGAGGTACACCCCAGTACCCCACTCGCACGGTCTCCATCGTAATGCCATAGAAATATACGCAGTCCCTCATCCTATGCCGGAGTGACGTATGGATCTCTACATAACAATGTTACGTTCCGCATATATCTGTCATTGTTATGCAACGTAAGCGTATAGACTACCATCTTCGATTGAATCAGATTCCATCACAGAGTAATGCCCTTAAGTCTACGATACACCACCTAGAGAAGACATGCATGTATTTAGACTTTCCCACGTATGTGTCATTAAACGTATTTGATGCTTTAACCGCACATAACCTCTAATGTGTACCGAGTTCCATGGCAAGGCTATACAATAAACACGGAACTCGGTTGGGAGCTTTTACATATCTGTATAGGCCCGCATCTATGAGCCTCAAAATACAGATTTCCTTCAGGTCTGTTTTTTATGGTGGCTATGGCCCCACATCCGCCCTCCCTCAACTAGTAAAGACTACAAGAGCTAAGCAACTTACTTTTAACAAACAATTTAAACATCCAGTTGTGGTCTCCCCTCAACCGTCGTGCCTCGATAGTGAAAGGTGGATGGCATCTTGGGTTTAGCTCTAGTATTTTCGCATCCCACTGGTTGCCGATGACGGATACCCGATGACCTACTATCCTTGTTGGTCCTGACCCCGCCACCCTGTTGAGGAGATTGCCGAATCACCCTGGTGGTTACGTGCAGACCCAACTGCTGTGAGCATATCCCGAACACTATACCACCACAAAGGACTACCAGGGGAACCTTCCACGTCCCAGGAAGCCACGTGATCCCCCTTCCAGTCGTTCGGAGCCGACAGAACAATCAAATGAACGTGCGCTCTCCTCATGCCTTATGACACCACGATGATCTACCCTGTTGGGTTATTAACCCTCAAACGTACGGACTGGCTCAAGCGCCTCAATTTAATGTGTTATTAGACCTTATGTCTAAACATTCAATTATGCACTTGTCTTATTGGATTTCCATTTAACTTGGTTATTCCCATTCATATTGACTTCTTATTCAAGTTAACAAGTTCGTCTTGCTTATTATATTCAGTCATATAAGTTAACCCATTTAAGTTTATAAATAAGCCCACGACATGTTATTCTCTAGATTGTGTTTCAAGGTTTGTAATCCACAATCCCTTTATATTATTGTTTGATTTCATAGTTACAATAACATGTTCTGCTTAATATGTAATTAAGTATATCTTAATTCGCATGTTTTCTATTTAACATGTCACTCATTATTTATGATTAAATATAACTTATTTAATTTCATAAGTTTGTCTCATTCTTTCTTATTTAGTCATAATTTCATCTTATAATGTCTCTACCACTTATCGTTGTTTACTTATTAACTTAGTTCTATTAACAAAGGTTTACTAATAAGTTTCTCTTCCCATAAATATAACTTATGTTGTCCTCATCCGCAGATTTCAAATTCTTATTCTTACAAATAACTTAATTTACAATTAAGTACTACTTACCTCATTACATAAGTTATTCCATTTTCTTTATCGTTTATTATAACCTAAGTTATAATTTCCAATTGTCCCTAGGACAAGCCTACCTATTATATAACATTCTCATTAATGTAACTTATTTATAATAGGTTATTATCATTCCCTGTTCATTCCACTTCTTTTACTGTTCTAATTATCTTTCATTCATTTTCTTATTCATTTCCATTAATCGCAATTAGTGTCATTTATTTCTATCCATTTATATACATATATTTATATATATGTTTACATACTAGACCTCTCACATTAAGCCTATCACTTGTGGATGTTGGATTTGTTGGGCGGTTCCGGGCAAACTTTTTCCACAAATTGACTTAACCTAGTGTCTTAGCACCGTTACATGTTTATTTACACACTAGACCCCTCACATTAAATTAACAACTTGTGGACACTGGATTTGTCGGGCGGTTCTGCGCAGACTTCTACCACAAGTTGAATTTAACCTCGTATCTAAGTGCAGTTACATTTTTCTATTTACTGTAAATTTAAGCATTTTCATTCTTTTAAGTTTTATGTAATCTATACTTCACATGTCATAATTAATTTCATATTAAGTCCATTTCTAATTGTCATGTCGCATGTTTTTCCTAATATGTAATTAACTTAATTTTTAAAATGACAACATTCATGTAATTATTCCTTTCTAACAATTTAACATGTAACTATCACGATTCTTACAGTCAAGGGTTCAAGTATAATATGTCAAAGGATAACGATTAAACGTTCAATTACATAATATGTCACAAATTATCATGTAATTAAAACCTACAGGTATACAACAGTAATTGTTTCCACATTTTTAACAAGTTTACATTTTCACCTGTTAACATTTTAGCTTTTCAATCATTTTAACATATAATCATATCAGATGAACATTTCTAAGAGATTTACATTGCATGTTAACGGGGAATGTCAAACGATAATATACCATTATCAAAAACGACATAACTTAAATCCCATCACATTGATATACCGATCTAGAAAAGAATCTCTTTGGATTGGTTGCAGATGGAGAGTCATGATGTAATAACCCGGAAAATCTGAGCCAGTTTAAATTTTTTATTTTGGCAATTTTAGCGAATTTTCTATATTTATAATGAATTATTTTAAATAATATCGACGAGAAATTTATTTCGAATTGGAATAGAACGTATATATTATATACGTCGTCGTTAGAATATAAATAATTAAATATAATTATAAATGGAATTGAAAATGGCGCGGTAGTTCGATAATTCGATTTCAAAATTCAATTGAATGTACCGGGTGCAAAACAATCTGGATTTTAGTGAAACCAATCTAATTGAGAATATCTTTCCAATGAATCCGAAAAATTGAGATTTCATAACGGGAATCAAAAGATATGTCCAGTTGAAAATTCTGAATAGTCGCTATGGAATTCAGGCCCTTAAAAATAGGAATTTTGCAAACGACCTCGGATTTCGACGAAACCACTTTTGTTGGGTCCGTGATGTCAAATTATCATTAGGTTTCCAATTTCATAATTTTTCGAATCAATATGTGAGCGTGGAAAAGGAAAACGTGTTTTGACCATTTTAGTTGATTTTAATCGACTGTAAAATGGCCATTTTTCCAACGGTCTCAGAATTCGACGAAACTAGTTTTGTTAGGACCGTATCGTCAATATGAAGCTAGAAAATATTTTTCTGCAATTTATAGAGTTCGTATGTGACCTCGGAAAATTGAAATGCGCGTTCAAATTCAATATATAGAGTTATATGTTGATTTTGACGAAAACTGATCGAAACGATCAAATCAGCTTGCGATACATATCCCAATGTGTTCGGAATGGGGGTAAAACGCTATGGACGACAGGCGGTGGGCCTCGTTTTGAGGTCGAAAATAAAAGTTGCTTTTTGGTGAAAATAAAATAATTAAATAAATTAAAAATTAAAAACCTCTTTCCTCTCCCCTTAACTTCTCTCTGCCTCCCCCTTTATTCATTCGTTCAAGAAGATTAAAAAAAAAGAATAAAAAAAACCGCGATCGACAGAGCGACGCCCCCCTACCATCGCCTCCGCCGAACCCCGCCAGAGCCGACGATCCCCTCCCCAGTCCCTCGATACCCTCTCCCCTCTCGCCTCTTCTCTCTCCTCCTTCATTGATTCAAAAACCGCGCCACAGCAGGAGACAACCACCGCACCCACCCAGCACCTCACCACCACACTCCAGCGCTCCTCCGCGAACCACCAGACCCCGCGCCCTCCTCCGGTCATCTCCGCCAGAACGTCGAACAGTGAGTTTTAATTTTAATTTTTAAAATCTAAGTTCTTTATATGTTAGAAACATATTTTGTAAAACCGATTTTTTTTAATATATCATTAGCATTAATAAAATCAGTTTTATTTAGAAAATATAGATTTTTGTGCAAAGAAAATATAGATGTTTGTTCATAGAAAATATAGATTTTTATGCAAAGAAAGTCTGGATTTTTTTTTTTAGAAGTGTAAAGATACGATTTTTATTATAGAAAAGAATAGATTTTTATTCATGAATGATTAGATTTTTATCATAACAAAGAGGAGATTTTTAACATGAGAAAAGAAGTGATTTTTAATAATAAAAATATGATTTTTATATAAGGCGGGTAATAAAAATGTGATTTTATATTATAGAAGTAATAAAAATATAAATCTTTATAGTTAAAAAGGCGAAATCTTTATAGTTGAAAAGACGAAATCTTTATAGTTGAAAAGGCGAAATCTTTATAGTTGAAAAGACGAAATCTTTATAATTGAAAAGGCGAAATCTTTATAGTAAAAATTCGATTTTTATATACTGAATAACAAAGTAAAAATTCAATTTTTATATATTGAATAAAAAAGTAAAAATTCGATTTTTATATATTGAATAGCGAAGTAAAAATTCGATTTTTACATATGTAGAGAATACGGGCAACGAAGGTGATAAAAAGGAGAGAACGATGAAGATTTCTATCAATGAAGAGTCGTGGTATTGGATAGCTATTGGTGAGAACTTCTCACTCAAAATTTCTTTTTCTAGTTATATATATATATACTAGGATGCAGACGGTGTTTAGTAGCACCCGACACAATCGTCCACAGACCATGGACTTGGTTGTTTGATTGCAAAAAAAATTAGTTAGATTATTTGATTGAAATTTGATTGTTTGGTGAAATGAATGGATTTGATTGATGTGTGAATGGCGTGGGCCTTCACTAGACCGGGGATAAGGCTAGGCCTCGTCCCGTTTCTAGTATCATGCCGTTATGCCGCCGAAATTTTCTAAAATAAGTTAGAAAAATAAAAATAACATTTCATTTAAAGAATGAACTGAATAGAAATTCATATGTTGAAATAAAATGTTTTTATCGTTAAAAAATATGATTTTTAACGTGAATATGAATATACTGAATATGAATAAATAAATATTCGTTTACAAACCGGACGGTTTGTTTATGTACACCTATTTGAAGGACATTGATTGGGTCGATAAATTTTACACATCGCCCAACTGCACAAATAAAAATCTGTGTTTGATTGTTTGAAACCCCACACGGGTATTGGGATAAAATACGGTATACACTAATCCCAATAATTAGGTGTATGTCGATCGATTGATTGACAGGCTGTTATAAGCGTTAGATATCTATATTTGATGCTTATACAGTGTAGTGCACTTTGGATGATGGTTGATTATCTATCGTTGCTATTATATACATTTGTTGTATGGAATCCATATAATTAACTTTATATGGTAATTGATTGGGCCTCATCCCAATTTGAAAAATAAAGAATATTATAAAATAAAGGTTCATGTGTTTACAGTACTCATCCGTTGAGATTAGTCATGTGTTGAACGAAATATTTTAAAAATAGAAATATTTGAAATAGAATATTAGAAAATAGAAATATATGAAGTCGTGTTGATTAGATTGACGCCATTTTGACGTGAACGATATTTATATCGATTTTATTCATTTTAAAATGAATATTGAAAAGTGATTTCGAAATCGAATATTTTGAAATGAAATTTGAATTAAATCGAATAGAAAACCAATTTGAATTGAATCGAATAGAAACCCAATTTGAATTGAATCGAATAGAAAACCAAGTTGAATTGAATCGAATAGAAAACCAATTTGAATTGAATCGAATAGAAACCCAATTTGAATTGAATCGAATAGAAAACCAATTTGAATTGAATCGAATAGAAAACCAATTTGAATTGAATCGAATAGAAAACCAATTTGAATTAAATCGAATATAAAACGAATTTGATTTGAATTGAATATATAACGAATTTGAATTCGGATTGAATAGAAAACGAAATGAATTCAAATTGAATAGAAAACGAAATGAATTCGAATTGAATAGAAAACGAAATGAATTCGAATTGAATAGAAAACGAATTCGAATTGAATTGAATTGAATAGAAAATGAATTCGAATCGAATTAAAATCGATTTGAATTGAAATCAAATAGAAATGTAAGAAAAAAAGGATTTATAATAGAAAATTCAATTTTTGATTTGAATTTGAAATAAAGGTCGAAATTGTTTTTGAAACGAATTCAAAACTATTTATAAAATTCGTTTTGAATAGTAATCGACGAAATATATATTATATATATTATATATATCATATAATGGCCTGAATAGAACGCGTCGCGCAGCGGCAGTTCGTGAATTTCGACCATTTATTTCAAACGGACATTACGGGAGATCCGACCGTCGGATTCTCCTAAAACTGGAACCGTTGGGTTCGTATCGAAAAGAGCTTTCTAACAAATATTAGAAATTTGAAATCTAACGGTTGGATTTGGAGATACGTCCAAATCAAATTTGGAAAAGGTCGCTGTAAGTGCATTTCGATGGCCGTTGTTGGAAATCGACTGTACGGGCCTTGATAAAATTATTAAAAATAGTAATAATTTGTGTAAAATCATAAGAAATGATTTGGGGAAAAATTGGGATGAAAAACTCCATATTTGAAAAGATAAAAATAAATTTTTATTGAAATGAACTAGTTTAGAACTAAAATAACAACCCATTTATTTTAAATAAATGAATTGGATTTGAATGGGTTTTAAATAGAATTGATTAGTGGGTTTATCGTGAAGGGTGCTTTAAACAACACTTGTTCTTTAACCCGATAATAAATAGAATGTGATTTGGGTTTGTCGTGAACTGTGTTTTAAATGACACTAGTTCTTTAACCCTGTAAGAAGAGTTTTAATGAATCTGCAATTAGATTGAAATGTGCATTGATAATCTAAATTATCAAATTTGGAAAATGAACGAGAATGGAGTATCACCAGTTTTGCTCCAAAGCGATAGTTAAATCTTTAATTAGATTTGAACGTGAAATGGTAAATAATTTTACCAATAACACTGTGGTATTAGATATGGAGTATTACCAGTTTTGCTTCATGGGATGAATAGGTTGGGATTGGGAAATAAAATAAATAATTACTTCGGTTTGGTTTGCTAATATCGACTAGTTTGGAAAACCATAATTTGGTTTGAAATGACATCCAAAGGAAGATAAAAGGATAAGTTTTAAAGAATTTATCTTGGATAAAATTAATGGGAACCTTTCCCTAAGAATTGAAATTTAGAAACTAGTTGTAGGTTAGTTAAGAAGAATGGTTTCCTGGGTATTGATCTGATGTTGGTTTCGGCCTTCGGGGTTAATATTTGGGAAATTGTTCTCTTGCTAATTTACGGTTAGTGACTGATGAATTGGAATGAGGCGTATGTTGTGTTTGTATAACATTTGTTTTTAATATACGCGGGTTGTTCGGAAAGGCCGGGTTTATACCCATTCTGAATAACCGATTCGACGATAAGTCAAAGATGAAGATGGTGGTTGAAGACCGGAAGTCTTCACATCGTTTGGGTGATTACTGATGATCTTGATTGGGCTGTACACCCAAGATGAGGGAATCAGTTGGTGGTCGTCCAGACGTACTTGGAGATCGATGGATATGCGAGGAAAGAGCCTCCGGTTTCGTTCAGACCCAGAACGAACTTGTAAATGGATTGTGTGTCTGACATTGGATTTTATTCTGTGTTGATTGATTCCTGTTAATATATATCTGTTTGGCGGCGGAGAATTTATTCTCTTGCTTAACGCCCTTATCTGAGACGTACGAGCTTAGAGGTTATATATCGATAGATATCAATCGCATGGCATGAATTTCCTGTGTGGCATGCTGAGTTGCATGGATCAAGGCTTCTGTTGAAAAGCAAAGTCTTGTGGTTGATGATCAAAGAACGGCCTTTGTGGCGTAGCTTTGTGTATAGCGTGGATTCGCGAGCCTCACACCTCGGTATGAGCCAAAAACGGGACAAGGACCCAAGGAGTGCATGACGTTTCTTTCTAGCTATGGTGGTGTCAGTGACTTACCAGCCCTGACATTTATATCTATTTTTCCCCTATGTGGTTGTTGGAATGCGAGGCGCCTCGATTATAGCTCTGTAAGGACGGGGAAACGTGTGTTCAGGAATAACTAATCCTCAAACGTAAGAGAGGACCGGCCTTGGAGGATCCAGGGTTACCCAGAGTGTGTAGTCCTGAGGCATTTGCTAGAGTGTCTCAAAGCGGAGAGGAGCTTGCCCCTTGCCTCGACTCATGACGGAAATCCAATTTCCAATACGAGATATCTCGGTTTTATTTGTAGAGCCTAGTATGGCGACATGATAGATGGTACCCATGCCGCCTAGGATTGATATTTATGATTGAAATTGTTTTGACACTATACACTAATTATAGTATCAAATGATTTGTTTTAAACGTACCAAGCATGTTTGGCTATTATAAGGGAAAACCCTATCCTCCGGCTTGCATTGCATTGTGTGATGGGACATGGGTCTTATAATAGCTTCATTTTTCAAAAAAAGCATTGCGCTGTTTATTCTATGCACTGGTATTCTTTGGAGAAAACCCGTTCCGTGTTATACGGCGTGGTTCCTTGAATTACTTTCTTTTAAAGTAAAGTTTTAAATAACTGTTTTATTTCTCACACCAGTCACATGACTGACCTGGAGTTTATTGTTTTAACCTAAACTCTGGGTGCCCCTATTTTCCGCACGGGCAGCTAGTAGTTTTGGTTTTGCAGATTTATATTCACAGGATCCTGGTTTACAGCTGGAATGATATCCGGAAAGCTCTGTATCCGTATATCACCTTCAGTTGTGCTTTGTATTATTTTCCGCTGCTATGTAATTTATTGTAATCTCTGATATTTATCGAATGTAATTTATTCAATTATACTCTGTATATTCTTGTATCTGATGGAATTGTTGTAATAGCAATGAAATGTTCTCCCGTCTGTGTTCTGATTTGTCCTATTCTCAAACGATCAGGGGTTTCGAACGGTCTAGATCGGTTTAATGACTGATTCGGATCGAGCGAAATTCCAGGCCGTCACATTTGGTATTAGAGCGAGGTTTACAGAGCTCGAGAACAAGACACATTAGAACCATACGAAGGAATTCATCAGATATTGGATCAGGATGACTCGTTATAGATAGGATCAGTAGTATCCTAGAACGAGTGTGAAGAGTATATTTTTCAAATGAAAACAATTTTGTTTTGAAAATTTAAACCATTATATACGTATTTGAATATTTATTTATATTGAATTTGGACAATCTATAAAGATTTTGCATATACGCATCATGAACGTATATTCGAAGTTTTAATATATTAGATAGATATAGAATCACATTCTAGTCGCCCGGAGATGATGTTGATAATGACCATGGCATCATCAATATTTATGTTCGTGTTCCGAAGGTGTGATATCTATATATTTCCATTAGACTGGTGTGAGAACCAAAACTTATATAGATAGATTTATTGTTGTGATTTGGCATCAAAAACATGATTTCCTGTATATGTATCAAAATTATGAATTTGAAACGTTAATCCACTAATTGATTGATGTTTGTGTTGTTTGTTTATTTGTTTGATAATTTTGAACCATTTAGCCTAATTGAATCAAATATTGAACTGTATTGAAAATTGGTCGCATTTGCTTGCATATACATATACTTACATTGAACAGGTCATAGCAAGGAGGCTAGAGCAGAGAATAAAATTTGTTTGCCCGACAAATAGGTACATGTTTACTATAATTTACTGTTTTGTTTGGGTGATGATGATTTTATGAGCCTATTGGCTAGCCGCTTGGCTTTTTCTTTTTCTTTTTGAGATCAGAAGGCCTGTATGGCATTTTCGGGATTTTCCCGTGGCTCCCGGTGTAGGGGAGGTTATGGCGAAATTTTTCGAAAATTTAGGGTGTTAGCCAAATTTTTGAAAAATTTGAAAATTCTCAGAAACTGAAAAGTTGGAGAATGGAAGCCAGATCGAACGTAGAGTTGATTAATCAAACCACTTTCGGCTTCGTTCCTTTTCGGGGACGAAAAGTTTCAAGTGGGGGAGATTGTAATAACCCGGAAAATATGAGCCAGTTTAAAATTTTTATTTTGGGAATTTTAGCGAATTTTCTATATTTAAAATGAATTATTTTAAATAATATCGACGAGAAATTCATTTCGAATAGGAATAGAACGTATATATATTATATACGTCGTCGTTAGAATATAAATAATTATATATAATTATAAAAGGAATTGAAAATGGCGCGGTAGTTCGATAATTCGATTTCAAACTTCAATTGAATGTACCGGGTGCAAAACAATCCGGATTTTAGTGAAACCAAAAACATTAGGATCTAATTGAGAATATCTTTCCAATGAATCCAAAAATTTGAGATTTCATAATGGGAATCAAAAGATATGTCCAGTTGAAAATTCTGAATAGTCGTAATGGAATTCAGGCCCTTAAAAATGGGAATTTTGCAAACGACCTCGGATTTCGACGAAACCACTTTTGTTGGGTCTGTGATGTCAAATTATCGTTAGGTTTCCAATTTCATAATTTTTCGAATCAATATGTGAGCGTGGCAAAGGAAAACGTGTTTTGACCATTTCAATTGATTTTAATCGACTGTGAAATGGCCATTTTTCCAACGGTCTCAGAATTCGACGAAACTGGTTTTGTTAGGACCATATCGTCAATATGAAGCTAGAAAATATTTTTTGCAATTTATAGAGTTCGTATGTGACCCCGGAAAATTGAAATGCGCGTTCAAATTCAATATATATAGTTATATGTTGATTTTGACGAAAACTGATCGAAACAATCAAATCAGCTTGCGATACATATCCCACTGTGTTCGGAATGGGGGTAAAACGCTATGGACGACAGGCGGTGGGCCTCGTTTTGAGGTCGAAAATAAAAGTTGCTTTTTGGTGAAAATAAAATAATTAAATAAATTAAAAATTAAAAACCTCTTTCCTCTCCCCTTAACTTCTCTCTGCCCCCCCCCCCCCCTTTATTCATTCGTTCAAGAAGATTAAAAAAAAAACCGCGATCGACAGAGCGACGCCCCCCTGCCATCGCCTCCGCCGAACCCCGCCAGAGCCGACGATCACCTCCCCCAGTCCCTCGATACCCTCGCCCCTCTCGCCTCTTCTCTCTCCTCCATTGATTCAAAAACCGCGCCACATCAGGAGACAGCCACCGCACCCACCCAGCACCTCACCACCACACTCCGGCACTCCTCCGCGAACCACCAGACCTCGCGCCCTCCTCCGGTCATCTCCGCCAGAACGTCGAACAGTAAGTTTTAATTTTAATTTTTAAAATCTGAGTTCTTTATATGTTAGAAACATATTTTGTAAAACCAGTTTTTTTTAATATATCATTAGCATTAATAAAATCAGTTTTATTTAGAAAATATAGATTTTTGTGCAAAGAAAATATAGATGTTTGTTCATAGAAAATATAGATTTTTATGCAAAGAAAGTCTGGAATTTTTTTTGTTAGAAGTGTAAAGATACGATTTTTATTATAGAAAAGAACAGATTTTTATTCATGAATGATTAGATTTTTATCATAACAAAGATGAGATTTTTAACATGAGAAAAGAAGTGATTTTTAATAAAAAAAATATGATTTTTATATAAGGCGGGTAATAAAAATGTGATTTTTATATTATAGAAGAAATAAAAATATAAATCTTTATAGTTAAAAAGGCGAAATCTTTATAGTTGAAAAGGCGAAATCTTTATAGTTGAAAAGGAGAAATCTTTATAGTTGAAAAGACGAAATCTTTATAATTGAAAAGGCGAAATCTTTATAGTGAAAATTCGATTTTTATATATTGAATAACAAAGTAAAAATTCGATTTTTATATATTGAATAACAAAGTAAAAATTCGATTTTTATATATTGAATAGCGAAGTAAAAATTCGATTTTTACATATGTAGAGAATACGGGCAACGAAGGTGATAAAAAGGCGAGAACGATGAAGATTTCTATCAATGAAGAGTCGTGGTATTGGATAGCTATTGGTGAGAACTTCTCACTCTAAATTTCTTTTTCTAGTTATATATATATATACTAGGATGCAGACGGTGTTTAGTAGCACCCGACACAATCGTCCACAGACCATGGACTTGGTTGTTTGATTGCAAAAAAAATAGTTAGATTATTTGATTGAAATTTGATTGTTTGGTGAAATGAATGGATTTGATTGATGTGTGAATGGCGTGGGCCTTCACTAGACCGGGGATAAGGCTAGGCCTCGTCCCGTTTCTAGTATCATGCCGTTATGCCGCCGAAATTTTCTAAAATAAGTTAGAAAAATAAAAATAACATTTCATTTAAAGAATGAACTGAATTGAAATTCATATGTTGAAATAAAATGTTTTCATCGTTAAAAATATGATTTTTAACGTGAATATGAATATAGTGAATGTGAATAAATAAATATTCATTTACAAACCGGACGATTTGTTTATGTACACCTATTTGAAGGACATTGATTGGGTCGATAAATTTTACACATCGCCCAACTGCACAAATAAAAAACTGTGTTTGATTGTTTGAAACCCCACACGGGTATTGGGATAAAATACAGTATACACTAATCCCAATAATTAGGTGTATGTCGATCGATTGATTGACAGGCTGTTATAAGCGTTAGATATCTATATTTGATGCTTATACAGTTGAGACGACCCCAAATCTCGTTCAGACGGAGACAAGGGTTATCTTTTGAATATAACACAGAAACAGTTAATAGCAGAACAGAATTAAATAAATACACCAGATAATGAACAATAGAATATACTTGATAAATGTAATCATCAGAGTTACACAGTACAGGATCTTACTTAGTACAAATACAGTTCAGCTATACATAAATGTCTACAGCGGAAAACAAACATAATATGTACAATAGGAGCTGAACAGCATAAAAAGAGATAAATGATAGAATCCATCTTCAGCTCCAGCTATCCAGAAAGAACCAGCTAAACCTGAATACAAGGCTGCCCGTGTAGAAAAAGGGGCACCCGAGTTTGAAAGTGAAACAAACTACGAGTCAGTCATAGGACTGGTATGAGAAATCTACTCAACACATATATAATTTGGCTAATCACAGGACCACGCCACTTTCGTGGAACGGGTTTACTCCATTGGATTGCCAGTGCTTTAAAACAAATCTTTCTTTTAAACATCGCTATGCTTTTTATAAAAATGAAGCGATTATAAGACTCAGTTCCCATCACATAATGCAACGCAAACCGGAGGATAGATTTTTACCTTATAATGACCAAAATATGATTGATACGAATAAAACAAAAGCATTTGATATTATGACTAGTGTTTATTTGTTTCAAAAACAATTTCAAATCATAACTATCAATCATAGACGGCATTAATGCCCCATACCACTATGTCGCCATATATAGGTATACAATCAAAACCGCACAGTCACGTATTTGGAAATTGGACTTCCGTCATGAACCAAGGCAAAAGATAGTCCTTACCGAATTCGAGACGCTCTAGCCCGCCCCTCAGAATCAGAGCTCGAGTGACCCTTGGATCGTCAGGGTCGGTCCACCGATGTGGATTAAAATTCCCGAACACTGCGTTTCCCCACCCTTTGGGGTGTAAATGAGCCAACGAATGGCTCCATCGGACCCGGATCGTCCGATCTAACCGAGGCGCCTCGCAACAGTAACAACCACATAGGTGAAAAGTATATAAATGTCAGGGCTGGTAGGTCACTGACACCACCCTAGCTAGAAAGAAACGCAGGCCCTCCCTGATGTCCTCTCCTGTTTCTGGTTCATACCGGGGTGTGAGGCTCGCGAATTCACGTTATACACAAAGCTACGCCACACAGGCGGTGCTTTGATCATCCCCACAAGACTTTGCTTTTCAACAGAAGCCCTGATCACTGCATCTTAGCATGCCACACAGGCAATTCATGCCATGCGACTGATGTCCATCGATATACAATCTCTGAGCTCGTGCGTTTCAGAGAAGGCGTTAAGCAAAAGAATAAATTCTCCACCGCCAAACATATGTATATTTAACAGAGATCAATCAACACAGTATAAAATCCAATGTCAGACACACAGTCCATTTACAAGTCCGTTCTGAGTCTGAACGAAACCGGAGGCACTAAATACCTCGCAAACCCATCGATCACCACGTACGTCTGGACGATCACCACTCATTATCAATATTTCGGGATGCCTCCCAATCAGGACCTCGGTTACCATCCAAACGAGGTGAAGATCTCCGGTCTTCGACCATCGTCTTCATCTTCGACTTTCAATCGTCGGTAAATTATTTGAAATGAGAATTAACTCGGCCTTTTCAAACAATTCACGTATATTTAGAATTTCAAATCAATTTATTTCAATGGTTAAATTATTTGACAACACCAATTTTGTTCTTTAATGTAATTTTCACACCAAACACATTCAACCATCAAAAGCCACATAAATCGAGCAAATTCAGTTTATTTCCATTCCATATCGCTTATGATATTTTATAACGATTTATCGCTATTTTTATTTATTTTAAAATAGCCTATTTATTCAAAACGGCGCTTCGGGCCATAGCGCGGCCGTGGCGCTGTTTTTCTTCAGATTTGATTTACACATATCTGAAAATCTAACCGTGGGATCTTAACAAAATTTACATCATGAGAAAGGTCTTTTCAAAACGAATCCAACGGTTCCAATTTCGGGAAAATCCGACGGTCGGATCTCCCGGTACAATCGTTTGAAGTTTCGATTTCAAAATACGAACTACAGCGTCGTTATTCGATTAAATATAATTATATTTATATAAATATATATAAATATAATCGATTCTGGCAATATTTTTCTTCAGATTTGAATTAAACATTCCAGACAATCCAACCGTTGGATTTTTACAAAGTTGGTGCCGTTGGAAAGATATTTCCAAGGCGAACCCAACGGTTGCGGTTTCGGGAAAATCCGATGGTCGGATCTCCCGGTACAATCGTTTGAAATCACGGTTTAAAAATACGAACTGCACGGCCACGTTTCGTTTTAATTTTATTAATATTTATATATTTATATAAATATAGTTCATTCAACAATTTCAATATCGTTTTCACTTCAAATATTTCACTAACGCCTTAAAATTTTGGAAAATTTCGCCATAACCTCCTTTGTACGGGAGGGGCTGGGAAAATTCCCAAATAGCCACACAGGCGTCTCATGTCGAAAAGAAAAAGAAAAAGCCAAGCGGCTAGCCAACAGGCCCATAAAATCATCACCCAAACAAAACAGTAAATGTGTACCTATTTGTTGGGCACAAAATTTTATTCCTCTTCTCTAGCCGCTTCGCTATAACCTGTTCAATAAATATGCATGTACATATATATAGTTCTTATCACTTATCATTTTCTATTCAACTTCAAATTCGATTTCTTTTGGTTTAAAAACACCATTCATTCTAATTTTGCATGTATAGGCACAAATCATATCATTAGTTAATTAATGAATATTTCAACTCATATATGTTTATTTGAACGAGTGGTTATTTTTAACACTTCACATTTCAACGATTCATGTATATAATAGAAATGAGATTCTTATTGTAAAACAATTCATTTCAAAACACTATTATTCTATATAGTTTATATAGGTGATAAAATAGGATTTTTCTTACAAAACAATTTCTTTTAAAAACGAGATTATTTTTCATATTCCATATAGTTGATAAAAGGTGATTTTTGTTATGAAACAATTTATTTCAAAATATGAATACCATTCAACACATGAATTTCTAATCAACGAATGAATATCGATTCAACACATGAAGGTTTTCTATAGTTTCTATATGTAGGTAAAAATGTGATTTTTATATTTAAAACACGAATACCATTCAACCCATGAATTTCTAATCAACGAATGAATATCGATTCAACACATGAAGGTTTTCTATAGTTTCTATATATAGGTAAAAATGTGATTTTTATATTTAAAACACGAATACCATTCAACGCATGAATTTCTATTCAACGAATGAATATCGATTCAACACATGAAGGTTTTCTATTCAATGGATAAATATAGTTTCAGCAAATGAAAATAATTCAAACACATGAATATTATCCAAAATTTCGGCAGCATAACGGCAGGGTAGTTAAAACCGGGACCGTCCCTAGTACGGCTCCTCGCTCTACCTTAAAACCTCGCGGTTTTTGACAATGGGGATCATGAAACACCCCACCTCCGTTAGGGTCACTCTCAAAGGGAATGCCCTATTTTTGGTGGAGGTTTATAAGTACAAGTCACAGATATACAAGACAGATATAAGAACACATATTTGTAAACAGCGGAAAATCAACAAACTTTTATTTCATAAAGTCAAATACGTGTCACAAAACATCACCACGATTGTCTTACATCTTTTTCCAAAAACATAACATAACTCCTTCATAATCTGTCTTGAGTACATTATTTAAAGAAGCATAAATAAAACATAGATAAACTGCAAAAGCCCCATAGTGGATTGTCCAAAGCCATAGTTCAAAATGAAAAAGGTCCAAGCAGTACATTTCTCTTCTTCAAGCTGGATGTTAATGCTGGTCAAGCTGCAGTGTTCCCTCCCTGTGGACCTGGGGGGGGGGAACGGAAGAAAAGAAGACGAAAGAAAAGTAGAGTCAGACATAAAGCCTGAGTAAGTCTAGTACTATTTTGTCTATGAATAAAGAACTGGGTGTGATAAGTATAAACAAGAAGTGGGCAAGCACTATAAACTTGGTTAAGTTGTCTAGGGTCGAATAGACCATCGTACCCCATGTTAATCTCTGAACCCATATAAACTAGTTTTCCAACTGGCACCCCATAATAAGGGTGATGTGATCCATTCTATGATGATCGGCTCCTACTCGCATAGTTACATGTGTCTTACGGCCCCCGATGTTGTAGTTACCTATGCTGGTCCCACCATGGGGTGTATCAAGTCCCATGGCAGCGGCCCGACACAACCTTAGAATGCACAGGTATGCTACTGGTGCCCAGTGCTTTATTTTTCTATGCCGGAGTGTGTGCACGCCCGCACCCCGTTAGAACCTACACTGCTACACCACCGCCGTCGATTTGACCTCTTACAATCAGCCCAGTAATCGTGCCCCACCCTGCCTAGTTTCAGGGTATCATGATACACCTTATAGGGTTACTGCTGAAAAGGGTCCCCCGTTACTAGGTTTTCTATCTCTAGCCAACATGCTAAGTTGGTTAAGTGTTTTCTAACCTAACCCCACCAGTCCGTTTAGTTTAGCATGTTCCATTTTGATTAAGTCTTTAGTTCACTTAATCCTAACAGTCCTGACTCAGCCTTAATTGTCTTATTAAGGCCCTGACCTCTCACATTAGACAGGTATTGTTGTGGCTGCCTGTTGCCGGTTGGTTCCGGGCAGTCTTACGCCACAACTCAGTCTAACCTCGGGTCCTTATTGGGCTCCATGTTTAACCTCCCACATTGGATAGGTATTGTTGTGACTACTGGACAGCCGGGCGGTTCCGGGCAGGTTTACATCACAACTCAATCCAACCTCGGGTTAAACACATCGTATTTTCTACATTTACATATTTTGTCTTTCTTCTTTATTTATATGTAAATATTTGCGGCCCATTATTAAGTTAAGGGTGTAAAGGTTACACCAATCATGGGCCCAACCCATACTTGAACTTGGGCCCTTCTATTTTATATTTTCATTCATTAGTATTTTTAACCCAACGTTATTTTCCCCCGGTTTACACGTCCGTTTATTATATATATTGGGCTTAGCTTTTTAAAGCCCAATTTAGCCATGCGAAAAGGGGAGGCTTATGGCGTGATTACATACACAAAAAGGGAAAGGTGAGCGTATGAACTTGCAATATGACGTTGGGAATACAAAATAGAAACTGGTGTACTTGCATAGTAGTGACATATACTTTGGTCATAAAGCATAGGTGACATGAATCAAAGCATGTGAACTTGTAGTTGAGATAAGAGTCTAAATTGGGTATCATTATTGACACATAGTCATAACTACAACATGAACCTATACTTTTATTTATGCATAATGTCAAACATAAGCATGGCATAAATATTTCTAACATATGCATGGCATAATGTCAAACATAAGCATGGCATAAATATTTCTAACATAAGCATGGCATAATGTCAAACATAAGCATGGCATAAATATCTCTAACATGAAATCATGATTCTTACTTTAGTCATGTAATCTTGCAAAAAAAAGGGATTTTGAATTTAATCCTAACTATGTACCACATATGTCATCATATAATTCTTGTAAACAAGATAGGCTTAATCATGGATTTCAATTATGCCAAACATCATTCATAGCCTAACCATATTCATAAGTTTGCAAATAGGTTTTCTAGTACAAAAGCATGACTTAATACATGATGCCAAATTCTCAACATAATTTCATATGGATTATAATAACCAAACTTGTTTTAATTACTTACAAATTGATTTATGCACAAAAATATACATCATGATGGCATAGTAGCAAAGCCCCAAACTTGCATGTATTTAAATCAATCAACTACATACATGTAGCTTCAACATGGATTACATAATTTGCGAATATTCCAAACGTATACTTGCATAGAACTACCGCATGTAGTTCTTTATAATGAATAACATAATTCATAAATATCCAAACGTATATAATATTTCAAATTGATAAGAACGCACAAATATGAATTACTTTATTTCCACAATTCAAGCATACAAACCAACACAATTGTTTATTCATACTAAAGTAATACTCTACTTACAATGGTGTGATGAATTCTCTAGTTTAGGGATTTAAGACGCAAATTCCTTTGTTGAATTGATTTGTTTAGGTTGCTTTAAGCTTTAGAATCTTCCTCCTAATCCTCTCTCCAATTTGGTGGCTACTCCTAGTCGTTCCTCAGCAACATGGCGGCTATGATCTTATTTTTGAATGAATAGATTAGGGTTTAGTCTAGGGTTGTTTATAGAGAGGTTAGGAACTGATTAGGACCCTTGATGTTGCTTGGATTGATCGTAGCCATTCATTCTAAGGAGAGACCAATAAAAACTTGCCACCTAGCCCTAGTGACAAAGCAGACCACAGAAAATCGACCACATAGAGAATAGGCCAGCCGGGTTAGACTGGGCTCGACCTGGGTCTGGACCAGGTCGACACCCCTGTCGACAGCCCTG
This sequence comes from Allium sativum, assembly GCA_030737875.1. Lineage (NCBI taxonomy): Eukaryota > Viridiplantae > Streptophyta > Magnoliopsida > Asparagales > Amaryllidaceae > Allium > Allium sativum. The sequence goes on along the minus strand of CM060909.1, from coordinate 249,980,970 downwards.
TCGACAGGCCTGTCGACCTGGTAGACCAGGTCGACAGCCCAGTCGACTTGGTGGGTCAGGCGGGTGTTTTTCCGCCCTGGCCCATTGGGCCCCATTTTCGAATTTAAACCTGATTTATTCTGTTTGAATTTTAAACTTAATTTAAAAACTTCCGAAGGCCATATCTTCTTCATACGGACTCCGTTTTTCGAAAACTCGGACTCTATTTCGCGTATTTTTCCGAGACGAACGCAATGGCGTATCCCGTTTCCCTTAGTTCTTTGATTTGAATTTGATTATACTTTAATTTATGAATTTCACAGTTATAGAATTTTCGGGGTGTTACATTCTCCCCCACTTAAAAGGATTTCGTCCCCGAAATCTTCAAGTTAGGAGGAATGTATATCCTAACATCCAAACATCCATCTACTCATCCATCAAACACGAGCATCCATTGTCCTTAAAAGACTTCTAATGCTTCATGATCATATGCAAAGTGTGTGTGTATACATGAACTTATCTAATGCAAAATCAGGCGGTCTACTGATTCAGTTGACCTCCTTAATGCGAATTATGTAAGTGCCATAAATCCATTATGTATGCAAATTTTCCTATTCTTGATTCTACATGAGTGTACAATCATTCAATACAAATGCAGCATCCACATGACAACACATTAAAGTTCAACCACATACGAATGCAAACATATATGCATATGCAATATGAAGTGACTGAGCCGATCTAAAACCTAGATTGTGTGTGTATATGCAACCACGAGCAGCCACTAGCAATCACTTGCACCCACTTGCAACCATCATACATAACATGTTTCAATTACATGTTTTCATCCAAAAAGTTTCTACCTAAAAGATAAGGTCGAGGAAATATACCTAAAAAGATAGATAAATGCGCAACTTAAGGAAAAGGAAAGATCAAGGATGTACCCTCGAACAGAAAAGGGTAGGCTGTACGGATTCTAGCTTCAGTTTCCCAAGTTGCGTCTCCCTTGGCGTCGCTCCACTGAACTTTGACGAGCTTGACTTCGCGGTTGCGTAGCTTCTTCACTTCCGTTCCTAAGATGCGGGTTGGAACTCTCCTTATGGTTGCTTTGCGTTCCACTTCGGCCTCTTCGAGGATATTTGGCTCTACCACTTCAGCAGTCTCATGTAGACATTTTCGAAGGTGTGAAACGTGAAAAACGTTGTGGACTCCAGCCAACTTCTCGGGTAGCTCTAATCTATAGGCCATTTTCCCAATCTTCTCGATGATAGGGAATGGCCCTACGAATCTTGGCGCTAGCTTTCCTGTGGTTCCAAAACGAACAACGTTTCTTAGCGGTGATACTTTGAGAAAAACTCTGTCTCCAACCTCAAATTCAAGGTCGGTCCTTCTCTTGTCGGCATAGGACTTTTGTCTGTCTTGGGTCGTCTTCATCCTTCTTCGTATTAAGTCTACTTTCTCTGAAGTTTCTCGGATCATATCTGGTCCAAGTATGAGCTTATCAGTAGACTCCCACCAACAAGTGGGCGATCGGCACGGTCTTCCATATAAAGCTTCGAAGGGCGCCATTCCGATGGTTGCTTGATAGCTGTTGTTGTAGGCAAATTCCACCAAAGGAAGGTGATCTTCCCATGTCCCTCCGAAGTCAAGGACGCATAGTCTTAGAAGGTCTTCCAAAACTCTGTTCACTCTCTCTGTTTGGCCGTCGGTTTGGGGATGATAGGCTGTGCTCAAGCATAACTGCGTTCCTACTGCTTCTTGCAGACTCCGCCAAAACTCGCTGGTGAAGATGGGGTCTCGGTCACTAACAATGCTAGATGGTATTCCATGGAGTCGAACGATTTCCTTGAGATAAAGTGATGCTAGGGATGAGGCAGTTCTTTTACTTTTGACAGGTAAAAAGTGGGCACTTTTAGTAAGCCTATCCACTATTACCCAAATGCTAGTGTTGCCTCTCCTAGACCTAGGCAGCCCATCGATGAAGTCCATTGAGATGCTATCCCACTTCCACTGCGGGACCTCTAGAGGATGTAGCAGTCCGCCAGGCTTTTTCTGTTCCGCCTTAACCTGTTGGCACACCATGCACTTAGAGACGAATTCTGCCACGTCCTTTTTCATGCCGTTCCAGAAAAAAGTCCTTTTTATGTCTTTGTACATTTTATCCCCGTCTGGGTGTATCGTCATCTTGGAGTGATGTGCTTCTTCGAGAACCTTCTTTATTAAATCGTTTATCTGTGGGACGCCTAGTCTTCCGTCTCGCCTTAGAAAACCCTTATCGTCGATGGAGTATCTGTTGAGGTGACTTGAAGTCTCGCCCCTAATTAGCCTATCAATTATTTCTACAAGCTGAGGGTCTTCGCGTTGTGCTGTCCCTACTGAATCCACTAAAGTTGGGCGCACTTCGAGAGATGCTAGCAAGCCCGGTACGAAATCGGAGGAAGGCCTAAAGTCGAAGCTGGCTATAAACTCTAGGCTTTGTCTTTCAACAAACAACGGGCTTAGGGTCAACTTCTTTCGGCTCAACGTGTCTGCCACTACGTTGCCTTTGCCCGGAGTATAGGAGATTTCGAAATCGTACGAGGCAAGAAACTCCATCCACCTTTGTTGCCTCAAGTTAAGATCCTTCTGCGAGAAAAGACATTTCAACGATTTATGGTCAGTGTAAAGTTCGAACTTCTCACCTAGGAGATAGTGTCGCCAAGACTTGAGTGCAAAGACGATGGCGGCTAACTCAAGATCGTGGGTTGGGTAGTTCTTTTCGTGCGCTTTCAACTGCCTCCCGCCATAAGCTACTACCCTTCCTTCTTGCATTAAGACGGCGCCTAGCCCTGTCCCACATGCATCCGTATAAACTGTGAACATCTTGCTCCCATCTGGCAGCGTCAAAACTGGGGCTGTTGTGAGAGCCCTTTTTAGTCGTTGGAAAGCAAACTCGCAATCCAAGTCCCAATTGAACACTAGATTCTTCTTGGTCAATTTCGTGAGCGGAGCTGAGATTTTCGCAAAATCCCTTATGAATTTTCGATAGAAACCTGCTAGTCCTAGACAGCTTCGGATCTCAGTTGCATTCCTCGGTGTCTTCCAATCTTGTACCGCCACTACCTTAGCAGGGTCCACCGCTAACCCTTGTTTGGATACTATGTGCCCAAGGAACCTCACCTCTTCTCTCCAAAAGTGGCATTTGGAGAATTTGGCTTTTAATTGATGGACTCGCAAAGTTTCCATGATTGCTCTTAAGTGCTGAGCATGTTCCTCTTCATTCTTTGAGAAGATAAGGATATCATCTACGAAGACCACTACGAATTTGTTGAGGAAATCTCTAAATACCCTACTCATCAGGTCCACGAAGTAAGCTGGTGCATTTGTCAAGCCGAAAGGCATGACAAGCCATTCAAAGAAACCGTCTGGGGTTCTAAACGCCGTTTTATCGATGCTATCTTCAGCCACCCTTAGCTGATGAAAACCGGTTGCTAAATCGAGTTGGGAGAAAACAGACGCTCCTACAAGCTGGTCAAATAAATCGTCGATTCTAGGGAGAGGGTGCCTATTCTTTTTCGTTAGCTTGTTGAGCTCCCTATAGTCAACACATAGACGGAGTGAACCATCCGCCTTTGTAGCGAACACCACCGGAGCGCCCCATTCTGAAATGCTCCTCCTAATGAACCCCTTCTCTAGAAGCTCTTTAATCTGTTTACTGAGCTCTTTTCTTTCTCGTGGAGCCATGTGTCTAACGGGCAACGCAACAGGCTTTGCATTATCTACAAGATATATGTGGAAGTCTATTTCTCGCTTCGGAGGCAAGCCCTTCACCTCTTCGAAGACATCCGGATATTCCCGGACCACTCTAACTGATTGCAAATTTTCAACAGAGGCATCTAGCGATTCAAGATAACTAAGCATAACCGCATACGAGGGATTACAAGAAATTTCCAAAGTATTACCGAGCTGGGTTAGGAGCCTAACAACCCTTTTCTCACAATCAAGAATAGCCCCATTACTGGATAGCCAATCCATACCCAAAATCAAACCATAACCCGAAAAGCCCAAAACAAAGGCACTACATTGAAATTCTACACTTAGAATGGAAATTTTCAATCCCAAACAGATCATAGACAAATGAGCTGGGCCCCCAATTGGGTTTGAAACAATTAAGGGGTCCTCTACCATACTAGTTTTTAGGTGCAGAGATTCTACTAAAGCAGACGAGATAAAGGAGTGTGATGCGCCAGAATCAAATAAAGTGCGAACGGGGTGATCATAAAGATAAACTACACTTTCTACAGAAGTATTTATACCTCGCTGTTGCAATGGTGGCGCTTCTAGCACATGAACCTGTGCCCCTGGGGTGGTTCCAACCCTCTGCCCCTGTCCTCGTTTCTTTGGGCAGTCCTTAGCCCTGTGGCCCGTCTCACCGCAAGAAAAGCACCCACCATTCTCCTTGGCCTTCTTTTTCCGGCAGTCCTTTACTAAGTGCCCCACTTTGCCACAGAAATTACACTTCCTCTTCTCTTTGTTGCCTTTCCCGCCTTTCTTAAAATCTGTCTTCTTAGGCTGCAAACCCTCTTTCTTCCCTTGAGAGCTTTCTGCCTTTGCCTCCTTCTTACCCTTATCCTCTTCATTCAGCAATGCCATTTGCACCAATCTTTCATACGTGGCCCCCATGGGTATATGGGTCATGGCCAAACTGTGTAATGGCTCATTTAACCCTTTGACGAAACGAAGAGCCTTCTTGTGCGGGGTGTTGACTAGGTCAAGCCCAAACCTAGCCAGCTCATCGAACTGATTCACATACTCTCTGACAGTCTTGTCTCCTTGCTTAAGAAATAAGAATTTCTCCAACTGCAAACTTCTTTCCGCATCTGAGAGAAACTTAGTCTCAAACCTTGCCCTAAAGTCCTCCCATGTCTCCACAGGTCTTTCAGCATTAGTGACTTCCCACCAGTAGGAAGCCTCGCCCTTCAATAGCCACACCGCCAATTGTACTTTCTGTCTATCTTCTACCTCAAAGATGATGAACAGGTCTTCAGTTTCTTTCAGCCAATTCCTAGCTGCTACGAAGGACTCAGTTCCATGGAAATCCCTTCCTCCCATAGCTTTAAAATCTTTACATATCTTAGCAAAAGCGTTTCCCCGGGGAGGAGGTGGAGGAAAAGGTGCTGCTGCAGCTGGATGATTTCCTTCAGCTGGGGGAGGAGGAACGGTAGGACCTGGCTGAGTGGCCCTAGCTTCTAAGAACCGTCTAAACCAACCAGGTATTGGCACCCCTTCCGGCAAGTTAAGTTCTTGGGACATGCTGAAACAAAAAGGATAGATTCAAAACGAAGGATAAGAGATAGTACCTATGGCTTTGGGGAGTGGACTTTGCTTTTTAAAATAAAATAATATTTCTTTCTTTTAAAAATGCTTCTTTAAATTTCCTTTTTGAAAATAAATTTTCAAAACTTTTTATCTTATCTGGTAAACCTATGCTCTGATACCAAGTGAAACACCCCACCTCCGTTAGGGTCACTCTCAAAGGGAATGCCCTAATTTTGGTGGAGGTTTATAAGTACAAGTCACAGATATACAAGACAGATATAAGAACACATATTTGTAAACAGCGGAAAATCAACAAACTTTTATTTCATAAAGTCAAATACGTGTCACAAAACATCACCACGATTGTCTTACATCTTTTTCCAAAAACATAACATAACTCCTTCATAATCTGTCTTGAGTACATTATTTAAAGAAGCATAAATAAAACATAGATAAACTGCAAAAGCCCCATAGTGGATTGTCCAAAGCCATAGTTCAAAATGAAAAAGGTCCAAGCAGTACATTTCTCTTCTTCAAGCTGGATGTTAATGCTGATCAAGCTGCAGTGTTCCCTCCCTGTGGACCTGGGGGGGGGGGGGAAACGGAAGAAAAGAAGACGAAAGAAAAGTAGAGTCAGACATAAAGCCTGAGTAAGTCTAGTACTATTTTGTCTATGAATAAAGAACTGGGTGTGATAAGTATAAACAAGAAGTGGGCAAGCACTATAAACTTGGTTAAGTTGTCTAGGGTCGAATAGACCATCGTACCCCATGTTAATCTCTGAACCCATATAAACTAGTTTTCCAACTGGCACCCCATAATAAGGGTGATGTGATCCATTCTATGATGATCGGCTCCTACTCGCATAGTTACATGTGTCTTACGGCCCCCGATGTTGTAGTTACCTATGCTGGTCCCACCATGGGGTGTATCAAGTCCCATGGCAGCGGCCCGACACAACCTTAGAATGCACAGGTATGCTACTGGTGCCCAGTGCTTTATTTTTCTGTGCCGGAGTGTGTGCACGCCCGCACCCCGTTAGAACCTACACTGCTACACCGCCGCCGTCGATTTGACCTCTTACAATCAGCCCAGTAATCGTGCCCCACCCTGCCTAGTTTCAGGGTATCATGATACACCTTATAGGGTTACTGCTGAAAAGGGTCCCCCGTTACTAGGTTTTCTATCTCTAGCCAACATGCTAAGTTGGTTAAGTGTTTTCTAACCTAACCCCACCAGTCCGTTTAGTTTAGCATGTTCCATTTTGATTAAGTCTTTAGTTCACTTAATCCTAACAGTCCTGACTCAGCCTTAATTGTCTTATTAAGGCCCTGACCTCTCACATTAGACAGGTATTGTTGTGGCTGCCTGTTGCCGGTTGGTTCCGGGCAATCTTACGCCACAACTCAGTCTAACCTCGGGTCCTTATTGGGCTCCATGTTTAACCTCCCACATTGGATAGGTATTGTTGTGACTACTGGACAGCCGGGCGGTTCCGGGCAGGTTTACATCACAACTCAATCCAACCTCGGGTTAAACACATCGTATTTTCTACATTTACATATTTTGTCTTTCTTCTTTATTTATATGTAAATATTTGCGGCCCATTATTAAGTTAAGGGTGTAAAGGTTACACCAATCATGGGCCCAACCCATACTTGAACTTGGGCCCTTCTATTTTATATTTTCATTCATTAGTATTTTTAACCCAACGTTATTTTCCCCCGGTTTACACGTCCGTTTATTATATATATTGGGCTTAGCCTTTTAAAGCCCAATTTAGCCATGCGAAAAGGGGAGGCTTATGGCGTGATTACATACACAAAAAGGGAAAGGTGAGCGTATGAACTTGCAATATGACGTTGGGAATACAAAATAGAAACTGGTGTACTTGCATAGTAGTGACATATACTTTGGTCATAAAGCATAGGTGACATGAATCAAAGCATGTGAACTTGTAGTTGAGATAAGAGTCTAAATTGGGTATCATTATTGACACATAGTCATAACTACAACATGAACCTATACTTTTATTTATGCATAATGTCAAACATAAGCATGGCATAAATATTTCTAACATAAGCATGGCATAATGTCAAACATAAGCATGGCATAAATATTTCTAACATAAGCATGGCATAATGTCAAACATAAGCATGGCATAAATATCTCTAACATGAAATCATGATTCTTACTTTAGTCATGTAATCTTGCAAAAAAAAGGGATTTTGAATTTAATCCTAACTATGTACCACATATGTCATCATATAATTCTTGTAAACAAGATAGGCTTAATCATGGATTTCAATTATGCCAAACATCATTCATAGCCTAACCATATTCATAAGTTTGCAAATAGGTTTTCTAGTACAAAAGCATGACTTAATACATGATGCCAAATTCTCAACATAATTTCATATGGATTATAATAACCAAACTTGTTTTAATTACTTACAAATTGATTTATGCACAAAAATATACATCATGATGGCATAGTAGCAAAGCCCCAAACTTGCATGTATTTAAATCAATCAACTACATACATGTAGCTTCAACATGGATTACATAATTTGCGAATATTCCAAACGTATACTTGCATAGAACTACCGCATGTAGTTCTTTATAATGAATAACATAATTCATAAATATCCAAACGTATATAATATTTCAAATTGATAAGAACGCACAAATATGAATTACTTTATTTCCACAATTCAAGCATACAAACCAACACAATTGTTTATTCATACCAAAGTAATACTCTACTTACAATGGTGTGATGAATTCTCTAGTTTAGGGATTTAAGACGCAAATTCCTTTGTTGAATTGATTTGTTTAGGTTGCTTTAAGCTTTAGAATCTTCCTCCTAATCCTCTCTCCAATTTGGTGGCTACTCCTAGTCGTTCCTCAGCAACATGGCGGCTATGATCTTATTTTTGAATGAATAGATTAGGGTTTAGTCTAGGGTTGTTTATATAGAGGTTAGGAACTGATTAGGACCCTTGATGTTGCTTGGATTGATCGTAGCCATTCATTCTAAGGAGAGACCAATAAAAACTTGCCACCTAGCCCTAGTGACAAAGCAGACCACAGAAAATCGACCACATAGAGAATAGGCCAGCCGAGTTAGACTGGGCTCGACCTGGGTCTGGACCAGGTCGACACCCCTGTCGACAGCCCTGTCGACCTGGTAGACCAGGTCGACAGCCCAGTCGACTTGGTGGGTCAGGCGGGTGTTTTTCCGCCCTGGCCCATTGGGCCCCATTTTCGAATTTAAACCTGATTTATTCTGTTTGAATTTTAAACTTAATTTAAAAACTTCCGAAGGCCATATCTTCTTCATACGGACTCCGTTTTTCGAAAACTCGGACTCTATTTCGCGTATTTTTCCGAGACGAACGCAATGGCGTATCCCGTTTACCTTAGTTCTTTGATTTGAATTTGATTATACTTTAATTTATGAATTTCACAGTTATAGAATTTTCGGGGTGTTACAGATCATGCATCTAGTTCGCACGCAGGCGGCATGTATATATTTATTTCATTTCCACAAACTAATCGTATGTGGTTTCAACCAAATATTTTTTAACCACAACCGGGTATTTTTCAACCACAATCAATCAATATCAACCACAAACAATCCCAAACAACCATTCGCTATCAATCAATTTTCACATCAATCACAATCAATAAATATCGTCCATGGTTTGTGGACGAGGGGCGTGTATATATATATATATATATATATATATATATATATAGCAATTCACTTTTATTTCAACACATATATATAATTTTTTACAACGCATATATAACTTATACATCGAACATACAACTTATACAACGCTTATACATGAGGTGTACAACGCTTATATAACTCATACATCGACTATATAATTTATACATCGTCGTTTTCCATATTGTTTTTAAATCAGAAATCTCACAATGGTTTGTCGCTTTGCCAAAAATAGTAGAAGGCTCAGAAAAATATGCGGTCTCTTCTAAAATGTAGAAGACGTCCACACGGTCACGATGTTTCCTGTTTCATCGAATTTCGTTAACATAGCAAAAAGATATGATTTTTCAAAGTTTGCAACGGTTTTAAACTGTTAAAATCATTTTTAAATTAAAACAGCCGATACCTTTCAAAACTGTTCGAAACTAGGTTTCGATTTTTCAATCAATCCGCTGATTGTTGCTTCGATCGGCCAACGCCACTTTGTCGGGCTAGGAGAGGCGCACGTGCGCCATGGAGGGGGTCGAGCTCGGTGGTCCCCAGGCGGCGGAATCGGGGTGCGAACGGCCGAACTTCACGAGGGTGGTTCTCCCCCTACAGGCCACGAAAAAATCCAATACTTATATGGATTTGAAGATCATGAGATGCACTACAAAAACCTTAACTATGGCATTGGATTTCATTGAGCGGATCAGAAGAAAAAGAGGAGAGAAGGAAGCGGCCAATTTCCGCCGTCGTTCGAGTCGGGGAGAGAGAAAAGAGGGGGGGTGTTTCTGACATGGCCCAATCATATTTTTATTTATTTATAAAGTTTTAAAATCCGAAAATACCCCTTGCCACCCACAAACACCAACCCAAGCCCAACGACTGTCGTCCCTAGCGTTTTACCCCCATTCCGAACACAACGGGATATGTTTCATAGGCCTATTCGACTGTTTCAGTCAGTTTCCATTCAAATCAAAATATAAAACATTCAATATTTAATTTGAACGTACATTTCAATTTGCCAAGGCCACAAACTGATTCGAAAAATTCCAGAAAAATAAATCTAGCTATGATTTGACGATACGGTCCCAACAAAACTAGTTTCGTCGGATTCTGAGACCGTTTGCAAAAAGGCCTATTTTTGGTCGATCCAATTTAACTGTAATTGACCAAAACACATTTTCTTTTGCCACGCTCACATATTAGCTACAAAAATTATGAAATTTGAATCCTAGCAATAACTTCTCATCCCGGATCCAACAAAAGTGGTTTCGTCGAATTCCGAGGTCGTATGCAAAATGGCCATTTTCACGGGCTATATAAATTCCATATCGACCCTTCCGAAAATTCATTCGGTCATAACTTTTGCTTTCCGCTATGAAAATTCGATTTTTCAGATTCGTTAGAAAGGTATTCCCTAACAGATTTAAATATTTTTGGTTTCACTAAAATCCGGATTGTTTTGCACCCGGTACAGCCCGGCAAAGTTGGAATTCAATTTTTGAAACTGTAGCGCCTTTTCAAGCCTTGTTTATAATTATAATAAATTATATTCGTTTTCAATTGTCGATTCAACTAACTTTTCGTTGCCATTAGCTAAAATATTTATTTTAAATATTTAAAATCCATTATTTTAGCCAATTTAAAAATTTTAAATTGGTTCAGATTTTCTGGGTCGTTACAATCTCCCCCACTTAAAACTTTTCGTCCCCGAAAAGGAACAAAGTCGAAAGTGGTTTGATAAATCTACAATCCCACAATACAACAACCAATTTGATTTTAACCTTCCAAAAATATACTAATCAAATCCTATATTCCTTTAAAAATCATTCAGAGTATAGAATAAATAGTGCACATCCATGGGAAGAAAATAGCAACAGAATAGAGAATTACATGGTAATGCAAAGTATGGTAAATGTACCTTGCACCGGAGTCAATCAGAGATATCTACTCGGCATCTAGGATAAGCTTTCTGAATGCTCTCCTCAGTTTCCCAAGTACAATCTCGCGGATCTCCACTCCGTTGCACTTTGACCAAGTGAACTTTCTTGTTCCTCAGCTCTTTGGTTTCTTTGCCGATAATCTTTAGCAGCGCTCTTCTCACAGCCAATTCTGGAGTAATTTCAATATCTCGCTGAGCTGCTTCTTCCATGATCAAGTCTGGATCATGAACGTGCTTTCGAAGTTGAGATATGTGAAATACATCATGAACTCCAGGCAACCAATTAGGCAGTTTGACCCTATAAGCGAGAGTTCCGATCCGTTCCAGAATAGGAAACGGACCTATGAATTTGGGCGCTAACTTTCCAGTTTTACCGAACTGGATAACTCCTCTCATCGGCGATACTTTCAAATATACATAGTCGCCAACAGCAAAGGATATATCTCTTCTTCTTCTATTGACATAGCTCTTTTGTCGGCTTTGAGCGGTGAGTAATCACTTCTTAATAAAATCGACTTTGTCGGCAGCTTCTCGAATCATATCAGGCCCTAACACAAGTCTATTTCCAGGCTCGACCCAACAAGCAGGAGATCGGCACGGTCTACCATACAATGCTTCGAATGGCGACATTGTCAGACTCGCCTGGTAGCTATTGTTATAAGAGAATTCAGCCAAATGCAGATGGTCTTCCCATGCTCCACCGAAATCTATAACACAAGCCCGCAATAGATCTTCTAAAATACGATTCACCCTTTCAGTCTGACCGTCTGTCTGAGGATGATAAGCGGTGCTCAAGTTCAACTTCGTTCCCAGCTCGGCTTGAAATGCTTCCCAGAATTTGCTAGTGAATATTGTATCTCTATCACTGACTATACTGAGCGGCACTCCATGTAGTCTAACTATTTCCCTGAAGTATATATGCGCCAGACTCTGAGCAGTTCTGTTTGATCTGACAGGTATGAAATGGGCGGTCTTCGTGAAGCGATCTACGATCACCCAAATACTGTCATTCCCTTTTCTGGTTCTGGGCAGACCATCAATGAAATCCATAGAAATATGTTCCCACTTCCAGCCTGGAACGTCTAGCGGTTGCAATAATCCTGCTAGTTTCTGTTGGTCGCTCTTGCTAGTTGGCAAGTAGGGCATCGGCTAACATATATTGAAACGTCTCTTTTCATAGCCTTCCACCAGAATGTTCGTTTGAGATCGTTGTACATTTTGGCCACACCAGGATGGATACTCATCTTGGACTTGTGACACTCATCTAACACTTCCCTTTTTAACTCTGGAATGTCAGGAACACAAATCCTTCCTTTCAATCTCAGGGTCTCGTCGCTATCGATTTGAAAACACGAGGGTTCGCCTTTCTGAATCCTTTTGATCATATCCTTAATAAAGTTATCCTCCTTCTGAAGAATAGATATTTTGTCAATCAAGGAAGTCGTGATAATAAAGCTGGCGATCATTACATTCTTTTGGCTCAGCGCATCGGCCACGACATTGGCTTTCCCTGGAGTATATATAATTTCAAAGTCATATGCTGCAAGGAACTCCAGCCAACGTTGCTGCCTCAAATTCAGGTCTTTCTGAGTGAACAGATACTTTAGCGACTGGTGATCTGTAAACAGTTCAAATCTCTCACCCAGAAGATAGTGCCTCCAGATTTTCAAAGCGAACACAATAGCCAATAACTCAAGATCATGAGTTACGTAGTTTTTCTCGTGTGGCTTCAGTTGACGGCTAGCATAAGCAATTACTTGGCCTCTTTGCATTAACACTGCGCCGAGGCCTTCTCTAGACGCATCAGTCCAGACTTTTAGATCTTGGTTGCCATCGATGATGGTTAACACTGGAGCAGTTGTTAATCTCAGCTTTAGCTCTTCGAAAGCCTCCTCACTTTCTGGAGTCCATTTGAATTTAGAATGCTTCTTTGTAAGCTTCGTTAAGTGACCAGATATCTTCGAAAAGTCTTTAACGAACTTCCGATAATAGCTAGCCAATCCGAGAAAACTGCGGACTTCAGTGGGGGTGCTGGGCTGTTTCCAGTTTTGAATAGCTGTGATTTTGCTTGGATCCACAGCAATTCCTTCCTTCGATACGACGTGGCCTAGAAATTTTACTTCATCTTGCCAGAAGATACATTTGGAAAATTTGGCTTTTAATACATTCCGCCTCAGAATTTCTAGAACCTGTTCCAGATGCTTTTCGTGTTCGGCCTTGGATTTAGAGAAGATTAGAATATCATCAATGAAAACCAGGACAAATTTATTCAATACTCCTCTGAATACCATGTTCATTAGATTGACGAAATAGGCTGGAGCGTTACATAAGCCGAACGGCATCACTAACCACTGGTAGAATAAGTCGGGGCCTCTGAACGCTGTCATTGGAACACACTCTTCGGCAATTCGAAGTTGATGGAAACCTGTAGCTAGGTCCATTCGTGAAAATACTCGTGCGCCATTTAATCGATCTAACAAATCATCAATCCGCGGCAATGGATATTTGTTCTTTATCGTCTGTTTGTTCAGATCACGATAATCCACACATAACCGTAGAGTACCGTCAGATTTTGGGACAAATACCACTACTGCACCCCAATCAGAGAAACTAGGCCTGATCAGACCCTTCCATACTAGCTGTCGTGTTTGATTGTCTAATTCCTCTTTCTTTTTCAAGGACATTCTTCGAATAGCGTGAACTACCGGCCTCGCATTCGGAATCAAAGCAATCTTAAAATCTATTTCTCTCCGCGGAGGTAAGCGAACAACTTCCTCAAACACATCCGCATAATTCTTGACGACAGGAATATATTTCACTAGGTCGGGAATATTCTCTGCAACTTCAGGGACATTTTCTGTTTGAGCTGGAGAAACATTCAAAGCTGCCCAGAAGTCTTTTCTATTAGATTTCTGACCTTCACACGGTATGGTTATATAACTCCCTGATTTAATCTTAGCTTTAACAACTCTCTCGGCGCATCTAACCTCCGCTTCATATTTGGTTAGCCAATCCAATCCCAGAATAAGATCGAATTCATTAAAATTCATGACCATAGAGATAGTAGGGAATTTATAGCAGGAAAAAGAGACAGGTACTGCACAAGCCCAACTGAGACCGATGGAACCCCCAACTGGATTTTGGACAGTCATTGGTTCTTTGAGCTTCTTCACATTTAAATTCAACTTCTTGACTACACTCTTTGCTATAAAGCTTCGTGACGCGCCAGTATCAAATAGTACTTTAACTGAAATGTTCTTGACATTGAGCGTGCCTTCTAAAACATCAGCACTTTCTTGACTAGCTGAGGGCTCGGAAGTTTCTGCTACTTCATTTACTTGAACTATTTCAGGCTTTCTGAATAGCGGGCAGGCCATCCACCACATTTTCTATCCTCTTGAAATCCCTTCTTGGGTGGGAACTTATTCTTTCTTTGTTGGTTCCAAGATTTGCAACTTATCGCTAAATGTCCTTTTCTATTGCAGCTTGAGCACGTGGCGGTCGTTATTCGTTCGTTCCCAGATTCAGCCCTTTTTCTCTTGGCACTGGGCTTCTTGTTGACCTCAGACCTCGTACTGACTTCTGGAATATCAGTTTCCGACTCTTCTTTGTCACTACAACGAACTTCTTCTTCGTCGCGCAACATCCCCTTTTTATGGAGATCTTCATACTGATAAGCCATGTATATCATTTCAGAAAAAGGAAGCTTCACATTCCTCATTACACTATTCTGATATCTCCTTTGCAGGCCATGAATAAATCTCAGATTTTTCCTCTTTGGATCTTGAATCAGATGAGGAGCAAAGTGAGCAAGTTCGTTGAATTTCTTATGATATTCTGGGATGGTCATATCACCTTGTATCAGATAAGAAAATTCATCACATAATCGCTCCATCGCTTCGGGAGGAGTAAATCTTTCTAGGAAAATCACTTTGAATCTGTCCTAGGTGATATCACCTTCTGGATTATCTTTGATGATTGTTTCCCACCAGATTAAAGCTTCTTCTTTGAGCGCCCAAGATGCTACAAGCCTTTTCTGGTCATCCCTCAGCTGGATACGCTCAAAAATTCTTTCGACAGAACTCACCCAAGCTTGAGTTTGAATAATAGATTCATTGCCCGAGAACTGTGCTCCGTTCAAATTTCGATATCTCTTTAATAGAGCCTCTAGATCGGGTTCTGTATTCCTTCTGTTTCTGGCACTCATTTTTCTAGTACTTCTGCAATTAGCAGATCAAGTGTCAGGTCACAGAAAAGATATTTTAAAATATAGAGACAAATACTTCAAATGTAAATGTGTCTATCGAGGTGTAATTTCATTCTTCTTTACTCATACTAGGATATTGTTGATCCTATACGTATAGAGTTACCCATCCTAGAACACTACTGGTTCTATTTCTGACGAGTTCGTTCAAATGTTATATTCCATAACTAAGCTTAACCAAAGCTCTGATACCACGTTGAGACGACCCCAAATCCCGTTCAGACGGAGACAAGGGTTATCTTTGGAATATAACACAGAAACAGATAATAGCATAACAGAATTAAATAAATACACCAGATAATGAACAATAGAATATACTGGATAAATGTAATCATCAGAGTTACACAGTACAGGATCTTACTTAGTACAAATACAGTTCAGCTATACATAAATGTCTACAGCGGAAAACAAACATAATATGTACAATAGGAGCTGAACAGCATAAAAAGAGATAAATGATAGAATCCATCTTCAGCTCCAGCTATCCAGAAAGAACCAGCTAAACCTGAATACAAGGCTGCCCGTGTAGAAAAAGGGGCACCCGAGTTTGAAAGTGAAACAAACTACGAGTCAGTCATGGGACTGGTATGAGAAATCTACTCAACACATATATAATTTGGCTAATCACAGGACCACGCCACTTTCGTGGAACGGGTTTACTCCATTGGATTGCCAGTGCTTTAAAACAAATCTTTCTTTTAAACATCGCTATGCTTTTTATAAAAATGAAGCCATTATAAGACTCAGTTCCCATCACACAATGCAACGCAAACCGGAGGATAGAGTTTTACCTTATAATGACCAAAATATGATTGATACGAATAAAACAAAAGCATTTGATATTATGACTAGTGTTTATTTGTTTCAAAAACAATTTCAAATCATAACTATCAATCATAGACGGCATTAATGCCCCATACCACTATGTCGCCATATATAGGTATACAATCAAAACCGCACAGTCACGTATTTGGAAATTGGACTTCCGTCATGAACCAAGGCAAAAGATAGTCCTTACCAAATTCGAGACGCTCTAGCCCGCCCCTCAGGATCAGAGCTCGAGTGACCCTTAGATCGTCAGGGTCGGTCCACCGATGTGGATTAAAATTCCTGAACGTTGCATTTCCCCACCCTTTGGGGTGTAAATGAGCCAACGAATGGCTCCATCGAACCCGGATCGTCCGATCTAACCGAGGCGCCTCGCAACAGCAACAACCACATAGGTGAAAAGTATATAAATGTCAGGGCTGGTAGGTCACTGACACCACCCTAGCTAGAAAGAAACGCAGGCCCTCCCTGATGTCCTCTCCCGTTTCTGGTTCATACCGGGGTGTGAGGCTCGCGAATTCACGTTATACACAAAGCTACGCCACACAGGCGGTGCTTTGATCATCCCCACAAGACTTTTCTTTTCAACAGAAGCCCTGATCACTGCATCTTAGCATGCCACACAGACAATTCATGCCATGCGACTGATGTCCATCGATATACAACCTCTGAGCTCGTGCGTTTCAGAGAAGGGCGTTAAGCAAAAGAATAAATTCTCCGCCGCCAAACAGATGTATATTTAACAGAGATCAATCAACACAGTATAAAATCCAATGTCAGACACATAGTCCATTTACAAGTCCGTTCTGGGTCTGAACGAAACCGGAGGCACTAAATACCTCGCAAACCCATCGATCACCACGTACGTCTGGACGATCACCACTCATTATCCATATTTCGGGATGCCTCCCAATCAGGACCTCGGTTACCATCCAAACGAGGTGAAGATCTCCGGTCTTCGACCATCGTCTTCATCTTCGACTTTCAATCGTCGGTCAATTATTTGAAATGAGAATTAACTCGGCCTTTTCAAACAATTCACGTATATTTAGAATTTCAAATCAATGTATTTCAATGGTTAAATTATTTGATAACATCAATTTTGTTCTTTAATGTAATTTTCACACCAAACACATTCAACCATCAAAAGCCACATAAATCGAGCAAATTCAGTTTATTTCCATTCCATATCGCTTATGATATTTTATAACGATTTATCGCTATTTTTATTTATTTTAAAATAGCCTATTTATTCAAAACGGCGCTTCGGGCCATAGCGCGGCCGTGGCGCTGTTTTTCTTCAGATTTGATTTACACATATCTGAAAATCTAAACGTGGGATCTTAACAAAATTTACATCATGAGAAAGGTCTTTTCAAAACGAATCCAACGGTTCCAATTTCGGGAAAATCCGACGGTCGGATCTCCCGGTACAATCATTTGAAGTTTCGATTTCAAAATACGAACTACAGCGTCGTTATTCGATTAAATATAATTATATTTATATAAATATATATAAATATAATCGATTCTGGCGCTGTTTTTCTTCAGATTTGAATTAAACATTCCAGACAATCCAACCGTTGGATTTTTACAAAGTTGGTGCCGTTGGAAAGATATTTCCAAGGCGAACCCAACGGTTGCGGTTTCGGGAAAATCCGATGGTCGGATCTCCCGGTACAATCGTTTGAAATCACGGTTTAAAAATACGAACTGCACGGCCACGTTTCATTTTAATTTTATTTATATTTATATATTTATATAAATATAGTCCATTCAACGATTTCAATATCGTTTTCACTTCAAATATTTCACTAACGCCTTAAAATTTTGGAAAATTTCGCCATAACCTCCTTTGTACGGGAGGGGCTGGGAAAATTCCCAAATAGCCACACAGGCGTCTCATGTCGAAAAGAAAAAGAAAAAGCCAAGCAGCTAGCCAACAGGCCCATAAAATCATCACCCAAACAAAACAGTAAATGTGTACCTATTTGTCGGGCACAAAATTTTATTCCTCTTCTCTAGCCCCTTCGCTATAACCTGTTCAATAAATATGCATGTACATATATATAGTTCTTATCACTTATCATTTTCTATTCAACTTCAAATTCGATTTCTTTTGGTTTAAAAACACCATTCATTCTAATTTTGCATGTATAGGCACAAATCATATCATTAGCTAATTAATGAATATTTCAACTCATATATGTTTATTTGAACGAGTGGCTATTTTTAACACTTCACATTTCAACGATTCATGTATATAATAAAAATGAGATTCTTATTGTAAAACAATTCATTTCAAAACACTATTATTCTATATAGTTTATATAGGTGATAAAATAGGATTTTTCTTACAAAACAATTTCTTTTAAAAACGAGATTATTTTTCATATTCCATATAGTTGATAAAAGGTGATTTTTGTTATGAAACAATTTATTTCAAAATATGAATACCATTCAACACATGAATTTCTAATCAACGAATGAATATCGATTCAACACATGAAGGTTTTCTATAGTTTCTATATATAGGTAAAAATGTTATTTTTACATTTAAAACACGAATACCATTCAACGCATGAATTTCTAATCAACGAATGAATATCGATTCAACGCATGAAGGTTTTCTATAGTTTCTATATATAGGTAAAAATGTGATTTTTATATTTAAAACACGAATACCATTCAACGCATGAATTTTTAATCAACGAATGAATATCGATTCAACACATGAAGGTTTTCTATTCAATGGATAAATATAGTTTCAGCAAATGAAATAATTCAAACACATGAATATTATTCAAAATTTCGACAGCATAACGGCAGGGTAGTTAAAACCGGGACCGTCCCTAGTACGGCTCCTCGCTCTACCATAAAACCTCGCGGTTTTTGACAATGGGGATCATGCATCTAGTTCGCACGCAGGCGGCATGTATATATTTATTTCATTTCCACAAACTAATCCTATGTGGTTTCAACCAAATATTTTTCAACCACAACCGGGTATTTTTCAACCACAATCAATCAATATCAACTACAAACAATCACAAACAACCATTCGCTATCAATCAATTTTCATATCAATCACAATCAATAAATATCGTCCATGGTTTGTGGACGAGGGGCGTATATATATATTATATATAGCAATTCACTTTTATTTCAACACATATATATAATTTTTTACAAAGCATATATAACTTATACATCGAACATACAACTTATACAACGCTTATACATGAGGTGTACAACGCTTATATAACTCATACATCGACTATATAATTTATACATCGTCGTTTTCCATATTGTTTTTAAATCAGAAATCTCACAATGGTTTGTCGCTTTGCCAAAAATAGTAGAAGGCTCAGAAAAATAAGCGGTCTCTTCTAAAATGTAGAAGACGTCCACACGGTCACGATGTTTCCTGTTTCATCGAATTTCGTTAACATAGCAAAAAGATATGATTTTTCAAAGTTTGCAACGGTTTTAAACTGTTAAAATCAGTTTTAAATTAAAACAGCCGATACCTTTCAAAACTGTTCGAAACTAGGTTTCGATTTTTCAATCAATCCGCTGATTGTTGCTTCGATCGGCCAACGCCACCTTGTCGGGCTAGGAGAGGCGCACGTGCGCCATGGAGGGGGTCGAGCTCGGTGGTCCCCAGGCGGCGGAATCGGGGTGCGAACGGCCGAACTTCACGAGGGTGGTTCTCCCCCTACAGGCCACGAAAAAATCCAATACTTATATGGATTTGAAGATCATGAGATGCACTACAAAAACCTTAACTGTGGCATTGGATTTCATTGAGCGGATCAGAAGAAAAAGAGGAGAGAAGGAAGCGGCCAATTTCCATCGTCGTTCGAGTCGGGGAGAGAGAAAAGCGGTGGGGGGGGGGGGGAGGGGGTGTTTCTGACATGGTCCAATCATATTATTTTTTTATTTATAAAGTTTTAAAATCCGAAAATACCCCTTGCCACCCACGAACACCAACCCAAGCCCAACGACTGTCGTCCCTAGCGTTTTACCCCCATTCCGAACACAACGGGATATGTTTCGTAGGCCCATTCGACTGTTTCAGTTAGTTTCCATTCAAATCAAAATATAAAACATTCAATATTTAATTTGAACGTACATTTCAATTTACCAGGGCCACAAACTGATTCGAAAAATTCCAGAAAAATAAATCTAGCTATGTTTTGACGATACGGTCCCAACAAAACTAGTTTCGTCGGATTCTGAGACCGTTTGCAAAAAGGCCTATTTTTGGTCGATCCAATTTAACTATAATTGACCAAAACACATTTTCTTTTGCCACGCTCACATATTAGCTTCAAAAATTATGAAATTTGAAACCTAGCAATAACTTCTCATCCCAGATCCAACAAAAGTGGTTTCGTCGAATTCCGAGATCGTATGCAAAATGGCCATTTTCACAGGCTATATAAATTCCATATCGACCCTTCCGAAAATTCATTCGGCCATAACTTTTGCTTTCCGCTATGAAAATTCGATTTTTCAGATTCGTTAGAAAGGTATTCCCTAACAGATTTAAATATTTTTGGTTTCACTAAAATCCGGATTGTTTTGCACCCGGTACAGCCCGGCAAAGTTTGAATTCAATTTTCGAAACTGCAGCGCCTTTTCAAGCCTTGTTTATAATTATAATAAATTATATTCGTTTTCAATTGTCGATTCAACTAACTTTTCATTGCCATTAGCTAAAATATTTATTTTAAATATTTAAAATCCATTATTTTAGCCAATTTAAAAATTTTAAATTGGTTCAGATTTTCTGGGTCGTTACAACAGTGTAGTGCACTTTGGATGATGGTTGATTATCTATCGTTGCTATTATATACATTTGTTGTATGGAATCCATATAATTAACTTTATATGGTAATTGATTGGGCCTCATTCCAATTTGAAAAATAAAGAATATTATAAAATAAAGGTTCATGTGTTGACAGTACTCATCCGTTGAGATTAGTCATGTGTTGAACGAAATATTTTAAAAATAGAAATATTTGAAATAGAATATTAGAAAATAGAAATATATGAAGCCGTGTTGATTAGATTGACGCTATTTTGACGTGAACGATATTTATATCGATTTTATTCATTTTAAAATGAATATTGAAAAGTGATTTCGAAATCGAATATTTTGAAATGAAATTTGAATTAAATCGAATAGAAAACCAATTTGAATTGAATCGAATAGAAACCCAATTTGAATTGAATCGAATAGAAAACAGATTTGAATTGAATCGAATAGAAAACCAATTTGAATTGAATCGAATAGAAACCCAATTTGAATTGAATCGAATAGAAAACCAATTTGAATTGAATCGAATAGAAAACCAATTTGAATTGAATCGAATAGAAAACCAATTTGAATTAAATCGAATATAAAATGAATTTGATTTGAATTGAATATATAACGAATTTGAATTCGAATTGAATAGAAAACGAAATGAATTCAAATTGAATAGAAAACGAAATGAATTCGAATCGAATAGAAAACGAAATGAATTCGAATTGAATAGAAAACGAATTCGAATTGAATTGAATTGAATAGAAAATGAATTCGAATCGAATTAAAATCGATTTGAATTGAAATCTAATAGAAATGTAAGAAAAAAAAAGATTTATAATAGAAATTTCAATTTTTGATTTGAATTTGAAATAAAGGTTGAAATTGTTTTTGAAACGAATTCAAATCTATTTATAAAATTCGTTTTGAATAGTAATCGACGAAATATATATTATATATATTATATATATAATATAATGGCCTGAATAGAACGCGCCGCGCTGCGGCAGTTCGTGAATTTCGACCATTTATTTCAAACGGACATTACGGGAGATCCGACCGTCGGATTCTACTAAAACCGGAACCATTGGGTTCGTATCGAAAAGAGCTTTCTAACGAATATTAGAAATTTGAAATCTAACGGTTGAATTTGGAGATACGTCCAGATCAAATTTGGAAAAGGTCGCTGTAAGTGCAGTTTGATGGCCGTTGTTGGAAATCGACTGTACAGGCCTTGATAAAATTATTAAAAATAGTAATAATTTGTGTAAAATCATAAGAAATGATTTGGGGAAAAATTGGGATGAAAAACTCCATATTTGAAAAGATAAAAATAAATTTTTATTGAAATGAACTAGTTTAGAACTAAAATAACAACCCATTTATTTTAAATAAATGAATTGGATTTGAATGGGTTTTAAATAGAATTGATTAGTGAGTTTATCGTGAAGGGTGTTTTAAATAACACTTGTTCTTTAACCCGATAATAAATAGAATGTGATTTGGGTTTGTCGTGAACTGTGTTTTAAATGACACTAGTTCTTAAACCCTGTAAGAAGAGTTTTAATGAATCTGCAATTAGATTGAAATGTGCATTGATAATCTAAATTATCAAATTTGGAAAATGAACGAGAATGGAGTATCACCAGTTCTGCTCCAAAGCGATAGTTAAATCTTTAATTAGATTTGAACGTGAAATGGTAATTAATTTTACCGATAACACTGTGGTATTAGATATGGAGTATTACCAGTTTTGCTTCATGGGATGAATAGGTTGGGATTGGGAAATAAAATAAATAATTACTTCGGTGTGGTTTGCTAATCTCGACTAGTTTGGAAAACCATAATTTGGTTTGAAATGACATCCAATGGAAGATAAAAGGATAAATTTTAAAGAATTTATCTTGGATAAAATTAATGGGAACCTTTCCCTAAGAATTGAAATTTAGAAACTAGCAGTAGGTTAGTTAAGAAGAATGGTTTCCTGGGTATTGATCTGATGTTGGTTTCGGCCTTCGGGGTTCATATTTGGGAAATTGTTCTCTTGCTAAATTTACGGTTAGTGACTGATGAATTGGAATGAGGCGTATGTTGTGTTTGTATAACATTTGTTTTTAATATACGCGGGTTGTTCGGAAAGGCCGGGTTTATACCCATTCTGAATAACCGATTTGACGATAAGTCGAAGATGAAGACGGTGGTTGAAGACCGGAAGTCTTCACATCGTTTGGGTGATTACTGATGATCTTGATTGGGCTGTACACCCAAGATGAGGGAATCAGTTGGTGGTCGTCCAGACATACTTGGAGATCGATGGATATGCGAGGAAAGAGCCTCCGGTTTCGTTCAGACCCAGAACGAACTTGTAAATGGATTGTGTGTCTGACATTGGATTTTATTCTGTGTTGATTGATTCCTGTTAATATATATCTGTTTGGCGGAGGAGAATTTATTCTCTTGCTTAACGCCCTTATCTGAGACGTACGAGCTTAGAGGTTATATATCGATAGATATCAATCGCATGGCATGAATTGCCTGTGTGGCATGCTGAGTTGCATGGATCAAGGCTTCTGTTGAAAAGCAAAGTCTTGTGGTTGATGATCAAAGCACGGCCTTTGTGGCGTAGCTTTGTGTATAGCGTGGATTCGCGAGCCTCACACCTCGGTATGAGTCAAAAACGGGATAAGGACCCAAGGAGTGCATGACGTTTCTTTCTAGCTATGGTGGTGTCAGTGACTTACCAGCCCTGACATTTATATCTATTTTTCACCTATGTGGTTGTTAGAATGCGAGGCGCCTCGATTATAGGTCTGTAAGGACCGGGAAACGTGTGTTCAGGAATAACTAATCCTCAAACGTAAGAGAGGACCGGCCTTGGAGGATCCAGGGTTACCCAGAGTGTGTAGTCCTGAGGCATTTGCTAGAGTGTCTCGAAGCGGAGAGGAGCTTTCCCCTTGCCTCGACTCATGACGGAAATCCAATTTCCAATACGAGATATCTCGGTTTTATTTGTAGAGCCTAGTATGGCGACATGATAGATGGTACCCATGCCGCCTAGGATTGATATTTATGATTGAAATTGTTTTGACACTATACACTAGTTATAGTATCAAATGATTTGTTTTAAACGTACCAAGCATGTTTGGATATTATAAGGGAAAACCCTATCCTCCGGCTTGCGTTGCATTGTGTGATGGGACCTGGGTCTTATAATAGCTTCATTTTTCGAAAAAGCATTGCGCTGTTTATTCTATGCACTGGTATTCTTGGTAGAAAACCCGTTCCGTGTTATACGACGTGGTTCCTTGAATTACTCTCTTTTAAAGTAAAGTTTTAAATAACTGTTTTAGTTCTCACACCAGTCACATGACTGACCTAGAGTTTATTGTTTTAACTTAAACTCTGGGTGCCCCTATTTTTCGCATGGGCAGCTAGTAGTTTTGGTTTTGCACATTTATATTCACAGGATCCTGGTTTACAGCTGGAATGATATCCGGAAAGCTCTGTATCCGTATATCACCTTCAGTTGTGCTTTGTATTATTTTCCGCTGCTATGTAATTTATTGTAATCTCTGATATTTATCGAATGTAATTTATTCAATTATACTCTGTATATTCTTGTATCTTTACAACAATGAAATGTTCTCCCGTCTGTGTTCTGATTTGTCCTGTTCTCAAACGATCAGGGGTTTTGAACGGTCTAGATCGGTTTAACGACTGATTCGGATCGAGCGAAATTCCGGGCCGTCACACATGAGTTTGTATTGTCGTTGCAGTTGAAAATGCCTTATTTTCTAAATTTGTCATTGTTGACAATAAATTTTCTTTTTAATCTTCATTTAGATACCAATATTATAATTAATAATTTTGTTCAAAAATTATATGGAAGAAGAAGAAAAGAGTGAAGAAACAACAAATGAGAATGGAGAGCTATAGGATCCTATATATAAAGCTCAAATTGACACTGACCGTCTATTTTCCCTGATGAAATCTATTCTCTCCACGTTATAAGGCCAATAGGAAGTTGCCAAATCAACAATAATTTTGAGTTGCACCAATAGAATAAAGCCAACAAGGCATGCATTGTCATTTCCTACCAATTAAATGTGCTAATTAGGCACACACTAATTTTCTACCATTATGCACATTAATTCCTTTTTCATATTTATTTATTTATTATGTGTGTTCATTCTTCATATATTTCTAAGTATATACACATATTTTCCGTCTTAATTCATTATGTCAGTTCCGGTTTGGCTCTTTTTAAATAGATTATGCGCCTATTTTCCTTTTTCTATACATTTGCATGCACATTTTGAATTGATTTGAATTATATTTATATACAAGGTCTTTATTTGTATATAAAACTTCTAATGACCATTTTATGCGTATATATATGCGTAAAACTTATATTTCAATTTCAAAATTCAAACGGTGTTGTACCGTTATCTAATTCTTGCCATATGTCTTTGATTGCAGCCTTATTTTGAACATTTCTCTTGTATATATTCACACACACACACATATATATATATATATATATATATATATATATATATATATATATATATACACACACTTCTGCACATATATACGTATATATTCTCATATACATATGTACATATATTTTTCTAGACTTCCTTATATGCACGTTTATACATATTTTCTCTTTAGAACATGTGTTAATTTTGTCATTCCCTTAAAACAAAAATATGATACTGATGGGGATCGAACTCTATACCTCTTATACACAAGCCACATGCTCTAACCAACTGGACTACTAAGGTTATTGTTAACAAGGCTTAGAACAATGATAATTATTGTTCTCTTCTTACTTCTCTTTCTCATGTTTGTTACAATATTTCAATTAAACCATTACATGAATCTTTTTCTTCTATTTCTCTCTTATTATTAATGCATAATATTTGTAAATTAATGCACGCAACATATTTACACCGCATGCAACCAATCCTTTCTTTCTTTTAAGGCATGCATCACATTTTTATTTGCACTAATTTTTCTTCTTTTTCAGTGCATGTATTTATTACATGTAATAACATATTAACTTTATTTTATTCTTCATATATATATTTATGTCTACGCATATATACATACATACATACATATGCATTATTTAATTATTAAATAATCATAGAATGCGGGGTGTTACAAATTCATACTTGAATAATATGGAAAAATAAAAAACATACAAAATGTTAGAGGAATCCGGTCAGATCCATCCAACCTATTCTTCCCTACATCACAGATCATAAAAATATTTGATAATAATATATGAAACAAATTTTTAAAACAAATCATCCAATATGACATAATATAAATGTCGTCAATCACTAAACAACAAATAACAACCAATGCATCCAATCATCCAATTATTATCGTTAACAACGAATTATATTTTTGTATGAATTAAACATATCATAGAATTACAGGAAATTGTGAGAGTTAACTCACTTCTGTTTTCGATGATCGATTACCACGTTATTCCATGTAATTTTATACTAGCTTTTAAAATTAAATGAAAAACCCAACTGCATTCAATCTCTTTCGAATATGCTTAGCAATCTAGTAATTTCCATTGTGATTTCAATGATTCCAATTTTTTCGTAATTCTAACATCGTATGAAATAGTTATCAATATTACAAGTTTTAGTAATTTAACGATTAATAAAACGAAAGCAATTATTGATTAACCTTAAAATTCCACGTCATTAAGTTACCTTAATCCTTCGTTACTTTACACGTGCTTTTCTTGGAGCAAACACTCCCAAACCCGATACCTTGTTTTAGCCTGTCACCACCATTTTCCCTTTCATATAAGTTTTGATTATCATTAAATAACTTAACTATAAAAAAACTAATTAATTTTATACCTTAATTGGGGTTAGGCTAATCAACGTCATCAACAGCCGCTAATATCTCTTCTCCCTTTTATAAAACACGCACCCTCCTGAGCTATTCCCAAGCCATGACCGCTTCTTTCTTCCCCCACTCCTCATCGTCCAATGAACGAGTACCATCATCTAGACCACTAGAACCACACCAAACCCCGTCCCCTCCGAATTCACGGCCAGCGCCCTCCCTCGACTCTCCACGCTCTATTGCGCCTATAACCTACATTCCTTACTCCGACGATGCCACAAGTAGCCTGAAACTGTGGAATATCCTTTCCTGTTCACACCAACAAAGTTGCCGACCGACTCCACCCTGCTTGAGACAACAACAATTAGCGTTTTCCTCCCCTCCGTCTTGGATATAAATGTGCTGCTAGGTAAAGCTGTTATGTATATATACTACCCAAAGAACGCTATGTTCGTCCTTCTACCGGTCTCGACGCCCTCCGACCTAACACCTGACCCATCGCCATACTCTCTAACCCGACGTACCCCTGAAACTCTGACCTCCCCCCAGTTGCTCGCTACAGCAAAGAAATGACGATCGCAACTGTAACGACCCGCATTCTATACATCGCAGGATCGTAGGATATTTATTTCTTTCACATACGAAGTCGTATGGTCATGTAACTTTGGGAGACGACTATTGGGGTCATTTCCCATGTTCATGATTTTTGCCGATTTTTAAATGACCGTTTTGCCCGTAGCCGATACAGTTTTGGCCATAGCTTTTGATTGGGAATGAGTTTTTACCATAAACCACTTCCGTTGGATCCAGATGATGGTTTACAATTCCGTAGAGTGGTCATATTAGCCAAACGGACTCACCGTTTGGGAGATATGGCTGAAACAAGTTTCAGATAGTGAAAAACTGCTTAACTGGGCCAAATGAGGTGATTACCAAATGGGCCCATAACCCATTTCGGGATTAGGGTTATGGGGAGGCTGAAATGAGTTAGGTTTGATTTCATTTCAGTTTTCTAGCCGCCATCTACCTCCTAAGAACCCTAATAGTGGCATCCAACCTCTAGAACATCTCCAAATCACTTTCTAATCAAGGATTAAGCTTAGCAACATCAAATTAAGAAGAGATAGCACCAAAGCAAGGTTAGAGCTGTTGGTAGACATCAGTATTCGTGCCAAACAGAGATTTATTTCAGATATGAGTTTTATTTGTGGCCAAGATGAGTGATTCGCATAGTTCCTCACTAATTATGGTTAATTAGTGTTGATTAGCGAATTTATACACTAATAAATTCTGGAAAAATATTTATAAATTCATAAATGATGTTTTAGACCTCTGTTAGAAACTTGGGTTAATTTGGTTAAGTTTTGATAACCCTATCATTAACTATGCTAGAAAATGCATAAGGGAAAATATGGGATTTTGGGTATGTTTGATCCATTTTACATGCTATGATTGATGTTTTACTGTTTGTGGATAATTATACATGTTGCTATGGCTGTATGGTATGCTTTGTGATTGCCTAGAAGTGTTAGATTGGTCGAAAACGCTGTCAAATGGCGTAAAACAGCCGTTGGAAAAGTTGTAGGAAAATGTGCAGGGTTTCGGATCGGATCGGGATAGGAAGCTCGGATCGGATGGTGGACTGGCAGAGAAACCGAACTGGATCGGAACTTCGCACTAAAGGAGACTTTGCGAGAAGGAAGGCCATTTGCTTAGAGTTGGAGTTGGGCAGAGGATCGGATCGGAGGGACAAAAAGGGGATCGGATCGGAGCTAAGGCGTGGGATCGGATCGACTACCGAACCGAACCGGAGCTGGCATCTTCTGAGGCGTGCCAACGAAAGAGACAACATGGAAGGTTGTATCGGATCAGAACTCGACACTATAAGGAGGACCTTGGCACTTTACCACCGGACCGGACCGAGCCACATGTGAGAAGCTGAACCGAACCGCATGGAGGAGATGAACCCAAACCGCCTGCACTTGAGGCTCACGACCCGACCTGCTGGAGAGAAGGGACTCCGATCCGAGCTGATGCCACTCACAAACTGCTTCATCCGATCCGACCTATTCTCCTGGAGTGCGCCATGAAGTCACGATCCAAAGTTGAAGAGGGAGACCGAACCGATGTACCACAAATGGGTTTGAGGGACTCGACCCGATCCGAAGAGACTCATGATCCGAACTGGAGGACCCTCCACAAACCGATCCGACCTAGAGAAGGTGGAGCACGACCCGAACCCAATGGGTATTCTCCGATCCGATCCGAAGGGGCTTGTCACGAGTCGAGATGTTGAGTTCAAGTAGGGAAGAACCGAACCGATCCGGAGATGCTGGCCAAAACACGAGATGCAGAGGAAGTCCAAATGGGAAGTTTGTACTCACGATCCAGTTTGGGACCAATGAGTTAACTTCACAATTGGAATTTTCTGCGGGACGTGTGCAAAGGGGTTTTCGGTATTCATAACTTTGGTTCACCACTGGGAGACGGATAGTGGGCTTGTAGTGATGGTTGTTCGGGATTGGATTCCGTCATGGCCCAAAGGATTAGGTGACCAAGGTAGTGGATATCGTATGCTTTACGCACTGAGAGAGATGTGAGGATGGTTGCTATGCTTGATTGTTTGCCATCACCATGACATGCACACCCCCACCTCGTATTTCTTTGCACCTATGTTAGTGGCACCTTAGAGTATTGTACGGTATGTAGTGATAACTCTTTGGTTGCAGGTTCTGGTATGATTGGATTATACCTGTTATTGTTTTGTTTTGTTGCTTATCGCTCATACCAGACTTTTGTCTGACCTAGAGTTTTATGTCTCTTCTTATTACTCTGGGTGCTCTCACGAGCAGACTAGAGATAGGTTAGTTGGTATGCACGAGTAGCTGTACCGGAGACGAGCAGGAGGCTCCCACGTATGATATATAGATATTCTCCCTGTATTGTTGAAGGTCACTGGATGGGCATTAGTAGTGTACCTCCTTCTTTTTATTTCTTTTTCTTTAGAGATGGTTTTAAAAAGATTGTAATAATGATGTTGGATCATAAGCTGTATTTTGGATTTTCGCGGCCTTGTTGGATATGATTTAGTTTTCAGCTTATGTACTGTCTCGCCTGTTTTATGTCAAGTATATTATTATTATATTTTGTTCCGTACGCTGTGAGACATTCTACAGGTTCTTTGTTACTCTTCTTTCCTTTCTTTGGCGACCGTTCTATGCTAGTCGGGCATGTGTATAGCGCACTTTTGGAGGAAATGCCGGCTGGTGCGGGCGGGCCGTCACACTTGGTATCAGAGCCTAGGTTGCGTAGTTAACCTAGGGGAAGACATCAGGGAGAGGTAATATACATATATGAGAGCGCGTATTTTTTATATTTTTGTTTTTCAAAAGCTAGCTATATATATATATATATTATTAGTATAGTTAATAGTGGAGTCGCACTACACTGGCACCACTGAAGAGATGGTTAATCGTTTTCTCCTTACAGATTGAACGATGAGCCGAAACTTGAGGAATACGGGTCCAAGGGCTAACAATAGGAATGACCCTGATATGAGGGAGATGTTCACCAACTTCATGAGAGAGATGCTTAGGGATGTGCTGAGGGCAGCTCCCAATGCTGGTAATGGTGGTGGTCAAGTAGTGCAGGCACCTAAGGCCGATTTCGCCAAGCTGAATAAGGATTATACTAGTCTTGGTAGGAAGCCGTTCCATGGAACAGAATCGGCTACAGATGTTCAAGATTGGTTGGATAGCCGTAAGCGTATCTTCGAAGACTTGGGTATCAAGGATGCGATGAAGAGAAGGCTAGCATCTCGTCAACTGCAAGGACATGCAATGAATTGGTGGAATGTTATTAAGGCAGCTACTCCAGAGGATCAAGTCACTTGGGATAATTTTATAACTCGTTTCAGTGATAAGTTTATTCCAGCTGCTCAGAAGTCAGAATTGTTTAGGAAGTTCTTGGAGCTTAAGCAGAATGGTAGGGCAGTCTCGGAGTATATTGCTGAGTTCGATACTTTATTGAAATATGGATTATCCCTTATAGATACTGCCGAGAAGAAGAACGAGAAGTTCATAACTGGTTTATATGGGTACTTGGGGGAAAGACTTATAAATCACATCGATGAGACGTTTGAGTCGATTGTAGGAAAGGCATTAAGGTCAAAGAGTCTTTACCCTAAGCCAAAGACTGAGGTTGCTATTGCATCTGCAGAGGAGCCAAAGCCGCCAACAGGCGGTGGAGGCAAGAATAATTCCCAGAATAAGAGGAAACAAGACCAAACCATGAATGGTCAGAATAAGAAAAATAAGAAATATGGTGAGTGCTTTAGCTATGGCAAGAAGGGCCACTATGCCAGAGATTGTCGGGAAAATCCTAGGGAAAGGAAGTGCTTTAATTGTGGCCAAGCGGGACATCACAAGAATGAATGTCCACAACCTCCTAGGGAGAAGCAGATCGTGAAAGTATATGCTACCAACACTGTTCCTTCTTCATCGAATGCCCCAACTGCGGCGCAGAAGGAAAAATGTGTCGTTATTCGAGGTATGCTTCCTATTTAAGATGTTTCTGTTCGAGTTTGTTTGATACTGGGACTTCCCATTCCTTCGTACCCAGTGACCTGGTGGGTAGGTTGGAATTGGAACCCGAGGTAGTCGATAGACCTTTAGTAGTGACAAACCCGATAGGTGGTTTGACTAGCCTTTGTAGGATTTGTCGTAATTTGGTCTTATCGAGTCATGGATGTATGTTTGTTGTGATTGCTTTATTTTGAGCTTTACTAGGTCTAGCTTTATTTTGGGAACTGATAGAATCCAAAGGTATAGAGTGATAGTAGATTGTGAAGAGTCTTTGACGACCACTATAATGGATGATGGACGAAAGGTGGTATTGGATCGCCTACCTTATGATGAAGATGATAACGGGAGTTAGAGAAGCAAATGTACATTGGATGTACATTAGTTTGGTCAGGACATGGCCATGCGATCGACGATAGTCTCAAGCAAGATTGGCAAGGATAGCTAGAGTTAATTATGGATGCTTGAGTGTTTGGATGTTTTGCTCATATCAACTCACATAGATTGTCTGAACTCGAGAGAGATATTTTCTTGGGTGCTTGTCTGATATTGGTTTAGGCCTTTGGGGCTTGTACCCGGGGAATGTTGAAGTCGACTAGGATGGTTTGCGTGAGAGATAAGTAGTTGTTGTGATTTTCATTGGATGATATCTTGGTTTACTCGAGGAGTAATGGGCAGCTATAGCAGGATAAGACTATTCGATGGTATGGACTGCCCCGAGTTAGACTCGATAGGGTTATGAGATGACTCGAGTGGGACTCGAGAAAGATACAAAGTAATGGATTGTTTAGGACCCTATACTGATGTTCTCTTTGGATAGTAGAACTTTGAAGAAATAGGATGTGTTCGTCGATCATGGAAGATGCAACGAAGATTAGGACGATTCAAGTTGGACTTGAACTCGTAAAAGAAAATGGGTGTTCGTTGATCTTGGAGATGCAACAAATAGGGAGACGACTCACGTTGGACTAGGGTTTGTAGGTAATGGATACTCAAGACTGGGTCTGAGTTTATGGGTAATAGATTGACTCGAGTTGGACTCGAGAAGGCTGCAAGGAATTGGATTGGCTTGAGTTGGACTCGAGAGGGCAGCAAGATGATGGATAGACTTGGATGGGACTCGAGTGTTTCAGGCGGACTAAAAACAGGGGTATTTGGGGACGCCCACTTACCTTGGATTCGTTGGACGTGATCTAGTTATCCTTGGAGGATAAACGTACGTTGGACGTATGGTAGTCCGTTTGGAGGCAGAGCTTCTGATATACACGTAAATGTGTTTATTTTATCCGCTTATTTATCTAGTTTTCTATTTAAAATAATTAATATTGTGTATTTATAGCTGTGTTTTCAGATTGTTGATAAAAAGCTTGGTTTAGAGCATTTGATGGATAAAGCATGAAGAATTTGCTTAAAAAGAGTGAAGTTGAAATTACTAAAGCTTGAAGAGTTTAATGATTGAAGAACGGTTGCAAATAGAGTTCAGTTGGGTAGATATGGCTCACACATCACGGTTTATACCGATCATTCCGTACTTAGGTACCTTTTCTCTAAAAAGGATGCTAAGGCTCGTCTCATTCGTTGGATCCTTTTACTTCAAGAATTTGACCTTACCATTAAGGATAAAAAAGGATCTGACAACGTTATTGCGGACCACTTGTCTCATCTTCCAAATGCCCCGTCTTCTTCTCTTCCGATCAACGAAAATTTCCCTGATGAACATCTGTTTTCTTTATCCACTGATCCTTGGTTCGCTGACATTATCAACTACTTAGCCACCAAGCAGACCCCTTCTTTTTGGTCTAAGCAGGATAAACACAAATTCTTTTCCCAAGTGAAACATTTTTTCTGGGATGACCCTTATCTTTTCAAATACTGTCCTGATCAAATCATCCGAAGGTGTGTTCCCGACACTGAAATTCGTAGTGTCCTCTCTTTCTGTCACGACCAAGCCTGTGGTGGTCATTTCGGTCCCAAAAAGACAGCCGAAAAGGTTCTCCAATCGGGTTTCTACTGGCCCAACCTTTTCAAAGACGCGTATGAATTTTGCAAAACTTGTGATCGATGTCAATTCTTAGGGAAAATTTCTAAACGAAATATGATGCCCCTAAACCCCATTCTAGAGATCGAAATTTTTGATGTGTGGGGTATAGACTTCATGGGACCCTTCCCTAATTCTTTTGGGAACCTTTACATTCTATTAGCTGTTGATTATGTTTCCAAATGGGTCGAAGCTGTACCATGCAAAACAAACGATAACAAGGTTGTTGTGCGCTTCTTGAAAGAAAACATCTTTTCTAGATTTGGCACACCTCGCACAATAATCAGTGATAATGGTACACACTTCTGTAATCATTCTTTTGAAGCTCTCATGAGAAAGTATTCGATAACCCACAAGTTATCCACTCCGTACCATCCTCAAACTTGTGGGCAGGTTGAAGTATCGAATAGGCAGATTAAACAAATCCTTGAGAAAACTGTGAATCGAAATCGTAAAGATTGGTCCCAAAAGTTAACCGACGCTCTTTGGGCTTACCGCACCGCTTTCAAAACAAACTTGGGTATGTCCCCTTATCGGTTGATTTTTGGTAAGCCATGTCACTTGCCAGTTAAACTAGAACATAGGGCGTTATAGGCAATAAAAACTTTGAATCTTGATTTAGAGCAAGCAGGTGAACATAGGAAGCTTCAACTTAATGAACTTGATGAAATTCGAAATGATGCCTATGAAAATGAACGAATTTACAAGGACAGAACAAAAGTTTTTCATGATAAATCAATTTTACGTAAAACTTTCATGCCAGGTCAAAAAGTTCTGTTGTATGACTCAAAACTGCATTTATTTCCGGTAAGTTAAAATCTAGATGGACAGGACCTTACACTATACGGACCGTTTTTCCGTATGGTGCGGTAGAAATTGAGAATCCAACTGATGGATCTTCCTTTAAGGTCAATGGTCAATGCCTTAAACCTTACTTGGAACCAATACCCAACCAAGAGGAAGAGCTTATGGTCCTCCATGAGCCACATTACATTCGGTAAGACGCACTAACCCTCTTTTGTACATATGTAAATATTCTCTTATTTGTTTTTCCCTTTCACTAAGATATGTCTGATTAAGACTGTGAGGACACAGTCACACTCAAGTGTGGGGGGGAATTTACATTACATCAGCAATCAAATTTTATAAAGTAGGTCATTCATTGAACAGGGATTAACTTATAATTCATAAATAACACCTTGGTTCTTGTTTGATAAGTTGAATTGTTGGGTGATGGGAATAAACATTATTTATTCATTGAATTGTAATGTGTCTTTTTAAGATGCTAGCTTGAGACTGTGCAGACGTTAGTCGTGTTCTGGAGTAAGCGTGTCAATCCTTGTTATACATGTTAGAATGTGCAAGTAAAAATGATCAAAAAAAATAAAATAATAAAATAAACAATGAGTTTGCACCTACATATGTTGGATTTTCTGAGTTCGTTTTCATGCATAATATTCTTCTCACTCAAATTTTCACACTTGTAAGTTCTAAATTCCACTTGGCCCAATTAAGGAGAAATGACTCATTGTAGCGTTCTTCTTCGATACCCCACATTATTCAAACCCAAGTTTTTAGTCAACTTACATCCTTGTTTCGACAAGTTTATCTTATATTGGTATGCTCATGAACCTTTGTTTAAAGGTCAAAAAAAACGTCACTTTTTATACCAATATTACACCACCCACTCCGTACTTGTTTTTAGGTAGGTTAACCATATACCACATCTTATTGTATATGGGTTATCTATCTTACGAAACTTTGCTTATCATTCCTTTCAGCTTTTTGTATAACATCAATCCAGACTTGTGTGTTGAATTAAGGTTATAGAAGTAGAGTAACTAGGGTACAAAACTTTCCTTTCATAAAGTGTTGGTTAAGAAGAGAAGGAATCAAATGAAATCATGTACGGCATCATTCCATTCCATCTCCATTCATCATTCATCATGCAAAAGAAAAGAAAAAAAAAGAAGAAGAAGAAGAAGAAGAAAAAAAAAGAAAAAAAAAGAAGAAAAAAAATGAAATAAAGAGAGAGTCTCTCAGAATAAAATAGTCATTAATCATTCTTGACTATGAAGCATCCATTTCCATTCCATCCACATCCATCATACCGTACTTAGAAGCAAGGATTGTAGTTGAGGAGATGAAAGGAAACAAAACGTCCATATGTGCCTTAGTATTACTTTATCTTTTATAGCTTGAAATTCAACTAATACACTTGCCCTCTTATCTATAATCTTTTTAGAACTTACAAAATTCTCCTTCATCTATGCATAACTCACATCCAATACACTTCAGTTACACTGGTGCAAAATTGTTCAGAAAAAAAAACACAAAACAAAAAAGAGAATAAATGATTGGGTGCACATTGTCGATGTGTAGAACTTTGGTTGACAACACGCTCTTAACCTTCAAGAAAATTACAGTGTTATCAAGGAATTACGATTCAGCTTGAAAAATCTTATTCATTTTTTCACCAATTATGGGATGGAAAATTTGGGACTAAACCATTATTGTTGAAGTTAGATGAAATCCTTGGAATATGAAAGACCTTAAATATATTGTTTGATTAATCTGCGTACTCAAGACGCTTTGGATTTTGTGGGTAGTATCCGCTGAAAACCCTCACGAGACAACACTCGTCCTACTAGGGACACCTAGGGGTTTAACGGCTTGTTGCATACGCTAAATGCAATTGTGTTTTCTACGAAAGTGTGACATATCTTAGTTTAGTTTATTCGAGGACGAATAAAAAGATAAGTGTGGGGGTATTTGATATACATGTAAATGTGTATATTTTATCCTCTTATTTATCTAGTTTTCTATTTAAAATAATTAATATTGTGTATTTATAGCTGTGTTTTCAGATTGTTGATAAAAAGCTTGGTTTGGAGCATTTGATGGATAAAGCATGAAGAATTTGCTTAAAAAGAGTGAAGTTGAAATTACTAAAGCTTGTAGAGTGTAATGATTGAAGAACGGTTGCAAATAGAGTTCAGTTGGGTAGATTTGGCTCACTAAAGACTCATATTGCGTTCACATTGGCTCATTTGCAGGGCATCTCACTCATGTTGCGTTCACATTAGCTCGTTTGCAAGGCATCTCACTCTACAGTTGCGTTCACACTAGCTTATGTGTTAGTTAGGCTAATTCTTTAGTCCTACATTATGGAATTTGCCAAGTAGCCTTTGTCATATCAGCTATAAATACACTTTATCTCATTCATTGTAAAACACACTTAGTTTTATTCTGTAATCTTTCTCTTGGAATAAAACTCTTCTTCCTCTGTTCTATTTAGTTTTAGTTTTATTTATGTTCATGTTATTTAATTTCTATTTTTCCTCTTCTTTAGCTATGTCTAGCTAATCCCCTTTGATTAGGGGTGATGAGGCTAATAGATATGATTCAACATGAATCACATAGCCAATAGATGAGGACTTTATATATGTAGATCTAGATCTGAATCAAGGGTTAGATCTGAACCTTCATATTCTGTGTCGTTTAAGAGCTATGCTCCTTCACAGGTTATATTCGTGTTCGATCTAACAATTATCAGATTTAGATCTAATTTTAGGTTTTTAGAAATTAATTTGTGAATCTTTCCTGATACTCTATGGTTGTTTAAGAGCTCAGCTCCTGCATTGGCTATGCTTGTCGTTGTTTACTTATTTGTTTCTAAAAATCTATTTATCGTTGATTCGTGTTTGTGACAGAAACATGAATTAGATCTATATTTAATTTGTTGGCTATTGATGAGTGTGAATCTAATCTATGCCCTTATCCCCTAATTGCTTTCTCTTATTAGATAAATCTCTCTTTTTTATTTAATTTCTGTTATTTTCTGTGTTTTCAATGAGTCAAAATTATGGAATAACTTGATTGTATTTATTAATTAAAATATTTTTGGTCCCAGAGTTCGACACCCTCTACAACAATCCTTGTTGTTTAGGAAAACCGAATGGATTTTACAGTTGTTTACAATTGTATAATTTGTTCGCAAACAGCTTCCATTAGTTATTGGTGTTGGTTGGACCTGACATACAGGTATCGACGTATTCATGGCTTTAGTAGGTGATAGATAGGGCTTGTTTGATGGATTCTATGGTGTTGTGTTTGTTCCTACCTTTCTTCTCTTGAGTACCACCTGTAGGATCCTGTTGAATGGAAATATTATAAATTTGTTGATCATGGTGATATGACTGGTGAAAGATACTTTACGTTAGACTTGAAGTATGTTGGGCATTGTGGAGCGTCCGTTGACCTTGGAGATTCAGCGGATATAGGAGCTTCAAGTTGGACTTGGACTCGAAGGTAGAGTACCTAAATCCATTGGATGAGTTTAGTTCACCTTTAGAAGGTGAACGTACGTTGGACGTGCAGTACGAATGTAGGAAGGACTCAAGTTGGACTTGAAAGGACATTTGGAATGTAGTTGGGAATTTGGCATATGGGGTTGCATTACCTAAGAAGATGACAGTATAGACGGATGCCATAGTACCGGACTGGGTACGATAGCTGATGCATTGGGTAGGAGACATGCCAGTTTAGAGGCTATGTTCCTGGAATGTAAGCAACTAGAGTATATCGTGGGAGATGACTTCGGATCTAAGTGCGAATTGGATTCAGAAACGCTAGTAAGCTTGACGATTAGATCGATCTGGATTGAGTGGATCGGTTCTAGTCAGAGGGACGACCCTACCCTATTGGAAATCACCTCTATGCTAGAGATGGGAATCGATGGCAAGAGAACGACTGTACTTGGGAAGTAGAGGATGACATAAGAAAGTCATATCCAAAGCTCTTTTCCTGGTAAGATTTTAGCGGCAATGATTCTTCCCTTGTTAGTAAACCGCATACTAGGACAGATTGGTTTTGTTTGTTTTGCATGTTTGATTGTTGTTTGTGGCCGGTAGGCATGCGGGATCCTTTGTATGTTTTGGGTTAAGGAATTTCGGGGACGAAATTTCTTGGGGGGGGGGGGAGGGAGGGGGGAGTGTAACGACCCGCATTCTACGCATCGCAGGATCGTAGGATATTTATTTCTTTCACATACGAAGTCGTATGGTCATGTGACTTTGGGAGACGACTATTGGGGTCATTTCCCATGTTCATGATTTTTATCGATTTTTAAATGACCGTTTTGCCCCTAGCCGATACTGTTTTGGCCATAACTTTTGATTGGAAAGGAGTTTTGACTTGAAACCACTTCCATTGGATCTGGACGATGGTTTACAATTCCGTAGAGTGGTCATATTAGCCAAACGGACTCACCGTTTGGGAGATATGGCTGAAACAAGTTTCAGATAGTGAAAAACTGCTTAACTGGGCCAAATGACGTGTTTAGCAAATGGTCTCATAACCCATTTCGGGATTAGGGTTATGGGGAGGCTGAAATGAGTTAGGTTTCATTTCATTTTAGTTTTCTAGCCGCCATCTACCTCCAAAGAACCCTAATAATGGCCTCCAACCTCTAAAACATCTCCAAATCACTTTCTAATCAAGGATTAAGCTTAACAACATCAAATTAAGAAGAGATGGCATCAAAGCAAGGTTAGAGCTGCTGTTAGACATCTGTATTCGTGTCAAACAAAGATTTGTTTCAGATCTGAGTTTTATTTGTGGCCAAGGTGAGTGATTTGCATAGTTCCTCACTAAATATGGTTAATTAAGGGTAATTAGTGTTGATTGGCGAATTCATACACTAATAAATTCTGGAAAAATATTTATAAATTCTTAAATGATGTTTTAGACCTCTGTTAGAAACTTGGGTTAATTTGGTTAAGTTTTGATAATGCTATCATTAACTATGCTAGAACATGCTTAAGGGAAAATATGGGATTTTGGGTATGTTTGATCCATTTTACATGCTATGATGATGTTTTGCTGTTTGTGGATGATTATACATGTTGCTATAGCTGTATGGTATGCTTTATGATTGCCTAGAAGTGTTAGATTGGTCGAAAACGTCGTCGAATGGCGTAAAACAGCTGGCGGAAAAGTTGCAGGAAAATGTGCAGGGTTTCGGATCGGATCGGGATAGGAGGCTCGGATCGGATGGTGGACTGGGCAGAGAAACCGAACCGGATCAGAACTTCGCACTAAAGGAGACTTGGCAAGAAGGAAGGCCATTTGCTTAGAGTTGGAGTTGGGCAGAGGATCGGATCGGAGGGACAAAAAGGGGATCGGATCGGAGCTAAGGCGTGGGATCGGATCGACTACCGAACCGAACCGGAGCTGGCATCTTCTGAGGCGTCCAAACGAAAGAGACAACAGGGAAGGTTGGATCAGATCGAAACTTGACATTCTAAGGAGGACCTTGGCACTTTACCATCGGACCGGACCGAGCCACATGTGTGAAGCTGAACCAAACCGCATGGAGGAGATGAACCCGAACCGCTTGCACTTGAAGCTCACGACCCGACCTGCTGGAGAGGAGGGACTCCGATCCGAGCCGATGCCACTCACAAACTGCTTCATACGATCCGACCCGTTCTCACGGAGTGTGCCATGAAGTCACGATCCAAAGTTGAAGAGGGAAACCGAACCGATGTACCATGAATGGGTTTGAGGGACTCGACCCGATCAGAAGAGACTCACGATCCGAACCGGAGGACCCTCCACGAACCGATCCGACCTAGAGAAGGTGGAGCACGACCCAAACCCAATGGGTATTCTCCGATCCTATCCGAAGGGGCTTGTCACGAGTCGAGATGTTGATTACAAGTAGGGAAGAAGCGAACTGATCCGGAGATGCTGACCAAAACCCGAGATGCAAAGTTAGTCCAAATGGGAAGTTTGTACTCACGATCCAATTGGGAACCAACGAGTTAACTTCACGATAGGACTTTGTTGCGGGACGTGTGCAAAGGGGTTGTCGGTATTCATAACTTTGGTTCACCACTGGGAGACGGATAGTGGGCTTGTAATGATGGTTGTACGGGATTGGATTCCGTCATGGCCCAAAGGATTAGGTGACCAAGGTAGTGGATATCGTATGCTTTACGCACTGAGAGAGATGTGAGGATGGTTGCTATGCTTGATTGTTTGCCATCACCATGACATGCACACCCCCACCTCGTATTTCTTTGCACTTATGTTAGTGGCACCTTAGAGTATTGTACGGTATGTAGTGCTAACTCTTTGGTTGCAGGTCCAGGTTCAGGTATGATTGGATTATACCTGTTATTGTTTTGTTTTTTTGCTTATCGCTCATACCAGACTTTTGTCTGACCCAGAGTTTTATGTCTCTTCTTATTACTCTGGGTGCTCTCACAAGCAGACTAGAGACAGGTTAGGTGGTATGCACGAGTAGCTGTGCCGGAGACGAGCAGGAGGCTCCCACGTATGATATATAGATATTCTCCCTGTGTTGTTGAAGGTCACTGCACGGGCATTAGTAGTGTACCTCCTTCTTTTGTTTTCTTTTGCTTTAGAGACGGTTTTAAAAAGATTGTAATAATGATGTTGGATCATAAGTTGTATTTTGGATTTCCGCTGCCATGTTAGACATGATTTAGTTTTCAGCTTATGTACTGTCTCGCCTATTTTATGTCAAGTACATTATTATTATTATTATTATATTTTGTTCCATGCGCTGTGAGACATTCTACAGGTTCTTTGTTACTCTTCTTTCCTTTCTTTGGCGACCGTTCCGTGCTAGTCGGGCATGCATATAGCGCCCTTTCGGAGGAAATGTCGACTGGTGTAGGTGGGCCGTCACAGCAACTCTCACTGAAAACCATGGAGGTCAGTAACCTAGTGTGTCTCACACTTCTGAACATCGCACATCCCTCAACTTCCACTGTCTCGCCTCCTATCTCGTCACCCCACCTAAACCATGTTATCGCCCAGCTCCAACAGTTGCTCACGCTGGAGAAAAATGGAGTTTTTCGACTGTGGAAATTTCCTAAAGCGTGATACATTTGGACACATAATGGTTTTCGCTTCGATGGGTTTTAAAGATGAATAGGGTGGAAGAGACTTCAGCTTCATATTCTTTCATTTGTTGTGTTTATAACATAGGAACGAAATGTGTGAGGAAACGAAACAGTGTTTATTTAGAGGAGGAAAGACTGAAGCGTGCTCACGGTTTCTCAGAAGAAACGCATGTGGGGAAGGTAGAGGTTTTTATTTCAATGTGACCAAGGATTTTTTTATGAACTAACAGAAGATTTTTATTCGAATGACTAATGATATTTCTTCGTGTTTGTTGCCATTTTCAAATACAAACTCTGTTTGCGACAAAAATGGACAAATAGCTATAATTTGACATTACAATTCTAATAAAACTTATTTCGTGGAATTTCGAGTCTGTCTGCAAAATAGGAACTCGTTCGAGTCAAAATGGTCGATTTATTTACATTTAATTTTGCTATGCTCACAGAATAACTCCAATTGACACAAAACTTGAAATCTAGCAATAATAAGCCATTGCGGTCTTAATAAAATTTGTTCCATTGTAAACAAAGGTCGCTTGAATAAAGTCCCCATTTAAGGATCCAAATTTAATTAAAATAAATCAATTTTGATAAACCTCATTATAATAATGATAATAAAATATTATATTTGGACATTCTCGATAGAATTTCATGTAGTTTCAAAATAAAATACTCTGGGTTGAATTCCAAGCCAAACAAATATTCAATAAAATAAAAATCCTTTAAAAAAATCGTTATATTTTATAAACGAACTCCATAGCGACTATATTAAAATTTGATTTGGACATTAAAAAAATCTACAACATGAAAACTCAAATTTTCTGCTTTATTATAAAACTATTATCTAATAGATTCAGACGTTTCTTATTTCGAAGAAATCCGACTTATATTGGATATTGTACAACCATTTAAAGTTCAAAACGTAGTGTTACGAACTACCGTGACATTACGAGCTTGTTTATAATAAATTTATAAAATATGCGTTCAAACGTCATTTAATAAATGAATATGTTAATATAATTCAATTCAAAACTTTAAATAACCCATTTAAATTGCCAATTCACATAAAACTGCAAATCCAACATACTCCTAAATATTTCAGAATAAATTTATTACTTTATTATTTACCTTATTAATATTATTAAAATATTCAAAAACAGTAAATTCAAGTCATTAACCACCAAACAACCATTTAAACCAAATTTAAATATTTGATCAAATGATTAAAAATCTGGGCTGTTATATTCCTTCCCCCTTAAAAAAAATTCGTCCTCGAAATAACTAAGGTAGGAAAAATGCTACAAACCCACAATATTTTCAAAAATCAATTCTCAGAACTTTAGTTTTACAATTCCCAAAAATAGGTTTAATAAATAAACCAATTCATTTCTATTATCAAAACTTCAAAAATATTCTAACAGCTTAAATTTTGGAATTTTTTTGGCATAATCTCCCCTGTACGGAGGGACTACTGCAATGTTACAAGAGCAAAAATAAATGTATCGACCCTCATGGTTGAAAAATCTAGTTCAAAACCAAAAATTTATATTTTGCGTAGGCATACCTTTTGCGAGCATTAATAAATGACTAGTGATAAGCTATCAGTTATATTTGAGCTTGCTTACTTATCATGCAACTCTAATCAACGGGATTCAATCAGCTTTAGAATTTAATCAATATTAGCCCTGCATCTGTTCTTAACTCAAAAAACCTTCATTAGTTTTCATAACAATTCCAGTTATGTTCAAATATCCATATCATCCATTCCAACCAATTTTGCACACCATTCAATTTACATGAAATTTCTTAATAACCAGTCAATTCCAATTCAATCAGGACCATTAGAGTTCTACTCCAAAAAGTTTGACTTATTCATTCCAGATTGGTTTCAGTCAAGTTTAGATCCATATTTATTTTTATATTTATGCTATCAACCATCCAATCCAAACATACCATTGAAATCAACATCGGTAAATC
The DNA here is from genome assembly GCA_030737875.1 of Allium sativum. NCBI lineage: Eukaryota > Viridiplantae > Streptophyta > Magnoliopsida > Asparagales > Amaryllidaceae > Allium > Allium sativum. Next base: position 249,937,713 of record CM060909.1, on the reverse strand, counting down.
CAATTGATCTCCAATATTATAACAATTTAAGAAAATTAAAACTTTTGTTGCTTTATAAAATATATTATGCAAAAATAATTTCAATTTTTTTATATCAAATTACAAATATGCGCTCTTATATATATATACAATCAATCTCTATATAGGGTACTACTAACCCCATCTCTATTGAGCTACGCCATAGAGCCAAGGTTATCACTAAACCTTATACTCTGATACCAAGTTGTAACGACCCACTTTTTTCATACAGTTTAAGCCAACATCTAACGACCCATGTCAACTCAAATTACATAGGAAAACAAATAGGTAGGAGAAAAAAAATAGAGGGTAAGAAAAGAAAGAAATATTAGAATAGAAGAACAAGAAGATCAGAGTCTCACAGGGAATGGACAAAATATAATAATTAATAATACTTTATACAAAGAACTGTATATATATATGTGTGTGTGTGTGTGTGTATTACAACATCAGAGTACGTCCATCTCATTCAATACACACATCAAAAATAACTAATACTAGTAAATATGGCTATACGTCTCGACTACAGCTCCTCTTCGGAAGCTCCAAGAGAACCCTAACTTGATAACATAACCGGCATGACCCGAGCACATTTGAAGCAAAGAAAAATTCACATAGATCAGTCTAGAATACTTTTAGTGATAAATTCATATGGCAAACAACTTGCTTAACTTTAGAAAATCCTTTAAAAAAGGATAATAGTAAGACCAGCCTACACACAAACACAGATGGTTTTTACCTTAATATAACTCAAAACATTTTTGATATATCAAAATCTAGTGATATTAAAATAGTGTCTATCAAATCATACATAAATAACCATCTAGTAAAGCACTTGTATCTCTCGCGCTACATATTCATTATATAATCAAAAACCGCGGGGCTCTTATTGGAGAATGGATTCCAACTATGACAAGGTATGGGACCACCTTTCGATCAGTGTACTCTAGAGGGGATACACTGGGATTCAGCAAGAACATCTTGCAACCTGGCCACTCATTACCAGTCACTCATTTAACTTTAGTGTATCGAATATACTGTTACCCTATGGCTTTTTATTGCGTGCCTACCGTAGTTCCTGGGAGATACAGAATCAAAAGAAGAACAAAAATGAAATTTCTATAGATGGTGACAATATACCCTTCTTGGGGGAGACCCAACTTGCTATGTTGCCTCTCGATTTTTGTCAATTCCCAATCGTAAGGCTTGAAGTTACGTTTACTTTTCTTAGGACATCTGGCCACCATTCACTTTGAAGGCCACATCGTCAAATCCTTCCAATCACTATTGACGTCCACAAATATACTCTGGTTGTTAAGCAAGAGTGTTGAATAACAAGATTTTGATCAATGCCAACGAATGAAGCTACTATGGGAATCAAATCGTAAAGATAAGGTTTTATGTAAATATATATACATGTACATTGAGTTGTGTTAGAATTATGTTAAAATCTATCCTCAAGTATACACAATGTGCTAATCAAGTTTTTTTTTTATATATAATAAAAACTTAAAAAACCAGATATGTGCAGAAATTGGCCTACCAGTTGATTGGTAGGAAATGAACCAGTCGATTGGTCAAGCTGTTTTTGCACATAACGGCTAGTTTTAAATTTTTTATATAAATAATTTAATTCTACCAGTCAACTGATGATTTTTAACCAGTTGGCTGATTCAACCCAGAAACTATTTTCTGAAGAGTCACCATTCTTCATGAAGAGACTCCTCTTCATTAATCAAAGGAAATGGGCATAACTTTTTATGGAAACTATTCATGAAGATTGCTACTCTTATACTACTATATAAACAAGTTTAATCATCTTTTACAATCACCTAATATTCGAATTCTACTGATTTTCTGATCATCATTCTACTCTTTCCATTTACATTCTTTGCAATTAAAAAGCTCTCCAATTCAAATGCTTTTTAAATCCGTGAATCAATTTAATATCATTTGATTCAACAAGAAATATTCGTCCTTAATTATTCGCATTCAAAGAATATACTCAAGGATCAGATTATAGGAAGGTTGTACATAAAATATTGGCTATCCATGTTGATTCAAGAACACAAATCAGAAGTCAAACAGTTGTAATTATTGAAGACCTATGTAGTTGCTCAAGCGAGATGCATCCTTGTTGGGGCTCGGGTGTACTGACCTATTCCTCCGGGTTAAGAGATGGCGTTGCTAGTGAATTCCGAAGAGGAGCTTTGGGACTGGACGTAGAGCAGGAAGTCCGATCCTGGTGTCACTTTACTTTACTTTCTGCATTTACTTTGATTGTGATGTATCTCCGTAGCTTAGATTTTATTGGACTATTGCATATCATTTAGCTAGCGTATCACATATATTTCTGCTACATCCATATAGATCCTTTAAATCATACATATAAACTCTTTTCAATTGGTATCAGAGCAAGGACATCATATAACCGTAAAACCGTTATTTGATACATTGACATTATGGATAATAATACTATCATTAGCAATAACACCGGATATTCCGATTTCTAATCAACTGCTAGACCACCCTTCTTTATTGGCATGAACTATAGTTATTGGGCTACTCGAATGAGAATAGACATGTAAGGTAATAACTATAATGCATGGAATATTGCTCAAAAAGAGTATACATCACCTACTACTGCGTACACTGAATGGTCAAATATTTAAAAAAATGAAGCTACTGCAAATGCTAAGGCCGTGAACATGCTACATTGTGCTCTAGATAGAAATGAGTTCAATCGGATTTATATGTGCAACACTGCATATGAAATCTGGAGAACAATTAAGATTACTCATGAAGGCACTAACAAAGTTAAACAAAGTAAAATATTTATGCTCAAGAATCAGTTTCAAAATTTTGAGATGAATGAAAATGAATCCATAAATGATATGTATTCACGTTTTGAAAATATTTATCATTCTTTATTAGGACTACGAGAAAAATATTCCAACTTTGACATAGTTTCAAAAATATAGAATTCTTTAACAGATGAATGGGAGAGAAAAGTATTAGCAATCGAAGAAGCTAATGATCTCTCTGCCATGAAACCAGAAGAATTGATTGGTAATCAAATGTCTTATGAAGTGAATTTGCAGGCAAAGAAAACACAGGTACAAGATAAGAAAATTTTATCTTTCCATGCAGAAAATGAAGATTTCGATTCAGATGAAGAAGATATAACATTTGTTGCTAAGAATTTTAGAAAATTACTAAAATACAGAAAGAGTCAAAGAAAAAATATAAAGAAGAATTCATCAAAAGAACCTGATCTAGCTCTAGTAGAATGCTTCAACTCTCACAAGACCGGACAATTTCAAAAGAATTGTCCAAAGCTAAAAAGAAACTGCAAAAATGAAAAATCAAAGAAACGAGCTTTTTTAGTCACTTAGGAGAACTCAGATTCATCTTTTGAAAGTGATAGCGACAGCGATAGTGAGCAAGCAAATGCGTGCTTTATGGCTAAGGACAACAAGTAAGTGATTTTAATTTTGATGAATAAGTAGAAATTAATACCAGAATCTTAAAATCTAGGAAATTGTTGAAAAGAAAATTTAAACAAGCTAACGAAGATAAAACAAAGCCGAATTTGAGAGAGACCTTTTGAAAGATGAAAAAGAAATCTTAGAAGAAGAAATTAGAAAATTACAAGATTCTCTTTCAAATGCAAATTCTCATATTTCTTTGTTAAGTCAAGAATTAGAAATTCAAAAGAATAAAAATGTTTTATTGGCTTCTGAAAATCATGATTTAAATAATAAAGTTAAAATTATAGAGTTAGAAAACTCTAGTTTAAAAACTAAGTTAGAAAATATTTCTAAAAATGTAAATAATTTTAATAAGGGTGAAGAGAATTTATCTAAAATTTTAGAAAATTCTCAATCATTTTTTAATAAAAAAGGACTTGGATATGATAATAAAATAAATTCAAAAAGGAAAACCAATAAAAAAAAATCTAGTGTTAAACTGAAAACTCCTGGTAGTAAATTAAATACTACAAAGAAGAATTATTCAGATAATATTAGTATATGGATTCCAAAGACAAATAATATTCTTATTAGGAATAAATATATTTTAAAAAAATTAGATTCTGTTCATTTTAATAGTAATTATTTTTTTCAAAAAGGAACCAAAGCCCTCTTGGGTTTGGCTTTCAAAGACTTAACCCTTAGTGCCTTAACGAAAGAAGTGGGTACCAATGAAATTTGTTGATTTATTTTTTGCAGGTCCCACTCGACAAAAATAGAGGAAAATGGATACTAGGCAGTGGTTGCTCAAAACATATGACAGGAGACAAAGAAATGCTATCAAATATTACATACTAACAAGGAGGTACTATCACATTTGGAGATAATTCCAAAGGACACATCATCGGCAAAGGCGATGTGAGCAATTATGGTATATCTAAATCACCTCTTATTTCGGATGTTTTATTAGTTAATAATTTAAAACAATTTATTAAGTATAAGTCAATTGTGTGATAAAGGTTTTAAAATAATATTTTCTGAAAAATGTAGTTTATTTGATTCGAATGAAAATCTTATTTTTGAAGGAAATCGAGACATAAATATTTATATTTTAAATATGGCAATTAATAATAATCCGAGCATGTGTTTATTAGCCAATGATAATGATCCTTGGTTATGGCACAAACGATTTTGCCATACTAACTTTAAAACAACAAACAAATTATCTAAAAATGATCTTGTAAGAGGATTACCTAAAATATAATTCAAAACTGAAAATTTATGTGATGCTTGTCAACTTGGAAAGTTAACAAAATCCTCTTTTAACTTACAACCACTTAAGTTACTACACATAAATTTATTTGGACCAACTCAGGTTAAGTCCATAATCATAGTAAATATGTGCTTGTAATTGTTGATGATTTTTCAACATACAATTGGACTATGTTCTTAAAGAATAAAAGCGATACTTTTGATATTTTTAAGAATTTTGTCAAACAAATTTAAAATCTAACTAATTTAAAAATAAAGAACATACAAAGTGATCATGGAGGAGAATTTGGAAATGAAAATTTTTGATTTATTTTGTCAAAAGAAAGGAATTTTTCATAATTTTTCATTTCCTAGAACTCCACAACAAAATGGAGTTGTAAAACGTAAGAATAGAACTTTACAAGAATGTGCGAGAACATAATTAAATGGAATTACACTACCAAAACATTTTCGGGTTAAAGCAGTTGCAATAGCATGTTATGTTTTGAATCGTGTTTCCATTAGACCTCTTACTAAAAATACAACGCATGAGCTTTTTACTGGTAGAAAAACGAATATATCATATTTTAAAGTTTTTGGATCAAAATGTTTTATTTTAAATACAAAAGATCAACTTGGAAATTTTGATTCAAAATCTAACGAAGGAATATTCTTAGGATATTCTGAACAAAGCAAGGCTTATCATATTTTCAATAAAAGAACCAGTAAAGTAGAAGAATCACTTCATGTTTCGTTTGAAAAAAAATTATTCAAAATTCTTTAAAAACAGATATTATTATAAATAACTCTTCATACGATGATGATTTAATAATATATAGAGAAGATGAAAACACTGTTCATAACAACACAGAGAATAATACTACAGAAACTCGGGATAATATTAATAATCAAAATATTCCTGTTAATGAAGTCAGATCTCCACCCCGAATATTACGAGATCATCCAACGCAAAATATTATTGGAGAAATAACTTCAAATTTTAGAACAAAAAGTCAACTTAATTTGATAAGTAAGTAGCCTTCTTATCAAATATCGAACCCAAAAATCCTAAAAAAGCATCAATAGATGAAAATTGGATAATTTCATGCAAGAAGAATTAAACCAGTTTGAACGTAATGAAGTCTGGGAATTAGTTCCAAAACCAAGTGATCAAAATGTCATTGGAACAAAATGGGTTTACAAAAATAAAGTAGATGAATTGGGAAATATCACTAGAAATAAAGCTAGATTTGTTGCACAAGGTTACAATCAAGAAGAAGGCATAGATTATGAAGAAACCTTTCTCTAGTTGCACGACTAGAAGCAATTCGAATATTATTAGCATACGTTTGTCATCATGACTTTAAATAATATCAGATGGATGTTAAAAGCTCTTTCTTAAATGGCTTCATTAAAGAACGATTATATGTTGAACAACCTCCACTATTCGCTCATGAAAAATATCCTGAACATATTTATAAACTGAAAAAGGCATTATATGGTCTGAAACAAGCACCTCGTACATGGTATGAATGTCTCTACTTGTTAGATTCAGGATTTCAAATTGAAAAGGTTGATCAAACACTTTTTATCAAGAAAGACAACAAAGATATTCTAATAGTTCAAATATATGTAGATGACATTATTTTCGGATCTACAAATGATCAATTATGTCAAGAATTTTCAGAAATAATGACCAATTAATTTGAAATGTCACACATGGGAGAACTATCCTACTTTCTGGGTTTGCAAATTAAGCAATTATCTGATGGAATTTTTATTAATCAAGAAAAATATTGTATTAATTTAATAAAACATTTTGAAATGGAAAACATGTCAAGTAAACCTACACAATGAGTACATCGACACATTTAGATAAAGATGAAAATTGTAAAAGTGTCAATCAAAAGTTATATCGAAGCATGATAGGTTCACTTTTATATCTTACACCAAGTAGACCGGACATTATGATGAGTGTTTGCTCCAGATTTCAAGATAATCCAAAAGAGTCACATTTAAGAGCAGTTAAACGAATATTACGATATTTAAGTAGTACCAAAGACCTTGGACTCTTCTATCCAAAAGACTGTTCCTTTGAATTAGTTTCATATAGCGATGCTGATTTTGGAGAATCATGAACGGATCGTAAAAGTACAAGTGGAGCATGTCACTTTATTGGTAAATCACTTATATCTTGGTTTAGCAAAAAGAATAATTGTGTTTCATTATCAACATGCGAAGCTAAATACATATATGCTGAACTAGCTTGTGTTCAAGTATTATATATGCAGCAAACACTAAAATATTTCAATGGAAATTTGTCAAATTCCATAATCTATTGTGACAATGTCAGCACAATAAATTTATCAAAGAATCGGGCTAACCATTCCAGAACTAAACACATAGACATCAAACATCATTTCTTGAGAGATAATATTGAAAAATAAACAATTAATTTAGTTGTTAACTCGGAAAATCAAGTTACAGATATCTTTACTAAACCCCTTTTAGAGAATTCTTTTAATAAACTTCGACGAGAACTAGGAATTGTATCATTCAAAGATCTCTAAACAGTTCTTCGATTATCATGTGCTTATAATGTCTTACTCCCTTTTAAATCGATGACAAAGGGGGAGAAATATCTCTCATTCTATCTATGTTATATACCATTTCTATGTTTTCATGACATTATATTTTCCATACTATTGGAAGTTGTGCTAACATTTGTGAATGCAGGAATCAAATGGTAAGGTTATAAAATTATGAACTAACAAATTTGTGCAGAAATTCAGGGGGAGCTATACATTCAAGGGGAGAAAATACAAAGTGTTGTCATCAATCAAAAAATTGGAGAATGTTGAATAACAATATTTTGAACGATTCCAACGAATGAAGCTACTATGGGAATCGAATCATAAATATAAAGTTATATATATATATACATGTACATTGAGTCGTGTTAGAATTATGTTAAAATCTATCTTCAAGTATACACGAATGTGCTAATCAAATTTTATATATATATATATATATATATATATGAGGAGGGCTCCGCTAACCTCTTATATTGCACGTGAACTCTCCCCCTTATTCTCCACCACCATTTCGCCCTCGTTCTCTCTCTTCCCACTAAGAAATAATATTGAAATAGGAAGAGAGAGAATGAGTGGGGAAATGGGTGGTGGAGATTAAGGGGGAGAGTTCACGTGCAATATAAGTGGTGTAGTGGAACCCTCCTATATATATATATATATATAATACCTAAAAAAACCAGATATGTGCAGAAACTGGCCTGCCAGTCGGCTGGTAGGAAATGGACCAGTCGACTGGTCAAGTTGTTTTTGCATATAACAGCTTGTTTCTACCGGTCAACTGATGATTTTTAACTAGTCGACTGATTCGACCCAGAAACTATTTTCTGAAGAGTCACCATTCTTAATAAAGAGAGTCCTCTTCATTAATCAAAGGAAATGGATATAACTTTTTATGGAAACTTTCATGAAGGATTGCTTCTCTTATACTACTATATATACAAGTTTAATTATGTTTTACAATCACCTAATCTATCTGAATTTTACTGATTTTCTGATCATCACTCTACTCTCTCCATTTACATTCTTTGCAATTAAAAAGCTCTCCAATTCAAATACTTGTTGAATCCATGAATCAATTTAATATCATTTTATTCAACAAGCAATATTCTTCCTTAAATCTTCACATTCAAAGCATATACTCGAGGATCAGATTATAGGAAGGTTGTACTTAAAATATTGGCTATCCGTGTTGATTCAAGAACACAAATCAGAAGTCAAACAGTTGTAATTGTTGAAGACCTGTGTAGTTGCTCAGGCGAGAGGCATCCTTGTTGGGGCTCGGGTGTACCGACCTATTCCTCCTAGTTAAGAGAGGGCGTTGAAGAGGGGCTTCGGGACTGGATGTAGGGCGGGAAGTCTGAACCAGTATAAAAATTCCTGGTGTCACTTTACTTTACTTTCCGCATTTACTTTGATTGTGATATATCTCCCTAGCTTAGATTTTATTTCACTATTGCATATCATTTAGCTAGCATATCACATATATTTCCACTATATCCATATATATCCTTTAAATCGTACATATTGACTCTTTTCAAAGAGAATTTCTCTGCCACCAAACTTGGTATATTTGTAGAACTCAACGTACATGAGTTTTCAGGATATACTCTGTCAGACATTCGTTTATACAAGTCATCCAGGAACATGATGAACAAAGGCACCCTCCTACCACATCCTGCATAGGAATCACCCCAAGGATCAGTAGCGGGAAGTCCTTACAATCCATAAATTTCAACCATGGCAGAACCATATTGTATCTCTGGGAGCTAACCAGAGATTATAAGTAGTTCTTATGCTTTATGAAGGTCTACGGTCTTCAATTGCTCCATCTTCATTCCTTGCAAGTTATTTTCGTATGCAACATTGATTCGAAGTGGTTTTGGGTCTAGCTCCTATCCCGGTCTCTTCGAAATAACACGTCAAAAAAGTCCAATAAAATATTAGATTGATAGTTTGATGTTTTAACTAACAATCTCAAAATAGTACAGTCAAGTATATTGGCAGCTAAGATCCTTTCACTTAGAACCATTCATCCAAACCATTTAATCGTTTCTCAAAACAACGATTTTTATATTCTTATTCCAAACCTCATTGCTTTCGCTACATTGGAAACCATAACCATATCTTTGTATAAACGTACTTACCAAACTCCACTTTATTCCTTTACTTCGAAATATCATTATTCACCTAAACTATTCCATTCCTTATACTTTGGAAAACCACTATATTCTCAATTCAAATGTATAAATAAATTTACTCTTCAAACTCAAGTCAACAAGTGTTAAATTGTACATCCCTTACTTATATTTCAAATCTCCTTTCAACTTATAACCGTTTATTTAACCTTAATTCTAAAGTAATAATTTATTTTAAAATGATCATCCGAGTTTAAACTTCGTTATAAACTTCTAATCCATTCCACATCCTTATATTTTAAAAATCACTTTTTAATCCTACCGCTTGTACTTATTTTAATCCAAAGTAACACTTATTCAAAACAGCATATTAACTTCATAACCAGCTGGTATAATATCACCCTTAACACCATTCAATTCAGTTCCCTTTCAGACTCGATTATTTCTTAATTGGTTTCCATTTAGGGAATAGATTACTTAGATCATTATTAACTAAGGTAATAGTTAATTTCATTACTTACCAAAGTAAAATAGTCTACTTTATTAATAATTAAAAATAGTTAATCACTTCATTATACAACATCAATGATTATCAATTCAATAATCATTTCTAACGTCGTTAAATAAAAGATAATTAATATTCAAGAAATGTCATTAAATTAAAATAAATTCATTAAACAATTCCCTTTAGATTAATCAAAAGTCGATTAATCTAATTACCAATTCTATTTAAACAGTTGACTCGGTCAACTTAAACATCAGTTATAAAGGTCTTAAAAACATGGTTTAGACCATTTGCTGCTAGTAAATTAATCAATACTGTCTATTTATTAAAAACATCACATCAACGTTGAATTTTTATTCAATGTTCAACATCCAATCAATTATCATCATCCAATCGGGGTATAACATCATTTGGGGGAAACAGTTCATATTTGAATAATATGGAAAAATAAACAATGTACAAAATATTTGAGGAATTCTGTCGAATCCCTCCAACCTACTCTTCCCTACATCACAGATCATAATATTTGATAATAAAGTATGAAGCAATTTGTAACGACCTACACATTTCCGATCCGGATCATCGATACTAATACATATCATATATCACATATCGACTAATCAAACACCAGAAATTGATAGATCGTTAATAGAAAGAAGTTAGAGGGTGAGAAGTAGAAAGATAGAAAGTTAGAATAGAAGAAAAAGAAGATCACAACATAGTCAAAGTATCACGAATCTCACAGCGGAACTGAATAAAATATATTGTATAACAATACTTGAAATACAAAACTAGTATTTGGACTTACATTCATTATCAGAGTACAACATTTATATAACAAAGCGGAAATAAACTCTATATCTAATATTGAAGCCTCCTGCTCCAAGCTCCTTCAAGATATCTGTAAAATCCTGCACTACTTGACTGCCCGTACAAATTTGGGCACCCAAGAGTTTAGGGAAATCACAGAAAAATAATCTCTGGGTCAATCATGGGACTGGTGTGAGTAAACGATTTTTAAACAGATTGATTTAACATTCAAAAATCCTTTTGAAATAAATGATAATCGTAAGACCGATCCACACATAAATACGGATGGTTTTTATCTTACGATAACCCAAAACATTTTTGAAATCATATCTTTCTCTGATATTATAATAATGTCTAAATACAAATAAATATCAAACTAGCGGAACGCTTGCATCTCCTGCTCCACATATATAGTATACAAACAAAACGCCAGCGCCTATTGGAGATTGGATTCCAACTATGACAAGGTATGGAACCACCTACCAATAGTGTATCTGTAGAGGGGAATACACTAGGTTCAACAAGAACATCTTGCAACCCGGCCCACATATGACCGACCACTCATTTCGCTTGAGTGTATCGAATGTATATCACCAACGGTTGTGTACGGCAATCGTTTCCCGAAACGGGACAACATCGAAAAGAGAAAAGAAGCAAATGAAATTTCTAGGAGATTATACACCCTAATGGGAGCGACCCACTTAGCCATGTTGCCTGCCCGATTTCTGCCATTTCCCAGTTGTTGAGGCTTGAGGTCAGAATTTATCTTTAGAACATCCGGTCACTATTTACTTTGAATGCCACATTATCAGATCCGTCAAATCACTAACTAACGTCCACAAATATACTTTGGATGTAAAAAAAGGGCCATTCTTTGCCATCAACTCAATATATTTGTAAAAATCAACGTACGTGGTTTTTAGGAAATATTCTGCCAGACATTCGTCCATACAAGTCATCTAGGAACAAGATGAACCGAAGGTACTTTCCTACTGCATCCAATATAGGAATCACCCTATGGATCAGTAGCAAATAGTCCCTGCAATCCAAAGATTTCAGTTACGACAGAATCACTACCGAAATATCTATAGGAGCTAACCAGAGAAATTCAACAAGTGGTTCTTCCGCTTATGAAGATCTACGGTCTTCAATTCCTTAATTTGTATAATCGTCCCTGCAAGTTAGTTTACGTAAAGTTGGTTCGAAGTGGTTTTGGATCCAGTTACCATCTCGGTCTCTCCGAACAAACATGTAGGGAATATCTATTTGATAGTTGGTGTTTTAACTATCAAATTTAGATAGTGTAGATGAGTTAAACTTATTTATATAAATGATTCCATATTTAATATACATGATTTGCCCACTCAAATCCCAATTTCGATTTCCGAACAATAACTAGCACAAGATAGTGTAGATGAGTTAAACTTATTTATACAAATGATTCCATATTTAATATACATGATTTGCCCACTCAAATCCCAATTTCGATTTCCGAACAATAACTAGCACAAGATGACTAAAATGAAATAAAATATGTTGACACTTTATTTTAACTGAATTAGATTCGTTTATCACTTCATAGCAAAACAAATAATCAACAACGATCACTTATCACATCAATGACAATCAACAATGATTTAACGTTTCATTACAAACTAATAATAGTTGGCAACATTGAATCTTGAATAACGACTTATGCATTCATGTGAAGACCCGTAACTTCCCCGTAAAGGAAAGCGTCGGATAGTTCGAGAACAAACCACAACAGAACGCATATAAAAGAACATTTCATTGTATATTACAACAATGCATCAAATTACAAGAATATACAGAGTATAAATGAATATTACACAGAAATATCAGAGATTTAAATTACATTTAAATACATAGCAGCGGAAAATAATACAATACACAACTAGAAGGAGATATACGGATACAAAGCTTTCCGGATATCGTTCCAGCTGTAAACTAGGATCCTGTGAATATAAATCTGCAAAACCAAAACTACTAGCTGCCCGTGTCGAAAATAAGGGCACCCAGAGTTTAGGTTAAAACAATAAACTCCAGGTCAGTCATGTGACTGGTGTGAGAACTAAAACAGTTAATCTTTATTTTAAATCATTAGGTAAATCAAGGGACCACGCCGTATAACACGGAACGGGTTTCCTCCCAAGAATACCAGTGCTTAAAACAAACAGCGCAATGCTAAATAAAGAAAGATGAAGCTGTTATAAGACCCAGGTCCTATCACACAATGCAACGCAAGCCGGGGGATAGGGTTTTTACCTTATAACAGCCAAAGAATGCTTGATACGTTTAAAACAAATCATTTGATACTATAATAAGTGCATAGTGTATAAAACAACTTCAAATCATAAGTATCAATCATAGGCGACATGAGCGTCCCATGCCACTATGTCGCCATATATAGGTTTACAAATAAAACCGCAAAGTCACGTATTTGGAAATTGGATTTCCATCTATGAACCGAGGCTAGGGGCAAGATCCTCAACCGATTCGTGACTCTCTAGCCCGAGCCACAGGCAAGCGCGCAGGCAAGCCTTTAGATCGTCAGGGCCGGTCCACACGGAGTGGATTATTATGCCTGAACAATACGTCCCCCCACCCTATGGGGTGTAAGTCTGGTCCGTCAGCCGACCAGAATGCATTCGGCCGAAACCGATATAACCGAGGCGCCTCGCAACCGCAACAACCACATAAGTCAAACTCGTCAGGGCGTGTAAAACCACTGATGCCACTTCTAGCTAGAAAGAAACGCAAGTCCTCCCTGATGTCCCTCCCGTTTTTGGTTCATACCGGGTGTGAAACTCGCGAAGTAAACGTTACACAAAGCTACGCCACAAAGGCCGTGCTTTGATCATCACCACGAGACTTTGCTTTTCAACAGAAGCCTTGATCATTTGCATCTTAGCATGCCACACAGGCAAACCACTCTATGCAACCGATATCAGTCACACAGAATGAAATCCAATGTCAGACACACAGTCCATTTACAAGTCCGTTCTGGGCCTGAACGAAACCGGAGGCACCTAGTACCCCGCATATCCATCGATCTCCAAGTACGTCTGGACGATCACTAACTGTTTCCATCTTCTTGGGTGTACAGCCCAATCAAGATCATCAGTTATCACCCAAACGACGTGAAGACCTCCGGTCTTCGACCATCGTCTTCATCTTCGACTTATCGTCGTATCAGTTATTCAGAATGGGATAAACCCGGTCTTTCCGAATAACTCGCGTATATATTCTAAAAGTGTTACACAAACACAACATACGCCTCATTCCAATTCATTAGTCACTAACCGTAAATTAATCAAGAGAATAATTCCCCAAACATTAACCCCGAAGGCCGAAACCAACATCAGATCAATATCCAGAAAACCATTCTGCTTGGCTAACCGACAGTTAGTTTCTAAATTTCACGTTCAAATCTAATTAAAGATTTAACTATCGCCTGGAGCAAAACTGGTGATACTCCATTCTCGATCTTTTCAATCTAATTAAAGATTCATTAAAACTCCACTTAGTTTTAATCTGTGACTGGGTTAAAGAATCAGTGTCATTTAAAAACACGGTTCACGATAAACCCAAAGTCACATCCCATTAATTATCGGGTTAAAGAACAAGTGTTATTTAAAACACTGTTCACGATAAACCCAAAAATCAATATCAGTTCAATTCCAATTAAATATTATTTAATTGGTACACTTCATTAAATCTAAATCAAAAGATTTAATCTTTTCTCAACTGGGTTCAAGAACAGTGTTAGTGAAGACACCATTCACGACAAACCCAAATCACATTCGATATTCAATACAAGGCTCTGAATAGAAAATATATCGGCTTATATTCAATATCGAATTCTACGACTAACAAATGTCGTATTGGAAATAACGATATAAACATATATCTTTCAAATTTCCGTAACAACATCTGTATAATCACGAATTCCAACATCGAAATATTCCGAAGACAATTTCGATTCAAATCCATTCCAATGCAATCATTGGAAATTTTGGTTGTTTTTAAAACCCTTTTCGAATTCAATTTATTTATTTAAAAATAAATAGAATTATAATTCTAGTTCAAAACTAGTTCAATTCGATAAAAATCTACTTTTATCTTTTCAAATATGGAGTTTTTCATCCCAATTCTTTCTAAATCATTTCTTATGATTTTACATAAATTATTACTATTTTTAATAATTTTATCAAGGCCCGTACAGTCGATTTCCAACAATGGCCATCGAACTGCACTTACAGCGACCTTTTTCGAATTTGATTTGGACGTATCTCCAAATCCAACCGTTAGATTTCAAATTTCTAATATTCGTTAGAAAGCTCTTTTCGATACGAACCCAACGGTTCCGGTTTTAGGAGAATCCGACGGTCGGATCTCCCGTAATGTCCGTTCGAAGTCAATGGTCGAAATTCGCGAACTGCCGCAGCGCGGCGCGTTCTATTCAGGCCATTTATTATATATATAATATATATTTCGTCGATTTCTATTTAAAACGAATTATATAAATAGTTTTGAATTCGTTTCAAAAACATTTTCAACTTCCTTTTCAATTCAAATCACAATTGAATTCTTCTTTATAGATTCGTTTTAAAATTCATTTCTATTCAATTCAAATTTCAATTCAATTTGAATTCATTTCAATTCGCTTTCAATTCCATTTGAATTCGTTTTCAATTCAATTCATTTCGAAATCGTTTTCCATTCAATTCATTTCGAAATCGTTTTCAATTCATTTTGAATTCGTTTTCAATTCAATTCATTTCGAAATCGTTTTCAATTCAATTCATTTCGAAATCGTTTTCAATTCATTTTGAATTCGTTTTCAATTCAATTCATTTCGAAATCGTTTTCAATTCAATTCATTTCGAAATCGTTTTCAATTCAATTCATTTCGAAATCGTTTTTAAAATCGATATAAATATCGTTCACGTCAAAATGGCGTCAATCTAATCAACACGGCTTCATATATTCCTTTATTTTCAAATATTCTATTTCAAATATTTCTTTTTCAAATATTTCTTTTTCAAAACTGGAATGAGGCCCAATCAATTACCATATAAAATTAATTATATGGATTTTCATACAACACATGTATATAATAGCATTGAAAATAATCAACCATCAACCAAAGTGCACTACACTGTATAAGCATCAAATATAGATATTCAACGCTTATAACAGCCTGTCAATCAATCGATCGACATATTCAATCAATCAGGATGAGTGAACTTCAAATTTCATCCTAACACCCGTGTGGGGTTTCAAACAATCAAACACATATTTTATTTGTGCAGTTAGGCGATGTGTAAAATTTATCGACCCAATCAACGTCATTCAAATAGGTGTACATAAACAAACCGTCTGGTTTGTAAATGAATATTTATTTATTCACATTCACGTTAAAAATTATATTTTTAACGATAACACATTTTATTTTAACATATGAATTTCTATTCAGTTCATTCTTTAAATAAAATGCTATTTTTATTTTTCTAACTTATTTTAGAAAATTTCGGCGGCATAACGGCACGATACTAGAAACGGGACAAGGCCTAGCCTTATCCCCGGTCTAGTGAAGGCCCACGCCATTCACACATCAATCAAATTCACTTTCGTTATGCAAACCACAAAATTTGGAGTAAGGGTCTAACCTAGCCTTACTCCTTCGCCTTATAACGGCGCACGTCTAATCCTAACCAATTTATCGATTCGATTTTTCACACCACAAACCACATTCAAACCAATATCACAATCAATAACCAAACAGCCAAACAAACAAGTCCATGGTCTGTGGACGATTGTGTCGGGTGCTACTAAGCACCGTCTGCATCCTAGTATATATATATAACTAGAAAAATAAATTGGAAGGTGAGAAATTCTCACAGATAGCTATCCTAGCTCCACGGCTCTTCATTGATAGAAAACTTCATCGCTATCCATCTTCGTCATCTTCATTGCCCGTAGCCACTACATATGTAAAAATCGAGTTTTTACTTCGCTATTCTATATATAAAAATCGAATTTTTAGTTCGCTATTCAATATATAAAAATCGAATTTTTAGTTCGCTATTCAATATATAAAAATCGAATTTTTAGTTCGCTATTCAATATATAAAAATCGAATTTTTAGTTCGCTATTCAATATATAAAAATCGAATTTTTAGTTCGCTATTCAATATATAAAAATCGAATTTTTATTTCAAAGTTCAATATATAAAAATCGAATTTTTATTTCAAAGTTCAATATATAAAAATCGAATTTTTATTTCAAAGTTCAATATATAAAAATCGAATTTTTATTTCAAAGTTCAATATATAAAAATCGAATTTTTATTTCAAAGTTCAATATATAAAAATTCTATTTTTATTTCGCTATTCAACATAGATAAAATTCCATTTCAAAAATATATATTTCGCATTTTTACATCTAAAAATTTCGCCTTTTCACATTTAAAAATATCGCCTTCTCATATTTAAAAATATAATCTTTTTGCCCTTTAAAAATTTGTTCGAAAATTAAATATAAACAGTTTTTTTTTAACTTTTCAATAATCAGTTTTATACTTTTTAAAATCAGTTTCATACTTTAATTAAAATCAGTTTTAAACACTTATAAAAACAGTTTTAAACCTAATAAAATAAAATAAAAAAACAGTTTTTAGATTCTAAAACAAATCAGAAATTTGTTTTTAAATCGGTTTTATAAATCAATTTCAAATCAGTTTTTAATTTCCTAAAAAAAAAAATCAGTTTTTAATTTAAAGTTTAAATCAGGTTTAACAATATATAAAAACAGTTTTAACAAAATATAAAAAAACAGTTTTTGCAATTAACATAAATCAGTTTTAACAAAAGTAAAAATAAATAAATTAAAAAAACTTACGGGGGGGCGCTGCTTCGTCGAGGGTTCGGAGGAGGGGGGGGTCGCATCGTGCCGAGGTTGGTCGGAGGATGGGGTTCGTGGCGGCGGGGAGGGGGCTCCAGACGTTGATCGAAAAGGGGGGCATGGGTTTTTGGGCGGCGGTCTCGAATCTGTGTGGGGGGGGGGGTCTCGCTGCTGAGGCGGCGTCGATCATCGGGGGGGGGGGGCGGCTCTCGCTGCTGAGGCGGCGTCGATCATCGGGGGGGGGGGGGGGGGCGGCGGCGACGAGTTCCCCCCCGTCTTCCTCTTCTTCTTTTTTTTTTTTTTTTTTTTTATACTGAGAATTCGATTTCGTAAAGAAAGGGGGAGGGGCCAGAAGTATAAAGGAGAAAGGTGTTTTTTTTTTTTTTTTTATTATATTATTATTTAATTCAACCTAAAGTTGACTTTTCATACGACCTCGAAACGAGGCCCACCGCCTGTCGTCCATAGCGTATTACCCCCATTCCGAACACAATGGGATATGTATCGCACTCTGATCTGATCGTTTCGATCAGTTTCCGTTGAATTTTCATTTAAATCACTATATTGAATTTTAAACGTACATTTCAAATTACCGGGGTCACATACTAACTAGAAAAATTCCCGAAAAATATTTTCTAGCTTCGTATTAACGATACGGTCCTAACAAAACTAGTTTCATCGAATTCTGAGACCGTTAGAAAAATGGCCAATTTCCAGTCGATTAAAATCAACTGAAACTGGTCAAACGCGGTTTCCTTTGCCACGCTCACATATCGATTCGAAAAATTATGAAATTTGGAATCTAGCAATAACTTAACATCACGGACCCAACAAAACTGGTTTCGTCGAAATCCGAGGTCATTTGCAAAATGTCCATTTTTAAGGGCTATATATTATATTAAAATATATATAAATTCCACAGCGACTATTTCTAATTTTCAACTGGACATATCTCATCATTTATAAAGTGGAATCTCAGTTTCTCAACTTCGTTGGAAAGATATTCACTATTAGATTCCATTATTTTTGGTTTCACTAAAATCCGGATTGTTTTGCACCCGGTACATTCAATTGAAGTTTGAAATCGAATTATCGAACTACCGCGCCATTTTCAATTCCTTTTATAATTATATATAATTATTTATATTCTAACGACGACGTATATAAATATATACGTCGAATTATATTCAAAATAAATTTCTCGTCGATATTATTTAAAATAATTCATTTTAAATAATCAAAACTCGCTATAATTGCCAAAATAAAAATTTTAAACTGGCCCAGATTTTACGGGTTGTTACAATCTCCCCCACTTAAAACTTTTCGTCCCCGAAAAGGAACAAAGTCGAAAGTGGTTTGATTATTCAGCTCTACATTCGATTTGGCTTCCATTCTCCAACTTTTCAGTTTCTGAGAATTTTCAAAATTTCAAAAATTTGGCTAACACCCTAAATTTTCGAAAAATTTCGCCATAACCTCCCCTGCAATGGGAGCATCGGGAAATTGCAAATAGCGTTCCCGGTCCTTCAGATCTCAAAAAGAAAAAGAAAAAGCCAAGCGGCTAGCCAATAGGCTCACAAAATCATCATCACCCAAACAAAACAGGAAATTATGTAGTAAACATGTACCTATTTGTCGGGCAAACAAATTTTATTTTCTGCTCTAGCCTCCTTGCTATGACCTGTTCAATGTAAGTATATGTATATGCAAGCAAATGCGACCAAATTTCAATATAGTCCAATATTTGATTCAATTAGGCTAAATGGTTCAAAATTATCAAACAATGAACAAACAACACAGACATCAATCAATTAGTGAATTAGAGTTTCAAATTCATAATTTTGATACATATACAAAAATCAGATTTTTGATGCCAAATCACAACCATAAGCCCTATCAAATTGGTTCTCACACCAGTCTAATGGAAATATATAGAAATCTCCCTTTCGTCACTCGAACATAAATTCTGATGACGATGCATCAATCATCAGAGTTCTCTCCGGGCAACTAGAAGGTGATTCTATATCTATCCAGTATATTAAAATTTCGAATACACGCGGATCAGACGTATACGCAAAATCTATATATACTGGATTGTCCACATCAATATAAATAAATAATCAAATACGAATAATTGATTTATATTCCAAAACAAGATTTATTTTCATTTTAAAAATATACTCTTCACACTCGTTCTAGGATACTACTGATCCTATCTCTAACGAGTCATTCTAATTGGATATTACTAATCCAATATCTGATGAATTCTTTCGTATGGTTCTAATGTGCCTTGTCCTCTAAGCTTTGTAAACCAAAGCTCTGATACCAACTGTGAAGACCCGTAACTTCCCCGTAAAGGAAAGCGTCGGATAGTTCGAGAACAAACCACAACAGAACGCATATAAAAGAACATTTCATTGTATATTACAACAATGCATCAAATTACAAGAATATACAGAGTATAAATGAATATTACGCAGAAATATCAGAGATTTAAATTACATTTAAATACATAGCAGCGGAAAATAATACAATACACAACTAGAAGGAGATATACGGATACAAAGCTTTCCGGATATCGTTCCAGCTGTAAACTAGGATCCTGTGAATATAAATCTGCAAAACCAAAACTACTAGCTGCCCGTGTCGAAAATAAGGGCACCCAGAGTTTAGGTTAAAACAATAAACTCCAGGTCAGTCATGTGACTGGTGTGAGAACTAAAACAGTTAATCTTTATTTTAAATCATTAGGTAAATCAAGGGACCACGCCGTATAACACGGAACGGGTTTCCTCCCAAGAATACCAGTGCTTAAAACAAACAGCGCAATGCTAAATAAAGAAAGATGAAGCTGTTATAAGACCCAGGTCCTATCACACAATGCAACGCAAGCCGGGGGATAGGGTTTTTACCTTATAACAGCCAAAGAATGCTTGATACGTTTAAAACAAATCATTTGATACTATAATAAGTGCATAGTGTATAAAACAACTTCAAATCATAAGTATCAATCATAGGCGACATGAGCGTCCCATGCCACTATGTCGCCATATATAGGTTTACAAATAAAACCGCAAAGTCACGTATTTGGAAATTGGATTTCCATCTATGAACCGAGGCTAGGGGCAAGATCCTCAACCGATTCGTGACTCTCTAGCCCGAGCCACAGGCAAGCGCGCAGGCAAGCCTTTAGATCGTCAGGGCCGGTCCACACGGAGTGGATTATTATGCCTGAACAATACGTCCCCCCACCCTATGGGGTGTAAGTCTGGTCCGTCAGCCGACCAGAATGCATTCGGCCGAAACCGATATAACCGAGGCGCCTCGCAACCGCAACAACCACATAAGTCAAACTCGTCAGGGCGTGTAAAACCACTGACGCCACTTCTAGCTAGAAAGAAACGCAAGTCCTCCCTGATGTCCCTCCCGTTTTTGGTTCATACCGGGTGTGAAACTCGCGAAGTAAACGTTACACAAAGCTACGCCACAAAGGCCGTGCTTTGATCATCACCACGAGACTTTGCTTTTCAACAGAAGCCTTGATCATTTGCATCTTAGCATGCCACACAGGCAAACCACTCTATGCAACCGATATCAGTCACACAGAATGAAATCCAATGTCAGACACACAGTCCATTTACAAGTCCGTTCTGGGCCTGAACGAAACCGGAGGCACCTAGTACCCCGCATATCCATCGATCTCCAAGTACGTCTGGACGATCACTAACTGTTTCCATCTTCTTGGGTGTACAGCCCAATCAAGATCATCAGTTATCACCCAAACGACGTGAAGACCTCCGGTCTTCGACCATCGTCTTCATCTTCGACTTATCGTCGTATCAGTTATTCAGAATGGGATAAACCCGGTCTTTCCGAATAACTCGCGTATATATTCTAAAAGTGTTACACAAACACAACATACGCCTCATTCCAATTCATTAGTCACTAACCGTAAATTAATCAAGAGAATAATTCCCCAAACATTAACCCCGAAGGCCGAAACCAACATCAGATCAATATCCAGAAAACCATTCTGCTTGGCTAACCGACAGTTAGTTTCTAAATTTCACGTTCAAATCTAATTAAAGATTTAACTATCGCCTGGAGCAAAACTGGTGATACTCCATTCTCGATCTTTTCAATCTAATTAAAGATTCATTAAAACTCCACTTAGTTTTAATCTGTGACTGGGTTAAAGAATCAGTGTCATTTAAAAACACGGTTCACGATAAACCCAAAGTCACATCCCATTAATTATCGGGTTAAAGAACAAGTGTTATTTAAAACACTGTTCACGATAAACCCAAAAATCAATATCAGTTCAATTCCAATTAAATATTATTTAATTGGTACACTTCATTAAATCTAAATCAAAAGATTTAATCTTTTCTCAACTGGGTTCAAGAACAGTGTTAGTGAAGACACCATTCACGACAAACCCAAATCACATTCGATATTCAATACAAGGCTCTGAATAGAAAATATATCGGCTTATATTCAATATCGAATTCTACGACTAACAAATGTCGTATTGGAAATAACGATATAAACATATATCTTTCAAATTTCCGTAACAACATCTGTATAATCACGAATTCCAACATCGAAATATTCCGAAGACAATTTCGATTCAAATCCATTCCAATGCAATCATTGGAAATTTTGGTTGTTTTTAAAACCCTTTTCGAATTCAATTTATTTATTTAAAAATAAATAGAATTATAATTCTAGTTCAAAACTAGTTCAATTCGATAAAAATCTACTTTTATCTTTTCAAATATGGAGTTTTTCATCCCAATTCTTTCTAAATCATTTCTTATGATTTTACATAAATTATTACTATTTTTAATAATTTTATCAAGGCCCGTACAGTCGATTTCCAACAATGGCCATCGAACTGCACTTACAGCGACCTTTTTCGAATTTGATTTGGACGTATCTCCAAATCCAACCGTTAGATTTCAAATTTCTAATATTCGTTAGAAAGCTCTTTTCGATACGAACCCAACGGTTCCGGTTTTAGGAGAATCCGACGGTCGGATCTCCCGTAATGTCCGTTCGAAGTCAATGGTCGAAATTCGCGAACTGCCGCAGCGCGGCGCGTTCTATTCAGGCCATTTATTATATATATAATATATATTTCGTCGATTTCTATTTAAAACGAATTATATAAATAGTTTTGAATTCGTTTCAAAAACATTTTCAACTTCCTTTTCAATTCAAATCACAATTGAATTCTTCTTTATAGATTCGTTTTAAAATTCATTTCTATTCAATTCAAATTTCAATTCAATTTGAATTCATTTCAATTCGCTTTCAATTCCATTTGAATTCGTTTTCAATTCAATTCATTTCGAAATCGTTTTCCATTCAATTCATTTCGAAATCGTTTTCAATTCATTTTGAATTCGTTTTCAATTCAATTCATTTCGAAATCGTTTTCAATTCAATTCATTTCGAAATCGTTTTCAATTCATTTTGAATTCGTTTTCAATTCAATTCATTTCGAAATCGTTTTCAATTCAATTCATTTCGAAATCGTTTTCAATTCAATTCATTTCGAAATCGTTTTTAAAATCGATATAAATATCGTTCACGTCAAAATGGCGTCAATCTAATCAACACGGCTTCATATATTCCTTTATTTTCAAATATTCTATTTCAAATATTTCTTTTTCAAATATTTCTTTTTCAAAACTGGAATGAGGCCCAATCAATTACCATATAAAATTAATTATATGGATTTTCATACAACACATGTATATAATAGCATTGAAAATAATCAACCATCAACCAAAGTGCACTACACTGTATAAGCATCAAATATAGATATTCAACGCTTATAACAGCCTGTCAATCAATCGATCGACATATTCAATCAATCAGGATGAGTGAACTTCAAATTTCATCCTAACACCCGTGTGGGGTTTCAAACAATCAAACACATATTTTATTTGTGCAGTTAGGCGATGTGTAAAATTTATCGACCCAATCAACGTCATTCAAATAGGTGTACATAAACAAACCGTCTGGTTTGTAAATGAATATTTATTTATTCACATTCACGTTAAAAATTATATTTTTAACGATAACACATTTTATTTTAACATATGAATTTCTATTCAGTTCATTCTTTAAATAAAATGCTATTTTTATTTTTCTAACTTATTTTAGAAAATTTCGGCGGCATAACGGCACGATACTAGAAACGGGACAAGGCCTAGCCTTATCCCCGGTCTAGTGAAGGCCCACGCCATTCACACATCAATCAAATTCACTTTCGTTATGCAAACCACAAAATTTGGAGTAAGGGTCTAACCTAGCCTTACTCCTTCGCCTTATAACGGCGCACGTCTAATCCTAACCAATTTATCGATTCGATTTTTCACACCACAAACCACATTCAAACCAATATCACAATCAATAACCAAACAGCCAAACAAACAAGTCCATGGTCTGTGGACGATTGTGTCGGGTGCTACTAAGCACCGTCTGCATCCTAGTATATATATATAACTAGAAAAATAAATTGGAAGGTGAGAAATTCTCACAGATAGCTATCCTAGCTCCACGGCTCTTCATTGATAGAAAACTTCATCGCTATCCATCTTCGTCATCTTCATTGCCCGTAGCCACTACATATGTAAAAATCGAGTTTTTACTTCGCTATTCTATATATAAAAATCGAATTTTTAGTTCGCTATTCAATATATAAAAATCGAATTTTTAGTTCGCTATTCAATATATAAAAATCGAATTTTTAGTTCGCTATTCAATATATAAAAATCGAATTTTTAGTTCGCTATTCAATATATAAAAATCGAATTTTTAGTTCGCTATTCAATATATAAAAATCGAATTTTTATTTCAAAGTTCAATATATAAAAATCGAATTTTTATTTCAAAGTTCAATATATAAAAATCGAATTTTTATTTCAAAGTTCAATATATAAAAATCGAATTTTTATTTCAAAGTTCAATATATAAAAATCGAATTTTTATTTCAAAGTTCAATATATAAAAATTCTATTTTTATTTCGCTATTCAACATAGATAAAATTCCATTTCAAAAATATATATTTCGCATTTTTACATCTAAAAATTTCGCCTTTTCACATTTAAAAATATCGCCTTCTCATATTTAAAAATATAATCTTTTTGCCCTTTAAAAATTTGTTCGAAAATTAAATATAAACAGTTTTTTTTTAACTTTTCAATAATCAGTTTTATACTTTTTAAAATCAGTTTCATACTTTAATTAAAATCAGTTTTAAACACTTATAAAAACAGTTTTAAACCTAATAAAATAAAATAAAAAAACAGTTTTTAGATTCTAAAACAAATCAGAAATTTGTTTTTAAATCGGTTTTATAAATCAATTTCAAATCAGTTTTTAATTTCCTAAAAAAAAAAATCAGTTTTTAATTTAAAGTTTAAATCAGGTTTAACAATATATAAAAACAGTTTTAACAAAATATAAAAAAACAGTTTTTGCAATTAACATAAATCAGTTTTAACAAAAGTAAAAATAAATAAATTAAAAAAACTTACGGGGGGGCGCTGCTTCGTCGAGGGTTCGGAGGAGGGGGGGTCGCATCGTGCCGAGGTTGGTCGGAGGATGGGGTTCGTGGCGGCGGGGAGGGGGCTCCAGACGTTGATCGAAAAGGGGGGCATGGGTTTTTGGGCGGCGGTCTCGAATCTGTGTGGGGGGGGGGGGGGGTCTCGCTGCTGAGGCGGCGTCGATCATCGGGGGGGGGGGGGGGGCGGCTCTCGCTGCTGAGGCGGCGTCGATCATCGGGGGGGGGGGGGGGCGGCGGCGACGAGTTCCCCCCCGTCTTCCTCTTCTTCTTTTTTTTTTTTTTTTTTTTTTTTATACTGAGAATTCGATTTCGTAAAGAAAGGGGGAGGGGCCAGAAGTATAAAGGAGAAAGGTGTTTTTTTTTTTTTTTTTTATTATATTATTATTTAATTCAACCTAAAGTTGACTTTTCATACGACCTCGAAACGAGGCCCACCGCCTGTCGTCCATAGCGTATTACCCCCATTCCGAACACAATGGGATATGTATCGCACTCTGATCTGATCGTTTCGATCAGTTTCCGTTGAATTTTCATTTAAATCACTATATTGAATTTTAAACGTACATTTCAAATTACCGGGGTCACATACTAACTAGAAAAATTCCCGAAAAATATTTTCTAGCTTCGTATTAACGATACGGTCCTAACAAAACTAGTTTCATCGAATTCTGAGACCGTTAGAAAAATGGCCAATTTCCAGTCGATTAAAATCAACTGAAACTGGTCAAACGCGGTTTCCTTTGCCACGCTCACATATCGATTCGAAAAATTATGAAATTTGGAATCTAGCAATAACTTAACATCACGGACCCAACAAAACTGGTTTCGTCGAAATCCGAGGTCATTTGCAAAATGTCCATTTTTAAGGGCTATATATTATATTAAAATATATATAAATTCCACAGCGACTATTTCTAATTTTCAACTGGACATATCTCATCATTTATAAAGTGGAATCTCAGTTTCTCAACTTCGTTGGAAAGATATTCACTATTAGATTCCATTATTTTTGGTTTCACTAAAATCCGGATTGTTTTGCACCCGGTACATTCAATTGAAGTTTGAAATCGAATTATCGAACTACCGCGCCATTTTCAATTCCTTTTATAATTATATATAATTATTTATATTCTAACGACGACGTATATAAATATATACGTCGAATTATATTCAAAATAAATTTCTCGTCGATATTATTTAAAATAATTCATTTTAAATAATCAAAACTCGCTATAATTGCCAAAATAAAAATTTTAAACTGGCCCAGATTTTACGGGTTGTTACAATTCACACTTCTTTGAAAATAAATATATTAAATTTAAACATTTATTTTGGTTTCAATAGACCATCTTTAAATGTACGAATATTGGAGGTTCAAACTAAAATTTACACGACAACGCCTATTTTCAATCGTGAAATAATTCAACCGTTTCCTGATTCTTCTTTATTTTTTTATATTCTTTTTTTTTTTACTTAATATATTAAATTCTGTTTAGTATCGATTTACAACCTGAACTTCTTAGTTCCGGTACACTTTAATTACATGTGCACCTATTCTAATTTAATTCATCGTTCACAGTATAATGTTTAAGTGAATTTCCCCCTTCTTTACATTATATAATTAATATTTAATTTTGAGGGGAAGTTTAGGATTTAAATAGTATTAATTAAATTTCCAATTACTATCAGGGCCGAAGGCCCCAAAATCAGTCCAAAACCTGATTCATCTCATCCCCATTTTAATTTGTTTTCTCTCCCACTCCATTTCCTTCATTCCTTTGTCATGCTTCTGCCAGAATTTAAAATCCATTCCAATGCAACTTTAGCAACACAAAAACTTGGTTCCGCATACTTCGTTCTCTCCTTTCTGATTGATCTTACCCTTCTTCTTTATTTTTATTTTTTTTATGCGAGTACAATAGAATGTTTCCAGTCTCCAGATAATTCAATTATGTAGTCCTTTTTAATGTGGAAACAGGTAGTATAGATGAAGCAAAAGATACAATCAAGGATCGCATGATTATACATAGTTCTTGCGATGGACAAAAAATTCCTTAGCAACCCGTTAGCAAAGGCCAAATGGGGAAATTCATACAATGACTGATAAGGCTTCTAAATGGGTTTGAATTACAGTGTTTAGTTAGCAAGTAGGTTTGGATGCACTCACGCAGATATCTTAACTAGTAAAGACACTACTGGGACTGACAATACAATTGTTGAAAGTGGTGATTTTTATGAACTGTAATGATATGCGCCATCAGTCCTCTGCAATGATACACAAGAGGTGGAAAACTCTGGTTTTGGTAGCTCTAGTTTTCTGATAACTCGACATAGTCGACGAGAGGATGACCCTTTGTATGCCAAGCAGCTGAATCCGCGGAAAATGGGATCACTCTGCATGGACATATGCATTTAATCGGGTTAAGGGATCCTCTCCTTCCTGTTGTCCGTCTTCTACCTTTTCTGTGCACAGATCACACTGTGCATATGCACACACAACTACTTCGCCACCCCTTTATTCTGGTTATCGCAACGCATCACTCTCGCCCATCCGTACTCAAGCTCCACCACCTGAACATCCACCATTCCCTGAAGCACGGAATCGCGTTCACCCAAAACTTAAGAAAAAGATAACCCCTCTACTGAATGGCCTTGCACCGCCGTCTTACACCTCAGTTCTCCACCAGACTCCACCTCAAACTCGCCAACGTTCTTCTCCTCCAATTACCACTGGTGCGCGCTCCACTAGCGCCTTGACCAATGAGCAGTTAACCCCCTAAACTTAGCATACCTAAAACTGTCAAACCATCCTGTTTAAATGCAAAGCTCGAAAACTGTTTGTTTAAAAATTCCAACTATATTTTCCTTACGATCCCTGATGATGCATCTATTCTCTACTGTTAACCAACAAACATGTTTTTAGTACTATTTCCAGTGAATCAACAAAAAAAGAATAGTTATACATGATATTATATACTTCATAGACATCAATGGACCCATACATCAACTGTTGAAGTTCGTATACTCTTACTTCTTATTTTAGATTTTCACTAAGTTCGTTAGAAAAATCATTTTAACTAAAGGTGGGAAGTTACTGAAAATTTACTCATTTATATTACACATCATCATTTACTCTTACAGCAGGTGTTCTAAATGTGACATTAGTACTTCCTCGCTGAAATTTCTTTGGGGACTTCAATTGAGATATGCAACCTTTTGATATGAGTTAAATTTATAGCATAAAAACCAAAATATAAAGTTTTTATGTTGGACTTATATTTCCTTAAATAAACTAGGATTCGCTGATTTCCTTTGAAGTAGCAGGGTATAGATATATATACATTCATTTTTAGCACAGACAGCTGTAGGATTTACTTTCAGTGATTCAATCATGCTAGATCAATATGTATATATAATGATATACAATTTATAACAACCAATGCACACACATGTTTGAATCAATTATCCATACAGCTTTGAGTTAGATTTTTAATAGAAAACAGTAGTGGTTTCTCACATATGTTTTAGTTTACTACTGAGTATTTTGGTTCTTAGGTTTTGTCAAATACTTGAGTCTAAATTTAACTAGTTTCCAGAGATTTAACATCAATATCTAGATCAAGGGTGATGGTTGTGTATATCAATATGTATATTGTTTGAGTCTACTTAAGTTTAATATTAGACAGCAAAGCAAAAATTTAGGTGTTTACCCACCTATAACATATTGCTGCTTTTATTCACTGCCATGTTATTGAATTTCCAGTCTTTGTTCCTCATGTTCTGCTTCAATTTTTCAGGTCCTGCTACATGATTCCTTCTCTCTTTTAGGCGTTGTTTCCAGTTTAACACTCTTCATATGTCTTGCCATGTTTCACGGGTTTTACTTCACATTTCTAGGCATAATACCATAGCATTTTGTATTCAGTTTTAGCTCCAGGTTCGCTCATTCCCACACTTCTTTTTTTTCTACATAAATTTATCCTCTATTTTTATTTTGTTTCCAGTGTTCTTTTATGTGAAATTGTGGAGTATCCATGCTATTTATAGATGAGAGACCTGAGGCTTTAACTAAGGTAGGTGCTTAAGCAGGAAGGGTGCATGTGTAGCAGCAGCAGCCTATAGACGGTGAGATGATGTGATTTAACAATCCTATTACAGTCTAGTCCTAGGTTCCTAAGCAAACATCAGTATGCATGTTCTTGCTGCAAATTTTCATACGTGTATGTCCTTAAATGTATTAACAACTAAACTTAGCCTCTAAGGAAAAATCGTTCTCATTAATGGCTCTTGGCGTTCTTTCACTTCCTTGTACGTTGGCTGTGTATTCTCTTTCAAATCAAGATGCAAGACATTGTATTCAGATCTTTTTGATCACCTTTCACTTCCTTGTGCAGTGATGTGCCCATGGCAAGATTGTTTTTGATCACTTTTCTCTTGGCTGTTTAAGGAATTTCAGAGAGGTATACATGTGCTTTACACATGGCTAAGATGCCTAAACCTATAGAATGTCACATATGCAGGCTTACCACTCTCATGTGAGATGTTTATTTTATTTCAACTGCTAGTGTCTGGACTGCATATGCCTAGTGTTTTCATTTGTCAATTCATGTATGTATAGCAGACTTTCCTCTTTCATGTCACATTGTTTTCTTTCAGAATTTCGTTTCATTTAAATAGTTTCATATATCCATTAACATGCCATGCGCAAACAAATGATACATTCTTACTTGTCTTTTGTACACACATATATTTTTTCATATAAACATACCTCATTCATTTAAAAGTATAAATCAAAATTAAATGTTATGTTTTTACTTAAGTAACTTGTCTTTATAAACACATTTCACTTATTAAGGCATACGTTATAATTCACTTGTCTCATTTTGAATTTGAAGTCATGTGCTTATGTGTAAATGAAGTAAGATAGTGTTATACTTATGTATATTTTCATGAATTCAAAAAGCGAGTTCAAGCATAAGCAAATAGTGTTAAAACAACGTACGCTTGATTATATGTTATATATGAATACGATAAGTTAATATATGATATTAAAATAATTATTCTAAATGAGTTAGATCTTATAAATATATTTCTTATATCAAATTTATATCTTCCTCTTTCCTTTTCTAAATTAAGTAATCTATTTTCACAGGAGTTTAAAAGCGATTAAAAACTTAACAAGACGATGAAATATTAACTACTTGTTTTACATAGATATACATTGGTCTCAAACTTTTTAAATCATTAACAGATATTTATTCGGAATTTCCCTGACATTTTCCAATATATATATATATATATATATATATATATATATATATATATATATATATATATATATATATATATATATAATCCTTATTTTTATTAAATTATCAGCATAATATATTATTATAGATCATAAAACTAGTCTAAAAACCAGGTCGTTACACAATTATTTAAAATAAATCATCTGATACGACATAATATAAATGTTGTCAATCATTAAACAACCAAAAATAACCAATGCATCCAATTTTCCAATTACTATCATCAACAATGAATTATATTTTTATATGAATTTAACATATCATAGAATTTCAGGAAAGTGTGGGAGTTAACTCACTTTTATTTTCCATGATCGATTCGCACGTAATTCCATTTAGTTTTGAACTAGTGTATAAAATTAAATGTAAAACTCAACTGCTTCCAATCTCTTTCGGATCTTGTTAGCAATGTTCTACTTTCTGCGGCGATTCCAACGAATCCAATTTTTCATAATTCTGAGATCGTATGAAATAGTTATCACTATTACAAGTTTTAATAATTTAACGATTAATAAAATGAAAGTAATTATTAATCAACCTTAAAATCCCATGTCATTAAGTTACATTAATCCATCGTTACTTTACACGAGCTTTTCCTTGAGCAAACATTCCCAAACGTGATACCTTGCTCTAACCTGTCACCGCCATTATCTCTTACATAGAAGTTTTTGATTATCATTAAATAACTTAACTATAAACAAACTAATAAATTTTATACCTTAATTTAGTTTAGGCTAATCCATGTCATTAACAGCCGCTAATATCTCCTCTCCCTTTTATATTACACGCACCCTCCTAAATTATTCCCAAGCCATGATCGCTTCATTCTTCCTCCATTCCTCACCATCCAATGCACGAGAACCATCAACGAGACCACCAGAACCGCACCGAACCATGTCCGTGCCGACCACCAAATGCCCGGCCAACGCCCCCTCGACTCTCCATGCTCTATTGCGCCTACATCCTACATCCCTAATTTCGACGATGCCCCAAGTAGTCTGAAACTATGGAACATCCTTTACCTTTTGCACCAACAAAGCTGCCGACCGGCTCCACCTTGCTTGAGACAACAGCGATCATAGTTTTCCTCCCTTTTGTCTCGGATATATATGAGCTGCTGGGTAAAGCAGTCATGTATATATATTTACCCATAGAAGGCTTCGTTCGTCCTTCTACCGGCCTCGATGCCCTCTGACCTAACACCTGACCCATCTCCATACTCTCTAACCCGATGAGCCCATGAAACTCGTACCTCTCCCCAACTTCTCATGAAAGCAAAGAAATGGTGATCACAACTTTCACCAAAATTCATGGAGGTCAATCACCCAGTGCGTCTCACACTCCTGAACATCGCGCATACCTCAACTTCCACCTTCTACGCCTCCTAGCTCGTCACCCCACCTAAACCATGTTGTCGCCCAACTCCAGTAGTTGCTCACGTTGGAGAAAAATGGAGTTTATCGATTGTGGAAATTTCCTGAAGCTTGATATGATTGGACACATACTGGTTTCCGCTTCGATGGGTTTTAAATATGAATAAGGAGGAGGAGATTTCAACATCATTTTCTTCCACTTACTGTGTTTATAACATGGGGAAAAAATGTTTTGTGAATAGGAGGAAACGAAACAGTGTTTATATAGAGGAGGAAAGACCAAAGCACGCTCATGGTTTTTTCAAAAGAAGCGTAGTATGCATGTGGGGGAAGGTAGAGGTTTTAATTTCTATGTGACAAAGGATTTTTTATGAAATGACAGAAAATTTTTATTCGAAAGATTAACGATATTTTTACATGTCTACCACCATTTTCATACGCGGTTTGTTTGGAATTGTTTCGTGTTGTCGCTTGTTTGGTGTTGTGACCTTCCATATGCCCAACAAAGGACAGTTTGTTGATGCTTGTTAGGTGTTGTAAGAAATACATGGGAAAATAGTCAAGGGCAACATGATCAAAGCAAACAATATGAAACAATTTCTCATGAACCGCATATGTACACACATGAATTATCAGCGGATCAATCAATTTGTAAACATTAACAAATAATATTCATAGTAATTTCATAGTACAAAAAAAGGGAACACAAAGCCACGATATTCGAAGTGAACAATCCAATGTATTATTGCTTACGTCATGGCAGTTAAGGTCTGGTCAGGTCAGTATCGTGGCTTTGTGTTCGTGTGTGCATATCATGTCCCACGTATGCATGTATATGCCACCAAAGAGAGTTCATGAAACTAATGCGAACACAAGTGTCATGGAATTCTTATTTCATAAGTAAACCAAGAGTCAAGTGTAAAATTATATATACCTGCTCCAACGTCTAAAGATAGTGAATCAGGGACTTCACATGACACACAAACCCACCCACTCCGAATTCATCAAAGGTCTCTGCAAATTGACGATTCAGTTTGGAGGTTTTCTCATCTGGTGGCAGTATACTGTCTAAAACCACTCTTTCATGTGTAGATGGTACAACAATCCCATGGAATCTGGATGACGAAGGATCTCGACAGACAGTACCTGCTACAATAAAGTCGAGAATTTCAAAGGACGGTATTAATAAAATATGCTTAATTTTAGAAAAACAGGAAAACTGGAGTACGTATCCATTAGACTTTAAGCACTCGCTTTAGATCAAAGTGCAATAAAATATGCTTAATTTTATTAATAAAATACTTGTTGCTATTATGTCTAGATCAGAGTTGAGAATTTCACATCGCTAATTGTTCACCACATTGGTCGTATCCTGGATCGGAGAAGCAACACCCTTTGATGCACTGATGTGTGTACTGCTGCGTCCTCCATCCAACGTAGTTAACGGTGCCTGAATTCCTTGATCAGTCAAAGTTCCTACCATGTTGATCAGAACCTCCATTTTTCCAGAAAATTTTCCCACTGTACCCTTCAAATCAGTCATAATACCCTCCAAACTTCCCACCCTCATATTCAACTCATCATTGTCTTCACGAACATGTTTGAGTCGTTTCTATGCAATGGCAAAAGCCTTAACATGCATCTTTGGTATGGTGCTCCCAATAGCGCGGTTCCTACCCCTTATATCCTTACCTAACACTTGTGATAAGTTATCTTCATCAACAGACAATTTTTCTTCATCACTATCGGTGATCTTTTCCTTCAATTTGGTAATTTGATCCTGAGATAAAAGTTAAATGCGTTTACACCAACATTTACTTGTAACAACTTGTAACTATAGTATGTTACTCCTAACTGAATAAATTCAATCCAGACAATTGCACCATAACAATAAAAACACATAATGAAGAAAATGTAATGAAAAACTAATTAATCACAATTATGGAAAGCCTGAAAGCCCGAAATGAAAGTCCAAACAATAGACTACTCGATGTTAACCATAATACAAGTAAAAACTTACGAAGTACGCAGACGTGGCATCTGATATGCTACCATCTTTTTTCTTGTGTGTCTTCTCCCATACTTGACGACGGTTGATATTTGCAGATGGACTTGCAATGATCTGCAATATATTCTATTTCATGTATATTCTCTCCCTTAATTGTGTTTTCTTACTACTGTTGAAATAAAATGATCAAATAATTTACCGATTCGTGTTCTACTCTAGCGTGACTTTTACGTCCTGCATAGTGGGCATAACATAGACTGGATCTATTTTTATTTTTTTGCCTGCTGCCCTACTTCCGCTTGCTTCAGGCGTTGTTTCATTCTTTATGAACTCGTTCCAATCATCATGAGCAATTGTAGGTGGACAATTTTTCATCCGTTTTCGTCATTGTCGAAAGTGTCATAATAAGTTGCTCTCAAGTTTTTCTTGTGTCTCCTAAAAGCCTCGACCATTCTTTTGAAAACATTTCCTTTGAAGGCGGCTCAAGCGTATACATTTTCTGCAAAAATTAAGAGTCAGAGACCGTAAAAATAAACTGTAACATTTACATGCTATTTTTCACAAATTTACCACCAACTAGTTCCAAACGTCATCCTTATATGTTTTGGGAACTTTATCTCAACTTGTGTAAGAGATCGGCACATAAGATCGTACTAGTTTACCAAGCGTAGTAGCGATTTTTGGAGCGTTTCTGAGACTCGAATACCAAGTAGGTTTTGTTCAACTTGTTAATCTTTCGAACACGATGCATGTGATGATGTGGGATCTTGCGACGT
Organism: Allium sativum; assembly: GCA_030737875.1. Lineage (NCBI taxonomy): Eukaryota > Viridiplantae > Streptophyta > Magnoliopsida > Asparagales > Amaryllidaceae > Allium > Allium sativum. The sequence continues at coordinate 249,902,959 of CM060909.1, read as the reverse complement.
ATTTTCCTACAAAACAGAAGCAACATTAAGAATCATGACAAACACCAACAATTCATAAGTCTTACTCACTATGAAATAGTTAAAAGAAACAATAAAAGCATAATGGATTGTGAACAAAAAGTGTAAATCGTGACATTCCAAATACATATGATTCCCTGGTAAAAAAAGCATTCAACAGTTCATAGGTTAACACATAAGTTTGGTTAGATCTTCTTGTTTTTCATTGTCTTCAAAAGTTGATTGATGAACGGTAGGAGACTTAATGTGATCCACATTTGTAGTCAACCGTTTTGGTGTATGCAAAATCACAAACCAACCATCATTTTCATAATCTTTTGAGTAGAACACTTGGCTCGCTTCTGATGCAAGAATAAATAGCTCATCATTCACGTTGTTCCTATTCTTTAATTTTCCTAAATTAACCATGATCAGATTTGAAGCGGGATTTATTTTGCAACCGTTGATCTTATCCTCGACTTTTACCCAATCGCAATAAAAAAATATTTGTTTGAAATCAATGTAATCCAACTCAAGTATCTGCTGAATGACTCTGTAATACGTTGTATCTGCTTCCTTATAATTTTTATCATTGCCACTCGCTCTAAATTTTGTAATTTCTCTCATGCATACACCGCTATCCTGTGTTACCATATGGTCTTCGTACATTTTCGTGGAAAAAAAAACCCTTTCACTTGGTACTTCGTATAACTAAGCGCCATGAACTTCGGCCCGTGTATTAGCCGCCAAAGAGTTGGGTCTACATCGCTGCAATTCAACAACTACATAAAACACAAAAAGAAAAATCAAGCATGTTCACGATGGTGTATTGCAAACTTATAAAAACGTGAAATACTTTAGATGATGTAATACCTCATTACGTAACCATATAGTAAAAGGTTTAACGACTTCGACAATTGTACCTCTACCTCGTGGTTGAAATTTAATGCTTTCCACATAGGAGTTGTAACTTCTATATGTAGATAACACATATCGAAATGAATATATAAATTAAACTAAAAAATGGAAATTCGAAACCTACTTTATGAACTTACTTCTTCCATGGATCCAATCCATCATACTTATTTAGGACTCATCTATGCACTTGTTCGAATTGCACTTGGGTTAACGTTATATCTTTACCAGTATCCAACGGTATCTCACCAGCAAACTCATCATCCTCGTCTAAAAATGCTTCGCGGGCATGTTTATGGTTGCCATAACCTCCGTTTGGGATATATTCCATGCAATAAAGGCTAGCTTCTTGTATGATATATCCTTCTGCAATACACCCTTCAATGTATCTTTTTTTGCGCACATACCCTTTATATGTTTTCATTAACCGATGATTGTGATCAATTATATCTTGCACACGATAGCCATTTATACTGAATAATAATGTACATAACTGAAATTAGTTATTTACCATTCAAAAGGATACATCCATCTATATCTAATAGGGCCACCAATCAATGCTTGATCGGCTAAATGAACCATAACATGGATACTGATATCAAAAAATGCAGGTGGAAAATGTTTTTCAAAAACACGCATTGCTTCCACCAGCATAGCATTTGCTTTTATAAGGTGAATCACCTTTGAGCACAAAATGTTAAAGAATAGACTAATACGATGAATAGCATTTCGTAGATCCTTATGTTGTGTATAAGTATGTTGAAGCAATACCGGAAGCAAATGTTGCATTATGACGTGGCAATCATGTCACTACAAGAAAAATACCCTATTGCAACTAGCCATTTACAACTGGCGACATATGACAGTTGTAGTAAATGATATTTAGCAACGAACCTTTCATACCAGTTGCAATAGATGAGATTTAGCAACATGCCTTTTCTTTCTGTTGCGAAAAGCATTTTTTAGCAGCCGTGCTTCTCTTCTAATTGAAAAAACATACTTTTAGCAATTGCACTTCCATAACAGTTGCAACAAATATACTATTTGCAATTGCATTTTCAAACTTGTTGCAAAAATATATTTTTAGCAACTGTTTTTTGCACTTGCAATAACTGTATTTTTTTTTACAATTTTTAAAGATAGTTGCAATAAAAATACTAATAAAAATAATAGCAGTTTTTAATTTAGAAGTATAAACGAGTACTACTAATTAACCATCAATAAATAAGTAGCAGTTTTTATTATCTTTTAATAGTTAATTTTAAATACTTACTATTAAATAATTAACTATTAGTAATTATATAATAATTATGATTAATATTTAACAATTATTAACTAATAATAAAAATTTAATTATTATAAAGTGAAATTTATAATTGATAGTTAAATAATAATAATAATTAATAATTAACAATTAATAATAATTAAAAGTTAAAAAATAATAAAATAAATAAAAAATTATTAAAAATAGTAGTTAATTAATAATAATAAACTTTAGTAACTAATTTGAACTATGAATATGTTTAAATAATAAACAAATAAATAAATAATAACAGTTCATATATAGGTATTACTAAATTTAAATTAATTTTTATTATATAATGATTTATAATCAATAATATATAAATAATAGTAAACGATAATTCACATTTATTGGCTAACAAAAAACTGAGTTATCGTTGGTCCAAACTTTGTGTAAGAACTAAAAATATATCATACCTTTTTACATTTACCTTTTTGGGAAAATGGCTAAAAATAGTATAACAGGCCAGGCAAATATTTAAATAAAGTGTAAACCGGCTGTTACAACCCGACCGAACTGGTTAAGTGAACCTACCTACAGCTACACCCGATTTCGTAACCCTAACCTTTTAAAAAAATCATGGCGGCCATAAATTTATTTGCCGCTTCTCTCTTCTCCCTTTCGATCCGCGTTCAGCTTCTAACCCTTTAACTTCGATAGGCGATACGTCAGATCTGAAGACACGAACTTCAACGTTTGCTGGTTTAAAATTTATTCCATCGATCTCTCTACTCTTGTAGGTATCTCGCCAACGACGCTCAGCCGTTCGATGAAGATCTCACCTCTGTTTCAAGATGCTCAGCATATAGTTGATTGTAAACCAAAAAGTAAGTTTGTATCTTGTTTCACTTATCTATTTGTTATTGAAGCTAGAGTATCTGATATGATTTTTGTAACTTTTGTGTGTTATGATTTATTCGCATGCTGGTTTTTGATTTATCATGTGATTTCCCTTAACGTTCAGAAAGCCCTAATTCTTATCCTCTATTCAACAAAAATCACGACTTCTCGAAGGAAAGAAAAAAAGAAGGACGAGGGCGAATAGCAATGTCACTCACGTTCGATTAGGAGCAGAGAATTGGGTCTCATGGTCTGGAGTGGAGGCGACGTTGAAGACATAACTTGATAACTGATAGGAATTCGTGTTTCGATGGCTACCATGAATTTCTAGAGTGTGCAGATTGAAAGGAAGATAAGTAGAGGATGGCACGCATTACCGATGTAAAATTTTTAGTTGAAGTTCTGTGTAAATTTATGATTTTTATCTATATGTCATATGTGCATGAATTAAAATGAAGATTGGATATATAATATTTGTAGTGTAAAGTGCAACTGGGGGTAGCCTATTGTGTATGTGAGTTGCTCCGTGTGTACTGGTCCATGTGTGCATGTGTACTCAGTACTCACTTCAAAAATTAAGTTTTTGTGGGAATACATAAGAGATTGAGTCATTTTATATAAGAGGTAACTATACGAAAGGCATCCTCTTTATGTCCACACTATGTCAAAATTGTAGCTGCAAATTCTACAAAAAGATATGGAATCCACTTTTCATCTTCTACTTTATATGTTGTATGAGCCCTTACCTCTGATACCTTCATGAAAGGCAAGTTGGGTGCACTCTGATTTCTGTATTACCCAAAAATAATGAACTAATCTTGTTTAAAATTTACCTCTTTTAAGGTTACCTACCCCAAATGTAGTCATCCCAGTTTATCATTCGGGAATAAAACAGGATTGATCAGTATGAGATTAATAAGCACAAGCAAGTCATGATCAATTATGTGTAGGCTGGTCAACACTGAGATCAGCTTGTATTCTGAGTTCTATATCGATACAGGGACGTTATGATTTGGCTAACATCAATGCACTTAGGGGCTGTTCTTTGGTCCTTAACGGACCATTTCTTCTACGGACGCGTCCATTCAGAAATGGTCCATTAAGGACCGTTAGCCCAACGGCTCGAATTGGAGCCGTTGGGTACCAACGCGTCGGACGCATCCGACGCGTCGGTACCCAATGGCTCCAATTCGAGCTGTTGGGCACCAACCCCTCCTCTTCTATAAAATCCCACCCTCCTCCGTTCCTCCTTCTACCCCAAAATCATCTTCTACTTCTCTAAACACTCCTCTATCTTCACTAAAAAATGGCAAATCGACAACCTAAACACCATTGGAGCAGTGAAGCAACACGACTATTGCTTAAGTGCGCCGTTGCAGCATATGGAAAATGTGGTAATAACAAGAAAGGGGTTACCAAAGCGATAGCGGAAAAATTTAATGCTGCAGCGGCCGAAATCAACGTTACAAGATCAGATGAAACTCTGGAATTGATCGGCGAAAACAAAGTTCGGCACAAGTATGATAGTCTTCGAAGGGAATGGGTTAAATGGGAAAGCTTGAACAACAAAACTGGAGCTGATTGGGATCCTAATCGTCAAACGGTTACTTTCAGGCTCTGATGAATGGTGGGATGATCGTTTAAAGGTATTCGCGGTAAACTTCTGCTTTGTTTTTAACAGACCCGTTATTAATTAATGTTGTTAAAATAGGAATTTGGGCAATCCATTCTGAAACTTAAAAAATCACCGCTTGAGCATTTGGAGCTACAACAACAACTGTTTCAAGGCACACATGCAACTGGACAGGCGGCGGTATACGCCAGCATATACGTCTGATGTTACTCAACCTGAGCAAACACCACAGTTTACTCCCTCTTTGCCAGGAAATTATGCTAATCCATGGGCATTTGAGCACTTCCACAGTCAGCTCAATGAAACAGAAGACCATGGGCAAAATACTATTCCCAATTTGAATTCACCAACGCATCATTCTTGGGTTTCTGAACCGACCACTCAAACAAACGTGCCCGAAAATCCCATTCCACAACGAACTCGACATGTTGGTTCAACCTCTGGTAAAATGAGAGGTTTCAAAAAAGGGCGTGGTGACATGGACAATAAGTTTGCTGATCTCGTCAATTACCTCCATGCCCGAAAAGTGCAAAAATCTACAACTACGGAAAGTCCCACCCCGAACAATTTGACAGCAAACAGTATACGGTCGACAGGAAATTCTTTAAGTCAAGCTGATATGATAGGACGCGTTAAACGTTTGAGCGAAAGAGCAGATTTTAATTTAGCGGAAGCATTACACATAGTTGCAGATCCCAACAAGGCAGATATATTCAATCTCTTAAACGATGACGATGCAATACCATGGATGACATTTGAGACAAAGCACGATCAACTTTCTGCTGACTACAAGTACTTTCTGATCAAGAACGGACCAAGCAACGATTAGGAATCATACTATTATTTCTGTTTTGTATTTCTGCAGTAAATCACTTTTTGTACTGTTTTTATGTAATGGACCGTTATGTTTTGTTAACTGTGTTATTCTGCAATAATTATAATGTTATGTTTAATCGGTAATTAGTTAAATTACAAAATATAAATAAAATACTCCGCTTAAATACTCCGCTTAAACCGCCAAACGCATGATCCGCTAACTACCATTCTCCGCTATAATTCTCCGCTCAAATTGTCCGCTTCCGCTTGCAAAGAACACACCCTTAACTTTACTTTTTGATTATGAGAATATATTATAAGAGCATCAAATGATTTCTCCATAACAGGAAATAGTATTGTCTGTTGGGTGTGCCTGCACATTTGAAAATGGACATGTGTAAAATACATGGAACTAAACACGTAGGCTAATGCAGATATTCAGAGCAAGCATTATAGATTTATCAACTTGTAAACACTGAAAAGATTTAAAACAAAGGCGCAACAAGAACTTACCTTATGGTTGGAACTGCTGGACAAGAAAGGTGCAGGTACAATATCAGGTTGAACATGTCAAATTATCACTCTAAAAATATTTCATCCCCATTTCATTATATACACTTCTACGTCAATATTTACAGTTTCAAATATGAAATTACTAAGAGTAGTATTTTATATCATTTTCACTAAACAATTCGCAAAAAATAAATTATTTGTACCAAATTCGGAATCACTAGAGGACAAATAATGAATGTGCGCTGAATGGCAATTAATTAGAAGCAAAAATTATGTTAGCCTCTATTAATTGGTGCAATTGACAAATTGAATCACCTCTGCATATGATATAATTGAGGTAGAAACCAAGTTGGTCCTAATTTCCATTAATTGTTAGGCACAGCAGAGCAATATGTGGAGAGATAGATAAAAGATATAATTTTTTTTAATTTTTTTTCTTGATTCTTCATACATTACATGAGATACAACTTGTCTTTTATAATATAATGCGTTCCCTGGAATATTCCAGATAATGCCTTATCTAGATTTATCTAATTATGTCATATATAGGAATTTTAAATTATTCCCTACATTAATACAAAAGCATATTTGTCAATGCATTTAATTGTTGCCTGATAAAATTACAAATTAACTTTTAACACTCCTCCTTAATTTGTAATTTTTAATTGCTTCTTGAACTTTTCAAACTTCTCCAATGTGACTGCTTTAGTAAGGAAATCCGCTAGCTGCTCTTTTGTGCTGATGAAGTCCATGACAATCTCCTCCTTGCTAATCAATTCTCAGATAAAATGATAACGTATCTCAATATGCTTTGTGCGAGCATGAAACACTGGATTTTTTGTCATTGCCACAGCCGACATATTGTCACAGTAGATTTTTGTTGGCTTGTCTTGAGTTTGCTTCATATCATTTAGAATTCTCCGCAGCCACACCGCTTCACATGCTGCCTCTATAGCTGCCATGTACTCAGCTTCAGCTGAAGATAAAGCTACGGTCATTTGCTTCCTTGAACTCCATGAAATTACGTTGGAACCAAGACAAAATACATAGCCTGATGTGCTCTTCCGATCATCCAATGCTCCTCCCAGTCACTATCAGTGAAACCGACTAACTTGCATTCGTCCTCTTTGACATATTGAAGCCCACATTCTTTTGTTCCTTTCAAATATCGTAAAATTCTTTTTGCTGCAATCAAGTGATTGTTACTTGGATTTTACATGAATCTTGAAAGTATACTTACTGCATGACAAATATCAGGCCTTGTATGAGTGAGAAAAATTAGCGAACCAACCAAGCTTCTAAATATCTTTCCATCCGCCTTCTTTGCGCCATCTTCTTGCTTTAATTTTTCATTTAGCATCATTGGTGTGTTAACTGGTTTGCAATCTGCCATGTGAATTTTTTTGAGAATGTCTTCAATGTATTTCTCTTGTGAAATGAAGATTTTGCCCTTTGCTTGTTTGACTTGCATGCCTAGAAAATACTTCATCAGACCGAGGTCCGTCATCTCAAAGTCCTTCATCATTCTTTCCTTAAATTCCTTAACAAGATTGTTGCTGGAACCGAAATAGATTAGATCGTTAACATATAGACATACAACTAGAAATTCTTCTCCTTGATTTTTCACATAAAGGGCAGGTTCGTTCTTGCTTCTTTGGAAACCATTTTGAATGAAGTAGTTATATATCTTGCAATTCCATGCTCGGGGTGCCTGCTTCAGCCCATACAGCGCCTTTTGAAGCTTATAGACTTTATTTTCTTTTCCTCTTATCACAAAGCCTTCTGGCTGCTCAACATATACCTCTTCCTTAAGCTCGCCATTAAGAAAAGCAGACTTCACATCGAGTTGGAAAACTTTAAGCTCTAATTGCGCTGCAACTGCAAGAGCTATTCTAATGGTTTCCATTCGAACTACTGGAGCAAATGTCTCATTAAAGTCAATTTCGGGCTGCTGCGAATATCCCTTTGCAACCAGCCGTGCTTTGTGTCTTGTTATAGAACCATCTTCGCCATATTTTGTCTTATAAACCCATTTCAGGCCAATGACTTCTTTATCTTTTGGTAAGTCAACTAACTGCCATGTTTTATTTTTCTCAATGGCTGTTATTTCTTCTTTCATTGCTTCAATCCACACATCTTCTTTGCTTGCATCTTCAAATAACTGCGGTTCACAAGGAAAAAGAACAACATTGTTTGAGTCATAAATATCTTGTAAAGAACGCACCTTTTGAATATGAGAGTCCAAGTCTTCATATTCATTTTCATCATTTGAGCCGTAACAAGGAGCATTATCTACATTGAAACTTTGCTGAGAACCGTCAGGTTGTGAGCCATTATTTTGAGATCTTTTAGGCTCCATAGAATTTTATTTTTGGTAGCCATCATGATCCCACTGCCATGCTCATCAAAGACGACATCTCTTGAGATAATGAGTTGATCATTTTTGGGATTTAATAGCCGATATCCCTTCGACTCTTCGCTGTAACGAACAAAGACACATTTCTCTCCTTTCTTCTCAAATTTATCTTTGTTTGGGCTCTGGTTCAATGCATACGCTACACTTCCAAATACTTTCATGTGATCTACTTTGGGCTTTCTTTTATGTCCGGCTTCAAATGGTGTCATATTTCTAACAGCTTTAGTTGGCGAACGATTCAATATATAGACAGCCGTGTTGACAGCTTCAACCCGTAACTTCTTTGGCATGGATTTTCCTTCCAGCATACTTCGAGCCATTTCAACAATTGTTCGATTTTTCCTTTCTGCGACGCCATTTTGCTGCGGTGTATATCGCACAGTAAGCTGCCTTGCAATCCCTTCTTTCTTGCAATGATTCATGAACTCGCTGTAAATAAACTCTCCTCCACGATCAGTTCGAAGAGTTTTTATTAAGTGTCCACTTTGGCGTTCTACAAGAGCTTTAAACCGTAGGAAACTTGAGAAAGCTTCTGATTTTTCACTTAAAAAATAAATCCACATCATACGAGTGTAATCATCAACAAAAAGAAAGAAATATCTCTTGTTATTTAGTGAAAGAGTCCTTGTAGGACCAAAAATATCAGCATGTATCAACTCCAAAGGAGCTTTTGCTCGCCATGAAGTTTCCGGAAAAGGAAATCTATGCATTTTGCCAAAAATACAACCTTCACACACCTTATTTTCTTTCATGATGATAGGAAGTCCAATGACCATATTCTTTTATTTCAGCAAATGCAACCCTTTGTTGCTTAAGTGGCCATATCTCAAATGCCATAAATGAGACACATTAGAATTTTCAGATTTGAATGCACAATTCTCATTTAGAGACATAAATAGGCAGAAAATTTTATTTGGAGCCATGTCATTATTTGCCACTGTTAAATTACTTTTCTTATCAATGATCTTGCAAGAATTATCATCAAAATTCACCGCATAACCTTTTTGAACAAGTTGTCCAATACTTAAGAGATTTTGAGCTAAATTTGGCACGTAAAGCACATCATGAATAAATTTCTTACCTTTTTTAGTGTGGACTGCAATGGTCCCCTTTCCTTCAACTTTTTGCGCCTTTCCATCTCCAAGCTTTATCTCTAATGAAAAACTTGCATCAAGTTCTACAAAAATGTCTTTGTTGCCAGTCATGTGGTTACTGCAACCACTGTCAATATACCAAGCATCTTGTGATTCATTTTCAGCGGATAAACAAGAGTAGAAAACCTGCTCTTCATTTTCTTCACTTGTAAAATTTGCTTTGTCCTTCTCTTTTTTATTTTGATACCAACAATCTCTTTGGGAATGATTAGGAATTCGACATCTCGCGCATTTGAAGTGACAATTTTCAGAATTATGATTTGATTTATTGCAAATAATGCAATAATTGGCAGAATTACCTTGCTTTTTCTGTTGTTCTCGTCTTTGTTCTCCTTTGCCTTGATAATTTCTTTCGTTGCCCTTTCTTTGATTTTGATTTTGCTTCTGAAATATGCCCTTCTTTGAGTTGTAATAACTTCGTTTCTTTTCTGAAAAACTAAGATTGGATTGGAATGCTTGCTCCAATGAATTTGCTGATGTTCTATTAATTCTTTGTTCATGAGCTTGAAGTGAACTCATTAGCTCATGTGTTGACATCTTGCCAAGGTCCTTTGATTCCTCTATTGCAGCGACACAATGATCGAATTTTGGAGGAAGACATCTCAATATCTTCTCTACCACCTTCTTTTCTTGAATGTTATCTCCAAGGCATTGAATTTGATTTACAATTTCAGAGATTCTGGAGAAGAAATCTCTGATATTTTCAGATTCCTTCATTTGCAGGTTGTCAAAATCTCTCCATAAAGATTGAAGTTTAATGGAGATAACTTTGTCATTGCCTCAAAATTCTTTTTGCAAAATTTCTCATGCATCCTTTTCTTTTCTTTTATTGAAAATTCTTGGATAGATAGATTTACTCACTCCTTGTTTGATATACCTAAGTGCAGTGGCATCTTTCTTTTGATTTTCTTTGTACAATTTCTCTTGTGCAACCGTCCATCTTGTGGAATCTCCATCTTCAGGTGGCTCCGGATAATCATTTTCGATGACATAACATAAATCATGAGAGATGAAGAAGTCCATCATCTCACTGCTCCAATAGTCATAATGCTCGCCTTCGAATATTGGCACTTCACTTGGAGAGTACTTGAACATTGTAGGGACCGTTGCCATTGTTTTTGAGTGACTGATTAATGAAGTTGACAAGGCTCTGATACCAAATTTGTTAGGCACAACAGAGCAATATGTGGAGAGATAGATAAAAGATTTAATTTTTTTTTAATTTTTTTTTTCTTGATTCTTCATACATTACATGAGATACAACTTGTCTTTTATAATATAATGCGTTCTCTGGAATATTCAAGATAATGCCTTATCTAGATTTATCTAATTATGTCATATATAGGAATTTTAAATTATTCCCTACATTAATACAAAAGCATATTTGTCAATGCATTTAATTGTTTCCTGATAAAATTACAAATTAACTTTTAACATTAATCAGGTCAATACAGAATGCGTAACTTTTTTTAATTAAAAAAGACAAGAAACCAAATCAGATAGCGTAACTAGAAAGAAAGCACACTCAACTGCTCTTCATACTGAATCCAATGGAGAAGTTGATAATACAGAAAATAGCGTTTCTACTTCATTTTTGTTATTGTCCTCGACAAAAAAATTCGAAATTTTGTGGCACGCTAACTCATGCATGCAACTATCAAATGATAGGCGAGTGCTGACAAATATTAACATCAATCTATTAAAATATGGGTTTTTTCTAACATGTCAAATTGATTCAATATTTTCTATTAGTGAGTTTTTTGGCTTATGATAAGTCATATTGTTATTATTTACTTTAGGAGAAGAAGTAATCATCCATTTCACTATGTGATTCACTATAAGCCGATGGTCTTATTTAATGATCTACTAAATGCTTTATGTATCTGCTGAAATTTATTATTTAACCAACTTCTGCATTTGATTGAAAGTTCGTCTTTAACGACAAATTTAACTAAATTTCTATTATTGTTTGTTTGACAAGTACAACATGGTTACAAGTGTTGCATTTTCTAAACACCTTAATCCATGTGCATGCTTATTAGCCTCCAAATGAATTATGCCACCTAGTATAGGTTAATGGTTTCTTTGATGCAATATTTATCAATATAAATACATATATGCAATAACAGTTTCCTTATTTCTTATTACGTTCAGGTTGCTGCTCATGTTGTAGGAGTAAATGATATAGCATTTCCCCATCTGAAACAAGCAACTATGTTGAAAACTGCCAAGAAGAAAAGTATAATATTTTTCTTGAAACAAATAATCAAATATTTTTCAATACTTTTCATTTGTTTAGTTCAATATTTTTCATTTTATTTGGAAGACATTAGATAATTTTATTTTGAAACTAATAATCAAATATTCCAAAAAAAGTACATTTTTTATGCAGTAATCGAATAGTAGTAAATTGAAAAGCAGTTGGTTCCCAAGGTATTACCAGTTTACATATGCTACACGAATGCCATACTATAGCACTTGGCCACCAAATCCTGCCATCATATGTATAAAATCCTATTCTTTTCATGCTACTACATATTAAAAGATTACAAATTTCATATGAAATCATATACATAAAAATTGTTTCTTTATTATGCTATTCTTATGAAAATAATATTTTTAAATCAACATCGTTCATAAAAAAAATCACTTCTTTATATCTTTGTTCATATATAAAAACCATATTTTTACATGTTAATATATATATATATATATATATATATATATATATATAATGATCACTTTACATAAAAATGATTTTTATATTCACATAAAAATGATTCCATTAAAGAAATAAAGAAAAACAAGTAAAAACTCACTAATTTCGCTCGTCAGAGGGCATGGCGGCAGGGGAGGGTTCACCTTTGCTGAGGTGGTCGGAGTGTGGCGCGGTCGTGGCCTGAGGCAGCGCTCAGGTGCGGTTTTCCGGTGATGGCAACGGATCTTGATAGTTTTGGGGGTTTCCGTTCAATTCGGGCTAGGAGAGGATAGTGGGCGGAGAAGAGAGGAGTGGCGGTGCTGGGGGTGACTGGAGCGGCGTGGCAGACGTCAGTGGAAGGGGCGGTGGCGGCGCTGTCGCGCGTGGTGGCGATGCGTGGGGGAAATCGCGGCTTCATTTTTCTTTTCTTTTTCGTTTGTTGAATCTGAAGTGAACGGGGCTGAAGTGGAAATGGAGTGGAGAGAGAGAAATAAAGTGGAGGGGTTATATATTTAATTATTTATTTCTCCAAAAATGTTGACTTTTTATTCGAACTCCAAACGGGACCCAGCGACTGTCGTCCCTAGCTAATTACCCCCATTCCGAACGCAATAGGCTATGTTTCGTAACCAAATTCGGTTGTTACGATCAGTTTTTCTCAAAATTAAAATATTGTTTAAAATTGAATTTAACGTACATTTTAATTTACCGGGGCCATAAAGTGACTCCAAAAATTCCAAAAAATAAATCTGGCTATGATTTGACGATACGGTTCTAACAAAACTAATTTCGTCGAATTTGGAGACCGTTTGAAAAATGGCCATTTTCTGGTCGATCCAAATTGACTAAAACTGTTCAAACACGTTTCCCTTCGCCACACTCACAGATTAATCCCAAAAATTATGAATTTTCAAATTTAGCAATAATTTGACATTCCGGATCCAACAAAGTGTTCTCGTCGAAATCGGAGGTCGTTTGAAAATCGATATTTTTAAGGGCTATATTTCCATAGCGACTATTCTAAATTTTCAACTGGACATAACTTTTTATTCCTGTTATGAAATTTCAAATTTTCAGATTCCTTGGAAAGATATTTTCAAGCAGATTCAAATAATTCTGGTTTCACTAAAATCAGGTTTATTTTGAATCCTGTACATTAATTTGAAATTTGAAATCGAATTTTCAGACTACCTCGCCATTTCCAATTCCTTCTATAAATAAAATAAATATTTATATTCTAATTTCGATTCAAATAAATTTATACGTTCTAATTCTATTCAAAATAAATTTCTAGTCGTTATTATTTAAAATAAATCATTTTAAATATTCAAAATTCATTAGAATTGCCAAAATAAAATTTTTAAATTGGTTCTGATTTTCTGGGTTATTACATGTAGTTTCTTAAATTTAATTTAGCTACAATAAGGATCTTCATGTTCAAGCATGGTGTGCATGCCTTTTATGTTGCTTGGTTGGTAGGCACATCATTGTCTTAAGACTTGTTTTGCCTTTTTCCTTTGCAGGTTATGATATGCAGATGTGATTATGTATTACTAATACAGGGTAGTACATTTGGAACTGCATCTTATAAATTTCATTGTGTATGTAAAATGGACAGTTAGTAGTTTAATGAATTTTGCAGTATTGCACATCAATGGGTTGCACGGAAGTATAGAAGGTATTGTCGGTTCTAGGTTTTTAATTGATGTCGTGTTCGCTGGAATGACATACATATTCCTGGATAGGCATGTGCTTGTTCATGATCAACAACAAACTTGGAGCATGAACTGTAGATTTGTTCTAGTGAATTGATGATATTTATTCTCTTGTTATAGTATATGTATGATAGTGTAGAAATATGATTAGAAAATAATCTATTAAAAAAATGTGTTGTGTGAGAGAAAAATTGTTATACATGAATGGTGTATGAAAATTGTAGAAATTATGTTGTAATTGTTTGTACTATTAAAACTTTGTTGAAATAAAAATTTTATTTGTTTATTTCATTCCGTGATATACACTATTACTAAAACAAATACGTTTGATATGTAATACCTATAAGCTGTATTTTTTTTTACAGATTTATGAATTTATTGCAACAGGCATATACTGCTGCAAAAGTATTTGTTGCAATAGCAAAAGCCTGTTGCAAAAAAGTCTACCGCAACAGGAAATAAACATTGCAAAAAGGGACCGACCTATTGCAACTCCGGCAATATAGACGGGCGCTTGCCTATTGCAATAGGCCTACTGCAACAAATTGTGCCTGTTGAAAAAAGTTTTTTTTGTTGTAGTGTGTGGCTTCATATTTCTTAGTTCGAGAGGATTGATGCTTACGTTGTTGCGGAATTTAGAGGAGAATTTGTTAGGTACTTTCAAATTTTTCAATACGGTGCAAAATCTTATCTTTTCTTCTTTGCTCAAGGTGAAATTTGCATTTGGTATGATTGTTTTTTTTTGTTTTGGGATCTACCATCACCCACAACTTTTGTTTTATAGCCATGGTTTTCATATCCTTACGTGCATTGATGCCATCTTTTGACTTCTCTTTATGGTCCATAATGGTGCTGATGAGATGCTCTGTGACATTCTTCTCCGTATGCATAACATTAATATTATGTCGAATCATATTTTCTTTCCAATATGGTAAATCAAAAAAGATAGACCTCCTATACCAAGCAGAAACATTGTCACCTTCTTCAACGGCCCCTTTTTCCTTTTTCAACCAAGTTCTTCTTTGTATTTACTGATTTTCATTTAACATTCACTACTCTCTTTCCAACCTCAAAACCATTCAGTGGCTTTTTAGGACGACTAAATTCTTATTCATTATTAAAATTTGTCTTGTCATATCGAAACCTGTGTCCGTTAGGAAGATACATTCGATGTTCCATAAAACACTTATTACTTTTAGGAAGAAGATAAGAACAAGTTTTTTCCCCATAAACGGGACATGCAAAGTAACAGTGAGTTGTACATCCTGATAAAGTCCCAAGAGCAGGATGATCTTGGATCATCCACAACATCCTAGCTCTCATTGTAAACTCGAATTTATTTAATGAATCATATGTAACAACTCCTTCCCATAACTGCTTTAACTCGTCTACCAATGGCTCTAAATAAACATCAATATCCTTCCCCGGTTGTTTTGGCCCATAAATCAACAGTGTTAACATTGAAAACTTCTATTTCATGCACATAGACGAAGGAAGATTATACAGTACTACAATTATCGGCAAACAACTGTGAGGGTTAGTAAGAGAAGCATTCAGAAAGAAACCATCTGTTGCTATTCCAAGTGTGACATTTCGTGGTTCGACTGCAAATGTTTTGTCAAAGAATCCACGGCTTTCCATTCAAAAGTGTCACATGGATGACGCACTACGTTTGGATCAGGCTTGGCACGACCATGCCAGGTCATTACATCTGCTATCCATGGTACAATATACAATCTGTTCAATCTAGAAATTAATGGAAAATGTCTTAATGTCTTTCGTGCTACTTTGGTTCCTTTTCTATCATCGTTAAAAGATGTCCTATATCTTGGTTCATTGCAATTTATACAAGAAATTCTATTCGCATCATCTTTCCAGTACAACATGCAATCATTGATGCATGCATCATAAGTTTTGTAATTCATCCCAACTTTCTTAATGAACTTCTTCACGTTGTGTTATTTTATCGGCAGCGTATTACCTTCGGGGAGTAACTCCTTCATTAGTTCGAGTAATGCAGTCACACCATTATCTGAGAAGCTGCATTGGGTCTTCAAGCTATTCAGTTTCACAATGGCATACAGCTTCGTTATCCCTTTTAGACATCAAGGATATAGTGGCTCTTTTGCGCTTTCATAAAGTTGTATATACTTCTTACTTTCATTGGCCTGCCAATTGCCATCATCCTACACTGCTCTCCAACATTAGCATGATCAAACAACGGATTTTCAGGTTGAAAATCATGATATCTATTTGCATTATTGACTCGATCTTCCATCACAATATGTTCAGCTTCGTCAGTACTTATGGCATTACTAATTGGTTGTTGTTTTCCCATGTCCACCCTTTTTTCTCTATGAAAATACCACACGCTATATGATTCGAGAAAACCCGATCTAAGCAAATAAAAATGAATTTCATCTAATTTGAGTGTCTTCATATTTTGGCACCGATTGCAAGGGCGTAAATACACTCCTTTCTTACCACCGTTTTCTTCAACAAAACAAATAAACATGTTCACCCCATCAATATAGTATGGAGATCTTTGATTAGATTTACTTATCCACTTTTTGTCTAAACCGAACGGCATGTTGCCAGCCTATAAATTCAAAATTGTTACAACTTACAAATTGCATCAATAACTGGATGTTTTCATTGGCAAGTTCATTTTTTTCATCTATCACTAGATCATAAATGTCCCACCCTCCTTCTCACATGCCCGTATCTTTCTCTATTAAAACATCAAAGGAATTTTCAGGCCTTAGCGAGCCTAGTTTGTCTAGCTAGGTTCAGTACATTTGTCTTGGTTCAATACATTTTTAGGACTTAGCAAGTTAGTTTCAGTACATTTGTCTAAGTCCGGTGCATGAAAAGTAAATAAAACTAGCTAATTCTTGTGTATTGTTCAGCACATGAATTAACTAGTTAACCTAAAACTAGTTTTATTTACTCGAATGAGTATGGCAGTTTAACAAACAAAATTTAAGGTTCATATTCTACATATCCAGTATAATGACTAGCTAATACAAGGAAATATATCAAATAACGTGTGCACTAACCATGGTGTAATATGACCAATTATGAATACCTAACTTTCTTCAACGTTCAACCTTGCTTTGTAACCGCCCTTAGGTAAAAACCAATAAATAGCTTTCTGGCCTACAACATGTTGAGCATGAATTGAAACTATAGCGCAAAAAATATCGATTACTAGAAACCGAATCAAACTAAAGTTTTACCAGCAATAGAGATGCACGATTTGCAAACAATGACAAAGAAGCAGATTTGAGCAGACAACTATTGGATTTCTATAATTTTTTGGGAGCAATTTTCAGAAATGGAAAGAGGGCACGTGCCAGATACAATATTAGACGAGGGAAATTAAAAAAAGGGAGGGAGAGAACCTGAAAGGATTAAAAAAATTGGAGGGATGAGTGTGCTTTTTCGACCAAAAGTTCTACATAAAAAAGGCACGAATTTGAAACGGCCAACAATCGGATCAAATTAACCGATTCAGAGCATTCTCGATGGACGGTCAGATTTGGCGTACTTGGGGTGGTGCAGATCACAAACTGTTGTTTGATACGGATCTGAGCATTATCAAATTTGATACGGCTATTAGCCGAATTGTATACATGCATCCTTGTGTGCCAAATTAGTATGATGTAGTAATATATATGATTAGCATATTAAAACCGAAAATTGTAGCAGCTCAAAATTGGTGGCTTATTGGTTGGTCCAAATAGGCCAAAGACCACTGGCTATTTTCACTAGATTTTATAATATGTTTATATTCATTGTTTCAATATTCTGAAATGTTTGAACAATGTAAATGTAGCTACATTCATGATCCAACAAAACCACAACAACATATTTGATTTTATAAATTCTATATACCATACTGCTTATGTTAATTCCCATGATCACGTCCACTAACATAAAAGTAAGAGCGCACATCTCCATCGATTTACTAGAAATTAGCAAAGCTAGCCTTCCAACTTTTTAAGATGATATGTTATAAACAAATTTATTTTGCTAAGATATTATGATATCAAAAATTTATTTCCCTACTAATTTTAGGAATGAAGCAAGGTCTTAGGAACCCAAAAGCTTACTACCAAACACAATGTAAATAACAAACTTACATGGAATATCTCCAATATATACACACACATAGTACATGCATATATATATATATATATATATATATATATATATATATTACTACCTTAGTGACAACTTGGAGGTGAAACCCAAGGGTGCACTAAGTGGATGTTTAAACTAGTATTAGGAACCCGGTTATCTTTGTTTTACTTTCAGGGTCTTCTAATTTCTTGTTAATGTTCATGTAGTCTCTCTATCATGTCTTTATATTTTTACTGATCGTGGGAAAGATCCATAAACAAACCTTATTTTGTAGATCTATTTCTCTATTCTTGTTGTATTACGAGGTTCATCCATTCTTTATGAAAGTAATTTAGAAATATTTGGTTTTAAACTATATTTTTGTTTTGTATTTGGCTAAGATAATGATTTATACCTATTTCATTTACTAAATTAATTTTTTTCCAGTGTAGAGTCCCTTATATTTATGGGTTCAGTTGCATATTTGTTTTTAAATATGTTAGCAATAGTATATTGGTCTTTCTCTGTTAATTCTGTATATTTTAGAATAAAAATAATTTTTATAAGAAATTCTTCTTTTAAATTATTCTGTTAAAATTCCATTAAAAAGTTTGATGATATGATTTTTTAAAAAGGAAGACATGAATAATAGAATACTAAGTAAAGCATACACTATTGTGATATTCATTCATTTTTTTCTTCACGTATTTTAACCTGACTTAGTGTTATTATTTGAAAGTTATCAAAATTCTTTTTATGTAATAAAATTCTCACCTTGTCACTATAAGAACTTCTTCCCCTAAACGGATCACGTCTTTATGACAAACGCCTAAAGGTCGGTACTTGGTTCCATTAAACAAGTTTACATCTTTTTAATTTAATTGCATAAAGAATAAATATGACTTAATAAATAAAACACTTCATCAAAAATTAAACAAGGAAGTTTAATAAATAAAGATCATACATAGGCCACTTCACTATTTTTCTTTTGATTCACGCCTTACATGTTTAGCTCATGATTACAAAGGTTGCCATTATAAGAAAAATTTGCAGAACTTGCATAAGGAAATTTTTATTTCACTCTTAATATATTACAATTCCACTCTTACAATTTTCGATGATCTTCAACCAACTATGGGTGCTATTATATAGTCGTATGCACCCAGTTAAGAACACATAGCTATCCAAAGAGAGCTAATAACTTTACATAACTTACGTAACGTGGAACTGATAACTTTACATAACTTACATAACGTGGGAATTATTATATTCCCACTAATAATTATTTATTATATCATGTGATAAAATGTACAGTGTTATATTCTACCATAAAGTATTCTTCCACCCAATCTTTTCTCAGTCTACATTGTACTTTTGGGTAGATTTTTGTTTAGTGTTGTCAAATCATGTCAGGAATTTCATCTTGTATCTCTTTATTGCTAGTAGATTCCCCATCTTCTTGAATCTTAGTTTAAAGTTTCCTATAAATATTTATGATACTTTCCTAAGGGTTAAAATGTCAAAAGGCCTATATTCTGCACCAAATTCTTCTGTATTTCTGGATATGTAAATTTTTATTACAGGTGATTTGGCATATAGTTTAAAACTTCCTTTGTCTCAACCTTTCCAATTTAGATTCCTTTCGATTATGTAGGCTCTGTATCTTTTGTAATGTTGTTGTTCGTTCATTTTTGGTGTCGATCTGTTAATGAACTCTGTATATCCTTTCCAATCTGGGAAATCTAAGTCAAAATTTTGCGCCTTTATTTTAACAATATGTCTGGCTGGGTCT
This sequence comes from Allium sativum, assembly GCA_030737875.1. Lineage (NCBI taxonomy): Eukaryota > Viridiplantae > Streptophyta > Magnoliopsida > Asparagales > Amaryllidaceae > Allium > Allium sativum. Next base: position 249,883,042 of record CM060909.1, on the reverse strand, counting down.
AACACGTCATTGCCATAGAGAGAAGGGACTGTTGCAATCCCAAGATTTAATTCTTTGTCAGGGACTTCTGTAAAGTAATCTGAAATTAAGAAGAGGGGCTCTAGCAATTCTGCCTGATGCCACCTATTTATGTATAAGTCTTTGATGAATTCATTGTTTAGTAGGATAATAGAATCCAAAGTGAATTTATCATATACAAAGCATTTGTACTGTGAAAGCTTTAGAATAATGAGAGGCATAAATGCAATTATTGTGCATCTGCAGTCTGTTAGAAATCTTTACAATCAATAAGTTGATCTGTACATGGGATATTCTATTTTTTTAGTGTTTCCCATGTAATTTTAAATCCTGGGATCCTTTGTGTGTCGAAAGAGAATAAATTTCTTTATATTTGGTAGCATTTGGCTCTTTTGTGGCTTGGAGAAATTGGATTTCTCTGTTAAAGGTTTAAGAAAAGAAAATTGTCATGTTCTTTATTAGTATGGGAGAGTTTATGGAATATGACTAAGCTGGATCACCTTTCCTTTTTATGCTTCTTTTGTTGTTATTGCTGCAAAAGATGTTTTGGGCCTTAGGCTTATATTAGTAAAAGTTATTGATTCTCCCTTTATCTTTACTTCTGAGGCTATATCTTGTATTTGTTTGATGCTATCTGAGACTATGTAATCTTCCCCAAGTTGCTTTTTTATAGCAACTTATGTGTAATAGTCTTTGTAGTATGGCTTTCCATAGCTGGGATTTTATTCTAGTTCTTTTAGTTTTGGTATCATCTCTTCCCAAGAGATATATATACCAACACTTAGTCCATTGAAAAGACAATAGTGCGTAAATTTCTTCATCATCTCTATGTATGTGGAGATCTCAACAAGAGTATATATGCTAAATTTTTGTTTGTCGTCTTGTGCTGCTATAGATAAATTCCATATGTTGTCTAAAACCATTTGTTGTTCTTCAGTTACTTGAGAATTTGTAACAAATCTATTATATATATATGTCTTCAACAATTTCTTGATGTTTGTCAATTGGTTTGTAGCAGACATTTCCATTTCTTCTTCTCTATTGAAAAATCACAATCTTCAAGAATATCAATAAATAATATCGATAATTTATTTGGTAATATATTTAAATTACCTTTAATATGTTCCCATATGATTTTGGCACCACAATCTACATTTTTAAATTTTTAACCATCTATAATTTATCATACTTTTTCCACTATAACAAAACAGATTTTTTACTACGGGCAATGTCGGTTGTAATAAGGTTTTCACAACGGGCATTGCAGCCATTGTATTACCCCACGTTGCAATAAGTCTCATATTACAACGGCCAATGACCATTGTAATATGGTTTTCACAACGAACATGTCAACCTTTGTATTAAACCACGATGTAATTGATCACTTGTTTGCGACGGTCAGTGGTCGTTGTAATAGACACTATGACAACAATTAATGTCCATTGTATTAGGCCACGTTGTAATAGATTACCTTTGTAATATAAAACATTTGCGATAATTAAAATATTCAAATCATAAATTCTAATTTTAAGTAGATATTTTATTCAGATAAATATTTTATTACACTTTTTAATAGTATAAAGTTTTGTTTGTCTTTGTTACACAATAACTATACAAAATACTCATTTCTACAAGCATTGCCTCACTACATACACTCAGTTTCTAGCAATACTAATGTCTTTGATATTTCTTCTGCTAGTTGGGTGCAAAGTTGGCGAAATATGGCATGAACTCTCATTAAAGCATGCAGCAAAAGAAACTAAGTTTATTCATAAGATTTTGTATAACAAATGGAATGATAAGGTACTGAAACTTGACTTGGAATTTTGTTGATTAAACAGCTTAAAATTTCTCCAAACATACTTATAACATACTACTGGGACATATTTCAGAATTTAACATATTGTATTGATGGCTAAAGAGAGGATATGGTCCCATGATATGAGTCCGCAGTAGATTTACATATCCTAAAAAGATGCATGTACAAAATTATAATTACAGATTTATCTTGATTAAGGATCCATTTCCTGCATAAGTATGCCTATGTAATTTGTAAATACCTTTTTATCTTAGTGCAGGTTAGACCATGGTTAAGTGATTAAAAAGTTTTTAATTTTAAAAATCGATCCACAACGAGGTGTAATTCTGATAATTCTGACTATACATGTTTATCTGGCATCACAAATGTTGAATCTTCAAGATCACCTAAGTGGATCAGTAAGTCAAAATTAAGGTTAATTTACTCGTAGTTAGGGGTCAGTTACTCAAGTGATTTGAGTCGGATGTGGATCAAAAGAATGTAGATCTGAGTTGAAAATTAATTCTATCAATGAACGGAAAATAGAAAAATGATTTGACCTTTGTTCTGGTACGTGTTTTACCAAGTTATCAACTTCAAGTACTGAGTAGTGGATGCATATCTTGACAAAAATATTCAAAAAAATTACTCTAAATGTTCTGTCATATATACAGAAGACACATAACTAAAAACTTGGTCGGATATTTGGGTTGATTATTGAATCTCACTGACATCACCATTGTTTACTTCAATGTAGATTCATCATCCATGCTTCCCTGTTATAGATCAAGAAAAGAAAGTTGAGTTTTTAGTTCACATGCATTTATTCAAAAATAAAAAAGCATAAAATTAGGTTTTCATACATATAAAAAACAAAATGAGAAAATTGAAAAATAATTCCTTTAAGCTATGTTTCTCTGTGGCTCTTCTCAAAATGTAGGGGTATATAAGTAGTTCGTCAACACCGTGCAAGGATAAATGCAATTTCAAACTAGCAAGCAAATAATTTATTTTGTTAGAATGATTAAATAAAAACCATTACATACTGTAATTGAATTATATGAATTTGAATAAAATCTCACGTCCAGTGCTTTTGCTTCATAGCCAGATAGAGCAGTTTTAGTAACTTAAGTGCCATTGAATTATATGAATTCTTTTCTTTAACTCTAATAGATATATCACTTTTCTAGCAGGTCACATTGATTGGGGTTGTAAAACCTAAATACAGGCATGAGAATTTGTTGTCATATGAATTTCAAACACATCAAATACTCGCTAATAAATTGCATCTTACAGTTATTATAGATAAAATTTGACTTAAGCAGCATGTAAACTCTTCATGAGGTCATCAATATCAACTAGAATTACACGTTAATGCATTTTGATTCATGGTTGTTCCATTTCAATGTTTCATCTTAAATTTGTATCACACGTATTCTGATGTTGAAAACAATTGAATCAACCAAAATAAGTTATGGGTCCAATCTTTGTTGCTTGCTTAATAGTTTTTTAACTTATTACATCGGTATGAAATGTATAAAAAAGAGTTATATGTTTCTTTCATTCACTTACTTAATCCTTACTCTAAATTGACTTTGGAGACTCAAGCAGTCCTTTAAGTATTGAGTTCTCATCCTATTATTTCAATTCATTCACCGAGTACATTGATGACTAACATAATACTGTAAAATTCCTTTCAACCAATCCAAGATGATGTAGTTGTTATAAAAAAAACAAGAAAAATGAAGACAAAAATAGAGAGAGGATTTCCTCGATTTGTTACAGACAAAAATACCAAATAATGTAATACTACAAGGCTAATGAAAGATTGTAAGAATGTTTTCCTCTAAAACTAGCCAAATGACATTTATGTAATTCCTCTTACAAAAGAAACGTAGCAAGATTATGTTATAAATAGTATATCTCCTGCCATTTCTCTTTTATTATGGTTACAACTGGCAGTTTTTATCCAAAATAAATTGTTGGGCTAGTAAGATCTAAGCTAACTATGGTAAGTAAGAATAACTTAATGTTTCAACCATTTTATACATCTCCGTACGAAATAATTCAGAGCTTAAATGCATAAGCACGAAGATGTGACAATACATGTGTACAATGCATATTCATGCGGCTCAAAATTTTAAATAACTAATATTAATAACTTAAACAATAGTAATTTTGACAAAGAGATGATCGCCCATAATAAGGTTTGGTATGACATAGAGTGTAGTTGATAAATAGCATATACAATAAGTAATATAAATGGTTAAAACTCAACAGTATCGCATCTAAAGTCAAACTAAACAAATTCAAAAGAAAGAGCATCCATACAATTGGCATGTCTAAATTGGCAAGAAAAGGAACTACATGGATATCAAATTTCAAAGGTTGAAAACATACGTATGTATATCACTAAAAGTCTAAAAGTGCATCCACCGGCAATGGCACCAAATACTTGTTTGACACTTTCCTATGGAGTATAAAAGTGCAAATTTATAAGCGCATAGGTGTGCAGTATGCAGGTCGAACACGGGGATGAAAATTAAAATTTATTATTTATATAATTTCATGGGCGAGTTAAATGAATTTGGAGGATTTGACTGAAATAAAAATTGAAATTGCAATTTGATTTAGAACAAATCTAATTGAACCAACAACCAAATCACAATTATCAATTGGAACTATCTGAAACTGCAATTGAATTCACTATAGATTCGAATCTGATCAGATCTATAATAAATTCAGTGATTGAAAAATAAACAGAATACTGAAACAAAAACTGCAGAAAAGAAATAAACAAACAGAAATAAAAAATTAGTATTACTGTTGAATCTAATCAGACGATCAATCACTAATGGGAAAAATAAATTGCAATAGCAAATTGTGCTCTACCAAAGCTAATTGTATAGATGACACAAATTTGCTAGACCCAAGAAGAGTATAAAAAAGAAAAGAAAAACTCTCAATTTTTGGATAAAGTTTACAATGAGAATACATGGGTATTTATAGGATAGATTAGCCAACCTAAACCCTAATACAATCACAAATGGGCCTTCATAAAATCTGGTAAATTATTGGCCTTTCCTCTTTTCCTTTTCCTTTTACGTTTTCCTCCTTGACAATTTTTCCTTGATTTGTGATATGCATATTCTTTCTACCAATTATTCTCTTGTCCAAAAAGGAATTTGATGTGAGATCTTCATCTTCAAGTCTTCATATATATATATATATACACACACACACACACATACACACACACACACAAACAAAAACAATTTGATCTCTATTTTCTATTTTTCTGACTTCATATGGCTTAATCGGAATATCTATAAAAGTGATAAAATAATATCCAAGTAATATATATTTATACACAAAAAAATAAATATGAGGGCATGAAATAGACACATTTTCATGTCAATCGTGCATCTTCCTGTTGTATATAATGGTGTTGTATACACAATCATATGATTTTTGTTTGATGATAACAACCAAATATATATTATTTTAAATATGTTTGTTATTGTACTGTTATTATATATCACAGACAGAAATATATTATTCATATTTATAAAAAGTACTATTGGACAAGAATTAAATATTCAAATAGTATTTTATTAAATATAATATTTTATTTCAACAGTCAAAATAGTACAAATTTATAAACTCCACTATTTATACATTTCACTGACATTCATTACAGTACAATCAATTTCAATATATACAGAGCTCCTCACTTCGGTTTCACTCTGACACTCGATTATACAGTCATATACTCAGTTTACAATTCATCTATACATACACTGTACAAACACTCTTTAATTGACACTGACACACTGACTCATCACTGTCTTCTGTCTTCACAGTATCCTTCATTCAGTCCAGTCATCCATACCTGTCATATACAAAAACACACTAACAGTATCTAGAACAGAAATAATATTTCAAATTCTAATAGATATAATTTTTATTTTAAAAAATTATTTGCCTTAGAATTATGGTGTGTTTCTCATCATTTTTCATGACTTGATCTGATTCATCTATGTCTAGACAACTTGTGATATTCACAGTGATACACTATAAATACCACAAGGCAGTCGGTTTGTGTGTGTGTATATATATATATACATACATACATACATATATATAAAATACAGGGACAGGAAAGCTGGTTTGATTGACTGCATATACACACGTGCACAAATATATACATGTGTGCACTGCCTCGCCAATCAAAACACAATGTGCAACTGAGAAGCAGTCACATGGACCAATTCGACTCAGTGCAACACTCAAACAGACAAATCATACATGGTCGAGCAGTAGCAAATCATGGTTCAAGTACAAAGTCAGGCACAAGGCAGAATGCACAACCGAGCAAACAATACAGTGGAGCATGATGTATGCATATAACATGACTGGTTCATAAATAGGATAGACAAACAATTTTCAGACCAAACAGCAATGAAAAACAAGTTCAACGCAAATAGCCAAGCAGCATATACATTCATGTACAAGAATGAGGCATTTACAAGTGATACAGCAATGAACATAGGTGCATCTACATATGTGTACACAATGATGAAACACAAACACTCAGGGATGAAGCAGCAATACAATGAACTCAATCCATATATTGTCAAGCATGTACAAGCAAAAGCATCAGCATATACATGCATATGAAAGTGAAGTTTGATTACATGCACAAACAGATTTGTGTGTATCAAAACTTAGAGCAGTCTAGATTACACAGGTGATTCAGATGTGTCAAAGAACATGGCATTCAATTTCGCATGCAAGTGCTAAAGGGAAACTCAAGTGACATTTGTGTGATCAAGCAAGTGACAGTGTATTCAAGCAAGTATAGTGAGCAAGCACAAGTGCTACAGGTATGAAAGCATGCACAACAATGGTTCAGTTCAACATTGTTCAAGTAGAGTACTAGTGTGGCGGATCAACATTACAAGCACTGCATATACAAGGAGAAGTGGCATAGTGTGCAGCAGCTCTTCAATATGCATAAGGGTGATAAGCGCATGCAATGGTGCATACCATAGATTTCATGTATCAAGTATATACATGTTTCAAAGTTCCAGAATTTATATTCTTGTGTGTGCAAATTCATGCAGATCAGTATGACAAGCATTTCAGGTTGTATACACACAAGGGACAAGAATGATCAAGAGCATTAATTGGAGCAGTTCTCACAAGAGAAATCAGTGCACAAACATGTGCATGGATATGAAAATAGTCCACACAAGTGCGTGTCAATTTTCAACAAGAAAATAACATGAATCATGGCAACAGGTTAATGGTGATATAAGAATATATGGCATGAATCTAAAATCTATTATTTAAGAGCTTCCAAAAATGCACAAGAATATTGCAGTCAATTTTGTTCATGGCAAGTATGAAATCTAAAGGAGATTTAATTCCGGAAAATCAGCATTTCAAATTTGGCATGTTTTTATGTAGATTCAGAGAACATTTTTTCAGGAAAGTTTTTATCATCAGTTTCAAAGACCAGTTTTTAGTCAAGAAAATCATCAAAGAGACTCCTGTTTTAAGCAACCATTTTTGGGTAACAAAAATTGATTACCAATTTTTATAAAGCATGGCGAAAATCCAATATTCAATACGGTTTGTTTTAGAAATGCTCAAATTGGTTACTGGGACCAAAAATCATTAGATAATATATAGCAACAAATTCTAGCAGATTTAATTAAGTTCAATGCTGAGATACTCTAAAGGACAGAAACATGACCAAGTTCATTTTTTTAATCAACGATTCAGAAGAGAAAACCGAACCAAACAAGCAATTCACTCGTCTTTATTCACACAAGAGGATTCAATCTCGCAAATCAAAAGAGGAAATACATGAGAAGCCAGACCAAATCACATACGATAAATCTGAGGATTTAAGGTTCGAATTAACCTTATATATTCACCCTTTACATCATCGGCATCACTATCGAAAACGACAAACAATCTGGTAGCAATATAATTCAAAGACATATAATTCAGAAAACTCACAGTTTCGATCGAGAGGGAGCAAATTCCTAATCGAAGTATCAAGCAACACAGTTTCGAGCTTCAGAGATTAATCCATACTTCAAGAAACCGATTCGATTTGGGATTTAACAAAAACCCTAGGAGCCACCGCCTTGTTTCTCAAAGCAAAGTGAATGGGAAATATAAGTGAACAAAGGGTGGAGTCATTTACAAAGGGATCGACCAACTTGAAGTGTTTAAAGGGAGAATTGTTTTCTCTTTTATATTTAGGGTTTTGTTTTGGTTTAATTTTTGTTTTATTCACTTTTATTTTGTAAACATTTCAAATAGTTTCTTGAGTCTGTAAAATCTAGGAAACCAGTTAGGGTGTTAACTGGTAGTTTACTAGAGTCTATAAAAACTAGGGTTACTGGTTACGTGGTTGTAATCAGGGGAAATCTGATCTAGGGTATTAGATCAGTCTAGGGTTTTTAGCGTATGGTTATTACAGGAGCAGGGAGTGTAAGTTTATAAGGTCTGTAAGCAGGATCTGTTATTAACACCTAGTCGAAACCTCCAAAGCTAGGTATCTCTGTGTGTTATTTACTTTCTGCATTTACTTACTCTACTATTATTTGTGTTGCGATCATTTTTAATAACACTGTTAAACTGTAATAAACCCTATTCACCACCCTCTTGGGTTAATCTAGATACAACAATTTGTTTCAAAGCCTGGTATTTCATTAACTCTAGAGTAATGGGTCATCCTAGTTGTCAGTCCTCTGAGAGTCAGTCCAGTCGTATTCCATCTATTTTTTATGGTACAGATTTTTTAAATTGGAAATTAGAAACGGAGTTATATTTAAAATCTGTTGATGTTAAATGTTGGGATACTGTTAATGGATTTGATGTGATTAGTAGAAATGATATTGGGTTTAATTCTCCTGTTATTCATAATTTATATTCTCATATTTATGATGCACAGTATTGCCTTATCTCCCATTGTTTAACTGTGCAGGAAATCTAGAATTCTCTCAATACGAAGTATGGACAAATTGACAATAGCAGCTCAAAACCTCGAAAAGTCAACTCAATTTCAGAATTGTGCTTAACAGGTTGTACCGATAAAAATTCAGATGGAGACTCAGTAGGAAATTTTTCTTATAAAGATTTAGTTCATCTTTTAAATGGTCTAACTGAATCTTCTGAGAATCTAAAATCTAAAAATAAAATTCTGAAATCTGAAAAACCTGAGTTGATCAGCAAAAACAATATTTTGTAATCAAAACTTGAGAAGGACAAAAAATCTTCAAATTCCAATTGTAAAAGTTGTTTGGTTTTGGAAAATAATCTTGTTTATCAAAATAAAAATATTCAAAAGCTTGAAAATGAAATTGTGATTTTAAAAGAAAACAAGACTGAACTTGAAATACAAACAATTTTTTACAGAAGGAATTTGAAAATTTTAAGGCTAGAAATTCCAAATATGAATTTGCTGAAAAACAAAGTTTGTTGAAAACAGATTTGATTTTAAAAGAGCTTGAAAATGAAATTAAGGATTTCAAGATTTTTGAGATTAAAAAACAAAAACAGTTTAATACTGAAATATCTGAGTCTAAAACCAAAACAAAAACACTTGTGCACTGCCTCGCCAATCCAAATACAATGTGCAACTGAGGATTAGCCACGTGGATCAACTCGACTCAGTGCAACACTAAAATAGACAAATCATACATGGTCGAGAAGTAACAAATTATGGTTCAAATATAAAGTCAGGCACAAGGCAGAATGCACAACCAAGCAAATAATAAAATTGATCATGGTGTACGCATATAACATGACTGACTCATAAATAGGATGGACAAACAATTTTCAGCCCAAACAGCAATGAAAAACAAGTTCAACGCAAATGGTCGAGCAACATATACATTCATGTACAAGAATGAGACATTTACAAGTGATACAGCAATGAACATAGGTGCAGCTACATATGTGTACACATTGATGAAACACAAACACTCAGGGGTGAAGCAGAAATATAATGAACTCAAGCCATACATGGTCAAGCATGTACAAGCAAAAGCATCAGCATATACACGCATATGAAAGTGAAGTTGGATTACATGCACAAACAGATCTGTGTGCATCAAAACTTAGAGCAGTTCATGTAACACCCCTTAGTCCCACATCGTGGAAACCTGTATGAAGTGAAAACTTATATAGTAGAGCCTATCTCTTATTAACGCCGAGGCCTAGTGATGGAAAACCCTACACCTGAGAGGTGGCAAAGTAGGGACAATATCGGTGTTGGTAGGGAGGTTAGCTCAATCTGTGTGGCAACGCCATGTGTTGGCGGATCTCGAAACTTAGCCGAGGCCTTTTGAGGAACAAAACCCCACACCTATACGGTGGACAAGGTGGGGACAATATCTTGTGTGAACGGAGGTGCGGGTTGTTACAGTGGTATCAGAGCCAATACCCAGCCGGAATTGTGGCTACAGTGTGAACCACAGCACCTGAGTGAGGTGTTTGTGAGCCAATGGGGACATTGGGCTTTGTAGGAGGGGAGAATGTAACACCCCTTAGTCCTACATCGTGGAAGCCTGTGTGAAGTGAAAACTTATATAGTAGAGTCCATCTCTTACTAATGCCGAGGCCTAGTGATGGAAAACCCTACACCTGAGAGGTGGCAAAGTAGGGACAATATCGGTGTTGGTAGGGAGGTTGGCTCAATCTGTGTGCCAATGCCATGTGTTGGCGGATCTCGAAACTTAGCCAAGGCCTTTTGAGGAACAAAACCCCACACACCTATACGGTGGCTAAGTTGGGGACAATATCTTGTGTGAACGGAGGTGGGGGTTGTTATAGTTCAGATTACACAGGTGATGCAGATGTGTCAAAGAACATGGCATTCAATTTCTCATCCAAATGCTAAAGGGAAACTCAAGTACCATTTGTGTGATCAAGCAAGTGACGGTGTATTCAAGCAAGTATAGTGGAGCAAGCACAAGTGCTACAGGTACGAAAGCATGCAAAACAATGGTTCTATTCAACATTGTTCAGGTGAAGTACTAGTGTGGCAGATCAACATTATAAGCACTGCATATACAAAGAGAAGTGGGATAGTGTACAACAGCTCCTCAATATACACAAGGGTGATAAGTGCATGCAATGGTGCATACCAGATATTTTATGGATCAAGTATATACATGTTTTAAAGCGCCATAATTTATATTCTTGTGTGTGAAAATTCATGCAGATCAGTATGACAAGCATTTCAGGTTGTAAACACACAAGGGACAAGAATGATCAAGAGCGTTAATTGGAGCAGTGCTCACAATAAAACCAATGCATAAACATGTGCATGGATATGAAAACATCCCACACAAGTGCATGTCAATTTTCAACAAGAAAACAACATGAATCATGGCAACAGGTAAATGGTGATATGAGAATATATGGCATGAATCTCAAATCTATTATTTAAGAGCTTCCAGAAATGCCCAAGAATATTGCAGTCAATTTTGTTCATGGCAAGTATGAAATCTCAAGGAAATTTTGTTCCAGAAAATCAGCATTTCAAATTTGGCATGTTTTTATGTAGATTCAGAGAACATTTTTTTCAGGAAAGTTTTTATCATCAGTTTCAAAGACCAATTTTTAGTCAAGAAATTCATCAAAGAGTTTCCTGTTTTTAGTAACTATTTTTGGGCAACAAAAATTGATTTCCAAATTTTATAAAGCATGGTAAAAATCCACGATTCAGTACAGTTTGTTTCAGAAATGTTCAAATTGGTTACAGGGGCCAAAAATCATTAGAGAATATATAGCAACAAATTCTAGCAGATTTAATCAAGTTCAATGCCGAGATACACTAAAGGACAGAAACATGACCAAGTTCCTTTTTTTAATCAAAGATACAAAAGAGGAAACCGAACCAAAACAAGCAATTCACACATCTTTTATTCACACAGGAGGGCTCAATCTCGCAAATCAAAAGTGGAAATACACGAGAAACCAAACCAAATCACATACGAGAAATCAGAGGATTTAGGGTTTGAATTAATCCAATATATTCACGCTTTACATCATCTGCATCATTATCAAAAACCACAAACAATCAGATAGCAATTCAAAGACATATAATTCAGAAAACTCACAGTTTCGATCGAGAGAGAGCAAATTCCTAATCGAAGTATCAAGCAACACAGTTTCGAGCTTCAGAGATTACATCATACTTCAAGAAACTGATTTGATTTGGGGATTTAACAAAAATCCTAGGAGCCTCCTCCATGTTTCTCAAAGCAAAGTGAACGAGAAATATAAGTGAACAAAGGGTGGAGTCGTTTTCAAAGGGGCCGGCCAACTTGAAATGTTTAAAGGGAGAATTGTTTTCTCTTTTATATTCTAGGGTTTTGTTTTGGTTTAAGTTGTATTCACTTTTATTTTGTAAACCATTTCAAATAGTTTCTAGAGTCTGTAAAATCTAGGAAACCAGTTAGGGTCTTAACTAGCAGTTTACTAGAGTCTGTAAAAACTAGGGTTGCTGGTTACGTGGTTGTAATCACGGGAAATCTGCTCTAGGGGATTAGATAAGTCTAGGGTTTTGAGTGTAGGGTTAGTACAAGAGCAGGGAGAGCAAGTTTACAGGGCCTGTAAGCGGGATCTGTTATTAACACCTAGTAGAAACCTTAGGAATGCAGCAGTAGGCAAGGTTTGCCGAAGCTGGGTATCACTGTGTGTTATTTATTTTCTGCTTACTTACTCTGCTATTATTTGTGTTGCGATCATTTTTAATAACATTATTAAACTATAATAAACCTTATTCACTCCCCCTCTAGGATTAATCTAGATCCAACACTTCCATATCGAATCCACTACCAATAAATCCACAACAAATATATTTATAATACTTATTGATCAAGAAAATACTTGGTTGAGAGGATTGTCAGGAGATTTCTTCCATATCTTCCATATCAAATCCGTATATTGATTAAGAGTCAACCCTAGTTCCATATCGAGTCCCTTCCTAGTAAAATTGACGAAGTCGCCTCGCACTATAGCGGTTGCCTCACGGAATCTGAGTCTTTTCCATCGTCGCCCCGTTGTGTAGTCGTCGTCGAGTAGTTGTCTTCGTTGTCACATTTTTTTGGGTCATGACACTGGTGCGACTTTATCACGGATTTGGGTTTGGTTTGTTATCGGGTTTGGATTTGGGAAGACCTTTTGGGGATAGGCAGAGGTAAAGTTATCAATGGAGAGGGACATCAGGGAGTGTGGAAATTATATGTGAAACCACACGGTTGGAGCGGAAAAAATTTTTTTGGAGCCCTAGCAAAATTTTGATTTGGATCCAAAACGAAAATTTGAATGGCCTACCATATAACTTTCTATAATAACCATTCAAAAGTTCAAATTCATCCATATCTGTATTTAAAAAAAAGTATTTGATATTGGAAAAGCAAATACAATTACGAAGAAGGCCAAATTCGCGTTCGATGCTTATTCGTTCGGGTACAACCAAAATTATAGTTGATTTTTTATGTAAGTTAATAGATAAAATTGTTGTCATTTATCATTTGATATAAGTAAAACATCTTAATATTTATTATTACTTTTTATCATTTTTTAATATCAATTTTTTACTTTAACTAACATTATTTAATTATCGTTCAATAAATCAACATTTATTATAAATTTTTACAATTAATTATTAGTTACATTATTTAATAGTGAACTGTTAATGAATTATTAATTAGATATTTACTATTTATTTATTTATTATTGATTGTTAATTTTATAACTAACTATTGATTAATTATACTTACTAGTATTATTATCAAGTATTAATTACTTATTAAATATTACAATTAATTACAAAATTTTAAGTATTAATTACCAATTAATTACTAACATTAAATATTAATTAATTATCAACTGTATATAATAATTAGTAATTAGTGCTTATTTATTAATAATCATTCATTATTACAAGTTATAAATGATTAATATAATGGTATTAATGATTAATTATTAAATATTAATAAATAATATAATATTATAAATGATTAGTAATTAGTAATATAATATTATAGATAATAATTAGTAACATATATGATTAATATAATATTATTGATGAATAATTATTACATAATTAAAAATATTCAATATGAATTTTAATTAAATATATTAATTATTGATTGTCGAAAAGTTATTTATTACAGTGGGCATTTTATGATTATTGTAAAATATGCTTACATTTTATGACCATTGTAAAATTGGTACATATTACAACGGGCACTACTTGCACCTATTACAACATGCACTACTCGCACATATTACAATGGGTATTACCCGTTGTAAAATAGACATCTATTAGAACATGCATTTTGCGACCGTGGTAAAATAGGCATCTAGTATAAAGGGCATTTTGTGAACATTGTAAAATTGACATCTATTACAACATGACCGTTGTTATAGCATTCTATCACAACGGGTATTCTTTGTCCGTTGTAAAAAGGGTGTTGTACAAGACATCTGTTACAGTGGTTTAGCAATGGCCGTTGTAATAGCTCTTTATTACAAGGGGCAACCATTTCCCGTTGTAATAGAGTGTTTTCGTTATAGTTTTCTTTTTTATGTTTTGCATATTTTACTGTAGATTCACAGTATGTTTTTATTGTTTTTTCCTTTTGTAATATTATGAAAAGCATGAATGACTCCAAGATATATATTATAGCTAAGATTTCGCAGTCTAAAGAGGTCATACACATATGTGACCCTTAGAGCGATTAAGTCGGTCAGCATTAACATGCTGACTATAATCTTACCTGAACATAACGTTCCCCAGTTGTATTTGACCGTCGCACTGGTCGTATTTGACCATCATCCGAGGTTCCTCAATCCATCATCCACATAAGTAAATTGTCTGGGATCCATACCATGGTATCACTTTTCAACTAGAAGGGAACGCTTGTCGTTATGTCAGCCATCCATCATCCGGTTTTCAGCCATTCCCGGGTTGTGAGGCTTGCCGAAGTCACGTTTCAACATAAAGCTATGTTATATCAGACATGCTTTGATCATCAACCACAAAGCTCTGCTTTTCGACAAAACCTTTGATCAATCATCATCTTAGCTTGCTATATTGTCAATTCATACCATACAACTGATATCTATTAATATATAACCTCTAAGCTCATAAGTCTCAGAGAAGGTTATTAAGCTAAGAGAATAAATTCTCCGCCAGCAAACAGAAATATATTTAGTAGAGATCAATTAATACAACATAAAATACAATGTCAGGCTTACAATCCATTTGCAAATCCATTCTAAGTTTGAACAAAACCGAAGGCACCTTATTCCTCGTCCCATATGTCCAATACAAGAGAGAGGCCCTTGCATATCTGGTCGATCTCCAAGTACGTCTGGACGACCACCACTTTAACCTTATAATGGGAGCTACCCAAGGCATCAACAATAATCCAAATGATGTGAAGATCTCCGGTTGAAAACCGTCTTCAATATCTTTGACAATCGTCTTATTAGTTATTCAGAATGGGTTAAAACCAGGTCTTTCCGAATAACTATCGCATCATTAAAATCGAGTGATATATAAACATACATAAGCCTCATTCCAATACAGAATATTCTTTTTTTCAAATATTTTTTACATTGGAAATTTCTCCCATAAATCTTATCAAGATTTATTCCATTTAAACTTCTTGTTTAACTCTTGCCTTGGAAATCATTTCAAAATATTGTATAATCTTTTTTTCAAAAACTTAACTCAAATTACGGTTTATAAGCCTTAACAGGATTATCGAGCCTTACAAAAAGTAATCATTCATATCGTTATCTCGGTCCCATCTTATTCATTCTATGGAGCCAAAACTGGTGGTACTCCATATCTAACACCCCTTGTGTTTCGGTAAATTTAATTATCGTCATTCATTTCATTTTAAATCTAATTAAAGATTGATTAAAAATTTTGACCTGGTTTTAATCTCATTTTTTTCAATCAAATATTTATTGAAAGATTTATTAAAACTCTAACTGGGTTTTAATATTCGAAAATCACTAATCAATGATTACTTAACTTTGGAAATTAATCCTGGTTTTAACTGGATTAAAGAACAAATGTTATTTTGTTAAGGATAAACCCAAAATCAAACTTCCATTAGAAATGGAATCTTCACGGAAATCATATATGTTCACAATCGATATAAATTTCTGTATCAGACTAATACCTTAAGCGGAATAACAGCAAAGCCTTTTTTAATTCCTTAAATAGTAAAGGTCTTCTTCCATGGAGGTTCATCTCGATTATCGCTGAATCGATCTCCATTCAATTCCAGTTAAATTTAGTAATTGGAAAACTTAACTTTTGAAAATTCCATTAAATCTTAATTATAAGATTTATTCCATAAACTTCATTTCCAACCGGGTTTACAAACGATGTTACTGAAGACACCGTTCACGACAAACCCAAAATCCAATTAGATATTAAATATAAGGCTTTGAATATAAATCATATCGACTTATATTCAATATCAAATTCTGAAACCAACAGATATCGCATATGGAATATTGGTATCTCTATCTTCCAAATTCCTTAAAATGATATCTGTATAATTACGGAATTCAATATTGAAATGTTCGAATATTATTTCCATTCAAATCTAATAATCATTCATTGGAAAAACTTAACTTGGTTAAGTATTTATTAACTTCAAACCGTTCAATCGTTTTGTCAAAATAGCTAATTTTCATAAAATAGCTTTTTACTATCCAGAACTAAGTACATTTAGCCCAAATCATTTTGTAATCATTTATTATGATTTATCACAATTTTTCCCTATTTTTAATAGTTTAAAAATAGCATATTTCTTTAAAAATCCATTTCAGGTCATTAACAACACTAGCACTCTTTTCATTCAAATTTGACTTGAATTTATCTCAAAATATAACTGTTAGATTTTAAGGCTTTTTATATCATAAGAAAGCTCTTTTCATTCTAAATCCAACGTTTTTCGTTTCGGGAAAATCTGACAGTCGGATCTTTCGGTACCTCAATTTGAGGTTAATGGTCGAAATTCATGAACGGTCGTTGCGCGACACGTCCTATTTAGACCATTTAAATAAACTTCGTCGAAAACATATTTTATAAAACGTTTATAAATTCATCTTAAAGATGATTCAATCACAAATTTAATTATAAACCACAATTGAATATCCTATATTATTATAAAATTAAAATAATAATATTTTTCAAAATATCAGATTTTGAAATCCAAACTTTTCTAACATCCATTATAAAAATAAATAAGACTGATGGAAAAATCCGTTCGAGTTAAAAACGTCGTTTGTATGCCTAACTCGAATTCACTTTCATCTGTTACTATTCATTTCAATTTAAAATTGAAAACATGCCTCAAATAATTGAAAATTAATTCAAATCAATTCCTATCTTTTTACTAAATTTATTCATAATCATTTGAATTGTCTTTTCCAACCAATTTGAATTTAAAATTCAAACTTCCATTTTCACTGAATATTTCATTAATAGAGTATTTACATAAATTCCAAATTGGAATGAGATTTAACCAATTACCATTATTCAGTTTTGCATGGATTTCACATATCATTGGATTTCACACATCGATAACATCCATATCAACTACCGTTCATCAATCAATGATAATAATATAATCATGTCCATCGTCAACGCTTGTATTCACAGTTTCATAATAATAACAGTAAACTCTAAATATCATCCGTTACTCATAAAACAAACATTGCAATCACAGGCAATTAATACATATTCAGTTATGATTATAATAACTTATAAAATCACTTGAGTGAGAGAGAGTTCTCACATTGGTCGGTTCGAAATCATTATAAAAAATTGTTTTTGATAGTTCATTCAGGCTTTCTATTTCACCATAAATTGCAACGAGCTCCAAATCTCTCCATATCAGTTTAACTGCGAAGCTCTCGTCCATATAGTTCCAACAAATCTTGCTTCGCTGAATTCTGATAACGTACTAAAAAGAAATGTATTTTATAACTTTGAATACAATTTAAACTACATTAACACTAAGTAATTATTGATTAATAACTTTAATCACCTTTAATCCCTTAATCCCCTTTCTCATTACGACTTCCCCATCAACCATGCTACTCCATTTCAGCCCATTAAGGCATGGATCCTCCTCCATACTCCAACATCACTCCATTAAAAATAAAACTAATTGCACCACAATTCTTCTCTTCTACATTTTCATACTAAGAAATTCAAGCTCGAAAGCCCCACGAAGAACGTGTCCTGTCTGCCCACGTGTCCTGCACCAATGTCGACTTTAACATTTTTATGCACCATATCCACCCAGAATTGCCACAATCCTCTAAACTCAACAACAAACACGAATACCACCACCATTTCATGAACTAAAGCTTGTATTTCCCATAAGATTTAAACCTTGGCTCCCTGACCTAACGCTGTAAAAATGTGCAGCATACAAAATTGAATTAGAATTGTGCAAAACACATATAAGATTAAAGAGGAGCTCTCTAGGATTGCAAAAATATATGTATTGGGATTTATAGATTTTTCTTTGATTTTATTCGATTTTTGAGAAAGCCATGTTTTTGGGTTATTGGATGTTTTCGATGGCGGCTGAGAAGAGAGTGAAGAAATTAGGGTTAGGAAGAGTTAGGATAATTTATAGGGTGAGTTTTCTATTTTTTTTATTCACTTACATATTTTATTTTTATTCGATCGCTAGTTATACTCGTCGTCTAAAAATTCGTATGATCAGATATGAATCCCGTTTTCGACGAAAATTGACAAACAACTATAATTTGACATTAGAACCCAACGAAACTTGTTTCATCGAATTCCAAGTCTGTTTGCTCCAGTTGCGTATTTTTAAAGTCAAAATATTGATCGTTTCACATTTAAATCCCGCACGGTTACATACTAACTCCTAAAATTATGAAATTTGAAATCTAACAATAATTTAATATTCAGGATCCAACAAAACTAGTTTTGGCAAAAATGGAGGTCATTTGAAAAATGGCTATTTTAAGTATTAAATAAAACCAATAAAATATAAATAAATTCAAAAATAGCTAAATTTAATAATAATAAATTAATATTATCATATAACTCCAAATAAAATATCAAATAAAATATCATATAACTCCAAAATAAACATATTTGAGTTTGTAATTCAATATTTTCAAAAACCCGAGTTAGATCGATATTAAGTTTCATAATAAATCCTTTTATTTAATTTAATAAATTGTTATAATTTATAAACGATTTCATAACGACTATTTGAAATTTTGATTTGGGTGTAACTTACAATTTATAACATGAAATATCAATTTCATACATTTGTTAGAAAGATATTTTTCAATAGATCCTAACATTTCTTATTGTACAGAAATCTGACTTATGGCGAATTATGTGCATTCAATTGAAATTCAAAACTTAATTTTCAAACTACCATGATGTCACGCGTTCGTTTTATAATAAATATAAATTTATACGTTCAAACTGCTTTTTAAATAAATTCTAAGTCGTTAATCGTTAAAATAAATTGTTTTAAATATTTAAAATTCATTAAAATAAATAAATAAAACCACATTTTAAAAATTGACCAAAAATGTGGGTCGTTAAGTCTATAGCCTATTTTTTATAATTCCTAACTTATTCGAAATATCTATATGCATTTTAAATTCTTCAATCATCCAATTATCATATTTGGGTGATCTAGTTTTGACTGTAATATCTAGGTTAATCATATCTAATTTACAATAAATAGAATCTTTTTTCCAGTATTTTAATGATTTTTCTCTAATAATTTCTAATTTTTCAATTTTGCTGACTATTTGAATTATGTCATCAGTTGTTAGCAAAATAATACTCAATTTATTAGGTTGGTCTAAATTTGTCTCTATCATAAAATCATCATTTGTTTCATATATATTTTCATGGTTTTCATGATAATATAGGTTTTTTTCATGTGTTATGATACAATTATTATTACAGTGTTGATTATTCTATTTTTGACATTGTCCATGTTGGCACTGGCCAGGGATTTACAAGTGCAATCTGTTTTTTGGTTTGTGTCTCCGCTACGCTTTTCAAACGTATACCCTGACACAACGGGAGTTGGTGTTGTTTTCTTGGCTAATTGTAGATATCTTTATTGAAGGAAAATTTTCCATTATCGCTAAATACGAAGTCTAGTCCGAGTATCAATTTTATACTTCCTAGGTTTAATTTTGTAACCCATATATGTTTTAAGTAATAATGTTGTGACCAATTATCACATGTAGTATGAAATCTTAATTGTATATTTGTAATTATATCTGTTATTATGTTTGTTGTCCCATCAAATTGTGTACTTTGTCTAGGCTTATTAGCCTTTATTGTAAGATAGTGAGGTATTAGTTCTGAGTTTATTGTTGAACTGGTAGGTCTAGTGTCTATGAACGCTAACAATTGTATTTCTAATCCTTTGATATTTATTAAAGTCAGTACTCTTAATTCTCTTAAATATTCAAGATTACAGAATAGAGGTACTTGTATGACTCTTTCTGTGTTAGTAAGATTGGTTTCTTCTATTTCTACAATGTTTTTTCCTATATTGTTTTCAAATAATTTTCCTTTTTTACTTCATTTATTTCAATTTCAAAATTATTCACTCTGTTTTTAGTATTGCTATTCTATGGAATTATATATGGATAGATAATATGTTAAGAAGATCAACTAGTTCACAACCTCAATAGACGAAATAATGAATGTAAACAGTGATTTAGAAGCATTTTCAAACTACCTTACTTTAAATCATAGGTAATTATACAGAATAGGAGTATTTACCATAAATACTGGACTATATAGACATCATAGGGAAAAAAATTCTATTAGTGACGAAATTCAACAAATTATAAACTTGATGTCAGCAGAAGCAATTAAAAAACTTAGGATACAGAATTATAAATTAATCCACTTAGGACTAATTGTTATAGGAGTAAGAGGATTAGCAAGACAAAAAATAGGGTCTAAACTATTAATCATGTTAATTAATGAAAGACGCCAAGACTTAGATAAAGCAATTTTTTGAATAATCGAAATATGAACAATAATATTGGAATTGTATATATTTCACCTACTTTTACAATGACACTATCAGATTTTTACAGACATTAAAAAATAATCATCCAAGTAAAAAGGATTTGAAAACTTTAATGGTAAAACATTTTACTAGACATAACCGTTTTAGGGAAATGTATGACAAAATATACCCCTAAAATTAAAATAAAACTAGACAAAGTAACAAAAACATTAACTTCTACTAGAATCTGGTTCTTAAAAGCAATGGAAATAGATTCTACTATATTACCAGGACATGAATGGATGATTCAAAATCCAAATGAAAATAAAAATACACTAAAACCTAGTGATGTAGTAACATATACAAATCCTAATTGAGCTATATCTTTAAGATTTTAGGATTGTGCACCCTCTAAATAAAATTAAGTAGATACTGATGATGAATCAACTTGGGAATTACAAAATAGCTTATAATGGATAAGATAATTTATCAAAAAGAATTTGGAATGGTCCTTGAACCATTTGAAATATATGAACTTGAGCAGCAACTAAGACTAAATAACCAAATAGATAATAATACATTTGTATATATAGATGACGAAAACAAAAGGTATACCTATGTTAAAAACCTTTATTGAAGATTCTAATAGAATGGTCAAACAACAAAATAATGATTCATTAATTGACGAACTAATCAGTGAATCAGTGAACAAACAGATTTAATGGACGGTCAAGGAGAAAGTTCCACGGTAACTTATCTTAGGGATCCTCCACAAAAAAAGGATTATTTGTTAGGACATCTACCAAGAATAAATGTAAACCCTTACACTAACGAAAACAAAAATTTAAGAACTGTAGGAAAAAGAATATCCACCAAAAAAACATTTTTTGGGGAAAATTCTGTAATTCTTAATGTAATAGAATACCATCCATAATTATTAGATACTTACTTAGAATAATGGACTGCTGCAATAGCCAGAGACTATTCAGCAAAACATACAAATATATTACAAATATATCAGTTGGAGAAGAAATGGTTATAATAGCAGAAAACTACATGTGCGGTATAGCTAAAGGAATGTGGGATGCCTACAAAAGAAAGTTTCCAGATTAAGTAGCCTCCTTAGTAGCACAAGGTGGAAATATCTATAACTTTGCATATCTTATACATAGGATAATAATTGGTCGAGAAGTAAATACAGGATTAACACTCAAACAACAAGAAGCCATGAGAGATATAGAGCAAATACAATTACTAGATTGGAAACATATAATAAAATTTCTAAATGAATTTTTATACCTTGCAACCATATCTTAAAACTATTATTCTAAAGAAATAGGAAATAGACTATTTTTTAAATGTGGAAAATAGGGAGAAGAACAAAGTTAGCAAAAAATTTAGCCAAAAGTATGACAAGTTTTAAAATTGGAGAGAAGGACAAGTTGTAGGGTAAAAGTGAAATTGGGAGTGGGCCCCCTGAATTCCACTTTTGCCTAAGTTTTGTCCTTCTCACCAATTTCAAAACTTGTCATACTTTTGACTAAAAAAATTGGTAACTTTGTTCTTTAAAAGAAATTTCTCTTTTTTAAATTACCAGGAGACTTAGGGAAAGAAATACATAAATCGTGAAACGAAATTCTAATATCCCCAAAACATATCATAACATAGGAATTAGAATAACCCACATAATTTATGAACTCAAAAGAAACGAACATATATACAGATACAAAGAGAATTGAAACAAAAAAATTATGGATTTTGTTCACAAATATATACACCTAAATAGTACGGATCTAAAGAATCTATTAATAGAAAACCTAAACCCAAGAAACAATATACTAAGAAATATTATTTAAGGAGACCCAATGTTAAAAAAACCAATTTAAATTAAAAAAAAACATGTTAGGAAATACAATCCTAGAAAACACATACAAATACAAGCACATGTTTTGCACGTAATGAGAAAGGACACCTATCATCCACTTGTCCTAAGAAAGATAATTTGTACACACGAGAATCTAATTTAGTGAACCCTATAAAAGAAGATATACCGGAAGTAGCCTCATATGTATATGATATATTCTGTTGTATCATTGGAAGGATTAAAAGAACAAGAAGGAACTTCCAATTCAGATTGTTCCCTAATAGAAGAACTAACAGATAGTCAAATAAAATCAACATATTATAGGAATATTCCAATAGAACAAATCCTAAATTTAATGAATTATGAAGGGTGTACACATGAATTTAAACATAAAATGGGAACTAATACAACAAAATGCTATTTTTGTCCTTAGTACCCAGCTTCTGATAAAAGATCAAAATGTATAAAATATACTATAGAAATATGCTACAAATGTGCATAAAAACATTTTAACCTACAAACCCCAAATGAGAGTCAACTACAATATACTGATAAAAATAAATCTAATGAAGAAATAATAACAATACTAGAAAACCAAGTGAACGAATCTGAAATTGAAATAATAAAGTAAACAAGAAAATTATTTGAAAATGATAAAGAAAAAACATTGTAGAAACAGAAGAAACTAATCTTACTAACTTTATTAAATATCAAAGGATTAGAAATACAATTTTTTGCGTTCATAGACACTGGAGCTACTAGCTCAACAAAAAACTCGAAACTAGTACCTCATTATCTTACCTCATTATCTTACAACAAAGAATAATAAGTCTAAACAAAGCACACAATTTGATGGGACAACTACTGCATCTGATAATTGGTCACAACATTATAACCTAAGACAGATATGGGTTACAAAATTAAACTTAGGAAGTATAAACTTGATACTTGGATTAGACTTCTTATTAAGCGATAATGGAAGTTTTCCCCTTAATAAGGATATCTACAAATAGCCAAGAAAAAAACAACACTGACTCCCGTTGTATCAGAGTATACATTTGAAAAGCGCGGTGGATACACAAAACCGACTGCACTTGTGAAATCCCTGGCCAATGCCAAAATGGACAATGTCAAAAACAAAACATTCAATACTGTAATAACAATCGTATCATAACAGACGAACAAAACCTATATTATCGTGAAAACCATGAAAATATACATGAAACAAATGATGATGATTTTATGATGGAAACAGATTTAGTCCAACCTAACAAATTAAGCAATATTTTGCCATCAACTGATGACATAAATCAAACAGTCAGCAAACTTAGAAACTATTAGAGAAAAACCATTAAAATACTAGGAAAATATCCTATTTACTGTAAATTAGATATAATTAACCCAGATATTAAAATCAAAATTAGATCACCCAAATATGATAATTGGATGATTAAAGAATTTAAAATGCATATAGATACTTCAAAAAGTTGGGAATTATAAAAAAAAAATAGACCCTAGACATAGAAAGTCAACCTTCATAATCCAAAAGGAATTTGAACGAAAAAGTGGACAAAATAGAATGGTCATGAATTATACACAACCAAATGATAATACACACGAAAATGGGTATTGCACCCCAAATAAAGAAGTATTAATTAATAAAATACAAAATAGCTTTTAGCATTCCAAATTTGATCTAAAATTTGGATTCTAGGAAATAAAAATGCATCCAGAATCAATACCATGGACAGTTTGAAAGCTAAGTTAGCTAAATAATTAGTTTCCAACCTAAAAGTATTGTAATCAAAATAGAATTCAATAGTTTCTTATTGTTTTAATGGGGTGTGTTCGTTTAACTTTGATTACTAATTTTGTTAAAGCGTGATACTTGACCAAGTAGCTTCTAACTTTTACTTAAGTTGATATGATGGACTTGATGAGTCATTAGATATATAATATGTATATACAGAAATAATCATATATGTGCGTACAAATGTATGTGCACGTACATAAACACACGTTGACAAATATATTCTCTTTTTCTCTTTACATACACACACACACACACACACACACACACACACACACACACACACATATATATATATATATATATATATATATATATCCAAAATGTAAAATAGTTTTGACAACATTTGGTAGTAGCATATGGTTAGGTTTTAGCAGCATTTGCATACGCAGCGCATATAAATAACTATTCATTTATGCTATTGATAAATATATAGAATATAAATAATGGAAAACTGGTATTAAAATTGCTCCGCATAATAGGTAACCTTGATAATTTATTTGATAATAAATTTAAATTAGCTTTGATATGTTCCCATATGATTTTGGCACCACAATTTAGATTTGCATTTTTAGATTTTAACCATCTACTATTTATTATATTTTTTTCTTATTGTCATTTCTTTTTGTGATATTATGAAAAGTCTGAATGACTCCGTGATATATATTATAGCTAAGCCTAAATGGCCCCAAGATATATGTTATAGCTAAGATTTTGTAGTCCAAAGTAGACTTGTCAAAACTTACCCCTACCCATTTATCCGACCCATTTACCTTTCTAACAATCATGTTGGATCAACCCATTTATGATTTTTTATTAAATGGATCATAAAATGGTTGATCCGTTTTTAAAAGGGGTTATAAATGGGTAATCCATTTAACTCCGCACATAGGAAGTCGTTAATTTTTTAAAACTGCGGTAACTTTTCTTCATACTATCTTGAAACCAAACGAGGTTTCGACTGATGAACTCCCATATAAATTTTCATAAATTCAAATTTTAGGAATTTTATAACTTTCAAATTTCAAAGTTTCGAAGTTACAACATTTCAAATTTTCCATATTTCAAATTTCAAAACTTCGCATTTAATTTTCAAATTTCAAATTTCTTAATTTCAATTTCAAAATTTTCACATTTTAAAATTTTAAGTTTTCATGTTTGTAAAATTTCAAATTTTCAAAATTCATATTTCATATCCAGAAGTTTCAAAATCCTAAATTTTAAAAATTCCTAATTTGAAATTTTCAAAAAATTTCAAAGTTAAAATTTTAAATTTTCAAATTTCAAACAATTGCTTTTTATTTGTCAAACGGGCTTTTAAAGAATAATAGGCTAATTATCATGTTTGAACTCCTTACATACGAAGTCGCTATTTTTTTTGTTTAAGGTGTTATAATTTCTTCATACTAACTTGGAATCATGCAAGACATTGATGATCCCTTGCGGACCATTTGAAACACTCGGATACTTCGTACTGTAAACATGAGCTGTAGTTCTTCAATATGACTTACGTTTATATTTAGAAAATAACAAACTATATTTTCATGTTTGAACCCCGCCTACATACATATTTTTTTGTTCATAGTGGCTCGGAATCGGGCAATGCTTCAATTGATGAACTCCCACCAAGATTATGAGCAGTATGGACCATTCGAATATGTTTCCTTGGATACAAATGTTATAAATGTTATAGTTTTCCAAGATGACTAATGATTATACTTAAACGTACAATGTTCTGAATAAAGTATAAAGCATTATACCTAAATGTAATGAAAAAGCATAACTACTTGATTGCATTCTTATATGTTCAGCATAACTACTCACTTTAGTCTACCATAATTTCATGGACTAAGCACCATCTCAGGTTCATACTCAAATGGTCCCATATGAAAGTTTAAGGCAATGGTGGCCTTCTTTTTATTGCTATTAATCCCATAGACTTTACCCTTCATAACTCATACCTCCGGCTATATCCCGCCAATATCAAAACCAAACTGTGTTCAAGACATGATTCACAACAAAATCATGTACTCATCAATATACCAATTACAATAATGGATAAACTCATCAACCAAGCACTAAACAGTCAAACATACATACAATAAGCACCAAGGTCATGAAGTCTGCAAACATAAACCTGATCACAAGATTATATTGTTAAAAGTCAATAACAGAACACAACAAGCTAAGAATCCTCAATTTAAGTCTGCCACATGTTACACTGGATACATACAATGAAACGCTAAACGAAACACAACGAGAAGATGACATCACACTGGCGAAGCATTATTGAACTTCAAGATCTCCTCTTTCTTTTCTTCTCATCTTCTGATTTCTTATTTGCATTCTTCAACTGTGAACATATTTATATCAATCAATTACTAATAATATGCATAATAGACGTGAAAACATGGCAAAACTGAAATTACTCTTATGCGTACCATTATGGCAAGAATGCGGACAAGAACACCAACAAAATCAACGAAAAGGACCAGAGCGTGCATAACATAGTCAAGATCACCGAGGTGAGCCCTCTCTATTATGTACTGGGTGTCAAAAACAACGTAGCCAAGAAACACAAGTAGCCCAAAGTATAGCTGTAACAGCAAAATGATGTTAGAAAAAAAAGATATCAAATATAATCACTAGAGAACTATACTTGATAATTAGCTCCAGCAAGAAGCTAAAGTGTTGTTTATGCTTATACCTCAACATTGTACATGGCAGCAGAGCGGCCGAAGATGGAAGAGGCAAACTGCAGCCAGAAAAGGATTGATATGGCAGAAGACAACAAGCCTCCCAGAAAAAGGAACTCTCTTCGTCTGGCTACCAATGCTGCTCCGGAGAAGCACCCAAAGGCTATAGCTGTCCCAACAGCTCCAGTTACTAGAATACTGTTGCACATAATTCATCACATTACTTGAGCACGAAAGTAAGCTTTGGAAAGAGCAACATCAATCACTCGCGAAAGATTCAACTATATCCCTGTTACTACCTAACTGGCACACTTCCACTACCTAACTGGCACACTTCATAAGTTCAAATTTAATTGCTTCAGAAGCAGCACTGAAGCTAAAAGAATCTCCTACTATGCTCAATCATAAGGACTACCTCTAAAAAATAATTTCTAATTGACAATGAACAAAGAAAATATTTAGGGCACATGGATGTCTAAAGCAAGCTCTACTAGAATCCTGAATTATGGGAAACAAAGATAAACTGAGTCTGCAAACGTTACCTTGGATCAAACTGAATAACATGCTTGATAAACTCACCCACTGTAGCTCCTTGCAAAAGTGCAACGCCCATCACAATACCAAATCTCTTTCTCTGCCCACAGAAGTCAAATTATCATTATCAATATACGTTTAACAATTTACATATGCCAAAAAAGAATTAGTAACACATCTCCTAACCTCTTCCCTAGGAGGAACTGACTGTAACCAGAAAATGCCTCCAAGGCATCCAAGTAATGTCAAAAGGCCACCGATGTTCATCAAAATATGCAGGTATGTGCCAACAGCAAATGAGCCAAGGGCGCAACATAGAGTCAAATAGACCTAGAAAAACGGAGGAAAATAAATAGAATCGTCGACATAGAAACTTCAAGTGTAGAATCATCATAGGCCTATTATTACAGGAAATAACGCCTAATTTTAAAGTTGTGTACACCGTCTAGACGCAAAAGTTACAAACTAAAAATTATAGCCAGCAAATACGTTTTACTTCAGCTATAAACCTATAACCCATTCCAGCACAAATCAACCATAATGAAAACTGATTACCCGGGAAACAAGCAGTAACCTAATCTACAACGAATCCACTACTGGAACTTAAAATTTTGCAATTAAACTACGGTAAACCAATTACCCCTCATATTAACGAATTAGGTTTCCAGAGAGGAAAAAGAAAACTCACCAATCGCAGATGATTCTGAACAATAGGCGTAATCTGCCTAAAATTCTTGAGAGACTCGTAGCTCCATGAGTTTCTAGGAGAAGATTGCGTTCCAAAAAACGAATCCATTCGAATTTTGAAAATTCCAAGTCAAATTACAGGATAAATTGGGAATTATTCAAGACAAAGTATTGAGAGTAAAACGAGGGATGGCGTGTTTATATTAAGCGTGGGAACTGCTATGATGTTCCCGAAATGGGGCTTCCATTTGATTTATTTACGCTTGTACCCCTTAAGGAAGCCGCACCGAATCTGCTGGTTGACGCTAGAATTTTCTTGTTAATCGTGACACAGCCAAGGAGATCCGAACCGTTGGATTCGAAATAAACGGTGAATCTGGTGGGGACTTCGACTGTGTGGCAGTTTGTATCATTCAAAGCTTTGGAATTTTGCTCTTGAGATGATTTACGTTATTTTGATCACAAATATAGCATTTCTAGAAGTAAAATTCGGCACATGCTGTTGACATTGCACGATTTATCCAAATTCTAAGTCTTCATAGATCTTATTTCACAAGTTTGAAGAATTTTTTATTTTTGTTTTACTATTTAAAAAGTGTCGTTCTCCGAAAAGATAGTTCTATCAGAATATCTTCAGTCGTTAGAGTTTGCGGAAGATTCACGTTTTTTTCTTTATTTCCACGCTTCAATGGTGGAAATTTGAACGTGGAGAAACGAGAGAAACAAATATCTTTCCTTTTTTTTTGAACATGAGTTTATAAACGTTAAATTGGAACTCGTTTATATCCTAAATTGTTTTCCAGTTTCCCGTTTACAGTAGATAAGCCGAGAATTGAGCGTAAACAGTTTTGTGAAAACCAATTAATCCATAATTGGTTTTCAGACAATAATTTATAAACTTTTTCTTTTATATATAAAAAGTTATCGTTCCTACTGGAGAAGTAGGAGGAATAGACTCTTTTTCCTAACCCTTCCTCCTCACCAAAAATAGTTTACTGCTAGAGATGCTCTTAAGGATTCCTCACTCTCATCTTGTCTTCCATCACCTCGGCATCTTCCAGCGTGACCTACGAGTAGTGTTGCTTCATCCAACCTCCGCTTATGGTTGCTCGATTGTTATATAAATCCAAACAGCGATGGGACTAATCGTCGCTATTAATAAAAGGTTCTTAGTAGCATCAACAATAACACATACTAGTATCGTCATTAACAACCTGTCTACAACATGGAAGTTGTTGAAGAATGTGAATGAAATATACTTTATTTCATTGCCCCACATCGCCAAAACCAAAAACTGTATCTGAGAATATGAATGTTTCCTCAATAGGAGGTTGGAACCTTGGGGCACCCAAATGTGTGATTTATTGTGAGGAGGAAAGTCATGCTTCACCACCACACACAATCTAAATGATCTTATTCTTACTAGACGTTTTTTAGCAATTTCGAACAGAACTGGGTTGGACCTTGAATTCAGAAACGGACGCAGCGAACAGGCGCAGATCCGTTCGGAAGCGGGTGCGGATTACGTAGCAAATCGGTGCGACCTGTTAGCAGATGCAGGCGTAGTTTTTGGCGAACGGGTGCGACTCGTCAGACGAACATGCGCGACTTTTGACGTGGTGGAAACGACCCAGTAGCAGATCTTTTAATGCAATAACGGGCGAGTGCATCTTTTTGGCGAACCGTTCAATGGTAGCAATAGGCGGATGCGACAGTCTGAAAGGGTATGGACACGACTGTACAAAGAGGTAAAGACACGTTGTTCACAAGGGTGCGGACCAACTACAAATAAGAAGGCAACCTGATCATTTTTCTTACTCATTCCAAATCTGAATTTCTTCCTTATCTCTCTTCTTTGCTATTGCTACATCAACATAAATATAAAAAATCACTGAGTGACGTACTCATTACAATCTTGTGCATATTACGTCTGTTGTATTTTAGGAGAATTCTGAATGCAAATTCTTATGGAAATTATTACGACGAGCCTCAGACCAAATTTTCTTCATTATCAGGTTGGATTTTTTGTTTATTTGTATATCTATATACATCATTTTATAATCTTTTCATATTTCAACACTATTGTTTTCTTCAAATAGCATAACGTTGTTGTTGTAAATTAATAACAACATACTTGTTGCTAAAAGTAGCTAATACATATTTTCAAAGTAGTGGAAATCTGATTTATGAACTTGTGAGACGAGTTTATAAGTGAATGGTCTCTATTTTGTTATACTAGACATATAACATCTTAAGAAATTTTATGTTTTCTTTCTAAAGGAACAGTTGAACTATCAACAAAGGCTACGACCCACAACATGTCTGATCCGTTCAAAAGAGATGGTGATTATTTCATAACATGGCAAAATCAAATGCTATTTTATCTCACCACGTTAGGGTTGTAGAAGTGCATCAAAGAGGATGAACCAAAGAATAAAGACGGACAAACTAGTGAAAAAGAAGCAGTTGTTTTTCTCTAAATTAACTCATGGAAGCATCAAGACTTCCTATGCCAAAACTACATCCAGAATTGTTTGCATAGAGTACTATATAAAGTATATCAGCTACACCTAACAGGAAAATCCTTATGGAGTGCACTTGACATAAATATAAAGTGTAGAATGTCAGTTTGAAAAAAATCATCGTATATAAGTTTATGGATTACAAAATGACAGACCCCAAATCCATAAGTAGTCAAGTGCGGGAACTCCACCTCATAATTCATGAACTTGAAGCAGAAGGACATCAAGTTGGAGAATATTTCTTGTTGAAGTAATAACAGGGAAATTACGACCATCTTGGAAAGACTACCGCAACTATTTGAAACATAAGTAAAATGATATTTCTTTAGAAGATCTTATTGTCAGATTGAAAATTTTGGCAGATAACCGCGGAATGACCAAACAAAGCGAAGAGGCATTTGTTGTAAAAGAGTCAAAGAAAATGGCATTTCAACAAAAACAAGAAGAAGAAATTCCCATAGAAAAGAAAAGTGTCTGAAAAAAAAATCCAAAGACAAAGTTTAGTGGTGAGTGTTGGGTTTGCGGAAAAGTAGGACACGCCGATAGAGATTGCAGGAACAAGATGCAACGCAACTCAAAGGAAAATATAGTAGACAACATGGAAGTGGACGAGTCCAATTTTTCAACTGTTATATTTGAATGAAATTTGGTTCAGATTCCTAACCAATGGTGGGTGGACAAAGGAGCTGCTCGACATATCTGCTCGGACAAATTCATGTTTTCTATATACCAGAAATTCGATCAAGAACAAAAACTCTACATGTGTAATTCTGCAGTTTTCATTAATGATCGGTAGTGGCACAGTAATCCTCAATTTTACTTCTGGAAAAACTATAAAGTTGAATGACGTGCTCCACTTTCCAGACATTCGCAAGAATCTCATCTATGGTGTAGTGCTATCAAATAAAGAATTCAAAACGGTCTTCGAGTCAGACAAGATGGTTTTGTCGAAAGCTGGAATGTATGTAGGAAGGGGATATTTATGTGAAAGCCTATTTAAGGCAAATGTAGCCATAGTCAGTAATAAACCTATATATCCTGATTATGCTATTAATAAAACTGATGTTTCATATTTGCTTGAGCACGAAATTTTACTATGGCACGATAGATTTGGACACATATATTTCCGAAAAATGAAAATACTAGAAAACGTGGGATTAATTACTAAATCCCAAGAAGATAAAAAATACAAATGTAAGACATGTGTAGAAGCTAAAATGGTCAAGAAACCATTTCGTATTGCTCATAGAAGTACTGAACCACTACGTCTGGTTCATACAGACTTATGTGATTCTAAATCATTATCTACAAGAGGTGGAAAAACGTATTTTATTACTTTTATTGACGATTATACGCGATATTGCTATGTATATTTTTTTTTGAATTCTAAAGATGAAGCAATTACATCGTTCATAAAGTACAAGTCTGAGGTTGAAAATCAGTCAAATCAAATGATCAAGATATTGAGATATGATCGATATGGAGAATATGAATCACCATTTGAACAGTTCTATGTAGAAGGTGGTATAATTCATCAAACAACATCTCCATATTCACCACAACAAAATCGTGTTTCTGAGAGAAAGAACAAAACATTAAAAGATATGATTAATGCAATGCTTTTAACTTTTGGTTTACCGAGAACTTGTGGGGGGGAAGCCCTAAATATGTCTAATCACATATTAAATAAGGTTCCTCACAATAAAACAAGAATAATTCCTTATAAGATATGGAAAGGACATAAACCAAGCTTTATATACCTCAAAATGTGGTGTTCTTGGCAAAAGTACTATTTCCACCTTCCAAGAAAGTTAAACTTGGACCAAAAAGTGTAGATTGCTACTATCTAGGACCAACCCAAAATAGTAGTGCCTACAGATATTTGGTATTCGAGTCCGATATAGCTGATATCAATGTATATACAATCATTGAATCAAGAGATGCCTCATTCTTTCAAGATGTGTTTTCCCATAAAAGGAATGAAAGAAATAATGTCCCTAAAAGGACAAGAGTAAAATTAAGTAATTCACATGAAGATGTAACTCCTCATGAGATTGAGGAAACTGAACCCAGAAGAAGCTTAAGGGCTAGAACTTCCAAGACATTTGGTTCAGAATTCTTAATATACATGTTAGAACACGAACCTCAAACGTACAAGGACGAAATGACATCATTTGAATCTGCATGTTGGAAAGAAGCAATCCAACGTGAGATTGATTCAGTTCTAAGTAATAAATCTTGGGAAATTATTGATATTCCACCTGGAATAAAACCAGTCGGCTGCAAATGAATTTTCAAGAAGAAAATGAAAGCAGATGGCTCTATCGACAAGTATAAAGCCAGATTAGTAGCCAAAGGATATCGTCAAATAGAATAAATAGATTTTTTTGATACATATTCTCCAGTAACACGAATAAACTCAATAAGAATGCCAATAACAATTGCATCCATCTATAAATGCCAAAGAATAACCTTAATAAGAATGGATGTAAAGACAGCATTTTGAAATGGAGATCTCGATAAGGAGATCTACATGGAGCAACCAGAAGGTTTTATTTCCAAAGGAAATGAAAACAAAGTCTGTAGATTAGTAAAATCATTATATAGACTAAAACAAGCTCCAAAACAATGGAACGCAAAATCTGATAGTGTCATGATGAAGAATGGTTTTAATATAAATGAATTTGATAAATGTGTTTACTATAAACAAGTTGGACAATCATACGTGATGGTTTGTTTATATGTAGATGATATGTTGATCTTTGGTCCCAACATTATAGTTATAGAGACCGTAAAGAAAATGTTAATCTACAATTTTAATATGAAAGACTTAGGAGCTGCAGATGTTATTTTGGGAATCAAAATAATAAGAACTTCTAATGGAATTGAATTATCTCAATCACACTATGTAGATAAAATGATTGAAAGATTTCAAAATTTTGGATTAAAGGGGTACGAACACCTTTTAATCCATCTAAAGGATTGGATAAAAAAGAGTAAGGAGAGTATCATGAAACTAGAATATTCTCGTATAATAGGATGTCTAATGTATCGCATGAATTGCACAAGACCGGATATAGCTTATATAGTAAGTCGATTAAGCAGGTATACAAGCAACCCAGGAGAGGAACACTGGAAAGCACTAATGAGAGTGCTTGAATATTTAAAAAATACCACAAACTATTACTTACGTTATGAAAAATATCCAACCGTCTTAGAAGGATACAGTGATAAAAACTGGATTTTTGATTTTGAGGAATCAATATCAACTAGTGGTTATGTATTCACCTTAGTAGGGGCAGTAGTGTCATGGAATCTATTAAACAGACATGCATAGCTCGATCCTTTATGGAATTAGAGTTAATCACTTTAGATAAAGAAGGCGAAGAAGCAGATTAGCTTCGTCATTTTTCAGAAGATATTCCATTTTGGCCCAAACATGTACCAGCCATATGCATACACTATGATAACTAAGAAGTGCTAAGCAGAGCACAAAATTTTGTGTATAATGGAAAGTCACGACATATTCGTAGAAGCCATAACACAGTTAGGCAATTACTCTCAAATGGAACTATTTCCATAGGTCATGTGAGAACAAATGATAACCTGGCGGACTCGTTTACTAAAGGTTTATCGAGAGAGAAAATAGACTGCGTATCGAGAGGAATGGGTTTAAAAGCCTAAACCAACAAGAATTATCTTATACGGAAACCTATCCTAGTGATTGAAGATCCCACGGACTAGAATCAATAGGCAAACTAGTTATGAATAACTCAACACGTAATGCATTTTGTTTGGGCATAGTCCTACTCCATTCCTATGGTGCACAATATAAATGCATGCCTACAAAAGTATGACAAGGTTAAAATTATGTTTTTTAATGATGACAATATCTTGAATATAACAAGTGTTCATGACTAAAATGAACATAACCAAGAGATTAGATGAGAAGGGAATCATTGCTTCATAAAGCTTATTGTCTGGATATACAATAACGACCTTCGAGTCAAGATGAAATAATTCACCGATTAGCCAAGTAGATCCGGTAAGTTTTAACTAAAGAAAGTTCAAAGTAAAATACCTACTTATCCACGATAAAGCATTATTCCATACGTACTCTACGATATTTCTCTTTGTATGGGGTTAAAGTATATTATCGTTCATGTGCGGGATTGTTGAAGATTGTGAATGAAATATACATTATTTCAATGTCCAACATCACCAAAACCAAAAAATATATCTAAGTATACGAATGGTTTCCCCTAGAGTAGGTTGGGGCCTTAGGGCACCCAAACGCGTGCTTTGTTGTGAGGAGGGAAGTAGTGCTTCACCACCACACACGTGTGCCGTCGCCGTCCGAGCGACTAAATAGAACTGGGCCGAGCTCGGGTCTAAATGATCTTATTTTTACTAGGCCGTTTTTAACAGTTTCGGACATAAACTGGGTTGGGCCTTGAATTTGGAAATGAGTGCAACAAACAGAAGCAGATCCATTCGAAAGCGGGAGTGGATTGACTGAAGAGGCGCGACTTGTAAAAGTGGATACAACTTTTGGCACATGGCTAATCAGTGCGACTTATTAGCAATGCAAGCGTAGTTTTTGGCAAGCGTGACTTTTGACGTAGTGGGTGAGACCCAACTGCAGACCCGTTAATGCAGTAGCAGGAGGGCGCGTCTTTTTTGAAAACCGTTCAATGGCAGCAGCAGCGAATGCGACAGCTTGAAAGGGTACGAACACATTTGTACGAAGAGGTACAGACGCGACTGTTTGAAAGGGATGTAGACCAACTATATATAAGGAGGAAATCTGATCACTTTCCTTACTCATTCCACATTCGAGTTTCTTCCTTATATCTCTTCTTTGCTACTGCTACATCAATATAAATATAAATCATAGAGTGACGTGCTCATTACAATCTCGTATAGATTACATCTGTTGTATCTTACGAGAATTTCAAATAAAAATTATTAAGAAAATTGTTACGACAAGCTTCGGACGAAATTCCCTTCATTACCGAGTTAGATTTTTTGTTTATTTATATATTTATATACAACATTCTATAATATTCCCATATTTCAATGTTGTACTGTTTTCTTCAATTAGTATAACGTTATTGTTGTAAATTAATTACAACATACTTATTGATAAATTAGCTAATACAAATTTTCAATGTAGTGAAAATATGATTTATAAACTTGCGGGACGAGTTTATAAGTGATTGGCCTCCATTTTGGTATACTAAACATATAGCAGAAGTCTCTCCATGTTTGTTGTTTCAAACCACGTCCGCTCTGTCTGCTACCCCTAGAAATTTGTTATGCCCTGACTGTCTTATTTTGTGTTGATTCGGCATACCTTTGACAAAAGCGACGCTCGTTCGTGCATCAAGAAGGTGCAACTATAACCGTCTTGTTTTGTCTTGACTCAGAAGACCTTTGACATAAGTGCATGTTTGTTCATGCATAAAGAAAGTACCACTATGCATTGATCACTTGACAATATCAACATAAAACAACATTGTTCACATGGAAAAAGAAATTGAGCCATTCACTATCTACCAAAGCAATGATGCCACGTCTCACCAGCAACTATTTGTCCCCATGCCACATTGCTAACAACAACATGCCTTTGTACACTCTGTTAACTGGTCATCATCTAGTTATTATTTCCATTTAACATCTTAGTTGGTCTGCATTTGAGCCCTACAACTTCATTTGCAATCATGAGGATCTCTTAGGCTCAGCACTTCAGTCTGAGCCATAAAACCATGCTTGATTACTATAAATAAAATTTTAAATGCACCTGTATAAGGAATGAATTTTCATTTGTTACACACTGTTATCTTTAATCAAGCTCTTCAACCAAATCATAGCAGTAAAATCAATTATCATTATGTATATAGATAATCTTGACTGAATCACTCTAATTCTTGTCCCTCTTTACTTTATTTACAATATTTCATTATCACTTAATTTTGTATTTATTAACTGTATTAGCAAGTCACATTGGTGAATATCAGTTTCAATACATATTTATGAAGTAGACAAAGAATTCAATTAACATTTTGATGCTACAAGGAGAGCGTACCTTAAAAGCTTTTCAACTCTTGTCACTTTTCTTTTTCTCAAACTCATACTCCTCTAAAAAATTACAACATGCAAAATAATGGTGAAATGAGGCTGGTAACTCAAATGATCATTATGACAACCCACACCTCCCGCTACGTCCCAAAACATGTTGCATCGAGAAATGTAGACTATCAATTTTAAATGCTAACATCACAGAGACTAAGTTAACAAATTTGACCAAAGAGAAACAATCTAATCCAAATGTAC
Organism: Allium sativum; assembly: GCA_030737875.1. Lineage (NCBI taxonomy): Eukaryota > Viridiplantae > Streptophyta > Magnoliopsida > Asparagales > Amaryllidaceae > Allium > Allium sativum. The sequence goes on along the minus strand of CM060909.1, from coordinate 249,845,662 downwards.
CACAACAAAGTAATATAATGGATATTCACAATCAAAGAAAATAATAGTCTCAAAATATATCATATTGTTAAAAAGTATTAGTATGTAACCCAAATCAGAGTATAACATAATCTAAAACTTCTCTTAAATATCGATATCGAAGGTAAACCATACTAATAAGATAAAGTAACAATAAAAGTGAAATATTGTAAAAGTATCCAAGATAAAGGTCATTCCCCAAGTATTAGAAATAAGCTTGTCACCTGCTACCATGTCCACCTTTAGTGGAAAAAGATGAAAAGGAATGGATCAGACAAAAGTATGATGAACGAGAATAAAACTAGTAAAATGATTAAACGTAATTAACTTCAAATGTACAATAACAAGCCTCAAATTATCACTTTGAACTTTGAGGATTTTTAGTTAAATTTTAATATTAAAATATATTTTTATTGGTAAAATATCCTATTTAAAATTATATAAAAAGATAGAAAAATCCTTTTAAAATTTAGTTTTAAAAATATAAATAGTTTAAAGAAAAACATGAAATGTGATCGATATTTTTCTTTTAAAAAGACCAATTTTTTATTGTGTAAAAGTTGTTTAAGATCCTAAAATAATTATACACATTATATATAAGTATAATTAAGTTATGATAAGTTAAATAATAATTAATTAAGTTAATATAAGCTTTGATTTGACTTGTACTTTAGTTCAAAAAAGAAAAGGATTTCCTGTGGTTAAGGCATTGTTTCCTCCATGTTCTTCACTATAGTGCGTGCACTATAATGTATTTTGTATTTTCTCTAAATGCTTCAATAAAAAGGTCGGGGTCCTTTAACCCCGTCAGCCATGCTAGAAAAATATAAGGAAAGATGTTTAAAAGCACACTTAAACCTGTAAAAAATAAAAAATTGTAAGTACTTTTGGTACCTTTATGCCATAATGATGTTTCTAAGTGTTAAAGAGGTGGAATGGGACCTTGCCAATGTGGCAAGAAGGTGTGAAGTGGTGTAAAAGGGTAGTGATGAGCTAGTTTTGACTTGGAGGAGGGTGTTCTAGTAATTTTCTTAGGTGTGTTTTACATAAAACTTCCTTCTTTCCATTCACATTCATTTTTTCCCACTAAGTCTTCTCTACTTTTCTTAAGTTTCCATTCCTTATTGACATCACAACAACAAAAATACACTATTATAACACCCTTTCTACAACGGGCATTGGCTGTCCATTTTAATAGAATGTTGTTACAAAAGTCATTTCTGGACCATTGTAATAAAAGTCATGTACAATGCCTATTTTACAACGGGCAATCCCGTTGTAATAGAATTCTATTACAATGGTCATTTTGGACCCGTTGTAATAGATGTCAATTTTACAATGTTCAAAAAATGCCTGTTGTAGTGAATGTTTATTTAGAACGGTCACAAAATATCCATTGTAAGAGGTGCCAATTTTATAACGGGTAATGCCTGTTGTAATAGCCACCAATTTTACCATGATCATAAAATGCTCATTTTACCCGATGTCATGTTTATAATGATCATAAAATGCTCATTGTAATAAATGTCTGTTACCAATTTTCGATAGTCAATAATTAATATATATGATAATTTCTTAAAAGTAACATCGATTAATTTTTATTATTTAATAACTAAACATTAATAATATTATATTAATTATATGTTACTAATTACTAACTATAATTTTGTATTACTAATTACAAATAATTAAGGACATTATATTATTTATTAATGTTTAATAAGTGGAAATCCTGGGTTCTTTGTGTAACATCACAATAGGGCCAAAACAAGTAAGTTAATATTTGTCGTCTTACAAAACAGAGTACGTATGTTAGTTTTTTACTAGTTTCTATGTTTTTATATGGTTGTTTTGCGTACTTTTATTATAAAATTGACTACATCATCATTCATTTTAGATGGTCGACATTAATTTCAAGTTTAAAGTATGGTTTTGACATAAATACATAAGTTACGTATAAATGTATTATCCAGTGAATTTAAAAGATCTAACGAATCGGTTCAGATATTGATTTTGAAATATCAGTCTTGGGGTCCAAGTCGGATTTAATCAATATATGTAAACAGGTCAAACTTCCATATGATCACGCCTCCATATTTGAACTGATAAAATAAGTATAACCGACTTTTGACATGCATCCGTTGAAATTCTGACAACCAGAATTTTAAGCGTGCATTGAAACTATATAAAACTGTTAAGTAGTTGACATTATCATTATTTTTTTAAACTAGAATCTAATGTATGCAAACATACCCATATTTTAACGGTTGGTGCCTTCGTAGTACAGTTGTCCAGGTCCATGATCATAGCACGCTTATATTATAAAATCATAGCATTCTCATAATAGTAAACCTTAGTTGCTAATTACATCATTTGGTTCTTAATCATGACCATTATATAGCAAAATCATATAATAACCATACGTCCGAAGTTGAAGTTGTACGCTTAACATATTGCATGACATACTTTGAGTTTGTGATCCATATATCAATATGTATCAATAATTTAATATTACAAATTCATCATTTATGTATTTCATATTTTAATTAATTTAAGTTGAATACAATCTTCATAGCCCACATAATTTTCTAAATTTAAGTGATAACTTGTAAAAGAATTTGATAATGCGTACTACCTTCTAGCTTGCAAAATATGTAAATTTTAGCAATAGTTTAAACAGAAATCTATACATAAATTTTTTGTTGCTTGTATTGCATTTATAAAGCCAAGTACTCCATATTTAACCATCAACCTGAGAATACCATTATGGACTTCTTCAAGTGGTGCAAACAAAACTTTTGGCTCTCAAACTTTGACAATGCCTTCACCTAGTAAGTAATTTATTTAGTTTCAATTTGTGTGCATACAAACATCTACGTGCATATCAAAATAAGTTAACAGGTTTACACTTACATATATGTTGGCGAGAACAGTGGAATTTGGATGACACTTGAAAATTAGGTTGCCAATCAATTTAAGAACCAAGGTTACACAAGGTTAGCTTCCTGTTACTTACCATAATCCTTCATGCATCGAGATTTATTAGGAAGACAGATTTAATGGTATAATACAATTACACAAATGATAGACAAGAGAATGTATGTTTACAAACTACAAAGAGCTTGCAAGAGCCAATATGTTCCGAGTAAGGATTGATCTCTATATTGTACTATGTTATTAGTATGCTTGTTGAACTATGTACATATTAATATGTATATATACTACGTACTGTATTCTGTAATATTTTTATTGTTATTGCTATTGAAATTTGAAGTTTAAGATACCTTTGTTGAACGTTGTAATTTCAAAACTTCTTGTTAAGTTTGGTCTTTGTGTTGAATCTGTAAAAAAATATTTGATTCATTATTCTTTCTTTTGTGATATTATGTTAAATTTGTAAATGTTTGTATTGAATATGAGAATTAAATGAATTTGTTATTGTAGGAGAGCGCAAACAAAAATATTTTTTTAATAAAAAGAGATATGCGAATTCGCAATGGCTTTGATCCATTATAAAACCAAAATTTGCAATGGCTTTAAGGCATAGCAAAATAAAATTTCGCAACAAGTCGTTACTAATTTTTTGCCACTCCTGATTTTGCAACGGCTCATAGCTGTTGCTAAATGATTTTGCAATGGCTCATAGTTGTTGCTAAATGATTTTGCAACGGCTCAAAGCCATTGTGAAATATCATTTTTGGTGTAGTGTAATGGAATATATTTTGAGTTGCACCAATTTAACAACTAATCTATATAAGTGTCACGATTTAAAAAAAGAGTGTAATTGATCTGCAAAAGGTAATTGTGTTATATGTAAGATTTAAAAAAACAATATTCAGTGAAATCCCCTTGCCAGGCTTTGATGAACAAATGACAATAGCAGGGCTATGATTAACATCGAAATATTGTTAATTTGTGGTGGTCCTAATATTGCCACGACCCGTAATCCCTCCCGACCTAAATCAGAATGACAGAACTTTTCATTGCTATTACAATAATTTATATCATAGTACAAGAATATAAGAGTAAGAATAAATATTACGTAGCGAAAAAATAAATTATCAGGGATTAATAATTTACATAGCAGCGGAAATAAAAATGCATAAATACACTGCACAACAGAAATACATTAACTAGCATAACTAAAAGAAATACGAGGATATAAAGCTTTCCGAATATAACTCTAGCTGTAAACCAGGATCCTAGTAAATAGAAATCTGCAAAACCAAAACTACTAACAGCCCATGTAGAAAATATGAGCACTCGGAGTTTTAGCAAAAGCAATAAACTCCAGGTTAGTCGTGGGACTGGTGTGAGAACTTAAAACAGCTATTAAACTTTACTAAAAAAAAGGGTAATTCACGGGACGACGCCGTATGTCACGGAACGGGTTCACTCCCATGAATACTCTAAAATAGAACAATTTTTAAACAACGTAATGCTTTTCGAAAAATGAGACTATTATAAGACTCAGGTCCCATCACACAATGCAACGCAAGCCGGAGGATAGAGTTTTACCTTATAATAGCCAAACATGCTTGACACGTTTTTTAAAAAAAAAATCTTTGATACTACTATAAGCGCATAGTGTCAAAAACAACTTCAAATATAAATGTAGCAATTAAAGATGGCATAGTACCCCATCCTACTATGTCGCCATATAAGTTTATAACTAAAACCAATAGTCGCGTATTGGAAATTGGATTCCATCTACGAGTCAAGGCAAGGAATCGTCCTCACTGGTTTCGAGACACTCTAGCAAATGCCTTAGGATCAAACTTATGGGCAACCCTTGGATCTTCAGGGCCAATCCACACCTAACGTTTGTGGATTAGTTATTCCTGAATAATATGTTTCCCGGTCCTAACGGACCTCCTAAATGGTCAGTACGTCGACCACATAAGCCTTTTAGTGGGCTCTATATCCAAGGTGCCTCACAACCCAACAATCACATAAGTAAAAATGTCTAGGCTTCATGCCATGGCACAACTTCTAGCTAGAAAAAAAGCATGCACTCCCCGCAGTCATTATCCCGTTTTTGACTCAAACTGGGTGTGAGGCTTGCGAATTAACGCTATACACAAAGTGTAACAACCCGCATTCTATGCATCGGAGGATCATAGAATATTTATTTCATTCACATACGAAGTCATATGGTCGTGTAACTTTGGGAAACAACTATTGGGGTCACTTCCCATGTTCACAATTTTTACCGAATTTTAAATGACTGTTTTCCCCTAGCGAATCTTTTTTTGCCTATAACTTTTGATTAGTAAGGAGTTTTGACTTGAAACCACTTCCATTGGATTTAGATATGGTTTACCTTTTCGTAGAGTGGTTACATTAATCAAACGGACTCACCGTTTAGGAGATATGGCTGAAATAAGATTTGGAGATGGAAAAACAGCCTAATCGGGCTTAATAGGGTAATTAACAGCTAGGTCCATAACCCATTTCGAGATTAGGTTTATGGAAGGGCTGAAAGGAGTTAGAGAATGGTTCTTTTTCATTTTTCCAATTGCCACAGACATTCCTCTAACCCTAGTCATGGCCTCCATCTTCCAAATCACCCTTTAATCACTTTCTAATCACATATTAAGCAAATCTATATCAAATCAAGGCGGATTAGCATCAAAATCGATATAGAGTTGTTGGAACACATAGGAATTCAGCCCAAATCAGTGGAGTTTTCAGATATATAATTTATTTGTGGCTAAAGTGAGTGATTTGCACTTTTGCTCACTAATTACGGTTAATTAGGCGTGATTAGTGATAATTAGCAAAATTATGCGTCATAAAAATCTGGAAAAATATGTAGAAATTCTTAAATATTATTTTATGTCTCTGTTGTAAATTTGGGTTAATTTGGATTAAGTTTGTTGATCATATAGTTAAAACATGGTTAAGGGATTAAGGGGAAAATCATGGTTTTGGGTATGTTTGATCCAAAATAACCTATGTAATTGATGTTTTGATCTTTTTGATTGGACCCATATGTTGTTACTGCTGTTTGGTATGTGTTACGATTGCATAGAAAAGTTAGGATGGTTGAAAACACCGTAGTGAGGCGAAAATTAGCTTGTTGGAAACTATTGTGAGGTACAATTCGTGATCCTGATGCACGAACCGAGTCGTGAGGGGAGGCACCATGAGCCGCAGGGGGAAGGTCACCACGAGCCGTCAGGGGGAGCATCACCACGAGTCGCCAGGAGGAGAACCACTCAAACCGCTCCTCACGAACCGAACCGCCACGAGCAGGAGATCACGAAGCACCACGGGCGGACCACAAACCAGAGTGATGAGCACGGACTGATGGTCACGAGCCGGACCACGACCCGATGGAGAACCCGACGCGAACAAAGATGATGGTCATGAACCGCCATGACCCGAACTGGAGTACTACAAACCGGAATGCCTCGAGTTGAACAAGAAGTCTCAAACCGAACTGAGGAGTTGAATCCGAACCAAATCGGAGAAGACCAAAACCTGAGATGCAAAGGAAGTCCAAATGAGAAGCTATTTCTTAGGATCCTGTTGGGAACCAACGAGTTAACTTCTAGAGTTGGACTTTGCTGCGGGACGTGTGCAAAGGGGTTATCGATATCTATAATTTTGGTTCACCATTGAAGAGAGGGGACATGTAGATGAACCAGAGCCAGGGAAGTGTGGACGGGTTAGCCCTTAACCTAGAGCCAGTGAGGTGTGGGCTGGGTAGGGTTAGTGACTATAGACCAGGGAAGTGTGATCATAGCAATAGCTATATGGAGTTGTCGTCATGGCCCTAATAGATATGGCGATCAAAGCGGTGGATATCGTATGCTTTATGCACTGAGTGAGGGACGTGAGGATGATTGCTATGTTTGATGTTTGATGTTTGCTATCACCATGACACACACACACTCCCATTTTACGCTCTATGTTAGTGTTACCTTATAGTACTGTACATTTTGTTGTGCTAACTCTTTGGTTGCAGTTGCAGGTGCAGGTTCAGGTATGGTTATTTATACCTGTTATTGTTTTATTTTGCTGCTATCGCTCATACCAGACTTTCGTCTGACCCAGATTTTTATGTCTCTTCTTATTACTCTGGGTGCTCCTAAACAAGCAGAATAGAGACAGGTTAGGTGGTTATGCATGAGTAGCTGTCCGGAGATGAGCAGCAGGCTTCCACGTATTATTTACATATATTCTCCCTGTATTGTTGATGGTCACTGCTTTGGGCATTAGTAGTGTACCTTTTCTACTTTGCTTTAGAGACAGTATTTTGAAGTTGTAATAATGGTTTGGATCATAAGCTGTATTTTGGTATTCCGCTGCTATGATGGTTTAGTTTTCAGCTTATGCACTGTCTCGCCTGTTTTATGTCAAGTTATGTTATTATTATATTTTATTCCATGCACTGTGAGATATAATACAGGTTCTTTGATGATTCATAGTTTCGAAGCACATTTCCTTGACGACCGTCTCGTGCTAGTCGGGCATTGGTACAACGCATTTCGAGGAAATGTCGGCTGGTTCGGGGTGGGCATCACACTTGGTATCAGAGTGAGGTTGCGTAGTTAACCTAGGGAAAGACATCAGGAAGAGATTGTATACATATATGAGAGCACGTATTTGTGATATATTGGTTTTCAAAAACTATATATATATATGTATGTTATTAGTATGTCTAAGGTTGAAGTCGCACTGCACTAGCACCACTAAGGAGATGGTTAATCGTTTTCTCTTTACAGACTGAACGATGAGCCGATATACGAGGGTACGGGTTCAAGGGCCAATAATGGAAATGTCCCTGATATGAGGACGATGTTTACTACCTTCACGCGAGAGATGCTTAGGGATGTTCAGGGAGAAGTTCCTAATGCTGCTAATGGTGGTGGTGCGGTAGCACAGGCGCCTAGAGCCGATTTCGCCAAGCTCTACAAGGATTATACTTGTCTTGGCGGGAAGCCGTGTCATGGAACAGAGTCGGCTACGGAGGTTCAGGATTGGCTTGATAGTTGTGAGCACATCTTTGAGGATTTGGGGATCGATGATGCGATAAAGTGAAAGCTAGCATCGCGTCAACTTCAAGGACGAGCAATGAATTGGTGGAATGCTATCAAAGCGACTTCAGTTTAAGACCCGTTTCAGTGACAAGTTTATTCCAACTGCTCAGAAATCAGAATTGTTCAGGAAGTTTTTAGAGCTTAGGCAGAATGGTAGGGCAGTCTCGGAGTATATTGTTGAATTCGATACCTTATTGAAATATGGATTGTCTCTTATCGATACTGTCGAGAAGAAGAACGAAAGGTTCATAACTGGCCTAAATGAGTACTTGGGGAAAAGACTCATAAGCCATATCGATGAGACTTTCAAATCTATTATGGGAAAAGCATTGAGATCTGAGAGCCTTTACCCTAAGTCGAAGACCGAGGTTGTTGTTACATCTGTAGAGGAGCCAAAGCTGCATGCAAGCGGTGGAGGCAAGAATAATCCCCAGAATAAGGGGAAGCAAAACCAGACCAAGGACAGTCAGAAAAAGAAGAATAAGAAAGATATCGAGTGCTTTAGCTGTGGCAAGAAGGGCCATTATGCAAGCAATTGTCAAGCAAAACCATGGGTAAAGAAGTGCTTCAATTATGGCTAAGTGGGACATTTTAAGAATGAATGTCCACAACCTCCTAAAGAGAAGCAAATCGTGAAAGCATATGCTATCAACGTTGTTCCTTCTTCATCGAATGCCCCAACTGCGACGTAGAAAGGAAAGGGTGTCGTTATTCAAGGTGTGCTTTCTATTTATGATGTTTCTATTTGATTGTTGTTTGATACCGAGGCTTACCATTCCTTTGTATCTAATGACCTGTTAGATAGGTTGGAATTGGAACCCGAGATTGTCGATAGACCTTTAGTTGTGATGAACCCGATCGGTGGTTCGACTAGCCTTTGCATGATTTATCGTAATTTTGTCTTATTGAGTCATGGATGTTGTTTTGGGCTTTACTGGGTTTGGCATTATTTTGGGAGTCGATTGGCTCCAATGATATGGGGTGGTGGTAGACCGTGAGGGGTCTTCGGTGACCATTAGAGCGGATGATGGGCGGAGGGTGGTATTGGGTTGCCTACCTAGTGATGAGGTGATGGCTAGTTTTCTACATTCCCTCGACATCCCGCAGGATGAGTTATCAGATGTGCCTATTGCTGGCGAGTATCCGGACATCTTCGAGGAAGTGACCTGACTTCCACCACACCGAGAGATCGAGTTTCAGATTGATTTAGTGAAAGATGCCAGACCTATAGTGCTTCCACTTCGTCGTATGGCGCCAAGGGTGCAGCGAGAGCTCGAGGTGCAAGTGGGCGATCTTTTGAAGAAGGGATTTATCCGAAGGAGTGTTTCTAAGCAGGGAGCATCAATTGTATTTGCTACCAAGGACGATGGTTCCCTTCGCTTATGTGTGGACTACCGTGAGCTGAACAAGATGACTAAGAAGAATAAGTATCCTCTTCCACGGATAGATGATTTGTTTGATTAACTGAATGGATCAAGAGTGTTTTCCCAATTGTATCTCGCGACAGGTTTTCATCAGATCTGAGTAGCAGTTCAGAGTATACCTAAAACGACATTTCGGATGCCATCTAGATTTTATGAGTGGTTGGTCATGCCATTCGGGTTGACCAATGCACCCGCATATTTTGTGGATCTTATGAATAGGGTTTTCAGAGATCAATTAAGTTAGTTTGTTCTTGTGTTCGTGGATGATATCTTGATTTACTCGAGGATAGAGGAAGAACACAAGGGATATTTGAGGACAGCGATGGAGGTGTTGAGGAAACACCAATTGAAAGCAAAATTTTCCAAGCGTCATTTCTGGAGAAGGGATGTGAGGTTCTTGGGCCATGTTGTTTCAGAGAATGGTATGGTCGTGGATCCTACGAAGGTGGCTACCGTGCAAGATTGGCCTACGCCCAAGAATGCAACAGACGTGAGAAGTTTCTTGGGGTTAGCGAGATATTATCATAAGTTTATCCAAGTCTTCTTCAAGATAGCGGCGCTGTTAACTCAGTTGACCAAGAAGAATCAAGCTTTCATCTGAGACGAAAGGTGTGAGAACGCAATTAAGAGCCTAAAGGAAAAGTTAACATGTGCACCAGTGTTAGTTATTCCTAAAGGGAACGAAGAGATGACGGTATACACGGATGCCTGTGGTACCCTACTAGGTGATGTACTAATGCAAGTAGGTAGGGTTGTAGCTTATGCTAGCCGGCAACTGAAATCGCATGAGAAAAGGTATCCTACCCATGATTTGGAATTGGCGGCGATCGTGTTCGCGTTGAAAATGTGGAGACACTATCTCTTGGGAGAAAGATTCGAGTTGTTTACCGATCATAAGTCATTGAAGTACCTTTTCTCTCAAAAGGATTTAAATCTTCATCAGTAGAGATGGTTAGAGATCTTGGCTTCATATGATATCGATATCACATACACACCTAGGAAGGGCAATGCGGTAGTTGATGCATTAAGTAGGAAACATGCCAGTTTAGGGGCTATGTTTCTTGAATGGAAGAAATTGGTGTATATTGCGGGATATGATTTCAGACCTAAGTGCGAATTGGATCCAGAGATGTTAGCAAGTTTGACGATCAGACCAAATTTGATTTAGCGGATTCGTCCAATCAAAGGGACGATCCTAATCTATTGGAAATCATCTCCAAGGTGAAGATGGGTATCGACGGCGCGAGAATGAACAAGTATGGTCGTGGTCGAGAAGGATGGCTTCGAAAGAATGGGAGACTAGTTATACCCAATGTTAATGTATTGAGAGATGAAGTGCTTAGAGAGTGTCATAACTCGAAACTGACTTGACATCCCAGTGGTAACAAAAGGTACTGAGATATGAAGCAGACCTACTACTGGGAAGGGATGAAGAGAGACATTGGGAAGTTTATGTCCAAGTGCATGAACTGCCAGTTAGTTAAAGTTGAGCAAAAGAAGCCTAGTGGTTTGTTACAACCTCTGGAAATTCCCAAATGGAAATAGGAACAAGTCTCAATGGATTTTATTAATGGTTTACCAAGGACTAGATCGGGTCATGATAGTATTTGGGTGATTGTGGATCGATTGACCAAAAATGCAAGGTTTATACCGGTCAAGTCGAATAGAACGGCAGCTAAGTTAGCAGAACTGTATATGAAGTGGGTAGTGAGATTTCATGGAGTACCTAGAGGTATTGCGAGTGACCGAGATCCGTTATTTACTAGTGGGTTTTGGAAGAGCTTACAAGAGGATTTAGGGTTAGAATTACATCTCGGTACCGCGTACCATCCTCAAACCGATGGTCAAACAGAGAGGGTGAATCATGTATTAGAGGATCTTTTGGGAGCTTGTACATTGGATTTTGTAGGGTCATGGGATAACCATTTGCATCTGGTTGAGTTCGCATATAATAATAGTAATCAATCCAGTATTGGTATGACTCCATTTGAAGCTTTGTATGGAAGACCGTGCAATTTACCATCATGTTGGTCGGAAACCGGTGAGAAATTTGTGCTTGGGTCAGATGTAATAAGAGAAACTTTAGATAAGATCAAGGTTATTCAATAGCGAACGAAGGCTGCCTAAGATAGTCAGAAGAGTTATGCTGATAAAAGACGAAGAGAATTGAAATTCTCCATTGGCGACTTGGTATTCGTCAAAATTTCTCTGTTAAAGAGTGTGATTCGATTTGGTAGGAGAGGTAAATTGGCACCAAGGTTTGTTGGTCCATTTCCAATTCTCGAACAAGTTGAGAATTTAGCGTATAAAGTTGGATTACCAAACAAGATGGCGGGAGTGCACAACGTATTTCATGTTTTCCAGTTAAGGAAGTTCATGCACAATTCTGATATGACTATTTCACTAGATCATTTGGATGATATTGAAGTGGAATCTGAGGCAGTTGGGAGCCACAGAACAATTCGTATTGTCGGACATGATACGAAGCAACTTCGAAGGAAAACGGTGAAACTGGTTAAGGTCCAGTAGGGTGATAATGAGAATGACTGTGTAACACCCCGGGTTCCCACGGACCGACTTTTTTTCCAAAATTCCAATCCATCGAGACCCGAGTTGTTTCGCTCTGGTATCCTGCAGAAAAGACAAAGATAAAGAAACATGTCAGAACTCGTAAAGCATCTCACAGCGGAAGGAATAAAATATGTTGCAATTAAAATATAGCTTTACCTTATTAAACATACTGCTTAACCAGTATCCCAAACTATCATATCCCTGTCACTACCTAACCTGCGAGTATGTAATGAGGAGGGGGTCAGAACATAAGTTCTGTGTGGATGGGTTTAAACTACAAATGTTGAATAACCCTACATATACCGGTCTATTGCATTTTCTTGTTTATTTGGTTATTTGTGTTAATAGCCCTTATGGCCTATACACACGTCACACCCATTTACTCCCTAGTAAATCAACCTAATATAGTGTATATGTAGCTACCCCCAACCAAGGTATATCCCACTCGCACGGTCTCTTCCGTATGTATGCAGTCCCTTATCCAACGCCACATGTCGTACAAAATCTCATGTATATACATATATGTATGTGTATACCAACGCTACGTCTGCGTAGAACCTTCATTACTATATTACGTAAGCGTTTGGACTGCCACCCTAGGTTCGACTACGTTCCGTCATCGAGTAATGCCCCCTAGTCTACGATACACCACCCAGAGCGATGTGTATGTACCTAGACTTTCCCCCACGTACGTATCGTCAATCGCACTTACTGTCTAACTTCACATGTTCTCTATATGTGTGAACCCGAGTCCCGTGGCAGTGCTAATCAAGAAACACGGAACACGGTTGGGAGCTTTAAGATACCTGCCGATGCAGATGCTAAGGTCTTCCTTTACAGTGGCTATGGTCCCACTAGACCCCTCCCTCAACTAACAAATGAAAGGCACCCATGAAAAACAAGAATGAGAACTTAACCCCGGCACAACTGCCTAGCCCTCTATGCCCCTCCCTATTTGCATTACCTCACCCATAACTAGATAGCAAGTATATGGTCTTTTGGAGTTCTCTGCCTTTCCGCTTTTCGTACTGACTGAAGATGGTAGGTAGACGACGAGTTGCTATTACAGGGCACTAAATGGTCTCGCCGACTCACGCTGGTCCATCCTAGTCTTTAGGTTGCCTCCTAATCATTGCAACCAAGGCATACTCCTGGTTCGTAACCGTGCAGACCTAACCTCTGTGAGCCCAGGTGGATCATTTGCATTCTCACAGAGGGATACCAAGATTATGCCTTGGTTGCAATGATTAGGAGGCAACCTAAAGACTAGGATGGACCAGCGTGAGTCGGCGAGACCATTTAGTGCCCTGTGATAGCAACTCGTCGTCTACGTACCATCTTCAGTCAGTACGAAAAGCGGAAAGGCAGAGAACTCCAAAAGACCATATACTTACTATCTAGTTATGGGTGAGGTAAGGCCAATAGGGAGGGGCATAGAGGGCTAGGCAGTTGTGCCGGGGTTAAGTTCTCATTCTTGTTTTTCATGGGTGCCTTTCATTTGTTAGTTGAGGGAGGGGTCTAGTGGGACCATAGCCACTGTAAAGGAAGACCTTAGCATCTGCATCGGCAGGTATCTTAAAGCTCCCGACCGTGTTCTGTGTTTCTTGATTAGCCCTGCCACAGGACTCGGGTTCGCACATATAGAGAACACGTGTAGATAGACAGTAAGTACGATTGACAATACGTACGTGGGGGAAATTCTAGGTACATACACATCGCTCTGGGTGGTGTATCGTAGACTAGGGGGCATTACTCGATGAAGGAACCTAGTCGAACCAAGGGTGGCAGTCCAAACGCTTACGTAATATAGTATTAAAGGTTCTACGCAGACGTAGCGTTGGTATACACATACATATATATACATGAGATTCTGTACGACATGTGGCGTTGGATAAGGGACTGCATACATACGGAAGAGACCGTGCGAGTGGAATATACCTTGGTTTCGGGTAGCTACATATACACTATATTAGGTTGATTTACTAGGGAGTAGATGGGTGCGACGTGTGTACAGGCCATAAGGGCTATTAACACAAATAACCAAATAAACAAGAAAATGCAATAGACCGGTATATGTAGGGTTATTCAACATTTGTAGTTTAAACCCATTCACACAGAACTTATGTTCTGACCCCCTCCTCATTGCATACTCGCAGGTTAGGTAGTGACTGGGATATGATAGTTTGGGATACTGGTTAAGCAGTATGTTTAATAAGGTAAAGCTATATTTTAATTACAACATATTTTATTCCTTCCGCTGTGAGATGCTTTACGAGTTCTTACATGTTTCTTTATCTCTGTCTTTTCTGCAGAATACCAGAGCGAAACAGCTCGGGTATCGATGGATTGGAATTTTGGAAAAAAAAATCGGTCCGTCGGAACCCGGGGTGTTACATCTGGTATCAGAGCTTCAGTTTAGTGTTCCTAGGGAGATACTGAGTGAACGAATTTATATTTTCTAAAATATAAATATATTAAATATATATAAACCTAAATCCATAGAGTAGCCCACTAGATATGGAAAGAGTTGGGATATTGGTTTGTACACTAATGTAACGAACATAAAAAAAAGAAATTTTGAAACCATTAGGTGGTTGGGGGAGTGTACAGTATGACTTGGAGTTAGAGAAAGAAAATATCCCATAGGATGGAAACTGAAATGATATTTCAGAGTAGTGGGTTTAAAAGTGAAACCTTATAAATTAGAAAAAGGTTAAAATGTGGATAATGAATTAGGAATATATATAGTCGAGAGAATTGAATTTGCGAAAGTGCCCAGGGAAGCCTAGTTGAGTTGAAGACCCGCTTTGAGTCTAACCTACTATTAAACTTTTAAGAACTTGAAATTGTAAAAGTTTTTGCAAAAGAGTTTGTGGTATTTTCAAGTTTTTAATCTTAAAAGTATTTTTAAATGTTTGAAAGAAATATGTAAGGAGCATATTTGAAAAATGCAAATTGGGTTTTAAAGTAAAGTGGGGTATATTTTGTAAAACAATGATTTCTTGTTTTTAAAGAATTCTCTCATAAAAAGATGCATATTATAGAGCATGTATAGCTCACTAGTTTTCATATTATAATATATGAAAGGATTGAAAAGAAAGTTTTGAAATCTCTACTCTGTTGATTATAAATTTTGATTACTGATTCAAAAAGAAATTTTGTGGGTAGACAAAATAAGTTGAAGGAACTAAGAGTAGAGAAGGTGATTACACCTAGTACCGAGTAGTTAGATTAACATTGTAAGTAGGAACAACGTAAACCTGATAGTAGTCCTTCCCTACTCCAGTTTTGTGATTTGAAAAAAAATGTTTTGATTTAATGATATTATATTTATGGTTTGGCAAAAGCAAGCTTTGGAAAAGAGAATAAAGTTTTACCACATTTTGGAAGAAAAAAATGAGGCCAAACCATGTTTTAAAAAGAATGGAGTAGGTGAGGGGTAGTATCTAGAAAGAACAAGAAAAATATTAGGCTATGAAGTAAATAGCAAGGACTGTCTTGGGATAATAATAAAAACAAATTCCCGTAGAATGCATAAGCATTGAGAAGCCTAGAATTGTTGCTTAAAAAAAGAGAGTAAAGTATAGGCTTGTGATACACAGCATGGACTAGTAGTAACTACTAGGTAGTGAAGGGCAAGCAAGTATATAGATCATGTTGTGTGGACTCGCAATTGTCGTAGGTGACAAAGTCCTAAGATTCATGGCCCATAATAGTAGCTGTGTAGGATAATGTTTGAGTTGAAAATGGAAAAGCTTATTTGAAAAATAAACTTGAGAAATCAAACTAAGCCAAATAAGCTAAGAAAGAGAATAGCCTAACTAATAAGAAACCAATAAATTCAGTGAAGCAATAAAACAAGACGGGAAAAGGAAACGAAAATCTTAAGACAAAGATGAACAAAAATGAAAACTTGTCAAGATAATTGAAGAAGGAAAAGAAATTTTCTTATGTAGTTGTGCTTGGATAGGAAAATAGGACATCTATATAGAATAGTTATATAAAAATTCAAGTACAATTATAAAAGGTACAACGGAAATTGTAAATTCTTCCATTTTATATCTTTTTGTAACATAAGAAATCGAATTTAGAAAACTAGTTTTTTCTAAATTTCTAGTTTAATGATGATTGGTAGGATTTTGGATGCGACAATTGGATGAACCATGCTCTTATTCTGTCAGAGTATGTGAAAATTTGGGTGAAAAATGTTTTGATTTTTCAAAAATATTGCATTCATATAGAACTGCAAGTATATTTAGGATGTGAGCATCGTGTTTTGAAAGAGTTTTTAAGATTTTCACACATATAGGTGGATCCAAATTAGGCATACATGATTTACTATGATGTGATTCACCTTGCACATGTACACAATGTTGCAACAATTGGATGAACACTAATTAGATGTCGCGAGGGATTACCTGTTTTACTCTTATCAAATTTCAGGGACGAAATTCTTTAAGGGTGGGAGAATGTAACACCCCGCGTTTTTAATATAATTAAAAATAAGATATATGCGTAGATAGGTTAATAATGGTGATGTACAATGAAAATTAATCAATACATGAAAGAAAAGATTAATTAAATAACAGTGTGTGTAACGAAGAAGATAATAAAGTACGAATAATTAATTTAAATATCAGGAATTAAGTAAATAGGGCATCACTATTGCATTCGTCTCGGAATCCTTCTTGGAATAGAGTCCAAATTTGCGAAAATCGGACTCCGTATGAAGGAGTTATGGCCTTCAGAAAATTCAACAGTTCCAAATCGCGAAAACTGGGCTGAGCGGGAAAATTCCCGCCTAGGCAGGTCGACCTGGGTTCGACCTGGGGGTCGTCCTACCAGTAGGAAGGTCGACTTAGGGGTCGACCTAACCCCTAGTTTTGGGCAGAATTCACAGTTTTGCATCTGGACGAGTTTTCGCCCCATACGTTGATCAGACAGCTATAAAATGACCCCTAGACCTTGCTTTCTCTCCACACCAAGTCATTGTAACTCTATGCTGCAGAATTATCTCCTCCTTCTTCCTCAATGGATCTAAACAATTCTTCTTCTCCACTAAAACTAGATCTATTCTTATCCCCTTTCTCTTCAAAAGCTATTCTTAAATTAAAGAGAATCGGATCTAGAATTAACACAACCGCGAATAAAACGAAGGAGAAACTAAAGATCTAAAATACTGCGCAAGAAAAGAGAAGAGATCCAGATCCACAGTCTACGCAGTGCAAACAAATCAAAGATAAATCAGATCTAGAATTTGGAATGCAAAGCAAGGTGAGTGGACTTTAAATTATATTTGTTGTATAATGTTATGAATATCGTTCTCCATTCCCCATGAATACATACAATGAATATGATGTTAATTCAATAAAGATCAGTTATTTTATTTATGCCTACGTTGAATTCTCTCCTTTTTTCTTTCCCTTTTTTATTTTTATAGCTAGGCTATCTCGAGCCTATGCCTATCATGGTTATATGCATTTTAAACGTGAATGAGAAATTAAGAAGGGATATGGGTTGTTTGGGCATAATATGGATCGGAAGTATTAATGTATAATTTGAAATTGAATTATGGGTATGACTATACTGAAATGTTGAATTTGTGTAGATTTGCATAATTAAATTGGTTATGGAATTTGTATAATTTAGTACGATTGGCATATAATTGGATAACATGTGATGTGAAATTTATCGGTAATTTGGTATGAATAAATATGTGGTTTGGATAATTAATTATAACATGGAATATGCATGAATATGATTACAAGTGAGTTTGGAATATACGACTTAAAATTTGGGTAATTTGGCGTATAAACATGAAATTGACACTATTGTCATAACTTGAACATGAAAATATTTGTGAATTTGGTAAGTAGCATACGACACCTAGAATTGACATGAACTGTTAATTAGCTAAAGATGAAACATGGCTAACTCGAGGTTAGACTGAGTTTGTGGTGTAAGACTTCCCAGAACCGCCAGGCACATCCAGCGACCGCAAACAATAGGGTCTAATGTGAGAAGTTAGTCATAACGTGCTTGAACCCGAAGTTAGACTGAGTCGTGGTTTAAGCCTGCCCAGAACCGACCGGCACTTCCAGCAACCGCAACAATAGGTCTAATGTGAGAGGTTAGTGCATTAATAATTAATTAATGCTAATGACACATGCTAAGTATGGTATGGTTAACAACACTTAACCAATATGACATGATATGTGGGAGGGTTAAGTTAACATGAATAAATAGACAACGCTTAACCAATATAACATGTGAATGAATAAGTGAATGGGGTTAAGTCAACTTGGGTAAACTTAACCAACATAGAGATGGGGAATGTTAACAACCTATTATAAAGCAAAGTTGTGGTAATGTAAAGATTGAATAATAGGTAGACCAAGGGAAGGTTATGACTTAAGATGTAATACAAGATTGGAAGGGTGGGACAACTTATACCATGAAATAAGTTACCCTAAGCAGAAAATGTATAAAAGCACACGTGCGTTATCGTTTGATAAAAAGAACTTAAGTCATGCTTGAATTCATTGGCAAACCTTAGTTAAAGAAGAACTAAGTAAACAAACCTTAGTTAATGAGAACTAAGTAAACAAACCTTAGTTAATGAGAACTAAGTAACCAAACCGTAGTTAAAGAAGAACTAAGTAAACAAACCTTAGTTAATGAGAACTAAGTAACCAAACCTTAGTCAAAGAAGAACTAAGTAAACAAACCTTAATTAATGAGAACTAAGTAACCAAACCTTAGTTAACGAGAACGAAGTAACAAACCTTAGTTAAAAGAAACTAAGTAATAAACCTTAGTTAGAGGAAACTAAGTATTAAACAAATAAGTTGGATATAAATTGTAAAGTGATAATGTGTAGTCTATTAATGAAGATGACATAAGTTATATGAATAACATAACAAGAGATTGGTTGAGTTGAGTAATTCTCTGAGTGTCGATCTGATGTTGATCTCGGTCTTCGGGATTGACACTTAGGGCATTATTCTCTTACTAATGTAAATATGAACAATAAAGAGAACTTGTCAGTAGACCTTAGTTAAGGGAACTAAGTAGACAACGATTAAGAGAACTAAGTATTAAACCTTAGTTAAGAGGACGAACGATTAAGAAAACCAAGTCGTAAACCTTAGTTAAGAGAACTAAGTACCAAACCTTAGTTAAGAGAACTAAGTAAATAACACGCTTGAACTAGTCCAGATGTAGGATGAATAACCAAACACAGAAGATCACCGCTAAGCCATAGAATACGAAGAGGAGCGAACGTCCATCTAGAAACTCTTGTAGGCTCCAACGGACTGGGATATGAAGCACGCAGCTTCAGGGGACGTGTAGTAGGGTACTCTTGGTATCCCTCTGTGAGAATGCAAATGATCCACCTGGGCTTACAGAGGTTAAGTCTGCATGGTTACGAACCAAGAGTATGCCTTGGTTGCAATGATTAGGAGGCAACCTAAAGACTAGGATGGACCAGCGTGAGTCGGCGAGACCATTTAGTGCCCTGTGATAGCAACTCGTCGTCTACCTACCATCTTCAGTCAGTATGAAAAGCGGAAAGGCAGAGAACTCCAAAAAACCATATACTTGCTATCTAGTTATGGGTGAGGTAAGGCCAATAGGGAGGGGCATAGAGGGCCAGGCAGTTGTGCCGGGGTTAAGTTCTCATTCTTGTTTTTCATGGGTGCCTTTCATATGTTAGTTGAGGGAGGGGTCTAGTGGGACCATAGCCACTGTAAAGGCAGACCTTAGCATCTGCATCGGCAGGTATCTTAAAGCTCCCGACCGAGTTCCGTGTTTCTTGATTAGCCCTGCCACGGGACTCGGGTTCACACATATAGAGAACATGTGCAGATAAACAATAAGTACGATTGACGATACATATGTGGGGGAAAGTCTAGGTACATACACATCATTCTGGGTGGTGTATCGTAGACTAGGGGGCGTTACTCGATGACGGAACCTAGTCGAACCTAGGGTGGCAGTCCAAACGCTTACGTAATATAGTAATGAAGGTTCTACGCAGACGTAGCGTTGGTATACACATACATATATATACATGAGATTCTATACGACATGTGGCGTTGGATAAGGGACTGCATACATACGGAAGAGACCGTGCGAGTGGGATATACCTTGGTTGGGGGTAGCTACATATACACTATATTAGGTTGATCTACTAGGGAGTAGATGGGTGCGACGTGTGTACATGCCATAAGGGCTATTAACACAAATAACCAAATAAACAAGAAAATGCAATAGACCGGTATATGCAGGGTT
Organism: Allium sativum; assembly: GCA_030737875.1. Taxonomy (NCBI): domain Eukaryota; kingdom Viridiplantae; phylum Streptophyta; class Magnoliopsida; order Asparagales; family Amaryllidaceae; genus Allium; species Allium sativum. The sequence goes on along the minus strand of CM060909.1, from coordinate 249,825,306 downwards.
ATTCAACATTTGTAGTTTAAACCCATTCACACAGAACTTATGTTCTGACCCCCTCCTCATTACATACTCGCAGGTTAGGTAGTGACAGGGATATGATAGCTTGGGATACTGGTTAAGCAGTATGTTTAATAAGGTAAAGCTATCTTTTAATTACAACATATTTTATTCCTTCCGCTGTGAGTTGCTTTACGAGTTCTGACATGTTTCTTTATCTCTGTCTTTTTTGCAGGATACCAGAGCGAAACAGCTCAGGTCTCGATGGATTGGAATTTTGGAAAGAAAATCGGTCCGTCGGAACCCGGGGTGTTACAGACTGTACTTGGGAAATCGAGGAGAGCATAAGGAAGTCATATCCAGAGCTCTTTGCCTATTAAGATTTTAAATCACGATATAGTTATTCCCTTGTTAGTAAACCGCATGCTAGGATAGAATTGTGATGTTATTATGTATGTTTTTAAATGGTAGATAGGCATGCGGCCCACAATTGTATGTTTTGGTTAAGGAATTTTGGGGGTGAAATTTCTTAAGGGGGGAGAGTGTAACGACCCGCATTCTACGCATCGGAGGATCGTAGAATATTTATTTCATTCACATACGATGGCTGTGTAACTTTGGGAAACGACTATTGGGGTCATTTCCCATGTTCATGATTTTTGACGAATTTTAAATGTTCGTTTTACCCCTGGCGAATCTTTTTTATCCTATAACTTTTGATAAGTAAGAAGTTTTTACCTAAAACCACTTCTATTGGGTTCAGATGATGATTTACCTTTTCGTAGAGTGCTCACATTAATCAAACGGACTTACCGTTTGGGAGATATGACTGAAATAAGATTTGGAGATGAAAAAACGGTCTAAACGGGCTTAGTAGGGTAATTAGCAGCTAGGCCCATAACTCATTTCGGGATTAGAGTTATGGGAGGCTGAAAGGAGTTAGAGAATGGTTCTTTTTCATTTTTCCAACAGCCACAAACATTCTTCTAACCTAGTCAAGACCTCCATCTTCCATATCACCCTTTTCTCACTTTCTAATCACATATTAAGCAAATCTACATCAAATCAAGGCGACTTAGCATCAAAATCGAGATAAAGCTGCTGGAACACATAAGTATTCAACCAAAATCAGTGGAGTTTTCAGATCTATAATTTATTTGTGGCTAAGGTGAGTGATTTGCACTTTTATTCACTAATTACGGCTAATTAGGGGTGATTAGTGATAATTAGCGAAATTATGCATCATAAAAATCCAAAAAAATAGGTATAAATTCTTAAATATTATTTAATGGCTTTGTTGTAAATTTAGGTTGATTTGGATTAAGTTCGCTAATCCTATAGTTAAAACATGGTTAAGGGATTAAGGGGAAAATCATGGTTTTGGGTATGTTTGATCCAAAATAACCTATGTAATTGATGTTTTGATCTTTTTGATTGGATCCATATGTTGCTACTGCTGTTTGGTATGTGTTATGATTACATAGGAAAGTTAGAATGGTTGAAAATGCCATCGTGAGGCGTAAATTAGCTTGATGGAAACTGCTGTGAGGTACGGTTCGTGACCCTGATGCACGAACCGTGTCAAGAGGGGAGGACCACGAACCGGGTCGTGAGGGGAGGCACCACGAGACGTAGGGGAAGGTCACCACGAGCCTCCAGGGGGGAGCATCACTACGAGCCTCCAGGAGGAGCACCACTTGAACCCTCCTCACGGATCGAACCGCCATGAGCAGGAGACCACAAAGCACCACGAGCGGACCACGAACCGGAGTGATGAGAACGGACCGATGGTCACGAGACGGACCACGACTCGAGGGAGGACCCGACCCGAACTTAGATGGTGGTCACGAACTGCCACAACCCGAACCGGTGTACCACAAACCGGAGTGCCTCAAGCCGAACAAGAAGTCTCAAACCGAACAGTGGAGTTGAATCCAAACCCAACCGGAGAAGACTAGAACTAGAGATGCAAAGGAAGTCCAAATGAGAATTTATTGCTCAGGATCCAAGTGGGAACCAACGAGTTAACTTCTTGAGTTGGACTTTGTTATGGGACTTGTGCAAAGGGGTTATCGATATCTATAACTTTGGTTCACCATTGAAAAGTGGGGGCATGTAGACGAACCATAGCGAGGGAAGCGTGGACTAGTTGGCCCTTAACCTAGAGCCATGGATGTGTGGACTAGGTGGGGTTATTGACTATAGACTAGTGAAGTGTGGTTATAGCAATAGTTGTACGGAGTTTCCATCATGGCCCCAATAGATTTGGTGATCTAAGCGGTGGATATCTTATGTTTTACGCACTGAGTGAGAGACGTGAGGATGATTGCTATGTTTGATGTTTGCTATCACTATGACAGACACACTCCCATTTTACACTCTATGTTAGTGTTACCTTAGAGTACTGTACATATTGTTGTGCTAACTCTTTGGTTGCAAGTGCAGGTTTAGGTATGATTGTACCTGTTATTGTTTTATTTTGCTGCTATCACTCATACCAGACTTTTGTCTGACCCAGAGTTTAATGTCTCTTCTTATTACTCTGGGTGCTCCTAAATGAGCAGACTAGAGACAGGTTAGGTGGTTATGCACGAGTAGCTGTCCGGAGACGAGCAAGAGGCTTCCGCGTATTATTTACATATATTTTACCTATGTTATTGATGGTCACCGCTTTGGGCGTTTGTAGTGTACCTTTTCTATTTTGCTTTAGGGACAGTATTTTGAAGTTGTAATAATGGTTTAGGTCATAAGCTGTACTTTGGGATTCTGCTGCTATGATGGTTTAGTTTTCAGCTTATGCACTGTCTCGCCTGTTTTATGTCAGGTTATGTTATTATTATATTTTATTCCATGCGTTGTGAGATATACTATAGGTTCTTTGGTGATTCATAGTTTCAAAGCCATTTTCCTTGACGACCGTCCCGTGCTAGTCGGGCATTGGTACAACGCATTTCGGGGAAATGAAGGCTGGTTCGGGGTGTGCCATCACACAAAGCTATGCTACTTAAAGTTGTGCTTTAATCATCATCCACAAGACCCTGCTTTTCAACAAAAGCCTTGATCATTTGTACCTTAGCATGAGACATTGTCAATCCATACCATACCATTGATTTCTGCCAATATATAACCTTTAAGCTCGTACGTCTCAGAGAAGGGTGCTAAGCAAGAGAATAAATTCTCCGTCACCAAGCATGTATATATATATATATATAGCAGAGATCAATGAATATAGCATAAAATACAATGTCAGACACAATCCATTTACAATTCCGTTCTGGGTCAAAACGAAAGCGGAGGCACCTTATTCCTCGTCCTATATGTCCAATACATGGGAGAGACCCTCGCATTTCCGAACAATCAACAAGTACATCCGGACAACTACCACTATAACCCGTTCAAGGCTGCAACTCCATCCACGACATCAGTAGTAATCCATTCGATGTGAAGATTGTAGGTATTGCGCCGTCTTCGATATCTTCGACTTTTAGTCGTCGTAACAGTTATCCGGAATGGATTAAACCCGGTCTTTCCGAAGAACCTGCGCATCTTGTAATCAAGTGATATATAAACACATCATATGCCTCATTCCAATCCAGAATATTCTTTTATTTAAATATTCTATATACTGGAATTGTTCCCGTTAATCTTATCAAAAATTTAGTTCATTTAAACCTCTTTTTAAAATCTTTCTTTGAAAGCCATTGTTGTATATAGCAGTGTTGTATACACAATTATAAGATTTTTGTTTGATGATAACAATCAAATATATTTTATTATTGAATGTGTTTGTAACTGTACTGGTATACTACACAACAGACAGGATTATAATATTTTTATTTAAATAAAATATAATTGTACAGAAATTTAAACAATCACATAGTATTTTATTTAAATAAAAATATTTTATTTCAATATCAAAAAGTACATCTTCTATAACTCCACTATTTGACATACTACATTTCATTCATACAACTCTGTCACTCACTCTATACAACTACATTTACATATCCACACACTAACGCTGTTCTTGTCTTCATCTTCAGTCTTCTGTCTTCACAGCTTTCAGTCAGTCCATCTTCATACCTGTCACATACAGAAGAACACACACAGTAGACTGCAACAAAAATAAAATTAAATAAAAGCAAATAAAAAATTATTTTTAAATTATTTGCCTCAGAATTACGGTGTGTTTCTCATCATTTTTCTAGACGTGGTCTGATATGCAGGGACAGAGAAAAAAAACGTCTGATGGCTGCATGTACACACGTTTATACACGTGTGCACTGCCACGCCAATCAGTATGCATCTGAGGAGTAGCCACAAGGACCATCTCAACTCAGTACATATGGTCGAGAGTGCTAAATCAAAACAACAAAAACAAGTGGTCGAGCACAATGCAAAATGCGAGTACAAAGTAAAAACATGATCAGCAATAAATAATCAAAAAGAAAATCATTTTTTTAGAGCAACTCAAGGCAGGCTTAAATCAAGTATTTCAAAAATCATGCAAAGAGAACAATCATGAACAACGTATACATGAACAAGTCACAAGATCAAATGACAACAAATCTACAGCATGGTGACAAGTAAAGCTCCTGTTCTTATCAGCTCAAATAAACAAAAGATTTCAAAGTGAAGTATTAAGTGTAGTGGTGATGAATGAAACATATTTAAATGGACGTGCTAAATAACCAAAAAAAAAGGGGCAACACAAGTATGAATCTATAGTGCAAAAAAAAAAAAAAGAATGCCACTAAAATGATCAGTTTATGGCCAGATCAGCATTGCATGAATCAAGACAGGTTTAACATGATTTCAGCAGTATTCATACTAAAGCAAAGAGGATGTACAAGTATACACAATAAAATCAGAGTTAAGTGTGCAAACGACAAGCAAAGGCATTTTATATCAGTTTTGTTTAAATGAAGGAGGAAGACACAGCAAGTATATGGAGAATGCAAGCAATAACATTACACTTGGCTAGACACAGCATACTTCAAGATGTGATACAGCATAATGGTACAACAGTGCACAAATGCATATATGAACAGAGCATGGTCAAGTATAAATGCTGTACTCAAGATACATGATCAAAGCAGCAACATGGTGGAGCAAAACTGAGGTGCAGGTCTATACAGCAACAGTTCAATGATCGGTTAGCAAGCATGAGTGGTATATGGTGCATATGCAAGTGAAAACTCAAAACAAGGAAGTACACATGTAGCATGGATGAGGATGTCAAAGCAACATGATTCTTTTTTCAGCATATACAATTATTACAACGACAAGAACAAAACCATGTACATGTATGCAACTGGGTAACTAATGAAGCAAGGCAAAAATTTCAAGTAAAATATCATGGCAAGTTCAAGTGTGTATCTGTTCTTACAACTCAAAGTACCAGTAATTATGAGAAAAGTGATCAAAACAAGCCGACCAAATGTTCAAGTGATATGCAAACATTTCTGAAACCAGCTTTACAACAATACATGCAAACAAAAGAGTTCACATGGATGGCACAAGTGCGTGACACCAAACAAACAGTAAGGCCATAGACAACAAAACAAGGGTTGGATGGTAACACTAGTCAAGGCAGATGTTTCAGGTTCGAATATCATATATGCACTAGGTCATAGAGCAGTTCAATACAACAATAAATAAAAAAGTGGCGTGATCAAATTCAAGTGTTCATCTGTTCTTATCAGTTCAAATCAGAACTTAGCATCAGTTCTAAGTGGAGTGTACTCAAGTCAAAGAATAAATGGAGTACAAGTTCAAAAATCAGAATACTAAATCTGTTCAAGTTTATGGCAAGATCAATCAAGTGTTAAATCCGATTCAATGATAAGCAAAAGCATTTGTTTATACCAGTTGTTAAGGTAGCAGAATATTTAGTTTGAAATCATCAAAGTTCCAGAAAATTTATTAAAGTTATACGGGTTTTTGATTCGAAGAGACCATTTCAAAGTTCAGGGTTTTCACACGCAAGTAACTCCAGAATAGTGGAAGTATTCATAGCAATATTCAAATCGAAGAAATTTCCAGAAGTTCAAGAACAATTAAAAGCCGATTTCAAAAGCCCCAAAATTTTCGAATATATCAAATCAAGTCTAATCCATACGAAATCAGAGCAAAATTTAAGGACTTTGATCCTATATAAACACCCAATCCTCATCGGCTATCATTATCCAAGCTCGAAGAAATTAAAAAGAAAAAGATCGAATTTAAAAATCATACCGAAGCAACAACAAATCACTTGGATCATATCGAAGAGATACAGCTCAATCAGAGCAATGGTGATATCAACTGAAGATTGAAGCAAATCTAAAGAGGAGCAGTAGTTCATCACTTCACGAACCAGAAAAGAATCGAAACCCTAGAAATAATCATCGCCGCCATTTTTTATTCAGAGAAAAAGGGATCGGGCTAAAGAGAAGTGGTGGAGCAATTAGACAAGGGGCCGGCCAAGTTATACCAAAGGGCTAAGAGATTTTAAAAGGGGATAACCCATTTATTTTAACTCCTAAGGGTTTTTCTTTTTATTTTATTTTACATTTGTTTTTGTTTAATTTGTAAAAACAAACAAACAGTTTCTAGATCTGTAAAATCTAGGGAAGACGAATTACAGGGTTTGTAATTCGGGGAAATCTGGTTTTGGGGATAAGAACCAGTGCAGGGTTTTGATCGTAGGGTTAAGAACAGTTGGGAGCGAGTGTCGCGAGTTTACAGGGGATTGTAAGCATAGAGATTGTTTTAACTCCGAGTAGAAGCCTTGGGGAATGCAGCAGTAGGCAGGGTTTTGCCGAAGCTGGGTAAACCTGTGTATTATTTATTTTCCGCATTTATTCTATTTTTAATCTGTGCTGTGATTATTTATTTACTCTGTGAAAATCTGTGATAAACCCTATTCACCCCCTCTAGGGTTAATTTTGATCCTACAAGTGGTATCAGAGCAGGTATTTTTTATTTTATTTTAACTCTAGAGTCATGAATCTGTCCAATAACGCATTTTCTGAGGGTCAGTCCATAGCTAGGCCACCAATGTTTAATGGAACTGGTTATGCATATTGGAAAGTTAGGATGAAAATTTATTTGAGTTCAGTCGACTATGATGTATGGGATATTATTGAAACGGGTTATAGATCACCCACTGTTATAGTTAGTGGTGTTGAAATTCCTAAACCAAAAGACAGGTGGGATGCTAATGATAAAAAATTATTTTCAACTAATGCCAAAGCGATGAATGCTTTAATCTGTGCTCTTGATAAAACTGAATTTAATCGAATTTCTCATTGTGAGACTGCGCAGGAAATATGGCATACGTTGGAGGTCACACACGAAGGTACATCTCAAGTGAAGGAATCTCGTCTCGCTCTTCTCAGCAACGAATATGAAAATTTCTCTATGCAACGAGATGAAGATATAAAAGAGATGTATGGACGCTTCTCGTCACTAGTCTACAATGCAAAAGCTCTTGGCAAAACCTATACCGAAGTGGAATTGATCAGAAAAATATTGAGAGTGTTACCGATGAATTTTGAATCCAAAGTGACGGCGATACAAGAATCAAAAGATCTGAATAAAGTAAGCATGGAAGAGTTGATCGGAAATCTGATTACTTATGAGATGGAGTTAAAAGCAAGAGAAGAACGAAAGGATTCTGAATCAAAGAAAAAGACGATCGCTCTAAATAATTCTGTTGAAAGTAATGATGATGATCCCGCTGAAGAGATAGCCATGGTTTTGAAATAGTGGGCCAAAGGAAAATACAAACCATGAAAGAAGAATTCAAAAACCGACAAGTCCGAAAGTTCAGATAATTCAGACGATGAAGTGTTTTGCTACAATTGCAAGAAACCCGGTCATATCAAAACAAATTGCCCATAGCTTAAAAATGAAAAGAAGAAGAAGTTCAGAAGAAAGAAGAAAGCCTTTGCTGCTACATGGGATGACGAAGAAGGAGAAGAAGTTTCTGAAAGTGAAGAAGAGGAAGCTAATTTGTGTCTTATGGCTCAATCTGATTCAGAAAGTAGTGAAGAGGATTAAAGTGAGGTATCGAGTTTTACTTATAAAGATTTAATTTTAATGTGTCACGATCTCACAAAAACCGTTGATTCTCTTGAACTAAAAGTTAAGAAATTAAAATCTGATAGGTCAAAACTAGTTCAAGAAAATAACAGTTTAGAAACAAAACTTGAAAAAGTTAAGAATTCACCGTTTTCAGAATGTGAAAAATGTCAATTTTTGAGTAACGATTTTTTGAAATTAAAAACTAATCTTGAGTTACTTAAAAGTGAAAACATGAATTTGAAAAATGAAAATCTTGATTTTGAAAAGGTGATTGAAAAGTTTAGAGAATCTGAAAAACTTGATTTTGGAAAGCGAAAACAATTTGAAAGTGAAATTTCCAAGTCTGATGCTAGAATCAAAGCACTTGAAAATGAAAATTTGATTTTAAAACAAATTGATGCTGAAAAGAGGAAAATCGCTATTAATCGTTGTTCAAATTTAATGAAAGAAAATAGCGATCTTAAATTTAAAATTCAACGACTTGAGTCAGCTCTGACTAAATTTTCTAAAGGAGAGAAATCGTTGAATATGTTGTTGAAAAATCAATTTTTTGTTCAGAATAAAAAGGGACTTGGATTTGAATCTGATCAAGTTGAAAAACAAAATTTTATTGATTTTAAAAATCCTTCAATTGGCTTTGGAAACAATCAAATTGAATTTTTGAAATTTAATAATTTCAAAGGATTTTTAAATCATAAACAAATTGATAACTCGTTTATAAACAATTCATTTAAATCTGTTTGGATTCCAAAAATTAACAAAATAAATTTAAGCAAATCTAAACAAATTTGGGTTCCAAAGGGTACGCTAGTGAATAGTAATGGATTGTTATATAAACGGGTTTGGGTACCAAAACGTGTAAACGAAGATAAGAGTGGTAAAACAACTTTTGTTAGACCACTCGATCATATAAACATTTAGGTATCGTAGGAGGCTAAGGAACAACTATGCTTAAGTGAGATAAAATTCAAGTTGATTCATATATCGAATTATTTGGAGTTCCTTAGCCATAGATTCAGAGTTGGAGATTCATTGCATCACGTTGATTATGGTAAGACAGGTATGATCTCTAAACTCGTACTTTTATTCCTTTTAGTTTATTTTTACTTGGCTGTTTTTTGAAATCATTCGTTATGAATTGTTGAAATTCTTGGATTATAAAAAATTGATTTTTTTTTGGGGTGATTTCAAATAATTATCTTCAGATTTGATAGTTGACTGTTTCTTGAGTTTGTTCAAAAATTCTCAGAGAATATCACTTGTGATTCTTGCTTTGAAAATGATCTTGTGCTGCTCTGATAAGGAAATTGATTTGATTCATTTAAGTGTGTTGGTGATTAAATGATAAGTTAGAAAATCAGTAACTGGATTTAGTTAAAATTCATAGACAATTTGAATTAAATATATAAGTTGTTTTCAAAATTGTCTAGGAACAATCAGCATTAGAAAAATTAGATAATGTCATATTCTACTGATTGATTTTTGAAACTGATTTTCAAACTTGCATTGATTTTTTTTCAAAAAAACTCCTCTTGAAATTAATATTTTCAATTTTAAAATTATTTTTGATTATTTATTCAAAAATTGAAATTATTGATTAATTTGAACCATTTTGTGACTCATCAAAATCGTTAATAGATTTATGAAATTGTGATGAGTTGTGACTGTGGTATAATTCTTAACTAGAGGAGATATTATTTTAAATCACATGATGATTGGACAAATTTTATAATACCTTTGAATTAGAGCTTATTTCACGACCATCTTCTATATCTACCATATTTCTGACCATATTTCTGTCATTCATCATGGTTTTATTTAATTTGGGGAGTTCTAATTATTCTTGAAATTAAAAATAAAATAAAATAAAATAAATAAATAATTTATCCTTGGTATTCACTCCAATTTAAAAATCCTCGCGGTTATGCGTGGGTGAATTACCTTAATTTCTATGTGCTTCCATTCTCACTTAAAAGACCTTCGGGCTGTGCATGGATGGAACTCATTAGAAAGGATAAAGTTAAGTTACTACTAACCCCATTTAAAAGACCTTTGGGCTATGCGTGGTTAGAAAGTGCTTAACACTTTTTTAGCATATTTAAAATCTTTAAAATTCATATTCAAATATTCAATTTTTATTGAACTCTCCTCATTCGATAAAATCCATCGTAAATCCATTCATTCTGAAAGTGAAATTTGCTTCTGATTTACAGATTATTATGATTTTTGTTTGATTAAATGGGATTTGCGATATATATTCTCTCTCTTAATTTGAATTTATATTTATAGTCAATATTCATCACTGTTTCAATTTCTATTATCCTTTTGATGATAACAAAAGGGGGAGAATTGTCAAGATTTTGACTGATGAGTATTTAATTCAAAAATATTTTAAGATTGGAAATTAAATATCTAGAGGGAGAATGGTCAATTGGATTTCATCATTCATATTTTTCCACATATATAGGGGGAGTTCAGTTGTAGGGGGAGCATACAAATAGGGGGAGTAATATATTTCACGTTCAAACACATTCAAAATCTTTTATTTGTTTGTCATCATCAAAAGGGGGAGATTGTTGTATATAACAGTGTTGTATACACAATTATATGATTTTTGTTTGATGATAACAACCAAATATATTTTATTATTGAATGTATTTGTAACTGTACTGGTATACTACACAACAGACAGGATTATAATATTTTTATTTAAATAAAATATAACTGTACAGAAATTTAGACAATCACACAGTATTTTATTTAAATAAAAATATTTTATTTCAATATCAAAAAGTACATCTTTTATAACTCCACTATTTGACATACTACATTTCATTCATACAACTCTGTCACTCACTCTATACAACTACATTTACATATCCACACACTAACGCTGTTCTTGTCTTCATCTTAAGTCTTCTGTCTTCACAGCTTTCAGTCAGTCCATCTTCATACCTGTCACATACAGAAGAACACACACAGTAGACTGCAACAAAAATAAAATTTAATAAAAAATTATTTTTAAATTATTTGCCTCAGAATTACGGTGTGTTTCTCATCATTTTTCTAGACGTGGTCTGATATGCAGGGACAGAGAAAAAAAAACGTCTGATGGCTGCATGTACACACGTTTATACTCGTGTGCACTGGCACGCCAATCAGTATGCATCTGAGGAGTAGCCACAAGGACCATCTCAACTCAGTACATATGGTCGAGAGTGCTAAATCAAAACAGCAAAAACAAGTGGTCGAGCACAATGCAAAATGCGAGTACAAAGTAAAAACATGATCAGCAATAAAGAATAAAAAAGAAAATCATTTTTTTAGAGCAACTCAAGGCAGGCTTAAATCAAGTATTTCAAAAATCATGCAAAGAGAACAATCATGAACAACATATACATGAACAAGTCACAAGATCAAATGACAGCAAATCTACAGCATGGTGACAAGTAAAGCTCCTGTTCTTATCAGCTCAAATAAACAAAAGATTTCAAAGTGAAGTATTAAGTGTAGTGGTGACGAATGAAACATATTTAAATGGACGTGCTAAATAACCAAAAAAAAAAGGGGGCAACACAAGTATGAATCTATAGTGCAAAAATAATAATATGAATGCCACTAAAATGATCAGTTTATGGCCAGATCAGCATTGCATGAATCAAGACAGGTTTAACATGATTTCAACAGTATTCATACTAAAGCAAAGAGGATGTACAGGTATACACAATAAAATCAGAGTTAAGTGTGCAAACGACAAGCAAAGGCATTTTATATCAGTTTTGTTTAAATGAAGGAGAAAGACACAGCAAGTATATGGAGAATGCAAGCAATAACATTACACTTGGCTAGACACAACATACTTCAAGATGTGATACAGCATAATGGTACAACAGTGCACAAATGCATATATGAACAGAGCATGGTCAAGTATACATGCTGTACTCAAGATACATGATCAAAGCAGCAACATGGTGGAGCAAAACTGAGGTGCAGGTCTATACAGCAACAGTTCAATGATCGGTTAGCAAGCATGAGTGGTATATGGTGCATATGCAAGTGAAAACTCAAAACAAGGAAGTACACATGTAGCATGGATGAGTATGTCAAAGCAACATGATTCTTTTTTCAGCATATACAATTATTACAACGACAAGAACAAAACCATATACATGTATGTAACTGGGTAACTAATGATGCAAGGCAAAAATTTCAAGTAAAATATCATGGCAAGTTCAAGTGTGTATCTGTTCTTACAACTCAAAGTACCAGTAATTATGAGCAAAGTGATCAAAACAAGCCTACCAAATGTTCAAGTGATATGCAAACATTTCTGAAACCAGCTTTACAACAATACATGCAAACAAAAGAGTTCACATGGATGGCACAAGTGCGTGACACCAAACAAACAGTAAGGCCATAGACAACAAAACAAGGGTTGGATGGTAACACTAGTCAAGGCAGATGTTTCAGGTTCGAATATCATATATGCACTAGGTCATAGAGCAGTTCAATACAACAATAAAAAAAAAGTGGCGTGATCAAATTCAAGTGTTCATCTGTTCTTATCAGTTCAAATAAGAACTTAGCATCAGTTTTAAGTGGAGTGTACTCAAGTCAAAGAATAAATGGAGTACCAGTTCAAAAATCAGAATACTAAATCTGTTCAAGTTTATGGCAAGATCAATCAAGTGTTAAATCCGATTCAATGATAAGAAAAAGCATTTTTTTATACCAATTGTTAAGGTAGCAGAATATTCAGTTTGAAATCATCAAAGTTCCAGAAAATTTATTAAAGTTATACGGGTTTTTGATTCGAAGAGACCATTTCAAAGTTCAGGGTTTTCACACGCAAGTAACTCCAGAATAGTGGAAGTATTCATAGCAATATTCAAATCGAAGAAATTTCCAGAAGTTCAAGAACAATTAAAAGCCGATTTCAAAAGCCCCAAAATTTTCGAATATATCAAATCAAGTCTAATCCATACGAAATCAGAGCAAAATTTAAGGACTTTTGATCCTATATAAACACCCAATCCTCATCGGCTATCATTATCCAAGCTCGAAGAAATTAAAAAGAAAAAGATCGAATTTAAAAATCATACCGAAGCAACAACAAATCACTTGGATCATATCGAAGAGATACAGCTCAATCAGAGCAGTGGTGATATCAACTGAAGATTGAAGCAAATCTAAAGAGGAGCAGTAGTTCATCACTTCACGAACCAGAAAAGAATCGAAACCCTAGAAATAATCATCGCCGCCATTTTTTATTCAGAGAAAAGGGATCGGGCTAAAGAGAAGTGGTGGAGCAATTAGACAAGGGGCCGGCCAAGTTATACCAAAGGGCTAAGAGATTTTAAAAGGGGATAACCCATTTATTTTAACTCCTAAGGGTTTTTCTTTTTATTTTATTTTACATTTGTTTTTGTTTAATTTGTTAAAACAAACAAACAGTTTCTAGATCTGTAAAATCTAGGGAAGACGAATTACAGGGTTTGTAATTCGGGGAAATCTGGTTTTGGGGATAAGAACCAGTGCAGGGTTTTGAGCGTAGGGTTAAGAACAGTTGGGAGCGAGTGTCGCGAGTTTACAGGGGATTGTAAGCGTAGAGATTGTTTTAACTCCTAGTAGAAGCCTTGGGGAATGCAGCAGTAGGCAGGGTTTTGCCGAAGCTGGGTAAACCTGTGTATTATTTATTTTCCGCATTTATTCTATTTTTAATCTGTGCTGTGATTATTTATTTACTCTGTGAAAATCTGTGATAAACCCTATTCACCCCCCCTCTAGGGTTAATTTTGATCCTACAAGTGGTATCAGAGCAGGTATTTTTTATTTTATTTTAACTCTAGAGTCATGAATCTGTCCAATAACGCATTTTCTGAGGGTCAGTCCATAGCTAGGCCACCAATGTTTAATGGAACTGATTATGCATATTGGAAAGCTAGGATGAAAATTTATTTGAGTTCAGTCGACTATGATGTATGGGATATTATTGAAACGGGTTATAGATCACCCACTGTTATAGTTAGTGGTGTTGAAATTCCTAAACCAAAAGACAGGTGGGATGCTAATGATAAAAAATTATTTTCAACTAATGCCAAAGCGATGAATGCTATGTGCTCTTGATAAAACTGAATTTAATCGAATTTCTCATTGTGAGACTGCGCAGGAAATATGGCATACGTTGGAGGTCACACACAAAGATACATCTCAAGTGAAGGAATCTCGTCTCGCTCTTCTCAGCAACGAATATGAAAATTTCTCTATGCAACGAGATGAAGATATAAAAGAGATGTATGGACGCTTCTCGTCACTAGTCTACAATGCAAAAGCTCTTGGCAAAACCTATACCGAAGTGGAATTGATCAGAAAAATATTGAGAGTGCTACCGATGAATTTTGAATCTAAAGTGACGGCGATACAAGAATCAAAAGATCTGAATAAAGTAAGCATGGAAGAGTTGATCGGAAATCTGATTACTTATGAGATGGAGTTAAAAGCAAGAGAAGAACGAAAGGATTCTGAATCAAAGAAAAAGACGATCGCTCTAAATAATTCTGTTGAAAGTAATGATGATGATCCCGCTGAAGAGCTATCCATGGTTTTGAAAAAGTGGGCCAAAGGAAAATACAAACCACGAAAGAAGAATTCAAAAACCGACAAGTCCGAAAGTTCAGATAATTCAGACGATGAAGTGTTTTGCTACAATTGCAAGAAACCCGGTCATATCAAACCAAATTGCCTACAGCTTAAAAATGAAAAGAAGAAGAAGTTCAGAAGAAAGAAGAAAGCCTTTGCTGCTACATGGGATGACGAAGAAGGAGAAGAAGTTTCTGAAAGTGAAGAAGAGGAAGCTAATTTGTGTCTTATGGCTCAATCTGATTCAGAAAGTAGTGAAGAGGATTCAAGTGAGGTATCGAGTTTTACTTATAAAGATTTAATTTTAATGTGTCACGATCTCACAAAAACCGTTGATTCTCTTGAACTAAAAGTTAAGAAATTAAAATCTGATAGGTCAAAACTAGTTCAAGAAAATAACAGTTTAGAAACAAAACTTGAAAAAGTTAAGAATTCACCGTTTTCAAAATGTGAAAAATGTCAATTTTTGAGTAACGATTTTTTGAAATTAAAAACTGATCTTGAGTTACTTAAAAGTGAAAACATGAATTTGAAAAATGAAAATCTTGATTTTGAAAAGGTGATTGAAAAGTTTAGAGAATCTGAAAAACTTGATTTTGGAAAGCGAAAACAATTTGAAAGTGAAATTTCCAAGTCCGATGCTGGAATCAAAGCACTTGAAAATGAAAATTTAATTTTAAAACAAATTGATGCTGAAAAGAGGAAAATCGCTATTAATCGTTGTTCAAATTTAATGAAAGAAAATAGCGATCTTAAATTTAAAATTCAACGACTTGAGTCAGCTCTGACTAAATTTTCTAAAGGAGAGAAATCGTTAAATATGTTGTTGAAAAATCAATTTTTTGTTCAGAATAAAAAGGGACTTGGATTTCAATCTGATCAAGTTGAAAAACAAAATTTTATTGATTTTAAAAATCCTTTAATTGGCTTTGGAAACAATCAAATTGAATTTTTGAAATTTAATAATTTCAAAGGATTTTTAAATCATAAACAAATTGATAACTCGTTTAAAAACAATTCATTTAAATCTGTTTGGATTCCAAAAATTAACAAAATAAATTTAAGCAAATCTAAACAAATTTGGGTTCCAAAGGGTACGCTAGTGAATAGTAATGGATTGTTATATAAACGGGTTTGGGTACCAAAATGTGTAAACGAAGATAAGAGTGGTAAAACAACTTTTGTTAGACCACTCGATCATATAAACATTTAGGTATCGTAGGAGGCTAAGGAACAACTATGCTTAAGTGAGATAAAATTCAAGTTGATTCATAT
Organism: Allium sativum; assembly: GCA_030737875.1. NCBI lineage: Eukaryota > Viridiplantae > Streptophyta > Magnoliopsida > Asparagales > Amaryllidaceae > Allium > Allium sativum. The sequence continues at coordinate 249,809,328 of CM060909.1, read as the reverse complement.
ATCGAATTATTTGGAGTTCCTTAGCCATAGATTCAGAGTTGGAGATTCATTGCATCACGTTGATTATGGTAAGACAGGTATGATCTCTAAACTCGTACTTTTATTCCTTTTAGTTTATTTTTACTTGGCTGTTTTTTGAAATCATTCGTTATGAATTGTTGAAATTCTTGGATTATAAAAAATTGTTTTTTTTTGGGGGTGATTTCAAATAATTATCTTCAGATTTGATAGTTGACCGTTTCTTGAGTTTGTTCAAAAATTCTCAGAGAATATCACTTGTGATTCTTGCTTTGAAAATGATCTTGTGCTTCTCTGATAAGGAAATTGATTTGATTCATTTAAGTGTGTTAGTGATTAAATGATAAGTTAGAAAATCAGTAACTGGATTTAGTTAAAATTCATAGACAATTTGAATTAAATATATAAGTTGTTTTCAAAATTGTCTAGGAACAATCAGCATTAGAAAAATTAGATAATGTCATATTTTACTGATTGATTTTTGAAACTGATTTTCAAACTTGCATTGATTTTTTTTTTCAAAAAAACTCCTCTTGAAATTAATATTTTCAATTTTAAAATTATTTTTGATTATTTATTCAAAAATTGAAATTATTGATTAATTTGAACCATTTTGTGACTCATCAAAATTGTTAATAGATTTATGAAATTGTGATGAGTTGTGACTGCGGTATAATTCTTAACTAGAGGAGATATTATTTTAAATCACATGATGATTGGACAAATTTTATAATACCTTTGAATTAGAGCTTATTTCACGACCATCTTCTATATCTACCATATTTCTGACCATATTTCTGTCATTCATCATGGTTTTATTTAATTTGGGGAGTTCTAATTATTCTTGAAATTAAAAATAAAATAAAATAAATAAATAATTTATCCTTGGTATTCACTCCAATTTAAAAATCCTCGCGGTTATGCGTGGGTGAATTACCTTAATTTCTATGTGCTTCCATTCTCACTTAAAAGACCTTCGGGCTGTGCATGGATGGAACTCATTAGAAAGGATAAAGTTAAGTTACTACTAACCCCATTTAAAAGACCTTTGGGCTATGCGTGGTTAGAAAGTGCTTAACACTTTTTTAGCATATTTAAAATCTTTAAAATTCATATTCAAATATTCAATTTTTATTGAACTCTCCTCATTCGATAAAATCCATCGTAAATCCATTCATTCTGAAAGTGAAATTTGCTTCTGATTTAAAGATTATTATGATTTTTGTTTGATTAAATGGGATTTGCGATATATATTCTCTCTCTTAATTTGAATTTATATTTATAGTCAATATTCATCACTGTTTCAATTTCTATTATCCTTTTGATGATAACAAAAGGGGGAGAATTGTCAAGATTTTGACTGATGAGTATTTAATTCAAAAATATTTTAAGATTGGAAATTAAATATCTAGAGGGAGAATGGTCAATTGGATTTCATCATTCATATTTTTCCACATATATAGGGGGAGTTCAGTTGTAGGGGGAGCATACAAATAGGGGGAGTAATATATTTCACGTTCAAACACATTCAAAATCTTTTATTTGTTTGTCATCATCAAAAGGGGGAGATTGTTGTATATAACAGTGTTGTATACACAATTATATGATTTTTGTTTGATGATAACAACCAAATATATTTTATTATTGAATGTGTTTGTAACTGTACTGGTATACTACACAACAGACAGGATTATAATATTTTTATTTAAATAAAATATAACTGTACAGAAATTTAAACAATCACACAGTATTTTATTTAAATAAAAATATTTTATTTCAATATCAAAAAGTACATCTTTTATAACTCCACTATTTGACATACTACATTTCATTCATACAACTCTGTCACTCACTCTATACAACTACATTTACATATCCACACACTAACGCTGTTCTTGTCTTCATCTTCAGTCTTCTGTCTTCACAGCTTTCAGTCAGTCCATCTTCATACCTGTCACATACAGAAGAACACACACAGTAGACTGCAACAAAAATAAAATTAAATAAAAGCAAATAAAAAATTATTTTTAAATTATTTGCCTCAGAATTACGGTGTGTTTCTCATCATTTTTCTAGACGTGGTCTGATATGCAGGGACAGAGAAAAAAAACGTCTGATGGCTGCATGTACACACGTTTATACACGTGTGCACTGCCACGCCAATCAGTATGCATCTGAGGAGTAGCCACAAGGACCATCTCAACTCAGTACATATGGTCGAGAGTGCTAAATCAAAACAGCAAAAACAAGTGGTCGAGCACAATGAAAAATGCGAGTACAAAGTAAAAACATGATCAGCAATAAAGAATAAAAAAGAAAATCATTTTTTTAGAGCAACTCAAGGCAGGCTTAAATCAAGTATTTCAAAAATCATGCAAAGAGAACAATCATGAACAACATATACATGAACAAGTCACAAGATCAAATGACAGCAAATCTACAACATGGTGACAAGTAAAGCTCCTGTTCTTATCAACTCAAATAAACAAAAGATTTCAAAGTGAAGTATTAAGTGTAGTGGTGATGAATGAAACATATTTAAATGGACGTGCTAAATAACCAAAAAAAAAGGGGGCAACACAAGTATGAATCTATAGTGCAAAAAATAAATGAATATGAATGCCACTAAAATGATCAGTTTATGGCCAGATCAGCATTGCATGAATCAAGACAGGTTTAACATGATTTCAACAGTATTCATACTAAAGCAAAGAGGATGTACAAGTATACACAATAAAATCAGAGTTAAGTGTGCAAACGACAAGCAAAGTCATTTTATATCAGTTTTGTTTAAATGAAGGAGAAAGACACAACAAGTATATGGAGAATGCAAGCAATAACATTACACTTGGCTAGACACAGCATACTTCAAGATGTGATACATCATAATGGTACAACAGTGCACAAATGCATATATGAACAGAGCATGGTCAAGTATACATGCTGTACTCAAGATACATGATCAAAGCAGCAACATGGTGGAGCAAAACTGAGGTGCAGGTCTATACAGCAACAGTTCAATGATCGGTTAGCAAGCATGAGTGGTATATGGTGCATGTGCAAGTGAAAACTCAAAACAAGGAAGTACACATGTAGCATGGATGAGGATGTCAAAGCAACATGATTCTTTTTTCAGCATATACAATTATTACAACGACAAGAACAAAACCATGTACATGTATGTAACTGGGTAACTAATGATGCAAGGCAAAAATTTCAAGTAAAATATCATGGCAAGTTCAAGTGTGTATCTGTTCTTACAACTCAAAGTACCAGTAATTATGAGCAAAGTGATCAAAACAAGCCTACCAAATGTTCAAGTGATATGCAAACATTTCTGAAACCAGCTTTACAACAATACATGCAAACAAAAGAGTTCACATGGATGGCACAAGTGCGTGACACCAAACAAACAGTAAGGCCATAGACAACAAAACAAGGGTTGGATGGTAACACTAGTCAAGGTAGATGTTTCAGGTTCGAATATCATATATGCACCAGGTCATAGAGCAGTTCAATACAACAATAAAAAAAAAGTGGCGTGATCAAATTCAAGTGTTCATCTGTTCTTATCAGTTCAAATCAGAACTTAGCATCAGTTCTAAGCGGAGTGTACTCAAGTCAAAGAATAAATGGAGTACCAGTTCAAAAATCAGAATACTAAATCTGTTCAAGTTTATGGCAAGATCAATCAAGTGTTAAATCCGATTCAATGATAAGCAAAAGCATTTGTTTATACCAGTTGTTAAGGTAGCAGAATATTCAGTTTGAAATCATCAAAGTTCCAGAAAATTTATTAAAGTTATACGGGTTTTTGATTCGAAGAGACCATTTCAAAGTTCAGGGTTTACACACGCAAGTAACTCCAGAATAGTGGGAGTATTCATAACAATATTCAAATCGAAGAAATTTCCAGAAGTTCAAGAACAATTAAAAGCCGATCTCAAAAGCCCCAAAATTTTCGAATATATCAAATCAAGTCTAATCCATACGAAATCAGAGCAAAATTTAAGGACTTTTGATCCTATATAAACACCCAATCCTCATCGGCTATCATTATCCAAGCTTGAAGAAATTAAAAAGAAAAAGATCGAATTTAAAAATCATACCAAAGCAACAACAAATCACTTGGATCATATCGAAGAGATACAGCTCAATCAGAGCAGTGGTGATATCAACTGAAGATTGAAGCAAATCTAAAGAGGAGCAGTAGTTCATCACTTCACGAACCAGAAAAGAATCGAAACCCTAGAAATAATCATCGCCGCCATTTTTTATTCAGAGAAAAAGGGATCGGGCTAAAGAGAAGTGGTGGAGCAATTAGACAAGGGGCCGGCCAAGTTATACCAGGGCTAAGAGATTTTAAAAGGGGATAACCCATTTATTTTAACTCCTAAGGGTTTTTCTTTTTATTTTATTTTACATTTGTTTTTGTTTAATTTGTAAAAACAAACAAACAGTTTCTAGATCTGTAAAATCTAGGGAAGATGAATTACAGGGTTTGTAATTCGGGGAAATCTGGTTTTGGGGATAAGAACCAGTGCAGGGTGTAAGGACCCGTAACTTCCCAGTGAAGGAAAGCACGAATACTTTGAGAACAACACACAAAAGGACGCAGACGGAAGAACATTTCATTGTTATTACAACAATTCCATCAGATACAAGAATATACAGTGGTATCAGAGCTTTGGTTTACAGAGCTCGAGAACAAGACACATTAGAACCATACAAAAGAATTCATCAGATATTGGATTAGTAATATCCAATTAGAATGACTCGTTAGAGATAGGATCAGTAGTATCCTAGAACGAGTGTGAAGGGTATATTTTTCAAATGAAAACAATTTTGTTTTGAAATTTAAATCGTCTTACACGTATTTGAATATTTATTTATTTTGAATATGGACAATCGAGTATATATAGATTTCGCGTATACGCGTCATGAACGTATATTCGAAGTTTTAATATACTGGGTAGATATAGAATCACATTCTAGATATCCGGGGATGATTCTGATGATGGTGCATCATCATCAGTATTCATATTCGAATTTCGAAGGTGTGATTTCTATATATTTCCATTAGACTGGTGTGAGAACCAAAACCTATATAGCTAGAACACATTGTTGTGAATTGGCATCAAAAACATGATTTTTTGTATATATGTATCAAAATTATGAATTTGAAACTCTAATTCACTAATTGATTGATGTTTGTGTTGTTTGTTTATTTGTTTGATAATTTTTAACCATTTATGCCTACTTGTATCAAATATTGAACTACATTGAAAATTGGTCGCATTTGCTTGCATATACATATACTTACATTGAACAGGTCATAGCAAGGAGGCTAGAGCAGAGAATAAAATTTGTTTGCCCGACAAATAGGTACATGTTTACTACATAATTTACTGTTTTGTTTGGGTGATGATGATTTTATGAGCCTATTGGCTAGCCGCTTGGCTTTTTCTTTTTCTTTTTGAGATCTGAAGGACCGGGGAAGCTATTTGAAATTCCCCGATGCTCCCGGTGCAGGGGAGGTTATGGCGAAATTTTTCGAAAATTTAGGGTGTTGGCCAAATTTTTGAAATTTTGAAAATTCTCAGAAACTGAAAATTTGGAGAATGGAAGCCAGATCGAACATAGAGTTGAATAATCAAACCACTTTCGACTTTGTTCCTTTTCGGGGACGAAAAGTTTTAAGTGGGGGAGATTGTAATAACCCGAAAATCTGGGCCAGTTTAAAATTTTTATTTTGGCAATTTTAGCGAATTTTGAATATTTAAAATAGATTATTTTAAATAAAATCGACGAGAAATTTATTTTGAATGGAATTCGAACGTATATATTATACGCGTCGTCGTTAGAATATAAATATTTATATATAATTATAAAAGGAATTGAAAATGGCGCGGTAGTTCGATAATTCGATTTCAAACTTCAATTGAATATACCGGGTGCAAAACAATCCGGATTTTAGTGAAACCAAAAATAATAGGATCTATTTGATGATATCTTTCCAACGAATCCGAAAGATCAAGATTTCATAGCGGGAATCAAAAGATATGTTCAGTTGAAAATTCTGAATAGTCGCTATGGAATTCAGGCCCTTAAAAATGGATATTTTGCAAACGACCTCGGATTTCGACGAAACCACTTTTGTTGGATCCGCAGTGTCAAATTATTGCTGGATTCCAAATTTCATAATTTTTCGAATCAATATGTGAGCGTGGCAAAGGAAAACGCGTTTGACCAGTTTCAGTTGATTTTAATCGACTGGAAATTGGCCATTTTTCCAACGGTCTCAGAATTCGACGAAACTAGTTTTGTTAGGACCGTATCGTCAATACGAAGTCAGAAAATATTTTTCAGGAATTTATAGAGTTAGTATGTGGCCCCGGTAAATTGAAATGTACGTTTAAAATTCAATATAGTGATTTAAATGTAAATTTAACGGAAACTGATCGAAACGATTGAATTGTCCTACGTGGCATATCCCATTGTGTTCGAAATGGGGGTTAAACGTTATGGACGACAGGCGGTGGGCCTCGTTTTGAGTTCGAAATAAAAAGTTGCTTTTTGCAAATTAATAAAATAAAATAAATAAACAAAAAACCCTCACCCCTCTCTCCTATACCCTCAGCCCCCCCGTTAGTTCATTTCAGAAATTAGAAAAAAAAAATCGATCTCGCCCCCCCCCCCCCGCTATTCCACCGCCGCCGCACCCCGTCCAACGCGCCACCGCCGCAACCAATCCCCTCCCCCTCGAACCCTCTTCCCCCTCGTTCTCTTCCCCCTTCCTCGATTGAAACCGCACCCGAACCCCCTCTGCCTACACCCCAACCCGTCGCCACCCACCTCCCTCCAACGCCTCGCAAACACCCCCCCCAGCAGCGAGGCAACCACCGACGCCCCCCCTCCTCTCCGATTCCTGTAAGTTTTTTTTATTTTTTTAATTTATTTTTCAATTTTAGTTATTGTTCTATTCGATTTTAAAACTGAATTTTTATAGTTAACAAGAACTGATTTTTATTAATTTAAAAGCATTGATTTTTAGTTTAGAAAAGAATAAATGTTTATTTAGGAAAAATAGTTCTTTTTAAACTAGAAAGATGCGATTTTTATTAACTAGGTAAGATTAGTTTTTTTTAAATCAAAATGATTTGATTTTGAAAAGTAAAGATTTGATTTTGAATTGTGGAAGTTAAAAATATAATTTTTATATAAGGAAGATAATCAAAATATGATTTTTATATTTTTGAAGTATTAAAAATATAATCTTTACTATATAGAAGATGTAAAAATATGATTTTTATATTTTTAAAGAATTAAAAATATAATTTTTACATGTTAGGAATATTAAAAATATCATCTTTTTATAGGTAGCAAAATAATATGCGATTTCTATAGGGATGGAATTGAAAAGGTAAAATCTTTAAAAATAAAAAGACGATATTTTAATAATAGAAAAGCCGAAAACTTTATTTTTATAAAGGCGAAAACTTTATTTATGAAAGGGCGAAATCTTTATATAGAGAATAGCGTTATAAAAATATAATCTTTATCTATATAACATCGTCGTAAAAATTCGATTTTTATATATTGAATAGCGAAGTAAAAATTCGATTTTTAAATGTATGAAGCAAATATAAAAATATGATTTTTAAATTGAAAGTAAACAAATAAAAATGTGACTTTTATTTTAAAGACATCAAAATATAAAAATGTGTGATTTTTATATATGTAGTGACTACGGGCAACGAAGGTGATAAAAAGGCGAGAATGAAGAAGATTTCTATAAAAGAAGAATCAAGATGAGTGGATAGCTTTCGGTGAGAATTTCTCACCTTTCAATTTCTTTTTCTAGTTATATATATATACTAGGATGCAGACGGTGCTTAGTAGCACCCGACACAATCGTCCACAGACCATGGACTTGTTTGTTTGGTTGCATAGATTAGTTATATGATGTGATTTGGATTTGGTTGTTTGGTGATTTTGATTGATGTGTGAATGGCGTGGGCCTTCACTAGACCGGGGATAAGGCTAGGCCTTGTTCCGTTTCTAGTATCGTGCCGTTATGCCGCCGAAATTTTCTAAAATATGTTAGAAAAATAAAAATATCATTTTATTGAATAAATGAACTAATAGAAATTCATGTGTTAAAATAAAATGTTTTATCGTTAAAAATATAATTTTTAACGTGAAAGTGAATAAATGAATATTTATAAACAAATCGGCCGATTTGTTTATATACACTGATTTGACTGATATCGATTGGGTCGATAAATTTTACACGTCGCCCAACTGCACAACTAAAAATCTGTGTTTGATTGTTTGAAACCCCACACGGGTGTTGGGATGAAATTTGAAGTTCACTCATCCTGATTGATTAAATATGTCGATCGATTGATTGACAGGCTGTTATAAGCGTTAGATATCTATATTCGATGCTTATACAGTGTGTGGTGCACTTTGGATGATGGTTGATTGTTTATCAATGCTATTATATACATGTGTTGTATGGAATCCATATAATTAACATTATATGGTGATTGATTGGGCCTCATTCCAATCGGGAAAATAATGAATATTATAAAAGATAATTCATGTGTTGAATATAAAAATAGTCATGTGTTGACGATGTCCAGGTGTTGAGTGAAATATTTTATACAATGAAATTTACATCTTTATCATATTTAAAATTAGAACTACTTCTCAGTAGGAGTCTAATTGAAAATCAAACGATAGATACCTTAGTTTTATAAAATATTTTACACAACAAAAATAGAGAGGGGTTGACAGGACTCATGTGTTGAGATTAGTCGTGTGTTGAAAGAAATATAGATTCATGTGTTGAATGGGATAAATATTCATTTGTTGAATAGAATAAAGAAGTTGTGAAAAATATAAAGCCGTGTTGATTAGTTTTGCGCCATTTTGACGTGAACGACCTTTATATCGATTTTATTCAAATTGAAACGAATATTATAGCAAATTCGAATTGAAAAGAAAACGAATTTGAATTGAATATAAAAGGACTTCGAATGGAATTGAATATAAAACAAATTCAAGTTGAATTGAAAACGAACTGAAATTTAATTGAATTCGAATCGAAATTAAATTGAAATCAATTTGAATTGAAACGAATTTGAATTTGAATTGAATTGAAACGAATTTGAATTCGAATTAAATAAAATAGAAATGAATTCGAGTTGAATTGAAATCAAATCGATTTGAAATTGAATGTAGAAGTTGAATTGTTTTGGAAACGAATTTAAAACGATTTATAAAATTCGTTTTAAATAGAAATCGACGAAATATATATATTATATATATTATATATATAATATAATGGCCTGAATAGAACGCGCCGCGCCGCGGCAGTTCGTGAATTTCGACCATTTATTTCAAACGGACATTGCGGGAGATCCGACCGTCGGATTCTCCTAAAACCGGAACCGTTGGGTTCGTATCGAAAAGAGCTTTCCAATGAATATTAGAAATTTGAAATCTAACGGTTGGATTTGGAGTTATGTCCAAATCAATTTCAGAAAAGGTCGTTGTAAGTGCAGTTCGATGGCTGTTGTTGGAAATCGACTGTACGGGCCTTGATAAAATTATTAAAAATATCGATAATTTGTGTAAAATCATAATATGTGATTTGGGAAAAATTGAGCTGAAGAATTCCACATTTGAAAGGATAAAAATATATTTTTATCGAAATGAACTAGTTTTGAACTAGAATTAAAATCAATTTATTTTTGAAATAAATAAATTGAATTTGAAGTGATTTTAAAAATAACCAATATTCCCAATACGTGGATGGGACTGAAGTTGAATCGAAATTATTTTCGGAATATTTCGATGTTGGATTTCGTGACTATACAGATATTGTTATGGGAATTTGAAAGATATTTCATATCGTTATTTCCAATACGATATTTGTTGGTTTCAGAATTTGATATTGAATATAAGCCGATATATTTTCTATTCAGAGCCTTGTATTTAATATCAAATGTGATTTGGGTTTATCGTGAATCGTGTTTTAGATGACATTGGTTCTTTAACCCAGTTAAAGGCAAGATGTTGATTTTTGGAAAGGATTAAAACTAAGTGGAGTTTTAATGAATCTTTAATTAGATTAAATTGTGAATTGATAATTTAAATTATCAAATCTGAAAGGTGATCGAGAATGGAGTACCACCAGTTTTGCTCCAAAGCGATAGTTAAATCTTTAATTAGATTTGAACGTGAAATGGTAATTAATTTTACCGATAACACCGTGGTGTTAGATATGGAGTATCGCCAGTTTTGCTCCATGGGATATATAGGTTGGGATTGGGGAAATAAAACAAATAATTACTTCGGTGTGGTTCGCTAATCCCGACTAGTTTGAAATGATATCCAAAGGAAGATTATAGGATAAATTTAGAAGAATTTATCTTGGATAAAATTAATGGGAACATTTCCATAAGAATGTGATTTTGTGAATAAAAGGATATTCTGAATTGGAATGAGGCGTTTGTTGTGTTTGTGTAACATTCGTTTATTATATACGTGGGTTATTCAGAAAGGCCGGGTTTATACCCATTCTGAATAACCGATTCGACGAGATGTCGAAGATGAAGACGGTGGTTGAAGACCGGAAGTCTTCACATCGTTTGGGTGATTACTGATGATCTTGATTGGGCTGTACACCCAGGATGAGGGAATCAGTTGGTGATCGTCCAGACGTACTTGGAGATGGATGGATATGCGAGGAAAAAGTGCCTCCGGTTTCGTTCAGACCCAGAACGAACTTGTAAATGGATTGTGTGTCTGACATTGGATTTTATTCTGTGTTGATTGATCTCTATTAAATATACATCTGTTTGGCGGCGGAGAATTTATTCTCTTGCTTAACGCCCTTCTCTGAGACGTACGAGCTCAGAGGTTGTATATCGATGGACATCAGTCGCATGGAGTGAATTGCCAATGTGGCACGCGTAAGTGGCAATTGATCAAGGCTTCTGTTGAAAAGAAAAGTCTTGTGGTTGATGATCAAAGCATGGCCTGTGTGGCGTAGCTTTGTGTGTAACGTGGATTCGCGAGCCTCACACCTCGGTATGAGTCAAAAACGGGATACGGACCCAAGGAGTGCACGACGTTTCTTTCTAGCTAGGGTGGTGTCAGTGACTTACCAGCCCTGACATTTATATACTTTTCACCTGTGTGGTTGTTGGATACGAGGCGCCTCGGATATAGGTCTGTAAGGACCGGGAAACGTGTGTTCAGGAATTGCCAATCCTCAAAAGTAAGAGAGGACCGGCCTTGGAGGATCCAGGGATTGCTGTGTGCGGTCCCGAGGCATTTGCTAGAGTGTCTCGAACGCGGAGAGGAGCTTGCCCCTTGCCTCGGCTCATGACGGAAATCCAATTTCCAATACGTGATAATGCGGTTTTATTTGTAGAACCTAGTATGGCGACATAGTGGTATGGGTCATTAATGCCGCCTATGATTGATATTTATGATGTGAAATTGTTTTGACACTATACCCTTATAGTAATATCAAAATAATGTGTTTTAAACGTATCAAGCATGCTTTGGCTGTTATAAGGTAAAAACCCTATCCTCCGGCTTGCGTTGCATTGTGTGATGGGACCTGGGTCTTATAACAGCTTCATTTTTCTTTATTTAGCATTGCGCTGTTTGTTTTATGCACTGGTATTCTTGGGAGGAAACCCGTTCCGTGTTATACGGCGTGGTCCCTTGATTTACCTTACTTTAAAAATAAAGAATTATAACTGTTTTAGTTCTCACACCAGTCACATGACTGACCTGGAGTTTATTGTTTTAACCTAAACTCTGGGTGCCCCTATTTTCCGCACGGGCAGCTAGTAGTTTTGGTTTTGCAGATTTATATTCACAGGTTCCTGAGATACAGCTGGAACGATGCTCGGAAAGCTCTGTATCCGTGTATCACTTCTAGTTGTGCTTTTGTATTATTTTCCGCTGCGATGTATTTAAATGTAATTTATTCATTTATACTCTGTATATTCTTGTATCTGATGGAATTGTTGTAATAACAATGAAATGTTCTTCCGTCTGCGTCCTTTTGTGTGTTGTTCTCAAAGTATTCGTGCTTTCCTTCACGGGGAAGTTACGGGTCCTTACACAGGGTTTTGAGCGTAGGGTTAAGAACAGTTGGGAGCGAGTGTCGCGAGTTTACAGGGGATTGTAAGCGTAGAGATTGTTTTAACTCCTAGTAGAAGCCTTGGGGAATGCAACAGTAGGCAGGGTTTTGCCAAAGCTGGGTAAACCTGTGTATTATTTATTTTCCGCATTTATTCTATTTTTACTCTGTGCTGTGATTATTTATTTACTCTGTGAAAATCTGTGATAAACCCTATTCACCCTCCCCCCCTCTAGGGTTAATTTTGATCCTACAGCCATTGCAAAAGATTTTATTATATCTTTTCACAACTTAAACAAAATTAAGGTTTATATAACTAGTCGAGATTATCGAGCCTTACCGAAGTAACCATTTATTTTTATTAATCCAAATCCCAACCTATTCATCCCATGGAGCAAAACTGGTAGTACTCCATATCTAACACCCACTAGATTATTGGTAAATATAATTATCATTCAACGTTAAAATTCAATAAAATATTTAACTATCGCATAGAGTAAAACTGGTGGTACTCCATTCTCGAACATTTCTTGAATTGGACAAATATAATTATCCCATTCTCATTTTATCTACTTAAAGATTCATTTAAACTCTGGTTCGGTTTTAATTCCAAAAATTATTACATAATGATTATTCAACCTTTGGGAATTAATCTTGTCTTTACATGGGTTAAAGAACAAATATCATATAAAACACCGTTCACGATAAACCCAAAATCATCTTCCATTTTATATGGAATCTTCACAGAAAATCCGAACCATTTATAATCGATATAATTTTTTGTATCAGATTAATACTATAAGTGGAATATCTGAGAAATCCTTTTAAATTTCATAAATAGTAAATGTCTTCCTTCACTGAAGCTCATTTCGATTATTATGAATCGAATCCATTCAACCCCAATTTAACTAAATAATTTGGAAAACTTCTCTAAATCTTAATCAAAAGGTTCGTTCCATTCACAAATAGGTTCAAGAATAGTATTAACAAAAATACCATTCACGACAAACACAAAAATCCTATTCTCCATTTAATTCCAATTTATATGTTGGAAACTTCTGTTTATGTTAAAAACCATTCGCAAAAATCCAATTTATTATTTCTGAAAATCATTGGATTGTTATTCAACTAGTTCATTCGGTTAAAAATACCTCTTATCTTTTCAAATGTGGAATATTTCATTAAAAAAATTTCCAAATCATTTATTATGATTTTAATAATTTATTCATATGTTTAATAATTTTACCAAGGTCCTAGCAATCGGTTTCTAATATCGGCCCCCGAACTGCATCCATAACGACCTTTTCCAAAAACTCATTTGGACATATTTTAAAATATAACCGTTTAAATTTAAATCTCATATATTCATTGGAAAGATCTTTTCGATACGAACCCAATGGTTCCGGATTTAGGAGAATCCGACGATCGGATCTCCCGTTACCCCCATTTCAAGTCAATGGTTGAAATTCGCGAATGGTCGTTGTGCGATACATTTTATTCAAACCATTTAAATATATATATATATATATATATATATGTAATATATATCATTGATTTCCATTCAAAAATATATTTTATAAAACGTTTATACATTCCTTACTAAAAATAATTTCACTTCCATTACCAATTTAAATTAAATTTGAACATTGTATTTTGTTATGATCTCAAATTGATAATATTTTCAGGATGTAATATTTTGAAATTCAATCTTCTCGATATTCATTTTAAAGACGATTAAAATCGATATAGAAATCCATTAAAGTTAAAATATCGTTTTCTACTTAACTCGATTTCGTATATTTTTATATTTTCGTATCCATCCAAAATCAGGCATCACAATCAGCTTCCTATTTTCACTAAGTATTACATTATAAAAATATACATGTTTATTCCGGATTGGAATAAAATCTCAACCAATATCCATATAAATAAATTTATATGGATTGCATTCTCCATAAACACCCAACAATAATTGCAAACAACTATCAATATCCAAAATGACATCCAATGTGCATTTTATTTTCATATAAGCTTAAATCAAATAATTGACGCTTACATAAATCCGTCAATCAACCGATTAACCGCAATTTCATACAAGGGAGATGTGTGAGTCGAATATCATCCCAAGACCTGTATAGGGTTTTCAACCAACAACAATTATTCAATGAATCATCACTCACATATAACGCACAGACCGTATTCATAAATAAATAAATACCCAACTATCAAATGCCATTTACGGTGGCACAAGTGTCCATCTACAGAGTATGAAATGCGAGTGTCACATATTCACACAACGCTTCCAATGCAAATGGTTTGTGAATAGTTCATGTTTTGAACTCCAAAAAGGGGTAAAATAACTACATGATGCAATTTCTAACTTGCAACTTAAAATGCATAACCAACTAACTACTCTAATATACTAATTTAAGATAGGAGCTCTCACCCATAAGCTATACCAAACGTCATGACACTTCTAATGTAGATTCTCTTGTCGCCCGCTCCTTGTTTGTCGTTCTCCACACTCAAATTCGCCTTTTTGGCTCTAGAATTTGCATACGACCTTCAATCTTCAACAAACCTTGTCAATAGCACAAAATCATCATTCCGTACAACTTTTGCCTTGTGGACTTTCTTCCAAAAATGCACCAATTCGCCAAAAATCGCAAATCTTTGCTCTAGGTATACGATATTCAAGTGCGTTTTCCGAGCAGCCCTGAACTACAAAATTTGATTTTGATATGTCAAAATTATAGAGAAAACGAGATAAACAACTTTCGTTTTGTGGAGCCTCGGCCAGAAATGCACGGATTGAAAGTTATTGAGGAAAGAAGGGTAGGGGTTATTTGCAAACGGGAATTTTTGTGAAAGAGGTGATTTTGGAGGAGGTGGGCCCACGGACGGAGGGCCTGATTGGCGGCGCAGGGGTGGTGGTTGTGGGGCCCGTGGCGGCGGTTGGTGGCGGCGGCGGTGGGGCCCATAGTGGCTGTTGGTGGTGGAGGAAAGGGGCTAGGGTTTTAGAAAAGAGGAGAGAAAAGGAGAGAAGGAAGAGTAGAGAAGGAGGAGAAGGAGGGGGTGCGGCGCTGGTGGTGGCCGACGGCGGTGGGGGAGGCGGGGTGCGGTAGCACCTAGGGGAGGGGAGTCCATTTTTGGAGAAGGAGAGAAATGAAGAAAGAAAAGTGAGGAAAGAAAAAGGATGAAAGGAGATTATATGCATGTTTCTCTCCTATCATCCAATTGCAAATGATCTCCATTTGTCATGAATTTCGGATACGAGATAATACACGTCAAAACGAATCCAATGAATTAAGTTTCGTCGAATTCCGAGTTCGGTTGACCTTCCATTAAAATTCTCAAAGAAGCTCAAATTAGCTTAAAAAATGCGATTTTAGCGTACCTTTTTTTCTTGTACGACCAAACGCTAACTCCAAAAATTATGGCCTTTTGGATTTAACCATTATTTGATGATACGAATCCTGGAAAAAAGCAGAATCGAATTTTGGGATCATCTCAATAATGTATCTTTGTAAACTGAATGCCTATTTTTGAACAAATGGTTTTGCTTTGCACGACCACATACTGAGTCCGTTTGGCGTGAATTTTGAATCCAACAATAGTTTGTTATTATGAATCCAACAAAATTGGTCTCATCGAATTCTGAGCTTTCTAGCGAAATTTCACTTTTTAAGGGCTATGCGACGATTTTAAAAATTGAATTTTTAGAATTTTCAAAAACTAAGTTTATAAATTCCATAGCGGCTATTCTAAATTTTAATTTGAACATAACTTACAATTTATTGCATGAAAACTCAATTTCTTACATTCATTAGAAAGCTATGATTAATTAGATCCTAATGTTTTTGGTTTCATCAAATTCTGATTTATATTGAATTCTATACATTCATTCAAAGTTTAAGTCTAAATTTCCAAACTACAGCGCCATTTCAGGCTCGTTATATATAAATTGTAAATTTATAAGTTCTAACCTCATATTAAATAATTTTTAAATCGTTTATTCTCAAAATAAATCTTCCAAAATATTTATTTTCCATGAAAATCAACTAAAAATAAATTTTAAATTGGTTTCAAAAATACGTGTTGTTACATATATGGTCGGAAAAATTAAAGGGACCTACTTCTAGCTCGTTCGACTAATCAAAACTATTCTTTTAGAACTTTGACTCCTACAGGCTCCATAGGTTAAAGAAAATGAAGCAGATACCGTCTTCCTACCAAAGAAAAAGAGGAGTCGAATGCCCTCATCATGACCCTATGGTTATATTAGTCAATATATTCAGTGCCAAAGTACAATAGATCTTTGTAATGAGAACAACACTATTAACATAATGTTCAAGAATGCCTTCAAACAAATGAAGCTTCTACCATGTAGCCTAACATCTTATGCGTTTATCATATATGGTTTCAAAGATGTCGAGACCGTTCCATTGGGTTCGCTTTGAATATAATCACCTAGGGTACCACTATAGAAAAATATATGGTTTTAAGACATATTTTAAAGTCTTCAATTTTTTGGTATTTAAAGAAGATCGAATCGAAGACCAAATCATGTTGTATTAATCAAAAATAGAAAAGATCGTTTTTATGTTTTTAATCTGTCTTTAATATAAAAATACAGATGTATGTAATTAAGTTCGGTCCCATCCATATTCCAATACTAGTAAAATCACATTAAAAGACCTATTTCTTTGTATTATCCTAAGCATTAGTGTTAGTTTTCAGGTACGTGGGTTAACATAAATGAAAAAAGAATGAAAAAAGAATAAGATAATTGAACTTTTTAATGGTGACGGTTAGTAAACGGTGAAGTGAAGAAGAAAAAGGTATGCTTTTCCGAAATTTACGTCGATGTCTAACCCATTTATGATTCTTAATTCTTTCTTCTTATCTAGTTGCAAAAAAATTGTTAGCCTGTATCTAAATTCCAATATTTAATCTTTTTTATTTCATGAATTAGTATCTTTTTTCTTTTTTTTGTTTGATTAATTCAAGCATTGTATAAGTTACGCATTTGATTTAATGCAACAAAATATTACATGTTGTTGTCCTATTACAATAACACTGAAATTTGTTCTGAATGGATACTTGTTCATTAGAGTTTGGAAAAGGTAGTGGAAGTATAAACTATACAATTACTTTATTTTCCTCGTATGTTGCATAAGTATATGTAACATATTCTTTTTATTTTGGTCTGTGCACGTTTCATGTTTGTTTGAGTGACTTAATCTTGCTTTTGGATAAAGTATGTTTAAACTCTCTATTCATTGTCATATACGTACTTTTTTGGTTTAGAATGTTCCCCTAATACTACATGTTATGAATTAATTAAATTTGTTAATTAGAAAATTATTAAGTATATGGTGGCTTTAGTTATGATTCTCTCTTTATCCTATCTTGATAAAATCATATTTTCATACAATAGAGTTATTCGTTTATTTTGGAACTCTTTAATTTTTTGTCAGTTAATCATAGTAGAAGTGTCTTATATCTAGTATGAATATTTTGGGTAATTTAGATAAATAGAAAAAAAACCTCTTACAATATTTATTTTTAGTGTTTAAATCATGAAATTAATTTATTATTTACAGATATTAGTGTACTTACAGACAAAATATTCTTACTTGACTATCTGTAACATTTCTATGGGTAAGTGAACTAGAAAACAATATGTTGGTCTAGTTTTGTACTATAACACTATATTTAACACAAAAATTAATTCTTTTATAATGATCGGTAGCTAACATATTACATAATATTTTTTATTTGGTTCCTACATCATATAAATTTAGTTAGTCTAGTGAACAAGAAAACTAGCTAAGTCATTGTTTTTCCTTCTTTAGGTACAACTAAAGATTTATTTCATCTTTAGCCAAAAAATTAGTATTGTTGATAGTTTAATTTTTGTAAAGGATTTATCCAAATTCAGATGAGGCCAAGCCAACCTCCTCCCTTATACATGTGTATGTGTAACGTATCGTATTTTTCGGTCATTTAACTATGCACGTTTAAAAAGTTCAAATATTGGATTTAAAATTAAAATGGATGTTAATATGAAGTTTATCTATTTAATTTATGAAATAAGAAATTTTTATCAATAAACACAAGTGTTTGAAATCAATTAATTTTATTTAATCGATATTATTGGTATGTGAAAATAGCAATATTTCAAACGATCTCAGAATTCGACGAAACCAATTCCACCGGATCCATAATAGTATATTACTATCGAATTTTGAATTTCGTAGTGTTCGGATTTACCAATTGAACGTACGATCAGAAAACGCCTAGGAATAATTAAATCAGATTTAATTTTAATTGTCAATTCAATTTAATATCTTCTCCATACGATCAGATTAGGCTTCAAACATGTTCCGATGTGTTCAGAATAGTGGTATAACCCTAAGAATGTTGGTTGTGGCTCTTAAATAGGAGATCGAAATCACAAATTAAATAAGAAATTACATCAGTTCAACTTAAAATAAATTAAAAAAATAAGAGTACTAGCTATACTTTTCCATTATATGTTATTTTTAAGTTACTTATCCTATTCCTTTCAAACGAAGTTTATACTGGGAACATATCCATATCTGCACTATCTTCTTTCGTCTCACGTACGTTATGTTTCCCGGCTTCACACCCAAGTTATCGAAGAAATTAATGACGTGGTATGTTTTGTCTGCTCTCGCATCTATAAATTTACCCATTGCGTTCGTTTATTTCCATTCCCACACCAACGAAAGCATCTCGATTTCCTTCCCTTTCATTCCTTCATCTCTATCGAAAAGAAAATAGATCCACCATTATAAAAAAGGAAATCACGATTGAAAAATCGTGAATCCCATCATCACCGCGATCGAATCTACGAAATATCTGAAGCTCGACCCAAGACTAGAGACGCTCGCGAATTGGGAGTCACAATCGAACCAAAGTCCCTAAAGCTCGAAATCATTCTAGAGTTGCTTGCAATTTAGGAAAGGAGGTTGCGCCTCGAATGAATCATGTTTTGGGTATTACTTAGGTGTGCGATTGGGGTAGGTCATTGCAATGTGGAGGACGAAGATGGTATTGTTGAGAATTAGAGTAGAGTTCAAAGTCATTGATGATTAACTAGGTAACTTAGGGGAGCAGGAGTCCGTGTTTTGGCAAATGAGGAGTTCGATCGTTGTTTGTTGATAATTTGAAACATTGATGATGACGAGGTGTGTGGGAGTGCGACAGTGGATATTGGGGAGTTTGTGATTTGTGATTTTGGGATGGGTAATGTGTAAGCATGACAGGAAACAGGTCGTTGCTTGGCGGGGGTTTGCCAACATATGAAGCTGATGAATTTTGTCGTGTTGCAGTGGTAGACTGGTTGTAGAATATTGGTCCAATGGTGATGGTGAGGGAAGCATAGTGATTGGGGCAAATTGCAGTGATGTTATTACCATGCTTTAGGTGGTGTAGCAGTAGCATGCCATTGGGTATGTGGTGTTGAAAGGAATGGATACCGTCAATGTGGTGTTTGATGAATTGTTGAAGTAAGAATAAAGAAGGTTGGGGCTGTTTTCAGTAGAGATGATCAGCTTCTTGTGAGGATATGTTCATCAATTTGGTCGAGTGGTTTGTAAGGCATAGGGTATATGTTTTTACGTAATTTAAATTACATAGAATAAATTATTTATGTTAGTAGTTCATCTAAATTAATACAGTTTAATCGTTAAGTAAACATAAATAATCGTACGTACAAATTCATTCAAGACGAGTCTAGTAGATTTGTGGACGCAACAATATGGAATTTTAAATGGATATTCAACAAATGAAAATCGAGGTGAGTTAAACTCACACAATTGAATTATTAGTAACTATTTTTTAAAATAGTTCAATTAAAATTATCGCTTGTTGATTGATATAATGTGGATGATAGTATAAATATAGTATTATATACATAGTACATATATAATTGGTGGTTGAATATAAATATAATTGGTGATTTGATATATTCCCGTATATATATATATATATATTAGCAGATGATTTCCCTATGCTCCCCATAATATATATAATGGATGACCTTCTGTACCGTGATATCTTGCCTTGAAGCAGGATGAGTATTATTTATGCTGTCCAACATATATGGATGTAGGAAAACATGTCGGAGGGATCCAGCTGGATTCAAATTTTTTATTATTTATTTTCATATATACATACATACATACATATATATATATATATATATATATATGGTATATAATGTAATTTATAACCTGTGATAGTTTATGATGTGTTTGGATGTGTGAATAACTCTTGCCTTTATTTTGGATATTTTTGAATGCCTAAATAATAAATGAATGTTTAAAAAAAGAATTTTAAATATATAAGTGTTTAAAATTTTTTATTTCCAAACAGAAATATTTATTTAAAAATCGAATTATTAATAGAATTTAAAGTAAAGATTTGTTTTAAACAAATAAGACGAGAAGTTGATTGTATAAGAAACGTTTATAAAAAAAGGTGAAATTATTATCATTAGAGAATTTGGAAAAAATAATATAATTTGAGTATGAACTTGAGAGAAAGGTGGAAATTGGGTTTAAAACTGATATTTGAAATAGATTCAAAATTTCCAATTTTAGGGAAATTATAAATGAGGTTATGCGAAATAATCCTACAAGTAGAAGTTATAAATAGAATTGGAACCTGGAATTGCAATTATGAGATCAAGTCAAGAATGGATTTGTATTAATGGATATTATTCTTAAGGTAAATAGGGGTTGAAGCAAATAGTTTGCAAATGGGAATTTTAGAAGGAAAGTTAGGAAGGGTTTTTAAATAATTAAATTCTAATCAAATTTAAGTTGAATTAACCTGAATAATAATATTATTCTATTAAAGAATTTTATGTATTATTTATGGATAATGAATATGAATAGTATAAAATTTACAAATGACATCTATATGAATATTTTTGAATGGAGTAAAGTTAACTAAAATAAAACTGAGATGAGTTGGAATAAACCTATAAAGATGTTTATAAAATTATTTATGGAATCAAGACTTTATATAGAATCTGGTTGTACGAAGATTGATTTGAAATTGAGTTGGTTAATGAAAATACAACGTTATAAGAAAAATCTTGTTCCAGTTTAAAAATAAATAAATGTTTAGCAAACGCTTTGCAAATCGTATTTTTATTGGAATATTTGATAATGGTTGTAGCAAATGTTTGTAAATCACGTTTGTGAGAAAAATATTTGAAATGGTTATAAGTTGGGATATATATCTCATTTAAAGTGATAATTGATATTCAGAATTTCTATCCGTTTAGAGGTTAAGAAATGAAGTTAAAGAAATTAGAAACTGATTAGAGATTAGTTGAGTTGAATGGCTTTTTGAGTGACGATCTGATGTTGGTTTCGACCTTCGGGGTTGATATGTAGGGAGTTATTCTCTTACTAGTTTAAGTTTAGGGGCTAATGACCAAGATGAGAACTGTGTTCTCAAAGCATTTTAAAATTAAATGGTTAAATATTCTTATATAAATATAGGAAGAGAAATGAGTATCCCAAGTATTGGAAAAAATTTGGGAAGTTTTAAGTAATTAACGAATGATTAATTGAAGAGGCTAAATAATACTAAGTATTAAACCAGTAATTTTTTTATGAATGAATGATTGTTTTTTTGATAGTTAAATAACCGACTATCAAATCTGGTCTATACGATTATTGGTACGAAAAGACTGATATCGAATTTATTTTCGAAAACCATTACGAACCAGCGAATACATAAACATGGAAGATGCTGACTGAAGATGGAGCAATTGAAGACCGTGGATCTTCATAAAACGGAAGGATCATTTATAATCTCTGATTAACGCCCAGAGATATACTGTGGTTCTATCGTGGTTGAAATCTATGGATTGCAAGGACTACTCGCTACTGATCTATAGGGTGATTTCTAGGATGTGGTAGGAGGGTGCCTTCAGTTTGTCCAGTTGCAGGACAACTTGTATGGACGGGTGTCTGATAGAGTATTCCCAAAAGGGCCACGTACATTGATTTTTACAAACGTATTCTTTTTGGTGGCGGAGAAGACACCTTCTCTTAGCTTAACACCTAGGATGTTTATGGACATCAATTAGTGATTTTCTGGTGGATATGACGATGTGGCATTCAAAGTGAATGGTGGCTAGATGTTCTTAACGAGGTAATAAAAATCTCAAACCTCGTCAATTGGAAAATGGTATAAAATCGGGTAGGCCACATGGCTAAGTGAGTTGCTTCCATTAGGGTGTATTGTCACCATCTAGAGAATATTCATTTTGTTCTCTTATCGCTTATGTATCTCCTAGGAATGGTTCTGTTGGTACCAAGCGTAAAGTGGCAATATATTCGTAACACTCAAGCGAAATGAGTGGCCGAACATGTTTAGCCAGGGTTGCAAGATGTCCTTATTGAATCCTAGTGTATTTTCTCTAGAGGTACACTATCGGAAGGTGGTCCCATACCTTGCTATAGTTGGAAATCCATTCTCCAATAATTGCCCGCGGTTTTTATTTTATACTATGTATGTACAACATGATATGCAAACGTTCTGCTAGATGGATATTTATTTGATTTAGAAACTATTATAATATCATAATAGATATGACATCAAATGTTTTGGGTAATCATAAGGTAAAAACCGTTCGTGTTTATGAGTGGATTGGTTTCACGATTAATCTTTTCTTTCGAAAGAAGTTTTCTAAAAGTAAAATCAATTGGATGATACCAATAATTTATTGAGTATTTCCCACGCGAGTTCAAGAGACTGATCCGTGGCATTTGCAATGCTCGGGTCAGATTGAGTTTTACAGATTCAGGATCGGATGCTACGAATTTAAGGGGGCTGGAGGAGTTCAAACGTATGATTCGTATATTGTAATTATTCCGCTATGTGTTGTAAATGTGAACAGATTTTTATAGATAGGTATTCTCTTACATTCGTCGTTTTTTCCCAACGGTTAAAAAAAATGGTGAAATGCAGATAATTCCTTTTCTGTTCATCTCTTTTCATCTTGCCTCTGGACTAACGTCTCTATGCTCTACTTGTTCTTGTATTACACTGCTCTCTTCTGCGTCTGCCAGATCTGAACAGGGCATGGAATCTAGAGTTTCTGAAGGGGATTTTGTGTGCTCTGGATCGCTTGTTCATTTATGCCCTAGATTCGAAGCCATAGCAAAATCATTGCTTAGTGTGGCGGAATTTCCTTTATCAGTGATTTTCACTAGCTCATCTACAATTGAGGTCAGGGTTTCTCTCTCAACGCTTTTGTGTGCCTCAATCGCCACCGATTCTTGGACGTTGAGGGTTCCTTTCTCGAACTCTCACCGCCATACCAATCTTCTCTGGCTAGCATTCTACCACCGCGTGGGGTAATTCCTCTCCCTTCAGTTGCAGTCGTTGGTTCTGGAGACTGTTCTATTTCCTTTAGGGGCAAGCGGGATTTAACCACCCACTTTTCCCCTCGTTTGTGCTTCAAATCATCGGAGGTAGCTCCGATAGTGGCTGACTGTGGGTTCTATGTTGGTTCCCTTGCTTATGGCGGTGTGTTTGGGCCCGGTTTTGGCAATCTCATCTCCCCCAATATGATTATTGGTAAGGATTTAATCACCCTGTCCAATTCCAATCCATCGGTGGTAGGTGAATTGCCTTGTACTCGAGTAATTTCTGATTTCGCTACATATGAGGGTATGGTGGAGCATTCGTTGGTCAGCAAGCTGGCAGCTCCAGGCCTTGCTTTGTCTAATGTGTTCTCAGTACTGGAGACTAGGACTGTGCTTGTTTGTTCTGTGGAGGTTTCTTCCTCATCCGAGCCCACTGAATTTGCTGGTGGCAATGCTGTTTTATATGCATCAATGGGTTGTTCCTTTATTAGTCGCAAAAGGAGGCGGTTGACTTATGGTGAACATGTGCAGCCAGCCTCGACTGGCGTGGCAATGTTGCAAGATAGTGGTGACTCTGTTCATGTCGGCGATGCAGCTCCTATTTATGTCGGTGCCGGTTCTTTTAGTGGTGGGATGGCTATTGTAGGCAACAAAAGCATTATCCTTGATACCCATATTGCCAGAGAGGTATGTATGCTCTCTTCTTTTGGCTTTATTTCCTTTGGTTTATCTGAGCATTTATCAAGCCCTTCGACGTTGTGTGCTAATTTAGGCATGACTGTCATGACCTCTTTAAATGCTCATACTACCAGTCTTGTTATCGGTAGTTGTTGGTTGGTTCTATTTATTGTCATTTTGTGCTTGATCAGTCTGCACTTTATGATTGTTTTTACTATTTTTTGAGCTCTATCACGGTTTTGTGCAAGCTCCCTGGCACAGCTACTCTTCATTCGAAGGTGGTCGTGCCTTGTCTTGTGTGCGTTTCCGGGGTTGTTTATGTGTTTTTTTGGCACATTGTTGTGCTATCCGCGGATGGAACTTGCGGTTTATCTCTTATCCTCTTTTTTGTAGATGGTTGCCACTTGTTTATGGCCTCTTTTTGGTTTCTCGATATGCTTTTGTCGGTTTTCTTTTTTTTGCTCTCGTCCCTTGCGGGGTGCCTTTCCACGTGCTGGATATTAGTCATGCTAGGATAGCTTTTTGCTAGGTTTCTTGGATCGGTTTTGCTTCGGCAGGCTTCGCTTGTTAGGGACGACAGTAGAATTGCTAGTAGTCTGTTCGTGGTCGTTTCATCGAATTGTTTCACTTGTTCTTCGGATTTTGGGTTTTTAGTTGTCCGTCCACGATACATTAGGTTAGGCTTGCGTGGTTACCATTAGCGAGCGCTTCTTCTACTCGCTACATGGCAACTGCATGTACCCCTATTGGATCTCTATCGTTTTCTTTTTGGTCTTTCCTCGCTTGTCTGTTGTGTCGGATTAGGTATGTAGGATATAGAACTCTACTTATTAGTCCGGTCAGTCAACCTGATGACAGTTCGACATCGGTATAGTTCATACAGCGATCGGTGTTGCCTACGTGTGGCAACTCCACATCCACCTCTCCTTGTCTCTTCGGTTCCGTCTCTTTTCCTTCAGTGTTGGCCTCTAATCTATCACCCCTCCCTTTTCTTACCCCTTGCTTAGTAAGGCCAAAATAGCGATCATTAACGATCGGCTCTCTCTCCTTTCTAAGAATTCGTGTCCATCTCGTCCCATCTCTCCTTGGCGGCTGCTGTCAGCTTGGCCGGTTTTTCCTCGCTGGGACCTTCTTCTTGTCCCTCCGCGCGCCGTAGCCCAGTCCCACACACCCCTCGCACCATTTTCAGACGCTCTATAGAGGCATCCCAGTAGATCGTTATATCTACTTGACACACTCTTTACCGTAGTTGAGGTGGGTGGTGGGTATTGCCTCCCTCCCCTTTGTTCGCTCTTACGTTCTCTTTCCGGGTGCTGATGGCAAACTTCCTATTCTGAAATGTGCGTGGTATTGGCAATGATGAGTCTCTGGCGAGACTTAAGCGCATTGTAAAGAAGCATTCTGTTTGGTTGGTATCTTTTCTGGAACCTATGATGGGTCCAGAAGCGATGACCAAGTCTGTGTTGTCCCTTGGCTTTGGCGGTGCCAAAGCCAACGTGTCCAGCAAGATTTGGATCTTGTTGTCCAAAGACCTTGTTGTTCAGCCTCTGTTCGACTCGGACCAGCTTCTTTCTGTAGCGTGTTCGTCTTCCTCCTTCTCTTCCTCTTTTCTATTCTCGGCGGTTTATGCAAAGTGCGATAGGTTCAACAGGCAAGGCCTTTGGGCCAATTACCAATCTCTTTCCGCTTAGGGTTCTCTGTTAAGGTGGTGGGTGGCGACTTCAATGTAGTAGCTAGCCAAGCAGAGAAACGAGGAGGAATTGCAGTTAACTGCCTTGCGATTGCGGATTTTAACGCTATCATTATCCGCTCGGTCCTTGCAGAAGTGTCCTTTACTGGATCGGCTTTCACAAGGTGTAACAACCAGGAAGGTCCAAATTAGATCCTTTCGAGGCTTGACAGTGTCTTCGCTTCAGAAGGTTGGTTTGGTCTGCCCTTCTTGTTCTCCGTCGGTCACCTTCATCTCACCTTCTCCGACCATGCCCCTGTGCTCCTTTCCTACACCTCCCTTTCGCTTTCAGGCCCATCCTCCTTTAGGTTCAAGAGTATGTGGAGATCTCATCACTCATTCCACAGCCTTGTGGAAGAGTCTTGGATCTCCCCGTTGAGCAGTTCCCCCTATGTTGTGTTTTCTTGCAAGTTGAAGCGCCTAAAGACTTGTCTAAAGTCATGGAACCAGCTTGTTTTTCCACTCCTCTATTTGTAAGAAAAATAGACGTCATACCATTTCCCAAATTCTCCACCCGGATTTATCTTTGACCACCTCTCCTACAGAGGTTAAAGATACTATTCTATCCCATTTCCAGTCTTTTTTTAGCACTCCTTCTGTGTCAGATTATGATCCTACTCTTCTTGCCTTCATACAACGTCTGATCCTCCCGTCTGATAACTCGGACCTTGCCGCTCCTCCTACCTCAGAAGAAATATGTGCTTGCGTATTTGCTCTGAGCAAGGACAATGCGCTTGGGCCTGATGGTTACAATAGGATTTTCTACAGAAGTGTTTGGCCTATCATCCAGCAGGACCTTTGTCTGTCCATTTAGTCATTCTTTTCGTGTGAAGAACTCCCCACGGGGTGGACTTCAACTAACCTGATCAAATGTGACCGCCCTACTTCTTGCTCGGACTTTCTTCCTATTAGTTTATGTAATTTCCCTAACAAAGTTATTTCGAAGGTTCTAACCTCTAGGTTAGCTCCGTTTCTTGAACATCTTGTCTCATCCTCCTAGGCTGGGTTTGTAAAAGGACGTTTAATCACCGATAACGTCCTTTTATCCTAGGAGCTGATTTCCCAGATCGATAGGAAGGTCCGCGGGTCTAATGTGGTTGTCAAGCTGGATATGGCGAAGGCTTTCGATCGCACGTCTTGGTTCTTCATCATCAATATCCTTAGGGATTTTGGTTTTCCAGAGCCCCTTATTGATGTTGTTTGGTGGCTGATATCCAACTGCTGGTTCTCCGTTCTCATCAATGGATCGGCCACCTGTTTTTTCAGGTCGGGGAGAGGACTTCGTCAAGGAGACCCTCTCTACCCAACTCTATTCATCCTTTCCGTTGAGGCCTTTATTCGTGGCTTACACTCCCTTATGATTGCCAGGCAAATTCACATATTCGGCATTCCTAGGGGATGCCCTCTTATCTCTTCCTTATCCTTTACTGATGACATCGTCATTTTGACAAATGACAGTCGCCTGTCTTTTCAAGGCCCCATTCGGCGGTATGAGAGAAGCTCGGGGCAACTCGTTAATGCTTCCAAAAGCTGCTTCGTTCCCGCGAAAGATCTCACGACTGCTAGAGCTGCCTGGATCAAGTCTTATTCTGGCTTCAAGGCATCGTCGCTTTCGCTTTCTTACCTGGGCGTTATTTTATACCGAGGTAGGAAGCTCAACGCCATTTTTGATCCTATCACTGGCAAAGTAAGGGGGAAGATCCTTAAATGGAATGCTACCCTACTTTCTCAAACTGGTAGACTGGTTCTCATTCAATCCGTTCTTCACTTCATGGGATCTCATATCTTTGCTGCTATGACTCCTACGGCTTCCTTTTTCCATTCTTACCGTTCCCTAGCGTCTTCTTTCTTCTGGGGTTCTAATGATAACACCTCTCGTCACCATTGGATCTCCTAAAGCGTTATCTATCATCCAAAAGCGAGGGAGGCCTGGGCCTTCGCAACCTTCAAGACGTCTTTGTGGCGTATGCTTGCAAGCTTTGGGTAAGATTTAAAGAAAACAACTGTCTTTGGGCTACGTTCCTTCACGCCAAGTACCGAAGGTTAGCAAGTACACATTACTCTAGTATCCCGTCCTACGCCAGTGAAACATGGAAACAGATGCAATCTGTTAAGGCCTTATCAGATGCATATGGAGGTTGTACCTCTTAGGATGACAATCACTTCTCGTTGTTGGCTGCATGGAATTCTGTGCAAAATCCAACGCCTGAGCTTCCTCTTTTCTCTTTCATTTGGAATGTCCGTATTCCTTCGAAGGTTTCTCTATTTATATGGAAAACCATGCACAATGGTTTTCCATTAGATGAGAATATTTAGAGAATCGGTATCCCACTCGTTTCCAGATGTAGATGCTGCAGAGCTTGCAGCACCGAAACCTCCTTTCATTTGTTGTTTGCTAGGATTTGTGCTAGGTCTATTTGGAATTACTTCGAGAACCTGCTAGGTTGTCGATGCAATGCAAACTCATGTGAAGACTTTCCGATATTCTGGTGGACTGGCATCTGAGGTAAAATTCTACGCACGAGCCTCTTTCGTCTGATTCCTTGTTTGATTTGTTGGCATATCTGGTGCACACAAAACAGGGCAATCTTTGACGAAGTGGCTATGGACCCTCTGAACATCATTCAGAGAGTTAGGAATGATGTTTCCTAGTATTTTGGGGAAGACCGTTCAGAGGTGTGGTATGTTCCTGGTCTAGGAGGTTGGCTGTTAACTTTGATGTAACACCCCACGTCCATTAATGTCACTCACAAAGGGAATGCATTAACTTCCATGGAGGTTATAAGTGAATATAGAACAGAAAAATTACAACAAGACAGAGAATAAATAGTACTTGGAAATCTAAAACTTCATTTTATTGCAGCGGAAATTAAACATGTTTGTTACATCATTAAACCATAGATCATAACCAAGTACAATATCCATCTTCATAAAAACAAAATACATAATCCCATTACATAAATAGCCATTAAAAAGATAACAAGCTGGACTTTACTTCAACGGTCCAAGCTTTCCAAAGAGAGATGAAGCAATTCAATCAAACTCCACTAGAGCTGGGCCCAACTTGAGGACCTAGAGGGGGAAAAAGGATAGAAATAGAGGGGGTCAGACATAAAGTCTGGCGAGTATGATAATTCTAACAATACTATTATCAAAATAACTAGACTAAGGCATAAGCTGGAAGACAAGTAAATGTCTATGAACTCTTAGGAAGATAAAGATAGCGTTTAAGATAACGTTAAAGATAACGGTAAAGGCACACCTAATTACTAACGAATGATTACTACACTGCACCGCACATTACTACACTGCACCACACCAGTCACCCTATTGTTTGATCCCACTTGCTTCACACAGAAACTTTATAAATAGCCTTACGTACCCCTAGCTGACTACATAGGTGCCGTCTGCCCCTATCTCCACTAGGTGTACCCCACTACCCACTTTCGATCGGCTCCCTATTCGTAGATACCCGTGCTGGCCCCACAGTGGGGTGTATCACTCCCCTAAAGTGGCAACCCGATACAACTTGAGAATGCACGGCTTATACCTACACGATGCAATAACGTCTTACCTACCAGCCCGGGTCCACACACGCATACGAAACCCGTTGGACTTGCGTTGCCACCGCTCCCCGTTTTGGCCTCTTACAGTCAAACCCAGCATGCGTGTCCCGTCCTCGACTTGGGTCGAGCCCACAAAGATACGTTTGGGATACTGGTCGAAATGGGCCCCCACAAGCTACCCACCTAAGCTTGTCACTAGTATATCCCACTTAACCCTCTTAGTCATGTTCATTTACATGTGTGTTTGGTTAAGTCTTACTAATCGTATTTCACATTCCACTAAGGGAACCCCCTAGATTCCTCATGCCACCCAAGGAACCTACTTAACCCCCATGTCCCACCTTACATGTTTATCTGGTTAAGTATTTCTTAATTCATTCAGGCCATAACCTCATAAAGACCTCTCACATTAGACTGGCATTTATGGCAGCTGGATTTTCCGGGCGGGTCCGGGCAGTCTTACACCATAAAAGAGTCTAACCTCGTGTCTTTACAACCGTTATGCTTTAGTTTAGGCCTAGGACCTCTCACATTAGGCTGACATTTGTGACCACTGGATTTGTCGGGCGGGTCCGGGCAGGTTTACGTCACAAACGAGTCCAACCTCGTGTCCTAAGCATTGATTAACACTTAAAATCTTTTACCCCAGTTTTAATAATTCCCTATTCAAATTACTAATTAAGTCAACTTTTAATGATGTCCATAATTGACTCAATTATGGCCATCCACTTATGTCATGCAAAATCATATCAATTGCACCCCAATTTTTTAATATTAAATCCTTAATATTACCCCTACCACACGTTTATACGTTCGCTTATTCAACGCATATTATAGTCTAGACTTGTAAAGTCTAACACCTAGCACAAAGATAAATTATCACAACATATAGACAATTAAAATAATTCTAATCATAATAGGGGTGAAACTTGCATAAACTACACATGTTAAGGATCAAAAGGTGTCAATTTGTTAAATGTCTCAATTTATATGATATGATCATAGCCCAAATCTATACATAAACTTGCATATGGGGTTTTTAGGCAACATAATGATGGTGTGAACTAGCATAGGATATCACATATGTCATAGCATAATTCTAGATGTCATAATAGATGTCTTGGTACATGTTCATAACTTTTCTAATCAATCTAACTTGCATATGTGACTTGTCATATAAATCAACATAACCCAAACATGATGATTTAATTAATATGAACTAACTAGCATAGATGGTAACATCATGGCCTTTTTAACATGTATGATTCATCACTACTTAGCATAGAAACTTTCAACATACATAACATCATCATAGCATGATTTACAACATATAAGATATCATCATCACATAACATTGGATTTACAATATACATGATAGCAAAAGGGGTTTACAACAACATATATGATAATTCACATCATCTACTCATAATCCATTCATAACTCAATCTAATTAAAATAATAATAATCTTGTTAAGATCATCATACTCACAATTTAGAGAAGAAAAGAGAGAGTTTTGCTTTGCTTTAGGGTTGAAAGAATTAGAATTGAATTTGCTTTTCTTCTTTCTTAGTTGGCGGCGGCTCCATTGATTTCCATGGCGATGGTATGACGGTAACTATTCTATTTTAATTAGGTTTAGGGTTAGCATTAGGATGTATTTATAGGTGTAGGAAGTTATTTAGGACCATTAGATTAACCCTGAACCATGAGAACCAATCAAATGCAAAATCTGCATTTGAGCGAATCGGCCCACGGGTTGACAGCCAAACACCCTGGATTAACCCCTAGTGGACCCAGCGAGGCTCGGGTCGACCTCAAAAATGGGCCGGTTCGGTTATTTCCCCTCCCAATTCGCTGTTTTGAACTTTTTCGCATATTTATTTATTTAATTTGTAATTTTTATATCAATATATATATATTTCTCTACGCAACCCATTTCACTTAATTCTTTTCTAAAAATTAAGTATACTTTAATTTGTGAATTTTAATGTTATAAAATTACGGGGTGTTACATTCTCCCCACCTTAAAGGATTTCATCCCCGAAATTTCCAAGTCAAGAAGAATGTATATCCTACCATCTAATCGTCCATCTACTCAACCATCAAACACCAGCATCCATTGTCCTTAAAAGACGTCTAATGCTTTAATGTTTATATGTACAGTGTGTGTATATGTCCATATCTAATGCAAAATTAGGCGGTCTACTGATTCAGTCGACCTCCTTAGTGCAATTCATGATAGTGCCATGCGTCCAATATGTATGCAAAAGATTCCTAATGATACATATTAATTCTATATGCGTGCACAACCATCCACCCGAATGCAACAACTATATGATAATACAACCATTCCTAAAATTAGCCCATAGCCCGTGAAGCCCAACACATAAGCATCACATCTAAATTCAACGCTAAGTATGGAAATTTTCAAATCCAAACACATCATAGACAAATAAGATGAGCCCCCTATTGGATTCGAAACAACTAAGGGATCCTCTACTAAACTGGTGTTTAAGTGTAGTGATTCAACTAATGATGTAGAGATAAACGAATGTGATGCGCCCGAATCGAATAAGGTACGAACATGATGATCAAACAGAAAAACTAAGCTTTCAACAGAAATGGTTCTACCTCGTTCTTGCAGCGGTGGGACCGCGAGAGCCTGAACTTGTCCCCTTGCCTGCCCTGGTGCCATAAGAGCCTGCACCTGTCCTCCCGAGGTAGCTCCTGCCTTCTGCCCCTTCTTTAGGCAGTCCTTCGCTAAATGTCCCGCATCGCCACAATGAAAACAGCCAGTCTTCCTTTTCTTTCGGCAATCCTTGCTGAGATGGCCTGGTGTCCCACAGTTAAAACATTTCTTCTTTCCCATGCCATTATTGTCTTTACCACCCTTCTTGTTTTGCTGTTGTGGTTTCTTCTGATCCCCCTTCTTCTCGGGTGCCTTATCAGCTTTAGCGCTTTTCTCCTCATGCATAAGCGCCATTTCTACTAACTTCTCAAAGGTGGCCCCCATAGGGATGTGGGTCGTAGCCAACCCTTGCAATGGTTCATTCAAGCCATTCACGAACCTCAACGCCTTCTTCTCCGGCGTGTTCACTAAGTCCAAGCCAAACCTTGCTAACTGATTAAATTTATTGACATATTCTTTCACTGATGAGCTTCCTTGCTTCAATGTCAAGAACCTTTCCATATATAGATTTTCTTCCGCCCTTGAGAGAAACTTCGCCTCGAACCTACGTCTGAAATCCGCCCAAGAGTCAACAGGACGCTCCCCATTAGTGACCTCCCACCAAAACGAGGCCTCTCCCTTCATCAACCAAGCTGCTAATTGAACTCTCCTCCCTTCTTCTACTTTAAAGATTTCTACCAATTCTTCCACCTCCTTAAGCCAATCTCTAGCTTCCACAAACGTTTCTGACCCTTGAAATGGTTTTCCACCCATAGCCTTGAATTCCTTGCACGTCTTTGCAGAAGTATCTACGTGAGGAGGAGGAGGAGGAGGAACGGGTGCAACTGGTGGTGGAGGAACATTGGCTGGACCTGCAGCGGCCCTAGCCTCTAATAACCTCCTATACCATCCTGGTATCGTTACACCGTCGGGTAGATTAAGATCTTCAGCCATGCGGAAACGAAAAAGGAAAGATTCAGAATGGAGAATTCGAAAGATAAAGATATGAATATTGGGGATTATGTTTTTTTCTTAAAAACTTTTCTCTTTAAATTTCTCATTAAAACATGTTTTTGAAAGCACTTCTTCCAAAAATAACTATTTTTCTAAAGTATTTTTATATGTTCTGGTAATCTTAAGCTCTGATACCACGTGTAACACCCCACGTCCATTAATGTCACTCACAAAGGGAATGCATTAACTTCCATGGAGGTTATAAGTGAATATAGAACAGAAAAATTACAACAAGACAGATAATAAATAGTACTTGGAAATCTAAAACTTCATTTTATTGCAGCAGAAATTAAACATGTTTGTTACATCATTAAACCATAGATCATAACCAAGTACAATATCCATCTTCATAAAAACAAAATACATAATCCCATTACATAAATAGCCATTAAAAAGATAACAAGCTGGACTTTACTTCAACGGTCCAAGCTTTCCAAAGAGAGATGAAGCAATTCAATCAAACTCCACTAGAGCTGGGCCCAACCTGAGGACCTGGAGGGGGAAAAAGGATAGAAATAGAGGGGGTCAGACATAAAGTCTGGCGAGTATGATAATTCTAACAATACTATTATCAAAATAACTAGACTAAGGCATAAGCTGGAAGACAAGTAAATGTCTATGAACTCTTAGGAAGATAAAGATAGCGTTTAAGATAACGTTAAAGATAACGGTAAAGGCACACCTAATTACTAACGAATGATTACTACACTGCACCGCACATTACTACACTGCACCACACCAGTCACCCTATTGTTTGATCCCACTTGCTTCACACAGAAACTTTATAAATAGCCTTACGTACCCCTAGCTGACTACATAGGTGCCGTCTGCCCCTATCTCCACTAGGTGTACCCCACTACCCTCTTTCGACCGGCTCCCTATTCGTAGATACCCGTGCTGGCCCCACAGTGGGGTGTATCACTCCCCTAAAGTGGCAACCTGATACAACTTGAGAATGCACGGCTTATACCTACACGATGCAACAACGTCTTACCTACCAGCCCGGGTCCACACACGCATACGAAACCCGTTGGACTTGCGTTGCCACCGCTCCCCGTTTTGACCTCTTACAGTCAAACCCAGCATGCGTGTCCCGTCCTCGACTTGGGTCGAGCCCACAAAGATACGTTTGGGATACTGGTCGAAATGGGCCCCCACAAGCTACCCACCTAAGCTTGTCACTAGTATATCCCACTTAACCCTCTTAGTCATGTTCATTTACATGTGTGTTTGGTTAAGTCTTACTAATCGTATTTCACATGCCACTAAGGGCACCCCCTAGATTCCTCATGCCACCCAAGGCAACTACTTAACCCCCATGTCCCACCTTACATGTTTATCTGGTTAAGTATTTCTTAATTCATTCAGGCCATAACCTCATAAAGACCTCTCTCATTAGACTGGCATTTATGGCAGCTGGATTTGCCGGGCGGGTCCGGGCAGTCTAACACCATAAAAGAGTCTAACCTCGTGTCTTTACAACCGTTATGCTTTAGTTTAGGCCTAGGACCTCTCACATTGGGCTGACATTTGTGACCATTGGATTTGTCGGGCGGGTCCGGGCAGGTTTACGTCACAAACGAGTCCAACCTCGTGTCCTAAGCATTGATTAACACTTAAAATCTTTTACCCCAGTTTTAATAATTCCCTATTCAAATTATTAATTAAGTCAACTTTTAATGATGTCCATAATTAACTCAATTATGGCCATCCACTTATGGCATGCAAAATCATATCAATTGCACCCCAACTTTTTAATATTAAATCCTTAATATTACCCCTACCCCACGTTTATACGTTCGCTTATTCAACGCATAATATAGTCTAGACTTGTATAGTCTAACACCTAGCACAAAGATAAATTATCACAACATATAGACAATTAAAATAAATCTAATCATAATAGGGGTGAAACTTGCATAAACTACACATGTTAAGGATCAAAAGGTGTCAACTTGTTAAATGTCTCAATTTATATGATATGATCATAGCCCAAATCTATACATAAACTTGCATATGGGGTTTTTAGGCAACATAATGATGGTGTGAACTAGCATAGGATATCACATATGTCATAGCATAATTCTAGATGTCATAATAGATGTCTTGGTATATGTTCATAACTTTTCTAATCAATCTAACTTGCATATGTGACTTGTCATATAAATCAACATAACCCAAACATGATGATTTAATTAATATGAACTAACTAGCATAGATGGTAACATCATGGCCTTTTTAACATGTATGATTCATCACTACTTAGCATATAAACTTTCAACATACATAACATCATCATAGCATGATTTACAACATATAAGATATCATCATCACATAACATTGGATTTACAATATACATGATAGCAAAAGGGGTTTACAACAACATATATGATAATTCACATCATCTACTCATAATCCATTCATAACTCAATCTAATTAAAATAATAATAATCTTGTTAAGATCATCATACTCACAATTTAGAGAAGAAAAGAGAGAGTTTTGCTTTGCTTTAGGGTTGAGAGAATTAGAATTGAATTTGCTTTTCTTCTTTCTTAGTTGGCGGCGGCTCCATTGATTTCCATGGCGATGGTATGACGGTAACTATTCTATTTTAATTAGGTTTAGGGTTAGCATTAGGATGTATTTATAGGTGTAGGAAGTTATTTAGGACCATTAGATTAACCCTGAACCATGAGAACCAATCAAATGCAAAATCTGCATTCGAGCGAATCGGCCCACGGGTTGACAGCCAAACACCCTGGATTAACCACTAGTCGACCCAGCGTGGCTCGGGTCGACCTCAAAAATGGGCCGGTTCGGTTATTTCCCCTCCCAATTCGCTGTTTTGAACTTTTTCGCATATTTATTTATTTAATTTTTAATTTATATATATATATATTTCTCTGCGCAACCCATTTCACTTAATTCTTTTCTAAAAATTAAGTATACTTTAATTTGTGAATTTTAATGTTATAAAATTACGGGGTGTTACATTTGATGTTTCAATGCTAACAGCTACCCCCGACAAGGAATGGGACGATTTCCGCTTTGTGTGAGTTGTGTGCTTTTGTGATCCTACCCTTCCCTTCCCCCATGGTTCTGACATTGTTTGCTAGTTGTTCAGGTCTTGGTTCACTGGTTGATGGGCATGATCTGTTAGGTGCTACATGTTGGTTGATGCTTTCCTCCTTAGTCGGACCGCTGGAGCAACCAGAGCTTTGATAGCTTCTATGGGATTATGGACTGGTGGTGGGCTTCACTGGAAGCTTTACCACCCAGATTTTGGGAACCTTGTCTGCTTTTAGGGTCGGAGAGTTGCCTTCATCTCAGACCATCCCTACTTCGCATTACTGTCCTTCCTCTTTGTCTACATATGCTGATTTTGTGGTTTTCTGTATTTTGTGTCTGTTGTTCGTGTATGTGAACGGTTTCATCTTTCTACAAAAACCGTTCTTGTGAGCTGTTGGAGAATGGCTAGATTCTCCCTTTTGTTATGACATATATTTCCTTTTGAAAAAAAATGAACAGATTTTATATCTATTCATTTGTATTGGATGTCCACTAAACTCTGATAAATGTAAGTATTGTTTCAAACTCTCTATAGAGATTTATTTCTGTATTATATTTTTTTTCGCTGCGATGTGAGACTCTATGTTGTGTTATTGAGGCTCTTCTTTTTCATATATTCTAATCTTTCTTTCTTCCCTTTTCTCACCCTCTAATTTCTTTCTTTTAGCTTTCTGGATTTTTCGGTATTCGAGTTCTGTCAAGTAATACGAGATTAAGTATTATTGCTAAAATTCGAGCATTGTGTTTTTTTGGGTTGCTTAAGTCGGTATTAGAGCAATAGTTTAGTAATAACCTTAGCTCCGTAGTATAACTCGATAGAGATGGGGTTAATAACACCCTAGATTGAGTTTGAGTGTATAAAAGTATATATGAGCGCATATTTGTAGATTTTATAAAATTATTGTATATTGTGTTGATAGATCTGTTCAAGTGTCTAGAGGCCATATTGAACTGGCAACTTACACTATATTGTTTTGTAAAAAGGGTAAATGAAATAATTTTTCCAAAATCATATTTTTATATAGAAAAGTAATATTTTACTTAAATTATGTTGGTATCTTGTTTTTTGATTGATTTAAATATAATTCGAATGAGATTATAGAATTGGAATGGTTTAATATAACCAGAAGATAGAATAAATGATTTTTGAAATAAAAACTTGGAAGTATAAATTGGTAGCTAATGAAGAAAAATTCCAATATAATGAATTAAATGTATTGATATTTGATTTAAAGGTAAGTTAAATAAATTTGGATTGCAATTAAAATCATATTTAAATTAAAATGAACTCGCTTCATCGTGATAGTTCGTAATTTGATAATTTGGACTTTAATTGATATATAGGATTCAATATAAGTTAGAATCCTTTGAAACAAGAATTGTCCGGATCTATTGGATTATAATTTTCTAATGAAAGAGAAAAATCGAGATTTCATATTACAAATTTTGAGTTATGTCAAAATCAATTTTTCAGAAAATAGTTATGAAATCGTTCAAAAACTAAAACAATATATTAATTCAAATGGAAGGATTTTGAGATAATAGAATTTAGGTTTCCATTAATAAAATTCAGAATTGATTTATTAAAAGAATATGAATTCAGGTGAATTGAATAAATGGATTTTTGCAATATAAATATTGGATCTTGAATTATGAAATAATGATAACTAATATAAGAAATCAATTAGTTATGAATAAAATATAACTTGGTTTAGAAAGTGATTGGTGAATTAAAATTTTGGAAATCAATATGGAATAAAAATTCTTGAATTCATGTTGAGATGCCAATAAATTAAATGTTGATAATCTAAACATAGCTCGATGCATATAGTTTGAATGTGTCGAGTGAAACAAGAAGTGAATTGAAATAAATCCAATTCGAATAGAAATAATTGGATATGACTTGAATATTATTAAATTAAGCTTGGGTTATGGAATTAATTTTTGAAATGAAAGTGAATATGTGTGTATTAAATAGTGAAAATAAACTTGATTTATAAACTTGAAAGAAATTGAATGAAGGATGAATCAAATTAAGTTTGATTGAAATTAAACTTTGCAATCAAATGTAAATTTATATGGACTTATAAACTGGAAAATTAAACCTGGAACTTTGGTTATAAATAAAATTCGACTTGTTTATAAGCAAATATATATATATATATATATATATGTATATATTGAACATGGATGTTCAACCTATCATGAGTTAAGCAAGAGAATAAATTAATGGACGAATTGGTGAATTCTGAATAAGAAGTTAAATTAATTATAATCAATTATAAATGGATGTGTATATGATTGAGCAGGTTTATTGGATGGAAGAAAATGTGAGAAAATGTTGGATTCCCGACAAAAAGGTACATATTTAATTCAAAATTTTATGAGCCTATTAGGCAAGCCACTTGGCTTTTTAATTTTCTTTTTGATTGAAGAGGGCCTAGAGAGGCATTTTGTAGTTGTCGATAAAGTCACGTAAAGGAGACGCTGGCAAAAAAATTCGAAAATTTAGGCAATTAGAAAAAAAATTCAAAAGCTTTGAATTTTTTTTTGTTAATAAAAAGTTAATGTTCAAATAAAAATTGAAGTTAAGGATTTTTGAGTGAAATTGGAAATGAATGAGTTAGTAGTGAAGGATAACAAAGCCGAAGGATGTTTAGGTGAGTGTTGAGTTGCATAAGTAGATTGTGGGAAGTTAATGAGGCATAGCTTTTTATCCTGCTTAATCATTTCGGGGACGAAATTCTTTTAAGGGGGAAGGAATGTAACGTCCTGTATTTCACGGTCATTTAACTGTGTATGTTTAAAACATTTAAATATTGGATTTAATTTAAAATGGATGTTAATACAAAAATTTTCTATTTAATTTATAAAATAAGAAATTTTTATTGATAAACATAAGTGTTTGAAATCAATTAATTATATTTAATTGATAGCGATATTTCGAACGATCCCACAATTCAACGAAATTAATTCCATTAGAGCCGTAATAGTATATTACTATCAGATTTTGAAATTTGTAGCGTTTGGATTTATCGATTGAACGCACGATCAGAAAACACTTAGGAATAACTAAATCGAAATTAGTTTTAATCGCCAATTTAACTTAATACTTCTCCATACAATCGGATTAGGCTTCGAAACCTATTCCAGTGTGTTCAGAATAGTGGTATAACCCTAAGAATGTCGGTTGTGGCGCTCAAATTGGAGTTCGAAATTAGATTTTAAATAAGAAATCGCATCGGTTCAACTCAAAATAAAAATAAAAATAATAAGTGGACTAGATATACTTTTCTGTCACATGCTATTTTTAAGTTACATATCCTATTCCTTTCGGACAAAATTTGTTCTGAGAACCTATGTAACAACCCGTATTTTCAATAACCTGTTATAACATAAATCGAGGCAGAATTTAATTCAAAAATCTGAATCAAGGGAAACGGGCTATGCCATTGCGTTCGTCTCAGAAAAATACGCGAAATAGAGTCCGAGTTTTCGAAAATCGGAGTCCGTATGACCCAGTTAAGGCC
Organism: Allium sativum; assembly: GCA_030737875.1. Taxonomy (NCBI): domain Eukaryota; kingdom Viridiplantae; phylum Streptophyta; class Magnoliopsida; order Asparagales; family Amaryllidaceae; genus Allium; species Allium sativum. The sequence goes on along the minus strand of CM060909.1, from coordinate 249,769,459 downwards.
CATTGAAGTTTTCAGAAATTTCCATAGTAAAAACAGATTTAAATTTCAAATTAAGAACAGGGATTAGGGCTAATTGGTGTCAGGCGGGAAAACTCCCGCCAGGACCCCCATGTCGACAGGCATGTCGACAGGGGTCCTAGGGTGTCGACTGCCCTGTCGACAGCCCTGTCGACACGGGGTGGTCGGGCAGTTTTGCCTGACGCACCATTTTGGTTTGGGCTTGGTCTTGTGGCTTGGTTCTAGAGAATTCCTAAATCTGACGGGCCTAAACTAACCTAGGGTTAATCCTAGGGCTAAAAACACTCTAATCTTCTATAAATAAGCTCCTAATCCTACCCTAAAGCCTCATTATTCAATCTAGCAACCAAACTATGTCAAATTGAAATCTCAAATGGCCTCCACCTAAGAACCCTAGCCTCCACCCTCTTCAAAAATCATTTCTATTAAGATTTTGATGTTCATACAAGCTTTCCTAAGTTGTATGAATGATCATTAGCTTGCATACATCATCAAGTTGCAAGCTTTATTTGCTAAGCTAGAGTTTTTGGGATTTTTGTTAATTGGAGCTTTGTTTTGGGGCTTTATTTGCTTGCATAAAAGGGCTTCTCAATCTTTATTAGTAAATTTGTGTCTTCATAATATTTGTAAGCCCTCTTACCTTCATTTTAGAAACTCTAAAGTTAATATGTGATGAAAGTTGGGATTTATGCATGTTTAATAAGTTATGCATGCTTATGCGAGTTCACTATGCTATGTTATGTATGTTTAATGAGTTATGCATGCTTATGCGAGTTCAATATGCCATGTTACACATGTTTGATGAGTTATGCGTGTTTATGCAAGTTCACTATGCCATGATTTGCAAGTTTAACAAGTTATGCAAGTTCACTATGCCATGATTTGCAAGTTTAACAAGTTATGCATGTTTATGCAAGTTCACTATGCCATGATTTGCAAGTTTAACAAGTTATGCATGTTTATGCAAGTTCACTATGCCATGATTTACAAGTTTAATAAGTTATGCATGCTTATGCAAGTTCACTATGCCATGATTTGCAAATTTAACAAGTTATGCATGTTTATGCAAGTTCACTATGCCAAGTTATGAAAGTCCAACATGTTATGCATGCTTATTATGATATGTGAGATTTATCATGTATGTTGTGCCAAGTTCCCTCTTTCTATCCTTTATGCGTTATGACGAATATGTAAGCGATAGAATGACGTTGGGGAGGGGGGGGGGGGGTTGGGTAAAACTTAAAATACATGAAAATATAAGATTGGGAATTTACCTATTAAGTTAGGTCTACCCCTTGGGAATTTACCTATTAAGTTAGGTCTACCCAAGTAATCGTTAAACTTGTAATTATGGTTTGAAAATAAAGTGGACATGACACTAAGAAAACATGTGTGGCCAACTCGAGGTTGGGTTGAGTTTGTAGCGTAAACCTACCCGGAACCAACCGGCTTAACTAGTTGCTACAAACAATAGGACCCAATGTGAGAAGTTGGTCATGTGTACCTTGGACCCGAGGTTAGACCAAGTTGTGGTGTAAAGCTACCCGGACCCGCCCGGCTTAACTAGTAACCGCAACAAAGTCTAATGTGAGAGGTTAAGGTACAATTAAATTAATGCCTCATGATTAGGGTTAAGTCATGGCCCACTAATACTTAACCAATTTTGGGGATACGAGGGATTAAATGGGGTTAAGTGGTGAACTGTTGGTTACACTTAACTAATTTAATCCATGATTAGTGAGGGGTTAAACCACACTTAACCCTCTTAGAAAACCCTAGCAACGTGGTCTGTTCCAGCAGTAATCCCAGTTGGGTATCATTCACAACCCTAGAGGCTAGGCTAGGGCGGGGCACGATTACTGGACTGATGTAAGCGACCAAAGCGACGGCTGAGTGGTACAGCGGTGCGGGTCCAGGCGGGCTACGGACGTGCACGTAGTCCGGTGTTGGACAAACTCGAGGCACGGGTACCAGTAGGATTAGACTGTGCATTATTGCTTAGGTGTCTGGGGTTGACACCCGAGGGCTTGATACACCCGAAGGTGGACCCAGCACAGTCTGACTACAACCATATGTGGGCCGTATGGACACCAACACTTGACGTGTTAGGTTTATAGGGAGCCGATCGATTAGACCGTTGGGCTGGACCTTGTATCAAGGTCACCTCCTGCTATTGGGCCAAAGTTTTGGGCTGAGGGATCGTTACCTGTTATGTTAGTTTGCTAGTACACTGTGGTGCAAAGCTTAATCTCCTTTATGTGATGACACCTTTTTCTATTGCCAGTATGTTCATCTCAGTTTCCATCATGATGTTAGCTTTATTAGTTTATAGACTGATCGTAGTAGGGCTTACCAGTCTTTTTGACTGACCTGTTTTCTTTCGCTTCTTTTCTTCCGTTCCCCCCACCCCAGGTTCTCAGGGAGGGAACAGTGGTGCTTAGCTTGGATCGCTTGCTTGTTCGCTGGATAGCTCATGTATGTCTGGATATTGAGCTCGCTATGGCTTATCACTTTTATTTTTGGGGATAGCACTATGTATTTCAGTATTTCTGTTTATGTTGTACTAGACATATTTATTTTGGCAGATGACTTTATGATGTACTAGACTTGTTTTGAGATGGTTTGAGATATTCCGCTGTTTTATTCCCACTTACTCTGTTTTACATATATATTTATGTTCCTGTTCTGCCTTGATATATCATTATGCATGCTTACCCAGTTCTAACGCCCCCCAGAAGCTAGTGCCCCCGAAAGAGTGACCCTAGCGGAGGTGGGGTGTTACAAATTTGGTATCAGAGCATAAGGTTTACAAGAAAGAACAAAAAAAAAAAAAAAATTTTTAAGAGACTTTTGAAAAACTATTTTCAAAACAAGTATAAAGTATTTTCCAAAGAAAAGTCTAGTATTTTAAAAAGGCTATTCCCCAAAAAGCCATTAGCGTTATCCTTCGTTCCCTTGACCTAATCTTATCTTATCCTTCGTTTCAGTATGGCCGAGGATCTTGCCATCCCGGATGGAGTAAATGTGCCACTCTGGTATAGGAGGCTTCTAGAAGCTAGGGCGGTAGCCGGCCCTGCAAACCATACTCCTACTCCTCCTCCTGTAGTTGAGAATCCTCTCCCTAATGTCCCTCCTCCGGTGGTCCCTCCAGTGGTTAATATTCCTCCTCCCGTTGCTAATGTTCCTCCCCCTCCCGTTGCTGAGGCTCCTCTTCCTCCTCCTCCCCCTCAGCATCCTCAGGTTGAGTTCACGAAGATTTGTAAAGACTTCAAGGCGATGGGAGGCAAGAATTTCCTAGGCACGGAATCTTTTGTTGAAGCTAGGAATTGGCTGAAAGACACTGAGGACTTATTTGCTATCTTTGGGATTGATGACGAGAGGAAGATCTTATTGACAGTATGGCTTTTGAAGGATGAAGCGGCCTATTGGTGGGAGGTCACCAATGGGACGAGGCCCGTTGAGACTTGGGCCGATTTGAGGGCTAGATTTGTGACCAAGTTTCTATCTTTTGCTGAGGCGAATTTACAGATGGAGAAGTTCATTGCATTAAAGCAAGGTGATATGTCTGTTAAGGAGTATGTGAACAAGTTTAATCAGCTGGCCCGTTTTGGTTTGGATATGGTGAACACTCCGGAGAAGAAGGCTCTTCGATTTGCTAGAGGGTTGAATGAGCCGCTGCAGGGCTTGGCGATGTCACATATTCCGCATGGAGCTACTTTTGAGAGTTTGGTCAATATGGCTCTACTTCAGGGAGATGGGAAGAAAGAGGTCAAGACGAGTGATACTCAAGCAAAGAAGACTGATTCTCAAGGCAAAGGCAATCAAGGTGGTCAAAGCAGCCAGGGGAATCAGGGCAAGAACAAGAAGGGGAACAACAACAACAAAGGCAAGGGAAAGTGCAATTACTGTGGTGTGCCTGGACACTTTGCTAAGGATTGTAGGAAGAAGAAAAGGAAGCTTAGTGGTGGATGTTTTTCCTGTGGTGAGACTGGACACTTCAGCAAGGAGTGCCCGAAGAAGAAAGGACAGGCTGGACCTTCAGGAGGGCAAGTTCATGCTCTCAACACCGCTCCAGTTCCCGACCGAGGTAGTGTTTCTGTTGAGAACCTTGTTTATGTTTCTGATCTTCCAGTCCGTACTTTGTTTGATTCTGGTGCATCACATAGCTTTATTTCATCTGATCTTGTTGATAGCTTGCACCTTAGTACTAGCTTAGTGGACGATCCCGTTTGTGTTTCGAATCCCATTGGGGGTTCTGCTCATCTATCTATGATATGTGAGGATCTAAGGATCTCTATACTCAGTGTAGAGTTCTTGTGTAGTGCATATGTTCTTGGTTTCAGGGGATACGGATTGATACTGGGCATGGATTGGCTGTCTCGATATGGAGCCATTCTTGATTGTGAGCATAGGGTTGTGAGGCTTGTGACTCGCCTTGGCAACACCTTAGAGATTTCATGCAATCCGAAGAATCCCGTCATGTTGTGCTATCTTGAATCTCTCGACTCGTCAGAGGAAGCCCTTCAGTCTGTAAGGGTGGTCCGAGATTATCCAGATGTTTTTGAAGAAGTTAAGGGGTTGCCCCCGAAACGAGAGATCGATTTTCGCATTTATCTGGTGGATAATGCTAAGCCTGTTTCTTTGCCCGTTCGGCACATGGCTCCGCGTGAGAGACGGGAGCTGAGCAAGCAAGTGAAAGAATTGCTTGAGAAGAATTTCATCAGAAGAAGTATATCCGAATGGGGAGCGCCTGTGGTGTTTGCTACTAAGGCAGATGGTTCTCTTCGACTCTGTGTGGATTATAGAGAATTGAATAAGCTGACTAAGAAGAACAGACACCCGTTACCAAGGATCGATGATCTCTTTGACCAGCTTGTTGGTGCTTCTGTTTTCTCTCAGCTTGATCTTGCTACTGGATTTCATCAGCTCCGAGTGGCTGAAGATAGTATAGACAAGACTGCATTCAGAACTCCAGATGGATTCTTTGAATGGCTTGTTATGCCGTTCGGTTTGACGAATGCACCCGCGTATTTCGTGGACTTGATGAGTAGGGTGTTTCGGGAGTTCTTGAACAAGTTTGTCATGGTCTTTGTGGATGATATTCTGGTTTTCTCCAAGGATGAAGAAGAGCACGCAAGGCATCTTGTAGAGGTGATGGATACGCTTAGAGCGCATCAGTTAAAGGCCAAGTTCTCCAAGTGTCACTTTTGGAGAAGGGAAGTTAGATTCCTTGGGCATATCGTATCCAAGCAAGGCTTAGCGGTGGATCCCGCTAAGGTGGTTGCAGTTCAGGATTGGAAGACTCCAAGGAATGCAACCGAGGTAAGAAGTTTTCTGGGTCTTGCGGGCTTTTACCGGAAGTTCATCAAGGACTTCGCGAAGATATCCGCTCCTCTTACTAAGTTGACTAAGAAGAACTTAGTTTTTGCTTGGGATATGGATTGTGAGCTTGCTTTTCAGAGACTCAAGAGAGCCCTTACCTCTGCACCCGTTCTAGCTTTACCCGATGGTGGTAAGATATTTACCGTGTACACTGATGCTTGTGGCACGGGATTGGGCGCCGTTCTGATGCAAGAAGGCAGAGTTATATGTTTTGGTGGGAGGCAACTTAAGGTGCATGAGAGGAATTATCCCACTCATGATCTAGAGTTGGCAGCGATTGTATATGCACTCAAGGCTTGGCGTCATTATCTTCTGGGAGAGAGATTTGAGCTGTATACTGATCATAAGTCTTTGAAGTATCTCTTTTCGCAGAAGGATCTGAACTTGAGGCAGCAGAGATGGATGGAATTCTTGGCGTCCTATGATTTTGATATAGCCTATACCCCTGGCAAGGGGAATGTTGTAGCGGATGCGTTGAGTAGAAAAAGGTTGACACTAAGTCCTCTATTTGTTGAGATGAAGAATTTAGAGTTCTTGGCAACCTTTGATTTCTCTTTGGCAATGGAGTCGGTGACCGGTTCTTTAGCATCTCTTGAGCTCAGGCCTACCCTTCTAGATGAAGTTGGGGCTTCGCAGAAGGAAGACCCTCAGATAATTGAGATTATGAATAAGCTGATTCGAGGGGAGACATCTAGTCACCTTGCTCGATATTCTATAGACGATAAGGGTTGGCTGAGGAGAGACGGAAGGCTTTGTGTTCCGATGGTGGAAGACTTGGTGAGGAAAGTCCTTGAGGAAGCACATCGCTCCAAGTTGACTATACATCCAGGCGGTGATAAGATGTATAAGGATATGAAGCGCATTTTCTTCCGGCCTGGAATGAAGAAGGATGTCGCGGAGTTTGTCTCTAGATGTATCGTTTGTCAGAGAGTAAAAGCCGAGTCAAAGAAGCCCGGTGGGCTATTACATCCTCTAGAGGCCCCGCTATGGAAGTGGGAGAGTATTTCCATGGACTTTATTGATGGGCTTCCAAGGTCAAGGAGAGGGAATACGAGCATATGGGTCATTGTAGATAGGCTTACGAAGAGTGCTCATTTCATTCCGATGAAGAGCAAAAGGACCGCATCTGGATTAGCATCAGTATATCTTCGTGAGATAGTACGACTACATGGAGTCCCTTCCAGCATAGTCAGTGACCGAGACCCCATCTTTACTAGCCAGTTCTGGAACAGTTTGCAGGAAGCTATGGGCACAAGGTTGAACCTGAGTACGGCCTGTCACCCACAAACAGACGGCCAAACAGAAAGGGTGAATAGGGTACTTGAGGACTTGTTGAGGCTTTGTATCCTGGACTTTGGAGGTGCTTGGGAAGACCATCTTCCTCTTGTTGAGTTTGCATATAATAACAGTTATCAGGCAAGCATAGGGATGGCACCATTTGAAGCTTTATATGGGAGGCCGTGCAAGTCGCCTACATGTTGGTGGGAGACTACAGATAAGCTTATACTTGGACCCGACATGATTAGAGATACATCCGAGAAGGTCGAGTTGATTAGAAGACGGATGAAAGCGGCCCAAGACCGACAGAAATCCTATGCTGATAAGCGAAGATCCGATTTGGAGTTTGATGTTGGGGACATGGTTTTCGTAAAGGTTTCTCCCTTGCGGAATGTGGTCCGATTTGGAGCTGTTGGGAAATTGGCACCGAGATTTGTTGGACCGTTCCCTATCATAGAGAGGATTGGGAAGATGGCTTATAAAGTGCAATTGCCCGAGAAGCTGTCCGGAGTGCATAATGTCTTTCATGTCTCGCATCTCCGAAAGTGCCTACATGAGTCAGCTGAGGTGGTTGAACCTAGCATTCTTGAAGACGTGGAAGTAGAGAAAGAGGCAACTTTGAGGAGAGTTCCGATTCGTATCTTGGGGACAGAGACCAAGAAGCTAAGGAATCGTGAGGTCAAGTTGATAAAGGTTCAATGGGGTGAAGCCGAAGAAGACGCAACTTGGGAAACCGAGGAGAAGATGCGTGGGCTTTATCCATTTCTTTTTTAGGGTACACTCTCAATCTCTTTCCTTTAGTATATCTTTCTCTTTGCTATCCATGATTATCTAGTTATCGTGCTAATCTTGTCATGAGAACCTTAGGTAGACACCCTTTGGATGAAACATGTGTTTGAAACATGTTATGCTTAATGGTTGCCAGTGGTTGCAAGTGTTTGCAAGTGGTTGCTCGTGGATGCATGATACACATTAGGCACTAGATCGGCTCGCACACTCCTCATATTGCATGTGCATGAGTGTTTATGCTTATTCTTGGATGAAATTTGTATGCCATCACATGGATGTTGCATATGGATGTATGATTGAGCACGCATGTAGATATTATACACTATGTTAGGGATTTGCATACATATGGATACATTTCACTAACATATTTTGCATTGATCTTTGTATTAGATAAGTACATATACACACACTTTTGCATATGTTCATACAGCATTTAGAATCTTTTAAGGAAAATGGTTGCTCGTGGATGATGTTTTGAGTAGATGGGTGATTGGATGGTAGGATACGTTCTTCCTAACTTGAAGATTTCGGGGACGAAATCCTTTAAGGAGGGGAGAATGTAACAACCCGTATTTTCAATAACCTGTTATAACATAAATCGAGGCAGAATTTAATTCAAAAATCTGAATCAAGGGAAATGGGCTATGCCATTGCGTTCGTCTCGGAAAAATATGCGAAATAGAGTCCGAGTTTTCGAAAATCGGAGTCCGTATGACCCAGTTAAGGCCCATTGAAGTTTTCAGAAATTTCCATAGTAAAAACAGATTTAAATTTCAAATTAAGAACAGGGATTAGGGCTAATTGGTGTCAGGCGGAAAAACTCCCGCCAGGACCCCCATTTCGACAGGCATGTCGACAGGGGTCCTAGGGTGTCGACTGCCCTGTCGACAGCCCTGTCGACACGGGGTGGTCGGGCAGTTTTGCCTGACGCACCATTTTGGTTTGGGCTTGGTCTTGTGGCTTGGTTCTAGAGAATTCCTAAATCTGACGGGCCTAAACTAACCTAGGGTTAATCATAGGGCTAAAAACACTCTAATCTTCTATAAATAAGCTCCTAATCCTACCCTAAAGCCTCATTATTCAATCTAGCAACCAAACTATGTCAAATTGAAATCTCAAATGGCCTCCACCTAAGAACCCTAGCCTCCACCCTCTTCAAAAATCATTTCTATTAAGATTTTGATGTTCATACAAGCTTTCCTAAGTTGTATGAATGATCATTAGCTTGCATACATCATCAAGTTGCAAGCTTTATTTGCTAAGCTAGAGTTTTTGGGATTTTTGTTAATTGGAGCTTTGTTTTGGGGCTTTATTTGCTTGCATAAAAGGGCTTCTCAATCTTTATTAGTAAATTTGTGTCTTCATAATATTTGTAAGCCCTCTTACCTTCATTTTAGAAACTCTAAAGTTAATATGTGATGAAAGTTGGGATTTATGCATGTTTAATAAGTTATGCATGCTTATGCGAGTTCACTATGCTATGTTATGTATGTTTAATGAGTTATGCATGCTTATGCGAGTTCAATATGCCATGTTACACATGTTTGATGAGTTATGCGTGTTTATGCAAGTTCACTATGCCATGATTTGCAAGTTTAACAAGTTATGCAAGTTCACTATGCCATGATTTGCAAGTTTAACAAGTTATGCATGTTTATGCAAGTTCACTATGCCATGATTTGCAAGTTTAACAAGTTATGCATGTTTATGCAAGTTCACTATGCCATGATTTACAAGTTTAATAAGTTATGCATGCTTATGCAAGTTCACTATGCCATGATTTGCAAATTTAACAAGTTATGCATGTTTATGCAAGTTCACTATGCCAAGTTATGAAAGTCCAACATGTTATGCATGCTTATTATGATATGTGAGATTTATCATGTATGTTGTGCCAAGTTCCCTCTTTCTATCCTTTATGCGTTATGACGAATATGTAAGCGATAGAATGACGGTGGGGGGGGGGGGGGGGTTGGGTAAAACTTAAAATACATGAAAATATAAGATTGGGAATTTACCTATTAAGTTAGGTCTACCCCTTGGGAATTTACCTATTAAGTTAGGTCTACCCAAGTAATCGTTAAACTTGTAATTATGGTTTGAAAATAAAGTGGACATGACACTTAGAAAACATGTGTGGCCAACTCGAGGCTGGGTTGAGTTTGTAGCGTAAACCTACCCGGAACCGACCGGCTTAACTAGTTGCTACAAACAATAGGACCCAATGTGAGAAGTTGGTCATGTGTACCTTGGACCCGAGGTTAGACCAAGTTGTGGTGTAAAGCTACCCGGACCCGCCCGGCTTAACTAGTAACCGCAACAAAGTCTAATGTGAGAGGTTAAGGTACAATTAAATTAATGCCTCATGATTAGGGTTAAGTCATGGCCCACTAATACTTAACCAATTTTGGGGATACGAGGGATTAAATGGGGTTAAGTGGTGAACTGTTGGTTACACTTAACTAATTTAATCCATGATTAGTGAGGGGTTAAACCACACTTAACCCTCTTAGAAAACCCTAGCAACGTGGTCTGTTCCAGTAGTAATCCCAGTTGGGTATCATTCACAACCCTAGAGGCTAGGCTAGGGCGGGGCACGATTACTGGACTGATGTAAGCGACCAAAGCGACGGCTGAGTGGTACAGCGGTGCGGGTCCAGGCGGGCTACGGACGTGCACGTAGTCCGGTGTTGGACAAACTCGAGGCACGGGTACCAGTAGGATTAGACTGTGCATTATTGCTTAGGTGTCTGGGGTTGACACCCGAGGGCTTGATACACCCGAAGGTGGACCCAGCACAGTCTGACTACAACCATATGTGGGCCGTATGGACACCAACACTTGACGTGTTAGGTTTATAGGGAGCCGATCGATTAGACCGTTGGGCTGGACCTTGTATCAAGGTCACCTCCTGCTATTGGGCCAAAGTTTTGGGCTGAGGGATCATTACCTGTTATGTTAGTTTGCTAGTACACTGTGGTGCAAAGCTTAATCTCCTTTATGTGATGACACCTTTTTCTATTGCCAGTATGTTCATCTCAGTTTCCATCATGATGTTAGCTTTATTAGTTTATAGACTGATCGTAGTAGGGCTTACCAGTCTTTTTGACTGACCTGTTTTCTTTCGCTTCTTTTCTTCCGTTTCCCCCCCCCCAGGTTCTCAGGGAGGGAACAGTGGTGCTTAGCTTAGATCGCTTGCTTGTTCGCTGGATAGCTCATGTATGTCTGGATATTGAGCTCGCTATGGCTTATCACTTTTATTTTTGGGGATAGCACTATGTATTTCAGTATTTCTGTTTATGTTGTACTAGACATATTTATTTTGGCAGATGACTTTATGATGTACTAGACTTGTTTTGAGATGGTTTGAGATATTCCGCTGTTTTATTCTCACTTACTCTGTTTTACATATATATTTATGTTCCTGTTCTGCCTTGATATATCATTATGCATGCTTACCCAGTTCTAACGCCCCCCAGAAGCTAGTGCCCCCGAAAGAGTGACCCTAGCGGAGGTGGGGTGTTACAACCTACCCATAGCTGCAGCTATCTTCTTTCATCTCACGTACGTTATGTTTCCTAGCTTCACACCCAAGTTATCGAAGAAATTAATGGCGTGGTACATTCTGTCTACTCTCACATCTATAAATTTACCCATCACGTTCTTTTATTTCCATTCCCACAGTAACGAAAGCATTTCAATTTCCTTCCCTTTCGTTCCTTTATCTCTACCAAAAAAAATCAATCCATCACTATAAAAAAAGAAGGAAATCACGATTGAAAAACTGTGTTTCCCATCATCATTGCAACCGGATATGCGAGATCATCTGAAGCTCGACCCAAGGACAAAGACGCACGCGAATTAGCAGTCGCGATTGAATTGAAGTTCCTGAAGCTCGAAATCATTCTAGAGTTGCTCGCGATTTACGAAAGGGCGTTGAGATTCGAATGAATTCTACTGTGTGTATTACGCAGGTGTGCAATTTGGGTAGGTCGTTGCAATGTGGAGGACAAAGCTGGTATTGTTGCGAACTGGAGTAGAGTTCGAAGTTATTGATTATAAATTGGGTAAATTTGGGGAGTATGGATCTGTGTCTTGGCAAATGAGGTTTTGGGATGAGTAATGTGTAAGTGTGACAGGAAATGTGTCATTTCTTGGCAGGAGGTTTACTTGTATACGAAGCTGGTTAGTTTTGCCGCATTACAGTGGTAGACTGGTTGTAGAATATTGGTCCTCAACGATGGTGACAGTAGTGTAGTAACGGGGGCAAATTGCAATGATGTTATTATCGGCTTTTGGTGGTGTAGCAGTAGCAGGCCACTAGGTATGTGGTGTTGAAAAGGGATGGAGATTATCAATGTGGTGTTCGATTAATTGTTGAAGTTGGAATGAAGAAGGTTTGGGACTGTTTTTAGTAGAGAAGATCAGCTTCTTGTTAGGATAAGTTCATCGATTTGGTCAAGTGGTTTGCAAGGCATAAGGTATATGTTTTTATGCAATTAAAATTGTATAGAATAAATTAATAATGTTAGTAGTTTATTTAAATTAATATAGTTTAATCGCAGGAATAAATCCCTTTAAGACGACTCAAGTAGGACGCAAGAATATGGAATTTTAAATGGATATTCGGCAAATAAAAATCGAGGTGAGTTAAACTCACTCACTTAAATTATTGGGAACTATTTTTCATATAGTTCAATCTAAATTATTGTTTGTTGGTTGATATAATGTGGATAGTATGTATAATATGATATACATATTATATACATAATTAGAGGTTGAATATATGTATATATATAATTGGTGATGGAGATATTCCCGCATATGTACATACATATATATATATACACATATATGCATATATATATATACATATACATATATCCATATATATATATATATATACATATATATACATACATACATACATACATATATATATATATATATATTAGCGGATGATTTCCCTATGTGCCACACAATATATATATATAGTGGATGATCTTTTATACTGTGATATCCTACCTTGAAGAAAGATGGGTATTATTTATGCCTTCTAACATCCGTGGATGTAGGAAAACAGGTTGGAGGGATCCAACTGTATTCCTCCACATTTTTATTATTTGTTTTCACATATTTGCTGATATATAATGTGACTTATAACCTGTGATAGTTTATGATATGTTTGGATGTGTAAATAACACTGGCCTTCATTTTGGATATTTTTGAATGCCTAAATAATAGATGAATGTTTAAAAATAGAATTTGAAATATATAATTTTTTAAAGGAAAATTTATTTCCAAACAGAAATAGTTATTTAGAAATCGAATTATAAATAGAATTTAGAAATATTTGTTTTTAACAAATAAAACGAGAAGTTGATCGTATAAGCGACATTTAAAAAAAAATGAAACTATTAACATCAGAGAATTTGGAAACAAATTATAATTTGAGTATGAATTTGGGACAAAGGTGGAAGTTGGGTATAAAACTGATATTTGAAACAGATTTGAATTTTTCAATTTCAAGGAAATTATAAATGAGGTTATGTGAAATAATCCTATAATTAAAAGTTATAAATAGAATTGGAACCTAAAATTGCAGTTATGAAATCAAGTCCAAAATGGATTTGTATTAACGAATATTATTCACGGGTGAGGTGAATAGGGGTTGAAGCAAATGGTTTGCAAATGGGAATTTTAGAAGGGAAGTTAGGAAGGGTACAACGTTCTGGATTTTCTAGGATTTAATAACTAATTTATTTAATTATTTAATATATTGGTTTGTTAATTTAAATGGGTTGTATTCAAATATTTGGAATATTTAATTAACATAAATATTGGAATAATAATATTTAAATTTCCGTAATAATCGAAAATAGTTAAATTGGCAATATTGTGTAAACTGGATTTAATGTAAGAAATTTAATCGAGTTTATATTTGGATTAGAATAACGAATATATTTATAAATGACAATTGAACGTATCAATTATAATATAATTATAATCGAGCTCGTAAAGTCGCGGTAGTTCAAAATTCGACGATTTGAACTTCAACTGAATCACAGGGTTCGTTATAAGTTGGAATTCTTTGAAACAAGAAATATTTGAATCTATTAAGTTGTATTTTCCTAATGGGAGGAAAACATCAAGATTTCGTCTTATAGGCGGTGAGTTTTGTCCAAATCAAATTTTTGAATAGTTGCTATGGAAACGTTTATAAACCGTAATGATATATTTAATTATAATAAACTATTGGTTTCGAATTTGGATGAGATTTCTAAGACGTAGTTGTATTTTAATTTTTAGAATTTTTTCATAATTTTTAATTTGAAAAATAAGCAACTGTTTATTTGAAGTATTTTACACCTTATATCAACATTTTGAGGTTTCATATAATAAGCTAACTTGTCTATATTATTATATTTTTGGGATCGTGGCACACTGCTCGTCTTAATAGTATTTTTTTGTCCATGAACGTTCATATGTGAACGGATTTTTTTCATATCCAGCTACGCTAAACTTTATAGTTTTGAAACATGATGTCAAATAAAAACTATATCTTACTTTGCAGCAATGGTCTGAAATTAAGTCCTTTGCATTGGAAATGCTGGAATAATTAAAGTGCATATATTATACGATTGTCAACACAATATGGTTCGCATACTGTATGGGAATGGTACCCAACTTTCCAAACTGCTGAACCATATGTTATATATTTTGCTGCATGAAGCAGTTTTATGCTTCAATTTAAAGTTACTTGTTGAAAGGTAATTTGACTTTATAATTCAAATTAAAACAAAATCCTATGCATGCCTTGTGATATAACTAAGGTAAATTAAATTAATTATTTTCAAGATGCGCCTAAATTTAAATATAGTGTCATATTGCTTTGGAATCAAAATCATACGAGATAGGTGAATTATCTTTAAATATAAATTTTCACCATTGCTTAAAAATGAAGTTTCGTACACCCCATTCTTCCAACAACGCAGCTGCTATGAATTGTCACACATCCTACCTAAAACTTAATGAAAAAGGAATAGCTTCCCTACCCTATGTTCTGCGGCTATACTTACTTAAGCGGTAAGGTTACAATTCATATAAATACCATGTACCCATCTTCTTTTCGTTTTTTTAGGAAGAATCATGCCATGATTTTCTTCATGGCAACTTTAAATCAAAACGAGTACCTTGCTATTAATTAATATACATATATTTGAAGCCCTCTTAACATGCTCCACATTTCCATATACGTTTCAAGGGGGGTGCGAACCATTTTGTTCAATGTTTTGGTAACCCAACGTGAGGAATAGTGAGGCATTCGAGCAGTTTTGCGTATGGATTAAAGAAATGGGATAATGTGAAAGTAAAAGATGAAAGGCTTCCCTAAACCAAAACATGCATCACGAACCGAAACACGCTTCACTATGTATTTGCATGAGAAAAATTTAAATACTGGAAAAAGAAAATGCCTGCGACTCGCATTTAAAACAAGGGAGGAAGATGAAACTGTGTAAGTGGAGCAGAAGTATTGGGAACATTTATATGGTGCAGTATTGTATAAATACATGGTACAGAGGAGATGTATGCACAGAAATGAAAGAAGGAGCGAGTAGCTTGTAGTATATAGTGGAGTCTTTGTTTTCAAATTTAGCTGAAGCATGGTTGGTGGAATAAAGTGGAAAAGGGGATGTGATCACGTCAATGGTGTATAAATTATAGGAGCAGTAGCGGTTGGTTCTATGTAGAGTACGTCAAAATAAAAACTGTCAATGCTTTGTATAGTAAATCATGGTTTGCATTGGTGGACGCAAATTGATGGGAGGAGTATGAGCTCGCATGAGGAACAAAGGAGCGGTGGCCCACGAGTTAAAATACTAGATTGGCGTTAGAAGTGTAATAAGGGAGGGATGGAAAGACATGAACGAGCAGGTGTATAAGAGTGGTGCTGTTTTACTGGAGCACGTGTTTTACAGTAGAAGAAAGGGGAGCTTTTTGAAAACCTGCTTGAGTTTGAATGTGTGGGGAGGAGCAGCATCTTTAAAAAAAAGGGAAGAATATATAAGCAACTTAATGGTACGGGGATGTGGAAATAGAAGTGTGCGGTGAGGTTAAGAAGATTAAATGTGGTATACATGTAAATGTTAAGGTTAAATGATGATAATTTTGTTCGACATTTTCTTCGGAGCACGCAAGAAGCAGTGCGACGCAGTATACAGATGGAAGTTGCGCAACGCGATTCCCTAGTGGAATGTTTGAGTGTTTTGTTTTGACGTCAAGGAGGAGGGAAGATGAATAGTGAAGATGTTATGTAGTTTAGCGGCAAATAAAACAAAGAAGAAAAGGGAGTGTAAAGGGTTTGATAATGGGTTGAAATGTTGGACGATTTAAATGTTAGAGCATTGAAATGGTAAGTACAAATGTTGGAGCGTTGACATGGTGTGATTGCGGTAGGGTTTCATGAAGTTATTAGCAACGAATTATTGTATGAAGCGTGAAAATGGCATTCAAAACATAGCTGGAGTAGAAGGATGAAGTTGTAGGTTGCCTTTGTTGATGGGCTGACCTGAATTAAAACGGTAAATACCAATTTAAATTATTAAGTTCAAATTAAAATAAATTAGTGTATTAATTTTAAATTATCGTATCTGGCACATATGATATCAGAATTACGAACGGTCAGATCCATTGGGATCGAATAGGCGCAGGCTACACGATGAAAGTGATTTGAAGCAATTTGGATCTCCCTACAAATTATGGCAGATTTAAACGCCTGAGTCGAATCATCGATAGTTAATCGTTATTTAACGATTAACGAACAAGGTGAGTAAACTCACTAACTCTGTCTAGTTTTATAATTTTTTAAACATATTTAATATTGATAAAAACAATTGAATGTTGTGTGTGATAATTGTTTGGACGATTGGCTAATTAATTGGTTGAAATAATATATATATATATATATATATATTTATATACATAAATAGTTGATTGAATACTTATCTATTTATTTTAATATCTCGTATTGTTATGTAATTAGGTTGATTAACATCTGTGGATGTAGGGAAAGAGGTTGGAGGAATCCGGCTGGATTCCTCAACAATTATTGTTGTTTTTCATATATTGTATTATATGATGTGATAAATAATCCGTGATTGATTATTGTGTGATTGATATGTTTGAATAACATTGACCCGAAATAATCGATATTTAAATACCGTAAAATATATTCGAATATACTGGAAAAGAAATTGGGGTTTGAAAAAGAATTTCTATTTTAAAAATAGAAATGAAATTTCGATTAGCTAGAATATAATAACTTTTTTTAATTATATAAAAATAAGTAATTTGATTTATAAACAATAGTTATAAATGAGGTGAAATGATTATTATTATTATTAAATAGTTTGGAAATATAAATTCAAGAAATGAATTTATTTAAAAGGAAAAAGGAAGTCGTTAGAAAGAAAAACGATGAGATTATTTCGATACTCGAAATATGAATGAAGTTAAAACCATAAGGATTTGTAATTATAATTCGGCGATGTCAAATGTTATTAAAACGGTTTATTTTTAGAATCTATATATAATATATAATTTGGAATTGGACAAGATAAATAAGATTTGGTTTAGAACCAATAGATTATAATAGAATATGAAATCGATATTTGATTATAAACTTGATTTATAATTATCAAGAAGTTTACTTATAAACGTTGTCTTTGAAGTGGGATATGAAGTATGAATTTATAAAATAACTCGATAAACATGATTTGAACATGTAATGGTATTTATAAATAAAAACCAAGATTTGATTGGCATAATGAATCCAATTTTCTGTAAAGAAATAATATTCACCTTTCAAAGTGAATAATGATTTAAAAGCAAACGTTTTGCAGATTGGAATGATGAAAAAAGGAAAATAGTAAATGTGGGAGTGATAAATTCACAAATGAATTTAGAAATCGAGTTAAGCTAAAACGGTGAGTTTATTCCGGCATGTGGAACTTTGATCGAATTCAGATTATTCAAAAGAGTTATATTGTGGAATTCGATTATATCGAATTCAGGAAGGTACCATTTACCTTCCGTTTTTAATCAACATTAATTATTTAATTGATTAATTAAATATTAATTATTTATTCGAAATAAAGAATCAAAGTAATACTTTTAATATTTTGGAAGCAGGTATTATAATGTTATCGTTATAACCAAGGTTTTATATAACGTTCTTTAAATCTATACAAATGGAACTTGGATATGTTTTCCAAACATAACCAGTGATATTTTCTAAGAATAGAAAATGAAATGATTTTAGAATTAAGAAATGGATTTAAAGAAATTAAGAATGGACTGGAGACAAGTTAAGTTGAATGGCTTTCTGGGTATTGATCTGATGTTGGTTACGGCCTTCGGGGTTGATTCTTAGGGAGTTGTTCTCTTACCGCTTTACGGTTAGGGACTAATGGATAGTGATGCGTGTATAAGGTATGGAAATATTTTCCAATGTTAATAAAGTATATTTTTGAAATACGGGAAATAAGGAGTTGTGAATATATGGAAACGTTTTCCAAGAAATCGTGGAGGACTAAGCGAGTTGGAAAATTATTTGGGTAAATATATTTAAAGGAAACTGGAAAATGAAATGGTTATTGATAAATCTATTTAAAGTGGCTCAGTGTGGATTGATAGTTGATCGATATAAATTTCCATTTGGAAATATGATCATTGTTTGTGTACGTGTTTTTTTTATAGTTAAATAACCGACTATCAAAGTTTTGACCCTTTTTCCGTTGTCAATATGGAGAGACTGGGATCAGATTTATTATCTGAAAACCACTCCGTATGGGCATTAGCGTTGCGAATCAAATATGATGAAGATAATTAAAGACGGAGTTTGTGCAAGGGATGCTCTGGCGATCCTAGGTAGAAATTGCCTAAGATGAATTTATAGAATAGTGCCTTCGGTTTGTCCAGTCCTAGGACAACGTGTATGGATGAATGTCTAATGGAGTATATCTAATAGATCGCGTAAGTTGATCGCTTCAAACGTATTTACGTTGGTGGCAGTCTCCTAGCTTTATACCCATGGTGTTTTTGGAGAAATCAATTTGTAATTTGGCGAGTATGACGATGTGGCATTCAAAGTAAATATAGATGTGATCTGTATAATAGTACGTTATGACCTCAAGTCTCATCAAACGGAAAATGACAAAAATCGGGCTGGTAGTATGGCTAAATGGGTCGCACCCAATTAGGGTATATTGTCACCATCTAGAGAATATTCATATTTGTTGCTTCTTTCGCTTCTGCGTCTCCCGGGAACGGTTATGTTGGTATACCAACCATAAGGTTATTATATATTCGTAATATTCAAGCGAAATGAATGGCCAGTCATGTGTGATCGAGTTACAAGATGTTCTTGTTGAACTCCAGTGTATCCCTTCTAGAGTACACTGATCAGAAGGTGGTTCCATGCCTTGTCATAGTTGGAAATCCATTACGCAATAAGAGCTCGGGGTTTTTGATTTTATATTATATATGTAGAGCGTGATATGAAAGCATTCTGCGAGATTTCTATTTACTTGATTTAGTCATTATTATAATATCTGAAAATATTGATCTTAAGAAATATTTTGGGTTGTCGTAAGGTAAAAACCATTTGTGTTTATGTGTGGATTGGTCTTATGATTATCATTTGTTTTAAAAAGGATTTTAAAAGTTAATTTAAGTGATTGGAGTTTACACACACCAGTCCCATGACTGACCCAGAGTTTATTTTGTTTTATTTTACCCTAAACTCTTGGGTGCCCAAATTTGTACGGTGTAACAACCCGTATTTTTTATAACATGTTAAAGTCATAAATCAAGGCAGAATTAAATTTTAAAATAAGAATCAGGGGAAACGGGTTGCGCCATTGCGTTCATCTCGGAATTCTGCATGAAATCGAGTCTGAGTTTTCGAAAATCGGAGTCCGTATGACCAAGATATGACCCTCCAAAATTTCAGGAATTTAAATAAAATAAAACAGCTCGAAAATAAAGCCAGAAATTCAAAATTCAAACCCAGAGAAGGATGGCGGGAAAATTCCAGCCCATATACCCAGGTCGACTGGGGAGTCGACCCCCCCAACCAGCTCGACTGGGGAGTCGACCCCCCCATGACCAGCTCAACTGGGGAGTCGACCTAGGGGTCGACCTGCCTCCCGAACCGACTTCTTGAACCAGATGCATCCTGATGTATTTAGAATCGTTTTCTGTCCAGATTCCTCTGCCTAATCCTATATAAACTCACCCCTAGCCTCATTCTCTCCACACCATTTCATTCTGTCCTTATGCTGCTTCTGAGATAATCTAAATAATAAGATAAAAAGGAAGAAAAAAGGATTGGTCCTTCTCCATCAAGACTATGCTTAGAGATTTGCAAACTGGGGGATTTCAATTAGAACACGATCAATCAAATAGAGATTCAACAATCAAATTCTGCTTTCTAGTTCTCGATCCACGCACTGTAAGTTCAAGTTACTTTTAGATAAAAGCTGTAAACTTAATATCCATGTTGTAAATTGGAATTGGATCTATGTATGGTAATTGATTCGTATCTATTCTTGTTCATCTTGGATCTTGACTTTTGTGAATATTGCTTTGGACCTATTCATGTTGTAAATCAAACTCTCTCATGTCTATAACCTTAACATGCCTATGACGTTGAAACTATTGTTAATGGCCAAGGACTATGACTGTGAACATAAGACTACGCCTATGACTATGACTGAGAACATAAGAATATGCCTATGACTGTGAACATAAGACTATGCCTATGCCTATGACGGTGAACATAAGACTATTGCCTATGACCATGACAAGGACAATGGTGGCTAATCACCTATGACTCTTGACTATGAGACTTATTACCTATGATTATGAACATAAGGCTATTATCTATGACCATGACTTTGAAACTATCACTGTTAATTGACTATGACTATTTTCCTAGAACTATTTTGGATAATTATCCATGACTATTGTGATTAATCGTTTATGGTTCATAATTATGAGATTTCTGCCTATGACCGTGACTATGACTACTGGGATTAATTACTTAAGACTATTATAGTTGATTGTTCATGCCCATAGCTGAATCCTATGTTGTACACCGAATTTGCAGTTGTTGGATCTCATACCTAGGGTGTGACTTGCTTAGTTTATTCGCTATTATGTACACCAAAGCCATTGGATCCATTATCCTTGTATTTTGCTTGCTCTTGCATGCCAATTCTTTTATGTCAACTTGTATCATGACTATCACTTTATCTTGCTAGATTTGAAATCCTAAATGCTAGTGATGGTGTAACCAATTATCTCAAGTTATATCATGCTAGTCTTGTAATCCCTTTTATCGCTTTAGGCTCGTCCCTTTTTGCCTAACATAGTTTCGATGTTATTCCCTTTATTTTGGGATTTGGATTTATTTGTAGTATAAATCGATTCACGTTTACGTGCGATGGGAATACGATTTGGGTAGATTAGGCAAAACATGAATTGGTTATGAACATGAATTATGAACTTGATAATAGGCAAAAATTGAAACATGAACATTGTTATAACTTGAATCTGGATGTGGGCATGAAACTTATCCTTGAAACTTGACACGAACTGGACATGAAACTTGAACATGGTCATGACACTAGAATGAACTTGAAGATGGACAACTCGAGGTTGGGTTGAGTTTGCAGTGTAAATCTGCCCGGAACCGCCCGACAAATTCAGTTACTGCAAACAATAGGATCCAATGTGGGTAGTTGGTCATATCGCGCTTGAAACCTGAGGTCAGACTGAGTTGTGTAAATCTGCCCGGAACCGCCCGGCATATCCGGTGACCACAACAACAGGTCTGATGTGAGAGGTTGGGGTGCATTAATGAATTAAATGCCACATGATAGGGTTACGTCATGAACATGAAAGACAACACTTAACCAACTTGAAAATGATTGGTAGGGTTACGTCATGAACTTGAACGACAACACCTAACCAACTTGACACGTGAATTGTAGGGCTAAGTCATGAACTTGAATGACAACACTTAGCCAAGTTTGACATGACACGTAGGCGGGTTAAGTCATGAATTTAAATGACAACACTTAACCCATTGGACGGAAACCCTAGTTACGCGGTCCGTTTCAGCAGTAACCCACTAGATGTATCATGGTACCCTGGAACTAGGTAGGGTGGGGCACAATTACTGGGCTGATTGTAAGCGACCAGAACGACGGCTGTGTGGGTGCTCCAGTGTAGGTTCAGGCGGGCTATGGTCGTGCACGTGGTCCGGAGTTGAAAAAGCAGGCATTGGGCATCAGTAGGTTTATCTGTGCATTCTTGATTCGTGTCGGTGGTTGGCACCATAGGGCTTGATACACCCTATGGTGGACCTAGCACAGGTGACTACATTCGTGATTGGGCCTTATGCCACAGACACACAACGAGCTAGAACTTGTAGGGAGCCGATCAAGTAGTGGATCGTTCCATTGGACCTAGTAATGGGTCATTCGTGATATGGGCCAAGGGACCATTTCATGATTAATATAAGACATGGGTCTGGGATCCTAGTACAGTTGATGCAGAGAACCTTGAATACGTTATGCTATACTTGATTTATCATGTTATCTTAGTCTATCTTGCCCATCTTGTCATCATTCGTATGTTTACTTTCAGTTTATACACGTCATGTTACCTTTACCTGTTTTTATACTGAAAGTCACTTGGACTTACCAGTCTTTATGACTGACCCGTTTCCTTTCACCTCTTTTTCTTTCGTTTCTTCCCCCAGGTTCTCAGGGAGGAAACTCTAGCTCTTAGCTTGGATTTAGCTTGCTTTCTGTCAGCTCATGTACGGTTTGGTCTTGAGCTATGCTATGGCTGCATGTCTGCTATTTTTTTGGGGAATAATTTACTTTTGTTATTTTAAGTTTATGCTTCTTTATTTAGAACTTGATGTAATGGAATAATGGCAACTTGTACTTTAGATATATGAGGGTTTGACTCTTTTCTTGAAAGTAATAAGATTTGGTTTTTAATTTCTACCGCTGCTTTATTTATGTTCTGTCTTGTGATATCTCTGTGTATGTTTACTTAGATAATGCTCCACCAAAAATAGTGCATTCCCTTTATGAGTGACCCTAGCGGAGGTGGGGTGTTACATTTGGTATCAAAGCAGAAGGTTACCAGACTGGGCGAAAGCTTTTAAAAACCTTCTGAAACTATTTTCAAAACTGTTTATAAAGAAGCATTTTTCAAGAAAAGTTTATTTTGAAAAGGCTATTCCCCAAAAGCCATTAGCACTTTCCTTTGTTTCCTCGTTTGAATCTCTATCTTTTCGTTTTTCAGCATGTCTGGGAATCTTAACTTTCCAGGGGGCGTGCCAGTACCTGGCTGGTTCAGGAGGTACTTAGAGGCTAGGGCCAACGATGCAGGCCCAGTAGATATTCCTCCTCTAGCTGCAGCGATTACTCCTCCTCCTCGTGGAAATGCTTTCACAAATACGTGTAGAGACTTCAAGGCTATGGGTGGAAAGGACTTCTATGGGACTGAACCCTTTGTGGAAGCGAGGAATTGGCTGAAGGAGACCGAAGTTTTGTTCGTCATCTTCGAAGTTGACGACAGGCTAAAGATACAGCTAGCAGTGTGGTTGCTTAAAGATGAAGCTTCGTATTGGTGGGAGATTACCCATGCTGAGAGGCCAGTGGAAACTTGGGAAGACTTCCGGATGATATTTGAGATAAAATTTCTCTCCCAAGCTGAAAGAAGCCTGCAGATGGAGAAGTTCCTAACTCTTAAGCAAGGAAGCATGACAGTCAGGGAATACGTCAATCAGTTTAATCAACCGGCCAGATTTGGGCTGGATTTAGTGAACACCCAACACAAGAAGGCTCTTCGCTTCGTCAGAGGTTTGAATGAGCCACTACACAGCCTTGCTATGACTCATGTACCCATGGGGGCGACCTTTGAGAGCTTGGTGGATATGGACCTACTTCATGAAGAAGACGAGAATGGCAAGAAGGAGGTTAAGGCGAATGATTCTCAAAACAAGAAGAAAGACTCCGAGAAAGGAGGCAAGAACAACAACGACAATAAGGATAACAAGACACGTGAGAAAAGAAAATGCCACTTCTGCGGTATTGAAGGGCATATAGCTCAGGACTGTAGAAAGAAGAAGATGAAGATGGGAGCATGCTTTCAGTGTGGTGAAACTGGACATATCAGCAAGAACTGCCCTAGGAAGCAAGGGCAAGCCCCGCAAGCAGGACCTTCTGGGGGTACATCTTTAACTTCTCCTCCTTGATCTTTGTTTTACCTTGCTTATCTTCTCAATCCTATCTTGAGAACCTTAGGTAGAACCATATGGATGGAAACATGTATTTGAAACATGTTATGGTTGATGTTTGCAAATGGTTACAAGTGGTCGCAAGTGGTTGCTCGTGGTTGCATAACACACATTAGGCACTAGATTGGCTCAGACACGTCTTCATATTGCATATGCATGAGTGTTTATACTTGTTTATGGATGAAATTGAATGTGTTATCATGTGGATGTTGCATATGGATGAATGTTTGTGCACACATATAGTGTTTATGTGGCTAGGACTATTCACATACATGTTGGACTCATGGCACTAAAACATATTTTGCATTAAAGAGATCAATCAGGCCTGATCATTTGCATTAGATAAGGAACATATACACACACTTTCTGCATAGGTTCGTATAGCATTAGAAATCTTTTAAGGACAATGATTGCTCGTGAATGATGGTTGGGTAGATGGATGATTGGATGGTAGGATGTATTCTTCCTAACTTAGAGATTTCGGGGACGAAATCCTTTAAGGAGGGGAGAATGTAACAACCCGTATTTTTTATAACATGTTAAAGTCATAAATCAAGGCAGAATTAAATTTTAAAATAAGTATCAGGGGAAACGGGTTGCGCCATTGCGTTCGTCTCGGAATTCTGCATGAAATCGAGTCCGAGTTTTCGAAAATCGAAGTCCGTATGACCAAGATATGACCCTCCGAAGTTTCAGGAATTTAAATAAAATAAAACAGCTCGAAAATAAAGCCAGAAATTCGAAATTCGAACCCAGAGAAGGCTGGCGGGAAAATTCCCGCCCATATACCCAGGTCGACTGGGGAGTCGACTCCCCCTCCAACCATGTCGACTGGGGAGTCGACCCCCCCATAACTGTAACAACCCGAAAATCTGGGCCAGTTTAAAATTTTTATTTTGGCAATTTTAACGAATTTTGATTAATTTTTATAGATTATTTTAAATAAAATCGACGAAATTTATGTAGAATATAATTCGAACGTATATATTTATACGCGTCGTCGTTAGAAAATAAAATTTATATATAATTATAAATAGAATGGAAAATGGCGCGGTAGTTCGATAATTCGATTTCAAACTTCAATTGAATGTACCGGGTGCAAAATAAACCGGATTTTAGTGAAACCAAAAATAATAGGATCTAATTGTGAATATCTTTCCAACGAATCCGAAAAATCAAAATTTCGTAGCGGGGATCAAAAGGTATGTCCAGTTGAAAAATCTGAATAGTCGCTATGGAATTCAGGCCCTTAAAAATGGGAATTTTGCAAACGGCCTCGGATTTCGACGAAACCACTTTTGTTGGGTCCGTGATGTAAAGTTATTGCTAGATTCCAAATTTCATAATTTTTCGAATCAATATGTGAGTGTGGCAAAGGAAAACGCATTTGACCAATTTCAGTTGATTTTAATCGACTGGAAAATGACCAGTTTTCAAACGGTCTCGGAATTCGACGAAACTAGTTTTGATAGGACCGTATCTTCAATACGAAGCTAGAAAATATTTTTCTGGAATTTTCGAGTTAGTATGTGACCCCGGTAATTTGAAATGTGCGTTTAAATTGAATATATAAAGAATTATACTTTAAAATTCAACTGAAACTGATTCAAACAGTCGAACTGGCCTACGATACATATCACATTGTGTTCGGAATGGGGGTAATATGCTAGAGACGACAGTCGTTGGGTGTTGTTTGGAGATCGTATGAAAAGTCAACATAAATTGAAAATAAAATAATATATTAATATTTATATTAAATAAACCCCTACCCTTACCCTCTCCTTCACTGTTCTCATTCAACGTTCAAAGAAAAAAAAAACCCAAAGCCGAAATCGATCTCCCCCGTCAACCTCCGCCACCGACGGCGTCGCGCCGCCCTGGCGCCCCCACTCCGACCTTCCCTCCGATCAACTATGGCGCCCCCTCTTCTCCAACCAATCGCAGTCAACCCCATCGCTTAGAGCATCTCGAGGTCCACCGCATCTTCATCGTCCACCCTCCCGCCGCCCTCCATCGGCGCCTCTTCCTCCGTCGACTCCACCTCGCTCGCATCCAACCCCCTCCCGCTCCCCTAACGCCTCGCTGTGAAGCAGCGCCCCAAACCCTAGAACGATTCAATGCAACCCCGCCTCACCAAATCCGCCGCCACCTGTGCCGGCAGCCCTATGACCCCGTACGCCGCCTCCCTCTTCATCTTCGTCGATGTGAAAGCCCCCCTTCCTCTCGGTTTAAGATTGTAAGCTTTTATTATTATTTTTTTTTTCCTTTTCTTTTTTTGTTGTTCAATGTATACATAAAATCAGGGAGTTAGTTTATTAGAGAACAATATAGGATTTTTATATTGTTTTTAAATAAAGATTATATTTAAAAAAAAAAGGGGCGAAGAGGTTAGATTTTTAAAGGCAAAAAGGGTAAATTTTGAAAGGCGAAAAGCTATGATTTTTGTATATGAAAGGGCGGTGATTGTGTATAGGAAAGTTCATATTTTTATATATTGAACTTCGAAATAAAAATATGGTTTTTATATATTGAACTTCGAAATAAAAATATGGTTTTTATATATTGAACTTCGAAATAAAAATATGGTTTTTATATATTGAACTTCGAAATAAAAATATGGTTTTTATATATTGAACTTCGAAATAAAAATATGGTTTTTATATATTGAACTTCGAAATAAAAATATGGTTTTTATATATTGAACTTCGAAATAAAAATATGGTTTTTATATATTGAACTTCGAAATAAAAATATGGTTTTTATATATCGAACTTCGAAAGAAAAATATGGTTTTTATATATTGAACTTCGAAATAAAAATATGATTTTTATATATTGAATAGCGGAGTAAAAACTCGATTTTTACATAGGTAGTGAAAGCGGGCGACGAAGGTAACAAAAAGGCGAGAACGAAGAAGATTTATATCAAAGAAGAGTCAAGATGTTTGGATAGCTTTCGGTGAGAATTTCTCACCTTTCAATTTCTTTTTCTAGTAATATATATATACTAGGATGCAGACGGTGCTTAGTAGCACCCGACACAATCGTCCACAGACCATGGACTTGTTTGTTTGATTGCAAAAATTAGTTAGATTATTTGATTGAAATTGAATTGTGTGGTGAAATGAATTGATATGATTGATGTGTGAATGGCGTGGGTCTTCACTAGACCGGGGATAAGGCGAGGCCTCGTCCCGTTTCTAGTATCGTGCCGTTATGCCGCCGAAATTTTCTAAAATGAGTTAGAAAATATAAAAATATCATTTTATTTAAAGAATGAACTGAATAGAAATTCATATGTTGGAATAAAATGTTTTGTCGTTAAAAATATAATTTTTAACGTGAATGTGAATAAATAAATATTCATTTACAAACCAGACGGTTTGTTTATGTACACTTATTTGAAGGACATTGATTGGGTCGATAAATTTTACACATCGCCCAACTGCACAAATAAAATTTGTGTTTGATTGTTTGAATCCCCACACGGGTGTTGGGATGAAATTTGAAGTTCACTCATCCTGATTGATTAAATATGTCGATCGATTGATTGACAGGCTGTTATAAGCGTTGAATATCTATATTTTATGCTTATACAGTGTAGTGCACTTTGGTTGATGGTTGATTATTTTCAATGCTATTATATACTTGTGTTGTATGTAAATCCATATAATTAATATTATATGGTAATTGATTGGGCCTCATTCCAATTTAGAAATTAAAGAATATTATAAAATAAAAGTTCATGTGTTGACAGTACTCATCCATTGAGATTGGTCATGTGTTGAACGAAATATTTTGATAATAACAACTATTTTGAAAAAGAAATATTTGAAATAGAATATTTGAAAATAGAAATTTATGAAGCCGTGTTGATTAGTTTGACGCCATTTTGACGTGAACGATATTTATATCGATATAAAACGATTTCGAAATGAGTTGAATTGAAAACGATTTCGAAATGAATTGAATTGAAAACGATTTCGAAATCAGTTGAATTGAAAACGATTTCGAAATGAATTGAATTGAAAACGATTTCGAAATGAATTGAATTGAAAACGATTTCGAAATGAATTGAATTGAAAACGATTTCGAAATGAATTGAATTGAAAACGATTTCGAAATGAATTGAATTGAAAACGATTTCGAAATGAATTGAATTGCGAATTGAAATGAATTCAAATTGAATTGAAATTTGAATTGAATAGAAATGAATTTTAAAACGAATTTATAAAGAAGAATTCAATTTTGATTTGAATTGAAAAGGAAGTTGAAATTGCTTTTGAAACGATTTTAAAACTATTTATATAATTCGTTTTAAATTGAAATCGACGAAATATATATTATATATATAATATAATGGCCTGAATAGAACGCGCCGCGCCGCGGCAGTTCGTGAATTTCGACCATTTATTTCAAACGGACATTGCGGGAGATCCGACCGTCGGATTCTCCTAAAACCGGAACCGTTGGGTTCGTATCGAAAAGAGCTTTCTAACGAATATTAGAAATTAGAAATCTAACGGTTGGATTTGGAATTATGTCCAAATCAAATTTGAAAAAGGTCGATGTAAGTGCAGTTCGATGGCCATTGGTGGAAATCGACTGTACGGGCCTTGATAAAATTATTAAAAATAGTAATAATTTGTGTAAAATCATAAGAAATGATTTGGGAAGATTTGGGATGAAAAACTCCATATTTGAAAAGATAAAAATAGATTTTTATCGAAATGAACTAGTTTTGAACTAGAATTATAATTCTATTTATTTTTAAATAAATAAATTGAATTGGAAATGGTTTTGAAAATAACCAAAATTTCCAATGATTGCATTGGAATGGATTTGAATCGAAATTGTCTTCGGAATATTTCGATGTTGGATTTCGTGATTATACAAATGTTGTTATGGAAATTTGAAAGATATAGATATATATATCGTTATTTCCAATACGATATTTGTTAGTCGTAGAATTTGATATTGAATATAAGCCGATATATTTTCTATTCAGAGCCTTATATTGAATATCAAATGTGATTTGGTGTAACAACCCGAAAATCTGGGCCAGTTTAAATTTTTTATTTTGGCAATTTTAGCGAATTTTGATTATTTAAAATGAATTATTTTAAATAAAATCGACGAGAAATTTATTTTGAATAGAATTTGAACGAATATATTATACGCGTCGTCGTTAGAATATAAATAATTATATATAATTATAAATAGAATTGAAAATGGCGCGGTAGTTCGATAATTCGATTTCAAACTTCAAATGAATGTACCGGGTGCAAAACAATCCGGATTTTAGTGAAACCGAAAACATTAGGATCTAATCGATAATATCTTCCCAACGGATCCGAATAATCGAAATTTCATAGCGGGAATCAAAAGATATGTCCAGTTGAAATTTCTGAATAGTCGCTATGGAATTCAGGCCCTTAAAAATGGACATTTTGCAAACGACCTCGGATTTCGACGAAACCTGTTTTGTTGGGTCCGTGATGTAAAGTTATTGCTTGGTTTCAAATTTCATAATTTTTCGAATCAGTATGTGAGCGTGGCTAAGGAAAACGCGTTTGACCGGTTTCAGTTGATTTTAATCGACTGGAAAATGGCCATTTTTCTAACGGACTCAGAATTTGACGAAACTAGTTTTGTTAGGACCGTATCGTCAATGCGAGGCTAGAAAATATTTTTCGAGAATTTTTAGAGTTAGTATGTGACCCCGGTAATTTGAAATGTACGTTTAAAATTCAATATAATGATTTAAATGTAAATTCAACGGAAACTGGTTGTAACAGTCGAATCAGCTTGCGATACATATCCCATTGTGTTCGGAATGGGGGTAAAACGCTATGGACGACATGCGGTGGGCCTCGTTTTGAGGTCGAAAATAAAGGTTGCTTTTTGGCGCAAAATAAATTAATTAAATAAAAAAAAAACAAAACCCTTATCTCTATACCCTGGCCCCCCATTCGAATTTCATTCTACAGAAAAAAAAAGAAAAAAAAAACAAATCGATCGAGCCCCCCCCCTCGACGTCGATCGACGCCAGCGCCACCGCCCTCCACCCAATCGCCACCGCCCTGATCCAAACCCCCACCCCCTGCCCTCCTCGACAGAGCGAAGACCCCCCCCCCCCCCCCACACACAACGGTGCGACGACCCCGAAGCCCCCCTCCAGCTCAGAATCGAAGCCGCCACCGCCCTGAGACCGCCGTCCACCTGCAGCGCCCCACCACCTCGGCACCGTCGTCTCCACTCCAACGCCCTTCCTCGCGAATCAAAGTAAGTTTTATGATTTTTAATTATAAAAATAGGATTTTTACTATGCGATTTACCCCATAAAAATGGTGATAGTTATCATAGGAAAAGTTAGGATTTTTTAAACATTAAAGGTAGGATTTTTTTTTTAAATAGAAAAGAATAAATTTTTGTTATAGAAAAAAGTAGATCTTTAAAATAAAAGAAAGGGTTGATTTTTAAGAATAAAAAAATACAATCTTTTATATTGCAGAAGGATAAAAATATGATTTTTATATTTTTAAAGTATTAAAAATATAATCTTTACTATATAGAAGATGTGAAAATATGATTTTTGTTTATGTAGAGAAGTAAAAATATAATTTTTACATGATAGGAATATTAAAAATATCATCTTTTTATAGGTAGCAAAATAAAAAATATGGTTTTTATATATTGAACTTCGAAATAAAAATATGGTTTTTATATATTGAACTTCAAAATAAAAATAGGATTTTTATATGTTGAACTTCAAAATAAAAATATGGTTTTTATATATTGAACTTCGAAATAAAAATATGGTTTTTATATGTTGAACTTCGAAATAAAAATAGGATTTTTAGATGTTGAACTTCAAAATAAAAATATGATTTTTATATATTGAGTAGCGAAGTAAAAATTCGATCTTTACATATGTAGTGGCTACAGCAACGAAGGTGATAAAAAGGCGAGAACAACAAAGATTTCTATAAATGAAGAACCGTGGAGCTTGGATAGCTATCTGTGAGAACTTCTCACCTTTCAATTTAATTTTTCTAGTTATATTTATATACTAGGATGCAGACGGTGCTTAGTAGCACCCGACACAATCGTCCACAGACCATGGACTTGTTTGTTTGGTTGCATAGATTAGTTAGATGATTTGATTTGAAATTGAATTGTTTGGTGAAATGAATGGATTGATTGATGTGTGAATGGCGTGGGCCTTCACTAGACCGGGGATAAGGCTAGGCCTTGTCCCGTTTCTAGTATCGTGCCGTTATGCCGCCGAAATTTTCTAAAATAAGTTAGAAAAATAAAAATATCATTTTATTTAATAAATGAATTGAATAGAAATTCATAGGTTGAAATAAAATGTTTTATCGTTAAAAATATAATTTTTAACGTGAAGTGAATAAAATAAAATATTCATTTATAAACCGCACGGTTTGTTTATGTACACCTATTTGAATGACATTGATTGGGACGATAAATTTTACACATCGCCCAATAGCACAAATAAAATATGTGTTTGATTGTTTGAAACCCCACACGGGTGTTAGGATGAAATATGCAGTTCACTCATCCTGATTGATTAAATATGTCGATCGATTGATTGACAGGCTGTTATAAGCGTTAGATATCTATATTTGATGCTTATACAGTGTAGTGCACTTTGGTTGATGGTTGATTATTTTTCAATGCTATTATATACATGTGTTGTATGAAAATCCATATAATTAACTTTATATGGTAATTGATTGGGCCTCATCCCAATTTGAAAAATAAAGAATATTATAAAATAAAGGTTCATGTGTTGACAATACTCATCCGTTGAGATTGGTCATGTGTTGAACGAAATATTTTAGTATTGACAACTATTTTGAAAAAGAAATATTTGAAATAGAATATTTGAAAATAGAAATATATGAAGCCATGTTGATTAGATTGACGCCATTTTGACGTGAACGATATTTATATCGATTTTATTCGATTTCGAAATGAATTAAAAATATAACGATTTCGAAATGAATTGAATTGAAAACGATTTCGAAATGAATTGAATTGAAAACGATTTCGAAATGAATTGAAGTGAAAACGATTTCGAAATGAATTGAATTGAAAACGATTTCGAAATGAATTGAAGTGAAAACGATTTCGAAATGAATTGAATTGAAAACGATTTCGAAATGAATTAAAAATATAACGATTTCGAAATGAATTGAATTGAAAACGATTTAGAAATGAATTGAATTGAAAACGATTTCGAAATGAATTGAATTGAAAACAATTTCGAAATGAATTGAATTGAAAACGAATTCAAATTGAATTGAAAGCGAATTGAAATGAATTCAAATTGAATTGAAATTTGAATTTAATAGAAATGAATTTTAAAACGAATTTATAAAGAAGAATTCAATTTTGATTTGAATTGAAAAGGAAGTTGAAATTGCTTTTGAAACGAATTTAAAACTATTTATATAATTCGTTTTAAATAGAAATCGACGAAATATATATTATATATATAATATAATGGCCTGAATAGAACGCGCCGCGCCGCGGCAGTTCGTGAATTTCGACCATTTATTTCAAACGGACATTACGGGAGATCCGACCGTCGGATTCTCCTAAAACCGGAACCGTTGGGTTCGTATCGAAAAGAGCTTTCTAGCGAATGTTAGAAATTTGAAATCTAACGGTTGGATTTGGAATTATGTCCAAATCAAATTTGAAAAAGGTCGCTGTAAGTGCAGTTCGATGGCCATTGATGGAAATCGACTGTACGGGCCTTGATAAAATTATTAAAAATAGTAATAATTTGTGTAAAATCATAAGAAATGATTTGTGAAGATTTGGGATGAAAAACTCCATATTTGAAAAGATAAAAATAGATTTTTATCGAAATGAACTAGTTTTGAACTAGGAATATAATTCTATTTTTTTTTTAATAAATAAATTGAATTTGAAAAGGGTTTTAAAAGTAACCAGAATATCCAATGATTGCATTGGAGTGGATTTGAATCGAAATTGTCTTTGGAATATTTCGATGTTGGAATTCGGGATTATACGGATGTTATTATGGAAATTTGAAAGATATATATTTATATCGTTATTTCCAATACGACATTTGTTAATCGTAGAATTTGATATTGAATATAAGCCGTTATATTTTCTATCCAGACCCTTATATTGAATATCAAATGTGATTTGGGTTTGTCGTGAATGGTGTCTTCACTAACACTGTTCTTGAACCCAGTTGAGAAAAGATTAAATCTTTTTATATAGATTTAATGAAGTGTATCAATTAAATGATATTTTATTGGAATTGAATTGGTATTGATTTTTGGGTTTATCGTGAACAGTGTTTTAAATAACACTTGTTCTTTAACCCGATAATTAATGGAATGTGATTTTGGGTTTATCGTGAACCGTGTTTTTTTTAATGACACTGATTCTTTAACCCAGTTAAAGATTAAAACTAAGTGGAGTTTTAACGAATCTTTAATTAGATTGAAATGATCGAAAATGGAGTATCACCAGTTTTGCTCCAGGCGATGGTTAAATCTTTAATTAGATTTGAATGTGAAATGGTAATTGAATTTACCGATAACACTGTGGTGTTAGATATGAAGTATTACCAGTTTTACTTCATGGGATGAATAGGTTGGGATTGAGAAATAAAATAAATGATTACTTCGGTGTGGTTCGCTAATCCCGATTAGTTTGAATTGATATTCAAAGGAGATTAAAGAATAAATTTAAAGAATTTATCTTGGATAAAATTAATGGGAACTTTTCCCAAAGTATAGGAATATTTGAATAAAAGAATATTCTGAATTGGAATGAGGCGTATGTTGTGTTTGTGTAACACTTTTATAATATATACGCGAGTTATTCAGAAAGACCGGGTTTATCCCATTCTGAATAACTGATTCGACGTGGTGTCGAAGATGAAGACGGTGGTCGAAGACCGGAAGTCTTCACGTCGTTTGGGTGATTACTGATGATCTAGATTGGGCTGTACACCCAAGAAGATGGAAACAGTTGGTGATCGTCCAGACGTACTTGGAGATCGATGGATATGCGGGGTACTAGGTGCCTCCGGTTTCGTTCAGACCCAGAACGAACTTGTAAATGGACTGTGTGTCTGACATTGGATTTTAGTCTGTGTGATTGATCTCTATTAAATATATATCTGTTTGGCGGCGGAGAATTTATTCTCTTGCTTAACGCCCTACTCTGAGACGTACGAGCTCAGGGGTTATATATTGATGGATATCAAACGCATGGAGTGAATTGCCTGTGTGGCATGCCTAAGTGGCAATTGATCGAGGCTTCTATTGAAAAGCAAAGTCTTGTGGTGATGATCAAAGCACGGCCTTTGTGGCGTAGCTTTGTGTAACGTTTACTTCGCGAGTTTCACACCCGGTATGAACTAAAAAAAACGGGAGACGGACCTCAGGGAGGGCATGCGTTTCTTTCTAGTTAGAAGTGGCGTCAGTGGTTTTACACGCCCTGACGAGTTTGACTTATGTGGTTGTTGCTGTTGCGAGGCGCCTCGGATTGATTGGTCGTTCTCGAACCGATGGAGTCATTTAGTTGGCTCGTTTACGCCCCAAAGGGCGGGAAAACGTATTGTTCAGGCACTATAATCCACATCGGTGGACCGGCCCTGACGATCCAAGGGGCAGTTGCGGCTGTTCCGGTGGCTCGGGCTAGAGAGTCACGAATCGGTTGAGGACTATCTTTTGCCTCGGTTCATAGACGGAAATCCAATTTCAAAATACGTGACATTTGCGGTTTTATTTGTAGAGCCTAGTATGGCGACATAGTGGGATGGGGCGCTCATGCCGCCTATGATTGATACTTATGATTTGAAGTTGTTTTATACACTATGCACTTATAATAGTATCAAACGATTCGTTTTAAACGTATCAAGCATTCTTTGGCTGTTATAAGGGAAAACCCTATCCCCCGGCTTGCGTTGCATTGTGTGATAGGACCTGGGTCTTATAACAGCTTCATTTTTCTCTATTTAGCATTGCGCTGTTGGTTTTATGCACTGGTACTCTTGGGAGGAAACCCGTTCCGTGTTTTACGGCGTGGTCCCTTGATTTACCTAGCTTTAAAACAAAGATTAATAACTGTTTTAGTTCTCACACCAGTCACATGACTGACCTGGAGTTTATTGTTTTAACCTAAACTCTGGGTGCCCCTATTTTGACACAGGCAGCTAGTAGTTTTGGGTTTTTGCAGATTTATATTCACAGGATCCTGGTTTACAGCTGGAACGATATCCGGAAAGCTTTGTATCCGTATATCTCCTCTAGTTGTGTATTGTATTATTTTCCGCTGCTATGTATTTAAATATAATTTAAATCTCTGATATTTCTGTATAATATTCATTTATACTCTGTATATTCTTGTAATCTGATGCATTGTTGTAAAATACAATGAAATGTTCTTCTGTATGAGTTCTGTTGTGGCTTGTTCTCGAACTATCCGCCGCTTTCCTTTACGGGGAAGTTACGGGTTTTCACAGTTGGTATCAGAGCTTTGGTTTACAAAGCAGAGAACAAGACACATTAGAACCTTACGAAAGAATTCATCAGATATTGGATTAGTAATATCCAACGGGAATGACTCGTTAGAGATGGGATCAGTAGTATCCTAGAACGAGTGTGAAGAGTATATTTTTCTAATGAAAGCAATTCTGTTTTGAAATTTAGATCGTTTTACTCGTATTTGATTATTTATTTATATTGATTTGGACAGTCCAGTATATAAAGATTTTGCATATACGCCTTGCAAACGTGTATTTGAAGTTTTAATATACTGGATAGATATAGAATTACACTCTAGTCGCCCGGGGGTGATTCTGATGATTGATCGATCATCATCCGAATTTATGTTCGAGTGACGAAAGTGGACTTTCTATATATTTCCTATTGATTGGTGTGAGAACCAAAATTAGATAGGGCTTATTGTTGTGATTTGGCATCAAAAATCTGATTTTTGTATATGTATCAAAATTATGAATTTGAAACTCTAATTCACTAATTGATTGATGTTTGGGTTGTTTGTTTAGTTGTTTGATAATTTTGAACCATTATGCCTAATTTGATCGAATAATGAATTGTATTGAAAATTGGCCGCATTTGCTTGCATATACATATACTTACATTGAACAGGTCATAGCAAGGAGGCTAGAGCAGAGAATAAAATTTGTTTGCCCGACAAATAGGTACATGTTTACTACATAATTTCCTGTTTTGTTTGGGTGATGATGATTTTATGAGTCTATTGGCTAGCCGCTTGGCCTTTTCTTTTTCTTTTTGAGATCTGAAGGACCGGGGAAGCTATTTGAAATTCCCCGATGCTCCCGGTGCAGGGGAGGTTATGGCGAAATTTTTCGAAAATTTAGGGTGTTAGCCAAATTTTTGAAATTTTTGAAAATTCTCAGAAACTAAAGAGTTGGAGAATGGAAGCCAGATCGAGCGTAGAGTTGATTAATCAAACCACTTTCGACTTTGTTCCTTTTCGGGGACGAAAAGTTTTAAGTGGGGGAGATTGTAACAACCCGAAAATCTGGGCCAGTTTAAAATTTTTATTTTGGCAATTTTAGCGAATTTTGATTATTTAAAATGAATTATTTTAAATAAAATCGACGAGAAATTTATTTTGAATAGAATTCGAACGAATATATTATACGCGTCGTCGTTAGAATATAAATAATTATATATAATTATAAATAGAATTGAAAATTGCGCGGTAGTTCGATAATTCGATTTCAAACATCAAATGAATGTACCGGGTGCAAAACAATCCGGATTTTAGTGAAACCGAAAACATTAGGATCTAATCGATAATATCTTCCCAACGGATCCGAATAATCGAAATTTCATAGCGGGAATCAAAAGATATGTCCAGTTGAAATTTCTGAATAGTCGCTATGGAATTCAGGCCCTTAAAAATGGACATTTTGCAAACGACCTCGGATTTCGACGAAACCAGTTTTGTTGGGTCCGTGATGTAAAGTTATTGCTAGGTTTCAAATTTCATAATTTTTCGAATCAGTATGTGAGCGTGGCTAAGGAAAACGCGTTTGACCGGTTTCAGTTGATTTTAATCGACTGGAAAATGGCCATTTTTCTAACGGTCTCAGAATTTGACGAAACTAGTTTTGTTAGGACCGTATCGTCAATGCGAGGCTAGAAAATATTTTTCGAGAATTTTTAGAGTTAGTATGTGACCCCGGTAATTTGAAATGTACGTTTAAAATTCAATATAATGATTTAAATGTAAATTCAACGGAAACTGGTTGTAACAGTCGAATCAGCTTGCGATACATATCCCATTGTGTTCGGAATGGGGGTAAAACGCTATGGACGACAGGCGGTGGGCCTCGTTTTGAGGTCGAAAATAAAGGTTGCTTTTTGGCGCAAAATAAATTAATTAAATAAAAAAAAACCCTTATCTCTATACCCTGGCCCCCCCCATTCGAATTTCATTCTACAGAAATAAAAAAAAAAAAAACAAATCGATCGAGCCCCCCCTCGACGTCGATCGACGCCAGCGCCACCGCCCTCCACCCAATCGCCACCGCCCTGATCCAAACCCCCACCCCCTGCCCTCCTCGACAGAGCGAAGACCCCCCCCACAACTGTGCGACGACCCCGAAGCCCCCCTCCAGCTCAGAATCGAAGCCGCCACCGCCCTGAGACCGCCGTCCACCTGCAGCGCCCCACCACCTCGGCACCGTCTTCTCCACTCTCCAACGCCCTTCCTCGCGAATCAAAGTAAGTTTTATGATTTTTAATTATAAAAATAGGATTTTTACTATGCGATTTACCCCATAAAAATGGTGATAGTTATCATAGGAAAAGTTAGGATTTTTTAAACATTAAAGGTAGGATTTTTTTTTTTTTAAAATAGAAAAGAATAAATTTTTGTTATAGAAAAAAGTAGATCTTTAAAATAAAAGAAAGGGTTGATTTTTAAGAATAAAAAAAATACAATCTTTTATATTGCAGAAGGATAAAAATATGATTTTTATATTTTTAAAGTATTAAAAATATAATCTTTACTATATAGAAGATGTGAAAATATGATTTTTGTTTATGTAGAGAAGTAAAAATATAATTTTTACATGATAGGAATATTAAAAATATCATATTTTTATAGGTAGCAAAATAAAAAATATGGTTTTTATATATTGAACTTCGAAATAAAAATATGGTTTTTATATATTGAACTTCAAAATAAAAATAGGATTTTTATATGTTGAACTTCAAAATAAAAATATGGTTTTTATATATTGAACTTCGAAATAAAAATATGGTTTTTATATGTTGAACTTCGAAATAAAAATAGGATTTTTAGATGTTGAACTTCGAAATAAAAATATGATTTTTATATATTGAGTAGCGAAGTAAAAATTCGATCTTTACATATGTAGTGGCTACAGCAACGAAGGTGATAAAAAGGCGAGAACAACAAAGATTTCTATAAATGAAGAACCATGGAGCTTGGATAGCTATCTGTGAGAACTTCTCACCTTTCAATTTAATTTTTCTAGTTATATTTATATACTAGGATGCAGACGGTGCTTAGTAGCACCCGACACAATCGTCCACAGACCATGGACTTGTTTGTTTGGTTGCATAGATTAGTTAGATGATTTGATTTGAAATTGAATTGTTTGGTGAAATGAATGGATTGATTGATGTGTGAATGGCGTGGGCCTTCACTAGACCGGGGATAAGGCTAGGCCTTGTCCCGTTTCTAGTATCGTGCCGTTATGCCGCCGAAATTTTCTAAAATAAGTTAGAAAAATAAAAATATCATTTTATTTAATAAATGAATTGAATAGAAATTCATAGGTTGAAATAAAATGTTTTATCGTTAAAAATATAATTTTTAACGTGAAGTGAATAAAATAAAATATTCATTTATAAACCGCACGGTTTGTTTATGTACACCTATTTGAATGACATTGATTGGGACGATAAATTTTACACATCGCCCAATAGCACAAATAAAATATGTGTTTGATTGTTTGAAACCCCACACGGGTGTTAGGATGAAATATGCAGTTCACTCATCCTGATTGATTAAATATGTCGATCGATTGATTGACAGGCTGTTATAAGCGTTAGATATCTATATTTGATGCTTATACAGTGTAGTGCACTTTGGTTGATGGTTGATTATTTTTCAATGCTATTATATACATGTGTTGTATGAAAATCCATATAATTAACTTTATATGGTAATTGATTGGGCCTCATCCCAATTTGAAAAATAAAGAATATTATAAAATAAAGGTTCATGTGTTGACAGTACTCATCCGTTGAGATTGGTCATGTGTTGAACGAAATATTTTAGTATTGACAACTATTTTGAAAAAGAAATATTTGAAATAGAATATTTGAAAATAGAAATATATGAAGCCATGTTGATTAGATTGACGCCATTTTGACGTGAACGATATTTATATCGATTTTATTCGATTTCGAAATGAATTAAAAATATAACGATTTCGAAATGAATTGAATTGAAAACGATTTCGAAATGAATTGAATTGAAAACGATTTCGAAATGAATTGAAGTGAAAACGATTTCGAAATGAATTGAATTGAAAACGATTTCGAAATGAATTGAAGTGAAAACGATTTCGAAATGAATTGAATTGAAAACGATTTCGAAATGAATTAAAAATATAACGATTTCGAAATGAATTGAATTGAAAACGATTTAGAAATGAATTGAATTGAAAACGATTTCGAAATGAATTGAATTGAAAACAATTTCGAAATGAATTGAATTGAAAACGAATTCAAATTGAATTGAAAGCGAATTGAAATGAATTCAAATTGAATTGAAATTTGAATTTAATAGAAATGAATTTTAAAACGAATTTATAAAGAAGAATTCAATTTTGATTTGAATTGAAAAGGAAGTTGAAATTGCTTTTGAAACGAATTTAAAACTATTTATATAATTCGTTTTAAATAGAAATCGACGAAATATATATCATATATATAATATAATGGCCTGAATAGAACGCGCCGCGCCGCGGCAGTTCGTGAATTTCGACCATTTATTTCAAACGGACATTACGGGAGATCCGACCGTCGGATTCTCCTAAAACCGGAACCGTTGGGTTCGTATCGAAAAGAGCTTTCTAGCGAATGTTAGAAATTTGAAATCTAACGGTTGGATTTGGAATTATGTCCAAATCAAATTTGAAAAAGGTCGCTGTAAGTGCAGTTCGATGGCCATTGATGGAAATCGACTGTACGGGCCTTGATAAAATTATTAAAAATAGTAATAATTTGTGTAAAATCATAAGAAATGATTTGTGAAGATTTGGGATGAAAAACTCCATATTTGAAAAGATAAAAATAGATTTTTATCGAAATGAACTAGTTTTGAACTAGGAATATAATTCTATTTTTTTTTTAATAAATAAATTGAATTTGAAAAGGGTTTTAAAAATAACCAGAATATCCAATGATTGCATTGGAGTGGATTTGAATCGAAATTGTCTTTGGAATATTTCGATGTTGGAATTCGGGATTATACGGATGTTATTATGGAAATTTGAAAGATATATATTTATATCGTTATTTCCAATACGACATTTGTTAATCGTAGAATTTGATATTGAATATAAGCCGTTATATTTTCTATCCAGACCCTTATATTGAATATCAAATGTGATTTGGGTTTGTCGTGAATGGTGTCTTCACTAACACTGTTCTTGAACCCAGTTGAGAAAAGATTAAATCTTTTTATATAGATTTAATGAAGTGTATCAATTAAATGATATTTAATTGGAATTGAATTGGTATTGATTTTTGGGTTTATCGTGAACAGTGTTTTAAATAACACTTGTTCTTTAACCCGATAATTAATGGAATGTGATTTTGGGTTTATCGTGAACCGTGTTTTTTTTAATGACACTGATTCTTTAACCCAGTTAAAGATTAAAACTAAGTGGAGTTTTAATGAATCTTTAATTAGATTGAAATGATCGAAAATGGAGTATCACCAGTTTTGCTCCAGGCGATGGTTAAATCTTTAATTAGATTTGAACGTGAAATGGTAATTGAATTTACCGATAACACTGTGGAGTTAGATATGAAGTATTACCAGTTTTACTTCATGGGATGAATAGGTTGGGATTGAGAAATAAAATAAATGATTACTTCGGTGTGGTTCGCTAATCCCGACTAGTTTGAATTGATATTCAAAGGAGATTAAAGAATAAATTTAAAGAATTTATCTTGGATAAAATTAATGGGAACTTTTCCCAAAGTATAGGAATATTTGAATAAAAGAATATTCTGAATTGGAATGAGGCGTATGTTGTGTTTGTGTAACACTTTTATAATATATACGCGAGTTATTCAGAAAGACCGGGTTTATCCCATTCTGAATAACTGATTCGACGTGGTGTCGAAGATGAAGACGGTGGTCGAAGACCGGAAGTCTTCACGTCGTTTGGGTGATTACTGATGATCTTGATTGGGCTGTACACCCAAGAAGATGGAAACAGTTGGTGATCGTCCAGACGTACTTGGAGATCGATGGATATGCGGGGTACTAGGTGCCTCCGGTTTCGTTCAGACCCAGAACGAACTTGTAAATGGACTGTGTGTCTGACATTGGATTTTAGTCTGTGTGATTGATCTCTATTAAATATATATCTGTTTGGCGGCGGAGAATTTATTCTCTTGCTTAACGCCCTTCTCTGAGACGTACGAGCTCAGGGGTTATATATTGATGGATATCAAACGCATGGAGTGAATTGCCTGTGTGGCATGCCTAAGTGGCAATTGATCGAGGCTTCTGTTGAAAAGCAAAGTCTTGTGGTGATGATCAAAGCACGGCCTTTGTGGCGTAGCTTTGTGTAACGTTTACTTCGCGAGTTTCACACCCGGTATGAACCAAAAACGGGAGACGGACCTCAGGGAGGGCATGCGTTTCTTTCTAGTTAGAAGTGGCGTCAGTGGTTTTACACGCCCTGACGAGTTTGACTTATGTGGTTGTTGCTGTTGCGAGGCGCCTCGGATTGATCGGTCGTTCTCGAACCGATGGAGTCATTTAGTTGGCTCGTTTACGCCCCCAAAGGGCGGGGAAACGTATTGTTCAGGCACTATAATCCACATCGGTGGACCGGCCCTGACGATCCAAGGGGCAGTTGCGGCTGTTCCGGTGGCTCGGGCTAGAGAGTCACGAATCGGTTGAGGACTATCTTTTGCCTCGATTCATAGACGGAAATCCAATTTCCAAATACGTGACATTTGCGGTTTTATTTGTAGAGCCTAGTATGGCGACATAGTGGGATGGGGCGCTCATGCCGCCTATGATTGATACTTATGATTTGAAGTTGTTTTATGCACTATGCACTTATAATAGTATCAAACGATTCGTTTTAAACGTATCAAGCATTCTTTGGCTGTTATAAGGGAAAACCCTATCCCCCGGCTTGCGTTGCATTGTGTGATAGGACCTGGGTCTTATAACAGCTTCATTTTTCTCTATTTAGCATTGCGCTGTTGGTTTTATGCACTGGTACTCTTGGGAGGAAACCCGTTCCGTGTTTTACGGCGTGGTCCCTTGATTTACCTAACTTTAAAACAAAGATTAATAACTGATTTAGTTCTCACACCAGTCACATGACTGACCTGGAGTTTATTGTTTTAACCTAAACTCTGGGTGCCCCTATTTTGACACGGGCAGCTAGTAGTTTTGGGTTTTTGCAGATTTATATTCACAGGAACCTGGTTTACAGCTGGAACGATATCCGGAAAGCTTTGTATCCGTATATCTCCTCTAGTTGTGTATTGTATTATTTTCCGCTGCTATGTATTTAAATATAATTTAAATCTCTGATATTTCTGTATAATATTCATTTATACTCTGTATATTCTTGTAATCTGATGCATTGTTGTAAAATACAATGAAATGTTCTTCTGTATGAGTTCTGTTGTGGCTTGTTCTCGAACTATCCGCCGCTTTCCTTTACGGGGAAGTTACGGGTTTTCACATTTGGGTTTGTCGTGAATGGTGTCTTCACTAACACTGTTCTTGAACCCAGTTGAGAGAAGATTAAATCTTTTTATTTAGATTTAGTGAAGTGTACCAATTAAATAATATTTAATTGGAATTGAATGGATATTGATTTTTGGGGTTTATCGTGAACAGTGTTTTAGAATAACACTCGTTCTTTAACCCGATAATTAATGGAATGCGACTTTGGGTTTATCGTGAACCATGTTTTAAATGACACGGATTCTTTAACCCAGTTAAAGATTAAAACTAAGTGGAGTTTTAATGAATCTTTAAATAGATTGAAAAGATAGAGAATGGAGTATCACCAGTTTTACTCCAAGCGATAGTTAAATCTTTAATTAGATTTGAACGTGAAATGGTAATTGAATTACCGATAACACTGTGGTGTTAGATATGAAGTACTACCAGTTTTACTTCATGGGATGAATAGGTTGGGATTGGGAAAATAAAATAAATGATTACTTCGGTGTGGTTCGATAATCCCGACTAGTTTGAATTGATATTCAAAGGAGATTAAAGAATAAATTTAAAGAATTTATCTTGGATAAAATAAATGGGAACTTTTCCCAAAGTATAGGAATATTTGAATAAAAGAATATTCTGAATTGGAATGAGGCGTATGTTGTGTTTGTGTAACACTTATTTAAAATATACGCGAGTTATTCAGAAAGACCGGGTTTATCCCATTCTGAATAACTGATACGACGATAAGTCGAAGATGAAGACGGTGGTCGAAGACCGGAAGTCTTCACGTCGTTTGGGTGATTACTGATGATCTTGATTGGGCTGTACACCCAAGAAGATGGAAACAGTTGGCGATCGTCCAGACGTACTTGGAGATCGATGGATATGCGGGGTACTAGGTGCCTCCGGTTTCGTTCAGCCCCAGA
This sequence comes from Allium sativum, assembly GCA_030737875.1. Classification (NCBI taxonomy): domain Eukaryota; kingdom Viridiplantae; phylum Streptophyta; class Magnoliopsida; order Asparagales; family Amaryllidaceae; genus Allium; species Allium sativum. The sequence goes on along the minus strand of CM060909.1, from coordinate 249,725,636 downwards.
ACGGACTTGTAAAGGGACTGTGTGTCTGACATTGGATTTTAGTCCGTGTGATTGATCTCTATTAAATATATATCTGTTTGGCGGCGGAGAATTTATTCTCTTGCTTAACGCCCTTCTCTGAGACGTACGAGCTCAGGGGTTATATATTGATGGATATCAAACGCATGGAGTGAATTGCCTGTGTGGCATGCCTAAGTGGCAATTGAACGAGGCTTCTGTTGAAAAGCAAAGTCTTGTGGTGATGATCAAAGCAAGGCCTTTGTGGCGTAGCTTTGTGTAACGTTTGATTCGCGAGTTTCACACCCGGTATGAACCAAAAACGGGAGAGGACCTCAGGGAGGGCATGCGTTTCTTTCTAGCTAGAAGTGGCGTCAGTGGTTTTACATGCCCTGACGAGTTTGACTTATGTGGTTGTTGCTGTTGCGAGGCGCCTCGGATTGATCGGTCGTTCTCGAACCGATGGAGTCATTTAGTTGGCTCATTTACGCCCCAAAGGGCGGAGAAACGTATTGTTCAGGCACTATAATCCACATCGGTGGACCGGCCCTGACGATCTAAGGGGCAGTTGCGGCTGCTCCGGAGACATGGGCTAGATTGTCTCGAATCGGTTGAGGACTATCTTTTGCCTCGGTTCATGGATGGAAACCCAATTTCCAAATACGTGACATTTGCGGTTTTATTTGTAGAGCCTAGTATGGCGACATAGTGGGATGGGGCGCTCATGCCGCCTATGATTGATACTTATGATTTGAAGTTGTTTATACACTATGCACTTATAATAGTATCAAATGATTTGTTTTAAACGTATCAATCATTCTTTGGCTGTTATAAGGGAAAACCCTATCCTCGGCTGCGTTGCATTGTGTGATGGGACCTGGGTCTTATAACAGCTTCATTTTTCTTTATTTAGCATTGCGCTGTTTGTTTTATGCACTGGTATTCTTGGGAGGAAACCCGTTCCGTGTTATACGGCGTGGTCCCTTGATTTACCTAACTTTAAAAATAAAGATTAATAACTGTTTTAGTTCTCACACCAGTCACATGACTGACCTGGAGTTTATTGTTTTAACCTAAACTCTGGGTGCCCTTATTTTGACACGGGCAGCTAGTAGTTTTGGTTCTGCAGATTTATATTCACAGGATCCTGGTTTACAGCTGGAACGATATCCGGAAAGCTTTGTATCCGTATATCTCCTTCTAGTTGTGTATTGTATTATTTTCCGCTGCGATGTATTTAAATGTAATTTAAATCTCTGATATTTCTGTGTAATATTCATTTATACTCTGTATATTCTTGTAATCTGATGCATTGTTGTAATATAAAATGAAATGTTCTACTGTGTGCGTTCTGTTTTGTCTTGTTCTCAAAACGATAGGGCATTTCGAGCGGTCTGGGTCGGTTTAGCGACTGGTTCGGACCGAGCGAAATTCCTTGCCGTCACAGTTGGTATCAGAGCTTTGGTTTACAGAGCTCGAGAACAAGGCACATTAGAACCATACGAAAGAATTCATCAGATATTGGATTAGTAATATCCAATGGGAATGACTCATTAGAGATGGGATCAGTAGTATCCCAGAACGAGTGTGAAGAGTATATTTTTAAAGTGAAAACAAATTTATTTTTGAAAATCTAAATCAAATATTCGTATTTGATTATTTATTTGTATTGATTTGATCAGTTCAGTATATAAAGAATTTGCATATACGCCTTGCAAACGTATATTCGAAGTTTTAATATACTGGATAGATATAGAGTCACATTCTAGACACCCGGGGATAATTCTGATGATGTGGCCACATCATCAGTATTTATATTCGTGTTTCGAAGGTGTGATATCTATATATTTCCATTAGACTGGTGTGAGAACTAAAACTTATATAGATAGAACACATTGTTGTGAATTGGCATCAAAAACAAGATTTTCAGTATATATATCAAAATTATGAATTTGAAACGTTAATCCACTAATTGATTGATGTTTGTGTTGTTTGTTCATTTGTTTGCTAATTTTGAACCATTATGCCTAATTGTATCAAATATTGAATTGTATTGAAAATTGGTTGCATTTGCTTGCATATGCATATATATCATTGAACAGGTCATAGCAAGGAGGCTAGAGCAGAGAATAAAATTTGTTTGCCCGACAAATAGGTACGTGTTTACTACATAATTTACTGTTTCGTTTGGGTGATGATGATTTTATGAGCCTATTGGCTAGCCGCTTGGCTTTTTCTTTTTCTTTTTGAGATCTGAAGGACCGGGGAAACTATTTGAAATTCCCCGATGCTCCCGGTGCAGGGGAGGTTATGGCGAAATTTTTCGAAAATTTAGGGTGTTAGCCAAATTTTTTGAAAATTTTGAAAATTCTCAGAAACTGAAAAGTTGGAGAATGGAAGCCAGATCGAACGTAGAGTTGAATGATCAAACCACTTTCGACTTTGTCCCTTTTCGGGGACGAAAAGTTTTAAGTGGGGGAGATGTAACAACCCGAAAATTTGGGTCAGTTTAAAATTTTTATTTTGGCAATTTTAACGAATTTTGATTAATTTTTATAGATTATTTTAAATAAAATCGACGAAATTTATGTAGAATATAATTCGAACGTATATATTTATACGCGTCGTCGTTAGAATATAAAATTTATATATAATTATAAATAGAATGGAAAATGGCGCGGTAGTTCGATAATTCGATTTCAAACTTCAATTGAATGTACCGGGTGCAAAATAAACCGGATTTTAGTGAAACCAAAAATAATAGGATCTAATTGTGAATATCTTTCCAACGAATCCGAAAAATCAAAATTTCGTAGCGGGGATCAAAAGGTATGTCCAGTTGAAAAATCTGAATAGTCGCTATGGAATTCAGGCCCTTAAAAATGGGAATTTTGCAAACGGCCTCGGATTTCGACGAAACCACTTTTGTTGGGTCCGTGATGTAAAGTTATTGCTAGATTCCAAATTTCATAATTTTTCGAATCAATATGTGAGTGTGGCAAAGGAAAACGCATTTGACCAATTTCAGTTGATTTTAATCGACTGGAAAATGACCAGTTTTCAAACGGTCTCGGAATTCGACGAAACTAGTTTTGATAGGACCGTATCTTCAATACGAAGCTAGAAAATATTTTTCTGGAATTTTCGAGTTAGTATGTGACCCCGATAATTTGAAATGTGCGTTTAAATTGAATATATAAAGAATTATACTTTAAAATTCAACTGAAACTGATTCAAACAGTCGAACTGGCCTACGATACATATCACATTGTGTTCGGAATGGGGGTAATATGCTAGAGACGACAGTCGTTGGGTGTTGTTTGGAGATCGTATGAAAAGTCAACATAAATTGAAAATAAAATAATATATTAATATTTATATTAAATAAACCCCTACCCTTACCCTCTCCTTCACTGTTCTCATTCAACGTTCAAAGAAAAAAAAAACCCAAAGCCGAAATCGATCTCCCCCGTCAACCTCCGCCACCGACGGCGTCGCGCCGCCCTGGCGCCCCCACTCCGACCTTCCCTCCGATCAACTATGGCGCCCCCTCTTCTCCAACCAATCGCAGTCAACCCCATCGCTTAGAGCATCTCGAGGTCCACCGCATCTTCATCGTCCACCCTCCCGCCGCCCTCCATCGGCGCCTCTTCCTCCGTCGACTCCACCTCGCTCGCATCCAACCCCCTCCCGCTCCCCTAACGCCTCGCTGTGAAGCAGCGCCCCAAACCCTAGAACGATTCAATGCAACCCCGCCTCACCAAATCCGCCGCCACCTGTGCCGGCAGCCCTATGACCCCGTACGCCGCCTCCCTCTTCATCTTCGTCGATGTGAAAGCCCCCCTTCCTCTCGGTTTAAGATTGTAAGCTTTTTTTTTTTTTTTTTTTTTCCTTTTCTTTTTTTGTTGTTCAATGTATACATAAAATCAGGGAGTTAGTTTATTAGAGAACAATATAGGATTTTTATATTGTTTTTAAATAAAGATTATATTTAAAAAAAAAAGGGGCGAAGAGGTTAGATTTTTAAAGGCAAAAAGGGTAAATTTTGAAAGGCGAAAAGCTATGATTTTTGTATATGAAAGGGCGGTGATTGTGTATAGGAAAGTTCATATTTTTATATATTGAACTTCGAAATAAAAATATGGTTTTTATATATTGAACTTCGAAATAAAAATATGGTTTTTATATATTGAACTTCGAAATAAAAATATGGTTTTTATATATTGAACTTCGAAATAAAAATATGGTTTTTATATATTGAACTTCGAAATAAAAATATGGTTTTTATATATTGAACTTCGAAATAAAAATATGGTTTTTATATATTGAACTTCGAAATAAAAATATGGTTTTTATATATTGAACTTCGAAATAAAAATATGGTTTTTATATATTGAACTTCGAAATAAAAATATGGTTTTTATATATTGAACTTAGAAATAAAAATATGGTTTTTATATATCGAACTTCGAAAGAAAAATATGGTTTTTATATATTGAACTTCGAAATAAAAATATGATTTTTATATATTGAATAGCGGAGTAAAAACTCGATTTTTACATAGGTAGTGAAAGCGGGCGACGAAGGTAACAAAAAGGCGAGAACGAAGAAGATTTATATCAAAGAAGAGTCAAGATGTTTGGATAGCTTTCGGTGAGAATTTCTCACCTTTCAATTTCTTTTTCTAGTAATATATATATACTAGGATGCAGACGGTGCTTAGTAGCACCCGACACAATCGTCCACAGACCATGGACTTGTTTGTTTGATTGCAAAAATTAGTTAGATTATTTGATTGAAATTGAATTGTGTGGTGAAATGAATTGATATGATTGATGTGTGAATGGCGTGGGTCTTCACTAGACCGGGGATAAGGCGAGGCCTCGTCCCGTTTCTAGTATCGTGCCGTTATGCTGCCGAAATTTTCTAAAATGAGTTAGAAAATATAAAAATATCATTTTATTTAAAGAATGAACTGAATAGAAATTCATATGTTGGAATAAAATGTTTTGTCGTTAAAAATATAATTTTTAACGTGAATGTGAATAAATAAATATTCATTTACAAACCAGACGGTTTGTTTATGTACACTTATTTGAAGGACATTGATTGGGTCGATAAATTTTACACATCTCCCAACTGCACAAATAAAATCTGTGTTTGATTGTTTGAAACCCCACACGGGTGTTGGGATGAAATTTGAAGTTCACTCATCCTGATTGATTAAATATGTCGATCGATTGATTGACAGGCTGTTATAAGCGTTGAATATCTATATTTGATGCTTATACAGTGTAGTGCACTTTGGTTGATGGTTGATTATTTTCAATGCTATTATATACTTGTGTTGTATGTAAATCCATATAATTAATATTATATGGTAATTGATTGGGCCTCATTCCAATTTAGAAATTAAAGAATATTATAAAATAAAAGTTCATGTGTTGACAGTACTCATCCATTGAGATTGGTCATGTGTTGAACGAAATATTTTGATAATAACAACTATTTTGAAAAAGAAATATTTGAAATAGAATATTTGAAAATAGAAATTTATGAAGCCGTGTTGATTAGTTTGACGCCATTTTGACGTGAACGATATTTATATCGATATAAAACGATTTCGAAATGAGTTGAATTGAAAACGATTTCGAAATGAATTGAATTGAAAACGATTTCGAAATGAGTTGAATTGAAAACGATTTCGAAATGAATTGAATTGAAAACGATTTCGAAATGAGTTGAATTGAAAACGATTTCGAAATGAATTGAATTGAAAACGATTTCGAAATGAATTGAATTGAAAACGATTTCGAAATGAATTGAACTGAAAATGATTTCGAAATGAATTGAATTGCGAATTGAAATGAATTCAAATTGAATTGAAATTTGAATTGAATAGAAATGAATTTTAAAACGAATTTATAAAGAAGAATTCAATTTTGATTTGAATTGAAAAGGAAGTTGAAATTGCTTTTGAAACGATTTTAAAACTATTTATATAATTCGTTTTAAATTGAAATCGACGAAATATATATTATATATATTATATATATAATATAATGGCCTGAATAGAACGCGCCGCGCCGCGGCAGTTCGTGAATTTCGACCATTTATTTCAAACGGACATTGCGGGAGATCCGACCGTCGGATTCTCCTAAAACCGGAACCGTTGGGTTCGTATCGAAAAGAGCTTTCTAACGAATATTAGAAATTAGAAATCTAACGGTTGGATTTGGAATTATGTCCAAATCAAATTTGAAAAAGGTCGCTGTAAGTGCAGTTCGATGGCCATTGGTGGAAATCGACTGTACGGGCCTTGATAAAATTATTAAAAATAGTAATAATTTGTGTAAAATCATAAGAAATGATTTGGGAAGATTTGGGATGAAAAACTCCATATTTGAAAAGATAAAAATAGATTTTTATCGAAATGAACTAGTTTTGAACTAGAATTATAATTCTATTTATTTTTAAATAAATAAATTGAATTGGAAATGGTTTTGAAAATAACCAAAATTTCCAATGATTGCATTGGAATGGATTTGAATCGAAATTGTCTTCGGAATATTTCGATGTTGGATTTCGTGATTATACAAATGTTGTTATGGAAATTTGAAAGATATATATATCGTTATTTCCAATACGATATTTGTTAGTCGTAGAATTTGATATTGAATATAAGCCGATATATTTTCTATTCAGAGCCTTATATTGAATATCAAATGTGATTTGGGTTTGTCGTGAATGGTGTCTTCACTAACACTGTTCTTGAACCCAGTTGAGAAAAGATTAAATCTTTTTATTTAGATATAATGAAGTGTACCAATTAAATAATATTTAATTGGAATTGAATGGATATTGATTTTTGGGGTTTATCGTGAACAGTGTTTTAGAATAACACTCGTTCTTTAACCCGATAATTAATGGAATGTGACTTTGGGTTTATCGTGAACCGAGTTTTAATTGACACGGATTCTTTAACCCAGTTAAAGATTAAAACTAAGTGGAGTTTTAATGAATCTTTAAATAGATTGAAAAGATCGAGAATGGAGTATCACCAGTTTTACTCCAAGCGATAGTTAAATCTTTAATTAGATTTGAACGTGAAATGGTAATTGAATTACCGATAACACTGTGGTGTTAGATATGAAGTACTACCAGTTTTACTTCATGGGATGAATAGGTTGGGATTGGGAAAATAAAATAAATGATTACTTCGGTGTGGTTCGATAATCCCGACTAGTTTGAATTGATATTCAAAGGAGATTAAAGAATAAATTTAAAGAATTTATCTTGGATAAAATAAATGGGAACTTTTCCCAAAGTATAGGAATATTTGAATAAAAGAATATTCTGAATTGGAATGAGGCGTATGTTGTGTTTGTGTAACACTTATTTAAAATATACGCGAGTTATTCGGAAAGACCGGGTTTATCCCATTCTGAATAACCGATACGACGATAAGTCGACGATGAAGATGGTGGTCGAAGACCGGAAGTCTTCACGTCGTTTGGTTGATTACTGATGATCTTGATTGGGCTGTACACCCAAGAAGATGGAAACAATTGGCGATCGTCCAGACGTACTTGGAGATCGATGGATATGCGGGGTACTAGGTGCCTCCGGTTTCGTTCAGCCCCAGAACGGACTTGTAAAGGGACTGTGTGTCTGACATTGGATTTTAGTCCGTGTGATTGATCTCTATTAAATATATATCTGTTTGGCGGCGGAGAATTTATTCTCTTGCTTAACGCCCTTCTCTGAGACGTACGAGCTCAGGGGTTATATATTGATGGATATCAAACGCATGGAGTGAATTGCCTGTGTGGCATGCCTAAGTGGCAATTGATCGAGGATTCTGTTGAAAAGCAAAGTCTTGTGGTGATGATCAAAGCAAGGCCTTTGTGGCGTAGCTTTGTGTAACGTTTGATTCACGAGTTTCACACCCGGTATGAACCAAAAACGGGAGAGGACCTCAGGGAGGGCATGCGTTTCTTTCTAGCTAGAAGTGGCGTCAGTGTTTTACACGCCCTGACAAGATTGACTTATGTGGTTGTTGCTGTTGCGAGGCGCCTCGGATTGGTCGGTCGTTCTCGAACCGATGGAGTCATTTAGTTGGCTCATTTACGCCCCAAAGGGCGGAGAAACGTATTGTTCAGGCACTATAATCCACATCGATGGACCGGCCCTGACGATCTAAGGGGCAGTTGCGGCTGCTCCGGAGACATGGGCTAGATTGTCTCGAATCGGTTGAGGACTATCTTTTGCCTCGGTTCATGGATGGAAACCCAATTTCCAAATACATGACATTTGCGGTTTTATTTGTAGAGCCTAGTATGGCGACAAAGTGGGATGGGGCGCTCATGCCGCCTATGATTGATACTTATGATTTGAAGTTGTTTATACACTATGCACTTATAATAGTATCAAATGATTTGTTTTAAACGTATCAAGCATTCTTTGGCTGTTATAAGGGAAAACCCTATCCTCGGTTGCGTTGCATTGTGTGATGGGACCTGGGTCTTATAACAGCTTCATTTTTCTTTATTTAGCATTGCACTGTTTGTTTTATGCACTGGTATTCTTGGGAGGAAACCCGTTCCGTGTTATACGGCGTGGTCCCTTGATTTACCTAACTTTAAAAATAAAGATTAATAACTGTTTTAGTTCTCACACCAGTCACATGACTGACCTGGAGTTTATTGTTTTAACCTAAACTCTGGGTGCCCTTATTTTGACACGGGCAGCTAGTAGTTTTGGTTTTGCAGATTTATATTCACAGGATCCTGGTTTACAGTTGGAACGATATCCGGAAAGCTTTGTATCCGTATATCTCCTTCTAGTTGTGTATTGTATTATTTTCCGCTGCGATGTATTTAAATGTAATTTAAATCTCTGATATTTCTGTGTAATACTCATTTATACTCTGTATATTCTTGTAATTTGATGCATTGTTGTAATATACAATGAAATGTTCTACTGTGTGCGTTCTGTTTTGTCTTGTTCTCAAAACGATAGGGCATTTCGAGCGGTCTGGGTCGGTTTAGCGACTGGTTCGGACTGAGCGAAATTCCTTGCCGTCACAATAACCAGGTCGACTGGGGAGTCGACCTAGGGGTCGACCTGCCTCCCAAACCCACTTCTTGAACCCGATGCATCCTAATGTATTTAGACTCGCTTTCTGTCCAGATTCGTCTGTTAATCCTATATAAACTCACCCCTAGCCTCATTCTCTCCACATCATTTCATTCTATCCTTATGCTGCTTCTGAGATAATCTAAATAATAAGTTAAAATGGAAGAAAAAAGGACTGCTCCTTCTCCATCAAGTCTACGCTTAGAGATTTGCAAACTAGGGGATTTCAATTAGAACACGATCAATCAAATAGAGATTCAACAATCAAATTCTGCTTTCTAATTCTCGATCCACGCACTGTAAGTTCAAGATACTTTTAGATAAAAGCTGTAAACTTAATATCCATGTTGTAAAGTGGAATTGGATCTATGTATGGTAATTGGTTCGTATCTATTCTTGTTCATCTTGGATCTTGACTTTCGTGAATATTGCTTTGGACCTATTCATGTTGTAAATCAAACTCTCTCATATCTGTAACCTTAACATGCCTATGACGTTGAAACTATTGTTAATGGCCAAGGACTATGACTGTGAACATAAGACTACGCCTATGACTATGACTGAGAACATAAGACTATGCGTATGACTGTGAACATAAGACTATGCCTATGCCTATGACAGTGAACATAAGACTATTGCCTAAGACTATGACAAGGACAATGGTGGCTAATCACCTATGACTCTTGACTATGAGAATTATTACCTATGATTATGAACATAAGGCTATTATCTATGACCATGACTTTGAAACTATCACTGTTAATTGACTATGACTATTTTCCTAGAACTATTTTGGATAATTATCCATGACTATTGTGATTAATCGTTTATGGTTCACAATTATGAGATTTCTGCCTATGACCGTGACTATGACTACTGGGATTAATTACTTAAGACTATTATAGTTGATTGTTCATGCCCATAGTTGAATCCCATGTTGTACACCGAATTTGCAGTTGTTGGATCTCATACCTAGGGTGTGACTTGCTTAGTTTATTCGCTATTATGTACACCAAAGCCATTGGATCCATTATCCTTGTATTTGGCTTGCTCTTGCATGCCTATTCTTTTATGTCAACTTGTATCATGACTATCGCCTTATCTTGCTAGATTTGAAATCCTAAATGCTAGTGTTGTTGTAACCAATATCATGCTAGTCTTGTAATCCCTTTTATCGCTTTAGGCTCGTCCCTTTTTGCCTAACATAGTTTCGATGTTATTCCCTTTATTTTGGGATTTGGATTTGTAGTATATATCGATTCACGTTTACGTGCGATGGGAATACGATTTGGGTAGATTACGCAAAACATGAATTGGTTATGAACATGAATTATGAACTTGATAATAGGCAAAACTTGAAACATGAACATTGTTATAACTTGAATCTGGATGTGAGCATGAAACTTATCCTTGAAACTTGACACGAACTGGACATGAAACTTGAACATGTTCACGACACTGGAATGTACTTGAAAATGGACAACTCGAGGTTTGGTTGAGTTTGCAGTATAAATCTGCCCGGAACCGCCCGGCAAATCCAGTTACTGCAAACAATAGGATCCAATGTGGGTAGTTGGTCATATCGCGCTTGAAACCCGAGGTCAGACTGAGTTGTGGTGTAAATCTGCCCGGAACCGCCCGACATATCCAATGACCACAACAACAGGTCTGATGTGAGAGGTTGGGGTGCATTAATGATTAAAATGCCACATGATAGGGTTAAGTCATGAACATGAAAGACAACACTTAACCAACTTGAAACATGATTGGTAGGGTTAGATCATGAACTTGAACGACAACACCTAACCAACTTGGCACGTGAATTGTAGGGCTAAGTCATGAACTTGAATGACAACACTTAGCCAAGTTTGACATGACACGTAGGCGGGTTAAGTCACGAATTTAAATGACAACACTTAACCCATTGGACGGAAACCCTAGTTACGCGGTCCGTTTCAGCAGTAACCCACTAGATGTATCATGGTACCCTGGAACTAGGCAGGGTGAGGCACGATTACTGGGCTAATTGTAAGCGACCAGAATGACGGCTGTGTGGGTGCGCCAGTGTAGGTTCAGGCGGGCTATGGTCGTGCACGTGGTCCAGAGTTGAAAAAGCAGGCATTGGGCATCAGTAGGTTTATCTGTACATTCTTGATTCGTGTCGGTGGTTGGCACCATAGGGCTTGATACACCCTATGGTGGACCTAGGAAAGGTGACTACATTCGTGATTGGGCCGTATGACACAGACACACAATGAGCTAGAACTTGTAGGGAACCGATCGAGTAGTGGATCGTTCCATTGGACCCAGTAATGGGTCATTCGTGATATGGGGCCAAGGGATCATTTCATGATTAATATAAGACATGGGTCTGGGATCCTAGTACAGTTGATGTAGCGAACCTTGAATACGTGATGCTATACTTGATTTATACTTGATTTATCATGTTATCTTAGTTTATCTTGCCCATCTTGTCATCATCTGTATGTTTACTTTCAGTTTATACATGTCATGTTACCTTTACCTGTTTTTATACTGAAAGTCACTTGGACTTACCAGTCTTTATGACTGACCCATTTCCTTTCGCCTCTTTTTCTTTCGTTTCTTCCCCCAGGTTCTCAGGGAGGAAACTCTAGCTCTTAGCTTGGATTTAGCTTGCTTTCTGTCAGCTCATGTACGGTTTGGTCTTGAGCTATGCTATGGCTGCATGTCTGCTATTTTTTTGGGGAATAATTTACTTTTGTTATTTTAAGTTTATGCTTCGTTATTTAGAACTTGATGTAATGGAATAATGGCAACTTGTACTTTGGATATATGAGGTTTTGACTTTTTCTTGAAAGTAATAAGATTTTGTTTTTAATTTCTACCGCTGCTTTATTTATGTTCTGTCTTGTGATATCTCTGTGTATGTTTACCTAGATAATGCTCCACCAAAACTAGTGCATTCCCTTTGTGAGTGACCCTAGCGGAGGTGCGGTGTTACATAAGTAGTCGGGATTTTACAGATATACTTGGAGGAGCTTGGAGCAGGAGGCTTCGATGTTAGATATATAGGGTTTATTTCTGCTGTGATATGTATGTGACGTACACTAATGATATATGTAAGTACAAAATACAGTTTTGTATTTCAAAGTTGTTATATAATATATTTTATTCGTTCCACCGTGATATTCGCGTTTACTCTGATTATGATCTATTTTCTTCTTCTTCTTCTATTCTAATTTTCTTTCTTTCTGTTTCTCCCATGAACGATTATGTTGGTACCAACCGTAAGGTGACAATATATTTGGAACACTCAAGCGAAATGAGTGGCCAGTCATGTTTAGCCAGGGTTGCAAGATGTTCTTTCTGAACCTTAGTTTGTTTTCTCTAGAGGTACACTATCAGAAGGTGGTCCCATAACTTTCCATAGCTGGAAATCCATTATCCAATAAGAGCTCGTGGTATATGATCATATACTTTGTATTTAGACCGTGAGATGCAAGCATTCTGCTAGATGGTTATTTATTTGATTTATATGCTATTATAATATCAAAATAGATATGATATCAAATCATTTGGGTTATCATAAGGTGAAAACTATCCGTGTTTGTGAGTGGATTGGTCTTACGATTATCCTTTTCTTTCGAAAGAAGTTTTATAAAAGTAAAATCAATTCGATGATACCAATAATTTATTGATTTTTCTCACGTTGGTTCACCATACTGATCTTTGGAGTTTGTAATGCTCGGGTCAAACCGAGTATTACAGGTTCAGGATTAGATGGTACGATTTCAGGGAACGAGCTGGAGGAGTTCATATGTATGATTCCTATATTGTAATTATTCCATTGTGTGTTGTAAATGAGAATATATTGTTATAACTGTTTAGTTTTATTGGATGTCCATTATACCCTGATAAATGTAAATATTGTTTCAATCTCTCAACAAAGATTTATTTTGCTGCGATTTAGGATTTTGTGTTATCTTAGTGATTGATTCTTCTTCTTTTTCTTCTATTCTAATCATTCTTCCCTTTTTTCACCCTCTAATTTTTTTCTTTTAGCTTTCTAGAATTTTTGGTATTCGAGTTGGGGTAAGTAATACAGGATTAAGTACTATTGTCGAAATTCGAACATTGAATGGTCTCTATATTATGTAGATGTATATGTGTGATTTTTGGTTCTATTCATGAATATGTTTGGCTTAGTAATAGTAATAAATCTTTTACTGACTAAATCATCGTGTGTAGTGGTTGCAACACGTTATTCGTAGTCCAAGTTTGATGGCATGTTAGGTTACCTGCTCTCTTCTTGTCTAACTGTATTTGAATTCATACAACATAGTCATTTATATTAGTATAAAATGATTTTGTAAGAAATTGTATGCTTCTCATCATGTGGTTCATATAACAAATACGGAACTATTAATTTCATAAGAGTAAGATTGCAATAAGTAAATATTATTCCATATCATAAATTATGTTAGATATGGAATTATTTCTTCAATAGGTAAGATTGCAAGAAGAATAAATAATTCCATGCAACAAATTATGTCATTTAAGGAATAGTTGGTTTGATAAGGATAAAGTCGAAATTAGAAGGTATATTCTATTAAATAAGGACATTCTCTATTAATGATCAATCTTGATGAGCGGTTGAGATTATATCCTTAGAGGATTTTGTCCCCTCTCTCTGCTTATAAATATAACTCTATATTCATCATTAGGGTTACCAAAAAGACATCAAAAAAAATAAAGTACGCCTAAGGGAGAGAAGGTAGGTTCAAGATCTACAAATTCTAGATCTATAATGTATCCTTTAGAGTTATCTCCGAAGTTCACCATTCCACCATCTTGATATACTAGATTATTGAGTATTTCTGGATTTTCCGTCATATGACTCAAACAGCCACTATCCAGTATCCATTTGTCCTTTTTAATTTCCACCATTTGTTTGTCAAAAGTTGAATTTTCAACAACCATGTAACACATCATTTTGAAATTTGAATTCTCAACAGCCACTTTACCCATCTTTTCAATTTTTGAATTTTCAAATGCCATACAACACATGTTTTCCTATATTGGACAACGTTTGAGTAGATCACTTGAATTGTTGACATAATTGAATGTAGACTCTTTCAGCATTGATACAATGCATGATCGACACTAGTGTTAACAATTATTTCAAAATTTGCCATTAAAAATTTTCAAAAATCACGTTATGAACTATTTGAAAATCTCGTTCTAATACCAATTGTTAGGGAATGCGGAATGGATCGTTAAGGAAAAACTAACACTAGAGGGAGGGTGAATAGTGTTTTTAAGGAATTTAAGAAAATCTAAAACTAATATGATCTACTATATAAATAACACACAACAGAGATGATCACAGATGTAACGACCCTGATTTTTGTCGATTAATTTTAAATGTTTAATATTGTTTAAATATTGAATTAATAATATAAATGGATATTTATATTGAGTTATCAATTGAACAATCAAAATACGATTTATTTCGAATATATATAATTATCGCAATACGAAATTGAATTTATTTGAATTCAAAGTCAAAACTGAATTGAAAACAGTTCAGATAATCAATACAAAATTCTGTTCGAATTAGAATAATAATATTAATTTATTATCAAAGAATTTATTTGTTTTGAATTTAATTTATATTGATTTAAATTGATATCTTCTCCATACGATCAAATTAAACTTCGAAACATGTCCCTGTGTGTTCAGAACAGTGGTATAACCCTAAAACGTCAGTTGTTGTGTTTCGATTGGAGTTCAGAACCTCGAATTATATTATTTAAGTATTTGAACGGATATGAACGGAGTCAAATTAGATATATGTGTACTTAACCTACTAACGTATTCCTTAGTAGCTAAGTCTTCATCCTCTATAAATTAGCACGCATCTCTCTCGATTCATTTTATTTTTGTTGCTGTAAATGGAAAATCAAAGCTTTCACAAGGAATTAGGAATGGTCGCTACGCTACCCTTTCTCTCTATTTCATTTCACAGTAAGAATCAAAGCTTATAATTTCGAATCCGTTTCCTAAATACCCCAATTGTTGTCCTGTCTCATTCGACAGCAACACAAAAAAAGAAATGGTGTTTCTTTTAAAACTCAAAATCGCAAATCGAAGAGGAACCAATCCCTCGTTTATTCCTTTTTGCAAAATCCATGTAAACCGAAAGCCTCGAAAATTTAAGAAATGGCCGCTCCGTATTTTGTTAACTCAAATCGAGTTCAGGCGTAATAGGAATGGTAATCGCGATGTTCTTTGATGCCAGGTTTAGGATTACTAAGGTTCGTGATTAAGAAGAGAAGAGGAGATCGAATCGAAATATGGAAGCGCGACCTAAAATCGCGAACTATGGTAAACTCGACGTCGATGTATTGCGAGCTGGAAGAGTTTGTGCATCTCGCGAACTTGAAGAAGTCGTGACTCCCACTGGAGGTGCGAAGTGGATGGGCTTTAGCGAAATGATTGAGGGAAGGCAGCGAAACTGGATGCGAACTGGGAGTTCGGAGTATGTGATTTTTGGAGTTTAAACAGTAAGCAATGTGAAGTGATGTTAGTGCGATTCTTTAATGATGTACAGGAAGCTGAGGGCCTGTGCGATGGAAAAATAAGGAGGGGTCAACGCTGAGTTCAATGGTGGAGGTTATGGTAAATTCCGTAAAGGACTGGGAAGTTTGTCGGGGTCTGGAAGGTTCGAAAATTGCTTACATGCCATTACGAGAAAATTTAGTATGAAGGAGTTGGTCTGTAGGTTTGTGATGGTGGATGCAGAAGTGAATGAGGTTTGTGGTAGGTGGGTTTCTGAGAGGCTGGTGTAGACTATATAGGACAGAATTTTAAGGCATTACAATGGCAAGTAATGTCAAAATGGAACGATGAAATATTTAGGCTGATTTCAACGAGAAATGATCAATGAGTTTTGAGATGTGCTTCGTGGTTGATTGAACAAAGCGATAAGGTATACTTTTTATATTTAAAATTAATATACTTAGAAATACTTATTCATGCTAGTAGTTAAGTAAATAATTGTTTAATCATTAATTAAAATAAATAATCATAGGAAAAGATCTCATTCGAGTGGATGGAAAGGCGAGACGATAGAGAATGTTAAATGAATATTCGGCAAAGGAAAACCACAGTGAGTAAATTTCACTCAAATTTTATTTAGAATTATTTTTATTAGTTAAAAATAATTGTTGTTGGTTTTTTGCATGCATTGAAATAATATTGTGGTTATTAAATATATATTAGTTATTTAGGATTGGTGTTTGTGGTTATTATATATATATATTAGTGGTTAGATTCCGGTAGTAACATTAGCGGATGCCCACAGTATCATTAGCGGATGACCCTATATTCCCCACGCTATGATAGTGGATGACCTTCTATTCCGCGATATCCTACCTCGAAGCAAGATGTGTATTATTTATGTTGGCTAACATCTTTGAATGCAAGGAAAAATAGGTTAGGGGAATCCAACTGGATTCCTCAAAAATATTTTAATTTGTTTGTTTTCACATATATATTACCATATATGATGTGCTAGAAAACCCGTGATTTATAACTAAGTGTTTTGGGGTGTTTAAATATCACTGGGGTCTGAATATTGATTTATAAAAATATCATAAAAATGATATTTTGAGATTTAAAAGGGAAATCTATTTTTGTAAAAATAGAATTCGAATTTCGAATGGACTAGAAATATTAACTTGTTTTGAATAAATAAAACAAGTATTGAATTTATAAACAATGTTTATAAATTAAATAATACAGGAAATTGAAGTGATGAATTTATAAACGATGTTTATAAATTAAACAATACAGGAAATTAATGTAAATTTATAAATGGTGTATGTAAATAAAATGGAATGATTTTCATTAGATAATCAGGTAATTGAAGTAAAATTTTAAACTGTGTTTATAAATAAAGTGGAAAATTATTATTTGATAATTTGAATATTTAAATTCAAATGTGAATTAAAAAATAGAAATGGGGAATCGTTTTAAAGAAGTAAACGATGAAATTTTTTCTAATGTTCAGAATATAAATTGAACTAAAATAAATCCGTAAGGATTTAAGATTTGAATTCGATTGGTTCGAATTTATTTAAATAAAATATATCTAATAAAATATTAGGATTATATTAAATAGAAGTTAAATTTTAATGTGAAAATAGACTCGATGTTATATATGGGTAAGTTAAAATAAATGAAATATTCCAAAATGAGATTTTTGGTTTTAAATAGATTTCGAATTGGAACTTGTTTAATATACAAAACAAGAAAAATTAATTTATTTATTTAAATAAAATATGTCTAATAAAATATTAGGATTATATTAAATAGAAGTTAACTTTTAATGTGAAAATAGACTCGATGTTATATATGGGTAAGTTAAAATAAATAAAATATTCCAAAATGTGATTTTATTTTTAAATAGATTTCGAATTGGAACTTGTTTAAATAATAAAACAAGAAAAATTAATTTATAAACAATATTTATAAAAATAGGGAAATAATTTATCGTTGGATAATTTAGAAGTTTATATTTTCAAGTATGAATTGAAAAGTGAATTGGAAAAAACGGTTTAAAATACAACGATAAATTTTAATCTAGGCTTCAGAATTTAAATTGAAGTAAGAAAAATCCAAAGGATTTATAATCAAAATTCGATTATATCGAATATTATAAATAAATTTATTTATAAAGGGAATTGGAATTTATATATAGCAAACTGAGTGTAAATAAATTAATAACCGAGTAAATGAAATGATTTTTGAAACAAAAATCAGATTTTTAATTGTTTAATAGAATTAACTAATTTGAAAGAAAAAATTAGTTAATGGAATTTTAAATCGAAATTGGACTTTGGATCAGAAAAAGGGGTTTGTAAATTCATATTCGAAATCGAATATGAAAATTGAATTGAAAATGGAATTTGATTGGATTATAAGCAATTTAAAATTGTATATGAATGTGATGTGTTCAAATAAAAGGTGAAACAGGCAAAAGAGTTAATTAAAGAATAAATTAGCGAATTGAGTTAAAATGACTAGATTGAGTTGGAATAAAATTGGAATGGACGTATATGGGTTAGACATGTATGGGATGAAGTGCATGAAGGTTATAATTTGTGTGTCCGACAATAAGGTACATGTTTGAATTCCATATGAGTTTTTATGCGCTGAATCAACAGGCCACTTGGCTTTTTGATTTTCTTCTCGAATGGAAAGGGCTTAGAGAGGCGAGTTGAGGTTTGAACTATCGACCGGTACAAAGGAGGTTATGGCGAAATTTTCTGGGAATTTAAGGAGTTAGAATATTTTTAAGAAATTTTGATATTTAGAAATCGATGTATTGATATATATAGAATTCGATAAGGAAACGAATTTGAAAATAGAATACTATAAACAAAAAGAAAATCTATAATTAAATCTAGTAAAATTAGAAAGAGAAACGTATATGGGTTTAAAAATGAATAGTTGGTTTGTATGATGTTGATTATTCGAGGTAAGTGGTCTTGTCCGTCTTGAAGTTAATGATGTTTTCAGTCAAGGTCTGAGAGGTAGTTATATCCCAACTTGATTGATTTCATTTTTAACCGATAAATAACAAGATCCAGTCTCGAAGAGAAATGTTTGAATAAGAGTTAGTTGAATGTTGTGTTTTGGGTTGTTGTAACGTTGTTTTACACAACACTCATTTTAAACCAAGTAAGTGGAAATTTGGATATATAATAATAAATATTTCGTGAGTATAGAAATAAATGAATGGTCGTGGAAGAGATAAGTAATTGGAATGTTTTCCAACTATAAATAGAATATATTTTCTATGTATAGAAAAGTAAAAGAAGGCAATATATGGAAATGTTTTCCAAATAGTGTAAGAGTCCAAGATGATTATCGAAAATATCGTGTTAACGAATATTGATAAGGAAATGGAGAAGTGATTTAAATTAATGAAATATTAAATAAAGGGTCCAGTGATTGTTTGTTGCTTTGGGTGAATGTTCATTTTCTTCGATAGTTAAATAATCGACTGTCGAAGTACTGGCCGATATCGTTGTCAATATGGAGAGATCGGTTGGATTATTATCCGAGAACCACTCTGTATTGGCCGTAGCATTGCGAATCAGATTATATGAAGATAATCGAAGATGGAGTAAAGTGCAAGGACTTTTTCTATTACTGGAAATTGTGCCTTCGGTTTCGTTCAGTCCCAGAACGAAGTGTATGGACGAATGTCTGACAGAGTATTTCCAATGATTGCATATGTTTATCTGTATAGATATATATAGTGGTGGAGAATTTATTCTCTTAACATAATATCCAGAATATATTTATGCAAATCAATTAATGATTAACGGATATGACAAGTGGCATTCAAAGTGATTGTGTTATCAATGAATGATAAGTAATCGTAGCCTCAGGCCTCAACAACCGGGAAATGACAAAAATCGGGTAGGTAGCGTGGCTATGTGGGTAGCTCCCATTAGGGTGTATTATCACCTATCTAGAGAAATTCATTTAATTCCTTATTCTATTCGATGCTGTCCCATTTGGGAAAATGGTTGCTGATCCCAACCGTTGGTGATATACATTCGATACACTCAAGCGAAATGAGTGGTCGGTCATGTGCGGCCGGGTTACAAGATGTTCTTGTTGAACCCAGTGTATTCTCCTCTAGAGATACACTATTGGAAGGTAGTTCCATACGTTGTCATAGTTGGAAATTCATTACCCAATAAGCGACCGTGGTTTTGATTGTATGTTATGTATGTGGAGTGTGAGATGAAAGCGTTCCACTAGATTTATATTTACTTGATTTAGACACTATCACAATATCAAAAGAGTTTTGATATAAATATTATCGTTTTCGTTCAAAAGGATCTGAAAGTTGAATCAAGTGTTTTGGATTCTCATAAGGGAAAAACCCGTTCCATGTTATACGGCGTGGTCTTATGAGATATCGTTTAGTTTCTCAAACTGTTTTAAATTGTTTACTCATACCAGTCCCATGACTGACCCAGAGTTTATTTTGTTTTATTTTACCTAAACTCTTGGGTGCCCAAATTTGTACGGACAGTCAAGTAGTTCAGGATTTTACAGATTTATCAAAAAGAGCTTAGATAAGGAGGCTTTAGTGTTAGATAAATAGCATTTTTATTTCCTCTATATTGTAAGTATTGTACTTTGATAAGTGAATGTTATACAGTTAAAATTTTGTATTTCAAAGATATGATACATTATATTTTGTTCCGCTACAATGTGAGATTCTGTGTTGTTATTTCTGTTATTCTTCTACCTTTTTCTTCTAAAAAAGATGATTCATATTTCTGTGATATTTTGCTTGGACGTGTGATGTATGTAGTCAACTCAGATAGTATGGATTTGCGGGCCATTACAGTTGGTATCAGAGCTTAAGTTGAGTGAATACCTAGGCTTTGGTGGGGTGTGCTCTTTAAATATAGGGTCAGTAGTACCCTAGAATGAGTTGACTGTATATGTACGAGAGTGCGTATTTGTAAGTTGATATAAAATTTATTTTATATTGTGTTGGCTAATCTGTTGAGTGGCTTATGAATTCCGATTGAATCGTGGGATGCCACAAAGTTGATACGAATATCTAAACCCTTGAGCAGAGTAATTTGACATAATATTATTTTAAAGTAGGTAATTGACATAATTTTACCCAAAATTCTATTTTGATATAGAAAGAATAATTTTCAGAAATTATTATATTATATAGATGAGTTGGATGTTATTATTATAATCAAATGAGATTATAAGAAATGAAATGGTTATATATAACCAAATAAAAATATGTATATGAATGAAATATACAAATGAGGTGAACTAAAATTGGATTCAGAATTTGAATTAAGAATTTAAATCCTGGGAGATTTGGAAAATGTTTTCTGAAGTACATTAAAATAATATTACTTTGTTTTGGAAGGATTTTTGATTAAAAATCGTTTTAAATGGATTTCGAAAGTGATAAATCACTGAACTCACATGAGTAGCTGGGAAATAATTCTGATGGTGACTGCAGCATCATTAGTGTTCTTTTTCGAGTTTCTAAATGATGAATTGCTACCATAGAAAAGTTTTTGATGGAAATTTGTTTGAAATAAAACAAGTTGTTGTAAAAATTCATACGTTTTGAATTTGGAATGGTTGTAAATATATGTGTATATATTTATGTGATTTCAAAAACATTTGAAATGAGAACCCGGGTATTTGAATCCTAGAATTTAAATTTAACTTAAGAAAATTAAATAAATTGATCAGAATCAATTTGAATGGAATAAGAATTGATTGTAAACCATTCAGATTAGTTGAATGTGAGCATGTATGGTATGCAATGTAAATGGAAACCAAAAGTTTTGGTAAAAGTAAAATTGTTGAAATATAAAGTGTAGATGTGATGACCCTAAACCCCATAAGACGGTGGCGAGGGTAATCATTGGAATATAACACATAAACACATAAACAGATAAAAGTAGAACAGAAATAAATAAATACATCAGATAATGTACAATAGAATACACTGGATAAACATAATCATCAGAGTTACACAGTATATAGGATCATACTTAGTACAAATACAGTTCAGCTATACATAAATGTCTACAGTGGAAAACAAACATAATATGTACAATAGGAGCTGAACAGCATAAAAAGAGATAAATGATAGAATCCATCTTCAGCTCCAGCTATCCAGAAAGAGCCTACTAAAACCTGATTACAAGGCTGCCCATGTGGAAATAGGGGCACCCGAGTTGCAAGTGAAACAAACTACAGGTCAGTCATGGGACTGGTATGAGAAATCTACTTAACACTTTTTCAATATGGCTAATCACAGGACCATGCCACTTTCGCGGAACGGGTTTACTCCATTGGATTGCCAGTGCTTTAAAACAGGTAAATCTTTTAAACATCGCAATGATTTTTATAAAAATGAAGCCATTATAAGACTCAATTCCCATCACACAATGCAACATAAACCTGAGGATAGAGTTTTACCTTAAAATGGCCAAAATATGCTTGATACGAATAAAACAAAAGCATTTGATATTATTACTAGTGTATATATGTTTCAAAAACAATTTCAATCATAACTATCAATCATATGCGGCATGGGTACCATATATCATGTCGCCATATATATATATACACACACACACACACAAAATCAAAACCGTACAGTATCATATTTGGAAATTGGATTTCCGTCACGAACCAAGGCAAAAGATAGTCCTTACTGAATTCTAGACAATCTAGCCCATGTCTCAGGATCAGAACGCATCGACCCTTGAATCGTCAGGGCCGGTCCACCGATGTGGATTAAAATGCATGAACACTGTGTTTCCCCGCCCTATGGGGCGTAAACTGGTCATATCTGACCACACCGTCGGCTCCGAAGAGACCGAAGCAAACCGAGGCCTCGCTTTCCATCATCCACATAAGTAAAATACCCGGGCGTGCAAAACCCAAAGAACCACTCCTAGCTAGAAGGAAACGCATGTCCTCCCTGAAGTCCTTCTCCCGTTTCTGGCTCATACCGTGGTGTGAGGCTCATGAAACAACGCTATACACAAAGCTGTGCCACACAGGTCGTGCTTTGATCATCAACCACAAGACTTTGCTTTTCAACAGAAGCCTTGATCATCTGCCACTTAGAAATGCCACACAGACAATTCACTCCATGCGGCTTATTTCTATCGATATATTACCTCTGAGCTCGTACATCTCAGAGAAGGGCGTTAAGCAAGAGAATAAATTCTCCGCCTCCAAACAAATATATATTTAATAGAGATCAATCTGCACAGAACAAAATCCAATGTCAGACACACAGTCCATTTTCAAGTTCGTTCTGGGTCTGAACAAAACCGGAGGCACTCAATACCTCGCATATCCGTAAAATCAACATGCACGTCCGGACGGCTACTACTTCAGCCCCTTCAAGGTAGCTACTCCTATCATGAGCATCAGTGGCACCCCTCCATTCGGCGTGAAGATCATCGGTCTTGCACCGTCTTCATATCTTCGACTTTCACTCATCGAACAATTACTTGAAATGAGAATCAACTCGGCCTTTTCAAATAATTCATGTATATTTAGAATTTCAAATCAATTCACATCAATGGTTAAATTATTCGACATCACTAATTCTGTTCTTTAATGTAATTTTCACGCCAAACACATTCAACCATCAAATATCACATAAACCAAGCAAATTCAGTTTATTTCCATTCCAAATCATTTATAACATTTTATCACGATTTATCGCTATTTTTATTTATTTAAAAATAGCCAATTCATTCAAACGACGCTTCAGGCCATAACGCGATCGTGGCGCTATTTTTCTTCAGATTTGATTTACACATATCTGAAAATCTAACCGTTGGATTTTCACAAATTTTATATCATTAGAAAGATCTTTTCAAAACGAATCCAATGGTTTCAGTTTTGGGAAAATCCGACAGTCGGATCTCCCGGTACAATCATTTGAAGTTACGATTTCAAAATACGAATTGCAGCGTCGTTATTCGATTTAATTTAATTATATTTATGTATATATATATATATATATAAATATAATCGATTCTGGCACTGTTTTTCTTATGATTTGAATTAAACATTCCAGACAATGCAACTGTTGGATCTTCACAAAGTGGGTGTCGTTGGAAAGATATTTCCAAAGCGAACCCAACGGTTTCCGTTTCGTGAAAATCCGATGGTCGGATCTCCCGCAATAATCGTTTGAAATCACGGTTTCAAAACACGAACTGCAGCTTCATTATTCGATTTATTTTAATTATATTTATATAAATATATATAAATATAATTCTTTCTTCGAATTCAAAACCATATCCACTTTATATATTTGATAAAAATGATATTTTTATCATCAAAAATATTTATTCCACACATCACCATTTTTAACACTTCATATTCACAATAAAAATGTAGATTTTATTGTTCAATCTATATATTCAACACATGAACGTTTTTGACTTCACACATACGATAAAAATATGATTTTTATCGTCCTAGTCCTTTATTCAACACATGAATATTT
The DNA here is from genome assembly GCA_030737875.1 of Allium sativum. NCBI lineage: Eukaryota > Viridiplantae > Streptophyta > Magnoliopsida > Asparagales > Amaryllidaceae > Allium > Allium sativum. The sequence continues at coordinate 249,701,401 of CM060909.1, read as the reverse complement.
TCTATAGTTGATATATATAATAAAAATGTGATTTTTATTGTAAAACAATTTATTTCAAAACACGATTATTTTATATAGTCTATACATAAGGTAAAAATGTTATTTTTGGTGTTAAAACAATTTATTTATAATACTAATATTTTATATAGCCTATATATAATAAAAATGTGATTTTTACCTTTCAAATAATTTATTCAACACATGAACTTCATTCAACACATGAATTTCTACTCAACACATGAATTTCTAATCAACACACGAATATAGTTTCAACACATGAAAATAATTCTAACACATGAATATTATTGAAAATTTTGGCAGCAAAACAGCAGGGTAGTTAAAACCGGCACCGTCCCTAGTACGGCTCCTCGCTCTACCTTAAAACCTCGCGGTTTTTGACAATGGGGATTTTCAAAATCTAGTTCGTACGCAGAAGAATTTTCCCTTATTCTAATCCTATTGGTATTTCAATCACAAAATAATTCTCAACCACAAACAGGTATTTTTCTACCACAATCAATCATTCATGATTTTCACCAAATTTCACATCAACCAATAATCCAAACAATATCACAACCAATATATATCGTCCATGGTCTTTGGACGAGGGGAGTATATATATATTCGTATATAAATATATTTCAATTTCATTTCACTTTATTTCAATCATTTCAATGCATATATAATTTTTACAACGCATATATAACTTATACATCGAACATACAACTTATACAACGCTTATACATGAGTTGTACAATGCTTATATAACTCATACATCGACTATATAATTTATACATCATTGTTTTCCATATCGTTTATAATTTAGAAATAACACATTGGGTTCCACTCCACCAAAAATTGTAGAAGGCTCAGAAAAATATGTAGTCTCTTCTAAAATGTAGAAGACGTCCACACGGTCCCGGTGTCTCTAGTTTCACTGGATTTAGTCAACATAGAAAAAGGATATGATTTTTACAGTGAAATCATAAACTGTAGCACTTTAAAGTGCTATAGAACAGTTTAACATAAAAACAGTCATTACCATTCTGAAATGTTCAAAACTAGGGTCGCGATTTTCTGCAAATCCGTAGCATGTTGACACGATCGGAGTATACCACCTCAAAGAGCTTGGGAAGGCGCTCAGGCATGTGGGGGGAGGGGTCCAATTCGGTGGCTCCAATCGTCGTCGGCGGCGGGTTGAAGTCTCTGACTTCGGGGACCCGTAACTTGATGAATACCCAACGATAAAATCCAATCCTTATATGGATGTGAAGCTCGTGGCCTGATCTACAAAAACCTTAACTGGGGCATGTGATTTTGGTGCGTGGATTCGGAGAAAAGGAGGAGATAAGGGGAGAATTGCTTTCCGTCGTGCGCTGGAGGGTATCGGGGAAGAAGCGGGGAGAAGAAAAGTGAGGGCCAATCATATTTTTTTTATTTTATTTATATATTTTTAAAATTCTAAAATACCCCTCCTCACATACTAACTCCAGTCCAAACCCAACGTATGTCGTCCCTAGCTAAATACCCCCATTCCGAACACAATGGGATATGTTCCTTAGGCCCGTTCGACTTCAGTCAGTTTTTCTATAAATTAAAATATATAACATTCAATATTTGATTTGAACGTACATTTCAATTAGCCGGGGCCACATACTGATCCCAAAAATTTCCGAAAAATAAATCTTGCTATGTTTTGACGATACGGTCCCAACAAAACTAGTTTCGTCGAATTCTGAGACCGTTTGAAAAATGGCCACTTTCTGGTCGATCCAATTTAACAGAAATTCACCAAACACATTTTCCTTTGCCACGCACACGTATTAACTTCAAAAATTATGAAATTTGAAACCTAGCAATAATTTGACATCCCGGATCCATAAAAAGTGGTTTCGTCGAATTCCAAGGTCGTTTGCAAAATGTCTATTTTCAAGGGCGATATATTCTCTATAGCGACCTTTCTGAAAATTCTTTTGGCCATAACTTTTGATTCCCGCTATGAAACTTCGATTTTTCAGATTCGTTAGAAAGATATTCACTAACGGATTTAAATATTTTTGGTTTCACTAAAATCCGTTTAATTTTGCACCCGGTATATTCTGTCAAATTTTAAATTCAATTTTTGAAACTACCGCGCCATTTTAGGCCTTGCTTATAATTTAAAATAATTATATTTATTTTCAAACATCGATTCAAACTTACTTTTCGTCGTTATTATTTAAAATATTTATTTTAAATATTTAAAATTCACTAAAATAGCCAATTTAAATTTTTTAAACTGGTTCAGATTTTCCGGTTTGTTACAATCTCCCCTACTTAAAACTTTTCGTCCCCGAAAAGGAACAAAGTCGAAAGTGGTTTAATTAACCAACTCTACTTTCCATCTGGCTTCCATTCTTCAATGTTTTAGTTTCTAAGAATTTTCAAATTCTTCAAAAATTTGGCTAACACCCTAAATTTTCAAAAAAATTCGCCATAACCTCCTTTGTACGGGGAGGGGTTTGGAAATTAATTGGTTCGTATTAGGTACCCAATAAATCCTAATAAGCATGCACATATTTTTAGTGATATATTCCGGTGTCCACATGGGAGTGTGTATAGATCATAACTCCAGAGAATAAATTCTCGTCACCCTATAAATGGTTTTTGTGCCTTAATGACCAGAGAGACGTGTTTATTGCCATCTCCAGACCCGTGTGGGGATTTTATTAATCTGGCAATTTACCGTTATATTTTATATGGTCCATATCAGTCATCGGTTCAATCTGTAAAATATAGTCATCGCCATACAAGCCTCTTGCTCGTATGGTAAATCTTCAACCTCGTCACACAAGCTCCAAATTCTTATGTGGTATATGACGAAGTATGCCTATCTTCCAGAAGTATGCCATGTAGTGTATTTCAAAATTATTTGTTACTATCCTATGGCGACAATTATTATTACACACAGAACAACCAGCACTCCGCATCCAATGGCATTCACAGGAGTTGATATAATAATAAAATTGCACATCCAACTCATTAAGGTTTACCTATTTGTCGGGCATGCCATTAAATTCTTTACTCAACAGCTAATCCATTTACCTGTTCAAACATATATAATGCACATGTATATATTCCTATCTATTTCAAATCAGTTCAATACTTGATTTTATTGTTTAAAATCTACCATTCATTCTGCTATTGATTAAATTAGCAATCATTCTAATAATTTAATTAATCAAATTCACACTCACGCAACATAATCATCAATCAATTTTATTTTTAACTTTTCAAAATCATACTAATTAATTCATATATTCTTAAATTATATTTCTAAAACCAGACTATATATATAATCATAAACACGTTATTTATAAACATATAACCCTCAACTCGTTCTGGGACTTTTCTGACCCCATCTCTAACGAGTTATTCTGATTCTTCTATACTCATACTAGGACCTTACTGATCCTATCTATAATGAGCTATTCGTCCTAGAACACAACTGGTTCAATCTCTGACGAGTTCGTTAATATGTTATATTCCAGAACTAAGGTTAACCAAAGCTCTGATACCATGTTTGTGACGACCCCAAACCCCATAAGACGGTGGCGAGGTTAATCTTTGGAATATAACACATAAACAAATAACAATAGAACAGAAATAAATAAATACACCAGATAATGTACAATAGAATACACTGGATAAACATAATCATCAGAGTTACACAGTATACAGGATCATACTTAGTACAAATACAGTTCAGCTATACATAAATGTCTACAACGGAAAACAAACATAATATGACAATAGGATCTGAACAGCATAAAAAGAGATAAATGATAGAATCCATCTTCAGCTCCAGCTATCCAGAATGAGCCTGCTAAAACCTGAATACAAGGCTGCCTGTGTGGAAATAGGGGCACCCGAGTTTGCCACTGAAACAAACTACGAGTCAGTCATGGGACTGGTATGAGAAATCTACTTAACACTTTTTCAATATGGCTAATCACAAGACCACGCCACTTTCGCGGAACGGGTTTACTCCATTGGATTGCCAGTGCTTTAAAACAGGTAAATCTTTTAAACATCGCAATGCTTTTTAAAAAAATGAAGCCATTATAGGACTCAGTTCCCATCACACAATGCAACACAAACCAGAGGATAGAGTTTTACCTTATAATGGCCAAAATATGCTTGATACGAATAAAACAAAATCATTTGATATTATTACTAGTGTATATATGTTTAAAAAACAATTTCAATCATAACTATCAATTATAGGCGGCATGGGTACCATATATCATGTCGCCATATGTATATACAATCAAAATCGCAAAGTATCGTATTTGGAAATTGGATTTCCGTCATGAACCAAGGCAAAAGATAGTCCTTACCGAATTCGAGACAATCTAACCCATGTCTCAGGATCAGAACGCATCGACCCTTGGATTGTCAGGGCCTGTCCACCGATGTGGATTAAAATGCCTTAACACTGCGTTTCCCCGCCCTATGGGGCGTAAACTGGTCATATCTGACCACACCATTGGCTCCGAAGAGACCGAAGCAAACCGAGGCCTCACTTTCCATCATCTACATAAGTAAAATACCCGGGCGTGCAAAACCCAAAGCACCACTCCTAGCTAGAACGAAACGCATGTCCTCCTTGAAGTCGTTCTCCCGTTTCTGGCTCATACCGGGGTGTGAGGCTCGCGAAACAATGCTATACACAAAGCTATGCCACACATGTCGTGCTTTGATCATCAACCACAAGACTTTGCTTTTCAACAGAAGCCTTGATCATCTGCCACTTAGGCATGCCACACAGACAATTCACTCCATGCGACTGATTTCTATCGATATATAACCTCTGAGCTTGTACATCTCAGAGAAGGGCGTTAAGTAAGAGAATAAATTCCCCGCCGCCAAACAGATATATATTTAATAGAGATCAATCAGCATAGAACAAAATCCAATGTCAGACACACAGTCCATTTTCAAGTTCATTCTGGGTCTGAACGAAACCGGAGGCACACACCTGGCATATCCATACAATCAACATGCACGTCCGAACGGCTACTACTTCAGCCCCTACAAGGTAGCTACTCCTATCATGAGCATCAGTAGCACCCCTACATTCGACGTGAAGATCATCGGTCTTGCACCATCTTCATATCTTCGACTTTCACTCGTCAAACAATTATTTGAAATGAGAATCAACTCGGCCTTTTCAAATAATTCACGTATACTTAGAATTTCAAATCAATTCATTTCAATGGTTAAATTATTCGATATCACTAATTCTGTTCTTTAATGTAATTTTAACGCCAAACACATTCAACCATCAAATATCACATAAATCGAGAAAATTCAGTTTATTTCCATTCCATATTGTTTATAATATTTTATCACGATTTATCGCTATTTTTATTTATTTAAAAATAGCCAATTCATTCAAACGACGCTTCAGGCCATAACGCGGCCGTGGCGTTGTTTTTCTTTAGATTTGATTTACACATATCTGAAAATCTAACCATTGGATCTTCACAAATTTTATATCATTAGAAAGATCTTTTCAAAACGAATCCTACGGTTTCAGTTTTGGGAAAATCCGACGGTCGGATCTCCCGGTACAATCATTTTAAGTTACGATTTCAAAATACGAATTCCAGCGTCGTTATTCGATTTAATTTGATTATATATATATATATATATAAATATAATCGATTCTGGCACTGTTTTTCATCAGATTTGAATTAATCATTCCAGACAATCCAACCGTTGGATCTTCACAAAGTGGATGTCATTGGAAAGATATTTCCAAAGCGAACCCAACGGTTTCGGTTTCGAGAAAAATCTGATGGTCGGATCTCCCACAATAATCGTTTGAAATCATGGCTTCAAAAACACGAACTGCAGCTTCTTTATTCGATTTATTTTAATTATATTTATATAAATTTATATAAATATAATTCTTTCTTCGATTTCAAAACCATATCCACTTTATATATTTGATTAAAATGATATTTTTATCATCAAAAATATTTATTCCACACATCACCATATTTAACACTTCATATTCACAATAAAAATGTAGATTTATTGTTCAATCTATATATTCAACACATGAACGTTTTCGACTTCAAACAAACGATAAAAATATGATTTTTATCGTCCTAGTCCTTTATTCAACACATGAATATTTTCTATAGTTGACATATATAATAAAAATGTGACTTTTATTGTAAAACAATTTATTTCAAAACACGATTATTTTATATAGTCTATAAGGTAAAAATGTTATTTTTGGTGTTAAAACAATTTATTTAAAATACTAATATTTTATATAGCCTATATATAATAAAAATGTGATTTTTACCTTTCAAATAATTTATTCAACACATGAACTTCATTCAACACATGAATTTCTACTCAACACATGAATTTCTATTCAACACACGAATATAGTTTCAACACATGAAAATAATTCTAACACATGAATATTATTGAAAATTTCGGCAGCATAACGGCAGGGTAGTTAAAACCGGCACCCTCCCTAGTACGGCTCCTCGCTCTACCTTAAAACCTCGCGGTTTTTGACAATGGGGATTTTCAATATCTAGTTCGTACGCAGACGAATTTTCCCATATTCTAATCCTATTGGGATTTCAATCACAAAATAGACCACAAACAGGTATTTTACAACCACAATCAATCATTCAAGATTTTCACCAAATTTCACATCAACCAATAATCCAAACAATATCACAACCAATATATATCGTCCATGGTCTGTGGACAAGGGGAGTATATATACATATATATATATATTCGTATATAAATATATTTCAATTTCATTTCACTTTATTTCAATCATTTCAATGCATATATAATTTTTACAACGCATATATAACTAATACATCGAACATACAACTTATACAACGCTTATACATGAGGTGTACAACGCTTATATAACTCATACATCGACTATATAATTTATACATTGTTGTTTTCCATATCGTTTAAAATTTAGAAATCTCACATTGGGTTCCACTCCATCAAAAATTATAGAAGGCTCAGAAAAATATGCGGTCTCTTCTAAAATGTAGAAGACGTCCACACGGTCCCGGTGTCTCTTGTTTCACTGGATTTCGTCAACATAGCAAAAGGATATGATTTTTACAGTGAAATCATAAACCGTAGCGCTTTAAAGTGCTATAGAACAGTTTAAAATAAAAACAGTCGTTACCTTTCTGAAATGTTCAAAACTAGGGTCGCGATTTTCTGAAAATCCGTAGCACGTTGACACGATTAGAGTATACCATCTCGAAGAGCTTGGGAAGGCGCTCAGGCGCGTGGGGGTGGGGTCCACTTCGATGGCTCCAATCGTCGGCGGCGGCGGGTTGAAGTCTCTGACTTCGGGGACCCGTAACTTGATGAATACCCAACGATAAAATCCAATCCTTATATGGATGTGAAGCTCGTGGCCTTATCTACAAAAATCTTAACTGGGGCATGCGATTTTGGTGCGTGGATTCGAAGAAAAGGAGGAGAGAAGGGGAGAATTGATTTTCGTCATGCGCTGGAGGGTATCGGGGAAGAAGAAGGGAGAGAGAAAAGCGAGGGCCAATTATATAATTTTTATTTTATTTATATATTTATAAAATTCTAAAATACCCCTCCTCACATACTAACTCCAATCCAAACCCAACGACTGTCGTCCTTAGCTAAATACCCACATTCCGAACACAATGGGATATGTTCCGTAGGCCCATTCGAATGTTTCAGTCACTTTTTCTTCAAATTAAAATATATAACATTTAATATTTGATTTGAACGTACATTTCAATTTGCCGGGGCCACATACTGATCCCAAAAATTCCCGAAAAATAAATCTAGCTATGTTTTGACGATACGGTCCCAACAAAACTAGTTTCGTCGAATTCTGAGACCGTTTGAAAAATGGCCACTTTCTGGTCGATCCAATTTAATAGAAATTCACCAAACACATTTTCCTTTGCCACGCTTACATATTAACTTCAAAAATTATGAAATTTGAAACCTAGCAATAATTTGACATCCCGGATCCAACAAAAATGGTTTCATCGAATTCCGAGGTCGTTTGCAAAATGTCTATTTTCAAGGGCGATATATTCTCTATAGCGACCTTTCTGAAAATTCGTTTGGCCATAACTTTTGATTTCCACTATGAAACTTCGATTTTTTAGATTCGTTAGAAAGTTATTCACTAACGGATTTAAATATTTTTGGTTTCACTAAAATCCGTTTTATTTTGCACCCGGTACAGTCCGTCAAAGTTTGAATTCAATTTTTGAAACTACAGCGCCATTTCAGGCCTTGTTTATAATTTAAAATAATTATATTTATTTTCAAACATCGATTCGAACTTACTTTTCGTCGTTATTATTTAAAATATTTATTTTAAATATTTAAAATTCACTAAAATAGCCAATTTAAAAAATTTAAACTGGTTTAGATTTTTCGGGTTGTTACAGTAGAGTTTCAACATAAGTGAATTTTGAAAAGTTAATGGGTTTTTTACATTTTCCTACCTCAGTAATTTCGGGGACGAAATTCTTTTAAGAGGGGAAGAATGTAACAACCTAGATTTTTGTCGATTAATTTTTAAATATTTAATATTGTTTAAATATTGAATTAATAATATAAATGGATATTTATATTGAGTTATCAATTGAATAATCAAAATACGATTTATTTCGAATATATATAATTATCGAAATACGAAATTGAATTTATTTGAATTCAAAGTCAAAACTGAATTGAAAACATTTCAGATAATCAATACAAAATTCTGTTCGAATTAGGATAATAACATTAATTTATTATCAAAGAATTTTTTTTGAATTTAATTTATATTGATTTAAATTGATATCTTCTCCATACGATCAAATTGACTTCGAAACATGTCCCAGTGTGTTCAAAACAGTGGTATAACCCTAAAAACGTCATCTGTTGTGTTTCGATTGGAGTTCAGAACCCCGAGTTATATTATTTAAGTATTTGAACGGATAAGAACGGAGTCAAATCAAAATAAATATAAGTGTACTTAACCTACTAACCTATTCCTTAGTAGCTAAGTCTTTACCCTCTATAAATTAGCACGCATCTCTCTCGATTCATTTTATTTTTGTTTCTGTAAATGGAAAATCAAAGATTTCACAAGGATTTAAGAATGGTCGCTACGCTACCCGTTCTCTTTATTTCATTTCACAGTAAAAATCAAAGCTTATATTTTCGAATCCGGTTCCTAAATACCCCAATTGTTGTCCTGTCTCGTTCGACAGCAACACAAAAAAAGAAATGGTGTTTCTTTTAAAAATCAAAATCGCAAATCGAAGAGGAACCAATCCCTCGTTTATTCCTTTTTGCAAAATCCATGTAAACCGAAAGCCTCGAAAATTTAAGAAATAGCTGCTCCGTCTTTTGCTAAGCCAAATTGAGTTCAGGCGTAATAGGAATGGTAATCGTGATGTTCTCTGATGTGAGGTTTAGGATTACTAGGGTTCGTGATTTAAGATGAGAAGAGGAGATCGAATTGAAATATGGAAGAGTTTGTGCATCTCGCGAACTGGAGGAAGTTGCGACTCCTGCTGGAGGTGCAAAGTGGATGGGGTTTGGCGAAATGATCGAGGGAAGGCAGCGAAACTGGATGCGAACTGGGAGTTCGGAGTATGTGATTTTTGGATTTTCAATAGTAAGCGATGTGAATTGATGTTAATGTGATTCTTTGATGATGTACAAGAAGCTGAGAGTCTGTGCGATGGAAAAATAAGGAGGGGTCAACGCTAAGTTCAATGGTGGAGGTTATGGTAAATTCCGTAAAGGACTGGGAAGTTTGCTGGGGTCTGAAAGGTTCGAAAATAGCTTACATGCCATTATGAGAAAATTTAGTACGAAGGAGTTGGTCTGTAGATTTGTGATGGTGGATGCAGAAGTGAATGAGGTCTGTTAAATGGTAGGTGGTTGTCTGAGAGACTGGTGCCGTATAGGACAGAATTTTAAGGCATTACAATGGCAAGTAATGTCAAAATGGAACAATGAAATATTTAGGCTGATTTCAACGGGAAATGATCAATGAATTTTGAGATGTGCTTCGTGGTTGATTGAACAAATCGATAAGGTATACTTTTTATATTTAAATTTAATATACTTAGAAATATTTATTCATGCTAGTAATTAAATAAATAATTTTTTAATTGTTAATTAAAATAATAATCCTAGGAAAAAATTTCATTTGAGTGGATGGAAAGGCGAGACGATAGAGAATGTTAAATGAATATTCGGCAAAGGAAAACCACGGTGAGTAAATCTCACTCAAATTTTATTTAGAATTATTTTTATCAGTTAAAAATAATTGTTGTTCATTGTTTGCATGCATTGAAATAATATTGTGGGTATTAAATATATATTAGTTATTTAGGATTGGTGTTTGTGTTTATTATTATTATTATATATATATATATTGGTGGTTGGATTCCAACAGTACCATTAGAGGACGCCCGCAGTATCATTAGCAGATGACCCTATACGCCCCACGCTATGATAGTAGATGACCTTCTATACCGCGATATACTGCCTCGAAGCAGGATGGGTATTATTTATGTTGGCTAACATCTGTGGATGCATGAAAAATATGTGAAAATAGACAAATAATATGTGCTAGAAAACCCGTGATTGATAACTGAGTGTTTAAATATCAATAGGGCCTAAATATTGATTTATAAAAATATCGTAAAAAGGATATTTTGAGATTTAAAAGGTAAATCTATTTTTTTAAAATAGAATTCGAATTTCGAATGGACTAGAAATTTAACTTGCTTTGAATGAATAAAACAAGTATTGAACTTATAAATGATGTTTATAAATTAAATAATACAGGAAATTGAAGTAAATCTATAAATGCGTATATAATTAAAATGGAATAGTTTTCATTGGATAATCAGGGAATTGAAGTAAATTTTTAAACTATGTTTATAAATGAAGTGGAAAATTATTATTTGATAATTTGAATATTTAAATTCAAATGTGAATTTAAAAATAGAAATGGGGAATCATTTTAAAGAAGTAAACAATGAAATTTATTCTGATGTTCAGAATATAAATTGAACTAAAATAAAACTGTAAGGATTTATGATTTGAATTCGATTGGTTCGAATTTATTTAAATAAAATATGTTTAATAAAATATTAGGATTATATTAGTTAGAAGTTAAATTTTAATGTGAAAATAGACTCGATGTTATATATGGGTAAGTTAAAATAAATATAATATTCCAAAATGAGATTTTGGTTTTAAATAGATTTCGAATTGGAACTTTTTTAAATATATGAGACAAGAAAAATTAATTTATAAAAAATGTCTATAAAAATAGGGAAATAAATTATCATTGGATAATTTAGAAGTTTATATTTTCAAGTATGAATTGAAAAGTGAATTGGAAAACCGGTTCGAAACACAACGATAAATTTTATTCCGGGCTTCGGAATATAAATTGAAGTAAGAAAAATCCAAAGGATTTATAATCAGATTTTAATTATATCAAATTTTATAAATAAATTAATTTATAAAGGGAACTGGAATTTATATATAGCAAACTGAGTATGAATAAATTTATAACCGAGTAAATGAAATGATTTTTGAAACAAAAATCAGATTTTTAATTGTTGAATATAATTAACTAATTTAAAGGAAAAAATTAGTTAATGGAATTTTAAATCGAAATTGGACTTTGGATCAGAAAAAGGGGTTTATAAATTCATATTCGAAATCGAATATGAAATTTGAATTGAAAATGGAATTCGACCGGAATAAACCAATTTAAAATTGTATATGAATGTGATGTGTTCAAATAAAAGGTGAAATAGGCAAAAAAGTTAATTAAAGAATAAATTAGCGAATTGAGTTAAACTGACCAGATAGAGTTGGAATAAATTTGGAATGGACATATATTGGTTAGACAGGTATGGGATAAAGTACATGAAGGTAATAATTCGTGTGCCCGAAAATAAGGTACATGTTTAAATTCCATATGAGTTTTTATGCACCGAATCGACAAGCCACTTGGCTTTATGATTTTCTTTTTGAATGAAAGGGCTTAGAGAGGCGAGTTGAGGTTTGAACTATCGACCAGTACAAAGGAGGTTATGGCGAAATTTTCTGGGAATTTAAGGAGTTAGAATATTTTTAAGAAATTTTGATAGTTAGAAATCAATGTATCGACATATATAGAATTCAATAGGGAAACGAACTTGAAAATAGAATACTATTAAAAAAAGAAAATCTATAATTAAATCTTTTAAAATTAGAAAGCGAAACATATACAGTTTTAAAAACGAATAATTAGTTTGTATGATGTTGATTATTCGAGGTAAGTGGTCTTGTCCGTCTTGAAGTTAATGATGTTTTCAGTCAAAGTCTGAGAGGTAGTTATACCCCAACTTGATTGACTTCATTTTTAATCGATAAATAACAAGATCCGGTCTCGAACAGAAATGTTTGAATAAGATTTAGTTGAATGCAGCATTTTGGGTTATTGTAACGATGTTTTACACAACACTCGTTTTAACCCAAGTAAGTGGAAATTTGGAAATATAATAATAATTATTTCATGAGTATAGAAATAAATGAATGGTCGTGGAAGAGATAAGTAATTGGAATGTTTTCCAATTATCAATAGAATATATTTTCTAAGTATAGAAAATAAAAGAAGGCGATATATGGAAATGTTTACCAAATAGTGTAAGAGGCCAAGATGATTGTCGAAAATATCATGTTAACGAATATTGATAAGGAAATGGAGAAGTGATTTAAATTAATGAAATATTAAATTAAAGGGTCCAGTGATTGTTTGTTGCTTTGGATGAATGTTCATTTTCTTCGATAGTTAAATAATCGACTATTGAAGTATTGGCCGATATCGTTGTCAATATAGAGAGGCCGGTTGGATTATTATCCGAGAACCACTCTGTATTGGCAGTAGCGTTGCGATTCAGATTAAATGAAGACAATCGAAATTGGAGTAAAGTGCAAGGACTTTTTCTATTAATAGAAATTGTGCCTTCGATGTCGTTCAGTCCCAGAACGAAGTGTATGGACGAATGTCTGACAGAGTATTTCCAATGATCTCATATGTTGGTCTGTATAGATATATATGGCGGCGGAGAATTTATTCTATTAGCATAATATACAAAATATATTTGTGCAAATCAATTAATGATTAACGAATCTGACAATGTGGCATTCAAAGTGATTGTGTTATCAATGAATGATAAGTAATCATAGCCTCAGGCCTCAACAACCAGGAAATAACAAAAATCGGGCAGGCAACATAGCTATGTGGGTAGCTCCCATTAGGGTGTATTATCACCTATCTAGAGAAATTCATTTAATTCCTTATTCTATTCGATGCTATCCCATTTGGGAAAATGGTTGCTGATCCCAACCGTTGGTGGTATACATTCGATACACTCAAGCGAAATGAGTGGTCGGTCATGTGTGGCCAGGTTACAAGATGTTCTTGTTGAACCCAGTGTATTCTCCTCTAGAGATACACTATCATAAGGTTGTTCCATACCTTGTCATAGTTGGAAATTCATTACCCAATAAGCGACTGCGGTTTTGATTGTATATTATGTATGTGGAGCGTCAGATGATAGAGTTCCACTAGATTTATATTTATTTGATTAAGGCACTATCATAATATCAAAAGGGATTTGATATAAAGATTATCGTTTTCGTTCAAAAGGATTTGAAAGTTGAATCAAGTGTTTTGGATTCTCATAAGAGAGAAACCCATTATGTGTCGTATGGCGTGGTCTTATGAGATATCGTTTAGTTTCTCAAACTATTTTAAATTGTTTACTCATACCAGTCCCATGATTGACCCAGAGTTTATTTTGTTTTGTTTTACCTAAACTCTTGGGTGCCCAAATTTGTACGGGCAGTCAAGTAGTTCAGGATTTTACAGATTTATCTAAAGGAGCTTGGAGCAGGAGGATTCAGTGTTAGATATATAGCATTTTTATTTCCGCTGTATTGTAAGTGTTGTACTCTGATAAGTGAATGTTATACAGTTAAAATTTTGTATTTCAAAGATATGATATATTATATTTTGTTCCGCTGTGTTATGAGATTCTGTGTTGTTATTTTTGTTCTTCTTCTACCTTTTTCTTTTAAAAAAATGATTCGTATTTCTGTGATATTTGGGTTGGACGTGTGATGTATTAGTCAACTCAAATAGTATGGATTTGCGGGCCATTACAACAGACACAGAATCAAACACAAACACAAAAATAAAATAAAAAATACAAAAAAGGGAAGAACACACCGGATTTTATACTGGTTCGGATTACTTCTTTGTCCAGTCTCATGCAACGTTAGATTGTGCAGAGTTTTATTACTATATCAATATCCAAGTACAACACCCTTGGTTTCACGGCCACAAGGTTATCACCGTTTCCACACTGCTCTTGATTTCCTCGGCTACAAGGTAACACTGTTTCCTTCCTTAATTTCACGGATTCAAGGAACACACCATTTCTAGACTATCCCAAAACAATCCCAAATGATTACAAGAGTCCTATAACTCTTCAATAGCACTTTGATTTGGAGAGTAATGAGTAGAGAGTGAGAAGAGAAGAAGTATTATATATTTAGAACTGAAATTGGTAGAGTATAAGTGTAGAAATCAATAAAATATGAAATAATATTGGAGGAATGAAAGGGGTGAAGATGGAGAAGAAGAATAATCAAAAAATTTGTAATCATCACCTATTTATAAGATTTGAAAGGTTGCATTGCTTCTGGAACGTTACAAATGGTGAAAAGACACTTCCGTTCAAAATTGAAAATATGACAGTTATATATCAACATCATCACATATGTATGTCAACATATGTCTTTGTAAATTTGAAATTGGAATGCTTTTAAAATGTTTTACTATATATATAATTCTGGAAATTATTGAATTAAAATATAGTGATATAAATAAGTATTATAAAGTAGAAAATCATATGAAATCATAAATATAAATTATATGAACATATTTATAAAATTACAAAGTTTAAAACTATATAATAAAGTATATAACTATATAAATATATATAAACTTATAATCTTTAAAACTCAAGTTTAAAATCAAAAGTAAAATAGAAAAACTTAATTAAAATTTGAATAGAAATTGAAATTAGAATTTGGAAAACAGAATTTGAAATTGAAGTTGAATTTGAACCTGGAGTGCTATTTAAAGTCTTACATAAACTAGACTCTATTACTATATTTATCTTGAACTCCTGAAATCTTAATTACTCACGAGTGATGGATCTTTCTCTGAATTCTGAATTTGTTGAATCTTTAAAACTCTAAAACTGTACAGTCATCAGTATTAATTCCTGTATACAAATCCTGCATATATGTATATATATTCTAGATAGAGATGTTAGTATATATATTTTATAATAAATTAATATTGAAATAAGGTTGTTGTCATCAATACTCTATTCTCGAACAATCTCCCCCTTTTTGATGATGACAACCTTAGTTTATAAAATATTCATACTTGTTCATATTTGTTGATGCTGATCCTTCTAGTACTCCCCCTGTCAATATAAATCCAATATATTCTACTTAAACTAAGTCTATAGTTTTTAATTTCTCCCATTGGCATTATCAAAAAGAAAAAACACTCTTCCTAAATCTTATATCTATCTGTATAGTACCTATACTAAAGTATATATGTGTATAACTTGTGATCAAAATACTTAATGTATATGACTCCCCCTAATTTCGTGCCTATATAACAAACTAATAGAATACTTATGAGAGATAAAACAAACATTACATTAAACATCGTTTTTCAATACAAGCGATATATAGGAAAGCAAATTACACGAATTACTATATACGTAGTTCATGGAATAAACGAAACAAAATGAAAAGAAACCTAAATTCTATTTGTCCTTAATGACAGGAGAATTATGGGTTGGAAAATTTGGGTAATAAAGACAAAAATCTATATTTCATTGGATTATATTTCCATTTTGATCGAACAAGACTTCACCCACGAATACTACTTGATCACCCTCGTCCGTGACTTCTTGTTGTATCTCCTCAGGTTCCTCTTCTTCCATCATTTTTTCCTCCTCCTCTTCTGGTTCCTCTTCTTCTTCCATTGCTTGATTTTCATCTTCAATGACGATTGGATTTGCTTGATTATCCATTACGCATTTATAAAGGCTTCGTATCGTCATTCCTTGTCTAACTTTCTCTTGACTTAGAATTTGGAGGGCTTGAATTTCAGCAAGCATTTGAAGAGTATATTCCATTTTCTCTTCTAGTTTGATAACGTTGGAAAGGACCTTCGGATGGTCCAGCAGATGATTCAGGATTGATTTGGTCGTTATTATTGGTGGAGGCCATTATTTATTTTTGTTTTAAGTTTTTACAGAAGTGAAATAAGAGAATGAAGAAGAAAATTCGAAGTGGAGAGTTTAAATGGTTATTGTAACTAAATTTTGGTGGGAATTAATTTTTGAAATCTGGCAGTTATATGTCAACATACTTATATTTTTTAATTTTATTTTTCTGATTTTTAGTGTTATTCTTATATATATATTTATATTTAATTATTCTAATTCACTTAGTGAACAAATACCAAATTCTCTTCTAAATTTTGTAAACGTTTCTTTATTTAATGGTTTTGTTAATATATCTGCTATTTATTTATCTGTTTCTATAAATTTGATTGAAAGTTTCTCTTTACTTACGTTATCTCTTAGAAAATGATGTCATATATCGATATATTTAGTTCTTGAGTGATGAGTTGGAGTTTTAGATATATTTATAGCATTCAAATTATCACAGTATATCAGTGATTTATTTATATTTAATCCAAATCATTTAGAGTTTGTTGCATATATATTACTTGTGAACAAGCTCAAGCAGCAGAGATATATTCTGCTTCAGTTGTTGACGAAGATACAGTATTTTTCTTTTTACTAAACCACGAGATTAGTGAATGCCCTAAGAAATGACATGTTCCACTAGTACTTTTACGTTCTGATTTACATCCGGCATAATCAACGTCACAATAAGAAACTAAGTTGAATGAATCATCCTTAGGATATAATAATCCAAAGTCTGATGTATGCTTTACGTACCTTAGAATACGTTTTACGGCTTTTAAATGTGTTTCCTTAGGTTGCGATTGATATCTTACACAGAGACATATACTATGCATAATATCTAGTCTACTATCAGTTATATATAATAGCGATCCTGTCATTCTTCTACATATGATCAACGTCTTTTGACATTTCATCTTTACTTAAGGCTATATTAGTTTCCATTGGTGTTGGTCTCCCATTAGTTGTTGTTAAATTATATTTATTAATTAGATCTCTTGCGTTTTTTTTCTTGATTAATAAATATTCCAGTTTAATTAACGAATTTGTAAGCCCAAGAAGAATGTTAGTTCTCCCATATGACTCATCTCAAATTTTTGGGTCATAATATCTGAATTTTTTTTATTCATCTTATTATTTGTTAATCCGAAAATTATATCATCAACATATATTTGTACTAATTATATATCCTTATTATTTCTTTTAATAAACAAGGCGTTATCTAATTTTCCTATTTCAAAGTTGGATTGCAATAAGTAATTTCTTAATCTATCATACCAAGCCCTAGGAGCCTGTTTTAATCTATATAACACTTTCTTTAACTTATATACGTGATCTGGTAATTTTTCGTCTTCAAAAAGAGGTGGTTTCTCTACATATACGAATACTTTAACAAATCAGTTAGGAAAAGCACTTTTAACATCCATTTGATATAATTTTAAATTATTATGGTTTGCAAAGGCTAGTAATATCCTCATTGTTTCTAATCTGGCTATGGGGGCAAAAGTTTCATCGTAATTTATTCCTTCTTTTTTAATATAACCTTGTGCTACTAATCATGCCTTATTTTTACGACTTCACCGTGTTCATTCATTTTATTCTTATAAACCCATTTAGTTCCTGTTATAGTCTTATCCTATGGTCTAGGAACAAGTTCCCATACATCATTCCTAGTAAACTAATTCAGTTCTTCTTGCATGGCAAGAATCCATGAATCATCGAAAGATGCTTCCTTTAGATTGTTAGGTTCTATAGTTGAAATAAATGAAGAATTACTCATATTATTTAGGGTCCATTTCTCACAGGTCCCTAATAAGTTTCAAAATTAGGCTCACATCCGGTGCTAAACTTATTGTAAATTAGGTCTTTATTTTTTAAAAATTCATTAAAAAAATTAAAAAAATATAAAAAAAATCATGAAAATTCATTATTAAATAAAAAACATACACGGCGAAAAATTCAGGTGGAAAAACAATAAAAAAACCACGTCAAAACCCAAAATAAAGCAAAAATAGAGCAGGTTTTGCATCAAAAGAGGCACCTATTTGTAGATAGTTGTACACATTCATGCTTATATTTCAGTGTTGTGCCAAACTGTAGTATAAAGGCATACATATATGAAGCTTAACAACATTATACGCATCCTTTTATGCATATATTCAAATTTGACATTTTTTTAACTATTCGTCATTTTCAGACATTGTTGCACACATTTATGCTCTTGTACAGAATACGTGCGTACATACATGCACATATTCAGAAGCCTTCACCCACTTTAAATTTGCTGCACACATGCATGCATATATACAGAATAGTTGCATTCATGTATGCAATTTTTTGTAACACGTGAATCTCAGTTCAACTTTGTATGCATATCTGTATGCAGTTATTTGCTAATAGTTGCATACATGTACGCATATATTGGTCCAGATTTTTCAACAGAAATACACTATATAAATATATGCATCTATTTATGCTACTTTTCAGACATTATTGCACAGAAGTATGCAACTTTTTTTTTTGGCGAATGATTCTTGGAATATTTCCTATTTTTTGAAATTTTTTAGTCACTAGCGCATTTTTTTTTGTCAGAAAGGGTAAAAGGCGTAACATGCATGACAGGATGCGAAAGTGGCCGAAAAAAAGAGGGCTACTGCTGGTTCTAGGGACTGGAAATGTAATGAAACTTTGGGGAGGATGTGGCGTTAATTAAGTTTGTTTTTAGAATGTGTTCCTAATTTTCACTATTATTTAATTGATTGCGAGTCCTAACGACGGATTCAATATCTCATAAGACATTTTCTACGGGTAGTAATCTAATTCATTTATTTGGTTGACTATCTTCATAATTTGTTTCATTGAATTCATTTTCACATTCATCTTCACTATGTTGTGTTATACTTCTATAATTTTCATCAAAGGATACGTTTAAGGTTTCTTCTATAGTATTGGTTCTTGAATTCAAAACTCTATATGCCTTACTTCTCTTTGAATATCCAATAAATATTCCTTTATCGGATTCAAGTTAAAAGTTATCTAAATTTTCTTTAGTATTAAGTATAAAACATTTACTTCCAAATATTTTAAAATATGATGCTTTTGGTTTCTTATTATACAAAAGTTCATACGGTGTTTTATGAGTTTAGGATCCGATTGAAATTCTATTTAAAATATAACAAGCTGTTGCAACTGCCTCAGCCCAAAAATTTCTTAGTAAATTACTATCAGATAACATAGTTCTCGCACACTCTTGTATCATCCTATTTTTGCGTTCTACTACTCCGTTTTGTTGAGGGGTTCTAGGGATAGAGAAATTATGGATTATTCCCTTTTTATTACAAAAGTTTTCAAAATTTTCATTTTTGAATTCTCTATCATGTTCACTACGTATTGTTTAGATTTTTAGGGATAATAAGTTTTTGAATTCTTTTAGCAAAAGTTTTAAATTGATCAAAAGCATCACTTTTATTTTTAAGAAACAAAGTCCATGTAAATTGTGACGGCCGGGAATTTCGCTCGATCCGAATCAGTCGTTAAATCGATCTAGACCGTTCGAAACCCCTGATCGTTTTGAGAACACGACAAATCAGAACGCAGACGGAAGAACATTTCATTACTATTACAACAATTCCATCAGATACAAGAATATACAGAGTATAATTGAATAAATTACATTCGATAAATATCAGAGATTACAATAAATTACATAGCAGCAGAAAATAATACAAAGCACACAGAAGGTGATATACGGATACAGAGCTTTTCGGATATCATTCCAGCTGTAAACCAGGATCCTGTGAATAAAAATCTGCAAAACCAAAAGTACTAGCTGCCCATGCGGAAAATAGGGGCACCTAGAGTTTAGGTTAAAACAATAAACTCTAGGTCAGTCATGTGACTGGTGTGAGAACTAAAACAGTTATTAAAACTTCATTTTTTTAAAGATAGTAATTCAAGGGTCCACGCCGTATAACACGGAACGGGTTTCCTCCCAAGAATACCAGTGCATAGAACAAACAGCGCAATGCTAAATAAAGAAAAATGAAGCTGTTATAAGACCCAGATCCCATCACACAATGCAACGCAAGCCGGAGGATAGGGTTTTCCCTTATAACAGCCAAAACATGCTTGATACGTTTAAAACACATTATTTGATACTATTATAGGTGTATAGTGTCAAAACAATTTCAATCATAAATATCAATCATAGGCGGCATAGCTACCATCTACTATGTCGCCATACTAGTTCTACAATTAAAACCGCAATACACGTATTGGAAATTGGATTTCCGTCATGTGTCGAGGCAAGGGGCAAGCTCCTCTCCGCTTCGAGACATTGTAGTAAATGCTCAGGACTACACACTCTGGGCAGCCACTTGGATCGGTTGGGCCGGTCCTCACTTACGTTAGAGGATTAGTTATTCCTGAACACACGTTTCCCGGTCCTTACAGACCTATAATCGAGGCGCCTCATCCCAACAACCACAAAGGTGAAAAGTATATAAATGTCAGGGCTGGTAAGTCACTGACACCACCAAAGCTAGAAAGAAACGTCGTGTTCTCCCAACGGCCCGTATCCCGTTTTTAACTCATACCGAGGTGTGAGGCTCGCGAATTCACGTTATACACAAAGCTACGCCACAAAGGCCGTGCTTTGATCATCAACCACAAGACTTTGCTTTTCAACAGAAGCCTTGATCATTGCATCTTAGCGTGCCACACAGGCAATTCATGCCATGCGACTGATGTCCATCGATATACAACCTCTGAGCTCGTACGTCTCAGAGAAGGGCGTTAAGCAAAAGAATAAATTCTCCGCCGCCAAACAGATGTTTATTTAATAGAAATCAATCAACACAGAATAAAATCCAATGTCAGACACCCAATCCATTTACAAGTCCGTTCTGGGTCTGAACGAAACCGGAGGCACTTTCCTCGCATATCCATCCATCTCCAAGTACGTCTGGACGACCACCAACTATTTCCATCCTCTTGGGTGTACTGCCCAATCAGGATCGTCAGTAGTTATCCAAATGATGTGAAAACTTCAGGTCTTCGACCACCGTCTTCATCTTCGACATATCATCGAATCGGTTATTCAGAATGGGTGTAAACCCGGACTTTCCGAACAACCCGCGTATATTAAAAACAAACGTTACACAAACACAACATACGCCTCATTCCAATTCATTAGTCACTAGCCGCAAATTAGCAAGAGAACAATTTCCCAAACATTAACCCCGAAGGCCGAAACCAACATCAGATCAATACCCAGGAAACCATTCTTCTTAGCCAACCTACAGCTAGTTTCTAAATTCCACATTCTTAGGGAAAGGTTCCCATTAATTTTTTCCAAGATAAATTCTTTAAAATTTATCCTGTAATCTTCCTTTGGATGTCATTTAAAACCAAATTATGGTTTTTCCAACTAGTCGAGATTAGCGAACCACACCGAAGTAATTATTTATTTTATCTCCCAATCCCAACCTATTCATCCCATGAAGCAAAACTGGTAATACTCCATATCTAATACTATGGTGTTATCGGTAAGATTCATTACCATTTCCCGTTCAAATCTAATTAAAGATTTAACTATCGCTTTGGAGCAAAACTGGCAATACTCCGTTCTCGCTCATTTCTAAATTTGATAATTTAGATTATAGATTTACATTTCAATCTAATTGCAGATTCGCTAAAACTCCTTTTACTGGGTTAAAGAACTAATGTCATTTAAAACACAGTTCACGACAAACCCAAATCACATTCTATTTATCATCGGGTTAAAGAATTAGTGTTATTTAAAACACCGTTCACGATAAACCCATTTCAAATCCAATCAAATATATTAGAAATTCCGATTATTTAAAACCCCTTTTTAAATCTAATTTATTTATTTAAAAATAATTGGGTTTTAAATTTAGTTCAAAACTAGTTCATTTCGATAAAAATCCATTTTCATCTTTTCAAATATGGAGTTTTTCACCCCAATTTTTCCCAAATCATTTCTTATGATTTCACACAAATTATTACTATTTTTAATAATTTTATCAAGGCCCGTACAGTCGATTTCCATCAACGGCCATCGAACTGCACTTACAGCGACCTTTTTCAAATTTGATTTGGACGTATCTCCAAATCCAACCATTAGATTTCAAATTTCTAATATTCGTTAGAAAGCTCTTTTCGATACGAACCCAACGGTTCCTGTTTTAGGAGAATCCGACGGTCGGATCTCCCGTAATGTCCGTTTGAAATAAATGGTCGAAATTCACGAACTGCCGCGGCGCGGCGCGTTCTATTCAGGCTATTATATCATATATATAATATATATAATATATAGTTCGTCGATTTTTATTTAAAACGAATTTTATAAATCGTTTTGATTTCGTTTCAAAAACAATTTCAACTTCCATTTCAATTCAAATCAAAATTGAATTTTTCCTTATAAATTCGTCTAAAATTCATTTCTATTCAATTCAAATTTCGATTCAATTTGAATTCAATTCAATTCGTTTTCAATTCAATTCGAATTCGTTTTCAATTCCATTCGAATTCGTTTTCTATTCAATTCATTTCGAAATCGTTTTCTATTCAATTCATTTCCGTTTTCTATTTAAATCAAATTCATTATATATTCAATTGAAATCAAATTCGTTTTATATTCAATTCGAATTTCATTTCAAAATATTCAATTTCGAAATCACTTTTCAATATTCATTTTAAAATGAATAAAATCGATATAAATATCGTTCACGTCAAAATGGCGTCAATCTAATCAACACGCCTTCACGTATTTCTATTTTCAAATATTCTATTACAAATATTTCTTTTTCAAATATTTCCTATTCAAATATTTCTATTTCAAATATTTCTATTTCAAAATATTTCGTTCAACACATGACTAATCTCAACGGATGAGTACTGTCAACACATGAACCTTTATTTTATATTGATAAAGAAGTAAATTTTATTATTAAAATATTTCGTTCAACACATGACTAATCTCAACGGATGAGTACAGTCAACACATGAACCTTTATTTTATATTGATAAAGATGTAAATTTTATTATTAAAATATTTCGTTCAACACATGACTAATCTCAACGGATGAGTACAGTCAACACATGAACCTTTATATTATATTGATAAAGATGTAAATTTTATTATTAAAATATTTCGTTCAACACATGACTAATCTCAACGGATGAGTACAGTCAACACATGAACCTTTATATTATATTGATAAAGATATAATATTCTTTATCTTCTAAATTGGAATGAGGCCCAATCAATCACCATAAAATGTTAATTATATGGATTCCATACACACATGTATAAAATAGCAACGAAAAATAATCAACCATCATCCAAAGTGCACTACACTGTATAAGCATCAAATATAGATATCTAACGCTTATAACAGTTTGTCAATCAATCGATCGACATATTTAATCAATCAGGATGAGTGAACTTCAAATTTCATCCCAACACCCGTGTGGGGTTTCAAACAATAAAACATAGATTTTAGTTGTGCCGTTGGGCGATGTGTAAAATTTATCGTCCCAATCAATGTCAGTCAAATCAGTGTACATAAACAAACCGTCCGGTTTGTAAATGAATATTTATTTATTCACATTCACTATATTCATATTCACGTTAAAAATTATATTTTTAACGATAAAACATTTTATTTTAACATATGAATTTCTATTCAATTCATTTATTCAATAAAATGATATTTTTATTTTTCTAACTTATTTTAGAAAATTTCTGCGGCATAACGGCACGATACTAGAAACGGGACGAGGCCTAGCCTTATCCCCGGTCTAGTGAAGGCCCACGCCATTCACACATCAATCAAATTCACCAAACAACCAAATTCAAATCAAATCATCTAACTAATCTATGCAACCAAACAAACAAGTCCATGGTCTGTGGACGATTGTTTCGGGTGCTACTAAGCACCGTTTGCATCCTAGTATATATATATATATATATAACTTGAAAAAGAAATTGAAAGGTGAGAAATTCTCACCGATAGCTATCCAACTTCACAACACTTCTATTGTAGAGATCTTCGTCGTTTTCGCCTTTTAGTCGCTTTCGTTGCCCGTAGCCACTACATATATAAAAATCACACATTTTTATATTTGATGTCTTTAAAATAAAAATTACATTTTTATTTGTTCACTTTCAATTTAAAAATCATATTTTTATAATCTTTTCATACATTTAAAAATCGAATTTTCACTATGCTATTCAATATATAAAAATCGAATTTTTACTATGCTATTCAATATATAAAAATCGAATTTTTATACCGCTACGATATAGATAAAAAATTATAATTTCACATCGATGTTCATATAGTAAACATTATATTGTTATCACGCCATTCTTCATATAAAGATTTCGCCTTTTCAAAAATAAAGATTTCGCCTTTTCAAAAATAAAGATTGTATTTTTAATATTCCTATCATGTAAAAATTATATTTTTAATTCTCCACATAAACAAAAATCCTATTTTTACGCCTTCTATATAGTAAAGACTATATTTTTAATACTTTAAAATATAAAAATCATATTTTTATTACTTTAAAAATATAAAGATCATATTTTTACTTGAATAAAATCTTTTCTCTTTTCTAAATCATATCTCTTCTATTTTCTTATTCACGAAAATCAGATTAAACTAACAAAATATTTAAAATAAATTAACATAAAACAAATAAATAAAATAAAAGAGGATGGAAGCTTACAGCGAATGGGCGGGGGGGGGGGGGGGGGAAGAAGAGGGATCAGAGGGGGGGCTGGAGGCTGCGGCAGGGCGGTGGTCGGCTGGGCTGCGTCGAGGTGGGTGGGTCGATGCAGGCGGTTGCGGGTCCGGGTTTAGGGGCGCCTTGGGGGAGGGGATCATCGCTCGCGACAGTGAGAAGGAGGAGAGCAGGAAGAAGAAGGAGGCGGGGAGAGAGAGGGTGCGAGGCAGGGTGGAGGGCGGTGGCGCGATCGACGGGGAGGGGAATCGATTTTTTTTCCTTTCTCTTTTTTTTCCTGTGGAAATGATGAATCGGGGGGGGGGGGGGGGGCAGAACCAATAAAGGGGAAGAATTATATATTTTTTTAATTATTTAATTCGAAAAAAAAGTTGACTTTTACATACGGACTCGAAACGAGGCCCACCGCCTGTCGTCCACAGCGTTTCACCCCCATCCCGAACACAATGGGATATGTATCGTAAGCTGATTCGGCTGTTACAATCAGTTTCCGTTGAATTTAAAGTATAGTTCTTTTTATTGAATTTTAAACGTACATTTCAAATTACCGGGGTCGCATACTAACTAGAAAAATTCCAGAAAAATATTTTTTAGCTTCATATTGACGATACGGTCCTAACAAAACTAGTTTCGTCAAATTCTGAGACCGTTAGAAAAATGGCCAATTTCCAGTCGATTAAAATTAACTGAAACTGGTCAAACGCGTTTTCCTTTGCCACGCTCACATATTGATTCGAAAAATTATGAAATTTGGAATCTAGCAATAATTTGACATCACGGATCCAACAAAAGTGGTTTCATCGAAATCCGAGGTCGTTTGCAAAATTCCCATTTTTAAGGGTCTGAATTCCATAGCGACTATTCAGAATTTTCAACTGGACATATCTTTTGATTCCCGCTATGAAATTTTGATTTGTCGGATTCGTTGGAAAGATATTATCAATTAGATCCTAATGTTTTTGGTTTCACTAAAATCCGGATTGTTTTGCACCCGGTACATTCAATTGAAGTTTGAAATCGAATTATCGAACTACTGCGCCATTTTCAATTCTATTGATAATTATATATAAATATTATATTCTAACGACGACGAGTATAAATATATTCGTTCTAAATATATTCAAATTAAATTTCTCGTCGATATTATTTAAAATATTTCATTTTAAATATTCAAAATTCATTAAAATTGCCAAAATAAAAATTTTAAACTGGTTCAGAATTTCGGGTTATTACAATCTCCCCCACTTAAAACTTTTCATCCCCGAAAAGGAACAAAGTCGAAAGTGGTTTGATTATTCAGCTCTACCTTCGATCTGGCTTCCATTCTCCAACTTTTCAGTTTCTGAGAATTTTCAAATTCTTCAAAAATTTGGCTAACACCCTAAATTTTCGAAAAATTTCGCCATAACCTCCCCTGCACCGGGAGCCACGGGAAAATCCCGAAATTGCCATATAGGCCTTCTGATCTCAAAAAGAAAAAGAAAAAGCCAAGCGGCTAGCCAATAGGCTCATAAAATCATCATCACCCGAACAAAACAGTAAATTATGTAGTAAACATGTACCTATTTGTCGGGCAAACAAATTTTATTCTTCGGCTCTAGCCTCCTTGCTATGACCTGTTCAATGTAAGTATATGTATATGCAAGCAAATGCGACCAATTTTCAATATAATTCAATATTTGATACTATTAGGCATAAATGGTTCAAAATTATCAAACAAATAAACTAACAACACAAACATCAATCAATTAGTGGATTAGAGTTTCAAATTCATAAATTTTGATACATATACAAAAATCATGTTTTTGATGCCAATTCACAACAATGTGTTCTAGCTATATTAGTTTTGGTTATCACACCAGTCTAATGGAAATATATAGATATCACACCGTCGAAACACGAACATAAATACTGATGATGTCATGACAATCATCAGTACCATCTCCGGGCGACTAGAATGTGATTCTATATCTATCTAAAATATTAAAACTTCGAATATACGTTCATGACGCGTATATGCAAAACCTTTATATACTAGATTGTCCAAATACAAAATAAATAAATAATCAAATACGTTTATAATGGTTTAAATTTTCAAAACAAAATTGTTTTCATTTGAAAAATATACTCTTCACACTCGTTCTAGGATACTACTGATCCTATCTCTAACGAGTCATTCTAATTGGATATTACTAATCCAATATCTGATGAATTCTTTCGTATGGTTCTAATGTGTCTTGTTCTCGAGCTCTGTAAACCAAAGCTCTGATACCAAATGTGACGGCCGGGAATTTCGCTCGATCCGAATCAGTCTTTAAACCGATCTAGACCGTTCGAAACCCCTGATCGTTTTGAGAACACGACAAATCAGAACGCAGACGGAAGAACATTTCATTACTATTACAACAATTCCATCAGATACAAGAATATACAGAGTATAATTGAATAAATTACATTTGATAAATAACAGAGATAACAATAAATTACGTAGCAGCGGAAAATAATACAAAGCACACTGAAGGTGATATACGGATACAGAGCTTTCCGGATATCATTCCAGCTGTAAACCAGGATCCTGTGAATAAAAATCTGCAAAACCAAAACTACTAGCTGCCCGTGCGGAAAATAGGGGCACCCAGAGTTTAGGTTAAAACAATAAACTCCAGGTCAGTCATGTGACTGGTGTGAGAACTAAAACAGTTATTAAAACTTCATTTTTTTAAAGATAGTAATTCAAGGGACCATGCCGTATAACACGGAACGGGTTTCCTCCCAAGAATACTAGTGCATAGAACAAACAGCGCAATGCTAAATAAAGAAAAATGAAGCTGTTATAAGACCCAAGTCCCATCACACAATGCAACGCAAGACGGAGGATAGGGTTTTCCCTTATAACAGCCAAAGCATGCTTGATACGTTTAAAACACATTATTTGATACTATTATAGGTGTATAGTGTCAAAACAATTTCAATCATAAATATCAATCTTAGGCGGCATAGCTACCATCTACTATGTCGCCATACTAGTTGTACAATTAAAACCGCAATACACGTATTGGAAATTGGATTTCCGTCATGAGTCGAGGCAAGGGGCAAGCTCCTCTCCGCTTCGAGACATTCTAGTAAATGCTCAGGACTACACACTCTGGGCAGCCACTTGGATCGGTTGGGCCGGTCCTCACTTACGTTAGAGGATTAGTTATTCCTGAACACACGTTTCCCGGTCCTTACAGACCTATAATCGAGGCGCCTCATGCCAACAACCACAAAGGTGAAAAGTATATAAATGTCAGGGCTGGTAAGTCACTGACACCACCAAAGCTAGAAAGAAACGTCGTGTTCTCCCAACGGCCCGTATCCCGGTTTTAACTCATACCGAGGTGTGAGGCTCGCGAATTCACGTTATACACAAAGCTACGCCACAAAGGCCGTGCTTTGATCATCAACCACAAGACTTTGCTTTTCAACAGAAGCCTTGATCATTGCATCTTAGCGTGCCACACAGGCAATTCATGCCATGCGACTGATGTCCATCGATATACAACCTCTGAGCTCGTACGTCTCAGAGAAGGGCGTTAAGCAAAAGAATAAATTCTCCGTCGCCAAACAGATGTATATTTAATAGAAATCAATCAACACAGAATAAAATCCAATGTCAGACACCCAATCCATTTACAAGTCCGTTCTGGGTCTGAACGAAACCGGAGGCACTTTCCTCGCATATCCATCCATCTCCAAGTACGTCTAGACGACCACCAACTATTTCCATCCTCATGGGTGTACTGCCCAATCAGGATCGTCAGTAGTTATCCAAACGATGTGAAAACTTCCGGTCTTCGACCACCGTCTTCATCTTCGACATATCGTCGAATCGGTTATTCAGAATGGGTGTAAACCCGGACTTTTCGAACAACCCGCGTATATTAAAAACAAACGTTACACAAACACAACATACGCCTCATTCCAATTCATTAGTCACTAACCGCAAATTAGCAAGAGAACAATTTCCCAAACATTAACCCCGAAGGCCGAAACCAACATCAGATCAATACCCAGGAAACCATTCTTCTTAGCCAACCTACAGCTAGTTTCTAAATTCCACATTCTTAGGGAAATGTTCCCATTAATTTTATCCAAGATAAATTCTTTAAAATTTATCCTGTAATCTTCCTTTGGATGTCATTTAAAACCAAATTATGGTTTTTCCAACTAGTCGAGATTAGCGAACCACACCGAAGTAATTATTTATTTTATCTCCCAATCCCAACCTATTCATCCCATGAAGCAAAACTGGTAATACTCCATATCTAATACTATGGTGTTATCGGTAAGATTCATTACCATTTCCCGTTCAAATCTAATTAAAGATTTAACTATCGCTTTGGAGCAAAACTGGAAATACTCCGTTCTCGCTCATTTCTAAATTTGATAATTTAGATTATAGATTTACATTTCAATCTAATTGCAGATTCGTTAAAACTCCTTTTACTGGGTTAAAGAACTAATGTCATTTAAAACACAGTTCACGACAAACCCAAATCACATTCTATTTATCATCGGGTTAAAGAATTAGTGTTATTTAAAACACCGTTCACGATAAACCCATTTCAAATCCAATCAAATATATTAGAAATTCCGATTATTTAAAACCCCTTTTTAAATCTAATTTATTTATTTAAAATAATTGGGTTTTAAATTTAGTTCAAAACTAGTTCATTTCGATAAAAATCCATTTTTATCTTTTCAAATATGGAGTTTTTCACCCCAATTTTTCCCAAATCATTTCTTATGATTTTACACAAATTATTACTATTTTTAATAATTTTATCAAGGCCCGTACAGTCGATTTCCATCAATGGCCATCAAACTGCACTTACAGCGACCTTTTTCAAATTTGATTTGGACGTATCTCCAAATCCAACAGTTAGATTTCAAATTTCTAATATTCGTTAGAAAGCTCTTGTCGATACGAACCCAGCGGTTCCGGTTTTAGGAGAATCCGACGGTCGGATCTCCCGTAATGTCCGTTTGAAATAAATGGTCGAAATTCACGAACTGCCGCGGCGCGTTCTATTCAGGCTATTATATCATATATATAATATATATAATATATATTTCGTCGATTTCTATTTAAAACGAATTTTATAAATCGTTTTGGTTTCGTTTCAAAAACAATTTCAACTTCCATTTCAATTCAAATCAAAATTGAATTTTTCCTTATAAATTCGTTTAAAATTCATTTCTATTCAATTCAAATTTCGATTCAATTTGAATTCAATTCAATTCGTTTTCAATTCAATTCGAATTCGTTTTCAATTCCATTCGAATTCGTTTTCTATTCAATTCATTTCGAAATAGTTTTCTATTCAATTCATTTCCGTTTTCTATTTGAATCAAATTCATTATATATTCAATTGAAATCAAATTCGTTTTATATTCAATTCGAATTCAATTCGAATTTCATTTCAAAATATTCGATTTCGAAATCACTTTTCAATATTCACTTTAAAATGAATAAAATCGATATAAATATCGTTCACGTCAAAATGGCGTCAATCTAATCAATACGGCTTCATGTATTTCTATTTTCAAATATTCTATTACAAATATTTCTTTTTCAAATATTTCCTATTCAAATATTTCTATTTCAAATATTTCTATTTCAAAATATTTCGTTCAACACATGACTAATCTCAACGGATGAGTACTGTCAACACATGAACCTTTATTTTATATTGATAAAGAAGTAAATTTTATTATTAAAATATTTCGTTCAACACATGACTAATCTCAACGGATGAGTACAGTCAACACATGAACCTTTATTTTATATTGATAAAGATGTAAATTTTATTATTGAAATATTTCGTTCAACACATGACTAATCTTAATGGATAAGTACAGTCAACACATGAACCTTTATATTATATTGATAAAGATGTAAATTTTATTATTAAAATATTTCGTTCAACACATGACTAATCTCAACGGATGAGTACAGTCAACACATGAACCTTTATATTATATTGATAAAGATATAATATTCTTTATCTTCTAAATTGGAATGAGGCCCAATCAATCACCATAAAATGTTAATTATATGGATTCCATACACACATGTATAAAATAGCAACGACAAATAATCAACCATCATCCAAAGTGCACTACACTATATAAGCATCAAATATAGATATCTAACGCTTATAATAGTTTGTCAATCAATCGATCGACATATTTAATCAATCAGGATGAGTGAACTTCAAATTTCATCCCAACACCCGTGTGGGGTTTCAAACAATAAAACACAGATTTTAGTTGTGCCATTGGGCGATGTGTAAAATTTATCGTCCCAATCAATGTCAGTCAAATCAGTGTACATAAACAAACCGTCCGGTTTGTAAATGAATATTTATTTATTCACATTCACTATATTCATATTCACGTTAAAAATTATATTTTTAACGATAAAACATTTTATTTTAACATATGAATTTCTATTCAATTCATTTATTCAATAAAATGATATTTTTATTTTTCTAACTTATTTTAGAAAATTTCTGCGGCATAACGGCACGATACTAGAAACGGGACGAGGCCTAGCCTTATCCCCGGTCTAGTGAAGACCCACGCCATTCACACATCAATCAAATTCACCAAACAACCGAATTCAAATCAAATCATCTAACTAATCTATGCAACCAAACAAACAAGTCCATGGTCTGTGGACAATTGTGTCGGGTGCTACTAAGCACCGTCTGCATCCTAGTATATATATAACTAGAAAAAGAAATTGAAAGGTGAGAAATTCTCACCGATAGCTATCCAACTTCACAACACTTCTATTGTAGAGATCTTCGTCGTTTTCGCCTTTTTGTCGCTTTCGTTGCCCGTAGCCACTACATATATAAAAATCACACATTTTTATATTTGATGTCTTTAAAATAAAAATCACATTTTTATTTGTTCACTTTCAATTTAAAAATCATATTTTTATAATCACTTCATACATTTAAAAATCGAATTTTCACTATGCTATTCAATATATAAAAATCGAATTTTTACTATGTTATTCAATGTATAAAAATCGAATTTTTATACCGCTACTATATAGATAAAAAATTATAATTTCACATCGATGTTCATATAGTAAACATTATATTTTTATCACGCCATTCTTCATATAAAGATTTCGCCTTTTCAAAAATAAAGATTGTATTTTTAATATTCCTATCATGTAAAAATTATATTTTTAATTCTCTACATAAACAAAAATCATATTTTTACGCCTTCTATATAGTAAAGACTATATTTTTAATACTTTAAAAATATAAAAATCATATTTTTATTACTTTAAAAATATAAAGATCATATTTTTACTTGAATAAAATCTTTTCTCTTTTCTAAATCATATCTCTTCTATTTTCTTATTCACGAAAATCAGATTAAACTAACAAAATATTTAAAATAAATTAACATAAAACAAATAAATAAAATAAAAGAGGATGGAAGCTTACAGCGAATGGGGGGGGGGAGAAGAGGGATCGGAGGGGGTGCTGGAGGCTGCGGCAGGGCGGTGGTCGGCTGGGCTGCGTCGAGGTGGGTGGGTCGATGCAGGCGGTTGCGGGTCCGGGTCTAGGGGCGCCTTGGGGGAGGGGATCATCGCTCGGGACAGGGAGAAGGAGGAGAGCAGGAAGAAGAAGGAGGCGGGGAGAGAGAGGGTGCGAGGCAGGGTGGAGGGCGGTGGCGCGATCGACGGGGAGGGGAATCAATTTTTTTTCCTTTCTCTTTTTTTTCCTGTGGAAATGATGAATCGGGGGGAGGGGGGCCAGAACCAATAAAGGGGAAGAATTATATATATTTTTTTTAATTATTTAATTCGAAAAAAAAGTTGACTTTTACATACGGACTCGAAACGAGGCCCACCGCCTGTCGTCCACAGCGTTTCACCCCCATCCCGAACACAATGGGATATGTATCGTAAGCTGATTCGGCTGTTACAATCAGTTTCCGTTGAATTTAAAGTATAGTTCTTTATATTGAATTTTAAACGTACATTTCAAATTACCGGGGTCGCATACTAACTAGAAAAATTCCAGAAAAATATTTTCTAGCTTCGTATTGACGATACGGTCCTAACAAAACTAGTTTCGTCAAATTTTGAGACCGTTAGAAAAATGGTTAATTTCCAGTCGATTAAAATTAACTGAAACTGGTCAAATGCGTTTTCCTTTGCCACGCTCACATATTGATTCGAAAAATTATGAAATTTGGAATCTAGCAATAATTTGACATCACGGATCCAACAAAAGTGGTTTCGTCGAAATCCGAGGTCGTTTGCAAAATTCCCATTTTTAAGGGCCTGAATTCCATAGCGACTATTCAGAATTTTCAACTGGACATATCTTTTGATTCCCGCTATGAAATTTTGATTTGTCGGATTCGTTGGAAAGATACTATCAATTAGATCCTAATGTTTTTGGTTTCACTAAAATCCGGATTGTTTTGCACCCGGTACATTCAATTGAAGTTTGAAATCGAATTATCGAACTACCGCGCCATTTTCAATTCTATTCATAATTATATATAAATATTATATTCTAACGACGACGCGTATAAATATATTCGTTCTAAATATATTCAAATTAAATTTCTCGTCGATATTATTTAAAATATTTCATTTTAAATAATCAAAATTCATTAAAATTGCCAAAATAAAAATTTTAAACTGGTTCAGAATTTCGGGTTATTACATAAATCTAGAAAAATCGTCGACTATTACGTAAACATAACTGTTATGATTTATCGATTAGGTTTGAGATGGACCAAATAAATTGAAAATTAGGCACACATCCATAAAAGCAAACTTAATTAGGCTCACATCCGTCCCTAAATTTACATGTAAACCCGCCCCTATTTTTCCAGTTCCGCCTTTTTGCTTTTTTAGCCAAAATTTTTGGCACGACAATGTAAAAAAAAAAAATTGTAAATTCTGGAAATATTAACAGAAGTTTACGGAAATTAAAAAAAAATTGCATACATGTATGCAACTTTTTCCAATAGTTTCATACATGCATGCACCTGTTGCATACGTTGTTTTCTGTTGAAAATCTGGAGCTAAACTTGCATACTTGTGTGCAACTATTTGGAATACTTGCACACATGTATGCAAGCATCGCATGAAGAAAACTGAATTGAAATTTTGCCTGTAGATTATTGCTCATTTGCATGCAAGAATCTATATAACTTGCTTACATGTATGAAAAAAAAGCCAACACAGACTCAACGGTGAAATATTTGCAAAGATGAATGCAAGAATTTCAAATATGTGCATGATTTAATGCAAATTACTGCATTTTTCGCTGTTTTTTGTATATTTTTGGTTTTGATGCATTTTTTTGATTTTTTTATGAGCTGAATTTTTAGGCGAGTGCATGTTTAATTTAAATACGAATTTACGTGACTTTTTTATATTTTTTTGATGAATTTTCGAAAAATAGGGACTAAATTTACAATAAGTTTATGACCGTAAGTGAGCCTAACTTAAAAACTTAACACAGACCTATAAAAATGCACCCCCAAATAAATCCATGTGAATTAACTATAATGGTTTTGAGGTTGTAATTTCCTTTTTTGATCTAAATGAACTTCTTTTTACTTTCCCAAACTGGCAAGCGTCACATAAATTATTAACTTTAAATTTCATTTTAGGTAGTCCCCTAATTGTTTCTAATTTAGAAATCCTAGAAATATGTTTGAAATTTATATGACCAAATCTCTTATGCCATATCCAAGGGTCACTTGTATTGGCCATAAGACATAGATTATCATTGGAGATTTTCATACTCAATATATAGATATTTTTCTTTCTATCTCATTATTACTTTAGAATTCCTATCTTCTATAAAACATTGTCTTTCTCAGAGTTTATTTTATAGCCCTTATCGCAAAGTTGACTTATACTTAGTAAATTATTTTTTATATTCCTAACTAACAAAACATCAGAAATAGTAGGAGTTTCAGAATTACCGACATTGCCGATCCCAATAATGTATCCTTTAGAGTTATCTCTGAAGTTCAACATTCCACCATCTTGATATACTATATTATTGAGTATTTCTGGATTTCCCGCCATATGACTCGAACAGCTGCTATCCAATATCCATTTGTCCTTTTTGATTTTCACCATTTGTTTATCAGATGTTGAAATTTCAACAGCCATGTAACGCATCATTTCGGATTTTGAATTTTCAACAACCACTTTACCCATCTTTTCAACTTTTGAATTTTCAAATGCCATATAACACATCTTTTATCGTATTGGACAACATTTCCGTAGATCACTTGAATTTTCAACGTAATTGAATCCAGACTCTTTCAATATTGATACAATGCATGATTTGACAATAGTGTTAACAATTATTTCAAAATTTGCCATTAAAAATTTCCAAAAATCAGATTATGAACTTTTTGAAAAGCCTCGCTCTAATACAAATTGTTAGGGAATACGTAATGGATCGTTAAGGAAAAACTAACAATAGAGGGAGGGTGAATAATGTTTTTTAGGAATTTAAGAAAATCTAAAACTATATATGATCTGCTATACGAATAACACACCGCAGATATGATCACAGACACATAATCAAACATAAACACAAAAATAAACAGAAATAAAATGGAGAAAAGGAAATAACACACCAGATTTTCTACTGGTTTGGATTACTTCAACGTCTAATGCCACCCAACGCTGGATTGTGCAGAGTTTTATTACTATATCAATATTCAAGTACAACACCCTTGATTTCATGGCCAAAAGGTTACCACCGTTCCCACACCACCCTTGATTTCCTCGGCTACAAGGTTAACACTGTTTCCTTGATTGCACGGCTACAAGGAACACACCATTTTCAGACTATCCCAAAATAATCCCAAATGATTACAATAGCCCTATAACTCTTCAATAGTAGTTTAATTCAGAGAGTAATGAGTAAAGAGTGGGAAGATAAGATGTTTTATATATTTAGAATTGAAATTGCAGAGTATAAGTGTTGAAATCAATAAAATATGAAATAATAATGGAGGAATGAAAAGGAATGAAGATGGAGAAGAATAATAATAATAAAAAAAATCTGAAATCAACTCTTATTTATAAGATTTGAAAGGTTGAAACACTTCTGGAGCGTTACAAATGGTGAAATGACATTTCCTTTCAAAATTGAAAATATGACAGTTATATGTCGACATCATCACATACGCATGTCGACATCTTTGTAAATTTGAAAATTCAATATTTTTAAAGTGTTTTACTATATATATAATTTTGGAAATTCTTGAATTAAAACATAGCGATATAAATAAATATTATAAAGTAGAAGACCATATGAAATCTTAAATATAAATTATAAGAACATATTTATAAAATTATAAAGTTTAAAACTACATAAATATAAAGTATGTAACTATATATATATAAACTTATAATCTTTAAAACTCAAGTTTAAATTCAAAAGTTGAATATAAAAACTTAATTAAAATTTGAATAGAATTTGAAACCAGAGTTTGAATTTGAACCTGGAGTGCTATTTAGAGTCTTACATAAACCGGACTCTATTTCTATATTTATCTTGGACTCTTGAAATCTTGATTACTCATGAGTCTTGAATCTTTCTCTAAATTCAGAATCTGCTGAATCTCTAAAAGTCTAAAACTGTACAGTCTTCTGTTTTAATTCCTATATACAAATCTTGCATGTATGTATATATTCTAGATGGAGATGTTACGATATATTTTATAATCAATAAATATTTGAATAAGGTTGTTGTCATCAAATCTCCATTCTCCAACAATTTCATTTGGATTATTCAATCATTTAGACCCTTAAAATTGGTTTTTCTATTTTTTCGGCAACAACAGTAAGGATGATTCATGATGATTAAAAAATTCGTATGATGTTTTTGCGATTTTTTTGATTTTTTTATTGTGATCTCAGTGACATGTATAACCTAATGAAGTCAATATTCATATTATATTGTTTTGATAATCACCACAGTGATAAAAATTCAATACATTTATATTATATTTCACCAGGATTAATACATTCTGCAGTACAATATGCATATTATATTGTTTCGATATAACCACAGTGATACCAATTCAGTACATGTGTAATGTATTTCATTATCGTATGACATTCATATTATTGATTGTAATTTGTCATAGAAGATTCAAAGTATGTCTTGAATGTTAGACTAAGTACTCTTATTGTTGGTTAAATTCTTAGCATAATGTTTTACCCACTGGTAGACTATGCGTCATAAGTAAAAAATAACCATTAAATAGATGACTTAGTTATGTGATTGAGCATGTAAAGGATATCCACAGATACCATACTTGTTTAGTTATAAGGCAAAAGTTGCTAGTTTATATTCAAATCTTAGTCATGAATGTTATATTTTATGATCCAAAGTTTAACTATTGTGGGATTGTTCCAATATTGCAGTTCCTCAGACTACCCAACTTAATTCCTTTGTCAACTCAGTTCCCGAACTGAATGGAAATAATTATAATGGGTGAAAAGAACATGTTGAGTTCTACTTGGGTGTACTAGAGATAGATTTGGGTTTGACTTTGGATAAACCGGCTTATCTTACGGTTGCATCCACATAGGAGGAAAAAATTTCCCATAATGCATAGAATAAAACCAATAAACTATGTTTGAAATTCGAACATCTACCACTGCACCCAACATTAGGTCCTTCATCCTGAAAGTGAAACCTTAACCACTAAGGAATACATAACGATAATCATTGAACGCTATAAGCCTGGCGACAAAGATGTTGCTGGGAAACCTATGACTAAACTAACCACTGCCTGTTATAATGGTACATAGACCATGCAGCCTTGACATGGCTAACATGGCTGCAAAGTTTGGTAAAATGTGCATGAAAGTATATGACTCATTCCTAGTCCAATTTATTCTGACCCCATGATCCTGAACCGATCTTACCTGGGATGTCAACTCCTTGCCTCCACAGTATGGCCCTTTTCAGATTCATTGTAACATGATTATGAAAACGTGGAATGTGAATCATTTGAACAATAAGCTGGTTAAGGAAGAGGCCATAATTAAGCAGAAAAACAACCATGTTACAAATGCTTATTACATGCATAGGAATGGGAATGGGGAGAACAAATTCAAAAAGAAAAATTGGAAGGACAGTAAGAATAATTCCTCCAATCAGAAAAGTTCTTCTAGCCGCTCTAGTCAACATACACCAAAGAAGGCTAAGAAGAATGATAATTTCCACATTTGAAAAAAGAGTGGACACATTTAGAAGAATTGTGTTAAGCATAGAGAATGGTTCAAAAAGAAGGGTAAGCCTCTGGCTTTTATATGTTTTGGATTAGATTCTGTAGAAGCACCTTCTAACATTTGGTGGATTGACTCTAGTTCTAATGTTCATGTTTCAAACTCGATGCAGGGATACCTTACAACTCAGAACATAAGTCCATATGAAGCCTATCTTTACATGGTAAATAGGATGAAAGCGCCGATAGAATCCATTGGGAATATTCATTTAACATTAAGTACCGGTTTTCATTTAAATTTAGAGAACACTCTTTATGTTCCTACAGTTTCTCGCAATTTGATTTCCTTGTCTAATTTTGATCTTGATGGTTTTTCTTCATATATTGGTGATGGATGTTTTAAATTGTTTGAATACATTGAATTAGTAGGCTCTGGAATTTTATTTAATAGTTTATACAAGACTACTCTAGATAATTCATTTTTTGAATCCCTTAATATGACCTTGTGTAACACCCCACCTTCGTTAAGGTCACTCTCAAAGGGAATGCCCTAACTTCGGTGGAGCGTTTTAAGGTACAAGATACTAATAAATTACAAGACATATAATTAAAGCAGCGGATAATTAAAGCAGAGGAAAAGAAACCAATCTTCATTCCATAAATACTTGTTCAATACAACATTTCAACAAATAGTTTCAATCTTCCAAATTATTACATCTGTCTTGAAAACATAAAGAAGCAATACTGAAAATAAAATGACATAAATCCCCAACATATCTTTGACCACAGCCATAGCTCAAAAAGGAAAGTCCAGCCTTACATCTACGGTCTTCAAGCTTTGATTTGATCCGGTCAAGCATAAATGTTCCCTCCCTGCGGACCTGGGGGGGTGGGGGGTGGGGTGGGGGGGGGGGATGGAAGAAAAAAGGCGAAAGGAAAATGAGTCAGACATAAGTCTGGTAAGCCCAGTTATTTAATAGCATGTAAACAAGTAAAAGACTGTGACATGAATAAACTGAACTTAGAATGATACCACAAGGATAGGGTAGTCCTAAAACAAGATAAGGCAAGACTTAACTAGATTTGGCTATCGCACCCACTTTTACTTCTCAACACCCACCAAGAACTTGTTTAACTAGCAATGCATGTTCATGATAAAGTGATCCCATTCATATATTGATCGGTTCCTACTCGCATTCATGTATTCTCGGTGTCATGCGGCCCCACGTGATTATAAAGTACTTGTGCTAGTTCCATTATAGGGTGTATCAAGTCCTATAATGGCAACTCCTGACACGATTCTAGATGCACAAGTGTACGCCTGGTGCCCAATGCCTGCTTTTTCCACTCTAGAGCCCGTGCACGCCCGTACTCCGTCGGAACCTACACAGATGCACCTAACTGCCTCCCTTTTGACTGCTTATATTCAGCCCAGTAATCGTGCCCCACTCTGCCTAGTTCAGGGTAACTTGATACATTCATGCGGGTTACTGCTGAAATGGGTCCCCGTTACAATGGTTTTTGTAGTCAAGTTGTTAAACTGGTTAAGTGTTCTTGACTTGACTGAACCCCTATCAATCTTGCCTAGTTAACATGTTGATTTGGCTAAGTGTTTTCTAAATTACTTAACCCCACCAATCTTGTCTTATTCACATGTTAATTGGTAAAATGTTTTCTCAATTACTTAACCTCACCACTCTTGTCTTGTTAAGTTGGTTAAGTGTTTCCTTAATTACTTTACCTCACCATTTCTAGCTTGACTGTTCGTGAGCTTTAACTAATTAATTAATTAAAGCACTAACCACTCACATTAGACAGGTATTGTTGTGGTTACTGGATGTGTCGGTCGGTTCCGGACAGGTTTACGCCACAACTCAGTCTAACCTGAGGCTTTTCTGGGCTTGATGCAGTAACCTCTCACATTAGACAGGTATTGTTGTGGTTACTGGATGTGTCGGTCGGTTCCGGGCAGGTTTACACCACAACTCAGTCTAACCTCGGGTTAGGCATATTCGTGTTTTCTAGATTTACATTTATATATATGCAAATTTCTACAAGTATTTCATGTCACATGTTTTAATTCAAGACTAATGGTATATAAATTATACCATTCATGTCCCTAACCAATTACATGGTTTTGGGCCCACCTACATATTTACATGTTTTGATTTAATAATTACCCCCAACGTTACCCCCGTTTGTTCGTTCACATTAATCACATAAAGACATTGGGCCGACTAATTGGCCCAAACTATAAACGAGAGATAAAGGGGAACATGCATAACATAGGTTCAATCAACATATATCAAGTAATTTGGCATCAACATCAGTTATAGATTAGCATGTGACATAATAATGACATGTCCAATTCCAAGACATGTATCGTTATAACATTAACATATAGGTGTAAACTAGATCTAATAAGGTGAACTTGCATAAATTCGCTTCACAAATTTGCATATAAATATTGGTCTAGTTTAGGATCTAACATGTAACTTGCATATGACGTATATATATATAATTAGATCGTAACTTGGATCTATCATAAATTATATAACTTGCATTAATCATGTGAACCTAAATGGATCTTGACATGGATCCAAATCATAAAGTTTGTAACTTGCATATGGACATATGAACATAGGCATGTGGATCTAACATAAAACTTGCAACTTACATATAAACATATGGATCTAACATAAAACTTGCAACTTGCATATGAACATATGGATCTAACATAAAACTTGCAACTTGCATATGAACATATCGATCTAACATAAAACTTGCAACTTACATATGAACATATGGATCTAACATAAAACATGCAACTTGCATATGAACATATGGATCTAATTATGTAGCATAAGGATCTAACATAAAACATAGGAATATGTACATGTAGATCTTGACTTGGATCTAATATAAAACTTACAACTTGCATAAAAACATATACATGTAGATCTATACATGAAACACATAACTTGCATATGATATTGATAGTTTCAAATATATCCAATACTAAATCCAATAATCCACAATCATTCCAATTCATGATAAAATCATCACAATAAATCGATATGAATTAACATGGTAAAATTCTAATTTCACTTTATATCAAATCACGTCTTAGATTTATTTACGTCTAAAAGATAACAGCGCTTACGATGAACGAAGGTCTTGATTTCTGGATTTTGAATTCTGGAGTTGAAATGCTCGCCTTTGATGTAGACAATCGTTGTTTTGATTTAGTTTGGTTCGTCTCTATGTTAGCTTCAAGTGGCGGCTACTCTAGGTTGTCTAATGGTAGCATGACGACTCTAGGTTAAATTTTTAATATGATTTAGGGGTGAGGTATTAGGTTGTTTTTATAGAGATTAGATTGAATAGGAGCCGTCAGATCATCTCAGAA
Source organism: Allium sativum (assembly GCA_030737875.1). Taxonomy (NCBI): domain Eukaryota; kingdom Viridiplantae; phylum Streptophyta; class Magnoliopsida; order Asparagales; family Amaryllidaceae; genus Allium; species Allium sativum. Next base: position 249,659,488 of record CM060909.1, on the reverse strand, counting down.
TAAATCAAGACCATTAAGACAAGATAGAGTTATCTACAACAACCAACTCAGCCTCTAATGACTCAGCAGTGAGTCATAATTCGTCTTTTCTAAATTCACATATTTTCTATATATGTCTAATTATATATGTAAATTAATCATAATTAAATCATGCCATAATTATTCTTTAAATTATGCTCACAATAAATGGTGTACCAAATATACCATTTCATGAACCAATCTATGCCAACAAATTTTCATGTTTTCCCTTGATTCTCGCATTTATAATTAAGTATTCTTTAATTTGTTATTAAAACATTAACAGAAAATACGGGGTGTTACATTCTCACCTCCTTTAAGGATTTCTTCCCCGAAAACTTCAAGTCGAGAAGAACGTATATCTTACCATCCAATCGTCCATCTACTCAACCATCAAACACAGGCATGCATTGTCCTTAAAAGACTTCTGATGCTTCATGATCATATCCATAGTGTGTACATGTCCTTACCTAATGCAAAATCAGGTGGTCTACTGATTCAGTTGACCTCCTTAATGCAAATTATGTCAGTGCCATGAGTCCATTATGTATGCAATTTTCCTATCCAAAATTTCTACATGAGTGCATGATCATTCATACAAATGCAATGTGCATATGGTAACACATCAAGTTTCAATCCATATACAAATACATATATGCATACGCAATATGAAAGTGACTGAGCCGATCTAATTTTTAACGTGTGTGTATATGCATCCACGAGCAACCACTAGAAACCACTTGCAACCATCATCCATAAAATGTTTCAATTACATGTTTTCATCCAAATGGGTTTCTACCTAAGGATAAAGGATAAGATCGAGAAGATATACTCAAAAGGATAGGTACAAGCATAAACATAAGGAAAAAGAGATCAAGGATGTACCCTCAAAAAGAAAAGGGTAGGCCGTGCGTATTCTGTCCTCAGTTTCCCTAGTTGCATCTTCCTCGGCGTCGCTCCATTGAACCTTGACAAGCTTGACTTCACGGTTGCGTCGCTTTTTTGACTTCTGTGCCCAAGATACGAGTTGGAACCCTCCTTACAGTTGCTTCTCCTTCAACTTCTACTTCCTCTAACATGCTTGGTTCCACCACTTCCGCAGACTCATGTAAGCACTTTCGCAGGTGAGAGACATGAAAGATATTATGAACTCCAGCCAATCTTTCGGGTAGCTGTACTCTATAAGCCATCTCCCAATCTTCTCAATGATAGGAAACGACACTACAAATCATGGTGCTAACTTTCCTGCGGATCCGAAGCGAACGACGTTCCTCAAAGGGGGTACTTTAAGAAACACCTTGTCTCCAACTTCAAACTCAAGGTCGGTCCTTCTTTTGTCTGCGTAGGACTTATGTCTATCTTGGGCAGTCTTCATTCTCCTTCGTATTAAGTCTACTTTCTCTGAAGTTTCTCTAATCATGTCTGGTCCAAGTATGAGCTTATCTGTAGACTCCCACAAACAATTTGGTGATCGACATGGTCTTCCCTATAAAGCCTTGAAGGGTGCCATGCCTATGGTGGTTTGGTAACTATTGTTGTAAGCGAACTCCACTAAAGGAAGATGATCCTCCTATGTACCTCCAAAGTCAAGAATGCACAGTCTCAAGAGATCTTCTAGTACTCTGTTCACCCTTTCCGTTTGACCATCGGTTTGTGGGTGATAGGCCGTGGTTAAGCATTGCTGTGTACCCACAGCCTCTTGCAAACTCCTCCAGAACTCGCTTGTAAAGATAGGGTCTCGATCACTCACTATGCTGGAGAGTATCCCATGGAGTCGAACTATCTCTTTAAGATATATGGATGCTAGAGATAAGGCAGTCCTTCTACTTTTGACAGGTATAAAGTGAGCGCTTTTAGTAAGCCTATCCACTATTACTCAAATGCTGGTATTGCCCCTTCTTGACCTAGGCAACCCATCTATAAAGTCCATCGAGAGGCTATCCCATTTCCACTGTGGGACCTCTAGAGGATGGAGCAGACCACCAGGCTTCTTCTGCTCCGCCTTGACTTGTTGGCATATTAAACACTTAGAAACAAATTCAGCTACGTCTTTCTTCATGCCATTCCAAAAGAAAACTCTTTTGATGTCTTTATACATTTTGTCTTTGCCTGGGTGTATGGTCAGCTTGGAATGGTGTGCCACTTCTAGAACCGTCTTTACCAAACCCCTTGCTTGTGGGACACATAGTCTTCCATCTCGTCTCAACCAGCCCTTGGCATCAATGGAGTATCTATTGAGGTGACTAGAAGTCTCACCCCTAATTAACTTGTCCAACACATCGGCTAGCTGAGGGTCTTCTCTTTGCGCGACTCCGATTGAGTCTAATAGTGTTGGCCGCACTTCTAACATTGCTAGCAAGCCAGGTACAAAGTCAGAGGAGGGCCTGAAGTTAAAGCTTGCTATGAACTCCAAGCTTTGCCTTTCCACAAAGAGAGGGCTTAAAGTCAGCTTCTTTCTACTCAATGCGTCTGCCACTACATTGCCCTTACCAGGGGTATAAGCAATCTCAAAATCATATGAGGCGAAAAATTCCATCCACCTTTGCTGCCTCAAATTAAGATCTTTCTAAGAGAAAAGGGATTTTAATGATTTATGATCAGTAAATAATTCGAACCTTTCTCCTAGCAGATAATGATGCCATGATTTAAGGGCAAAAACGATGGCAGCTAGTTCTAAATCATGAGTTGGGTAATTATTCTCATGAACCTTCAACTGCCTTCCTCCATAGCAAACTACTTTGCCTTCTTGCATTAGGACAACGCCCAATCCTATTTTGCACGTGTCTGTATATACTGTAAACATCTTGCTTCCATCAGTCAATGTCAGAACTGGGGCTATTGTCAGAGCCCTTTTTAAACGTTGGAAAGCAATGTCGCAATCCAAATCCCAAGCAAAAGCCAAGTTCTTCTTTGTCAATCTTGTCAGCGGAGCTGAGATATTCACAAAGTCCTTAATGAACTTTCGATAATAGCCCGCCCACCCGAGAAAGCTTCGGACTTCGGCTGCATTTCGCGGAATCTTCTAACCTTGCACTACGACTACTTTTGCGGGTTCCACGGCTATTGTAACACCCTGTATTTTCTGAGAATATTAAAAAAACAAATTAAAGAATAATTTATTTGAAAAAGAGGAATGAGAAAAGAATGATGTTTAGCATTTTTCTAAGGTTTGTAAGCAAAAGACTTAGTAGCTTATTTAGTTAGAACATGTGTCTTGCATACAAGAGGTACAGAGTTCGATCCCCGCCAGCGCCATATTTTTGTTTTAGGGGAATGGCTAAAAAGTGGCTTAGTGTGAACGCAGTTCAAAAAGTGGTTTAGTGTGAAAATGGTTAATTATGAAGAAGTTATTAAGCCATGAAGTTTGTATGCATATGACAGAAATATATATATATACATATATATAAAAATTAAATAAATAAATATTCAAAAAAGTTCAAAACAGCGAATCGGGAGGGGAAATAGCTGAACCGCACCATTTTAGAGTCGACCCGAGCTTTGCTGGGTCGACTAGAGATCAATCCAGGGTGTTCGGCTGCCAACCTGTGGCCCGATTCGCAATAAGGGCTGATATGACATCTGAGTGGTCTAGATCAGTTCTAGGGTTAATCCTAAGGCCTAAATAACTTCCTATACCTATATTTACACCCTATGACCTAACCCTAATTCATAAATATTATCTATGACACCATTATGTTGTCAAACTCTCTTAAACCCTAGCCGCCGCCTCTAAATCAAATCTCAATGGTTCAACTTCAACTCAAATTAAAGATTAGAGCTTCTACAACAATTCAAGAAGATAAATCAGTAACACCGCAATGTTTCCACACCAATTTCAGTGCATAATTCTATTCTTTAACCACGAAAGGTGAGTACGGTGATTTTCATAATATAATGGGATTAAAAGTAACATGATGAAGTTGTAAAATGGATTCATATGTATGTATGTAATTTAAATCTCATCTAAGTCTTCACCTTTTTGATTCAGGTCATCATATGCCTATGTTTCTATGTAATTTTATCAGTTTATTCATGTTGAATCTGTCATTATGCCTCTATGCCAGTTTACATGCCCCTTTATTTCATGATGTTGTGTTAATTCCAATTTTCTGTGATTTGATTCTCTCTTCTTATCCCTATTCCTTTTATTTTTGGGTCTAGGCTACCTTCAAGCCTATGTTAAAAATACGCGGGACTACAAATACGTGGGAACAATGGGAATATGTGAAATATGGAAAATTGGATATTATTGGATATTTTGGATAATTGGATAATATGTGAAATTGGCATATTTGGGTATGAAATACATGGAATTGATGAAATTGCCTATAATTGTAAATTTGTAATTGAGGCTAATTAATATGTAATTAGTGACAATTTGGAATAGGCAATATTATAAACATGATTATATGTTTAATTGGATATACATGACATAAAAATTGGGTATGGGTGAACGATTATTAATAAACCTTTGACATGAGGTTACGCACAATTGTGGCGTAAGACTGCCCGGAACCGCCCGACAAATCCAACTGCTACAATTGGACGTCTAATGTGAGAGGTCAAAGTAATGAATTGTAGGCGCAACGGTCAATGACACGAGGTTAAGCCCGGTTTGTGGCGTAAGACTGCCCGAAACCGCCCGGCAATTCCAGCGGCCGAAAAACGTTCGGTCTAATGTGGGAGGTCATGCACCGTTCGTCATAAGCAATGAATTAAGGAATACTAACCATAATAAGACATGGGTATGGTTAGAGGGTTAAGTGGGGTGACATGTAAATTATGACATGTAAATATGGACTTAACCGGTATAAGATAAGACATGTAAATTATGACATGTAAGTATGGACTTAACCATAGCATGTGTAAGACATGGACATTTAAATTAAAATGGTTAAGTGGTAGAAAAACCTAGTGGGGACTAAGCATAGGTGGGAGGCTTGTGTCGGATAGGGGACCTGTTTCACCCAGTAACCCGTTTGAGTATCTAATTGGGCCCGGTACTAGGCCGGGGTTGAGGAACGCTTACTGGACTTGAATGAAAGAAGTCAAAACGTGAATAGAGGTGGCAACGCATGTCCAACAGGTTCATGTGCATGCATGGATCCGGGCTGGTAGGTAAGACGTTGTTGCATCGTGTAGGTATGGCCGTGCATTTTATGTTGGTATCGGGGTTGCCACTTTGGGGAGTGATACACCTCAATGTGTGGCCAGCAGGGGTGCCTACGGGGTTTAGGGAGCCGATCGAATGGGTAGGGAAAGGGTACCTTAGCAGCGGTAGGAGCAAGCCGGCACCTACGATAGAAGCTAGGTACAAGTAACTACCAAGTTTGTCATGTGGGTACAGTTAGTGGGAAGGGATTAACCTTTTGTAAATTGAGAAAAGTAGATGTGCGGTGTAATTAAGTAATGTGGTGTAACTTAGCAAAAGTGCGGTGTAACGAAATACATGTTGGTTGAGTTGGATAATCCTTTGGGTGCTAGTATGATGTTGACTTCGGTCTTCGGGGTTAGTACTTGGAGGGTTGTTCGCTTAGCCAAGGTGTAGGATTGTCTTAGTACTTAGGAATAAAATCATCTTGTCCATCCTTTTTATCTACCTTATCTATGTTACAGCCATATCATAATGCCTATTTACGTCTTGATCATTTACCTTACCTATTATTTGTTAAAATTACTTGACTCGCTAGACTTTATGTCTGACCCGTTTTGTTTCCACCTCTTTTCTTTCCTCCCCCCCTCAGGTTTGCAAGGAGGGAATACTATGGCTTAGTGCCGATTTCTTTCATTTGCTTGAAAAGAGTAGATGTATTGCTTTGGACTCTCTCATCTTTATGGCTTTGCTTATGATCAGTAGGGATTTATGCATTTATGGTATTTAGGTATTTGCTTCTTTATGTACTTTGAAGTTTTTGGAAAAGACAATTGATCCTGTGGTAATGGTTTTTGGAGACTACTTATGTAAGCTTGTTTTGAAGTTATGATGCTATGAGATAAGTTTTATCTTCCGTTGTGTTTTATTTATTTATTCTTGTAATTTATCTATTCTATACTACTATGACGCTTCATGACATTAATGCATTCCCTTTGTGAGTGACATTAATGGCCATGGGTTGTTACACATGGTATCAGAGCTATGGTTACAAGAACAGATAAAAAGTTTTGAAAAGTGTTTTCAAAAGTATTATTTTCACAGAAAGTATTTTCAAAAACTTGTTTTAAAGAAGCTATTTTCAAGGAAAGTTTACTTTAAAGAGCATAATCCCCACAAGCCATACATCTCTCTTTCTCTTCCCTTGTTTTGATCTCTTTATTTTTCTTTTCAGCATGTCTGGAGCATCTGAGATACCAGAGGGTGTTCATGTACCCAGTTGGTTTCGTCAATATCTCAAGGCTAGGGGCGCTGCCGTGGGTCCGACCGATGTTCCTCCTCCTCCTCCCCCAGCTCTAGTCATTCCTCTGCGTGGAGATGCTTTCTCCAAGATATGTAAAGCGATGGGTGGAAAACCGTTTAATGGGTCCGAAACGTTCGCTGAAGCTAGAAATTGGTTGAAAGAAGTGGAGGATCTGTTTGGCATTTTCGATTTGGATGATTGTAGGAAGGTCCAATTGGCTGCTTGGTTGATGAAGGACGAAGCTTCGTTTTGGTGGCAGGTTACTAATGTAGAGCATGCTGTAGAGACATAGGCAGATTTTAGGGGAAGGTTTGAGTTGAAATTCCTTTCTCAAGCTGAGGAGAGTATGTACATGGAGAGGTTCTTGACATTGAAGCAAAAAACTTGAACGTGAAGGAGTATGTGACCGAATTTAATAAGTTGGCGAGATTTGGGCTAGATTTGGTGAATACGCCTCACAAGAAGGCCTTGAGGTTTGCAAAGGGCCTAAATGAACCGCTTCACAGTTTGGCTATGTCCCACATTTCAATGGGGGCTACGTATGAAAAGCTTGTTGATATGGCATACATGCATGAAGAAGAGAAGGGTGTAAGTACTTTTATATCGCAAGATAAGAAGGAGGATCCAAAGAAAGCCCAACAACAAAAGAAAGGTGGTAAAGAAAAAAGAAAATGTCACAACTGTGGGATACCCGGCCATTTGAAGAAAGAATGTAGGAAGAAGAAGAAGTTCGCTTGTTATCATTGTGGTGATCCAGGTCATGCTGTCAAGGACTGTCCTAAGATGCAAGGGCAGAGGGCAGGTTCTACTTCGGGATGGCAGGTTCACGCTCTCATGGCTCCAGGGCAGGAAAAAGGTAGATTTATGTTGAAAGTTTGATTTTTCTTGTTTGATCATCCTGTCCGTACTTTATTCGATTCTGGTGCATCACATTCGTTTATATCTACATCATTAGTTGAAATACTGCACTTAAATACTAGTCTAGTTGTGGATCCCATTATAGTCTCAAATCCTATTGGTGGGTCGGCTCATTTATCCATGGTTTGTAGGGATTTGAGATTGTCTATCTTAGGCGTTGGTTTTGAATGTAATGCTTTTGTGCTTGGTTTCATGGGCTATGGGTTGATTCTAGGGATGGATTGGCTAGCCAGACGTTGTTCTATCCTAGATTATGAACGAAGGGTAGTAAAATTGTTGACTCGTAGTGGAAAGACCCTTGATATTTCTTGTGACCCTAGAGGATCGGTGATGCTTAGTTATCTTGAGTCACTTGACGCATCCAATGATGATTTACATTCTGTTCGTATAGTCCGTGAATTTGTTGATGTCTTCGATAAGGTGAGGGGTCTACCCCCAAAACATGAGATAGACTTTCATATTTATCTTGTAGACAATGCAAAACCCGTATCGCTGCCAGTATGCCACATGGCTCCTCTTGAGAGGAGGGAAATCAATAAGCAAGTAGGGCAGTTGCTTGAGAAGGGGTTCATAAGACGTAGTATATCGGAGTGGGGTGCTCCAGTGGTATTTGCCACGAAGGAGGACAGGTCCCTTAGACTTTGTGTGGACTATAAAGAACTTAATAAGCTTACTAAGAAGAATAGGCACCCACTGCCGAGGATTGACGATCTCTTCGATCAGTTAGTTGGCGCCTCAGTGTTTTCGCAGTTGGACTTAGCCACTATTTTCCATCAGCTGAGAGTGGCTGAGGATAGCATAGACAAGACTGCCTTTTGGACTTCGGACGTTTTCTATGAGTGGCTTGTGATGCCCTTCGGTTTGACAAACACCCCCGCATACTTTGTTGACTTGATGAGTAGGGTGTTTAGGGAGTACCTTAATAAATTTGTGGTGGTCTTGGTGGATGACATCTTGATCTTTTCTAAGAACGAGGAAGAGCATGCCCTACATCTTAGGAAAGTGTTGGAGATCCTTCGAGCGCATAACCTTAAAGCTAAATTTTCTAAATGTCACTTTTGGAGGAAGGAAGTGCGATTCTTAGGGCATGTGGTTTCCAAAGAAGGGATAGCTGTGGATCCTGCGAAGGTGGTGGCCATCCAAGATTGGAAGGTCCCTAAAAATGCTACCGAGGTGAGGAGTTTCTTGGGGTTGGCTGGCTACTATAGGAAGTTTATCAAGGACTTCGCAAAGATATCAGCCCCATTGACTCGCTTGACGAAGAAGAACCTAGTTTTCATGTGGGACGTAGATTGTGATGATGCGTTCCAACGTTTAAAAAGAGCTTTGACCACAACCCCAGTCTTAGTGTTGCCAGATGGGAGTAAGCCATTTACCATTTATACCGATGCTTGTGGGACAGGACTAGGTGCAGTCTTAATGCAAGAGTGGAGGGTAATAGCCTGTGGAGGAAGGCAGTTGAGTGTGCATGAGAAAAATTACCCTACACATGACCTAGATTTAGCCACCATTGTTTTCGCGCTTAAGTCTTGGCGCCATTATCTTCATGGCGAGAAATTTGAATTGTTTACAGACCACAAATCGCTAAAATACCTGTTCTCTCAGAAGGACTTGAACTTAAGCAGCAAAGGAGAATGGAATTCTTAGCGTCCTACGATTTCGAGATAGCATTTTCCCTTGGCAAGGGTAACGTGGTGGCAGATGCCTTAAGTAGGAAAAGGCTGTCCTTGAGTCCGTTGTTTGTTGAGCGGCGAAGCTTAGAGTTTATCTCTTCATTTGACTTCAGACCTTCCATTGACTTTGTACCCGGTTTGCTAGCATCCTTATAGATCAGACCTACGCTTTTGGGACGGATTGGTGAGGCACAGCGAGATGACCCACAGTTGGTTGAGCTAGTAGAGAAGCTCATAAGGGGGATTCATCGAACCATCTCAGTAGGTATACCCTAGATGATAAGGGTTGGTTACGTAGGGATGGTAGACTTTGTGTACCAGAGACAAGAACTTGAGGAAGACCATTCTTGATGATGCACATCGTTCGAAGATGACCATTTATCCCGACGGGGACAAGATGTACATGGACATGAGACGAGTTTACTTTTGGGCCGGTATGAAGAGGGATATGGCTGAGTTTGTCGCTAGATGCTTGGTGTGCCAACAAGTAAAAGCAGAGCAAAAGAAGCCCGGTAGGTTGCTTCACCCATTGGAGGTCCCACAATAGAAGTAGGAGAGTGTCTCAATGGACTTTGTTGATGGGTTACCAAGATCGAGGAAGGGTAATACGGGGATTTGGGTCATGGTAGACAGACTTATTAAGAGCGCCCATTTCATTCCCGTGAAGAGTAAGAGGACTGGTCCATGGTTAGCCTCCGTATACATTCGAGAGATAGTTCGTTTGCATGGTGTTCCTTCTAGCATAGTGAGCGATCGCGATCCTATCTTTACTAGCGAGTTTTGGAAGAGCTTGCTTAGAGAGGTGGAAATAGAGTGTGATGCGACGATTCGACGAGCTCCTACATGCATTCTTGGGTCGGAGATTAAAAGTTGAGGAATCGAGAGGTCAAGTTAGTCAAAGTACAATGGGGAGGTGATGAGAGCGACGCTACTTGGGAGACGGAAGAGAAGATGCGTTCATTGTACCCTTTTCTTTTCGAGGGTATGTCTTTTAATTTCTCCTTTATCGCTTAGCTTGTACTTGTTCTATCTTTAGTATGTCCTCTCGCTAGTATCTTTGACCTTTAGATAGGGTAGTCCTATGGTTGAAACATGTGTTTGAGACATGTTATGTATGGTGGATGCATGTGGATGCAAGTGTTTGCTAGTGGTTGACCGTGGATGCATATACACACACTTTAGGCACTAGATCGGCTCAGTCACTTTCATATTGCATATAAATGGATGTATTTAGTAAAATGAATGTACGTTGAATGTGTGTATCATATGGATGTTGCTTTTAAATGAATGGTTGTGCACACATGTAGTAATGATATGTATAGGGTTCTTTGCATACATGATGGATACATGGCACTATCATTATTTGCATTAAGGAGGTCGACTGAATCAGTGGACCGCCTGATTTTGCATTAGTATACGGACATATACACACACTATGCATATGTACATGAACAGCATTAGAAATCTTTTAAGGACCATGGTTGCTGGTGGTTGATGGTTGAGTAGATGGATGACTAGATAGTAGGATACGTTCTTCTTGACCTAGAGATTTCGAGGACGAAATCCTTTAAGTGGGGGAGAATGTAACACCCTGTATTTTCTGAGAATCTTAAAATAACAAATTAAAGAATAAACTATTTGAAAAAGAGGAATGAGAAAAGAATGACGTTTAGCATTGTTCTAAGGTTTGTAAGCAAAAGACTTAGTAGCTTATTTGGTTAGAACATGTGACTTGCATACAAGAGGTACAGAGTTCGATCCCCTCCAGTGCCATATTTTTGTTTTAGGGGAATGGCTAAAAAGTGGCTTAGTGTGAACGCAGTTCAAAAAGTGGTTTAGTGTGACAATGGTTAATTATGATGAAGTTATTAAGCCATGAAGTTTGTATGCATATGACAGAAATATATATATATACACACATATATATATATATATATATAAATTAAATAAATATTTAAAAAAGTTCAAAACAGCGAATCGGGAGGGGGAATAGCCGAACCGCACCATTTTAGAGTCGACCCGAGCTTTACTGGGTCGACTAGAGGTCAATCCAGGGTGTTCGGCTGCCAACCTGTGGCCTGATTCGCCCTAAGGGCTGATATGGCATCTGAGCGGTCTAGATCAGTTCTAGGGTTAATCCTAAGGCCTAAATAACTTCCTACACCTATATATACACCCTAAGACCTAGCCCTAATTCATAAATATTATCTGTACACCATTATGCTGTCAAATTCTCTCTTAAACCCTAGCCGCCGCCTCTAAATCAAATCTCAAGTGTTCAACTTCAACTCAAATTAAAGATTAGAGCTTCTACAACAATTCAAGAAGATAAATCAGCAACACTGCAACGTTTCTACACCAATTTCAGTGCATAATTCTATTCTTTAACCACGAAAGGTGAGTAGGTGATTTTCACAATATAATGGGATTAAAAGTAACATGATGAAGTTCTAAAGAGGATTCATATGTATGTATGTAATTTAAATCTCATCCAATCTTCACCTTTTTGATTCATGTCATCATATGCCTATGTTTCTATGTAAAGTTCATACCTTTATCAGTTTATTCATGTTGAATTTGTGATTATGCCTCAATGCCAGTTTACCTGCCCCTTTATTTCATTATGTTGTGTTAATTCCAATTTTCTGTGATTTGATTCTCTCTTCTTATCCCTATTCCTTTTATTTTTGGATCCAGGCTACCTTCGAGCCTATGTTAAAAATACGCACGAATGCAAATACGTGGGAACAATGGGAATATGTGAAATATGGAAAATTGGATATTATTGGATATTTTGAATAATTGAATAATATGTGAAATTGGCATATTTGGGTATGAATTACATGGAATTGATGAAATTGCCTATAATTGTAAATTTGTAATTGAGGCTAATTAATATGTAATTAGTGACAATTTGGAATAGGCAATATTATAAACATGATTATATGTTTAATTGGATATACATGACATGAAAATTGGGTATGGGCGAAATACGATTATTAATAAACCTTTGACACGAGGTTAGGCGCAATTGTGGCGTAAGACTGCCCGGAACCGCCCGGCAAATCCAGCTGCCACAATTGTACGTCTAATGTGAGAGGTCAAAGGAATGAATTATAGGCGCAACGGTTAATGAAACGAGGTTAGGCCCGGTTTGTGGCGTAAGACTGCCCGGAACCGCCCGGCAAATCCAGCGGCCAAAAAACGTTTGGTCTAATGTGGGAGGTCATGCACCGTTCATCATAAGGAATGAATCAAGGAATACAAACCATAATAAGACATGGGTATGATTAGAGGGTTAAGTGGGGTGACATGTAAATTATGACATGTAAATATGGACTTAACCGGTATAAGATAAGACATGTAAATTATGACATGTAAGTATGCACTTAACCATAGCATGTGTAAGACTTGGACATTTAAATTAAAATGGTTAAGTGGGAGAAAAACCTAGTGGGGACCAAGCATAAGTGGGAGGCTTGTGTCGGATGGGGGGCCCGTTTCAACCAGTAACCCGTTTGAGTATCTAATTGGGCCCGGTACTAGGCCGGGGTTGGGGCACGCTTACTGGACATGAATGTAAGAGGTCAAAACGTGAATAGCGGTGGCAACGCGAGTCCAACAGGTTCATGTGCATGCATGGGTCCGGGCTCGTAGGTAAGACGTTGTTGCATCGTGTAGGTATGGCCGTGCATTTTATGTTGGTATCGGGGTTGCCACTTTGGGGAGTGATACACCCCACTGTGGGGCCAGCACGGGTGCCTACGGGGTTTAGGGAGCCGATCGAAAGGGTAGGGTAAGGGTACCTTAGCGGTGGTAGGAGCAAGCCGGCACCTATGATAGCAGCTAGGTACAAGTAACTACCAAGTTTGTCATGTGGGTACAGTTAATGGGAAGGGATCAACCTTTAGTAAATAGGGACTAGTAGATGTGCGGTGTAATTAAGTAATGTGGTGTAACTAAGCAAAAGTGCGGTGTAACGAAATACATGTTGGTTGAGTTGGATAGTCCTTTGGGTGCTAGTCTGATGTTGACTTCGGTCTTCGGGGTTAGTACTTGGAGGGTTGTTCACTTAGCCAAGGTGTAGGATTGTCTTTGTACTTAGGAACAGAATCATCTTATCCATCCTTTTTATCTACCTTATCTATGTTACAGCCATATCATAATGCCTATTTATGTCTTGATCATTTACCTTACCTATTATTTGTTAAAATTACTTGACTCGCCAGACTTTATGTCTGACTCGTTTTGTTTCCACCTCTTTTCTTTCCTCCCCCCAGGTTTGCAAAGAGGGAATACTATAGCTTAGTGCTGATTTCTTTCAGTTGCTTGAAAAGAGTAGATGTATCGCTTTGGACTCTCTCATCTTTAAGGCTTTGATTATGCTCAGTGGGGATTTATGCATTTATGTTATTTAAGTATTTGCTTCTTTATGTACTTTGAAGTTTTTGGAAAAGACAATTGATCCTGTTGTAATGGTTTTTGGAGACTACTTATGTAAGCTTGTTTTGAAGTTATGATGCTGTGAAATAAGTTTTATCTTCCGCTGTGTTTTATTTATTTATTCTTGTAATTTATCTCTTCTATACTACTATAATGCTTCATGACATTAATGCATTCCCTTTGTGAGTGACATTAATGGCCATGGGGTGTTACAGCTATCCCCTCTTTGAACTCTACATGTCCAAGAAACCTTACTTCTTCTCTCCAAAAGTGGCATTTGGAGAATTTTGCTTTCAGCTGGTGTGCTCGAAGAGTATCTAACACTTCTTTTAAATGCACAGCATGTTCTTCCTCGCTTTTTGAGAAGATTAAGATGTCGTCTACGAAACCACTACGAATTTATTGAGTAATTCCTAGAACACCCTGCTCATCAAGTCTACAAAATAGGCAGTTCCGTTTATCAAGCCGAAAGGCATGACAAGCCACTCGAAGAAACCATCCGGGGTCCTAAATGCGGTCTTGTCAACGCTATCCTCAGCCACTCTTAGCTGATGAAACCCAGTAGCCAGATCTAGTTGGGAGAAAATGGATGCACCTACGAGTTGATCAAACAGATCGTCAATTCTTGGGAGGGGGTGCCAATTCTTCTTAGTCATCTTTTTCAACTCCCTATAATCTATGCATAGTCGGAGTGAACCATCAGCTTTGGTCGCGAATGCTACTGGAGCACCCCATTCAGCAATACTCCGTCTTATGAACTCCTTTTCAAGCAGCTCTTTAATTTGCTTACTGAGCTCCTTTCTCTCCCTTGGGGCCATGTGTCTAACGGGTAAAGCAATGGGCTTTGCATTATCAATGAGGTATATGCGGAAGTCTATCTCCCGATTCGGAGGTAAGCCCTTCACCTCATCAAACACATCTGAGTATTCATGGACTACTCTAACGGTCTGCAAGTTCTCAACAGACGCATCAAGTGATTCAAGATAACTAAGCATTATAGAGTTCATGGGATTACAAGAGATTTCGAGAGTGTTACCAAGGCGAGTCATGAGTCTAACCACTCGCTTTTCACAATCAAGGATGGCACCGTTACTGGTTAGCCAGTCCATGCCTAGAATCAACCCATAGCCCGTGAAGCCCAAAACAAAAGCATTACATTTAAACCCAACACTTAGATAGAGATTTCCAAATCCAAACAAACCATTGACAAATAAACTGAGCCCCCAGTTGGATTTGAAATAACCAAGGGATCCTCTATTGTATGGGTGTCTAGGTGCAGAGATTCAACTAAAGCAGTAGATATAAAAGAGTGCGATGCGCCAGAATCAAAGAGAGTATGAACAGGATTATCAAACAGATAAACTAAACTCTCAACAGAAATATGACTACCTCGTTCCTGCAGAGGTGCTACGTGAGCATGAACCTTCCCTCCAGAAGAAGCTCTAGTTCTCTGTCCCTGCCCTTGCCTTTTGGGGCAGTCCTTAGCCAAGCGTCATGTTTCCCCGCAATGGAAACAAGCGCCCAACTTTCTCTTTTTCTTTCTGCAGTTCCTAGCCAAATGTCCAGGTATGCCACAGTAATTGCACTTCAGCTTCTTACGGGATATATTATCCTTCCGCCTTTCTTGGGGTCCACTTTCTTGTTTTGAGATCCCTCTCCTTTCTTATTTTGAGACTCTTCCTTCTTTACCTCCTTCTTGCCATCATTGTTCTCCTCTTGCAACAGAGCCATGTCCACCAGCCTTTCATAAGTTGCTCCCATGGGTATATGGGACATTGCCAGGCCTTGCAGTGGCTCATTCAGTCCTTTGGCAAAACGGAGAGCCTTCTTGTGTGGAGTGTTGACTAACTCCAGTCCAAATCTGGCAAGCTGATTGAATTTATTGACATGTTCTTTGACTGATAGGTTACCCTGCATAAGTGATAGGAACTTCTCCATTTGCAGACTTTGCTCAGCTTGTGAGAGGGACTTCATTTCAAATCTCGCCTTGAAGTCCTCCCAAGTCTCTATCGGTCTTTCAACATTTGTGACCCCCACCAGAAGGAGGCCTCATCTTTGAGCAACCACACCACCAACTGTAGTTTCTGCCTCTCATCTACTTCAAAGATAATGAATAAGTCTTCAGTTTCTTTGAGCCAGTTTCTGGCTTCTACGAAAGATTAACTACCCTTGAAGTCTTTTCCACCCATGGATCTAAAGTCACTAAAGATCTTTGAGAAAGCATTTCCTCTCGGAGGAGGAGGAGGAGGAGCAATAGCTGGGGGAGGCAGAGGAACGCCTGCTGGGCCTGTTTCATTGGCCCTAACTTCAAGGTACCTTCTAAACCAACCAAGCATCGGCACGCCCTCAGGTAGGTTAAAGTCCCAAGATATGCTGAAACAAAAGGAAAGATTCAAAATGAAGGATAGAAAGATAGTGCATATGGCTTTGGAGATTATGCCTTTTTAAATTTAAAACAACACTTTTCTTGAAAATGCTTCTTTATGACTTCTTTTTGAAAAATAGTTTCAAATTTTTTTCCAATCTGGTAACCTTTAGCTCTGATACCAAGTGTAACACCCCATCTCCGTTAAGGTCACTCTTAAAGGGAATGCCTTAACTTCGGTGGAGCATTTTAAGGTGCAGCATACTAATAAATTACAAGACAGATAATTAAAGCAGCGGAAAAGAAACCAATCTTCATTCCATAAATACTTGCTCAATACAACATTTCAACAAATAGTTTCAATCTTCCAAATTATTACATCTGTCTTGAAATCATAAAGAAGCAATACTGAAAATAAAATGACATAAATCCCCAACATGTCTTTGACCACAGCCATAGCTCAAAAAGGAAAGTCCTAGCCTTACACCTACGGTCTTCAAGCTTTGATTTGATCCGGTCAAGCAGAAGTGTTCCCTCCCTGCGGACCTGGGGGGGAGGGGACGGAAGAAAAGAGGCGAAAGGAAAATGAGTCAGACATAATTCTGGTAAGCCCAGTTATTTAATAGCATGTAACCAAGAAAAAGATTGTGACATGAATAAACTGAACTTAGAATGATACCACAAGGATAGGGTAGTCCTAAGACAAGATAAGTTAAGACTTAACTAGATTTGGCTATCGCACCCACTTTTACTTCTCTGCACCCACCAAGAACTTGTTTAACTAGTAATGTATGTTCATGATAAAGTGATCCTGTTCATGTACTGACCAACTCCTACTCGCATTCATGTATTCTCGGTGTCATGCAACCCCATGTGATTATAAAGTACTTGTGTTGGTTCCATTATAGGGTGTATCAAGTCCTATAATGGCAACCCCTGACACGATTCTAGATGCACAAGTGTACACCTGGTGCCCAGTGCCTGATTTTTCCACTCTGGAGCCCGTGCACGCCCGTACTCCTTCGGAACCTGCACTGACGCACCTAACCGCCGCCCTTTTGACCGCTTATATTTAGCCCAGTAATCGTGCCCCACCCTGCCTAGTTCAGGGTACCTTGATACATTCATGCGGGTTACTGCTGAAACGAGTCCTCGTTACTATGGTTTTTCTAGTCAACATGTTAAATTGGTTAAGTGTTCTTGACTTGACTTAACTCCTATCAATCTTGCCTAGTTAACATGTTGATTTGGCTAAGTGTTATCTAAATTACTTAACCCCACCAATCTTGTCTTGTTCACATGTTAAGTTGGTTAAGTGTTTTCTTAATTACTTAACCTCACCACTCTTGTCTTGTTAAGTTGGTTCACCATTTCTATCTTGATTGTTCATGGCTTTAACTAATTAATTAATTAAAGCACCAACCACTCACATTAGACAGGTATTGTTGTGGTTACTGGATGTGCCGGTCGGTTCCGGGCAGGTTTACACCACAACTCAGTCTAACCTCGGGTTAGGCATATTCGTCTTTTCTAGATTTACATTTTTATATATGCAAATTTCTACAAGTATTTCATGTCACATGTTTTAATTCAAGACTAATGGTATATAAATTATATTATTCATGGCCTTAACCAATTACATGGTTTTGGGACCACCTACATATTTACATGTTTTGATTTAATAATTACCCCCAACGTTACCCACGTTTGTTCGTTCACATTAATCACATAAAGGCATTGGGCCTGCTAATTGGCCCAATCTATAAACGAGAGATAAAGGGGGAACATGCATAACATAGGTTCAATCAACATATATCATGTAATTTGGCATCAACATCAGTTATAAACTAGCATGTGACATAATCATGACATGTCCAATTCTAAGACGTGTATAGTTATAACATTAACATATAGGTGTAAACTAGATCTAATAAGGTGAACTTGCATAAATTCGCTTCAAAAACTTGCATATAAATATGGGTCTAGTTTAAGATCTAACATGTAACTTGCATATGACATATATATAATTAGATCGTAACTTGGATCTATCATAAATTATATAACTTTCATTAATCATGTGAACCTAAATGGATCTTGACATGGATCCAAATCATAAAGTTTGTAACTTGCATATCGACATATGAACATAGCCATGTGGATCTAACATAAAACTTGCAACTTAAATATGGATCTAACATAAAACTTGCAACTTGCATATGAACATATGGATCTAACATAAAACTTTCAACTTGCATATGAACATATGGATCTAACATAAAACTTGCAACTTACATATGAACATATGGATCTAACATAAAACTTACAACTTGCATATGAACATATGGATCTAATCATGTATCATAAGGATCTAACATAAAACATAGGAATATGTACATGTAGATCTTGACTTGGATCTAATATAAAACTTACAACTTGCATAAAAACATATACATTTAGATCTTTACATGAAACACATAACTTGCATATGATTTTGATAGTTTCAAATAGATCCAATACCAAATCCAATAATCCACAATCATTCCAATTCATGATAAAATCATCACAATAAATCAATATGAATTAACATGGTATACTTCTAATTTCACTTTATATCAAATCACGTCTTAGATTTATTTACGTCTAAAAGATAACTGCGCTTACAACGAACGAAGGTCTTGATTTTTGGGTTCTGAATTCTGGAGTTGAAATGCTCGCCTTTGATGTAGACAATCGTTGTTTTGATTTAGTTTGGTTCGTCTCTATGTTAGCTTCAAGTGGCGGATACTCTAGGTTGTCTAACGGCAGCATGACGGCTCTAGGTTCAATTTTTAATATAATTTAGGGGTGAGGTATTAGGTTGCTTTTATAGAGATTAGATTGAATAGGAGCCGTCAGATCATCTCAGAATAAATCAAGAGCATTAAGACAAGATAGAGTTATCTATAACAGCCAACTCAGCCCCTAATGACTCAGTAGTGAGTCATAATTCATCTTTTCTAAATTCACATATTTTCTATATATGTCTAATTAAATATGTAAATTAATCTTAATTAAATCATGCCATAATTATTCTTTTAATTATGCTCACAATAAATGGTATACCAAATATACCATTTCATGAACCAATCTATGCCAAGAAATTTTCATGTTTTCCCTTGATTCTCGCATTTATAATTAAGTATTCTTTAATTTGTTATTACAACATTAACAGAAAATACGGGGTATTACACCTTGCATCCTAAAATGGGTTTTGTAGCGACCCAAGGATTTTCGGCCCTGAAAATCAGCATAAATACCTTTCTGTATCTTATATCGACCTTCCAAACACCGAAACACTGGATAGTTATTAGAAAGAAATTATAGGGTGAGATAAGAAAGAAAGAAATATTAAAATAAAAGAAGAAGAAGAAGAAACAACAAAACACAGAGTCTCACATCGCAGCGGAACAAATTATAATACAGAAATAAATCTTTATTGAGAGATTTCAAAAATACTTACAATCATCAGAGTACATCACACATCTGGATAGTGATCATAATATGTCCTCATATACAATCACAGAGCGGAATAAATACTATGAAATATCATACGTTTGAACACCTCCAGCTCGTCTCTGAACATCGCAGCATCCGATAACCTGGACCTGTACACCCGGTCTAACCCTAGCATTTACAAAACACCGGGTCAGTCTGGTGAATCAGTGTGAGAAAAACTCGCACAGTATTAAGGGAATCATCCAACTTGATTTTTTTTAAAGTTAAAATCTTTAGAAAGAAAAAGGGTAATCGTAAGGCCAAATCCACATATAAATATGGACGGTTTTTACCTTACGATAACCCAAAACACATTTGAAATCGATATCTTTTCTGATATTATAATAGTGTCTAAATACAAATAAATATTAATCTAGTGGAACGCTTACATCTCACGCTCCACATATATTATACAATCAAAACCACAGGCGCTTATTGGAGATTGGATTCCGACTATGATAAGGTATGGGACCACCTGCCGATTGTGTATCTCTAGAGGCGAATACACTGGGTTCAATAAGAACGTCTTGCAACCTGGCCCATACATGACCGACCACTCATTTCGCTTGAGAGTATCAAATGTATATCACCAACGGTTGGGCTCAAACCACCGTTTCCCAAAAGGGACGACATCAAAATAGATTGAAGAAGCAACTTTTGAACATCGAAATCGAATGTATATCACCAACTTTTGAACATCGGGTCATCATCACTTTGAATGCCACATCATCAGATCCGCCAGATATCACTAATTGACGTCCACAAAAATACTCTAGCAGTTAAGCTAATTGAACGACTATTCTCCGCCAACAACTATAGCACGTTTGAAGAAATCAACGTACGTGACCCTTTGGAAATACTTTGTCAGACATCCATCCATACAGGTCATCCAGGAACAGGATGAACCGAAGGTACTCTCCTACTGCATCCAATATGGGAATTACCCCATAGATCAATAGCGAAAAGTCCTTGCAACCCATAGATTCCAACTATGACAGAATCACAACTTATCTCTACTTGCCAGGCAGAGAATATTAGTGGTTCTTCCATTTATGAAAATCCATGGTCTTCAGTGCTCCATCTCAATCATCTTCTGATATCTTCTCGTATTTTGTTGGTCGGAATGGTTTTTGAATATAAATTCGATCTCGGTCTTCCCGTACCAACAATCGTATTGGACAGATTTGATAGTCGGTGATTTAACTATCAAAATAATCAGTGATTCAATCATGAACATCCAATGAGTTCACTAGTTCAGTATTCAGCATCAATTGGCCTTTTAGTTAAAACAAACTGATTCACTTCTATTTAATTAAAACTTCTAACTGTTTTAATATTTAAAAATACAATATTTGAGTTCTTACTTCATATATTAATGTTCTCAAAAACCATTTCATATTAATACTTAGTGAAATAACTTATAATCATATTAAATTTCCACTTAATTCTCCCTTCAAAACAATTGTTAAATCATTCTTTATGATTCAAATTTGAGAAATCCATTCAACTTATTACTCGTAAAACAACCATACCAAATATCTTTTATTCCATTCTTGAAACAATAATTAATATCATTTGTATAAAATAAAACTCAACTTTACATTTCCTTCTAACTCGAGAGTATCGTTATATTTTCACGTAGCCCCTTTTATTCCCCTTTCACTTTGGAACTCTCGTTATATATATATTCCTAATGTTCACTAAACGTTGCACTATTATTTCTTTGACGGAAATAATAAATTATCACTAACCCTTTTTAACATTATAACTAATATCATCCTCGGATAATCCTGATGTCGTTCAAGTTGGGGTATTTTAATTACCTCTCAGACCTTGATCAAAAACGTTCATATCCTATGATAAATACGAGTTGTAATCCAAACCCACATTTCATTCTAATATAAATACAAATTCCATTTAACTCTTTTAATCAAAATCCGGTTTCATATAACCTTCGTACCTTTTGCAAACCACTTCCTTATTATTCCTTAATTCAATAATTTAAATAATTTCCTATAAAATACCACATTTTAACCTCGACCTCTCTAAACAAATTCATTTTATAATTTGGATTTATTTACAAAATCCTACGAATCACTCCTTTTATCAAATTCATTTTCTCCAACTCCTTTTCAAATTCTTTCGAACCATTTCCCGCTTGAAATTCACCTTTCAATTTCCCACTTTTACTTAATCCCATTATTACGTAACGTTAATGTAAAATTAATGCTTTAACATTTTAAACTTCATTTATCTAACTCTGGTTTAATATAAACCACTTTATCTCAATCCCTTTTGACTTAATTCATATAATTAAGTAAAATTTATTTCAAGCTATTGTATTCGCTTGAAATTCCATTTATAACTTCGTTATAAAAACTTGGATTTTAAATATAAAACCCTTACATAAACTCCTTTCGCCATTCAACTAGATTTCATTCTAATTGCGATACCCTTTTTAAATGAATTTCAATTAAAAAGTAATTCCCTAAATTATTATTAATTCATATAATAATTTACTTCGATTATTAACTACTTTAGTAGTTAATTTCTTTATTAACTAAAATAAATAGTAAATTCCTTTTAAAAAACTTATTAAAATTAACAAATGTTCTTTTCGCTATTTTATTTGATTAATTCAATCCAAACTAATTTAGAAATTAATTCAACTTGAAAGCGGTCGATTTAGTCCACTCAAAACACAGTTACCTCGTTAACTAATTCCACTTAGTTCTTACTTTAAATTAATAAAAACTATAATTAATTTAAATAATTCCATTAATTATTTTTTTGACAAAACAATTATTCAAATTTAACTGTTAGCTTAATTTCTATTCACTTGTTTATAAATCTGATTACATCAAAATCAATTAATAATTAATTATAACTTAAATAATAAACAATAAATATTTATTTTCTTTTTATAAACTTATTTTAATATAATTTAATTCAAAAGCATATATCTAGTTATAAAATAAATTTTATAACTTCATCTCTGTCGATTTTCCTAACAGTAAATCAACATTTGTAAAACAATTGATTTTATAGGCCATATGTTGCCAAATACTTAACCAATACCGCCCATTGGTTTAAACTAAACATATGTTGAATTTTCAGTCAACAATCACATCAATCATCTAATCATGTCCGTTTATATATGGTAATATGAAAATAAATAATATATTTGAGGGATCCGGTTGGGTCCCTCCAACCTGTTCTTCCCTTAAATCACAACGGTTATCTCAAATAAGATCATTTCAATTTCATTTAACTGAAATAAATAACGACCATTTAACATCAACCAATTCACAAGCAATTCAATTAGCACGTTTATTTTATAAACATGACCAATAAGGTAAGTTAACTTTACTGGAACCAATCGTTAAAATAACAATTTAGTATTTCACTGAAATTAAACGACGGTTTAATTTCATCGGTTAAATCAACCAATAAATATATAATTATCAAACAGTAATCATTGGCAAACATAACACACAAAATAAAACCCAATTTATATAAAATATAAACGGGAAGAACTGAGTGAGTTTAACTCACCTTATTTCCCGTTGTTGCTAAAGCGGTTCGGTTTCTCCAATTAAATTAAACTAATGTTTAATTTAACAACAAATTTCCAGTAGTCTCCAGCTCTGACCACATCAGTTCCAAAATGTATTGCTCTCCAATATGATTTCATCGCCTCTTATTTGGCATACTTCTGATCACAGAATAATAAGTTATTTAAATGATTTTAATTTAAAATAATTATTCCTTAAATTAAGTAAATAATAAAATTAATTGCATTTTAAAATCTTAAGCAGGCCGATAATTATACTGGTCTAGTCCTTCGTTTTCAGTCCACGTACCACGCACATGATTTCCGGCCAAGCTGTTTTGTCCCTCGTTCAATACCCAAAATGATTAGATAATAATAAATTTCCTAACTACTTTAATTAACCTAATATAATTACGATTTTAAACCAGAACAATGGCCGATTGTGTTTCACTGTTTCTATCCTCAGGTCTCTACCGGCACGTCCGTTCTACCTGGAAAAACGCCACATCTCAAGTTAACCAATTTTAATTTAGTTTAACTAAACTTTATATTAAAATAATTAATTACGTTTAAAGGTAAACCGGTCAAACCCTCTTCACTGTGCTTTGCTGATTCCTCACGTTACTTCATTAAATCCTCACAGCACAGTACTCTTTGAATTCCGGTTCTCGTCATATCCCTTCACCTTGCAAACAACAAAACCCGCTACCCATAACACTTCCGTCCTTGCGCCGCAATCCGCTCCTCTCGGAGTCCATCTGACGTCACCCCTTCAAGCGGCCTGACCCCCCTGACCTTCGATAGAAGCCACGCCTTGCCATCTTTCTCCAGTCGCTGTCAAAATGCTCGGAACCGCCGCAAGTTTACAGCTCGAATCCGATCACCCCGGCACCCCAATTCCCATCACAACCATTGATGTGGTAGATCTCACTAATCCCTATCTTTTTGTAGTTATGAATTTTGGCCAACTAGAAACGAATTAGGGAATCAAATTGATTCTCGTTTGGAGGAGTATGGCCATTAATCTATAGTGGAGGCGGCACTTGAATGGTTGACTAAGGGAGACTATTTTGACCGGAAATAGGGTTTTAAATGTTGAGCTGATATATATAGAAAGTGGATTTAAATAAAATATTATTAGCGAAACTTCGTCTGTGACGACCCCATTTCCGATAAGATGGTGCTAGGGTAATCTTTGGAATATAACACATAAAACAGATAACAACAGAACAGAAATAATTAAATACACCAGATAATGTACAATAAAATACACTGGATAAATATAATCATCAGAGTTACACGGTATATAGGATCATCTTAGTACAAAATACAGTTCAGCTATACATAAAATGTTTACAACGGAAAACAAAACATAATATGTACAACAGGAACTAAACAATATAAAAAGAGATAAATGATAGAATCCATCTTCAGCTCCAGCTATCCAGAAAGAGCCTGCTAAAACCTGAATACAAGGCTGCCCGTGTAGAAAAAGGGGCACCCGAGTTTGCAAGTGAAACAAACTACGAGTCAGTCATGGGACTGGTGTAAGAAATCTACTTAACAAATTTTCAAATATGGCTAATCACAGGACCATGCCACTTTCGCGGAACGGGTTTACTCCATTGGATTGCCAGTGCTTTAAAACAAATAAATCTTTTAAACATCACAATGCTTTTTATAAAAATGAAGCCATTATAAGACTCATTTCCCATCACACAATACAACACAAACCGGAGGATAGAGTTTTACCTTATAATTGCCAAATATGCTTGATACGAGGAAAACAAATCATTTGAAATATAAATTTCACCATTTAATTCTTAATTAGACTCCAACCGTAAACTAGTAAGAGAACGATTCCCTAAGTATTAACCCCGAAGGCCGAAACGAACATCAGACCAATACCCAGGAAACTATCCGTCCTAGCTCGTTTCCAGTTAGTTTCTAATTTTAAATACAATCATAAATATCAATCATTGACGGCATAAGTGCCCCATACCACTAAGTCACCATATATAGGTATACAATAAAAACCGCACGATGTCGTAGTCGGAAATTGGATTTCCATCATGAACCAAGGCAAAGGATAGTTCTTACCGAATTCGAGACAATCTAGCCCATGTCTCAGGATCAGAACGCATCGACCCTTGGATCTTCAGGGCCGGTCCACCGATGTGGATTAGACGAAATCCTGAACACTATGTCTCCCCGCCCTATGGGGGCGTAAATGAGCCAACGAATGACTCCATAGGTTCGAGAACGGCCGATTTATCCGAGGCGCCTCCCTATCCATCATCCACATAAGTAAAATGTCAGGCTGTGTAAAAACACTGACATAACTCCTAGCTAGAAGGAAACACATGTTCTCCCTGCAGTCCTCTCCCGTTTCTGGTTCATACCGAGGTGTGAGGCTCGCGAATTCACGTTATACACAAAGCTATGCCACACAGGCAGTGCTTTGATCATCCACCACAAAGCTCTGCTTTTCAACAGAAGCTTTGATCATTGCATCTCAGCATGCCACACAGTCAATTCACGCCATGCGAATGATGTCTATTAATCACATAGAATGAAATCCAATGTCAGACACACAGTCCATTTACAAGTCCGTTCTGGGTCCGAACGAAACCGGAGGATCTTTATTCCTCGCACATCTGTACAATCAACATGTACGTCCGGACGGCTACTACTTCAACCCCTTCTAGGTAGCTACTCCTATCATGAGCATCAGTAGCACCCCTCCATTCGACGTGAAGATCATCAGTCTTGCATCATCTTCATATCTTCAACTTTCAATCGTCGATCAATTATTTGAAATGAGAATTAACTTGGCCTTTTCAAATAATTCACGTATATTTAGAATTTCAAATCAATTCATTTCAATGGTTAAATCATTCGATAATACTGATTCTGTTCTTTAGTGTAATTTTCACGCCAAACACATTCAACCATCAAGTGTCACATAAACCGAACAAATTCAGTTTGTTTCCATTCCATATCGTTTATAGTATTTTATCACGATTTATCGCTATTTTTATTGATTTAAAAATAGCCGATTCATTCAAAACAACGCTTCAGGCCATAATGCGGCCGTGGCGCTGTTTTTATTCAGATTTGATTTACATATATCTGAAAATCTAACCGTTGGATCTTCACAAATTTTATATCATTAGAAAGATCTTTTAAAATCGAATCCAACGGTTCCAGTTTTGGGAAAATCCGACGGTCGGATCTCCCGCACTAATCGTTTGAAGTTACGATTTCAAAATATGAACTGCAGCTTCGTTATTCGATTTAATTTAATTATATTTATATATACATATATAAATATAATCGATACTGGCGCTGTTTTTCTTCATATTTGAATTAAACATTCTAGACAATCCAACCGTCTGATCTTTACCAAGTTGGTGCCGTTGGAAAGATATTTCCAAGGCGAACCCAATGGTTGTAGTTTCGGGAAAATCCGATGGTCGGATCTCCCGCACTAATCGATCGAAATCATGGTTTCAAAACACGAACTACAGCTTTGTTATTCGATACATTTCAATTATATTTATATATATATCTATATATAATCGATTCTTTGATTTCAAAACTATTTTCATTTCATACATTTGAAATGATATTTTTATCCAATAGACAGTTATTTCGACACTTCACTATTTTTAACAATTCATGTATATAATAAAAAATGTGATTTTTATTGCAAAACAATTTATTTCAAAACACGACTATTTTATATAGTCCATGTAGATGATAAAAATATGATTTTTATTATAAAACAATTTATTTCAAAACACGATTACCATTCAACACATGAATTTCTATTCAACACATGAATGTTCTCTATAGTTCGTATATATAATAAAAATGTGATTTTTTATTGTTAAAACAATTTATCCAAAACACGAATACCATTCAACACATGAATTTCTATTCAACGAATGAATTTCTATTCAACACATGAAAATAATTTCAACAAATGAAAATTATTCTAACACATGAATATTTCAGGAAATTTCGGCAGCATAACGACAGGGTAGATAAAACCGGGGCCGTCCCTAGTGCGGCTCCTCGCTCTACCTTAAAGCCTCACAGCTTTTGACAATGGGGATTCATGCATCTAGTTCGCGCGCAGGCGGCATGTTTTTTTTTTTTCATTTCCACAATCTATTCTAATTTTGTTTCAATCACCAATGGGTATTTTTCAACCACAACCAAACAATATCAACCATTCGTATTATTCACCAAATTTCGCATCAACCAATTAATCCAAACATTATCACAACCAATAAATATCGTCAATGGTCTGTGGACGAGGGGAGTATATATATATATATATATATATATATTCGTATATAAATATATTTCAATTCACTTCAATTCATTTCAACGTCATTTCATCGCATATATAATTTTTACAACGCATATATAACTTACACATCGAACATACAACTTATACAACGCTTATACATGTGGTGTACAACGCTTATATAACTCATACATCGACTATATAATTTATACATCGTTGTTTTCCATATCGTTTATAAATTAGAAATCTCACATTGGGTTCCACTCCACCAAAAATAGCAGAAGGCTAGGAAAAATATGCGGTTTCTTCTAGAATGTAGAAGACGTCCACATGAGTCCACTGTCTCTTGTTTCACTGAATTTCGTTAACAAACAAAAAAGATATGATTTTTACAGTGAAATCATAAACGGTAGCGCTTAGAAGTGCTATTAAAACAGTTTAATATATAATAACCGTTACCTTCACAATTCGTTCGAAACTAGGTCTTCAGATTTCGCGCGATCCGTGAAGTTTGAAGAGGATCGGGTTGTTGCATGTTGTAGATGGAAGAGAGGGCTTCCCGTCGCCACCAGTGGGGCCCAGTTCGACTGAGGCAGGCTTTCGCGGCGGCGCCCTGAAGGTGATGACTTTGCCGCACTGGAACTCGCGAAATACCTCACAATAAAACGCAACCCTTATATGGATTTGAAGAGGGTGATGAGTACTTCAAAAACCTTAACTACGGCGGTGGCTATCGGTGCGTGTGGAGGGAGTTAGAGAGGAGAGAAGGGAGGAAGAACGGTCGTCGTCGATTTGGGGATGAAGCGGGTAGAGAGAGAAATGAACGAGAAATCCTATTGGCCAGAGTTTTATAATTATTTTTAATTTATTTTAAATCCGAAAATACCCCTCTTCACATACGAACCCCAATCCAGACCCAACGACCATCGTCCCAAGCTAAATACACCCATTCCGAACACAATGGGATATGTTTCAAAGGCCCATTCGACTATTTCAGTCAGTTTTCCTTCAAATTAAAATATATAACATTCAATATTGGATTTGAATGTACATTTCAATTTGCCGGGGCCACATACTGATTCTAAAAATTCCCGAAAAATAAATCTAGCTATGTTTTGACGATACGGTCCCAAAAAAACTAGTTTCGTCGAATTCTGAGACCGTTTGAAAAATGGCTGTAATTGACCAAAACACATTTTCCTTTGCCACGCTCACATACTAGCTTCAAAAATTATGAAATTTGAAACCTAGAAATAACTTCACATCCTGGATCAAACAAAAGTGATTTCGTCGAATTCCGAGGTCGTTTGCAAAATGTCTATTTTCACGGGCTATATAAATTCTATAGCGACCTTTCTGAAAATTCATTTGGCCATAACTTTTGACTCCCGTTACGAAATTTCGATTTTTCAGATTCGTTAGAAAGATATTCACTAACAGATTTAAATATTTTTGGTTTCTCTAAAATTCGTTTTATTTTGCACCCGGTACAGTCAGTTAAAGTTTGAATTCAATTTTTGAAACTGCCGCGCCATTTCTAGCCATGTTTATAATTCAAAGTGATTATATTCAATTTCAAACATCGATTCAAACTACTTGCATCGTTATTATTTAAAATATTTATTTTAAATATTTAAAATTCACTAAAATGGCCAATTTAAAATTTTTAAATTGGTTCAGATTTTACGGGTTGTTACATCGTCGCTAAGTAATACGTGAAACTAACCCCAATCAACTTCTGTTATCTGATAAAAATACTAATCCTAGCATAGAAAAATATTCCAGACCCAATGGGACAGGTTTCGCCGAATTCCGACATCGTTTGAAAACAATTCCTTTATAAAACCAGCAAAAACACGCGTTTGGTATTTCCACGATCACTAGATAAACCCAATCAACTTGAAATTTTTAAATCCTACAATAATTAATTAATACGAACCCAATGGCATCAGTTTCGTCGCATTCTGAGACTGTTTTCCGGTACGCTATTTTTTAACGCACCGAAATGCCATTCTGGACACCAAATTAGTTGGTCTCCAAAAATAACAAACTATATACCTATCCTAACTCTAATCGACGATACAAACTCAACGGAACTAGTTTTGTGGCTTAATTTGATCGTCTGCTCAAGTTACACTCAAATATCTCTTTATTGAATTGAATTAATTTAATTACGCGCTATAAAAATTGAATGGGCATTTACGGCTGCCGTGGTCGCATACGACATCGGTTACAACGCAATTTGATTTTCTTACAATAATTTAACGATAACGTCCCAATGAAACTAAATTCATCAAAAACGGAGTCCGTTTGCTAAACCGCCATTTTAAAGGCCTATAATTTTAATAACGATTTCTATAGCGACTATTTCAAAATTTGATTTAGCAATAACTAACAATCTATAACACTAAATCTAGATTTTTCTCTTTCATATGAAAATTATCATCAATACGGTTCCAACGATTCTTGTTTCACAGAAATCCGACTAATATCGGATCCTATATATTCAGCTGAAGTTCAAAACTCCATTTTACGAACTGCAGCGTTATTTCGAGCTCGATTTAAATTACGTATAAATTATAGCGTTCAAACTTCGTTTAAATAATGAGTTAAATATTAAAATCCATTAATATTCCAAATATAATATTTAAAATAAATAAATTAAATTAAACATTTAACTGCCAAAAATACGGGTCGTTACATGTTTGAAACATAGTAGGTCAAGTAAGAGTTCTTTATTCTTGTGGCATTAAAACTCTGTCATATATCCAAAGAAAGAGTTAACTCATTAGTGAAAGAAGGAATTCTTCTAATTCTTGATTTAACTGATTTTGAGGTTTGTAAAGATCGCAGTAAGGGTAAGCAAACTAAGCATGCCAAGAAAGGAGCCACGAGAAGTACCAAACTGCTTGAAACTATACATACAGACATATGCAGACCTTTATCGATTATCCATCTTTTGGTGGAGAAAATACGGGTCGTTACATGTCTTAAAATTGATTATCCATCTTTTGGTGGAGAAAAATATTTCATTACCTTTATCGATGATTATTCATGTTATTGTTATCTTTACCTTTTGCATGATAAATCTCAGTATGTAAATGTCGTAGAATCCTACATTAATGAGGTTGAAAGACAATTAGGTAAAAAGGGTTAAAAAAAATCGTTAGGTCTGATAGAGGTGGTGAATACAATGGAAAGCATGATGAGTCGGGATAACATCCTGGTCCTTTTGCTAAGTTCTTGGAAAATTAGGAATTGTTCCTCAACACACAATGCCTGGTTCACCATGGAAGAATGGTGTTGCTGAGAGACGTATTCGTACACTTTTAGAGATGGTTAGGAGTATGATAAGTAATTCAAACATGCCCATATCATTGTGGATGCATTCCCTCATGACTGTTGTACATACCTTGAACAAGGTTCCCAGTAAACTTGTCCCTAAAACACCATTTGAAATGTGGAAAGGATAGAAAATCAATTTTAATACATTTACGTATTTGGGGATGTCCAATAGAGGCACGCATTTATAGTCGACATGAGAAGAAACTCGACCCAAAAACCATCAGTGTTTTTTATTAGGTATTCAGAAAGATCAAAAGGGTATAAGTTTTACTATCCTAATTGTAGTGCCAAAATTGTAGAAACCGATAATGCTAAATTCCTTGATAATGGCGAAGTTAGTGGAAGTGATCAAATAAGAAATGTGGTCATCAGAGAGACTCGGGCACCAATACCAATTCCTTTTCCTAGAATTTCAATAGACATTGTTATATCTAATGTCATTGGCCCAGCCTATAAGGTAGAAATAATTGTCAATGATCATGCACTTCATAATGGGCATGTCGCCATTGAACTGAATGTAAATGCAGCACCTGAGGTAGCATTAACGAGGTCCACAAGACTAAGAATACCAGCTATTTCGAATGATTATATGTTGTACTTACAAGAATGTGAATTTAACATGGGAAAAAGATTCAGCTACGTATTCACAAGCCATGAAAAGTGAAGATCTTGAGAAATGGATTGATGTCATGTTTAGAGAGATGAGATCTTCTCTCCAGTATCAAAGAAGGACTCTCTACAAATCATTATGGCTTTAATTTCTCATTTTGGCTTATAGTTACATTAAATGGATGTGAAAACGACTTTTCGGAATGGGAGTTTAGATGAAGAAGTCTACATGGCTGAGCCAGAAGGCTTTATTATATATGGAAAGGATAACATGCTCTATTTGTTAAAAAAAGTTGACATATGGACTAAAGCAAGCTTCTTGGCAATGGTACCTTAAGTTTCATGACACTGTTACCACCTTTGGATTCATTGAAAACATTTTTGGTCAATGCATCAGTGGGAGTAAGTTTGCATTTCTGGTTTTATATGTTGATGATATCTTGATAGCAAGTAGTGACATTGGCTTATCACGGGAAACCAAGAATTTTCTTTCTCAAAACTTTGAAATGAAAGATATGAGAGATACTTCTTATGTGATTGAGATAGAAGTATTTCGTGACAGATCATGTAGGGTTTTAAGAATATCTGAAAATGCCTATATCATAAAAGTTATAGAAATTTTTGGCATGGTGTCAAGTAATCCTAATGCTTCTCCAATTCAGAAAGGAGACGGATTCTGCTTAAGTCAATGTCCTCAAACTGAGTTAGAACGTGATCAAATGAGAGACTGTCCTTAAACATCTCTTGTAGGGAGTTTTGGATATATATAGTTTTGCACTAGACCAGACGTCAGTTTTGCAGTTTGCATGTTGTGTCGCTACCAAAGCAATCCAAGCATTGATCATTAAAAAACTACAAAGAAAGCATCGAGACACTTGCTAGGAACAAAGAAACTTATGTTCACATTTAGGGGTGTTGATCACCTGAGGTGATTGAATACACGAATTCATATTTTGGTGGATGTATGGACACTAGGAAGAGCACTTATGGTTATGTATTCATGTTAGCTAGTGGTCCTATCTCATGGGGAAGTGCCATACAATCCGTTTTTGCATCATCCACTATGGAGGCCAAATTCGTAGCATGCTTTGAGACTATGATTCAAGAGTTATGGTTATGGAATTGTATTTCAAGGCTTATAGTCATGGATTCTATTGCTAGGCCACTGAAAATCTATTGTGATAACACCGCAGCTGTATTCTTTTCAAAGAACGATAAGTATTCTAAGCATATAAAGGATATGGAGTGGGATACTTATCATCAAGGATGAAGTTTGGAAGAAAGAGTGCTAATTGAGAACATTTACAATTGTGCTAATACAGCAGATCCATTAACTAAGTGGTTACCACATAAGATATTTATGCAACATTCTGAAGAAATGGGTCTTGAGGGGAAACCAGTAATGTCGCTCTTCTTATTTATGAATTTGTGGATTGCTAAGTTCTTTTGTTGTGACACTGTTTTAAGTACACATTATTTTAGCTTTTGAAATTTTCAGTTTCATATCATATATCTTTATGTTTTATCAAAATAACGCATGATAACGGAAATAGTCTTTCTTCAAGACATTAGTGGGGACCGTTATGATTAATTCTACTTATACAGACTTAGTTGTTTTGATTGTCTGTTAGTGGTACGTAGTAGGGACTGTGCTCTTTATTTAATGGAGAACTGATGTGATCCTAATTGATTATTTAATCCAACTAAGTGTAATTAAGACAAACTCATCGAAATTTTACTTCAGCATTTATGTGCGCCTTATGTTTGTTATTATATGACTATTACATCATTTGTCATATGGACCAAGTGAGAAAATAAGAAATTGTATACTTCTCATTATGTTGTCCATATAACAAATATGGAATTATTGATTTCGTAAGGATAAGATTGCAATCAGTAAATATTATTCTATATTATAAATTATGTTAGATATGGAATTTTTTTCTTCAATAGGATAACATTGGAATAAGAATAAATAATTCTATATAACAAATTATGTCATTTAAGGAATAGTTGATTTGATAAGGATAAAGTCGAAATTAGAAGGTATAAATGAGGGTATTCTATATTAATGATCAACCTTGATGAGCAGTTGAGATTACATCCATAGAGGATTTTGGCCCCTCTCTTTGCCTATAAATATAACTTATATTTATCGTTAGGGCTATCAAAAATACATCAGAAAGCTAAAGTATGGCCATATGAGAGAAGGCAATTTTCAGATCTACAAATTCCAAATTTATAACTTACAAAATATATCACTTTTTATCTTCTTCTCATGATGTCTATAGTATATATTTATTTATTTTGTTATTAAGAGTATGATGAAAAATCCTTTATGTTTACAAATTTCCCTTTTCGCGACTGGAGTAGTGTTTATTTATCTTAGGATATTGTCTTGGATGGCTTATAATACACAAAGATGGAAAAAAAATTAGGCTAGAAAGCATGTTTTCCATTCCTTATAAAACTTATCCAGTTTAGCATCCAATGCCAGAATGGGATAAAGGACTTCTATATCCAGTTTATGTTGTATGAGGAAAATGATTTGTTGTATCTAAAGCATTTGATCCTTTATGTGGTATTTCCATATACTTATGTAAATTTTTATTAAACAAGGAAAAGCATTTATCATGTCTGAAGCATTCGACTTCTTATATGGCATTTCCATATATTTGTGTAAAGTTTCATTAGGTATCCCCTTTTCTTAATAATGCTTTTCCAATCCTACTATTATATACTAGTTTTAAGATTCTTATTGTGTACCGAATCAATCTTTTAAGCAACGATAGTACAATAATATCAGTATTAAAAAAGTAAAAATTGTTCTTTTCTTCAAAAACAACTAAATGGTACATTTCAACAATCCTTTAATGAATACACTATAGAATGAAATCGTTTTTATTTTCCTTATTCAACATACTTAGGTTTTAATATTTTCCTACACATTAGACATCTTTATTCCTAATTTCTTTTGTGAATTATGTTTTGAAATTGTTAACTTTAATATATTCCTTCCTTTAATATTGTATATGATTATTTGCATGTTTAATAAATTTGCACTTAATTAATGGGTATTCATTTTCTATAATTCACGATGTTGTACTGTATACTTATTCTAATGCACGATGGGTGGAGTTGTATCTTTCATATTCATTACTACATGGTGCTGAAATTAAACTAAATAATGTGGTGATGAGGTGGGTACTAAAATGGTAATTTGAGACTCCCTTGTCACCATAATTTTGTGTTCTTACTATATACATTCGATATTGTATTAATGTCTCAAGGAAGTCTTAACATTAATGACTTATTTAAGAAAGATTTATTGGTACTAGGTTTTATGAAGATAAATTTTGTTGGTCGTTGCAAAATTAAGGACTTGATTTTGAATACCACGTTATTTGTCGTAATTGCATCTCATAGTGAAATTAAAGATTTAATATTTTCAATTAGAACCAATATATGTGCCTCAAATTGTGATAATTTGTAGTGTGGAGATCCTTGCCCCGCCAAAATATTGGTAAATTTCATAGTGATAAAATGTCTGATTTGCTTAGAACTTTTGCTACGTAGACCACTATTGGTGGACCTAGATGTAGTATTAACATATCAATGAAACACCATGTAGTTTCTTATTAAAGGATGCATTGTTATGTCTATAATAGTCAAAAGATTGGAAGTACTGCTATGTCATATCTTCAAAATAATCCAAGAAGGGGTTTTCACGTTACAACAAAAGTCACTATGACCATCAATGATTAATTTAGTAGAATGCAAGAGTGACCCTCAGCTACCACCCTTTTGTAGTGAAATTTATATTAACTTGAGATGAAGGTTATTATATAATCAAAATCTAGTATGTCTATTTAGATACCAATGGAACTTTGAAAATATCAATTATGGAGCTTCACAGAAACAATAGCAGAAATAAGATATACAGAAGATTTAACATGGTCTGGATATGAATATCATACATCCACGTAGACCCAACAACTTTGTTTATTCTTCTTCAATTCAAGAGGGAGTATAATAAGATAAGACTACAAACACTCAATAAAAATATCTTATCCTATGATTGAAGAGAGCATTATTGGCTTGTGATGAAAAGGATGAGCAAATGTCTCTCTATTTATATGAGTAGGGATGAAAACTTGGATGAAGATAATTAAGCATGAAAAGTTTCCTGATTTTCTTTATTTGATTTCAATGCAAAATTTTCATATTTGTGTATATTACTTTATATATATTTGATTTATTCCTCAAATAAAATAATATAACTTCTTTTATCATCCAAATTTATTGACACATATATCTAGATTTGATTGATTTATCAAATCAAATAATCTCTTCTCATATTTTTCCAATTTGTTACACATAATTAATTGACTATGGGAACCAATTAAAAATCTTCTCTTAAAAAATTGGCAAAGAAATAAATCGACCAATTTTAACACTCCGCCTCGATTTAAATATATTCATCAATCAACAGAATTAGTTGTTGGGTCAGCGCCCCATGGAACTCAAATTAATCGGAATCTAGAACTGCTCAAACTTGTCTTTTGGAAGTAACTTTGTCATTATATTAGAAGGATTATCTAATGTACTCATCTTCACTAATTTGTTCTTGTTTCATTCTTCTTCGTGCATAAGGAAAAACCCTCTGACATCAATGTTCTTCGTCCATGAACTATAAGCTTGATTTTCTACAAGATGAATTGCACTTAAACTGTCTGAAAATAGATCTACTGTTCGCTGCGCCATTGAAAGATCATCCAACAACTGAAGTAAGTTTAATGCTATGATAGAATGAAGCTTTGATCTCTATAAAATCGATCCTATGCCAAGTGTAGAAACATACCCCGACACCGACTTCCTAGCATTTCTATCCTCAGCATAATTAGAATCACAATATCCTATAAGAGATAAGTTACCATCTACTCCACCATATAACAAGCCCACCGAAGAAGTGCCTTGAAGATAACTAAGAATTCACTTCACTGCTTGCCAATGCTCTTTGCTTGGGTTAGACAATATCGACTCACACCACCCACTACAAAGGTCAAATCTAGTCTTGTGCACACCATCGCATACATAAGACTACCAACAACACTAGAATAAAGTATATTACACAATACCTCTTATCTTCTTCTAATGTAGGAGACTGTTCTTTCGACAACTTAAAATGAGAGCTTAATGGAGTACCAACCAGTTTGGCTTTCTCCATACCAAATCGAGTGAGGACCTTCTCAATATATTATGCCTGAGCGAGTCTCAACACTATCCACGACCGATCTCTGTGTATTTCCATTCATAGAATTATGTCTATTGACCCTGAATCCTTCATGTCAAACTCCTTACTGAGCCCTTCTTTTAACTCCTTAATTTTGACCGTACTCTGAGATGCAATAAGCATATCATCAACATATAACAAGAGATAAATCATATCACTGTCATACCCCTGAAATAAACACATTAGTCTTTGAAGCTTCTCGAATATCTTTGTGAAAGCACAAACTTATCAAATCTCTTGTACCATAGTCTAAGAGATTGCTTCAGTCCATATAGAGATTTGTTAAGTCTACGAACATAGTCTTCCCTGCTACTATCAGTGAACCCCTCTGGCTACCGTAAATAGATCTCTACATCCAGATCACCATGCAAGAAAGCAGTTTTGACATCTAGTTGCTCTAATTCCATGTCGTAATGAACAACTAATGCCAAGAGAAAATGAATAGAAGTACGCCTAACAATTAAAGCAAAGATGTCATGATACTCTACCCCTTTTTTCTGAGCATACCCCTTTGCTACTAATCTTGTGTAATGGCCCGCAAATCCGTACCCTTTGAGTTGACTAATAACACCACATGTCCAACCCAAATGACACCGAAATACGAATCATAAGTGAGGATGAGAAGTAGAAAGAAAGAAATATTAGAATAGAAGAAAAAGAAGATCACAAACTCATAGCGGAACGAATAAAATATATTAGGTAACATAAACTTTGAAATATAATTCGGTAACTTTATATACATACTATCATCAGAGCACATCAACTATTTCTGGAACAGTTATAAACACATGTTTCCAGATACAAACATGGTACACAACAGAATATATGATAGTCTATAGCTAACTGGTGAAGCCTCCTGCTTCAACTCCTCCAAGTGAATCTGTAAAATCCCGACTACTTGACTGCCCATACAAATTGGGGCACCCAAGAGTTTAGCGAAAACAAAAAAAGTAAACTCTGGGTCAGTCATGGGACTGGTGTGAGTAAACTCCAATCATTTGTTTAACTTAAAAAATCCTTTCGAAAGAAATGATAATCGTAAGCCCGATCCACACATAAACATGGATGGTTTCTACCCTATGATAACCCAAAATATTTTTGATATCAAATCTAGTGATATTATAATAATGTCTACATCAAATAAATAGAATCTAGAGGAATGCATGCATCTCACGCTCCATATATAATATAAAATCAAAACCCGCATGGCGCTTATTGGAGATTGGATTTCCAACATGATAAGGTATGGAACCACCTTCTGATCAGTGTACTCTAGAGGAGATACACTGGGGTTCAACAAGAACATCTTGCAATCCGACCCACACATGACTGACCACTCATTTCGCTTGAGTGTATCGAACGTATATCACCAACAGTTGGGATCAACAACCGTTTCCTGAAAAGGGACAACATCGATAGATTAAAGAAGCAAATGGAATTTCTCTAAATATGTGATTATACACCTTAATGGGAGCGACCCACATAGCCATGCTGTCTACCCGATTTTTGTCATTTCCCGGTTGTTGAGGCCAGAGGCTACGATTACTTATCGTTCCTTGATAGCACAATCACTTTGAATGCCACATTGTCAGATCAGTTAATCACTAATTTGATTTGCATAAATATATTTTGGACATTATGCTAAGAGAATAAATTATTCTCCACCATATATATATATATATATCTATACAGAACAATTTTATGCGATCATTGGAAATACTCCGTCAGACATTCGTCCGGACACTTCGTTCTAGGACTGAATGAAACCAAAGGCACAATTTGTATTAATAGACAAATCCCTTGCACTTTACTCTGTCTTCAATTATCTTCATATAATCTGATTTGCAACGTTACTGCCAATACGGAGTGGTTCACGGATAATAATCCAACCAGTCTCTCCATATTGACAACAGTATTGGCAAACAATTCGATACTCAGTTATTTAACTATCGAAGAAAAATAAACAAACATTCCAACCATCAAACAAATCACTGGGCCTCTTAATAAATATTTCATTAATTAAATCACTTCTTCATTTCCTTACAAATATTTTTTAACCAAATATATTCAATAATCATCTTGGTATCTTACGCTGTTTGGAAAACATTTCCATATTTCGCCATCTTTTATATTCTATACTTAGAAAATATCCTTTATTAATAATTGGAAAATATTCCAATTACTTTTCTGTTTCACGACCATTCATTTCTATACATAGGAAATATTTATTTTTATATTTCCAGAATTCCACTTACTTGGGTTAAAACGAATGTTATGTAAAACATCGCTACAACAACCCAAAATACTGCATTCGACTAAATTTCTTTAAACATTTCTCTTCGAGACTGAATCTTACTATTTATCAGCTAATAATGAAATCAATCGAGTTGGGGTATAATTACCTCTCAGACCTTGACTGAAAATATTATTAACTTCAAAACAGACCAGACCATTAACTCGAATAATCAACACCATATTAAACCAATTTTCCATTTCTAAAACGTATATACATTTCCCTTTCTATTTTTACCAGATTTAATTATAGATTTTCTTTTTGTTTATAATATTCTAGTTTTAAGTTTTTTTCCTTATCGAATTCTATATATATCAATACTTTGATTTCTAACTATCAAATTTTCTTAAAAATATTCTAACTCCTTAAATTTTTGGAAAATTTCGGCATAACCTCCTCTGTACTGGCCGATAGTTCAAACCTCAACTCGTCCCTCTAGGCCCTTTCCATTCAAAAAAGAAAATCAAAAAGCCAAGTGGCTTGCCGGTTCAGCACATAAAACCTCATATGGAATTTAAACATGTAACTTATTGTTGGGCACTAAATTTATAAACTTCATTCTCTTCATTCCATACCTGTTTAACATATGTTCACATGTTTACAATTCAATTCAACTCAATCCAATCATTTGAATTCTGTTTTTCCCATTTATTCTTTATTTAACTTCTTAGTCTGTTTCACTTGTTATTTGAACATATCATGTTCGTATGTATTTTAGTTTGCTTATAAATCAATTGATTCCCATTTACATTTCAGGTTTCATATTCGATTTCGAATATGAAATTCACAAGTCTCATTTACTTTATAAAAGAAATATCTCGATCTAAAATTCGATTAACAAATTATTCTTCCACTCAGTTAATTCTATTCAAAAATAAATAACTGATTTTGTTTCAAAAATCAATCCATTTACTCCACCCGAGTTCATATTTATTTTATAACTCAAGTCCAGATTTTTCAAAGGGAAATTCGGATTTTATTTGCTTAAAAATCATTATATTTATTTAAATAAACCATTTTGGTTTTTAAACGATTTTGGCGCTGCATTTCTGAAAATTTGATTTTGACATAACTCAAAATCTATCGAACAAAATCCAGAATTTTCTCTTCCATTAGAAAACTATTATTCAACCGGTCCTGACGATTCTTGTTCCAAAGAATTCTGATTTAAATTGAGTTCCATATACTCAATTGAAGTTCGAAACGCCAATTTACGAACTGCCGCGCTGCGGCGAGTTTGTTTTAACTATATTTATATATTTAAACTTTTAAACTTCGTTTAAAATAAAATTCAACTCCATTCTAATATATTTTTAATATATATCAAATAAATTTTCCAATTCAACTCAATAATTCGGATTAACTATAATCGCTGATTTTTCTTTACTCGGTTATACATTTATTTATACACGATTTATTATTTTAAATCCCAATTCCTTTTATAAATAAATTATAAAATTCGATATATTCGAATTCCAATTGTAACTCCTTTGGATTTTCTCAATTCAGTTCATATTCTAAATCCCGGAATATAATCAATTATTTTATTCTCAACACGTTTTCCAATTTCACTTTTTAAATTCTTTCTTGAATTTAAACTTCTAAATTATCCAATGATAATTTATTTCCCTATTTTTATAAACATTGTTTATAAGTTAATTTTCTTGTTTAAAAATTAAAACAAGCTTTCCTTTCAAATACCAATTTGAAACCCAACCCCTTTTATATTTCGAATTTCAGAATAAAAATTATCATTTCGTTTTTTCAAAATGATTTCAACTTATACTTTTAAATTCATATTTGAATTTAATATTCCAAACTATATCTTGATAATTAATTCATCATATTTATAAACATTATTTATAAATTTCCTTGTCTTATATATTTAAACAAGTTCTATTTAGAAATCTATTTACAACCAAAATCTAATTTTGGAAATTTCTATTTATGATAACTTATATTTATAACACCCTATTTATTTTCATATTTAATTTAACTTCTATTTAAATAAATTCAAATTAATCGAATTCAAATAATAAATCCTTACAGATTATTTTAGTTCAATTTATATTCTGAACATCAGAATAAACTCCATCGTTTATTTCTTTAAAATGATTTCCCCATTTCTATTTTTAAATTCACATTTGAATTTAAATATTCAAATTATCAAATGAAAATTTTTCCCACTACATTTATAAACACCGTTTAAAATTCATTTCACTTCTCTGCATTATTAATTTATAAAACACGTTTATAAATTCATTTCAAATACCGCATTATCGATTTATAAACAATGTTTATAAATTTATTTCAAATCTCGCATTATCGATTTATAAACAACGTTTATAAATTCATTTCAAATCCCACATTATCAATTTATATACAACATTTATAAATTCCAATACTTGTTTTATATTCAAAACAAGTTAATATTTTTATAGCCCATTCAAAATTCAAATTCTATTTTTCAAATAGATTTCCCCATTTAAATCTCAAATATCCTTTTCACGATATTTTTATATATCTTCAGGCACCAGTGATTTTTAAACACACTCAAAACACTCAATTATCAATCACAGGTTTTCTAACACATCATATATGATAATATACGTGAAACAAAAAACAATAATATTTTTGAGGAATCCAGTTGTGTAACGACCCGTGTTTTTGACAGCTAAATATTTAATTTAATTTATTCAATTTAAATATTTTATTTGGAATATTGATGGAATTTATTATTTAAATCGTTGTTTAAACAAAGTTGAAATATATATATTTATATAATTATAAATCGAGCTTGAAAATGGCGTGCAGTTCGTAAATTCGAATTTTTGAACTTCAACTGAGAATACAGGACTCGATATAAGTCGGATTTCTGTGAAACGAGAAACGCTGGAAGCGTGTTGACGATAATTTTCATATGAAAGAGAAAAATCCAGATTCAGTGTTATTGGTTGCGAGTTATGGCTAAATCAAATTTTGGAAAAAACGCTGTGGAAATCGTTATCGACCGTTAAAATAGCCGTTTTGCAAACGGACTCAGATTTCGACGAAATTAGTTTCATTGGGACCGTAACGTTAAATTTTTGCACGGTGTCAAATGGCGTGGCAAACCGATGTCGTATGTGACCACGGTAGCCATAAACGCTCGTTCAATTTCTATAGCGCGTAATTAATCTGATAAAGGGGTTTTTGAGTGTAACTTGAGCAGACGATTGAATTAAGCCGCGAACCCAATTCCGTTGAGTTCGTATCGTCGATTAGAGTCAGAATAGGTATATAGTTTTTTATTTTTAGAGACCGGAAAATCTGGTGTTAAAAAGGGCATTGTGGTACGCCTAAAAATAGCCTACCGGGGAAACAGCCTCAGAATGCGATGAAACTGATGCCGTTGGGTTCGTATTGAAAAATTATTGTAAGATTCCAAGGTTTCAAGTTGATTGGACTTACCGTTTGATCGTGAAAATTTTAAACGCATGTTGATTTCCGGTTTTATAAAGGAAATTTTTTCAAACGATGTCGGAATTCGACGAAACTTGTCCCATTGGGTTCGGAATACCTTTTTACACTAAGATTAGCCTTTTTATCAGAAAAAAAGAAATCATTTATGAAAGTTTTTAATATAATAACTCATATGCAAAGTTTAGTCATATTATAATATTAATAAAACAATCCAAATGTTCTACTGTAGCTAATTCTTTTGTTGCCTGGAGAGTTTAGCCCTTGCGCCCAAATACTTAGCGTCCCAAACTTCTTTTGCCACTGCACAATACTTGCGCTCCAAACAACTTTAGTTCCTTTATAGCCAATCCAACTAAACACCTTGCTACCCAAGTTTTCGATAATCCAACCACGAAGAGCTACTCTATACAAATGCAGCTACGTACTGTCCTTCGACCCTCTTGCAGCTACGCACATGCTTGCCGGCAAAGAAACACTGCTGTGTTCAGTCGCCATCAACCCAAATCACAGCAGACCTACTTAATGTATGTGACAAGAAAACACACACGTCTATTTTCAAACAGCTATCCTATATTCATCCGCCAATACCAAATTTGCAAAGTACACCACATGCGACCCTATCCTCCAACAAGACAACT
The DNA here is from genome assembly GCA_030737875.1 of Allium sativum. Taxonomy (NCBI): domain Eukaryota; kingdom Viridiplantae; phylum Streptophyta; class Magnoliopsida; order Asparagales; family Amaryllidaceae; genus Allium; species Allium sativum. The sequence goes on along the minus strand of CM060909.1, from coordinate 249,616,631 downwards.
AACTGAAGAATGCACACTGACCTTTGCACATGCCTAAACTAGAATACACAAATACACATTAACTCGCACAAGATTTTACACGCGCCTGCATGTATATTTGCACATATTTTCTCTGTGAGCTGAAAAGAAAAACGAAAAGAAAACACGCTGCTGCAAAGGTAAATACAGGCTGTTAGGATGTGATAATACATACACACAGAGCCACCCTATACCGTCTATCCTATTGCCTAAAGCTTGGCTTCCACGGAGTCTTCTGCTATAAATACCCTCAGTGTCTTCATATGTTCAACAACAATAATCTTGGTAGAAAGAAAGGAAAGAAAAATATATTTAAAATCAATTCCGCAACCTACATGGATAATCAAAACGAAAATTAAAAATATAAAAAGGACAGAGCGGTTAACGGGGAAAGGAGATGGTGAAATGGTGGAAGAGCTTTATGCATGAGAAGGGTTGCGGTGAGGAGGAAGAGACAGAGCGGGTTGCGGAAAAAGTAGGAGAGAGGAAGGGGAAGCGCAGCACATAAAAGTGGTGAAGCAAGGACGTGAGGACCATTGGTGCATAGGGGAGTATGGGCAGACGTGGTGCTTTTTGATGGATGGAAAATAGGATAAACATGGATTTGGAGGTGTCGTGTTGAGCGAAATGAAGCAGGTGTGGTGGAGTTCCATGCATGACAACAGCATTTAACAAACAAAAATGAGGGAGGACGTGAAAGTATTGATGATGGGGAGTATCGGTTGTGAGCAGAAAGAGGAACCGGAGGAGAGCGTTTAAAAGAAAATCGCATGGACCTGGCCACCGAAAGAAATTGGTACTGACGTGGATGGCACTTAAGGTAATGAATGGGATTTTTATTAATATTTAACGTTAACAAGGATTTTGGTAACAATCCATTTAAAATCTAACATGCTGTATCCTAAAATGGTTTCGAACCAGAAGTCCCAAATCATGGATTTTGAAAGGAAAAGAATTTTTTTTTTTACACTTTACTGTTAATATGGTAATTAATTGTTAAAAACATAATTAGTAAATTTAAATAATGTTTAATTTATATTAAATATTGTAAGTCGTATAATTTCTGCGTTCGTGAACAGAAATTGACAAACCAACTGCCGACTGGATTCGTAAGCACGGTGCCAACGTATACGAACCAGAATGGAGTGATTCTGAGACCGTGGAATTTTTGTAGTTTTGAACGTCAGTTTAAAACTATATAAGGCGACGTAACCTCGTCGAACCAAACAGGTGAGTTAATTCTCACACCTTCTGGAATTCTGTGATGTGGTAAATTCATATTAAAATATAATTTACCTATAAAAATAATAAATTGGTTGATTGGTTGCTGTTGACTGTTATGGTTGATTGGACGCTGTTAATTAGATTTAATCAATCATATGAAATTGATTGCATATATTGTTATGAAATGCCTAACGAGCTGCGATGCAGGGAAGAACAGGTTGAAGGGATCCGACCGGATTCCTCAAATATCATATATGTGTTTGTTTATTTTATATTGTTGATATTTGAACTGATTGAACCCCATACGGTTGAAAACCCTGTTTGAGTGTGATGGTTGAATAAATATTCACCTGTGTTGAGTTTAAAATCAACCGACAGTGTTGATTTGGTAATTGGCAGTGAATGGCCTAAAAGGTACCGTTTTCACCGTCGTTCTGCCGACAGGCGAATTGACATAGATTTTAAGTTATAAATTATTTTTACAACTGAACTGGAGTTTCCAGTTATTTTATATAAATAATAAAACTGGAAATTTATAAATATTTTAATCGAGTTATAAAGGAAGTTATATAAATGGGTTATGCAAGTTAATGCAAAAAGGCAGCAAATATACCTACGGGTTACAAACTGTGATCATTGTTTTGTTTTAAACAATTAAATGATGATTTTAAATTTATTAAGTTATTTGATTAAAAAGGGGTTATAATCCAAGTTTTAAACTAGATTTGTGATTTTGATTTTTCGATGAACACAGAGGTTTAAATAAGCTTTTGCCTTAATATTTAAATCAAGTAAAGTGAAGTAAATTCAATGGAATGGATTTATTAGGGAGAATCGTTATTAGATTTGAAATGGACCTAAAGATATTAATGGTAAAAATGAAATCTAAGCTAAGTCGAAAGGAGGGTAAAGGGATGATTATAAAGAAATCAAAGTATGGTTTTAAAAGGATTTCAAACCAAATTTGACGAGTGATTTTTATTATAAAGCAAAGTGTTATGAGTGAAATGGCGATTTAAGTTAAAAATGGTGTCTTAGTGGGTGTTTACTTAAATAAAGGAATTAAGTAAAGGAATTTTTGAGCAAGGATTTCAAATGTAAGAAACGGTTGTGTAAACTCAGATTTGAAATCAAGATTTTAAACGAGATTTGAATATCAGTGGTTAAGTGACAAACTGATATTATTCTGAGATAGGGACGTTGTCGATCAAGGTCTGAGAGGTAAATAAAATACCCCAACTTGAACGGCTTCGTTATTATCGAGGAATGATATTGGTCTGAAACGAGTGAAAGGTGTGATGTTCCATACGTGAGGTATTGAAAAATTAATGCGAGATTTTGGAAATATGAATATAAATAAGAATATTGTTTCCAAATTATTTTGAATATTTGTTTATTCGAGTTGCCATTGCATACGACTGCTAGCGAAATTTGCAGGGCTGTAGATAGCTTACGGCGGTCGGATGTTTCCTGAGGGAATCAGGCGTAACCATTGTGATCGTTGCAATCTAGAGTCAAGCGAATAGGGTTACGTCGAATATTAGAATTGATTAACGATTTTGTCAAATATATTTTTAAGAGGCCAAGTCATGCCAAGTACTGAATCAGAAAAACTCATTGTGTTCACATTATTGATTTTGATAGTTAAAACACCGACTATCAAACCAGACCAATACGCTTGTTGGTACGGAAAAACCGGGATTGAATTTATATTCGGAAACCATTCCGACCAACAAATACGTGAAGACGTCGTTTGAAGATGGAGCAAGTGAAGACCGTGGATCTTCATAAGCGGAAGGACTACTTGTCGAATTTCTCTGGCTTGCAACCAGGGTTATTCGATTTGTGATTCTGTCGTGGTTGAATCTACGGATTGCAAGGACTACTCGCTACCGATCCATGGGGTGATTCCTATATTGGATGTGGTAGGAGGGTGCCTTCGGTTCATCCTGTTCCTGGATGACTTGTATGGACGAATGTCTGACAGAGTATTTCCAAAGGGATCACGTACGTTGATTTCTTCAAACGTGCGATAGTGTTTGGCGGGGAATGGCCATTCTCTCAGCTTAACTGCTAGAGTATTTTTTTGGGGACGTCAATTAGTGATGTTTGGCGGATCTGACGATCTGGCATTCAAAGTGAATGGTGGCCAGATATTCAAGGAGTAGAATTCTAGCTTCAAGCCTCATCAACCGGGAAATGACAAAAATCGGGCAGGCAGCATGGCTATGTGGGTCGCTCCCATTAGGATGTATAATCACCTATCTAGAGAAATTCCTTTTGCTTCTTTAATCTATCGATGCTGTCCCTTTACGGGAGACGGTGGTTTGAGCCCAACCGTCGGTGATATACATTCGATACACTCAAGCGAAATGAGTGGTCGGTCATGTGAGGGCCGGGTTGCAAGACGTTCTTGTTGAACCCAGTGTATTCGACTCTAGAGATACACGTGCGGAAGGTGGTCCCATACCTTGTCAAGTTGGAATCCAATATCCAATAAGCGCCCGCGGTTTTCGATTGTATACTATATATGGGGAGCGTGAGATGCAAGCGTTCCTCTAGATTGTTATTTACTTGTATTTAGACATTATGATAATATCAGATCAATATATGATTTCAAAAGATGCTTTGGGTTATAGTAAGGTAAAAACCGTCCGTGTTTATGTGTGGGCTGGTCTTACTATTATCCTTTATTTCAAAAGGATTTCCAAAGTTAAGCAAGTGTGTGTTATGTAAATTTATCACTGATAGTATTCCAGACTGACCCGATGTATTTTGTTTTAAATCAAATGTTCTCGGGTCAGACCGAGTATGTTCCAAGTTAGGTTTCGCTTGGAGTTTCAGGAGCTCGAAACAGGTGGCTTCACTGCTAGTTATAAAAGTTATTTCCGCTGTGATTGATATCTGTTAAACTCTGATGATTGGTATGTATACAAAGTTCTTTTGTATAAGGATATTTGATATTATATTTTATTCGTTCCGCTGTGAGATTCTGATGTGTTCTTCTTATTTCTTCTATTCTAATATTCTTTCTTTCTATTCTCACCCTCTAAATTCTTACTCATAACAATCTGGGGGTTTGATACTTGGGTTTTGGCAAGCGATACGGGTTTATGAATTGCTGTCGAAGACTCGAGCGTCGAGCTTTTTCCCCGGATCGTTACAGTGGTATCAGAGCTGAAGGTTAGTGATTACCTTGGCTCTGTGGCGTGACTCAGTAGAGATGGGGTCAGCAATACCCTAGATTGAGTTGAGTGTATATACGAGTGAACGTACTTGTGGATTTTATAAAAAAAATGTTTTATATTGTGGAGATTTATTTGTTTGAGTTGTTTATGAGCTCTGATCGATCAGTTTGATCCACTGTATCGATAGGGGTTTCTAAACACTCAAGTACGATAAACCGACGCAGTATGTTTTGAAAGAGGGTAAATGAAATAATTTTACCCAAATTATATTTTAATATAAAAGAATGATTAATATTTGAAGTATTATAGTATATTGGATGTGTTGGTTGATTATAATTGAAATGGTTATATAAATAACCAATTGGAATTCGTATAATATAAAAGCAGATTTATTAAATCTGAAACTAAAATCAGAATTGGAATTAAAATCACAAAAGGTGGAAAGATGTTGTAAATGGATTTGAATTGGATATATGAGAAATTTAAGATCCTGGGAGATTTTAAATTTGTTTACAAACATTGAGGTGGTGTTTTGAAAAGATTTCAAAATGAAAATGTTTAAATATGGGTTGATAAGGGATATAGTATTGAACTCACTTCAGTAGCTGGGAAATAACCCTGAGGATGCTGGCCACATCATCAGTGTTCATTTCCGAGTTCTAAGTGACGGATTGCTACCAAAGATCTTGTTCTGAATTGCTTTGAGAAAAACAAGTTGTTTGAATCCTGAAAAGGAATATTTGATTTTTGAAAGAGCTGAACTGTTTAAAAACTCCCAGGGAAATTATTTGAACAAAAAGAAAATTAAGTAAGAATTGGGAAAGCAAATATGAATTGAATTAAAACCAATTGGCTGGAATTTTGAACCGGGATATAATATATCGAGTAGAATCAGATTTTGAATTGTGAGACAGGAATGTGAAATGGTATTGGACTGATAAGTTAAGAGTTGGAATTAGTCATGGATGGAAATTGAGTTAAGAATGGGATCTGGCTTGGACGATGAAGGATTTGGTTTTGGGGATAAAATTGGAATTTTGTTTGGGAATGCATTTGTATATGCTGACAGGGCAGCAGATGGAAAGGATATGATGATATGCCCGACAAAAAGGTACATGTTTATTTTTATATGGGTTTGGTGATTTATGAGCCTATTTGGCAAGCTGCTGGCTGTTTTATTTTCTTTTGGATTGGAGAAGGCCTAGAAAGGCGAGTTGGAGTTGTACCGATTGAGCCGTGCAAAGGAGGTGCTGGTGAAATTTTTCGAAAATTTAAGGTGTTAGAAAATTTTCAATATTTTTGAAAATATTTATTTATAGTACTGAATTGATTTTTGGTTTAAACTAAATTGGAATTGGAAATTAATGGGTTTATAACGTTCTTTCTTACCTTAGCAATTTCGAGGACGAAATTATTTTAAGGGGGGAAGAATGTAACGACCCGTGTTTTTGACAGCTAAATATTTAATTTAATTTATTCAATTTAAATATTTTATTTGGAATATCGATGGAATTTATTATTTAAATCGTTGTTTAAACAAAGTTGAAATATATATATTTATATAATTATAAATCGAGCTTGAAAATGGCGTGCAGTTCGTAAATTCGAATTTTTGAACTTCAACTGAGAATACAGGACTCGATATAAGTCGGATTTCTGTGAAACGAGAAACGCTGGAAGCGTGTTGACGATAATTTTCATATGAAAGAGAAAAATCCAGATTCAGTGTTATTTGTTGCGAGTTATGGCTAAATCAAATTTTGGAAAAAACGCTGTGGAAATCGTTATCGACCGTTAAAATAGCCGTTTTGCAAACGGACTCAGATTTCGAAGAAATCAGTTTCATTGGGACCGTAACGTTAAATTTTTGCACGGTGTCAAATGGCGTGGCAAACCGATGTCGTATGTGACCACGGTAGCCATAAACGCTCGTTCAATTTCTATAGCGCGTAATTAATTTGATAAAGGGGTTTTTGAGTGTAACTTGAGCAGACGATTGAATTAAGCCGCGAAACCAATTCCGTTGAGTTCGTATCGTCGATTAGAGTCAGAATAGGTATATAGTTTGTTATTTTTAGAGACCGGAAAATCTGGTGTTAAAAAGGGCATTGTGGTATGCCTAAAAATAGCCTACCGGGGAAACAGCCTCAGAATGCGATGAATCTGATGTCGTTGGGTTCGTATTGAAAAATTATTGTAAGATTCCAAGGTTTCAAGTTGATTGGACTTACCGTTTGATCGTGAAAAATTTAAACGCATGTTGATTTCCGGTTTTATAAAGGAAATTTTTTCAAACGATGTCGGAATTCGACGAAACTTGTCCCATTGGGTTCGGAATACCTTTTTACACTAAGATTAGCCTTTTTATCAGAAAAACAGAAATCATTTATGAAAGTTTTTAATATAATAACTCATATGCAAAGTTTTGTCATATTATAATATTAATAAAACAATCCAAATGTTCTACTGTAGCTAATTCTTTTGTTGCCTGGAGAGTTTAGCCCTTGCGCCCAAATACTTAGCGTCCCAAACTTCTTTTGCCACTGCACAATACTTGCGCTCCAAACAACTTTAGTTCCTTTACAGCCAATCCAACTAAACACCTTGCTACCCAAGTTTTCGATAATCCAACCACGAAGGGCTACTCTATACAAATGCAGCTACATACTGTCCTTCGACCCTCTTGCAGCTACGCACATGCTTGCCGGCAAAGAAACACTGCTGTGTTCAATCGCCATCAACCCAAATCACAGCAGACCTACTTAATGTATGTGACAAGAAAACACACACGTCTATTTTCAAACAGCTATCCTATATTCATCCGCCAATACCAAATTTGCAAAGTACACCACATGCGACCCTATCCTCCAACAAGACAACTAACTGAAGAATGCACACTGACCTTTGCACATGCCTAAACTAGAACACACAGATACACATTAACTCGCACAAGATTTTACACGCGCCTGCATGTATATTTGCACATATTTTCTCTGTGAGCTGAAAAGAAAAACGAAAAGAAAACACGCTGCTGCAAAGGTAAATACAGGCTGTTAGGATGTGATAATACATACACACAGAGCCACCCTATACCGTCTATCCTATTGCCTAAAGCTTGGCTTCCACGGAGTCTTCTGCTATAAATACCCTCAGTGTCTTCATATGTTCAACAACAATAATCTTGGTAGAAAGAAAGGAAAGAAAAATATATTTAAAATCAATTCCGCAACCTCCATGGATAATCAAAACGAAAAATAAAAATATAAAAAGGACAGAGCGGTTAACGGGGAAAGGAGATGGTGAAATGGTGGAAGAGCTTTATGCATGAGAAGGGTTGCGGTGAGGAGGAAGAGACAGAGAAGGTTGCGGAAAAAGTAGGAGAGAGGAAGGGGAAGCGCAGCACATAAAAGTGGTGAAGCAAGGACGTGAGGACCATTGGTGCATGGGGGAGTATGGGCAGACGTGGTGCTTTTTGATGGATGGAAAATAGGATAAACATGGATTTGGAGGTGTCGTGTTGAGCGAAATGAAGCAGGTGTGGTGGAGTTCCATGCATGACAACAGCATTTAACAAACAAAAATGAGGGAGGACGTGAAAGTATTGATGATGGAGAGTATCGGTTGTGAGCAGAAAGAGGAACCGGAGGAGAGCGTTTAAAAGAAAATCGCATGGACCTGGCCACCGAAAGAAATTGGTACTGACGTGGATGGCACTTAAGGTAATGAATGGGATTTTTATTAATATTTAACGTTAACAAGGATTTTGGTAACAATCCATTTAAAATCTAACATGCTGTATCCTAAAATGGTTTCGAACCGGAAGTCCTAAATCATGGATTTTGAAAGGAAAAGAAAAAAAAAATTTACACTTTACTGTTAATATGGTAATTAATTGTTAAAAACATAATTAGTAAATTTAAATAATGTTTAATTTATATTAAATATTGTAAGTCGTATAATTTCTGCGTTCGTGAACAGAAATTGACAAACCAACTGCCGACTGGATTCGTAAGCACGGTGCCAACGTATACGAACTAGAATGGAGTGATTCTGAGACCGTGGAATTTTTGTAGTTTTGAACGTCAGTTTAAAACTATATAAGGCGACGTAACCTCGTCGAACCAAACAGGTGAGTTAATTCTCACACCTTCTGGAATTCTGTGATGTGGTAAATTCATATTAAAATATAATTTACCTTCAAAAATAATAAATTGGTTGATTGGTTGCTGTTGACTGTTATGGTTGATTGGATGCTGTTAATTAGATTTAATCAATCATATGAAATTGATTGCATATATTGTTATGAAATGCCTAACGAGCTGCGATGCAGGGAAGAACAGGTTGAAGGGATCCGACCGGATTCCTCAAATATCATATATGTGTTTGTTTATTTTATATTGTTGATATTTGAACTGATTGAACCCCATACGGTTGAAAACCCTGTTTGAGTGTGATGGTTGAATAAATATTCACCTGTGTTGAGTTTAAAATCAACCGACAGTGTTGATTTGGTAATTGGCAGTGAATGGCCTAAAAGGTACCGTTTTCACCGTCGTTCTGCCGACAGGCGAATTGACATAGATTTTAAGTTATAAATTATTTTTACAACTGAACTGGAGTTTCCAGTTATTTTATATAAATAATAAAACTGGAAATTTATAAATATTTTAATCGAGTTATAAAGGAAGTTATATAAATGGGTTATGCAAGTTAATGCAAAAAGGCAGCAAATATACCTACGGGTTACAAACTGTGATCATTGTTTTGTTTTAAACAATTAAATGATGATTTTAAATTTATTAAGTTATTTGATTAAAAAGGGGTTATAATCCAAGTTTTAAACTAGATTTGTGATTTTGATTTTTCGATGAACGCAGAGGTTTAAATAAGCTTTTGCCTTAATATTTAAATCAAGTAAAGTGAAGTAAATTCAATGGAATGGATTTATTAGGGAGAATCGTTATTAGATTTGAAATGGACCTAAAGATATTAATGGTAAAAATGAAATCTAAGCTAAGTCGAAAGGAGGGTAAAGGGATGATTATAAAGAAATCAAAGTATGGTTTTAAAAGGATTTCAAACCAAATTTGACGAGTGATTTTTATTATAAAGCAAAGTGTTATGAGTGAAATGGCTATTTAAGTTAAAAATGGTGTCTTAGTGGGTGTTTACTTAAATAAAGGAATTAAGTAAAGGAATTTTTGAGCAAGGATTTCAAATGTAAGAAACGGTTGTGTAAACTCAGATTTGAAATCAAGATTTTAAACGAGATTTGAATATCAGTGGTTAAGTGACAAACTGATATTATTCTGAGATAGGGACGTTGTCGATCAAGGTCTGAGAGGTAAATAAAATACCCCAACTTGAACGGCTTCGTTATTATCGAGGAATGATATTGGTCTGAAACGAGTGAAAGGTGTGATGTTCCATACGTGAGGTATTGAAAAATGAATGCGAGATTTTGGAAATATGAATATAAATAAGAATATTGTTTCCAAATTATTTTGAATATTTGTTTATTCGAGTTGCCATTGCATACGACTGCTAGCGAAATTTGCAGGGCTGTAGATAGCCTACGGCGGTCGGATGTTTCCTGAGGGAATCAGGCGTAACCATTGTGATCGTTGCAATCTAGAGTCAAGCGAATAGGGTTACGTCGAATATTAGAATTGATTAACGATTTTGTCAAATATAATTTTAAGAGGCCAAGTCATGCCAAGTACTGAATCAGAAAAACTCATTGTGTTCACATTATTGATTTTGATAGTTAAAACACCGACTATCAAACCAGACCAATACGCTTGTTGGTACGGAAAAACCGGGATTGAATTTATATTCGGAAACCATTCCGACCAACAAATACGTGAAGACGTCGTTTGAAGATGGAGCAAGTGAAGACCGTGGATCTTCATAAGCGGAAGGACTACTTGTCGAATTTCTCTGGCTTGCAACCAGGGTTATTCGATTTGTGATTCTGTCGTGGTTGAATCTACGGATTGCAAGGACTACTCGCTACTGATCCATGGGGTGATTCCTATATTGGATGTGGTAGGAGGGTGCCTTCGGTTCATCCTGTTCCTGGATGACTTGTATGGACGAATGTCTGACAGAGTATTTCCAAAGGGATCACATACGTTGATTTCTTCAAACGTGCGATAGTGGTTGGCGGGGAATGGCCATTCTCTCAGCTTAACTGCTAGAGTATTTTTTTGGGGACGTCAATTAGTTATGTTTGGCGGATCTGACGATGTGGCATTCAAAGTGAATGGTGGCCAGATATTCAAGGAGTAGAATTCTAGCTTCAAGCCTCATCAACCGGGAAATGACAAAAATCGGGCAGGCAGCATGGCTATGTGGGTCGCTCCCATTAGGATGTATAATCACCTATCTAGAGAAATTCCTTTTGCTTCTTTAATCTATCGATGTTGTCCCTTTACGGGAGACGGTGGTTTGAGCCCAACCGTCGGTGATATACATTCGATACACTCAAGCGAAATGAGTGGTCGGTCATGTGAGGGCCGGGTTGCAAGACGTTCTTGTTGAACCCAGTGTATTCGACTCTAGAGATACACGTGCGGAAGGTGGTCCCATACCTTGTCAAGTTGGAATCCAATATCCAATAAGCGCCCGCGGTTTTCGATTGTATACTATATATGGGGAGCGTGAGATGCAAGCGTTCCTCTAGATTGTTATTTACTTGTATTTAGACATATCAGATCAATATATGATTTCAAAAGATGCTTTGGGTTATAGTAAGGTAAAAACCGTCCGTGTTTATGTGTGGGCTGGTCTTACTATTATCCTTTATTTCAAAAGGATTTCCAAAGTTAAGCAAGTGTGTGTTATGTAAATTTATCACTGATAGTATTCCAGACTGACCCGGTGTATTTTGTTTTAAATCAAATGTTCTCGGGTCAGACCAAGTATGTTCCAGGTTAGGTTTCGCTTGGAGTTTCAGGAGCTCGAAACAGGTGGCTTCACCGCTAGTTATAAAAGTTATTTCCGCTGTGATTGATATCTGTTAAACTCTGATGATTGGTATGTATACAAAGTTCTTTTGTATAAGGATATTTGATATTATATTTTATTCGTTCCGCTGTGAGATTCTGATGTGTTCTTCTTATTTCTTCTATTCTAATATTCTTTCTTTCTATTCTCACCCTCTAAATTCTTACTCATAACAATCTGGGGGTTTGATACTTGGGTTTTGGCAAGCGATACGGGTTTATGAATTTCTGTCGAAGACTCGAGCGTCGAGCTTTTTCCCCGGGTCGTTACAAGTTGGATCCCTCCAACCTGGTTTCCTGCATCCACAAATGTTAGCCAACATAAATGATACCCATCCTGGTCCATGGCAGAATATCGCGGTATAGAAGGTCATCCACTATCATAGAATGAGGCGTATAGGGTCATTCGCTAATGGTAATGCGATCATCCGCTAATGGTACTGCGGGAATCCAACCAATCACCAATATATATATATATATAATAGCCACAAACACAAATCCTACATAACTAATATATTTTAACAGCCAAATAATATTTATATGCAACCAAACAATCATCAATTTTTTTTAAATGACTAAAAATAATTCTGAATAATTAAATTGAGTGTCATTTATTCACCGTGATTTTAATTTGCCGAATATCCAGTTTAATTCCATATCACATAGCTATGGATCTATTTGACTCGTCTCCAATAAAATCTATCTTCACCCCTCGCCATCTTGCGAATTACTCAACTAATTCCGGAAATAAATCTACGAACATCAAACTGCAATGACCTCATCACTACGTTGTCAAATAAACCAGCATCACTTTTGTTCGATCATCAATAAACCGAACTCACAACAGTCCCAAAATTCACTGATTGAACTTCCAAAAATTTCCAATTTGATTCTATCACTAAGATGATGTCGTTACGATTTCAAAGAATCCGATGGCACTCAGTTCTGACCACAAGTGAATGATATATAATTATTACATGTTTGACTTGAATTAAATAGCTTAAACATTTAATCATTGATATTAGCTAAAAATTAATTACTGAAATTACCTAAACGACTTTGCTTAATCCTCCTTCTCCTCTCATCAACCACGTAGGCATCAGGGACAACCCACACAACCGTGATCTTCCTCTTCCTTCTATGAATCCGAGCAGTGAAAGCACCATTGATCTCAGCATCCAAAACTGCACCTCCTTATCCCCATTTCTTTGAGCCCGGTACCACCTTATAGATCTCGACTTCGACCTTCGAGCCTATAGTTATGCACAGGGGTGCAAACTTAATTTGCACCTAAGCTCACTATTTTCCCCTTGGTCAATGCTGCATTCCTCATAGTAAACTCGCTCATCTCAGTTATTAAATCGATCAAAGTTCAACACCTAGCCCCGTTGATTTCATGTCGAACTCCAAGCCAAAGACACGACTTCCAGTTCAGCCGCAAAACTTTGTAGAAACCCAAAACCAGTATCGCACCCACTGTTCTCGCTCCACCTTAAATAAACTCCATCGCACTACTCGAAAGCTTATGGGAAAAAATGCGACACCCTTCCTGATGTTGGTGCGAAGATTCCTGAAGCCAGAACCCATGAATTTCACGAACTAGGTAACATTCCATGCCACTAACTCAACCTCAAGCTCAGAATCCCGTAACCCCTCTTAATCGATGCGCGATGCTATCCTTAGGTCACTGTTCGAATGTCGAGCGCTAGGGATTTGATCGAGCCCTAATTGGTATCCGAAATCAATGATCTCGATTTCGTTTTGAAGGAATCAAAATCAATTTATTTATTAATTCAAAGGAGCGGTTTTGAAGAATCAATGGACGGGTTTCGATTTATTATAAAGGGAGAAATCACGGCTTTTGATTTTGAGAAGAGGAAAAGGAGCAGAAGGTAGTTACGATTTATAGATGGTAAATACTTCAGCATGAAGGAACAAGGTCTGCTATCGGGTATAGCTACGTGATAGATTAAGTACGTATAAATTAATTTGATTTGAAATAAAGCAATTTTTATTCTTTTTAAAAAGATATCGATTTGATTTTGTACCTATCCACAATCAAATATCTCGGGGTCCATTAATTGAAATCACAAACCGCTATTCTAACGTATAGACCGACATTTAAATGTAATAACGGTATTTTGAGCTCAACAGAATATATTCTGAAATTAAATTTGAACGTATATTTAAAATAACCGTATTAAATCAATATAATTTAATTTATATTCAAAAAATAAATTTCTCAATAATAAAATATATATTCATATAGAATTTATACCGGTCATTTGAATTGTTTTGATTCAGTTTTCTACTTTGATTTCAATTATATCTCGTATTACGATAATTTAATATTTTCGATATTAAATCGAAATCAATTTTTAAATCGATAACTTAGTATAAAAATTCATTTATATTATCAACACAACATTTAAAATGATATTAAATATTTAAAATTAATCGTCCAAAAATCTGGGTCATTACATTCTCCCCCTTAAAAGAATTTCTTCCCCGAAATTACTAAGGTAGAAAAGTTCTTGAAACCCATTAACTTTTCAAAACTCATTTATGTTGAAACTCAACATTTCATCTTCCGACAAATTTTGTTCAACCAAAAGTTTTGGTTTTTATTCATTTAATTTGAATGATCTACAATAAAAACATTTACATCCAATCTGTAGTTCATTAATCTATTCAAATTGATTCTGATCAATTTATTCACTTTGATCCATTTAACTTGCTTAAGTTAAATTTAAATTTCCAGAATTCAAATCCCTAGGTTTTTAATTCAAATCACTTCTGAAATCACATGTATATACATATATATATTTATTTCCATTTCAAATTCAAATGTTTGAATTTTCAAACAAATTTTTCTTTCAAACAAATTTCCAACAAAAACTTTTCTAAGGTAGCAATTTATCACTTAGAACTCGAAAATGAACACTAATGATGCTGCAGTAATTATCAAAATTATTTCCCAGCCACCGAAGTGAGTTCAGTGCTTTATCACTTTCAAAATCCATCTAAAATGATTTTATTCTAAAATCCCTTTCAAAACAAAGCTTTATTGTTCTAATATACTTCAGAAAATATTTTCAAACTTCCCAGGATTTAAATTCCAGATTCTGGTTTGAATTCAATTTTAATTCATCTCATTTGTATATTTAATCCATATACAAATTCTATTCTGGTTATATATAACCATTCCAATCTTTATAATCTAATTTGATTATAATATTAACATCCAACACATCCATATATTATAATAATTTCAAAAAAAAATATTCTTTTTCATCAAAATAGAATTTTTGTGTATATTTATTTTATTTACCCAATTAAAACAATATTGTGTCAAATTTCTCTGTTAATTCCTATCGACTTCCTGGCGTCCCATGATTCGACCAGAATTCATAATCCACCTAACAGACTAACAACACAATATAAAACAATTTTTATATCAATTACCAAATACGCTCTCTCGTATATACACTCAACTCATTCTATTATACTACTGACCCTGTCCCTAATGAGCACAACCCCACCAAAGCCTAGGTATTCGCTCAACCCAAGCTCTGATACCAACTGTAATGGCACGCAAATCCGTACCCTTTGAGTTGACAAATAACACCACACATCCAACCCAAATGGCATCGAAATACGAATCATTAGTAGGAAGAAGTTAGAGGATGAGAAATAGAAAGAAAGGAATATTAGAATAGAAGAAAACGAAGATCACAAACTCACAGCAGAACAAATAAAATATATTAGGTAACATAAACTTTGAAAAACAATTCGGTTACTTTATATACGTACCATCATCAGAGCATAATAGCTATTTCTGGAACAGCTATAAACACCTGTTTCCAGATACAAACATGGTACATAACGGAATATATGATAGTCTATAGCTAACCGGTGAAGCCTCCTGCTTCAACTCCTCCAAGTGAATCTGTAAAATCCCGACTACTTGACTGCCCGTCCAAATTTGGGCACCCAAGAGTTTAGGGAAAACAAACAAAATAAACTCTGGGTCAGTCATGGGATTAGTGTGAGTAAACTCCAATCATTTGTTTAACTTAAAAAATCCTTTCGAAAGAAATGATAATCGTAAGACCGATCCACACATAAACACGGATGGTTTTTACCTTACGATAACCCAAAATATTTTTGATATCAACTCCAGTGATATTATAATAATATCTACATCAAATAAATAGAATCTAGCGGAACACTTGCATCTCACGCTCCATATATAATATAAATCAAAACCCGCATGGCGCTTATTGGAGATTGGATTTTCAACATGACAAGGTATGGAACCACCTTACGATCAGTGTACTCTAGAGGAGATACACTGGGGTTCAACAAGAGCATCTTGCAACTTGGCCCACACATGACCAACCACTCATTTCGCTTGAGTGTATCGAATGTATATCACCAACGGTTGGGATCATCAACCATTTCCCGAAAAGGGACAGCATCGATAGATTAAAGAAGCAAATGGAATTTCTCTAGATAGGTGATTATACATTCTAATGGGAGCGACCCACATAGCCATGCTGCCTGCCCGATTTTTGTCATTTCCCAGTTGTTGAGGCCTGAGGCTACGATCACTTATCATTTCTTGATAGCACAATCACTTTGAATGCCACATTGTCAGATCCGTTAATCACTAATTTGATTTGCATAAATATATTTTGGATATTATGATAAGAGAACAACTTCTCCGCCACCATATATATCTATACAGAACAATTTTATGCGATCATTAGAAATACTCTGTCAGACATTCGTCCATACACTTCGTTCTGGGACTGAACGAAACTGAAGGCACAATTTCTACTAATAGAAAAAGCCCTTGCACTTTACTCCATCTTCGATTATCTTCATACAATCTGATTCGCAACGTTACTTCCAATACAGAGTGGTTCACAGATAATAATCCAACTGATCTCTCCATATTGACAACGATATTGGCAAATACTTCAATAGTCGGTTATTTAACTATCGAAGAAAAATAAACAAACATTCCAACCATCAAACAAATCACTAGGCCTCTTAATAAATATTTCATTAATTAAATCACTTCTTCATTTCCTTACAAATATTTGTCAACCAAATATTTTCAATAATCATCTTGGTCTCTTACGTTATTTGGAAAACATTTCCATATTTCGCCATCTTTTATTTTCTATACTTTGAAAATATCCTTTACTAATAATTAGAAACTATTCCAATTACTTCTCCGTTTCACAACCATTCATTTCTATAATTAGGAAATAATTATTTTTATATTTCCAAAATTCCACTTACTTGGGTTAAAACGAATGCTATGTAAAACATCGCTGCAACAACCCAAAATACTGCATTCGACTAAATTTCTATAAACATTTCTCTTCGAGACTGAATCTTGCTATTTATCAGCTAATAATGAAATCAATCGAGTTAGGGTATAATTACCTATTAGACCTTGACTGAAAATATTATTAACTTCAAAACAGACAAGACCGCTAACTCGTACAATCAACACCATATTAAACCAATTTTCCATTTCTAAAACGTATATACATTTCCCTTTCTTATTTTACCAGATTTAATTATAGATTTACTTTTTGTTTATAATATTCTATTTTTAAGTTTGTTTCCTTATCGAATTCTATATATATCGATACATTGATTTCTAACTATCAAATTTTCTTAAAAATAATCTAACTCCTTAAATTTTTGGAAAATTTCGGTGTAACCTCCTTTGTACCGGTCGATAGTTCAAACCTCAACTCGCCCCTCTACGCCCTTTTCATTCAAAAAAGAAAATCAAAAAGCCAAGTGGCTTGCCGATTCGGTGCATAAAACCTCATATGGAATTTAAATATGTAACTTATTGTCAGGCACTAAATTTATAAACTTCATTTTCTTCATTCCATACCTGTTTAACACATGTTCACCTGTTTTCAATCCAATTCAACTCAATCCAATCGTTTGAATTCAGTTTCGTCCATTTATTCTTCAATTAGTTTCTTAGTCTATTTCACTTATTATGTGAACATATCATGTTCGTATGTATTTTAGTTTTCTTATAAATCAATTGAATCCCATTTTCATTTCAGTTTTCATATTCGATTTCGAATATGAAATTCACAAGTCTCATTTACTTATCAAAAGAAATATCTTGATCTAAAATTCGATTAACAAATTATTCTTCCACTTAGTTAATTCTATTCAAAAATAAATAACTGATTTTGTTTCAAAAATCAATCCATTTACTCCACCCGAGTTCGTATTTATTTTACAACTCAAGTCCAGATTTATTAAATGGAAATTCGGATATTATTTGCTTAAATATCTTTATATTTATTTATATAAACCATTATGGTTTTTAAATGATTTTGGCGCAGCTTTTCTGAAAATTTGATTTTGATATAACTCAAAATCTATCGAACGAAATCCATATTTTTCTCTTCCATTAGAAAACTATTATTCAACCGGTCCGGACGAATCTTGTTCCAAAGAATTCCGATTTAAATTGAGTTCCATATACTCAATTGAAGTTTGAAACGCCAATTTACGAACTGCCACGCTGCGGAGAGTTTGTTTTAATTATATTTATATATATATAAAAACTTTTAAACTTAGTTTAAAATAAAATTCAACTTCATTCTAATATATTTTTTATATATATCAAACAAATTTTCCCAATTCAACTCAATAATTCTGATTATCTATAATCGCTGATTTTTCCTTACTCGGCTATACATTTATTTATACATGATTTGTTATTATAAATCCCAATTCCTTTTATAAAAAAATTATAAAATTCAGTATAATCGAATTCCAATTGTAACTCATTTGTATTTTCTCAATTCAGTTTATATTCTAAATCCCGGAATATAATTAATTATTCTATTTTCAACACGTTTTCCAATTTCACTTTTTAAATTCTTTCTTGAATTTAAACTTCTAAATTATCCAATGATAATTTATCTCCCTATTTTTATAAACATTGTTTATAAGTTAATTTTCTTGTTTAAAAATTAAAAAAAGCTTTCCTTTCAAACACCTATTTGAAACCCAACCCCTTTTATATTTCGAATTTCGGAATAAAAAGTATCATTTCCTTTTTTCGAAATGATTTCAATTTATACTTTTAAATTCATATTTGAATTTAATATTTTAGATTATCTCTTGATAATTAATTCATCGTATTTATAAACATCATTTATAAATTTCCTTATCTTATATATTTAAACAAGTTCTATTTAGAAATCTGATTACAACCAAAATCTTATTTTGGAAATTTCTATTTATAATAACATATATTTATAACACCCAATTTATTTTCATATTCAATTTAACTTCTATTTAAATAAATTCGAATTAATCGAATTCAAATCATAAATCCTTACAGATTTATTTTAGTTAAATTTATATTCTGAACATCAGAATAAACTCCATCGTTTATTTCTTTAAAACGATTTCCCCATTTCTATTTTTAAATTCACATTTGAATTTAAATATTCAAATAATCAAATGATAATTTTTCCTACTACATTTATAAACACCATTTTTAAATTCATTTCACTTCTCCGCATTATTAATTTATAAACCACGTTTATAAATTCATTTCAAATCCCGCATTATTGATTTACAAACAACGTTTATAAATTCATTTCAAATCCCGCATTATTGATTTATAAACAACGTTTATCAATTCCAATACTTTTTTTATATTCAAATCAAGTTAATATTTTTATAGCCCATTCAAAATTCAAATTTTATTTTTAAAATAGTTTTCCCCTTTAAATCTCAAATATCCTTTTAACGATATTTTTATATATCTTCAGGCCCCAGTGATTTTTAAACACACTTAAAACACTCAATTATCAATCATAGGTTTTCTAACACATCATATATGATAATATATGTGAAACAATCAAACAATAATATTTTTGAGGAATCCAGTTGGATCCCTCCAACCTATTTTCATGCATCCACAGATGTTAGCCAATATAAATAATACCCGTCCTGCTCCATGAAAGAATGTCGCGGTATACAAGGTCATCCACTATCATAGCGTAGCACGTATAGGGTCATCCGCTAATGGTACTGCGGGCATCCGCTAATGGTACTGCGGGAATCCAACCAATCACCAATATATATATATATAATAGCCACAAACATAAATCCTACATAACTAATATATTTTTAACAGCCAAATAATATTTATATGCAACCAAACAATCATCAATTATTTTTAAATGACTAAAAATAATTCTAAATAATTAAATTGAGTGAGATTTACTCACCGTGATTTTAATTTGCCGAATATCCAGTTTAATTCCATACCGCAAAGCTACGGATCTATTTGACTCGTCTCCAATAAAATCTATCTTTACCCCTCGCCATCTTGTGAATTACTCGACTAATTCCCGAAATAAATCTCTGAACATCAAACTGCAATGACCTCATCACTACTCTGTCAAAATAATCCAGCATCACTCTTGTTCGATCATCAATAAACCAAACTCACCACAGTCCCAAATTTCACTGATTGAACTTCCAAAAATTTCCAATCTAATTCTATCACTAAGATGATGTCGTTGCGATTTCGAAGAATCTGATGGCGCTCAGTTCTGACCACAAATGAATGATATATAATTATTACATGTTTGGACTTGAATTAAATAGCTTAAACATTTAATCATTGATATAGCTAAAAATTAATTATTGAAATTACCTAAACGACTTTGCTTAATCCTCCTTCTCCTCTCATAAACCACGCAGGCATCAAGGACAACCCACACAACCGTGATCTTCCTCTTCCTTCTATGAATTTGAACAATGAAAGCACCATTGATCTTAGCATCCAAAACTGCACCTCCTTATCCCCATATCTTTGAGCCCGGTACCACCTTACAGATCTCGACTTCGACCTTCGAGCCTGTAGTTATGCACAGGGGTGCGAACTTAATTTGCACCTAAGCTCACTATTTTCCCCTTGGTCAACGCTGCATTCCTCATTGTAAACTCGCTCATCTCACTTTTTAAATCGATCAAATTTCAACTCCTAGCCCCGTTGATTTCATG
This sequence comes from Allium sativum, assembly GCA_030737875.1. Taxonomy (NCBI): domain Eukaryota; kingdom Viridiplantae; phylum Streptophyta; class Magnoliopsida; order Asparagales; family Amaryllidaceae; genus Allium; species Allium sativum. The sequence continues at coordinate 249,596,110 of CM060909.1, read as the reverse complement.
TCAAAGTCCAAGCTAAAGACGCGACTTCCAATTCAGCTGCAAAACCTTCTAGAAACCCAAAACCAGTATCGCACCCACTGTTGTCGCTCCACCTCAAATAAACTCCATCGCACAACTCGAAAGCTCGTGGGGTAAAACACGACACCCTTCCTGTTGTTGGTGCGAAGATTCCTGAAGCAGGAACCCATAAATTTCACGAACAGGGTAACATTCCATGCCACTAACTCAAGCTCAAGCTCAGAGTCCCGTAACCCCCTCTTAATCGACGCGCGATGCTATCCTTAGGTCACTGTTCAAATGTCGAGCGCTAGGGGTTTTATCGAGCCCTAATTCGTATCCAAAATCAATGATCTCGATTTTGTTTCGAAGGAATCAAAATCAGTTTATTTATTAATTCAAAGGAGCAGTTTTGAAGAATCAATGGATGGGTTTCGATTTATTATGAAGGGTGAAATCACGACTTTTGATTTTGAGAAGAGGAAAAGGAGCAGAAGGTAGTCGCAATTTATAGATGGTATATACTTCAGCATGAAGGAACTAGGTCTGCTATCGGGTACAGCTAGGTGATAGATTAAGTACCTATAAATTAATTTGATTTGAAATAAAGCGATTTTTATTCTTTTTAAACAGATATCGATTTGATTTTGTACCTATCCACAATCAAATATCTCAGGGTCCATTAATTGAAATCACGAACCGCTATTCTAATGTATAGACCAACATTTAAATGAAATAACGGTATTATGAGCTCAACAGAATATATTTTGAAATTAAGTTTGAACGTATATTTAAAATAATAATATTAAATCAATATAATTTAATTTAAATTCAAACAAATAAACTTCTCGATAATGAAATATATATTCAAATAGAATTTATACTGGTCATCTGAATTGTTTTGATTCAGTTTTCTACTTTGATTTCAATTATATCTCGTATTACGATAATTTAATATATTCGATATTAAATCGAAATCGATTTTTAAATCGAAATCGATTTTTAAATCGATAACTTAATATAAAAATTCATTTATATTATCAACACAATATTTAAAACGATATTAAATATTTAAAATTAATCTTCCAAAAATCTGGGTCGTTACACTCTTCCCTCCTTCAAAGAATTTCGTCCTCGAAATTACTAATGTAGAAAAGTGCTTCAGACCCATTAACTTTTCAAAACACATTTATTTTGAAACTCAACATTTCATCTTCCAACAAATTTTGTTCAACAAAAAGTTTTGGTTTTTATTCATTTAATTTGAATGATTTACAATCAACACATTTACATCCAATCTGTATTTCATTAATCTATTCAAATTGATTCTGATCCATTTATTCACTTCAATCCATTTAACTTGCTTAAGTTAAATTTAAATTTCCAGAATTCAAATCCCTAGGTTTTATTCAAATCACTTCTGGTAGATGACTTGTTTTGTGTCTAGTATTCTTTGCATGTCCTCTCTCTGTCATCCGATGAGGAAGGCTCCACCTTCAACATAGCTTCTCATCAAAAGTTACATGCTTGCTTATATTAATTTTCATGCTAATAGGACACCACAACCTATATCCTTTCGCTCCTCTTTTACAACCTAGAAAGATACATTTGCGAGCTCTAGGTTCCAGCTTTCCTCGAATCTCGTGTACATAAGATGGATAACCAAACACCTTGAGGAATGAATAACTAACATGCTCTCCTTTCTATACTTCTTCAGGGATCTTCATGTCTATGGCAGTAGACGGTGTGCGGTTAAAGAGGAAAGCTGCCATATATAAAGTTTTATCCCAAAATCCCTTCTTCAACATAGCAGCGAATCTGAGGCATCTAGTTCTCTCCAACAATGTTTGGCTCATCCTTTCTGCAACTCACTGGATTGGTGATCGCCTGGTGTGGTGTAATCCCTCATAATGCCTTCTGACTCACAAAAATCGATGAACTCCTATAATACAAATTCACCACCATTATCTAAACGGTGAACTTTCAATTTCTTCCCCAACTGCTTCTCTACCATGGATTTCCATTTACAAAATCTAGCAAAGGTTTCACTCTTATACTTAAGAGAGTACAACTAAACATTAAGAGAGAAATCATTTATAAATGAAACGAAATACCTAGCTTCACCCAAGGATGGGAAAGGGGAAGGTCAACAAACATCTATATGAACATAATCCAAATTAGATTTTGCCTTATGCTCACCGACACCAAAAGAAATCTTCAACTTCTTACTAAGAACACACTCCTCACAAAACCAAGCTTTGAATGCCGAACTCCTTCAATCACACCTCGATTTCTTACCTCATCCATGCTACGCTCGCCGATGTGACCCATCAGCAAGTGCCATAATCTAAAATAATCTGAATCAACTAAAGTAACCGAGGCTGATTCACCAGTTACAATAGTGCCCTTTAGTAGATAGAGATTTCCTTCCCTTACTCCTTTCATAAAAATCATGGAATCCTTGTATATTTCCATCTAATCTTCTTCAACTATAATCTTTAGTCCAAATCTACTTAACTCACCTACAAAAATCATTCTCCTCCTCAAATTAGGTACATACCTAACATCAATAATGGTTCGAATAACATTGTCAAACATCCTAATATTAACATAACCAACACCAACCATAGGGCAGGAAGCATCATTGCCCATCGGAGTGTAATGACCCGGGTTTTTGTCGACTTTGGTTATCACCATAAACTAAATGATGACTAACCAAACATCGAAAAATACCAGTCATTAATGAAAGAAATTACAGTTGGTATCAGAGCTTAAGTTGAGTGAATTACCTTGGCTCTGTGGCGTGACTCAGTAGAGATAGGGTTAGTAATACCCTAAATTGAGTTGAGTGTATATATACGAGTGAACGTATTTGTAGATGATATAAAAATAATTTTATATTGAGTAGATTCATTGGTTGAGTTGTTTATGTGTTCTGGTCGATCAGTTTGATCCACTGTATTGGTAGGAGTTACTAAACACTCGAATACGATGGGTCGTCACAATATGTTTTGAAAAGAGGGTAAATTAAAATAAGTTTACCCAAGGTATATCTTGATATAGAGAAGATATATATATATATCAAAATTTTAATATAGTGTATATATTGGTTGTTATTACAATCGAGTAAGATTATAAATTAAATGGTTATGTAAATAACCAATCAGAATTCATATAAGTGAAATACGTGAAATCAGATGAGTTAAATCTGAAATTTAAACCAGAAATTGAATTAAAATTTTGGAAAATTGGATAAGTATTTGTAAATGGATCTAGATTTAAGTATAAGGAAATTTTAAGATCATGGGAGATTTTAAATTGTTTTACAAACAGTGTGAATTATATTTTGAAATGAATTTCAAAGTGGAAATGTTTAGAAATGGTTTTATAGTATTGAACTCACTTCGATCGCTGGAAAATAGATTCTGATGATGATAGCTACATCATCAGTATTCATTTTCGAGTTGTAAGTGACGAATTACTACCAGAGATACTGTTTTGAATTGTTTGGGGAAAGACAAGTTGTGTTTAATTTCAAAATGGGATTTATAATATAGAATTTGAATAATAGAATTTGAATTTTTAAATAGATTTGAAATATTTACTTGTTTTAAAAGAAATAAAATGAGAAGTTCCTTTATAAACGAAGTTTATAAATTGTTCTTTTATAAACGAAGTTTATAAATGAAGTGAAAAGAATTATCATTGGACAATTCAGAAATAAAAATACAAGTGTGAAATTTAAAGGGAAATCTATTTTCCAAAGGTAGAAATATCGATTTCAAAAGGAATTGAAATCGAGACTTATTTAAAGAATGAATAAAGAAAGTTTGAAAAGGAATTTGAATAAAGGAAGTTCAAACATAGAATTTAAATAAGAAAATTCAAAGGGGATTTTAATAAGAAAATTCGAAGGGGATTTGAATAATAAAATTCAAAGGGGATTTGAATAATAAAATTCAAAGGGGATTTGTATATAGAAAATTCAAAGGGGATTTGAATATAGAAATTCAAATGAGATTTGAATAAAGAGGATTTAAATAATGGAAAAGTGAATATAGAATTCATATAGAGTAATAATAGGATTTGAATATTGAAATTCAAAGGGAGTTTGAATATATGAAATTCAATGGAATTGAAATGGAGTTTGAATATTGAAATTCAAATAGAGTTTGAATATAGAAATTCAAATATAGAATTTGAATATAGAAAATATAAAGGAATTCAAATATAGGATTTGAATATCGAAGGTGAAATGGAATTTGAATATAGAATTCAAATGGAATTTGAATATATAGAATTTGAATAGAATTTGAATAGAAGTTGATATATAGATTTGAATAATAGAAGTGAATAAAATTTGAATAGAAATTGAATAGAATTAACTAAGTCGAAGACGAATTAGTTAATCGAGTTTTGAATTTGAAGTTGAACTTTGAAAGGTGAATTAGATTTGTAAATGTATATTCGAAATCGAATATAGAACTTAAATTTGAAATTTGGGTTCAAATTAATTAATAAGAAGGTTAAAATATATTTGAACAAGTCATGTTCAAATATAAAAGTGAAATAGACTAAAGAGTTAATTAACAAATTAATTAACAAATTGAGTTAAAACGATCAGGTATAGTTAAAATAGATTGGGCAGGTATAAATATACATGAGATAGGTATGGATAAGCTATGAAGGTATATAAATAGAATGCTCGACGAAAAGGTATGTATTTAATTCATATATGAGATTTTATGCGCCGTATCGGCTAGCCGCTTGGCTTTTTCTTTTTCTTTTGGGTTGGTGAGGGCCATGGGAGGCTATTTGAAATATCCCGATGCTCCTAGTACAAAGGAGGTTATGGAGAATTTTTCCGGGAATTTAAGGAGTTAGAATATTTTTAAGATAATTTGGTAGTTAGAACCAACGTATCGATATATATATAGAAGTCGATAAGGAAACGAACTTAGAAATAGAATAGTAAAATCAAAAAGGAAGACTAAGAATAAAATCTAGTAAGAATAGAAAGAGGAAGCGTATACGTGTTTAAAAGTGAATAAGTAGTTGTATGGTATTGATTTTTCGAGTAAGTAGTCATATCTGTTTTGACGTTATAAATGTTATTCAGTCAAGGTCTGAGAGGTAGTTATAACCCAAATTGATTTATTTCATTATTAACAAATAAATAGTAAGATTTCAGGCTCGAAGTTCAATGTTGAATAAGAGTTAGTTGAATATAGTATTTGGGTTGTCGTAACGATGTTTTACACAGCATCCGTTTTAACCCAAATAAGTGTAAGCTTGGAAATATAATAAAGAATATTTCCTAAGTATAGAAATAAACGAGATCGAAAAATAAATAAGTAATTGGAACATTTTCCAATTATAAATAGCATATATTTTCTAAAGTTTAGAAAATAAAGGAAGGCGATATTCGAAAATGTTTTCCAAATAACATAAAAGGCCAATATGGTTATTGAAAATATTTGGTTAACAAATATTGATAAAGAAATAGGGAAGTGATTTAACTAATGGAATATTAATTAAGGGTTCAGTGACATGTTCAAAAAGGAAAATTTGATTTTTGAAAGAGTAAACTATTTAAAAACTCCCAGGGAAAGACTGTTTGAATTAAAAACAAATTTAACAGAAATTTGTGAAAGCAAAATTGAATTAAAGTAAAGCTAGTAAGGTGGTAATTGAGATTGAATTAGAATGATGTTAAGACAAATTGGATTGTGAGATTCAAATTTGAAGTGTAATGTGATAATCAAGTTAAGAGTTGGGAATCGAGAAGAAACTCGAGTTGAAATGATATTTGGCTCGGATATAAGCGAATGGTTGTGTTGTGGATAAAAGCAGATTGGAATTTGATTGGGATGACCCTTGTATCTGCTGAATTGATAACAGGTGGAAAGGATATAAGGATATGCCGACAAAAGGTACAAGTTTATATTTCTATTGGATATAAGATTTATGAGCCGAATTGGCAAGCCGCTTGGCTGTTTGATTTTCTTTTGGGTTGGAGATGGCCCAGAGAGGCGAGTTGGAGTTTGACCTATTGAACAGTACAAAGGAGGGGCTGGCGAAATTTTTCGAAAAGTTAAGGAGTTAGAAAATTTTCAGGATTTTTTGAAAATTTTCGTTGATAATACTTAATTAATAATTTAATTGAAATTAAATTGGTTCAGTTGGAAACTGAAGTTAAGAAGTGAACAAATATGTTCTAACCAGTCGATAAGGTCGTCCTATACCTTTTAGCAATTTCGAGGACAAAATTATTTTAAGTGGGAAAGATTGCAATGACCCACATTGGCAGAGGTATTTTAATTAATTTATTTAATTATATAAATAGCGATATAGTGAATTTAATGGTCGTGGAATAAAATAATGATGAATATTTAATTAAAATAATAAATTAAATAATATATTTAATTCTGAAATAATCAGAATTGGCTGAAATGGAGATATGGTGTGAACCAGATCATCTGTAATATTTTTAATTCAGCTTGGAATTGAATTTGAATAACGAATATATTCAATCGTCGACAGTTGAACGTATAGTTTATAATATAATTTTAAACGAGCTCGAAATGGCGCCGTAGTTCGTAAATTGGCGATTCGAACTTCAACTGAATATATAGGATTCGTTTTAAGACGGATTTCTGTGAAACAAGAAACGTGTGGAGCTGGTGGAGTATATCTTTCTAGTGGAAGAGAAAAATCGGAATTTCGTCGTGTAGATTTTGAGATATGTCCAAATCAAATTTTAGAAAAGTCGCTGTGGAATTCCTTTATAATTTATAAAGGAATTATTTATATTTTAAAAAGAACATTCAATATAAATCGAATATCGGGTTGACCCAGAAGCGAATATCAAGTTAGAAATTCATATAGGAATATGTAGAAGCTGTACGGTATTTCATGTGAACATAGACGTTAATATTTAATTTTAAATATTTAATTCAATTATATTTAAATATATTTATATATTTAAATGGGTCGTTCAGAGCTGTAAAAATAAGCCACTTTTGCAAACAAAGTCGGAATTCAACGAAACCAGTTTCGTTGGGACCGTAATGTCAAACTCTAGGGGCATGTCAATTTTCGTGATTTTTGGGTATCGTATGTGGATGCAGTGATTTTTAAAGACAAGTAAATATAGCGTTTACTTAACATAAATAAAATAATCATAAATAAAAATATCTAAACTCATTCCTCTGATCAAAGAGCAGGCCACGCTGCCTCTTTTTCTCACCACACAAATAGTTGATTCCCCTTATAAAACATCTTTTGAGCCGCCACATCTTTTTCAATCTTACAACAACATTTTCAAGAGAAAGAAAATCCCAAAACAAAAGGAATACAATCCTATAAATCAATATGAATTCGTATATGTATTGCTGGAGTCTTCCTCTTCAATGCTGTACCACGGTTGAAGGGTGCGACGTCACTTTTTCTCGTGGATTTTTTCCAGCGCGAGGTAGGTTTGAGGATTTTGGCAATTTGGTTGAGATGTTGATGAATCTGAGTTCAGAATCGAGTTTAGGATGGAAAATAGCAGTAGCCTGATTTCTCTTGTGGTGTTCGATGGAAAAAAGGACCGCAAGCATCCTGTAGCTTTCGCGGTGACACAGGCGATGGGTTTTGCCGGAGGAGTGCGAGCTGGTGGTTTATGGTACGAAGTTGAAGAGGATTCGAAGGGAGAAGTGATGGTGAAATCGATTTATTGTTTCATGAGGTATCTGGTAGGAAAGGAGGATGCAAAGTGGAAGTTTGCCGTCGTATTTCACTGGAGTTCGGAGCAGAATGGTTACGGGGAAGAAGGAGTTTGGGTACGTGGGCTTTATGATGTGGCAGTGGGACGGTTTTGAAAAGGGTAAGGCCCTTTTGAATTGTAAATCAAGTTTTAAATTTAATTTAAAATGTATTGAACTTCATAAATTCGTATCTCATCCATACGAGGTCAAAATCGAGAACCGTAAGTTGCGTTACGATCGTATGGACGGTGGCTACGTATAAAGTTGACTGGAAGTGAATCGGAGCTCGTTACGATTTATAGCAAAATAAATTGTCCATCTGAATCAACGACAATTATAATTAATTAACGATGATAGTCCAATGTGAATAAATCTCACTAACTCTGAACAGTTTATAATTTCATGTTGTATTTTTAGAACTGTTAGAAATTGTCTGATTGACTATGTGTTGACTGTTTGATTGAACTGCTAGTCAGTTAGATGAATTTATATATTGATTCTGTTTAACAGAATATGTCATATGGAACTGAAAGTGATGTTGATTTTATATTGTATAACATCTGTGGATGCAGGGAGACAGGTTCGAGGAATCCAATTGGATTCCTCAACATTTATTTTACTGTTTTTTTCCATATATTGTGATATATGATGTGATATATAATCTGTTGTCGATTATATGTGTTTGGACGATACTGATTATCGTGATTTGATATGTTGAATACTATAACATACAGAAATGTTGATAAGGGAATATTTTCAAAGTGATATTTGAAAATAGAATATTTATAAATGGAATATTTATAAATAAGAAATATTTATAAATTGGAATATTTATAAATAGGAGATATTTAGAAAAAGGGAAAACGTTATAAAAAGAAAACTGTTATAAGAAGGAAATCATTTTTAAAGTGGAGAACCATTACTAAAAGTAAATCTTTAAAAATGAATAAAACGTTGTTAAAAGGGGAAATCTTTGTAAAGCGAATAAAGGAGTTAAATCGAATATGGTATTCGAAAGGAGTTAAATCGAATATGGTATTCGAAAGGAGTTAAATCGAATATGGTATTCGAAAGGAGTTAAATCGAATATGGTATTCGAAAGGAGTTAAATTGAATATGGTATTCGAAAGGAGTTAAATCGAATATGGTATTCAAATTAGTAAATCGAATTAGTTATTCGAATGGGGTTAGTCGAGTCGAGTTAGTTGAATAGAGTTAATCGAATATTTGTTATTCAAATACGAGTTAACCAGTTAGAGTTAATCAGTTAGAGTAAATCGAACTAGAGTTATTCAAATGGAGTTATCGAGTATTAGTGATTCGAATAAAGTAAAAGGAGTTATCGAATTTATTTATAGATTAGAATAAAGGAGTTAATCAATGTTAGTTTAATCGAGTTAAAGGAGTTAATCAATGTTAGTTTAATCGAGTTAAAGGAGTTAATCAATGTTAGGTTAATCGAGTTAAAAGGAGTTAATGGATGTTAGTTTAATCGATTAGAGTTAAAGCAAATGAGTTAATCGAATATAATTTATTCGAATAGAAAGTAAATGGAGTTATCGAATATAAAGTTTATTCAAATAGAATAAAGGAGTTAATCGAATATAGTTTATTCGAATAGAGTAAAAGGAGTTAATCGAATATATATGTGACGATCCCAAAATCCGAGGTGCGGTATTAAGGATAATCATTGGAATATAACACATCAATCATCATAGCAGAGTACAGATAATAGCAAAAACAATAAATAGAATAATTTTACATAGATATGACAACGGAATCATAACATGTAACAACATCAGAATAGCACAACGTAGGATATAACTTAGTAAATAAAAGGGGAAATGATCAGTCAACATCGCCAGATGCGGAATATATACATGCAGTGAGACATAATAAGGGTATCAGTCTACATCGCCGAAGGCGGTACATATACATACGATAATAAGTACGGAAAGTAAAGCAGTCTGCATCGCCTGTGGCGGAATCATAATATAAGTACAATAATGGCGGAAAATGTCAAAGTCATCTTTGTGAAGTCCGCCTCGCCATGAGCCAAAATGCACTCTATGCAACAGTGCAGAGCCAAAAACAACCTATCACCTGTGAACTAGGCTGCCCGTGTGAAAATAAGGGCACCCGCGTTTGCAAAGTGAAACAAACAACGAGTCAGTCATGGGGACTGGTATGAGGAATCTATTTAACAGTTTAAACAACAGTAATAAGCAAATCATAGGACCACGCCACTTTCGCGGAACGGGTTTACTCCAGTGATTGCTAGTGCATTTAAAACAAAGTAAATTCTTTAAAACAACGCAATGCTTTTAAAAAGAATGAAGCCATTATAAGACTCAAGTCCCATCATACAATGCAACGTAAGCCGGAGGATAGAGTTTTACCTTATAATGGCCAAATATGCTTGATACGTGTAAAGCAAAAATCATTTGATATTATTACTAGTGCATATATGTTTCAAAAATGAATAGCATCATAAATATCAATCATAGGCGGCATAGCTACCATCTATTATGTCGCCATACTAGTTCTACAATCGAGTCCGTTATTTCGTATTGGAAATTGGATTTCCGTCATGAGTCGAGGCAAGGGGCAAGCTCCTCTCCGCTTCGAGACATTCTAGCAAATGCCTCAGGACTACACACTCTGGGTAACCCTGGATTCGGCTGGGCCGGTCCTCTCTTACGTTTGAGGATTGGCAATTCCTGAACACACGTTTCCCGGTTCTTACAGACCTATAATCGAGGTGCCTCGCATTCCAACAACCACAAAGGTGAAAAGTAGATATAAATGTCAGGGCTGGTAAGTCACTGACACCACCATAGCTAGAAAGAAACGTCGTGCTCTCCTAGCGGTCCGTATCCCGTTTTTAACTCATACCGAGGTGTGAGGCTCGCGAATCTAAGCAATACACAAAGCTAGGCCACATAGACCGTGCTTTGATCATCATCCACAAGACTTTGCTTTGCAACAGAAGCCTTGATCACAACATCTTGGCATGCCACATAGGCAGTCCACTCCATACGATTGATTTCCATCGATATATAACCTCTGAGATCGTACGTCACAGAGAAGGGCGTTAAGCAAAAGAATAAATTCTCCGCCGCCAAACAGACATATATTTAATAGAGATCAATCAGTATAGAACAAAATCCAATGTCAGACACACAGTCTATATACAAGTCCGTTCTGGGTCTGAACGAAATCGGAGGCGTCAAATTCCTCGTATATCCGTACAATCAACACATACGTTCGGATGGCTACTACTTCCGTTCCTTCACGGTAGCTACTCCGGTCAGGAACCTCAGTAGCGCCCATCTAACCGATACGAAGATCGTCGGTCTTGAATCGTCTCTGTATCTTCCAATTGGAATCGCTCGATTAATTATTTGAAATGAGGGTTAGCTCGGCCTTTTCAAATAATTCACGTATTTAGAATTCAAATCAATTCTTTCTATGGTTATATTATTCGACATCCATATTTCAGTTCTTTAGTGTTATTTTCGTGTCAAACACATACAACCATCAAATATCAAACAATTCAAGCCCAATTGGTTTATTTGCAATCTATGTTGCTTATAATATTTTATAACGATTTTTCGCCATTTTTATTTATTTAAAAATGGCCATATTTAATTTAACGACGTTTCAGGTCGTGCCGTGGCACTGGCGCTGTTTTTCCTCTAATTTGTTTTACACATATCGGAAAATCTAACCGTTGGATTTCTACGAAGTCTATATCAGTCGGAAGGTATTCCCAAAGCGAACCCAACGGTTCCCGTTTCGTGAAAATCCGACTGTCGGATCTTCCACACTAGTCGTTTGAAGTTACGGTTTCAAAATTCGAACTGCAGCGTCGTTATTCGATTTAATTTAATTATATTTATATTTATATATAAATATAAACGATTCTGGCGCTGGTTTTCTTCAGATTTGAATTTAACATTCCGGACAATCCAACCGTTGGATTTTTACAAGGTTGGTGCCGTTGGAAAGATATTTCCAAGGCGAACCCAGCGGTTGCGGTTTCGGGAAAATCCGATGGTCGGATTTCTCGTACTAATCGTTTCAAATCACGATTCCAAAACACGAACTGCACGGCTTCGATTCCTTTTAATTATATTTATATTTATATATATAAATGTAATTCATTCTATAATTTCAAATATAGTTCATTCATTAATTTCAACTTCGTTTTCACTTCAAATATTTCGCTAACGCCTTAATATTTCGAAAAATTTCGCCATAACCTCCTTTGTACGGGGAGGGGTTTGGAAATTTATTGGGCCGTGTTAGGTACCCAATAAATCCTAAAAAGCATCCACATATTTATAGTGATATATTCTGGTGTTTACGGGGGAGCGTGTATAGATAATAACTCCAGAGAATAATTTCTCGTCACCCCGTTCCGTGTGGAAATAAATAGTCCATGTGCCGTATCTAATAACTAGAGAGACGTGATTATTGTCAACTCCAGACCCGTGTGGGGTTTTTATTAATCTGGCAATTTATCGTTATATTTTATATAGTCCATATCAGTCATCAGTTCAACCTGTAGTATATAATCATCGCCATACAAGCCTCTCGCTCGTATGGTAAATCTTCCACCTCGTCACACAAGCTCCAATTGCTTATGTGGAATATGATGAAGTATGTCTATCGTCAAAAAGTATGCCATGTAGTGTAGTTCAAAATTAATTGTTACTATCTTATGGCGATGTTTATTATTTCACACAGAATAACTAGCACTCCGCATCCAATGGCATTCACAGGAGTTGATATAAAAATAAAATTGCGCAGCCAACTCATCAAGGCTTACCTATTTGTCGGGCACGCAAATAATTTCTTTACTCTACAGCTAATCCATTTTCCCTGTTCAACACATGTATATATATGCAGAACAAAGCTAATAATAATATTTCTAGCAAACTATTATTTATTTCGACACGTGTGTATTTTTATCAAAGCGTATATATGATAAAAGAAATATTTTTATCTTCAAAAATATTTATCCAACACATGAATGTTTTTAACACTTCATATTCACAATAAAGATGTAGATTTTATTGTCTATTCATTTCATTTTAAATTACGATAACATTCAACACATGAATTTCAACTCGACGAACGAATCTCAATTAAATACATGAATATTTTCTATAGTTTCTATATATATATAAATGTGATTTTTATCGCTAAAGCTTTTTGTTTAAATTCAAATAATATTCAACACATGAATTTTGATTCAATGAATGAATTTCAACTCAACACATGAATATTCTCTATAGTTTGTATATATATAAAAACGTGATTTTTATCGCTAAAGCTATTTGTTTAAATTCAAATAATATTCAACACATGAATTTTGATTCAACGAATGAATCTCAACTCAACACATGAATATTGGTTTCATCATATGTAATTTATTTCAACGAATGAAAATTATTCTAACGCATGAATATTTCAGAAAATTTCGGCAGCATAACGGCAGGGTAGTTAAAACCGAGACCGTCCCTAGTACGGCTCCTCGCTCTACCTTAAAACCTCGCGGTTTTTGACAATGGGGATCATGCATCTAGTTCGCACGCAGGCGGCATGTTTTATTTTCAATTCCACAATCCTATTCTAATTTGTTTCAACCACAAGAGGGTATTTTTCAACCACAATGGTATTTTTCAACCACAAAGGTATTTTTCAACCACAATATCAACCACAAACAATTATTTCCAACCATTCGTCATACCATATAATATCACGTCAATCACAAGCAATAAATATCGTCCATGGTCTGTGGACGAGGGGAGTGTATATATATATATATATATATATATATATATATATATATATTATTTCTATAATTCACTTGCATTTCATCACAATTCAAAGCATATATGTTTCATTCAATGCTTGTATAACTTATACATCGCTAATATAACTTATACAACACATATACATGAGGTATACAATGCGTATATAATTTACACTTCGCTTATATAATTTATACAACACAATTCCATTCACACAATTTAGTTTAGATTCCTCACATTGGTTTTTGCTGTGCTAAAAATCGTAGGAAGATCAAAAAATCCGCGATTTCTGCTAGATGGTAGAGAGCCTCCTTGCGGTCACGGTGTCTCCTGTTTCATCAAATTTCGTTAACGAACGAAAAAGATATTATTTTTCAAAGTTTTGCAACACTTAAAAGTGTTATTTTCAATTCAGAATAATAAAGGTCGAACCTTTATATTTTGTTCAGAACTAGGTTTGGGATTTTCGCAAAATCGATGCAGTGTTGGGATGATCGGCGGTGCTGACATGAAAGGGGACGGCGAGGGCTTCACGGCGCTGGTGGTTTGAGGGGGTGCGGTGGCAGATCGAAGCGGCGGCGGCACTGGGAAGTCGATGACTTCCTGGCTTCGATTTAGGCGGAGGAGGTGATGGTGGAGGTCGTGTCGGGGTCGGATGTAAAGAGGGGGCGAAGGCGAGTCGAGTGGTGGTGGCGGCGTCGGCTGTAGGTGGCGGTCGGAAAAGGGGAGGGAAGGTTGGAGCAACGTGAATCGTCGAGAGCAGGGTGGCGGCTAGGGTTTTCCGTAGTTTTTATTTTTTTATTTTTTTTGAAAGAAAAAATCCTATTGGCCGAGGATTTATAGGAAATTTTAAATAGTGTTTTTACAAACGAACTCGAAATCAAACCCAACGACTGTCGCCCCTAGCTAAATACCCCCATTCCGGACACAATGGGATATGTTTCGTTAGCCATTTCGACTGTTACAGTAAGTTATTTTTCAAAATAAAATATAAAACATTCAATATTTAATTTGAACGTACATTTCAATTTGCCAGGGCCACAAACTGAATCGAAAAATTCCAGAAAAATAAATCTAGCTTTGTTTTGACGATACGGTCCCAACGAAACCAGTTTCGTCGAATTCTGAGCTCATATGCAAAAGGTCCATTTTCAGGTCGATCCATTTTAACAAAAATTGACCAATCACATTTTCTTTTGCCCCGGTCACATACTAGCTTCAAAAATTATGAAATTTGAAACCTAGCAATAGTTTGACATCCCGGACCCAACAAAAGTGGTTTGGTCGAATTCCGAGGTCGTATGCAAAATATCAATTTTCCAGGGCTATATATGCTATATAGCGACCTTTCTGAAAATTCATTTGGCCATAACTTTTGATTCCCGTTATGAAACTTCGATTTTTCAGATTCGTTAGAAAGGTATTCATAAACAGATTTAAATATTTTTAGTTTCGCTAAAATCCGTTATACTTTCCACCCGGTACAGTCAGACAAAGTTTGTATTCAAAATTTCAAACTGCAATACTAGCCCCCAATTCTTCATTTTATTGAAATATGCTATTTCAATTATTCAAATTCTTTGGTAATAAACAATTTTTAAAATTTTAAATTGGTTCACATTTTCCGGGTTATTACAATATAGTTTATTCAAATAGAATTAAAAGAGTTATCGAATATAGTTTATTCGATAGGAGTTAAGTGAATAGAGTTAGGGTTAAATCAAAAGAGTTAAGTGAATAGAATAAATTGAATAGAGTTATCGAATATACCTTATCGAAGGAAAGAATTATCGAATAGAAAAGATTTGAAAGAGAGTTACGTAAGGAAGTTTGTTAAAGAATTAGAAGGGTGAACTTTGTCTATTTCAAGGTTAGAAACGTTGTTCAGTTAAGGTCTGAGAGGTAGTATTACCCCAACTTGATTGACTTCATTTTTAACTAAGGAATGTTTAAGGTTCGATAGTAAAGGATGGTTAAGTGAATTTAGTAATTAAAGGAAATGGTTTGAGTTGGCATCGCGATGGTTTGTTTAAACATCTATCTAAGTCCAATGAAGAAGCTTTGGAAATGTTTTCCAAATAAGAAACCAGAAATGTTTTCTAATAAAGAAAACAAGAAATGGAAATGTTTTCCATTGTTAATAACGTATATTTTCCAAATTTTGAAAATAAGAAATATTGAATATAGGGAAACAGGAGATAAGTAAATTAATGAAATAAAGAGATAAATGTTGAATGATGTTTGATCGATATAAATTTCCATTTGGAAATAATATCGTTGTTTGCACACCTGTGTAATGACCTAGAAAATCTGAACCAATTTAAAATTTTCAAATTGGCTAAATTAATGGATTTTAAATAATTAAAATAAATATTTTAAATAATAGCAATGAAAAGTGAGTTTGAATCGACGTTTGAAAACGAATATAATTAATTCAAACTATAAACAAGGCCTGAAAAGGCGCTGTAGTCTCAAAAATTGAATTCAAACTTTGACTGACTGTACCGGGTGCAAAACAAAACGGATTTGAGTGAAACCAAAAATATTTAAATCTGTTAGTGAATACCTTTCTAACGAATCTGAAAAATTGAATTTTCATAGCGGAAAGCAAAAGTTATGGCCAAATGAATTTTCAGAAAGGTCGCTATGGAATTTATATAGCCCGTGAAATTGGCTATTTTGCAAACAACCTCGGAATTCGACGAAACCACTTTTGTTGGATCCGGGATGTGAAGTTATTGCTAGGTTTCAAATTTCATAATTTTTGAAGCTAGTATGTGAGCGTGGCAAAGGAAAACGTGTTTTGGTCAATTAAGTTAAATTGGATCGACCATAAATGGGCCTTTTTGCAAACGGTCTCAGAATTCAACGAAACTAGTTTTGTTGGGACCGTATCGTCAAAACATAGCTAGATTTATTTTTCTGGAATTTTTCGAATCAGTTTGTGACCCTGGCAAATTGAAATGTACGTTCAAACTTAATATTGAATGTTTTATATTTTAATTTGAAGAAAAACTGACTGAAACATTCGAATGGGCCTCGGAAACATATCCCATTGTGTTCGGAATGGGGGTGAATCGCTAGGGACGATAGTCGTTGGGTTTGGATTGGGGTTCGTGTGTTAAAGAGGGTATTTTTGGAATTTTAAAAGTTATAAATAAAAAAACCATTCGCCCACGTCAGCCCCCCCCAGTATTTTCTCTCTCCCCGTAACACGATCGAAGGTGGAAAACATCCAAACCTTCCCATCCACTTTCTTATCAATCCACTCACTAATATCAAGAGCTCCAGTTGAAGATTTTGAAGAGCTCGAGACGAGCTTCAAATCCATAACTGGTTTTTATTTTTTCGTTGAGTATTTTGGGAGAATCGAGCTCGAGAAGTTCGCCCGTTCATCTCCAGTTTTCGCCGCCACCGCCTGATCGAGTTCGCCGCCGTTCAGGGCTCCGACGCGCCTCTCCTCCCCCTTCGACGCTGCGAAGGCCGATCGACGAATAGCTACACGGATTTCAAGAAAATTCCAAACCTAGTTTTGAACGAAATAGCTGAGGTACGGCTATATTTATTTTCAACGGTTTTAACACCTTTAAACCGTTGCAAACTTTGAAAAATCATATCTTTTTCGTGTGTGATCGAAATTCAGTGAAACAAGAAACAGTGGACTCGTGTGGACGCCTTCTACATTCTAGAAGAGACCGCATATTTTTCTGAGCCTTTTGCTATTTTTGGTGGAGTGCAACCCAATGTGAGATTTCTAATTTATAAACGATATGGAAAACGACGATGTATAAATTATATAATCGATGTATGAGTTATATAAGTGTTGTACACCTCTTGTATAAGCGTTGTATAAGTTGTACGTTCGATGTATAAGTTGTACATGGGTTGTAAAAATTATATATGTGTTGAAATAGAAGTGAAATGCTATATATATATATATATATATATATATATATATATATATATATATATATATATATACGCCCCTCATCCACAAACCATGGACGATATTTATTGGTTGTGATTGGTGTGAAAATTGATTGATAGCGAATGGTTGATTGGAATTGTTTGTGGTTGATATTGATTGATTGTGGTTGAAAAATACCCGTTTGTGGTTGAGAAATATTTGGTTGAAACCACATAGGATTAGTTTGTGGAAATGAAATAAATATACATGCCGCCTGCGTGCGAACTAGATGCATGATTCCCCATTGTCAAAAACCGCGAGGTTTTAAGGTAGAGCGAGGAGCCGTACTAGGGACGGTCCCGGTTTTAACTACCCTGCCGTTATGCTGCCGAAATTTTGAATAATATTCATGTGTTTGAATTATTTTCATTTGTTGAAACTATATTTATTCGTTGAATAGAAAGCCTTCATGTGTTGAGTCGATATTCATTCGTTGGATAGAAATTCATGTGTTGAATATTATTCGTGTTTTAAATATAAAAATCACATTTTTATCTATATATATAAACTATAGAAAACCTTCGTGTGTTGAATGGCATTCGTGTTTTAAATATAAAAATCACATTTTTATCTATATGTATAAACTATAGAAAACCTTCATGTGTTGAATCGATATTCATTCGTTGAATTGAAATTCATGTGCTGAATGGTATTCATATTTTGAAATAAATTGTTTTATAATAAAAATCACATTTTTATCTATATATATAAACTATAGAAAACCTTCATGTGTTGAATCGATATTCATTCGTTAAATTGAAATTCATGTGTTGAATGGTATTCATATTTTGAAATAAATTGTTTTATGATAAAAATCACATTTTTATCATCTATATGAACTATATAACATAATCTTGTTTTGAAAGAAATTGTTTTATAATAAAAATCCTAATTTTATTACCTATATGAACTATATAAAATAATAGTGTTTTGAAATGAATTGTTTTACAATAAAAATCACATTTTTATTATATACATGAATTGTTAAATATAGTGAAGTGTTGAAATAGAAGACAGTTAGATAAAAATATCATTTTTATCAAATGTATGAAAAGAATATAGCTTTGAAATCGAAGAATCGATATATATATATAAATAGAATTAAAATATATCGAATAACGAAGCTGCAGTTCGTATTTTGGAACCGTGATTTCAAACGATTATACCGGGGGATCCGACCATCGGATTTTCCCGAAAACGGAACCGTTGGGTTCGCTTTGGAAATATCTTTCCAACGACACCAACTTTGTAAAAATCCAACGGTTGGATTGTCTGGAATGTTTAATTCAAATTTGAAGAAAAACAGCGCCAGAATCGATTATATTTATATATATATATATATATATATATAAATATAATTATATTTAATCGAATAACGACGCTGCAGTTCGTATTTTGAAATCGAAACATCAAACGATTATACCGGGAGATCCGTCCGTCGGATTTTCCCGAAACTGGAACCGTTGGATTCGTTTTGAAAAGATCTTTCTAATGATGTAAATTTTATGAAGATCCAACGGTTAGATTTTCAGATATGTGTAAATCAAATCTGAAGAAAAACAGCGCCACGGCCGCGTTATGGCCCGAAGCGTCGTTTTGAATAAATTGACTATTTTAAAATAAATAAAAATAGCGATAAATCGTTATAAAATATTATAAACGATATGGATGTGAAATTTAGAAATTAACTGAAGGTTGGCTAAGTCGAATGGTTTCTTGGGTATTGATCTGATGTTGGTTTCGGCTTTCGGGGTTAATATTTGGGAAATCGCTCTCTTACTGATTGACGGTTAGTGACTAATGAATTGAAATGATGCGAATGTGTATTTGTGTTGCACTTGTTTATCATATACGCGAGTTGCTCAGAAAGACCGGGTTTATCCCATTCTGAATAACTGAATCGACGATAAGAAATCGAAGATGAAGACGATGGTCGAAGACCGGAGATCTTCACCTCGTTTGGATGGTAACCGAGGTCCTGATTGGGAGGCATCCCGAAATATGGATAATGAGTGGTGATCATCCAGACGTACGTGGTGATCGATGGGTTTGCGAGGTATATAGTGCCTCCGGTTTCGTTCAAACCCAGAACGGACTTGCAAAGGGACAGTGTGTCTGACATTGGAATTTATTCTGTGTGATTGATAGCCATCAGTTGCACGGTGCGAATTGCCTGTGTGGCATGCTAAGATGCAGTGATCAGGGCTTCTGTTGAAAAGCAAAGTCTTGTGGTGATGATCAAAGCACCGCCTGTGTGGTGTAGCTTTGTGTAGAACATGAATTCGCGAGCCTCACACCCCGGTATGAACCAGAAACAGGAGAGGACATCAGGGAGGACCTGCGTTTCTTTCTGGCTAGAAGCGGCGTCAGTGGTTTTACACGCCCTGACGAGTTTGACTTATGTGGTTGTTACTGTTGTGAGGCGCCTCGGTTAGATCGGACGATCCGGGTCCGATGGAGTCATTCGTTGGCTCATTTACACCCCAAAGGGTGGGGAAACGCAGTGTTCAGGAATTTTAATCCACATCGGTGGACCGGCCCTGACGATCCAAGGGCCCACCTGAGTCTGGGTCCTGAGTGGCGGGCTAGAGCGTCTCGAAGTCGGTAAGGACTATCTTTTGCCTTGGTTCATGACGGAAATCCAATTTCCAAATACATGACTATGCGGTTTTGATTGTATACCTATATATGGCGACATAGTGGTATGGGGCATTAATGCCGTCTATGATTGATAGTTATGATTCGAAATTGTTCTCGAAACATGTAAACACTAGTAATAATATCAAATGCTTTTGTTTCATTCGTATCAAGCATATTTTGGCCATTATAAGGTAAAACTCTATCCTCCGGTTTGCGTTGCATTGTGTGATGGGAACTGAGTCTTATAATGGCTTCATTTTTATAAAAAGCATTGCGATGTTTAAAAGAATGATTTGTTTTAAAGCACTGGCAATCCAATGGAGTAAACCCGTTTCACGAAAGTGGCGTGGTCCTGTGATTAGCCATATTTTGAATGTGTTGAATTGATTTCTCATACCAGTCCCATGACTGACTCGAAGTTTGTTTCACTTTCAAACTCGGGTGCCCCTTTTTCTACATGGGCAGCCTTGTATTCAGGTTTAGCTGGCTCTTTCTGGATAGCTGGTGCTGAAGATGGATTATATCATTTATCACTTTTTATGCTGTTCAGCTCCTGTTGTACATATTTTGTTTGTTTCCGCTGTAGACATTTATGTATAGCTGAACTGTATTTGTACTAAGTATGATCCTGTATACTGTGTAACTCTGATGATTACGTTTATCCAGTGTATTCTATTGTACATTATCTGATGTATTTATTTAATTCTGTTCTGCTGTTATTTGTTTATGTTTTATATTCCAAAGATTACCCTTACCACCGTCAGTACGGGAAATGGGGTCATCAAAACGTGGTATCATAGCTTTGGTTAAGCTTAGTGCTGGAATATAACATATTAACGAACTCGTCAGAAATAGAACCAGTAGTGTTCTAGGACGGGTAACTCTATACAGATAGGATCAGTAATATCCTAGTATGAGTAAAGTCGAATGAAATACACCCCAGTAGACACATTTACATTCAAGTATTTGTTTCTATGTTTTAAATTATCTTTTCTGTGACCTGACACTTGATCTGCTGTTTGCAGAAGTACTAGAAAAATGAGTGTCAGAAACAGAAGGAATGCAGAACCAGATCTAGAGGCTCTATTTAAGAGATATCGAAATCTGGGTGGAGCACAATTCTCGGGCAATGAATCTATTATTCACACTCAAGCTTGGGTGAGCTCTGCAGAAAGAATATTTGAGCGTTTCCAGTGGAGAGATGATCAGAAAAGATTAGTAGCATCTTGGGCGCTCAAAGAAGAAGCTTTAATCTGGTGGGAAACAATCATAAAAGATAATCCAGAAGGTGATATCACCTGGGACATATTCAAAGAGATTTTCCTAGAAAGATTTACTCCTCCTAAAGCGACGGAGCGATTATGTGATGAATTTTCTTATCTGATACAAGGTGATATGACCATTCCCGAATATCATAAGAAATTCAACAAACTTTCTCACTTTGCTCCTCATCTGATTCAAGATCCAAAGAGGAAAAATCTGAGATTTATTCATGGCCTGCAAAGGAGATATCAGAATAGTGTAATGAGGAATGTGAAGCTTCCTTTTTCTGAAATGATATACATGGCTTATCAGTATGATGATCTCCATAAGAAAGGAATGTTGCGCGACGAAGAAGAAGTCATTTCGAGTAACAAAGTGGAGTCGGTGACTGATAGTTCGGAGGCCAGTGAGAAGCCCAGTGCCAAGAAAAAAAGGGCCAGATCTGGGAAAGAACCAACAACGACCGCCACGTGCTCAAGCTGCAATAGAAAAGGACATTTGGCGATAAGTTGCAAATCTTGGAACAAACAAAGAAAGAGTGGATTTGAAC
This sequence comes from Allium sativum, assembly GCA_030737875.1. Lineage (NCBI taxonomy): Eukaryota > Viridiplantae > Streptophyta > Magnoliopsida > Asparagales > Amaryllidaceae > Allium > Allium sativum. Next base: position 249,574,120 of record CM060909.1, on the reverse strand, counting down.
CCAGTAAGAAGGTTCATGAGGGCAGAGGATACCATAAGTGCCACCAGGCCAGTCATATTGCGAAAAACTGCCCGCTATCTCAGAAATCTGAAGCAGTGCAAGTGAATGAAGTGGCAGAAGCGCCTGCATCTTCGTCTGCTCAGGAAAGGTCTGATGTTTTAGAAGGCACGCTCAATGTCAAGAACATTCTAGTTAAAGTATTGTTTGATACTGGCGCGTCACGAAGCTTTATTGCAAAGAGTGCAATCAAGAAGTTGGATTTGAAATTGAAGAAGCTCAAAGAACCAATGACTGTCCAAAATCCAGTTGGGGGTTCCATCGGTCTCAGTTGGGTTTGTGGGGTGCCTATCTCTTTTTCCTGCTATAAATTCCCTACTATCTCTATCATCATGAATTTTAATGAATTCGATCTTATTCTGGGATTGGATTGGCTAACCAAATATGAAGCAGAGGTTAGATGCGTTGAGAGAGTTGTTAAGGCTAAGATTAAACCAGGGAATTATATAACCATACCGTGTGAAGGTCATAAATCTAATAGAAAAGACTTCTGGGCAGCTCTCGATGTTTCTCCAGCCCAAATAGAAAATATCCCTGAGAATATTCCCGAGCTCATAAAAGATATTCCTGTCGTCCAGAATTATGCGGATGTGTTTGAAGAAGTTGTTCGCTTACCTCCGCAAAAAGAGATTGATTTCAAATCGCTTTAATGCCGAATGCAAGGCCAGTAATTCACGCTATTCGAAGAATGTCCTTGAAGGAGAAAGAAGAACTTGACAATCAAACACGGCAGCTTGTATGGAAGGGTCTGATCAGGCCTAGTTTTTCTGATTGGGGAGCAGCAGTGGTGTTTGTCCCAAAATCTGATGGTACTCTGCGACTATGTGTGGATTATCGTGATTTAAACAAGCAGACAATAAAGAAAAAATATCCATTGCTGTGGATTAATGATTTGTTGGATCGATTAAATGGCGCACAAGTATTTTCACGAATGGACCTAGCTACAGGTTTCCATCAGCTTCGTATCGCCGAGGAATGTGTTCCTTTGACAGCATTCAGAGGTCCCGACCTATTCTATGAGTGGTTAGTAATGCCCTTCGGCTCATGTAACGCTCCAGCCTATTTCGTCGATCTAACGAACAGAGTATTCAGAGGAGTGTTGAATAAATTTGTTCTGGTTTTCATTGATGATATCCTTATCTTCTCTAAGTCAGAAAGCGAGCACGAAAAACATTTGGAACAAGTGTTAGAAATTCTCAGAAAGAATGTGTTGAAAGCAAAGTTTTCCAAACGTATATTCTGGCAAGAAGAAGTAAAATTTCTGGGCCACGTAGTGTCAAAAGAAGGAATTTCAGTGGATCCCAGTAAAATCACTGCTATTCAGAATTGGAAACAGCCTCGTACGCCAACATAGGTTAGAAGTTTTCTCGAGTTAGCCAGTTATTATCGGAAATTCATTAAGGATTTCGCGAAGACATCTAGTTCTTTAACGAAACTGACGAAGAAACATTCAAGATTCAATTGGACTCCGGTATGTGAGGAAGCTTTCCAAGAGCTGAAGCTGACAACTGCTCCAGTGTTAACAATAATAGATGGCAATGAGGATTTGAAAGTCTGGACTGACGCTTCTAGAGAAGGCCTTGGCGCAGTGTTAATGCAAAGAGGTCAAGTGATTGTGTATGCTAGCCGTCAGTTAAAACCGCACGAGAAGAACTACGTAACTCATGATCTTGAGTTATTGGCTATAGTATTCTCTTTGAAAATCTGGAGACAGTATCTTTTGGGTGAGAAATTCAAGCTGTATACAGACCATCAGTCGTTAAAGTATCTGTTCACCCAGAAAGGCTAGAATCTGAGGTTGCAACGTTGGCTGGAGTTTCTTGCAGCATATGACTTTGAGATTATATACACTCCAGGGAAAGCCAATGTCGTGGCCGATGCGCTGAGCCGAAAGAATGTAATGATCGCCAGCTTTATTATTATGACTTCCTTGATTGACAAAATATCTATTCTTCAGAAGAAGGATAACTTTATTAAGGATATGATCAAAAGGATTCAGAAAGGCGAACCCTCGTGTTTTCGAATAGATAATGACGGAATCCTGAGATTGAAAGGAAGGATTTGTGTTCCTGGCATCCCCGAGCTAAAAAGGGAGGTGTTAGACGAGTGTCACAAGTCCAAGCTGAGTATCCATCCTGATGTGGCCAAAATGTACAACGATCTCAAGCGAACATTCTGGTGGAAGGCTATGAAAAGAGACGTTTCAATATATGTTAGCCGATGCCCTACTTGCCAGCTAGTCAAAAGCGACCAATAGAAACTAGCTGGATTGTTACAACCGCTAGACGTTCCTGGTTGGAAGTGGGAACATATTTCCATGGACTTCATTGATGGTTTGCCCAGAACCAGAAAAGGAAATGACAGTATTTGGGTGATCGTAGATCGCTTCACGAAGACTGCCCATTTCATACCTGTCAGGTCAAACAGAACTGCTCAGAGTCTGGCGTAGATATATTTCAAGGAAATAGTTAGACTACATGGAGTGCCGCTCAGTATAGTCAGTGATAGAGATACAATATTCACTAGAAATTCTGGGAGGCATCTCAAGTAGAGCTGGGAACAAAGCTGAACCTAAGCACCGCTTATCATCCTCAGACAGACGGTCAGACTGAGAGGGTGAATCGTATATTAGAAGATCTATTGCGGGCTTGTGTTCTAGATTTCGGCGGATCATGGGAAGACCATCTGCATTTGGCTGAATTCTCTTATAACAACAACTACCAGGCGAGCCTGACAATGTCAACATTCGAAGTGTTATATGGTAGACCGTGCCGATCTCCTGCTTGTTGGGACAAACCCGGTAATAGACTTGTGTTGGGGCCAGATATGATCCGAGAACTGCCGACAAAGTCGATTTTATCAAGAAACGATTACTGGCCGCTCAAAGCCGACAAAAGAGCTATGCCGATAGAAGAAGAAGAGATATATCGTTTGTAGTTGGCGACTATGTATATTTGAAAGTATCGCCGATGAGAGGAGTTATCCGGTTCGGTAAAACTGGAAAGTTGGCGCCCAAGTTCATTGGTCCGTTTCCTATTCTGGAACGGATTGGAACTCTCGCTTATAGGGTTAAACTGCCTGATTGGTTGCCTGGAGTTCATGATGTATTTAACATATCTCAACTTCGAAAGCACGTTCATGATCCAGACTTGATCGTGGAAGAAGCAGCTCAACAGGATATTGAAATTACCCCAGAATTGGCTGTGAGAAGAGAGCCGCTAAAGATCATTGGCAAAGAAACCAAAGATTTGAGGAACAAGAAAGTTCACTTAGTCAAAGTGCAATGGAGTGGAGATTCGCGAGATTGTACTTGGGAAATAGAGGAGAGCATTCAGAAAGCCTATCCTAGATGCCGAGTGGATATCTCTGATTGACTCCGGTGCAAGGTACATTTACCATACTTGGCATTACTAATTAGTTCTCTACTTTGTTGTTATTTTCTTTCCATGGATGTGCACTTTTAATTCTACAGTCTGAATGATTTTAAAAGAGTATAGAAATTGATTAGTATAAAAGTTAAAAACAATTTGATTGATTGTTTGTGTTGTGTGATATTAGATTTGATTAATTAGATTATTGAAACGATGGTTAATTTAATTAATAAGAGAATGAATGGTACGATTTATTCGATCAAATCACACACTGAACTGATTAGAAAATAGACAGAAATATATACATGTGCATTATATATGTTTGAACAGGTAAATGGATTAGCTGTTGAGTAATGATTTTATTTGTGTGCCCGACAAATAGGTAAACCTTAATGAGTTGATGCGAAATATTATTATATCAACTCCTGTGAATGCCATTGGATGCGGAGTGCTGGTTGTTCTGTGTGAAATAATAAATATCGCCATAGGATAGTAATAATTAATTTTGAACTACATTACATGGCATACTTCTGAAGATAGGCATACTTCATCATATACCACATAAGCATTTGGAGCTTGTGTGACGAGGTGGAAGATTTATCATACGAGCGAGAGGTTTGTATGGCGATGACTATATTTTATAGGTTGAACTGATGACTGATATGGACTATTTAAATTGTAACGATAAAATTGCCAGATTAATAAAACCCCACATGGGCCTGGAGTTGACAATAATCACGTCTCTCTAGTTATTAGATACGGCACATGGACTATTTACTTCCCACACGGGACGAGGTGACAATGATTTATCCTCTGGAGCATTTAAAATACACACTCCCTCGGGCTTTGACAGGGTGACGAGAATTTATTTTCTGTAGTTATTATCTATACACGCTCCCCTGTAAACACTAGAATATATCACTATAAATATGTGTATGCTTATTAGGATTTATTGGGTACCTAATACGGCCCAATAAATTTCCAAACCTCTCCCCGTACAAAGGAGGTTATGGCGAAATTTTTCGAAAATTCCGGGTGTTAGCCAAATTTTTGAAGAATTTGAAAATTCTCAGAAACTGAAAAGTTTGAGAATGGAAGCCAAATTGAACGTAGAGTGGATTAATCAAACCACTTTCGACTTTGTTGCTTTTCGGGGACGAAAAGTTTTAAGTGGATGAGATTGTAACGACACAGAAAATCTGAACCAATTTAAAATTTTTAAATTGGCTAAATTAATGGATTTAAAATATTTAAAATAAATATTTTAAATAATAGCAATGAAAAGTGAGTTTGAATCGACGTTTGAAAATGAATATAATTAATTCTAATTATAAACAAGGCCTGAAAAGGCGCTGCAGTTTCAAAAATTGAATTCAAACTTTGACTGACTGTACCGGGTGCAAAACAAAACGGATTTGAGTGAAATCAAAAATATTTAAATCTATTAGTGAATACCTTTCTAAAGAATCTGAAAAATCGAAGTTTCATAGCGGAAAGCAAAAGTTATGGCCAAATGAATTTTCAGAAAGGTCGCTATGGAATTTATATAGCCCGTGAATTGGCCATTTTGCAAACAACCTCGGAATTCGACGAAACCACTTTTATTGGATCCAGGATGTGAAGTTATTGCTAGGTTTCAAATTTCATAATTTTTGAAGCTAGTATGTGAGCGTGGCAAAGGAAAACGTGTTTTGGTCAATTATAGTTAAATTGGATCGACCAGAAATGGGCCTTTTTGCAAACGGTCTAAGAATTCGACAAAACTAATTTTGTTGGGACCGTATCGTCAAAACATAGCTAGATTTATTTTTCTGGAATTTTTCGAATCGGTTTGTGGCCTTGGCAAATTGAAATGTACGTTCAAACTTAATATTGAATGTTTTATATTTTAATTTGAAGAAAAACTGACTGAAACATTCGAATGGGCCTCCGAAACATATCCCATTGTGTTCGGAATGGGGGTAAAACGCTAGGGACGACAGTCATTGGGTTTGGATTGGGGTTCGTGTGTTAAAGAGGGTATTTTTGGAATTTTAAAAGATATAAATAAAAAAAACCATTCGCCCACGTCAGCAACCCCAGTATTTTCTCTCTCCCCGTAACACGATCGAAGGCGGAAGACATCCAAACCTTCCCGTCCATTTTCTGATCAATCCACTCACTAATATCAAGAGCTCCAGTTGAAGATTTTGAAGAGCTCGAGACGAGCTTCAAATCCATACCTGGTTTCGATTTTTTCGTTGAGTATTTTGGGAGAATCGAGCTCGAGAAGTTCGCCCGTTCGTCGCCAGTTTTCGCCGCCACCGCCTGATTGAGTTCGCTGCCGTTCAGGGCTCCGACGCGCCTCTCCTCCCCCTTCGACGCTGCTAAGGCCGATCGACGAATAGCTACACGGATTTCAAGAAAAATCCAAACCTAGTTTTGAACGAAACAGCTGAGGTACGGCTATATTTATTTTCAACAGTTTTAACACCTTTAAACCGTTGCAAACTTTGAAAAATCATATCTTTTTCGTGTGTGATCGAAATTTAGTGAAACAAGAAACAGTGGACTCGTGTGGACACCTTCTACATTCTAGAAGAGACCGCATATTTTTCTGAGCCTTCTGCTATTTTTGGTGGAGTGGAACCCAATGTGAGATTTCTAATTTATAAACGATATGGAAAACGACGATGTATAAATTATATAATCGATGTATGAGTTATATAAGTGTTGTACACCTCTTGTATAAGCGTTGTATAAGTTGTACGTTCGATGTATAAGTTGTATATGCGTTGTAAAAATTATATATGTGTTGAAATAGAAGTGGAATGCTATATATATATATACGCCCCTCGTCCACAAACCATGGACGATATTTATTGGTTGTGATTGGTGTGAAAATTGATTGATAGCGAATGGTTGATTGGAATTGTTTGTGGTTGATATTGATTGATTGTGGTTGAAAAATACCCGTTTGTGGTTGAGAAATATTTGGTTGAAACCACATAGGATTAGTTTGTGGAAATGAAATAAATATACATGCCGCCTGCGTGTGAACTAGATGCATGATTCCCCATTGTCAAAAACCGCGAGGTTTTAAGGTAGAGCGAGGAGCCGTACTAGGGACGGTCCCGGTTTTAACTACCCTGCCGTTATGCTGCCGAAATTTTGAATAATATTCATGTGTTTGAATTATTTTCATTTGTTGAAACTATATTTACTCGTTGAATAGAAAGCCTTCATGTGTTGAGTCGATATTCATTCGTTGGATAGAAATTCATGTGTTGAATGGTATTCGTGTTTTAAATATAAAAATCACATTTTTATCTATATATATAAACTATAGAAAACCTTCATGTGTTGAATCGATATTCATTCGTTGGATAGAAATTCATGTGTTGAATGGTATTCGTGTTTTAAATAAAAAAATCACATTTTTATCTATATATATAAACTATAGAAAACCTTCATGTGTTGAATAGATTTTTAATTCGTTGAATTGAAATTCATGTGCTGAATGGTATTCATATTTTGAAATAAATTGTTTTATAATAAAAATCACATTTTTATCTATATATATAAACTATAGAAAACCTTCATGTGTTGAATCGATATTCATTCGTTAAATTGAAATTCATGTGTTGAATGGTATTCATATTTTGAAATAAATTGTTTTATGATAAAAATCACATTTTTATCATCTATATGAACTATATAACATAATCTTGTTTTGAAAGAAATTGTTTTATAATAAAAATCCTATTTTTATTACCTATATGAACTATATAAAATAATAGTATTTTGAAATGAATTGTTTTACAATAAAAATCACATTTTTACTATATACATGAATTGTTAAATATAGTGAAGTGTTGAAATAGAAGACAGTTAGATAAAAATATCATTTTTATCAAATGTATGAAAAGAATATAGCTTTGAAATCGAAGAATCGATATATATATATATATATATATATATAAATAGAATTAAAATATATCGAATAACGAAGCTGCAGTTCGTATTTTGGAACCGTGATTTCAAACGATTATACCGGGGGATCCGACCATCGGATTTTCCCGAAAACACAACCGTTGGGTTCGCTTTGGAAATATCTTTCCAACGGCACCAACTTTGTAAAAATCCAACGGTTGGATTGTCTGGAATGTTTAATTCAAATCTGAAGAAAAACAGCGCCAGAATCGATTATATATATATATATATAATTATATTTAATCGAATAACGACGCTGCAGTTCGTATTTTGAAATCGAAACATCAAACGATTATACCGGGAGATCCGACCGTCGGATTTTCCCGAAACTGGAACCGTTGGATTCGTTTTGAAAAGATCTTTCTAATGATGTAAATTTTATGAAGATCCAACGGTTAGATTTTCAGATATGTGTAAATCAAATTTGAAGAAAAACAGCGCCACGGCCGCGTTATGGCCCGAAGCGTCGTTTTGAATAAATTGACTATTTTAAAATAAATGAAAATATCGATAAATCGTTATAAAATATTATAAATGATATGGATGTGAAATTTAGAAATTAACTGAAGGTTGGCTAAGTCGAATGGTTTCTTGGGTATTGATCTGATGTTGGTTTCGGCTTTCGGGGTTAATATTTGGGAAATCGCTCTCTTACTGATTGACGGTTAGTGACTAATGAATTGAAATGATGCGAATGTGTATTTGTGTTGCACTTGTTTATCATATACGCGAGTTGCTCAGAAAGACCGGGTGTATCCCATTCTGAATAACTGAATCGACGATAAGAAATCGAAGATGAAGACGATGGTCGAAGACCGGAGATCTTTACCTCGTTTGGATGGTAACTGAGGTCCTGATTGGGAGGCATCCCGAAATATGGATAATGAGTGGTGATCATCCAGACGTACGTGGTGATCGATGGGTTTGCGAGGTATATAGTGCCTCCGGTTTCGTTCAGACCCAGAACGGACTTGCAAAGGGACAGTGTGTCTGACATTGGAATTTATTCTGTGTGATTGATAGCCATCAGTTGCACGGTGTGAATTGCCTGTGTGGCATGCTAAGATGCAGTGATCAGGGCTTCTATTGAAAAGCAAAGTCTTGTGGTGATGATCAAAGCACCGCCTGTGTGGTGTAGCTTTGTGTAGAACGTGAATTCGCGAGCCTCACACCCCGTTATGAACCAGAAACAGGAGAGGACATCGGGGAGGACCTGCGTTTCTTTCTGGCTAGAAGTGGCGTCAGTGGTTTTACACACCCTGACGAGTTTGACTTATGTGGTTGTTACTGTTGCGAGGCGCCTCGGTTAGATTGGACGATCCGGGTCCGATGGAGTCATTCGTTGGCTCATTTACACCCCAAAGGGTGGGGAAACACAGTGTTCAGGAATTTTAATCCACATCGATGGACCGGCCCTGACGATCCAAGGGCCCACCTGAGTCTGGGTCCTGAGGGGCGGGCTAGAGCGTCTCGAAGTCGGTAAGGACTATCTTTTGCCTTGGTTCATGACGGAAATCCAATTTCCAAATACGTGACTGTGCGGTTTTGATTGTATACCTATATATGGCGACATAGTGGTATGGGGCATTAATGCCGTCTATGATTGATAGCTATGATTCGAAATTGTTTTCAAAACATGTAAACACTAGTAATAATATCAAATGCTTTTGTTTCATTCGTATCAAGCATATTTTGGCCATTATAAGGTAAAACTCTATCCTCCGGTTTGCGTTGCATTGTGTGATGGGAACTGAGTCTTATAATGGCTTCATTTTTATAAAAAGCATTGCGATGTTTAAAAGAATGATTTGTTTTAAAGCAGTGGCAATCCAATGGAGTAAACCCGTTCCACGAAAGTGGCGTGGTCCTGTGATTAGCCATATTTTGAATGTGTTGAATAGATTTCTCATACCAGTCCCATGACTGACTCGTAGTTTGTTTCACTTTCAAACTCGGGTGCCCCTTTTTCTACACGGGCAGCCTTGTATTTACGTTTAGCTGGCTCTTTCTGGATAGCTGGAGCTGAAGAAGGATTCTATCATTTATCACTTTTTATGCTGTTCAGCTGCTGTTGTACATATTTTGTTTATTTCCGCTGTAGACATTTATGTATAGCTGAACTGTATTTGTACTAAGTATGATCCTGTATACTGTGTAACTCTGATGATTACGTTTATCCAGTGTATTCTATTGTACATTATCTGATGTATTTATTTAATTCTGTTCTGCTGTTATCTGTTTATGTGTTATATTCCAAAGATTACCCTTGCCACCGTTAGTACGGGAAATGGGGTCGTCAAAACGTGTTTTTCTTCAATAGCTAAATCACAGACTATTGAAGTTTTTGACCATTTTAACGTTGTTGATATGGAGAGACCGGTTGGATTATTATCCAAAGAACCACTCTGTATTGGCATAAGCGTTGCGAATCATATATGCCAAAGGAAATTGAAGATGGAGTTATGCAAGGGCTATCCTATTTACAGAATAGTGCCTTCGGTTCATCCTGTTCCTGGATGACTCGTATGGACGGATGTCTGACAAAGTATTTCCAGACGATCACGTATATTGATTTCTCTAACCGTACCGAGAGTGGAAGCGGAGAAGGAAACTTCTTTTAGCTAACACATAATGTATGGTTGAGGACGTCAATCAGTGATTTGATGGATTTGACGGTGTGACATTCAAAGTGAATCTGGTGTGATGATAAAGCGTAGCTTCTAGCCTCACATCCGGTAAATGACAGAAATCAGGCAGGCAACATGGCTAAGTCGGTCGCACCAAAGTAGGGTGTATAATCACCTGATCTAGAGTTTCATTTACTTCTAAAAATCTATTGTTGATGCTGTCCCATTCGGGAAACGGTTGCTGATCCCAACCGTTGGTGATACACATTCGATAGACTCAAGCGAAATGAGTGGTCGGTCATGTGTGGCCAGGTTGCTAGATGTTCTTGTTGAACCCAGTGTATTCCTCTCTAGAGGTACACTAGCGAAAGGTGGTTCCATACCTTGTCATAGTTGGAAATCCATTACCCAATACGTGCTTGCGGTTTTGATTGTATACTATATATGTAGAACGTGAGATGAAAGCGTTTCTGCTAGATGGTTATTATATTGTGTTGATAGACATTATTATAATATCAAAAGGTTTTTGATATAAAGATATTTGGATTCTCATAAGGGAAAAACCCGTTCCGTTATACGGCGTGGTCTTATGAGATATCGATTACCTGCTTGAATTACTCACACCAGTCCCATGACTGACCCGGAGTTTATTTGTTTGTTTCCCTAAACTCTTGGGTGCCTAAATTTGTACGGGCAGTCAAGCAGTCAGGATTTACAGATATACTGGAAGAGCTTGGAGCAGGAGGCTTCAGGATTATATAGCTATAGTTATTTCCGCTGTGTTGTAAGTGTTGTACTTTGATAATGATGTATATTCAAGTACAGATGTATATTTCAAGTTATGTTATATATATTATATGTTTTTCGTTCCGCTGTGAGGTTCGTGTTACTATGATGTTGTGTTCTTCTTCTTCTTCTATTCTAAGTTTCTATCTTATCTATTCTCACCCTCTAGTTTCTTTCATTAATGACTGGAATTTTTCGATGTTTGGTTAGTCATCATTTAGTTTATGGCGATAACCAAAGTCGACAAAAACCCGGGTCATTACACGGAGCTTCTCCTCCATCAATCTCACGGTAAGTGGAAAAAGAGTTCCTATTAGGTGTCATATGATAGGATGCGCCAGAATCAATCAGCCATAGGTGCTCTTGCCAAAAGTGCGAGAAGTTGTAACAAATCAGTATCACACTCTGTATCTGATTTTTCCATTGTAGAGGCTGAAGCTTGCTTTGAGTCTTTTATTCTTCCTTCAATCTTAGGATATTGTGTAATAAAGTGCCTAGGCTTCTTACAATAATGAAAAGTCAAATTCTTAGGTCCCCTAGACTGAGACCTCGTAGAACTCCATCCTGCATCTTCCTTCGACTTTCTTTGGCTTCTACATCTCTGAACATACAAGTCTTCAGTATCACTATCCAGGCCAGTGCTTGCCAATCTACCTCTTAACACATCATTATGAAGACTAGCCTTTACATCAGAAAGATTAATTTTACTACGTCCATAAATCATGGAATTAATTAAATCAGTATACTCCTTAGGCAAGGAACATAAGAGGATCACAGCTTGAGCCTCATCCATAATATCAACACCTGTTGCCTTCAAGTTCATAACAAAAGTGGTCAAAGCATCTTCACGCTCCATGAAATCGTCTCCAGGCTTCATCTTGAACGAATAAAATTGTTGAAGAATAATTCGATTAGTGAGAGACTTGTCTTAATATGCATCTATGATGCATCCCATAGTTCTTTCGCCGTCTTCTTCTGAGAAAATTCTCAAAGAACTACATCTAAAAGACTCAACTGAATTATTATGAGGGATTCATCTTCCATCTCTTGCAAATCCACTACATCCATATCTTTCAATTTCTTAGGCATAGCAACAACTTTACAAGTCTTCTCCTTCTCCAATACAACCTCCATATTCATCTTCTAAGTACCAAAATTTCCATTTCTATGAAAGGTGTTACTCCATAATTAACAGCAGATCTACCAAAATTTCCATTTCTATGAAATGTGGTACTCCATATTCATCTTCCATCTTTATGTGCACGCACTTTGTTCAGCGTAAAGTCACTACAAACCGTTGATGAAGTCCTCTTGGTGTCAGCTTCATGATTGGATATCCCTACATCTCCTACTATACACATATGTTCATTGAAGCATTTAATTATAAAATAGGAATCGCTTATTGTTACATGCCACCAATCCCATATATATATACCCATCTTCTTTAAGATATCCTACGATGTGAGACTAATTGAAAATCCAATCATGCACCCACTCTAATGCAATGTGAGCCACACATAACAGATCTCCATCTTGGTGACCATTTCTCAACTGAACTTGAAGTTATATAGAGTCCTCAAACACTTGGAAAGGTTGCTAACACCTCTTGTGGTTCAGTTTAGGTTGCTACAACTTAAACCAGTTTCGCCAAGCTATTTCTACAAAGAGTCCACTTTTCAATTGTTGGACCATGCCATAAATAAACATATAACTCCATCTTAACAAGAATCCGAAGCTCAAGCTTCAAATTGGAAAAATTAGGCCAATGTTGCGTCATAATAGTCCCCTCGAGCCATTTGCTCTGATACCGAATTGTAGTGAAATTTGTGTTAATTTGAGCGGAAACGTTATTATTTGATCAAGATATAGTATTGTCCATTTAAATACCAATGGAATTTTAAAAAAATCAATTATGTAGCCTCAAAGAAGCAATAACATAAATAAGAGACACAAAAGATTTAACATGGTTTAGATGTGAACATCCTATGTCCACGGAGACCCAACAATTTTTTTTGTTCTTCTTCAATTCAAGAGGGAGTACAATAAGAGAAGAATACAAACACTCAATAAAAATATTTCACCCTATAATAGATATAGATATAGGGATCGTATTGAGGATATATTGAAGAGAGTACTATTAGCTTATTATGAAAAAGATAAGCAAATGCCTCCCTATTTATATGATTAAGGATGAAAACTTGCATCAAGATAAGCATGAATTTTTTTTGGATTTCCTTGATTTGACCTCAACGCAAATGTTGTATATTTGTGTTTGTTTCCACATATACATATATTTGATTGATTCCTCAAATCAAATAATATAACTTTTTAAATTATCCAAATTTGTTGCTACATATATCTAAAATTGATTGATTTATCAAATCAAATAATCTCTTTTCATATCTTTCCAATTTGTTGCTCATAATTAATTGATTAAGGGAATCATTTAATAATCTTCTCCATTATAAAATTGGCACGGATTTAGATCATCCAATTTTAACATCTTATGGTGTTATCCATAATAGGAAAACAATCGACAAAGTAGTAAGCATATCATCCCAACACCTAACAGAACAAGAGATCCATGCAATTCTCATGTTCATGGAAGTGATGAGATAGCAACGCGGTACTCTCTCTTTCTAGTTCGGACAAGATAGGAGAGCTCATAGCAATATGTAAAGAGCAAGTTTTAACAAAGCTAGGTCATCTTTAGGGAAAATAAGTAATTTTATACATATATCTATTTTTAAAGGAAGAGTTGCCCACTCAAAATTTTATTAATATTTAAAATAAATAATTGTCTACATAATATGTAAAATAGCAATCTCAGTTTTTAATGCTAGCTTTCTTTTGATAGCTTGAAACCATATAGATCACCCAAAAAGACTTGTCTAGCCATTAACTCATACAAATATTCAGGAGCTTGGGATCCACTCAAATTTTTTCATATCGAATATGTTGCTTCCCAGTTAACCAATCTACAAAGTTCCCAATGCGATCTGGTTTTATCTGCTTTAATTTTTTTTCCAAAAGGTTTAAGACTTATGAATTTTGGGAGACTCGGCGAAATCGATTATAGATATAAAATCTTGTGCTGAATATCATGCAAATCTCCAAAATGATCCTTTGGACGATTGGATCTAGTAGTGCTTCTTTTGTTAGATTAATGAAGGGTAAGCTTTTGGTTTCAATTTCTAGATCTGGGTGGTTATTTCGTTTGATTTCCCATAATGTTTCAAATTTCTATATTTTGGGCCTATTTGATTTCAAAGAAAAAATTGTTTTTCACTTCCAAAATACATGCCAAACAGTGGAGACAAACAGATGTTCAACTAAGAGAAGACTTTTTAATAATGTTTTCTATTTTTCCAAGGGTAACTAAATTAATATTTTCTAGGATGATATTTGTGTTTACCAACAGAATCAAAGTTAATGTCTTAAGATAATTCCATAACTGCAGATCAAAATCGGGACCATGTTGTGGCTTTGAGAAGTAGATTTTAGATTAAGGTTTAGCGATAGTGATAGGGTTTTCATATTTTCAAGGGTCTACAAACTTTGTGTTTTCATCTTTTATATCCCTGTTAAGATATTCATGGGTGCTCAATTCCTGCATTGTATATACTTTATGATTAAAAAGATTCATTCTAGAAATACAATCATGGAATATCTACTAGTGTTTTAGCATATGTTATAGAAGTTTCCACTTTCTATATATATGCACGAAGCTGGTAGTGGATAAAATCTCTTCATATACCTTGAGTACCAAGATGAGCATCGAAGAATGGTTACATTATTTGATAAAGACGAACAAAGTGGAAATTATGCCCAAAGGGTTGAAGATGTCATGTGCGAGACTAAGAGCATCTCCAGAGGATCATGCCCTGAATATTCAGGGAGCTGAATATTTAAGGCGTAATGCCCTGGGATTCTCTAGTGATCAAGCATCCATTTAATGGGCGCCTGACCTCTGGCACCCATTAAATGGGTACCAACCCCCTTTGCTATTTGTTTCATTTATTTACACTATTATTCTCTTTTCTAATTTGTTTTGTATAGAAAATTTAAACCAAATGCTGCTACGTTCGATTAAAATTGCAAGAAGAAAAGTCCATAGACATCCATAAGAGAAAGCAAGGTCCTTACATACGCCTCCAGCACTAGAGCATCTCCAGACGAGCTTCGTGTACTTTACAATCTTTTAGAGGGTTATCAGTATAGAGCCGATACCGCATTGACTATGATACAGGTATAATTTACACGTTAATGTATTCAAATATTATATTATTTTCATCAACCGAATGTAATATATAACTGTTATTAGTATGTTGAAAGTTATTGGTAATAATTATATATAGGACCATTACGTTCATTGTCGTGGTAATTGGGTAAAGTGCATTACCTAGTTCTATGACATTCTCCCCCTTCTATTATAGCTAGACTACAGGATAGTCCTTTTGGTCAGTTTTTATCGATTAGGCCATATAAGTCCTTTGAAAGATGTAATGATCCGGACTTTTTACACATCACAAACACAGATATTAAATTATCGTAAGTAAATGTTTCTTAAAACAAGTTAAAATTTCATACTTTAAAAATTCTAAAACATGTTAATACATGTATGATAGCATTTGCATAAGCATATAGCACACACTTACAAAAATTCATTTTGGCATATTCATGTATGATAGCAGCTATTCAATAACGTTTGCTTAAATTTCTTTTACCACATGTGCATAGCATTGTAAAATGCCATTTTTCCCTTTTACATATGTTTTGTTTTTAAAAGGGATTTTTAAACCATATATTTTTTCTTAAGTAAATTTCTTATTTTTACAATGAAGCATTTTGACCAAAGCATGTTTGTTGGCAAAAGCAAGTTTATATATATATATATATATATATATATATATATATATATATATCCTTGTACTCACTTATACATCAAACATGAATACCATCATCTCTTTGCAAACGTGACCTCATGTGAGAACCTAAAGATGCACCTACACAAGTAGGAGACTATACTAGAAACTACACTAGGAAAAGGATTTGAAAGCATGCATTTTCACATGGCAAATCATTCTTGTTTATACATTTTTAGATTTTCTGAAATTTTTCCTCTCTTTTATTTTTCCCAAAACATATTCATTTTGTCACAAAACATGTGCTAAAAAAATTACCAAATCTTGTACAATATAAACAAGATCTTTCCTACAATAGTTAAGCACATAAGAACTTATTTTCTTTGAAGATTTTCAATGCCAAATGCCACATGGCTGTGAGCATAAGGGTGCAGGAATTTCCAGATTTCTTTTTACCTTGAAGGCCAAGGTATAGTAATTTAATGGTTTATGTTAAATCAATATTTTTCATTAGAGAAATGTAAGCTAAAGGACATGTGAAACCTGAAGCCTACATGGT
The DNA here is from genome assembly GCA_030737875.1 of Allium sativum. NCBI lineage: Eukaryota > Viridiplantae > Streptophyta > Magnoliopsida > Asparagales > Amaryllidaceae > Allium > Allium sativum. The sequence goes on along the minus strand of CM060909.1, from coordinate 249,557,883 downwards.
ACAAAGGAGGCTACCATATTTAGCAAAGTCCAAGGAGAGATTTAGCATATGATATAAAGGTACACAAGACATTAAATGTGATTGTTCTTAGTCCACCTATGGGGGGCTTGCGCAGGGAAAATTCTAGCATGGATTGGATGCTAGATCCATGTGAAGTCCTAGGTAATTGTGTGATGTTTGTGTGGGAGAAATGTTTTTTAGTTGTCTTTCATTTGTCATTTGAAAACTGAAAATAGTTTTTCTTTTTATTCAAAATAGCTAATAAATGCACCTTATATTTTTTATATTTCCTACTACTATATAAAGGGCCTAAGAATGCACACTTTCTCCACAACTTCAAACACTTTCACGTAAAACCAGTAAAAGGAAAATCAGGGAGCTTCTAAAAGCAAGTGAGTAAACCTGCATTTTTTTTTGAATTACTGCAATTTCTTGTTGTTTGAACCATGAAGTGATCTTGGATTTCATTTATGATCTTGTACAAGTAACTTATCATGTATTGTTTGCTGTTTGATATGAAGTAGGAAACCTTGATTTGTTAACAAAAACCTTAAGTGTCATATGTAGAGAAGTGCATTGACTGTTTTGTTTTCACCAGAACCTGTTATGTTGTGTAAACCTTGACAAACCCAAATGGATCAGTAAGATCTATGATTAGTGGATTAGAATAAGGTATTAACTATGTTTAAAAACCTTGACATATCCATCCAAGGGTTCAGAAGTGAAGGAATCTTTGCAAAAACCTTTACTGTTGTTTTAAAACAAACAACAGGTGCTCTCTGTTCTTCATTTTCAAAGTGGATTTTCAAAACTAATTAAAACTTGTTTCGATTATATAAACATGATAAGGTAAACTAATGATGAATTTTAAAACAAAAATCAAGATTTTTAATAGTGTGGATCACGAGAAATCAAGAGATGGTTGAGAGTTCAACTTTGGTGAACTTCCGGCACATCACTCGATTTGGGATAATGGTGTTCGGCCTGAAGGAGCATGGAAGGATGAGGATCATAGGAAAAATGTAAATTTAATTTTTAAATGAACAGATTTTGTGAAATTAATGAAAATAAGGTTTAAAACTGGTTTGGGTTTGTATTTTTTTCACGGTCGAACTGCTCAGAGATGAAGGTAGTAGAGAGGTGCGATCCAGGGGGAATTGGTGCGTCGGGGTCATATGGTGATGTAGTCAGGTGGTGGTGGTGACTGGTGGTCGAGAGAAGGCGCGGTGAGGCTTTCTTTGATGATGGGATTTTGAGTTTAAAAAGGGGGCACGGCCATTTTACTGTTCAGGCCAGGGGACGGTGACTGGGAGGTAGCGACGTGATCCGGTGGTGGAGAGAGTGGTGTGGCGACGGTCGTTGGTGGCTGGAGAGGTCCCTGGTACATGTGCATGTGCACAGATATGGCACAAAGAAGGAAGAAGAAGAAGAAGAAGGGAGTGGTACTCAAGGGCTCACGGTATTTTGGTGTGATCGAGAGGGAAAATCATGAGAGCCCTGGACCTGGTACTTTGGCCAGTGATCAACCAAGTGGTATTTTCCCAAAATCGTGATAAATGGACTAGATTTCGTGAACGCACACTAGTGTTTTTAAACCCGGTACTTTGTCAAATTGGTACTTTGCTGTTTTAAGCTAAAAAAAGGTTTTTAAATATATTTTTAAATTTAAATTGGTTTTTAAAATAATTTTGGTTTAAATTAAATAAGAAATTAAATATTTAAATAAAAATAGAATTTTTATTTAATTAAATGAAGGGAAAAGTGAATCAGGATTTTGTTTTCGTCAGAAAGTTGAAAACAAATACTGAAACTATAAATTTTAAATTCTGTTTATATTTTAAATTAGCATTTTATTTGTGAATAAAATGTTTAGATTTTTAATCGTACAAGTGATAAAGAAACGAATGTAACGCATACGCTGAATTTGACCGTTTAAACTGTAAATTCAAAATACGAGAAACCGGTCAAGTACAGTACAGTATTTGACGGAATAAGAACTGTAATATATATTTAATCATGTTTAGATTAATTATTTAAAAGGGGAATTTTCGTTAATCAATTCGAAGAGACTGAAATTTAGATTTCACTTCGATTTGATTATACGCTATACATCGGAGATTTTAATTTTGAAGACGGCGTTATACAAGGACTATTTTTAAATAGTGCCTTCGGTTTGTTCAAAACCCAGAACAACTTGTATGGACGAATATCTGACAAAGTAACTCTAACTGATCACGTACGTTGATCTTTTCAAACTTATTTATACGGTGACAGAGGAATTCGTTTCTCTCGCCGTATACCTATTTTTTTTTTTGAGGAAGTCAATAAGTGATCAGAAAGTTTTGACGATTTGGCATTCAAAGAAAATAAATCGGTGATAGAAACGTAAGTCTAGCCTCAAGCCTCACACCCAGGAAATGAAAATAATCGGGCAGGCAGCATGGCTATGTGGGTCGCTCCCATTAGGGTGTAGCATCACCTATCTAGAGAAATTCCTTTTGTTTATTAATCTAACAATTCTGCCTATTCAGGAATGGTTGCCGTACACAACCATTGGTGATATACACTCGATACACTTAAGAGAAATGAGTGGTCGGTCACGTGAGGGCCGGGTTACAAGAAGTTCTTGTGGAACCCAGGTGTATTTGCCTCTAGAGATACATCATCAGAGGGTGGTCCCATACCTTGTTATAGTTGGAGATCCAATTACCATAAGTGCCAAGCGGTTTCTATTTGTGTACTATATCGGAGAATGTGAGATGCAAGCATTCTTCTAGATTTTAAATTATTTGTGGAAAACCAAATCGACACTATGATAATATCTGGTTTAAAGTATACAAAGTGTTTTGATCTCATAAGGTAAAAACCTGTTCTTTATTCACGGCGTGGTCTTATGAGATATTTTCTTTAAACGTTTTAACTGTTTACTCATACCAGTCCCTTGACTGACCCAGAGTTTATTTTTCTGTGTTTTTCCCTTAAAATCTTGGGTATTTATAACACTTGTTATGAATAGACAAGTGAATCAGGATTTGATGAAACTTGTGAAGATGAATGAAGATTTTCAGTGTGCTGGTCTACCTACCTTATTTACTGTATAATTAAAGTCTGCAAGTTAGTCGTGAATGTTATGTATAATTACTGATATACTATGAATGGTTTGTATCACCAGACATATGATGTTTTGATGTAACATGTACTGCTGTGTAATATTATAAAGTATTATCTTTTGTGGAAATTCCGCTGTGAGATTCTGATGTTTCTGTGATTTTATCTTCTATCTTTTTCTTATTCTTATTAATGGCACGACTTCCGATGTGTTCGAAAGTTGGGTTGTTACAATTGGTATCTGAGCTTAGGTTACTGATTACCTAGGCTTTGAGTGAGTGTGAGAGAGCGTATTTTTATATAAAATTTAAAATAAATTTAAATTAACTTGGATGATACACCTAAGTTAGTTATGTCCCATCAAGTCTCGATTGATAACCTGTTATATTCAGGTAATCAAAATGAGTACCCGTACACGTAGAGGTCGAGCTAGAGGGTCTTCCACTATTACTGGTCGTAGTACTAGATCCCAAGATCAAGGAGAAACAGTGGAAGAAGTTACGCCAGTCCAACAAGACAAAAGCTTTGCAATGATCTGTAAGGAGTATACACTCTGGGAGGGAAGGTATTTAAAGGGACTGAGTCATTTAATGAGGTTCAAGCATGGTTGAGGTCCTGTGAGAGGATTTTCAAAGGATTGAAGTTGAGTGATGAGCAGAAACGTCTCTTAGCTTCGTGGCAACACCAAGAAGCTGCTGCAATCTGGTGGGACGCTCAAACTGCAAATGTTCCTGAAGAAGATTTTACTTGGGACAAATTCAAAGAAGCATTTGAAGCACAATTTCTGCCTGCTGCTGGCAAAACGAGGATGTATTGGGATTTCATCGATCTCAAACAAGGGAACATGAAAATATCCGAATATGAGAACAAATTCAATGCACTTTCCTGTTTCGGGCCACAACTGATTAACAACCCACTCAATAAAAATGAAATGTCTATAGCAGGATTGAAGGATAGCTTGCAAGTTCATATGATTGAACATCTCAAGATTCCATTTGTTGATTTAGTTGATATGGCTGTTCGTTATGAGGCACTGGAGGGTAAGAAGCCAGTTGCAAAAGTAGCACAGACGGGAGGACCTAGTGGTGAGAATCCAAATAAAAGGAAATTCAATCCGAATTGGAACAACAACAAAAGAGTACCTGAGATGGGAGAAAAGGCCAAAGAATGATTCAAAGATACCAAATGCCACAATTGCCTGCAAAAAGGACATATTGCCAAGTTCTACACCAAACTAGCAGCAAAGAAGCCACAGCAAAACTAGCAGCAACAACAACAACCTCAGCAACAACAGCAGAAACAACAGCAAGGCCCTGGAAATGCAATGGTCATGAAGACTCTGTGTTTCTATTTCCATCAACCTGGGCACTTGGTTAAAGACTGTCCACTCATGAAGAGGGCACATCAACCAAAGGTGTATGCTATCAAAATTGAACCATCAACTTCCCAAGATGTGAAAGGCAAGGGAGTTCTCGAAGGTACTTTTGATTTAAATGGAATTGATGTTCGTGTTTTATTTGACACCAATGCCTCAAATAGTTTCATTTCTTCTGGCACAGTAGGAAAATTCAGATTTATCCCAAAAATTTCCCCCAACCCAATTTGCGTATCGAATCCTATTAGCGGGAAAACTGAATTAAAAATGTATTGCGATAATGCGGCACTCTCGTACTTTTCTCATTCCTTTCTTTTCGATTTCTACATTTTGGATTTCAAAGGATTTAATTTTATAGTTGGGATAGACTGGTTGAGTAAATTCCAAGCTAAGATTAAATGCGACAAAGAAATCGTAACTTTGATAACCAATATTGGGAGCAAAGCTAGCATACCGTGTGGAAAACCCGGTATTCATATGTGTAGTTTCTTGTATGCTTTGGAAGTACCGCAAGATAATTTGGAGACATTAGAAGTAGTCAGAGATTTCTCCGATGTATTTGAAGAAGTTAAGAGTTTACCCCCACATCGAGAGATAGAGTTCCGCATCGATCTAATTCCAGGAGCTAGACCAATCGTTCAACCAAAAAGACGAATGGCACCAAAAGAATTCATGGAACTCGAGAAGCAAACTCAAGATTTACTGGCCAGAGGATTGATCATGCCAAGCTTTTCAAGCTGGGGTTCAGCAGTAGTTTTCGTGGTTAAGTCTGATGGATCACTAAGATTATGCATTGACTATAGAGAGTTAAATAAAGTGACCATCTAGAATAAGTATCCTTTGCCGCAAATTGATGATCTCTTTGATCAGTTGAATGGAGCTATTATGTTTTCTCAAATGGATCTTGCTACAGGATTCCATCAGTTAAGGATCGCCGAAGATAGTATTTCTTTAACTGCTTTCAGAGGCCAGGAATTCTTTTATGAATCGTTAGTTATGCCATTCGGATTAACTAACGCACCTGCATATTTTGTTGATTAAATGAACCGTGTCTTCAGGAAGATTCTGAACAAGTTCGTCCTAGTTTTTATCGATGATATCTTAATCTTTTTGAAGACAGAAGAAGAGCACCGATATCATCTTAAAGTGGTATTGGAAACTCTAAGGATGAATGTACTGAAGGCAAAGTTCTCTAAATGTCATTTCTAGCAATCTAAAGTTAGGTTCTTGGGGCACACTGTGAATGGAGATGGTATTTCTGTAGACCCAATCAAAGTCGAGGCAGTGCAACAATGGAAGCAAACCAGAACACCAACGGAGGTCCGTAGTTTCTTGGGATTAGCGGGGTATTACAGGAGATTTATCCAAGAATATTCTAAGATATCTTCTCATCTGACTAAGCTGACAAATAAGGGTGAGAAATTTATATGGACTCTGAAGTATGAAGAATCATTCAAGGAGTTAAAGAAGAAATTGACAGAAGCACCAGTTCTTGATGTTCCCGATGAGAAAAGTAAATTTGAGGTTTATACGGATACTTGTGGAGTGGGACTTGGTGCGGTACTAATGGAGAATGGACGTGTGGTTGCGTAAGCTAGTAGACAATTGAAGATTCATGAGAAGAATTACGCTACACACAATCTAGAGTTATTGGCGGTTGTTTTTGCCTTAAAAATGTGGAGGCACTACTTGTTAGGAGGGAAGTTCGAGCTTTTCACAGATCAAAAACCACTTAAATATCTGTTTTCTCAAAAAGATCTCAACCTAATGCAACAGAGATGGTTGTAATTTTTTGCGTCATATGATCCAGATATTATCTATGCGCCAGAAAAGTCAAATGTCGTAGCAGACTCTCTAAGCAGAAATTCTACCTTATCTCTTCTAGGAGCTACCCCAGCACTTCAAGGAAGGATAATGGCAAATCAACGGAGAGATGAGAATCTGGAGAAGTTAATACAAGAAGTTATAAAAGGAGGGGAGTCAGATTTTGAAGTTGATGGCCAAGGTATTCTCAGAATAAATGGAAGGTTGTGTGTTCCTGATGTTGATGGACTAAGGCAGGAAGTTTTGGCAGAATTCCATAAATCAAAGCTGAGTATTCATCCAGGAGTACACAAGATGTATAGAGATATGAGGCAAGTATTTTGGTGGCCCGAGATAAAGAAAGATATTCTGGCCCATGTAAATCAGTGTCTATGCTACCAGCAAATAAAGGGTGATAACCAGAAGACAACAGGACTACTGAAACCTTTGGAGATTCCTAGTTGGAAGTGGGAAATGATATCAATGGATTTCATCGACGGTTTCCCAAGACCATAAAAGGATATGAAGGAGTTTGGGTGATAGTTGATCGACTAACGAAGAGTGCGCATTTCATTCCAGTGAAACCAACTCGGACTGCAGCTTCGTTAGCCGAGATTTTTATAAGGGAGATTGTGCGATTACATGGAGTCCTAGTAAGTATTATAAGTGATAGAGATCCCATTTTCACCAGTAAATTTTGGGAGGCACTCCAAAAAACTTTGGGAACTAAGCTGAATTTAAGTACCGCTTATCATCCCCAAACAGACGGCCAAACAGAAAGGGTAAACAGGATAATGGAGGACCTGTTGAGAGCATTTATTCTTAACTTCGGAGGATCGTGGGACGATCACCTACATCTAGCTGAATTTTCTTACAACAACAACTACCAAGTAAATATAGGTATAGCACCATATGAAGCTCTCTATGGTAGACCATGTAGAGCACCAACTTGTTGGGTAGAGTCTGGAAATAAACTCATTCTCGGACCAGATATGATTCGAGAAGCAACTGAGAAGGTGGAGTTTGTTAAAATACGAATGAAGGAGGCCCAGGATCAACAGAAAAGATATGCAGACAAAAGACGAAGGGATCTAATTTTTTCTGTTGGAGATTTTGTATTTGTGAAAATTTCACCAATCATGGGAACAGTCAGATTTGGTAAGACAGGGAAATTAGCTCCACGATACATGGGACCTTTACGTGTTCTTGAGAAGTTGGATCTCTTGCTTATAGGGTGGAATTACCGGAAAGAATGGCTAGAATTCACAATGTTTTCCATGTGTCTCATCTCCGCAAATGTGTTCACGACCCGTCTTTGATTCTAGAACCATCGGTTCAGGAAGAACTTGAGATTGAACCAAACTTGACTGTGGTTAGATATCCAGTCTATGTAGTGGATAAATAAGAAAAGCAACTTCGGAATAAGGTCGTGAAGCTACTCAAGATACAGTGGAGTGAGAATCCATATGACTGTACTTGGGAAACGGAGAAGCACATCAGGGAGTTCTATCCAGATTTTGTTATGAATTAGGTGTTAGCTATCCCGTGTTTGTTTTTGATGTATCTATGATGGTATTATATAGTTGTATGAATGTTATCTTTTGTTCGGAAATGGAATTTGGGTTTTCATCTCTATGGATTATGGATGTTATGAGGACTCAACATTCGTAGGACTTATGAACTCTTTCAGTTTACTATCATTTTTACTGAAATCTGTTCTTGGCTTCTTTTCCAGATGGCACCTATCTTTAAGAGGATAGCAAGGAAGAGGCTGACCCCATTACAGAGACTGAGATTGCACACCGGCATCAGTATTCTTGAGCTTGTAGGTACTCGAGATGATGAGGGGTCGAGGCGATATGTAGATACGGAGGAGTCAGGCTGTGACGAAAAGGAATTTCGCTCGGTCCGAATCAGTCGCTAAACCGACCCAGACCGTTCGAAACGCCTGATCGTTTGAAAACACGACAAAATAGAACGCAGATGGAAGAACATTTCATTGTATATTACAACAATGCATTAGATTACAAGAATATACAGAGTATAAACAAATAAATATTACACAGAAATATCAGAGATTTAAATTATATTTAAATACATAGCAGCGGAAAATAATACAATACACAACTAGAGGAGATATACGGATACAAAGCTTTCCGTATATCGTTCCAGCTGTAAACCAGGATCCTGTGAATATAAATCTGCAAAACCAAAACTACTAGCTGCCCGTGTCAAAATAAGGGCACCCAGAGTTTAGGTTAAAACAATAAACTCCAGGTCAGTCATGTGACTGGGGTGAGAACTAAAACAGTTATTATTCTTTATTTTAAAAGTTAGGTAAATCAAGGGACCACGCCGTATAACACGGAACGGGTTTCCTCCCAAGAATACCGGTGCATAAAACAAACGGCGCAATGCTAAGTAAAGAAAAATGAAGCTGTTATAAGACCCAGGTCCTATCACACAATGCAACGCAAGCCGGGGGATAGGGTTTTCCCTTATAACAGCCAAAGAATGCTTGATACGTTTGAAACAAATCATTTGATACTATTATAAGTGCATAGTGTATAAAACAACTTCAAATCATAAGTATCAATCATAGGCGGCATGGGTACCATATATCATGTCGCCATACTAGTTCTACAATTAAAACCGCACATGTCACGTATTTGGAAATTGGATTTCCGTCTGTGAACCGAGGCAAAAGATAGTCCTCAACCGATTCGAGACGCTCTAGCCTGTGTCTCAGGACCCAGACACAGGTGGGCCCTTGGATCGTCAGGGCCGGTCCACCGATGTGGATTAAAATGCCTGAACACTGCGTTTCCCCACCCTTTGGGGCGTAAATGAGCCAACGAATGGCTCCATCAGACCCGGATCGTCCGATCTAACCGAGGCGTCTCGCAACAGCAACAACCACACAGGTGAAAAGTATATAAATGTCAGGGCTGGTAGGTCACTGACACCACCCTAGCTAGAAAGAAACACATGCCCTCCCTGAGGTCCGTCTCCCGTTTTTGGTTCACAACTGGGGTGCGAAACTTGCGAAGTAAACGTTACACAAAGCTACGCCACAAAGGCCGTGCTTCGATCATCAATCACAAGACTTTGCTTTTCAACAGAAGCCTCGATCAATTGCCACTTAGGCATGCCACACAGGCAATTCACTCCATGCGTTTGATATCCATCAATATATAACCCCTGAGCTCGTACGTCTTAGAGAAGGGCATTAAGCAAGAGAATAAATTCTCCACCGCCAAACAGATATATATTTAATAGAGATCAATCACACGGACTAAAATCCAATGTCAGACACACAGTCCATTTACAAGTTCGTTCTGCGTCTGAACGAAACCGGAGGCACCTAGTACCCCGCATATCCATCGATCTCCAAGTACGTTTGGACGATCACCAACTGTTTCCATCTTCTTGGGTGTACAGCCCAATCAAGATCATCAGTAATTACCCAAACGACGTGAAGACCTCCGGTCTTCGACCATCGTCTTCGTCTTCGACTTATCGTCGTATCAGTTATTCAGAATGGGATAAACCCGGTCTTCCCGAATAACTCGCGTATATTTTAAATAAGTGTTACACAAACGCAACATACGCCTCATTCCAATTCATTAGTCACTAACCGTAAATTAATCAAGAGAATAATTCCCCAAATATTAACCCCGAAGGCCGAAACCAACATCAGATCAATATCCAGAAAACCATTTTGCTTGGCTAACCGGCAGTTAGTTTCTAAATTTCACATTCATAAGGAGAGGTTCCCATTAATTTTATCAAAGATAAATCCCTTGAATTTATTCTTTAATCTTATTTTGAATTTTGATTCAACTAGTCGGGATTAACGAACCTTACCGAAGTAATCATTTGTTTTAATTTCCCAATCCCAACCTATTCTTCCCATGAAGTAAAACTGGAAATACTTCATATCTAACATCACGGTGTTATCGGTAAATTCAATTACCATTTCACGTTCAAATCTAATTAAAGATTTGACTATCGCCTGGAGTAAAACTGGTGATACTCCATTCTCGATTATTTCAATCTAATTAAAGATTCATTAAAACTCCACTTAGTTTTAATCTTTAACTGGGTTAAAGAATCAGTGTCATTTAAAACACCGTTCACGATAAACCCAAAATCACATTCCATTAATTATCGGGTTAAAGAACGAGTGTTATTTAAAACACTGTCCATGATAAACCCAAAAATCAATATCAATTCAATTCCAATTAGATATTATTTAATTGGTACACTTCATTAAATCCAAATAAAAAGATTTAATCTTTTCTCAACTGGGTTCAAGAACAGTGTTAGTCAAGACACCATTCACGACAAACCCAAATCACATTTGATATTCAATACAAGGCTCTGAATAGAAAATATATCGGCTTATATTCAATATAAAATTCTACGATTAACAAATGTCGTATTGGAAATAACGATATAAATATATATCTTTCAAATTTCCATAACAACATCTGTATAATCACGAATTCCGACATCAAAATATTCCGAAGACAATTTCGATTCAAATCCATCCCAATGCAATCATTGGAAATTCTGGTTATTTTCAAAACCATTTCTAACTCAATTTATTTATTTAAAAATAAATAGAATTATAATTCTAGTTCAAACTAGTTCATTTCGATAAAAATCTATTTTATCCTTTCAAGTATGGAGTTTTTCACCCCAATTCTTCCCAAATCATTTCTTCTGATTTTACACAAATTATTACTATTTTTAATAATTTTATTAAGGCCAGTACAGTCGATTTCCATCAATGGCCATCGAACTGCACTTATAGCGACCTTTTTCAAATTTGATTTGGACATAATTCCAAATCCGACCGTTAGATTTCTAATTTCAAACATTTGTTAGAAATCTCTTTTCGATACGAATCCAACAGTTCCGGTTTCAGGAGAATCCGATGGTTGGGTCTCCCGTAATATCCGTTCGAAGTCAATGGTCGAAATTCGCGAACTGCCGCGGCGCGTTGGGTTCTATTCAGGCCATTTATATTATATATATATATAATATATAATATATATAATATATACTTCATTGATTTCAATTCAAAACGTGCTTTATAAATCGTTTTCAATTCATTTTCAAAGCGGTTTCAACTTCATATTCAATTTCAAATCAAAATTGAATATTCCAATATAATTTCGTTTTAAATTCATTTCAAATCGATTTCAATTTAAATTGATTTCTAATTCAATTTCAGTTCGTTTTCAATTCAATTTCAATTCGAATTCATTTCTATTCGAATTCAATTCAAATTCATTTCTATTCCATTTCAATTCGAATTCATTTATATTCAATTTCAATTCGAATTCATTTCTATTCAATTTCAATTCATTTCAGTGTATTTCGAATTTCAAATCAATTCAGTTTAATTCGAATTTCAATTCACTTTAAATATAATTCGAATTTCCATTCATCTCAATCTAGTTCGAATTTCAAATCTATTCAATATTCATTGAAGAATGAATAAAATCGATATAAATATCGTTCACGTCAAAATGGCGTCAATCTAACCAACACGGCTTCATATGTTTCAAATATTTCTATTTCAAATATTTTTTATTTCAAATATTTCTATTCAAATATTTCTCTTCAAATATTTTTATTTTAAATATTTCTTTTTTGAAACTGGAATGAGGCCCAATCAATTACCATATAATGTTAATTATGTGGATTTTCTACAACACAAGTATATATCAACAACGATGAATAATCAACCATCATCCAAAGTGCATTCTACACTGTATAAGCATCAAATATAAATATTTAACACTTATAACAGTCTGTCAATCAATCGATCGACATACAACTAATTATTGGGATTAGTGTACGTCAAATATCATCCCAATACCCGTGTGGGGTTTCAAACAATCAAACACAGATTTTTATTTGTGCAGTTGGGCGATGTGTAAAATTTATCGTCCCAATCAATGTCCTTCAAATAGGTATACATAAACAAACCGTCCGGTTTGTAAATGAATATTTATTTATTCACATTCACGTTAAAAATTATATTTTTAACGATCAAATATTTTATTTTAACACATGAATTTTTATTCAGTTCATTTACAAAATAAAAATGATATTTTTATTTTTCTAACTTATTTAGAAAATTTCGGCGGCATAACGGCACGATACTAGAAACGGGACAAGGCCTAGCCTTATCACCGGTCTAGTGAAGGCCCACGCCATTCACACATCAATCAAATCAATTTCATTTCACCAAACAATTCAATTCAAACCAAATAATCTAACCAACTACACAACCAAACAATTAAACAAACAAGCCATCCATGGTCTGTGGATGACGGGTGTCGGGTGCTACTAAACACCGTCTGCATCCTAGTATATATATAACTAGAAAAAGAAATTGAAGAGTGAGAAGTTCTCACAGATAGCTATCCCAACTCTACGACACTTCATGATAGAAATCTTCATCGTTCTCGCCTTTCGTCACTTTCGTTGCCCGCAGCCACTACATATGTAAAAATCGAATTTTTACTTTGCTATTCAATATATAAAAATCGAATTTTTACTTCGTTATTCAATATATAAAAATCGAATTTTTACTTCGCTATTCAATATATAAAAATCGAATGTTTACTTCGCTATTCAATATATAAAAATCGAATTTTTACTTCGCTATTCAATATATAAAAATCGAATTTTTACTTCGCTATTCAATATATAAAAATCGAATTTTTACTTTGCTATTCAATATATAAAAATCCTATTTTTACATCGATGTTCATAGAATAAAGATTATATTTTTATCACGCCACTCTCTATAAAAAGATTTCGCCTTTTCATCCATCACTATAGAAATCACATTTTTATTTCGCTATATCTATAAAGACGATATTTTTACTATCTTACCTATATAAAAATTATATTTTTATATAATTAAAAATCGTTTCTTTACTAGATTAAAAATCTAATCTTTTCTATTTTTAAAAATCAAATCTTTTCTATTTTAAAAATCTAATCTTTTCTATTTTAAAAATCTAATCTTTTCTATTTTAAAAATCTAATCTTTTCTATTTTAAAAATCAAATCTTTTCTATTTTAAAAATCAAATCTTTTCTATTTTAAAAATCAAATCTTTTCTCACAAGGTTATTCCTAAAACTGAATTTACTTAATTACTAAAATAAAAAAACTAAGGAAAAGAAAACTCACTGCCATCCATTCATAGTGTCGACTGAAGCTAGCGCCACCGCTGGTGGTGGCCGCTGACGAAGGCCAGGAGCGGATTGGGCTTGCTGCTCGGCGATTGGAGGGTTTGGGGTGCGATTTCACGCGGTGGCTCGGAGCTTGGGGTTCATGAACGAGGCGCTGGAGGTGGCGCTGACGTCAGGGCAGTGGCAGGAGATGGCGCCGTAGCTGCTGGCGCTGGAAGGGGTTGCTGCGATTCACTTTGAGGCCTAGGGCTTCCTCCCTTGCGGTGGTAGGGAGAAGCGAAGGGGGGGGATGCCGTAGATCGTCGGCGGCGCCGCTGGATGCACGCCGGTGGCAATCGGAGGGGGGCGACGGGTCTTCCTCCCCCCATCGTTCTTTCTCTTGTTTTTTTTATTCTTTGAAAATGAATTCGAGCGGGGGGGGGGGAGCCTGAGAGGAGGTGAGGAGAGGAGAGAGAGATTTTATATATTTTATTTTATTTACCACCAAAAAGTAACTTTTTATTTCGAACACAAAACGAAACCCACCGCCTATCGTCCATAGCTAATTACCCCCATTCCGAACACAATGGTATATGTATCGCAAGCTAATTCGATCGTTTCGATCAGTTTCCGTTAAAATCAACATATAACTCTATATATCGAATTTGAACGCGCATTTCAATTTACCGGGATCACATACTAACACTAAAAATTCCAAAAAAATATTTTCTAGCTTCGTATTGACGATACGGTCCTAACAAAACCAGTTTCGTCGAATTCTGAGACCGTTGGAAAAATGGCCATTTTCCAGTCGATTAAAATCAACTGAAACTGGTCAAACGCGTTTTCCTTTGCCACGCTCACATATTGAATCGAAAAATTATGAAATTTGAAACCTAGCAATAACTTTACATCACGGACCCAACAAAAGTGGTTTCGTCGAAATCCGAGGTCGTTTGCAAAATTCCCCTTTTTAAGTCCTGAATTCCATAGCGACTATTCAGAATTTTCAACTGGACATATCTTTTGATCCCCGCTATGAAATTTTGATTTTTCAGATTCGTTGGAAAGATATTCTCAATTAGATCCTATTATTTTTGGTTTCACTAAAATCCGGATTGTTTTGCACCCGGTACATTCATTTGAAGTTTGAAATCGAATTATCGAACTACCGCGCCATTTTCAATTTCTTTTATAATTATATAATTATTTATATTCTAACGACGACGCGTATAAATATATACGTTCTAAATATATTCAAAACAAATTTCTTGTCGATATTGTTTAAAATAATCTATTTTAAATATTTAAAATTGGCTAAAATTGCCAAAATAAAAATTTTAAACTGGCCCAGATTTTCGGGTTGTTACACAGGCATATACCAGGGGGAGTCTTCCATTGAGGAGGACAGTAGGGACCTTCCTCAGGAGTCGGATTATGAGGGATATGATGATCAGGTAGAGTACTATGTAGGCGAGGGAGCAGATGGTGGAGATGATGGTGATGATGACAGCAGCGGAGACGACAGGGATTATGAGGATGATGGATGAGGAGGATCCGGAGGAGGAGCCTGAGGAGGATCCAAAGGAGGAGCCCGAGGAGGATCCGGAGGAGGAGGCCGAGGAGGACATTCCACTTGCTCGGCCACAGCCCGAGGAGGATATTCCATATGCACATCCACAGTATGAGCCATGGGTTCACATACCACCGGTACCTATGGATGGACAGTTAGCTGTCTTATGGGAGCAGTTAGCTCAGGAGATGACACAGTATCTGGCTAATGGAGGGCATTTGGAGCCACTCATGGATGATTATTCTTATCCCGATATGATGCTTTATCCACCCTCTCCAGTTGAGATCATAGAGATTTCGAATGATAATATTCCTGAGGAGATTGAGGAGGCAGTGGAGGTGATCGAGATTTCAGACAGTGAGCATGTAATTAGCATTTTTGATGATGAGGATGTGATTATCATCCCGGATGACGAGGAGATGATCATCATTTCTGATGATGAGGATATCATTTAGATTAGTAGTAGCTCTGAGTAGGTTAGATGGACTGGGGTGATATTATACATATAGTAGTACTAGTAGTATGGAAGATATGTATATTATAGTAGTACTCGTATTTTGCGGTAGTCTATAACTCGATACTAGTCGAGTATAGTACTTGTATTTTGCTGTAGTCAGTTTGACGTATTATATATATTATCTCTTGCTTATCTTCTGTTTACAAATTTCGAGGACGAAATTTTTATAAGGGGGTAGAATGTAACGACCCAGACTTTTTACACATCGCAAACAAAGATATTAAATTATCGTAAGTATGTGTTTCTTAAAACAAGTTAAAATTTCATACTTTAAAAATTCTAAAACATTTTAATACATGTATGATAGCATTTGCCTAAGCATGTAGCACAAACTTACAAAAATTCATTTTGGCATATTCATGTATGATAGCAGGTATTCAATAGCGTTTGTTTAAATTTCTTTTAACACATGTGCATAGCATTGTAAAATGCCATTTTCCCTTTTACATATGTTTTGTTTTTAAAAGGGATTTTTAAACCTTATATTTTTCTTAAGTAAATTTCTTGTTTTTACAATGAAGCATTTTGACCAAAGCATGTTTGTTGGCAAAAGAAAGTTTTTATATATATATCCTTGTATTCACTTATACATCAAACATGAATACCATCATCTCTTTGCCAACATTACCTCATGTATGAACCCTAAAGATGCACCTACACAAGTAGGAGACTACACTAGAAACTACACTAGGAAAAGGATTTGAAAGCATGCATTTTCACATGGCAAATCATTCTTGTTTATACATTTTCAGATTTTCTGTAATTTTTCCTCTCTTTTATTTTTCCCAAAACATATTCATTTTGTCACAAAACATGTGCTAAAAAATTTACCAAATCTTGTACAATATAAACAAGATCTTTTCTACATTAGTTAAGCACATAAGAACTGATTTTCTTTGAAGATTTTCCATGCCAAAAGCCACATGTCCGTGAGCATAAGGGTGCAGGAATTTCCAGATTTTTATTTTACCTTGAAGGCTAAGGTAAAGTAATTTAATGTTTTATGTTAAATCAATATTTTTCATGAGAGAAATGTGAGCTAGAGGACATGTGAAACCTGAAGCCTACATGGTACAAATGAGGCTACCATATTTAGCAAAGTCCAAGGAGAGATTTAGCATATGATATAAGGGTACACAAGACATTAAATGTGATTATTCTTAGTCCACCAATGGGGGGCTTGCGCAGGGAAAATTCTAGCATGGATTGGCTGCTAGATCCATGTGAAGTCCTAGGTAATTGTGTGATGTTTGTGTGAGAGAAATGTTTTTTTAGGTGTCTTTCATTTGTCATTTGAAAACTGAAAATAGTTTTTCTTTTTATTCAAAACAGCTAATAAATGCACCTTATATTTTTAATATTTCCTACTACTATATAAAGTGCCTAAGCATGCACACTTTCTCCACCACTTCAAACACTTTGAAGTAAAACCGGTAAAAGGAAAATCAAGGAGCTTCTAAAAGCAAGTGAGTAAACCTGCATTTTATTTTCTGTTTTGAATTACTACCGTTTTTTGTTATTTGAACCATGAAGTGATCTTGGATTTCTTTTATGATCTTGTACAAGTAACCTATCATGTATTGTTTGTTGTTTGATATGAAGTAGGAAACCTTGATTCGTTAGCAAAAACCTTAAGTGTCACATATAGAGAAGTGCATTGACTGTTTTGTTTTCACCAGACCCTGTTATGTTGTGTAAACCTTGAAAAACCCAAATGGATCAGTAAGATCTGTGATTAGGGGATTAGAATAAGGTATTAACTATGTTTAAAAACCTTGACATATCCATCCAAGGTTTCAGAAGTGAAGGAATCTTCGCAAAAACCTTTTCTACTATTTTAAAATAAACAATAGGTGCTCTCTGTTCTTCATTTTCAACGTGGATTTTCAAAACTGATTAAAACTTGTTTTGATTATATAAACATGATAAGGTAAACAAATGATGATTTTTAAAACAAAAATCAAGATTTTTAATAGTGTGGATCACGAGAAATCAAGAGATGGCCGAGAGTTCAACTTTGGTGAACTTCCGGCGCATCACTCGATTTGGGATAATGGTGTTCGGCCTGAAGGAGCATGGAAGGATGACGATCATAGGAAAAATGTAAATTTAATTTTTAAATGAACAGATTTTGTGAAATTAATGAAAATAGTGTTTAAAAACTGGTTTGGGTTTGTTTTTGTCATGATCGAACTGCTCAGAGATTAAGGGGGTAGAGAGGAGCGGTCCAGGGGGAATTGGTGCGTCGGGGTCGTGTGGTGATGTAGCCAGGTGGTGGTGGTGACTGGTGGTCGAGAGAAGGCGCGGTGAGGCTTTCTTTGACGATGGGTTTTTGGGTTTAAAAAGGGGGCACGGCCATTTTACTGTTCAGGCCAGGGGACGGTGACTGGGAGGTGCCGACGTGATCCGGTGGTGGAGAGAGTGGCGTGGCGACGGTCGTTGGTGGCTGGAGGGGTCCCTGGTACGTGTGCACGTGCACAGCTATGGCACAAAGAAGGAAGAAGAAGAAGAAGGGAGTGGTACTCAAGGGCGCACGGTATTTTGGTGTGATCGAGAGGGAAAATCATGAGAGCCAGGGACCTGGTACTTTGGCCAGTGATCAACCAAGTGGTATTTTCCCAAAATCGTGATAACTGGACTAGATTTCGTGAATGCACACTAGTGTTTTTAAACCCGATACTTTGTCAAATTGGTACTTTGTTGTTTTAAGCTAAAACAAAGGTTTTTAAATATATTTTTAAATTTAAATTAGTTTTTAAATTAATTTTGGTTTAAATTAAATAAAAAATTAAATATTTAAATAAGAATAGAATTTTTATTTAATTAAATGAAGGGAAAAGTGAATCAGGATTTTGTTTTCGTCAGAAAGTTGGAAACCAATACTGAAACTATAAATTATAAATTTAGTTTATAACTTAAATTAGCATTTTATTTGTGAATAAAATGTTTAGATTTTTAAACATACAAGTGATAAAGAAACGAATGTAATGCAAACTGTAATGACCCGAAAATCCAGTCCAATTTGAGCTGACCAAAAACACAAGTCCAATCCCAAATTAAACTGAAAATTAGGAAATTAATAGAAAGAAATTAGAGGGTGAGGATAGATAAGATAGAAACTTAGAATAAAAGAAGAAGAAGAACACAACATCAGAGTAACACGTACCTCACAGCGTAACGAATAACATATATTTCATAACATAACTTTGAAATACAAATCTGTACTTGAATATACATATCATTATCAAAATACAGCACTTACAACACAATGGAAATAACTATAGCTATATAATCCTGAAGCCTCCTGGTCCAGCTCTTCGAGTATCTATAAATCCCGACTACTTGTCTGCCCGTACAAAATTGGGCACCCAAGAGTTTAGGAAAACAAAACAAAATAAACTCCGGGTCAGTCATGGGACTGTTGTATCACCCCGTAATTCTGTAACACTAAGATTCACAAATCAACGTATAATTAATTCAAAATGAAAGAATTAAGGGAAACAGGTGGTGCCATTGCGTTCGTCTTGAAATTCTTCTTGAAAACGAGTTCGAGTTTGCGTAAATCGGAGTCCGTATGAAGAAGTTATGACGCTCCGAAGTTTCAGGAATTTTTAGAATCGAAAACAGCTCGAATTCGAATTCGAAATTCGAATTCAAACCCAGAAGCGGGCGGGAAAATTCCCGCCCAGGACCCAGGTCGACTGGGGAGTCGACTGGGTAGTCGACCCCCCCCCCCCCCGACCAGGTCGACTGCCCAGTCGACATGGGTGTCGACCTGGGTGCAAAAACCCATTTTTGGGCTTGGGTGCATTCTGATGTACCTGGTCTCGTTTTCTGCCTAGATTCGTCCGCCTAATCCTATATAAACAGCCTCCTGGCCTCCTTCTCTCTACACCATTTCATTCTATCCTTATGCTGCCTCTGAGAAAATGTATAAATAAATAAAATAATTTGTAAAATAAATCAAGACGAGGAAATGATGCTCAAGACTTTCAAGAGGAGATTCAAAACAAGCTAGGATTCAAGTGGAGATTCAAACGACTTCAACGACTGTTTTTCTACGAATCTAATATAATCTCTGTAAGTCGGTTACTTTTTATATTTGAACGTTTTCTCTATTCGTGACATGAAATTAAAGGAATAAAAGAATATGCCAAATCTTTCTGTTCGAATCAGTGCTTATATCCTTGGACCTAATTAAGAACTGTTATGATTCGATGACCAACAAGACTGTGACTATGAAACTATGGACCTTAAAACCATATGCCTCTTTGACTATGAACATTGCCTATGAACATTGCCTATGACTGTGACTCATGACTACGAGAATTATTTCCTTTGACTATGAACACAAGCCTATGCCTTTGATTAGGAAACATAAACTATTGCCTATAACATAACAAGGACAACTGTGACTAAACACCTATGATTCATGACTAGGAAAGTGTTGCTTAAGTTTTGTGACTGTGAAATTGGGTCTAAACCTGATTATCTATTCTGTCTATTCTTGATTTTCTTTGGATTTTGATCTTGGGAATTTGCCTATTAAGTTAGGTCTACCCATGTTCTTGAACCTACATCGTTATTCAACCCTTTTTATGTCATAACATTTTCAGATCTATAGGCCTTCGATGTTTTAGATCAATTTATTTCATTGTAACTCGTTAGGCCTGTAATTAGTAAATTATCATTTTATGCCAGTTATTATGTATGTCTTTTCATAGCATCTCCGGTTCATTCCCTTTTTATCTAGGAATCTAGATTTATCTATAATCTAGGTTGAATCACGATTATACAAATGATGGGAATACGATTTGGGCAAAATATGAAATTTACTAAAACGTAGTTATAAACTTGGAAATTGGCATAAATTGGGAACATGTATTATGGCATGCTTATAAAAATGCAAATTGGATAAATTTGACATGAATTATAGGATGTGTAATTTGAATCTAGTATTGACTTGTAAATCTTGCATTTACATGAACTGTGAACTAGAATAATAAGTCTTGTTTGACATGAACTATAATTAGAATGTTAAATCTGAATTAGATTAGCTAATTTGGCATAATAAGTATATTGGCATAAATTTGAAATTGGCCATAATTGTGAGTAATTGTCATGTTTAGCAAAATCTTGGTTGGTGACACTTAATTTGGTATAGTTTACATACCAAAAAGCATAAATATGATATAGAGGGGAAAATGGGCCATAATAATAAATGTTGACAATTTACATTAAAAGAGTAATTATGAAATAAGTAAATTAGGAATAATTTACTTATAGAATTTGTACTAAATGAGAAAATGTAAATTTAGACAAATTAAAGGTTTATTAACGACATCTCTTTTAATAACACACCAGAAAGTTCTAGGGTGACAGAGAGGATAGTGTCTAGGCTTGGGTTTGGAAAATACAAGTTTCCTGCCCTCCCTGGCTATCCCTAACTGATCCGACGGACGGGATGGTTACTTTCAAAACCTGATTTGAAAATTAATCAAAACACTTTGAACTTAGAAAAGACGAATATGCCTAACCCGAGGTTAGACTGAGTTGCGACGTAAACCTGCCCGGAACCAACCGGCACATCCAGTATTCGCAACAATATCTGTCTAATGTGAGTGGTCGCGGCTTTAATTTATTTAGTTAAAGCTAGAACAAGAATGGTAGGGTTAAGTTAACAAAGACACTTAACCAATTCAACATGATAACCAAATCGATAGGCGGGGTTAGGTTCATACAGACACTTAACACAGTTAAGCTAAAATGGGAGGGTTAAGTCCATAGGGACACTTAACCGAACTTAATATGGTAACAAGACAAGGTTTGTAAGGGTTAAGTAACTAAGAAAACACTTAGCCAAATTAACATGTTAACTGGACTAGAAGGTGGGGTTAAGTAAAGTTAATACACTTAGCCAATTTGACATGTTAGCTGGACTAGACCGTAGGGTTAAATAAACTTGAACACTTAACCATCAGAGTGTGATAAATGAATAGGGTAAAGTTTAAAACATGAAGGGATAATACTTAACCATTAATAACATGTTAGTTAAAACAGATGGGAAAGGTTAAGTTAAAAAGGAATACTTAACCAATACAGGGTGAATGAATAGGGTTAAGTAATAAGAAATACTTAACCAATATAACTTGGTTTGTGGTAGGGTTAAGTCAACATGAATTACTGATAACACTTAACCAGTTTAACAAGACAAGTGAAGAGGGTTAAGTTAGCTTGAATTGACTAATGACACTTAACCAATCCAAATTGACAAGAAAGAGAACTAAGTAGTAAACCTTAGTAAAAAGGAGCTAAGTAGTAAACCTTAGTTAAGAAAACAACGATTCTGGAAACTAAGTGGTAAACCTTAGTTTGCAAAAACTAAGTAGTAATTCTTAGTATAACACGGGAAGGAGCGAACGTCCGTCTGATTAAAACGAAGGCTCCAACGAATTGGGTTACGAAGCCCGAGGCTTCGAGGGGACGTGAGGGTACTCTTGGTATCCCTCTGTGAGGCTGCAGATGATCCTCCTGGGCTCACAGAGGTTAAGGTCTGCGTTAGAAGAACCAAGGGTATGCCTTGGTTGCAAAATATGGCAACCTAAAGATTAGGATGGACCAGCGTGATTCGGCGAGAAAACGGTAGCCTTGTGATAGCAACTCATCGTCTACCATCCATCTTGAGTCAATCGAGATACGTGAAGCGGAAAGGCAGAGAACTCCAAAAGACCATATACTTGCTATCTAGTTATGGGTGAGGATGGCCATAGGTTAGTGGGGCATAGGGGGCCTGCGTATAGTTCTCATTTGTCAAGGTGTGCCTTTCTTTAGTTGAGGGAGGGGTCGAGTGGGACCATAGCCACTGGAATAAAAACAGACCTTAGCCTCTGCATCGGCAGATATCTGAAAGTTCCCGACCAAGTTCTGTGTTTCTTGATTTGCCCTGCCACTGGACTCGGGCCGTACATTACAGGAGATGTGCATCTAGACAAGCGATAACAATTCGCGATACATGCGTGGGGAAGTCTAGGAACATATACCACTCTAGGTAGTGTGTCCTAGACTAGGGGGCATCGTTCGACAGGCAGCATAATCCTTAGTTTGACTAGGTGGCATAAACCCTGAATCCCAAAAGCGTTCAGCAGATAGCGTAAATTCTAGTTGAATCTAGAAAGCACTTGATAGAAAACCCTAGATTAGATCTAGGTAATAAATAATAAATGTATGCCTGAAGGCAACCGAAATTACCGGGATTGGGATCACGTTATCATTACTAGTTGGGACACTAGTTAGGTGGTGAAGAGATATAGAAACCAGTATAACAAGGAAATAGCAAAGCGGCGAAAGTATTAGAGCATATCCAGTTTATCTTATCTTAGCATATCTTGTGTTAATCTTGTCTAATCTTGCTGACCCTATCATCATGGTGTTATCTTGTATTCAGTTAATTCATGTCGTTTTGTTTTTTTCTGTTCACATGCTAGAAGTAACTGAACTTACTCAGGCTTTATGTCTGACTCTGTTTTTCTTTCGTCTTCTTTTCTTTCGTTTCCCCCCCTCAGGTAGTAAAGGAGAGAATAGTATAGCTCAGGTTAAGTTGGACTGTCACTCTTTCCCAGCTTGAAGATTTTGTCGAAGTTTTGCTTGGATTCTCTTTTCAGATGCTATGGCCGACTCTTGCTACATTGGGGAATATAAATGTTGTTTTATGCTTCTTTATTTTGTAAGACAGATGATACTCTGATATTATAAAGAAATCGTTGTACAAACTATTTTATCAATAAAGCAAATTTTATTTTCCGCTATTTAGCTTTTGTCTGTCTTGTAATTCATCTGCATCTTTTACCTTAAAATGCTCCACAGAACTTAGTGCATTCCCTTTGTGAGTGACACTAACGGATGTGGGGTGTTACAACTGGTATGAGTAAAACAGTTTAAAACAGTTCGAACAAGTAATCGATATCTCATAAGACCACGCCGTATAACGGAACGGGTTTTTCCCTTATGAGAATCCAAATTATCTTTATATCAAAAACCTTTTGATATTATAGTAATGTCTATCAACCACAATATAATAATCATCTAGCAGAAACGCTTTCATCTCACGTCCTACATATATAGTATAAAATCAAAACCGCAAGCACGTATTGGGTAATGGATTTCCAACTATGACAAGGTATGGAACCACCTTTCGCTAGTGTACCTCTAGAAAGGAATACACTGGGTCCAACAAGAACATCTTGCAACCCGGCCACACATGACCGACCACTCTTTTCGCTTGAGTGTATCGAATGTATATCACCAATGGTTGGGATCAACAACCGTTTCCCGAATGGGATATCATCAACAATAGATTTTTAGAAGTAAATGAAACTCTAGATCAGGTGATTATACACCCTACTTCGGAGCGACCGACTTAGCTATGCTGCCTGCCCGATTTCTGTCATTTACCGGTTGATGAGGCTTGAGGTTACGCTTCATCATCACATCAGATTCACTTCGAACGCCACATCGTCAAATCCATCAAATCACCGACTGACGTCTACAACAGTACATTACGTGTTAGCTAAAGAAGTTTCCTTCTCGCTTCCACTCTTGGTACGGTTGAAGAAATCAATGTACGTGACCTTTCTGGAAATACTCCGTCAGACATTCTTCCATACAAGTCATCCAGGAACAGGATGAACCGAAGGCACTATTCAGTACATCCATCTTAGGCACTGTTATCTAAGAAAAACAGGTGTGCAAACAACGATATTATCTCCAGATGGAAATTCTATCAATCAATCATCAATCTTACATATATATATATATATTCATATTTCCTATTTCAATATTTGATTATGTTTCTGATTCTATTTGGGAAACATTCCCAAATCTTCTTTACTTGGATTTAAACAGATGTTTAAATCAACATCGCTACGACAACTCAAACCACTATACTTATTCACTAAATACACTTAACCACTTTCACTCTCGAACCTTAACCATTTCTAAATTAAAAACGAAGTCAATCAAGTTGGGGTATAACTACCTCTCAGACCTTAACCGAACAACATTTCAAATCTCGAAATAGGGTAAGTTCGTCTTTTAACTCCTTAACACTTCCTTACGTAACTCTCGTTCAAATAAATCTCTATTCGATAACTCCTCCCTTCGAATAACTATATTTGATAATCTCTCTTACGAATAATTAAATTCGATTAACCTTTCTTTGAATAAACTAAATTCAATTAACTCTATTTATTTAACCTTAATCAATTAACTCTTTCTACTTAACTCCTTACTTAACTCCTTTCGAATAACTAATTCAACAACTCCTTTCGATTAAACTAAAATCGATAACTCCTTTCGAATAACTAATTCGATAACTCCTTTTTCGACTAACTCTAATCGATTTATTCTAATTCGATTAACTCTATTTAATTACTCTATTGGTTAACTCTACTTTAACTGGTTAACTCTAACTGATAACTCTAACTGATAAACTCCAACTGATCACTTCAACTGATCAACCCTAATTGATTAACTCTAAGTGGTTAACTCTAACTCATACTCTATTCGAATAAATCTAATCGAACAACTAATATTCAATTAACTCATTTCGATTAACTCTTTTGAATTAACTCCTTAAATTTATTCCTTTTCTATTTGTTTATTTAACAAAAAACTATTCCCTTTTCAATTCTATTTACTTAACAAATAAATATTTCTTTTATCTTTTCAATTTGTAAATGGTTTACAAATATATCCCTTTCATCTCTATTTTAACATATTTATTCCCCATAAATATTTCTTTTCCAATTCTATTTTAACATATTTATTTCCTATAAATATTTCCTTTTCAATTCTATTTATTTAACAAATAAATATCTCCTTTATTATTTTATTCTATTTATTCTAACAAGTAAATATTTCCTTTATTATTCTATTCTGTTTATTCTAACAAGTAAATATTTCCTTTATTATAGCTTATCCTTCGATTTTATAATTATTTTCTTTTATAAAATCCTTTTTCCTTTTCTATATAAAATCAATCGATTTTATATAAATAATTCATTTTCAAAATACACTTTGAAAATCCCCTTTTCCACATCCAGCATTTCTTATGGTATTTAACATACCATATAACAACGATAAATATCGTCCAAACACACATAATCAACAACAGATTATATACCACATCATATATCACAATATATGAATCACAGTAAAATAAATGTTGAGGAATCCAGTTGGATTCCTCCAACCTGTTTCCCTGCATCACAGATGTTAAACAATATAGATAACATCACTTTCAGTTCCACATGATATATTCTGTTAAACAGAATCAATATAGAAATTCAACTAACTGACTAGCAGTTCAATCAAACAGTCAACACACAGTCAATCAGCCAATATTTAACAGTTCTAAAAATACAACATGAAATTATAAACTGTTCAGAGTTAGTGAGATTTACTCACATTGGACGATCATCGTTAATAACGATAACCATCGCTCGATTTGATTCAAATGGAAAATTTATTTTGCAGTAAATGGTAACGAGCTCGGTTTCACTTCTAGTCAGCTCCATAGGGTAGTGTCCGTCCATACGATCCCATCGGATCTTGTTTCACTGAATTTCGATCACGTACGAGATAGTTATGATATTACGAAGTTCATATACTTTTATATTCAATTTAAACTTAGAATTTAATTTGATTGGGACTTTACCAGAAATATGGCCCACTACCCAAGACAAACCGCCTCCCCTTTTTCCTTCTTCCTCCACGCAACAGGACCGCAACCATACCTCACAATTACCGATCCTTCAATCCCCCAAATCCCCTTCAATATTCGACGATTCTCAAAACTAAAACCACCGGTGCTCATCTCTTCGAAAACTCTCCTACCTCACACCAAAATACCCACCTCGCACTCATGAAATCAAACCCGTCGAACAGCCTTTACTCCGTCGCCCTAGTGAAAGTAGCGAACCAAATTATCACCGGAACCTCAAACCTTTTGCCAACTGATGTTATTCGATCCTCTCATCACAAATCTGACACTCAAAACACACATTGATGCTCTTTCTTTCCAAACCCATGGATCCTAGTCGACGCTGCTCCATTTGGGTCCTCGAAGACCGACATCGCACCCTTAAAGAGGGATACCAGATTGGAGAGAATCACATTGGGAATCCGAGCATACTAGTTTGGTGATTTATGGGTTTTTACCCCATTTGATTTTGAATTTTGAAGATCTCGTTTTGGGATTTTATTTGAGAAATGGTGCGGCGGGTTTATGTTTGACCGTAGTGGAAAAAATGACTTAGGTTTAGAAACTTGAGGATTGTTTATATGAGGATTTTATTTGTGGATATAAGAAGAACAACATTTGTTTTTCTTTGAGAAGAAATTTTCGGTTGAGGGATGAAGTGCGTAGCTCCCTTTTTGACCGTGAGTAAAGTGGGAAATTAGATTAAGGGATTTAGTTATTTTAAGTTATAATATTTTGGTCATCTTATTTTATAAAACTTCGTTAATTACGAACTGCTATCGACATGATTAAATACATCATCGTGACGATCAATGTGCCACGATCCCAGAAATATAACAATATAGGTCCGTTAACTTATTCTGTGAAACCCAGAAATGTTAATTTTAGGTGCAAAATACTCCAAATAAAAAGTTGCTTATTTAAATAATTAAAATTACAGTAAAATTCTAAAAAATAAATTATCACTATGTCCCAAAAGAACCTTGTCTAAATTCAAACCGATCTCTAGTTATATCGAATAACCCGTTACGCTCGATAAACGATTCTATAACGACTATTTTTAAATTTGATTTGGACATATCTCAAAATCTACATGAAGAGATCCCAATTTTTCTCTTCCATCATAAAAATATACTCCACCAGCTCCTAACGTTTCTTGTTTCACAGAAATCTGATTTAAAACGGCTTTTGTATATTCAGTTGAAGTTCGAATCGCCAATTTACGAACTGCAGCGCCATTTCGAGCTCGATTTTGATTATATTATAACTCTATGTTCAAACTGTCGTTTATATACTATATTCGTTATTCAAATTCAATTCCAAGCTGAATTAAATATCACAGATGATCTGGTTCACACCATATTTTCATTTCAGCCAATTCTGATTATTTCAGAATTAAATATATTATTTAATTTATTATTTTAAATTAAATACTCACCATTATTTAATTCCACGACCATTTAATTCACTATATCACTATTTATATAATTAAATAAATTAATTATAATCCCTCTGTAAATGCGGGTCATTACACATACGCTGAATTTGACCGTTTAAACTGTAAATTCAAACTACGAGAAACCGGTCAAGTACAGTCCAGTATTTGATGGAATAAGAACTGTAAAATATATTTAATCGTGTTTAGATTAATTATTTAAAAGGGGAATATTCGTTAATCAATTCAAAGAGACCGAAATTTAGATTTCTCTTCGATTTGATTATACGTTGTATGTCGGAGATTTTAATTTTGAAGACGGCGTTATACAAGGACTATTTTTAAATAGTGCCTTTGGTTTGTTCAAAACCCAGAACAACTTGTATGGACGAATGTCTGACAAAGTAACTCTAACTGATCATGTACGTTGATCTTTTCAAATGTATTTATATGGTGGCAGAGGAATTCGTTTCTCTCACCATATACCTATATATATTTTTGAGGAAGTCAATTAGTGATCAGAAAGTTTTGACGATGTGGCGTTCAAAGAAAATAAACCAGTGGTAGAAACGTAAGTCTAGCCTCAAGCCTTACACCCAGGAAATGAAAAAAATTGGGCAGGCAGCATGGCTATGTGGGTCGCTCCCATTAGGGTGTAGCATCACCTATCTAGAGAAATTCCTTTTGTTTCTTAAATCTAATGATTTTGCCCATTCGGGAATGGTTGCCGTACACAACCATTGGTGATATACACTCGATACACTCAAGAGAAATCGGTCATGTAAGGACTGGGTTACAAGAAGTTCTTGTGGAGCCCAGGTGTATTTGCCTCTAGAGATACATCATCGGAGGGTGGTCCCATACCTTGTCATAGTTGGAGATCCAATTTCTATAAGTGCCAAGCGGTTTCTATTTGTATACTATATCGGAGAATGTGAGATGCAAGCATTCTTCTAGATTTTAAATTATTTATGGAAAACCAAATCGACACTATGATAATATCTAGTTTAAAGTATACAAAGTGTTTTGATCTCATAAGGTAAAAACCCGTTCTGTATTCACGGCGTGGTCTTATGAGATATTTTCTTTAAACTGTTTTAACTGTTTACTCATACCAGTCCCCTGACAGACCCGGAGTTTATTTTTCTGTATTTTTCCCTTAAACTCTTGGGTATTCATAACACTTGTTATGAATAGACAAGTGAATCAGGATTGGATGAAACTTGTGAAGCTGAATGAAGGTTTTCAATGTGTTGGTCTACCTACCTTATTTACTGTATAATTAAAGTCTGCAAGTTAGTCGTGAATGTCATGTATAATTACTGATATACTATGAATGGGTTGTATCACCAGACATATGATGTTTTGATGTAACATATACTGATGTGTAATATTGTAAAGTATTATCTTTTGTGAAAATTTCGATGTGAGATTCTGATGTTTCTGTGATTTTATCTTCTATCTTTTTCTTATTCTTATTAATGGCACGACTTCCGATGTGTTCGAAAGTTGGGCTGTTACAAAAGACTTGAGAGGTGGTGGCCCATCGCACATACTTTTCACTTTTCGGATTTTGAGCTTGGTATCACACCAGCTGATTTCTATATGTTGACTGGTATTCAAATTGGATGACATGGTCATAGACCGGTTCCATTTAATAAGTTATATGAGTCGTCCAACATGCATTCAGTATTCTTACCACTTTTTAAATATTAGTTGAGTTACCAATGGGGAGGTTAAGTTGACTTGCATGCAGGAGTACATCATCACGTATATAAAAAAATCATACATGATCGAAAACAATAAAGGATGATACATTTCTCTATAACTTAACTACATATGTCTAGATCCTGAACGCCTATCAACAAATCGTTGCTTGTAATTCATCCAATACCACATTGTCAATGGATCCGTCCCCGTAACATCCTTTTCCGTTACTAAAGTCTTTTGTTGTTGCCACTCCAACTCATACCTCCCTCTTTCAATCTCAAACAGTTTTTTTAACATGGCAAGCTTTTATGCACTGTTTTTTTGTCGTTCCGCGTTTTCTCTCGCATGCTTCTTATGCATCTGCTCTAAATGAGAATTAATCTGGAATTGAACAACAATTTTTTTCTTAGCTGCATGCTGCCCCATCAATTTTTCATCTTCATCAACTGGGGGTTGTGCTTCTTCCGCTTCAATATTTGGATAAACATTAGAATCGATATGGGAAGAATCTCCTTGACTAGAACTATAAGAATCTCGACTTGCGTTTCTTACCTATGGACTTGGACTGAAATCCCTTAAGCTCTTTGCATTGCTCGATCTACATTTTGGATGACTGGCAAGCAATTCATAACAATTAGCGAATTGATAGTTGCTTTTTTTACACCATTTTCTCTAGAAAATAATTTCAAGAATTGGTCATTCGTCATTCTCTTCTACAATTAAACAATAAATATATATTGGTATTTTATGCTGGATAAATGAAGAATAAACATACAAATTAATATGTTTTAAATTATAACCAATTCGGGATCGCCACCATTCCACTTGGATTATGGTTCTTATTTTGTGAATTTGGGATCGAAGAATTGGATTTGTCGATTAATCTTCCCAAATCGACTAGAAAGTGCGGACGTGGATCTCATCTTTTCCACATGTTTTTTTATTATATGTGGACATAACTTTTCCTCAAAATGTCTCTCCACTTTTGTCAATTCCCTTAACCGAGTCATTATAAAAATGACAAAGCATATAGCATAGATCTTTGTCTTCATCTCTAGTCCAAGGATCAGATGAATGGAAGGAGAGCGGGGGAGCGGTTTGGGGAATAAAATCTCCAATGGGTTGGGAATCAAAATCTCCAATTAGCCATATTCAACGCTTCATTATACAATTAAAATGGATAAGACATAATATGATAAAGCTGGTAATTTTAGTAGAAGAAGATAGGGTTGTCTGTTTTACAATCTGAAATTTAGAGCAATATGTAAACAACAATCTAAATATGAATGTTTATAGCCGTTATAATACTAAAACTGATCATTTATAGTCGTTTTAATTCGAAAAATAACCATTTACAATTGGTACATGGTAAAAATTATTGTCATATTGGCTAAACGGGAAAAAAGGAGGGGTTGGGAGCCTATTTTATGGGCATGCAGGCCCTGGTGCCCATTAAACATGCGGCAGAGCCTGGGGGGCCATAAAATGGTGCCTAAGTCCTATTCAAGGTCTTGAATATTACGCGTAATATTCACCCATAATTGAACGAATGGGGATTTGTAATATTTAATCTTAATATGTTACCATTGGAGATGCTCTAAAGGCACGTTTTACCATTGCTATAGTAAATGGTGACCTCATCATGGGTCCTCCCTATTTTCATGTATTTTTTCTTAATATTCTGCTATGTATTTGTTTCGGTTTTCAATGTGTCTGTATTAGATTTTGATAAGCACGAATGCATCCTCGATATAAAGCAGATCTCCCATCTGATCTTGCTTTAAATTATTAATAATTTTATTTCTGTTCGTACTATTAATTTACGTATTTCATGTTTTATTTTTGGTTTATGTTTATTTGTTTTAGGTTTAAGGAGGTTAGTATGCTAACCTTGTTATATACTTTACTTCATAATTTAAAATAGTCTACCAATACTAAAAAAATCCATACAAAAATGTTGTTAAGGTATAATTAACGACAAATGGTCGTGATCATCGCATTGATGGTCCACAAAGATTGAATAGAAAAAGAAAAGAGAAAAAAGTGAGGGTTCAAGATAGTGAAAGGAAAAAGCGTTGTATGCACTACTATAAGAGATCTGAACCAGCTACGAAAATTTCCGATGACATTACGATGCCCATAAGGCGGGGTGTCAAAAAAGCAACAGAAAGTAGTAAATTGGAATAATGTCATCGAAATGGCCTTCGAAAATTCCGACACCATTTATTTATCTAACAAAAATTATAGACATAGTAACGATGCTAGAATATGTCGATGTCATTCAAATGTCAAATTTATTTGTATTCGATAAGCAGATGTTGTTGTAATGACATCTATACTTTTTGATGCCCTTGCAATGCCTTGTCGATAACATTATATAATAATTAAATTATGTATATTTAAATTATTTTAAAATTATATACTTTATATTATAATAATGTATATCATTTTTATTATTATTTATTCGCATTTTACATTCAAATTAATGAAATTAGATCATAAATATTTATTACTATAGGTCGAGTGATTTAAATATATGATTTTGTTGCTAATGCCTGCTGAGATTTTATATACTTTATGATGTTCAATGATATAATCCTTTCTAATTTCATTTCAATAGTTTTTAATAAAGTGCAAAAAAGTTATACGTCATCTTAAAATATTTGAATTGCATAAAGGGATAGTTTAGATCAGGTCCTTGTTAAGTTTTAAAATACAGATAAACTCCCTGTCTAAAACTTTATAAATTAGGTATTTGTTTTTCAAAAATCATCAACAAAATCAACAAAAGATAACGTAAAAATTTATCAAACTTCAAAATTTAATACAACACAAAATCATCATTGTATTCATACATTAAAACGACAAAATAAATGATTCAAAAACCAAAAAAAGTCAAAAAAATCCTCCTCATTTTCGATATTAAAGATAGAGATAGGATACTGCGAGCTGACCCTGTAATAATCCGGAGTAAGTTATTCATTGTGAGACCATGGGACGTCAGTATAGGTGATTTAAGTAAGAGCATTAAGTCAATTCCAGTGTGGAAAGATTAAGTATAGATCGTCTAGAGTTCGGAAAATGTATGGTAGAGGTTACACCTAAGGATGAATTATTACCTATGCTATTTCCAATCATATTGCCTGATGGTACCAAACGTGATGTATTTGTTACTTATTTGTGGCAGCTGGACATTTGTGTCAAATGCGAGGCTTTTGGTCGCACGACTATCAATTGTGTTATTCACAATGAAGCTTCTATTATGGTAACTACAAAGAAGGGGAAGACGGTAGCACTTATATCCAATGCTCTTGTCAAGTTAAAGCAAGTGGTCAGCCTTTGATGAAAATTTCTAATGAGGTAGATGCTCAGTTGAGGAAAATTTTTGAATGGAGAAGAGTAGTTAGTAGGAAGAAAGTAGCTTCTGTTTCACAAACGAAAGCCAATGATGAACAAAGGAAAATATGTGGCACATGAACGAAGCAATGCAGTGAACATGTATCCTGCACTAGCTGACTTGGATGAGGTAGAAATGGTGAAGGATAATGAGAAAGTTTGTGAGGAAGGTGAGATCCTACAGGACAGTGAATTGCTTTCAAGGGCCTTTGTTCCTAAAGTTGCTTTGTGTGATAACAACAAAGCTTTACTTTTAGCTTGCTCTAGTATAGCTGTGTTAAATAATAGTGAGGGCAAGAAAATGAATGAGGCAATGGAAGTAGTAGTTAATAGTGAAATAGTGGATGATGATGTGGATGGAATAACACCTTAGGACAGATCTGTCAATTGTTGTGACATAGTTCTCTTGGCTGCAACTAGTCTTAACAAAGGTAAGGATGTTTTGATGGAAAATATTAGCTTGTCTTAATTATGCTTTGGGATTGGCAAAGACAATGAGATAGTGGATAGTTATGCATGTGAAAATAGGAAGGAGAATGCACAGGCTGGTGTTATAAATATGCAAACTTGTTTTCCATCTGATGACCTTGCCAAGAAAGTCGTTGCTACTATTAAAGTTTAGCATGATAAGTTTGCAATGAAGCATGGTTTCCTTAACAGGCACAAGTCAGTTTCTCCTAGCAAATATTCTCCTGTGACATCGACCAATGCACACAATGGTAGATGTTTCATTCAAGCTCAAATCCCAAGGACAGCAGGCCTACATGACCACATACAGCCTCCTCCAAGTCACAAGGCACTCCCGGAGTTCGTAAACAATTCGCCAATGGCAGCCTCTTCTTTTGGACGCAAGTTGCGTGGTGCTCCGCTCACCGAAAATAAGAAAATTGAGCTTCTCAAGGGAGTCAATGATGACAAAGGTTGAAAGTTGTTTGTTTATGCTGAACTCATTTTGAAGTTCAAGAAAGTCTTGTTGGTAATTTATCATGAAAACTATTTTATGTAATGTCTATATGCTAGACAAGTGTCTCTAGGAATCAATTTGGTTTCATGCCTAGAAGGTCAACCACTGAGGCGATTTTCTTGGTTTGGAAACTTATGGAGAGATACAGGGAGCAGAAGAAGATCTCCACATGATTTTTATTGACCTGGAGAAAGGTTATGACAGAGTGTCGAGGAGGATTATGTGGTGGGCGCTAGAAAGGAAGAGAGTGCCATCAAAATATATTACCCTTATTAAGGATATGTATGAGGGGGTTGTGACTAGTGTTAGGGCATGCGATGGTGAGACCAGAGACTTTCCAATTAACATAGCGTTACATCATGGTTCGGCTTTGAGCCCGTATATTTTTGCATTAGTGATGGATGAAATCACAAAAAATATACAAAGGGAGATTCCCTGGTGTATGCTCTTTGCCGATGATGTTGTGCTGATTGATGAAAGTAGAATAGGGGTTAATCGACAACTGGAGTTGTGGAGGGAGACCTTGGAATCAAAGGGTTTCAGGCTTAGCTAAAATAGAGAATATGAAGTGTGAGTTTAGCAGTGTCAGTTCAGATGACGGAGATGTTACCTTGGCCGGTAGAGTAGTACCCAAGAAGGAATCGTTTCGATACTTAGGATCTATGTTGCAGTTTGATGGAGAGATTGGTAAGGATGTTAGTTTTAGAATTCAAGCAGGATGGGTGAAATGGCGACTAGCATCTGGCATTCTCTATGATCGGAAGATTCCTCAGAAGCTTAAAGGAAAGTTCTATAGGACAATAATCAGGCCTGCAATGTTATATGGTGTAGAATGTTGGCCTACTAAGAGGCAACACGTCCAGAAGATAAGCGTAGCAGAGATGCGGATGCTGCGTTGGAGCTGTGGACATACCAAACGAGATCGGATTAGAAATGAGGATATTCGGGAAAAACTTGGAGTTGCACCTATTGAAGAGAAGTTAGTCCAATACCGCTTGAGATGGTTTGGACATATCCAACGTAGACCATACGATGCACCTGTACACATTGGAATTCTAGGTCGCGCCGAAGGCCCAAAGAGAGGTAGAGGTCGACCTAAAATGACATGGGAGGAGATAATAAAGAGAGATTTAAGTAACTGGAGTTTATCGGAAGAGCTGGCAGTTGAAAGGAGTGCATGGAAATTGGCAATCCATGTACTAGAATCCTAGTTTTTTTTAAGACTTTATTTCACGTTTACTGAACCTTTTTACTTTTTATTACTATTTTAGATTTTATTTCACTTTTATTGAACCTTTTTACTTATTATTATTATTTAAAAAAACCCTTTATCGGACGACTTTTTATTTGTTTGGTTATTTTAAACCCTTTATATTTATATATATATTATCATCATTATTAATTTTATTTTATTTTAATTTTGGGTTCCATATCTAGCCAACTCCAACTTGTTTGGGATATATGGCTTTGTTGTTGTTGTTCTATATGCTAGTATAACAACCTATGTACTTTCTTCCCTACTGGAAAACTTCTTGGTGGACGGACCACCTTAAAAACCTTTTGTGGCTAGACAGTCTACCTAACCCTATATTAATTTATTTATTATTTTCTATAATAAAAAGTTTTACTGAGCACTAAAAACTCGGTTGGCTTTGCCAAAAAAAAAATCAGAAAAATGCACACTTCAGAAATTTTTTGCAATTTTTCGTATAATTGCTGACATTACAACAATTATATCAAAAAATTGCAGAATTTTATGCAACTTTTGCATAAAAAAAACAAAATTTAAAGCCAATATTTATTAAGGCATTCAAGTATTGTAGGAAAATCAACATAAGTATTAAAAAAATTGCATACAAATGAAAAATATTTCATCTCTAGTAAATTGTTCTTAATGATGCAACTATTAGCAATATTTGTTGATATTTCAGCAACTTTTTCGTTTAATTACATCAACTGTAAAATACTCGTTGATATATCGGCAATTATATATAAACACTTACCGGTATATCAACAATTATTTATCCGCCTTTTAACTATACACTGTGAATAATTACGTAAATATCTGCAATTATTCACTAATATTGCTGATATTTCAGCAAAAAGTTTTTTATGCAAAGTATTTCCATGAATATTTATAATTTTTTGAATTTTTTCTTATATAACAGCGCAAAAAATCAAAAAAATATCTTGCTACAGGAAATAGGAATCCGATTCGCATTTAAACTGGAACAGGGATTCACAGTGAATCATCTTCGAAAACAAGGATGGGTAAGGAATATCCATTTACATAAATATTAAAAAACTCATCGAAATGCTAATGATAACTTCGGACGTCGCTTGAACGCCATCGCTTTTCATTCTCACACCAGCCTTCATTTTCATTTGCCCTATTCTATTCCTTTCATTATCACGTTGCTGAGATACATCCCCATAACCAAACTACCTAAATACTCAAAAACAAACTCTCAGATCCACCTGCACCTCCGCCCTCACCTCCGCATTTCTAGCTTCTATCGATCGCGGCCTCTCCGCATCTTCTACAGACGACAATGAACATCTCCACCTCCATGCTTATGCGAATTTTATGACCCAACATCTCAGACCCACATAGGATTCCACCTCCATTGCAATTGTTCAGATCCGTATCTGACCTGACAACTCAGATCGTCGAGGTTTCAGAGTCATCCATGCCCTTGGAGTATGCTATGATTTTCAATTACATATCTATGAGTTATGACCAGTGTTTTAAAGACCCAACCTCTTTTCGAACGCGATTAATCTTCGACCTTGGAGCGCCACGACTCTGAAAATGAAATAACCTTGCACGCACATAGACCCGCGGTTTAATCTCCAAATACTATAAAAATCTCTAGTCCAACATCTTTGAACCTCACAGTTCTTCAAATTTGAGAAAGAAAATAATTGCTTCACTCTTCATTTTTTGACACAATAAATTTAACAAATAATTTCATAGCGGTTGTCATTAAATTTTGAATGATATTATTCGGTATTACATACATTTTACAAACTACTGTTAAACTAATCATCTTTCACTATAAAAAATTAGTAAATTTACATCTTTGCTACAATAAGTTGTTATATAATTACTTCACTTAGGTAGTATATATAACGTACTGCATTACAAGTGGATTGAAGACGAAAATTAAACTCATGACTTATTGGATCATGTTAAAGTGTCCCAACCCGTTTGGACAATGGTATTCATCATAATTGGTTAAAATTTATCTACATTTAAAATAATTTTACGTTTAAATCAGGAAAATAGAAATAAACAATCAGCGCGGTTCTCTCGGTCTGACCGGTTGAACCACAAAAACATTGGACCTTGCACTACCACGGTTTAATGTACGGTTCGGTCTTCACAACTACGGTTATGACCCACATTACGACCTGACATGCTATGATTTACGATTTCGTATTTATGAGCTATGTTCAGTATTTATAGTTTGTTGTATAATCTTCATCCTGAACGATGTCCAACAATACTTGTTTCAATAGGCTTGAAACTGAGCCTTAAATTGCCTAACACCTAAAGTGTATATGTATCAATACACTAATGAAATGTTAATGATTTTAGGAGTATAGCTAAAAGGGAAAAGATGATAGATTGTGGTTACCTAAATGTATATTTTTTTAGAGGAAGAGAAATTAGAGGAAGAGTGCTTAATTAAATTAGTGAACACCTTTTGATTTCTTGCCTTCAACACAAACTTCCTTACAACATTCTAGTTTTCCTTTCAAACATCACAAAATGACCACATATATATATTGGATTACATAACCCTACAAATAGATACGACTCTTTGAATGGATACGACTCTTCACTGAACGGACATGACTCTTCGTTGAACTGACATGACTCTTCACTTGAATAGACATATCTCTTCACTTAAACGGACACGACTCTTCACTTGAACGGGCACGTATCTTCATTGAACGGACATGACTCTTCGTTGAACTGACATGACTCTTCATTGGAATAGACATTTTGAAAACATAAACCATAAATCATAAACAGCAAAAGACCATTTCAAATTATATTCCAATACTCCCTCTAAATGTGAAATTTTCTTTCTTACTCCTTTTGGGTTGGGTGCCTCGAGTTTCATAGGTTGTATCTTCTTTCCAATCAAGCTCTTTCCTTTCTCATTTTTATCTTCATAATACTTAACTATATTATTCTCATCATTACAAACAGATTTCATAGTTGCGTCAGTTTCTAACTCACCCTTTATAGACTTGCATTTAGACTTTTCCATTTGTTCAACTATCAAACTCAACCTTATGTTTTCAACAGAAACACATCTACCACACCCAACAGGAAAATCCTGAACAACTGATAATTGCCCTTTCCTTTTAACGAAATGAGTTTGATGCAGTAACTTGAGATCACCTTGTCTTTTTCATGCAAGTCTGTAATCCACTTTTGATATTGTCACTGAGAGCTTTACAATGTCTAGCTTCTCCTTCTCTTTTGATTCCTCTTTCTTCTCTTTTGCTACTTTTTCACTAATTTCCCGTTTGGTTCTAGATCTCTTCTTCTTTAATCCTCTGCATTTTCGTAAGCATTCTTTTATATTGAATCATCATCGACTTCAGCACTTTCAAGGTCAATCATCTCAACATCCACATTTTTATTACCGTCTTTGTCTCCTGTTTCTGCAACCTCTTTTATTTCATTGCATCCTTCTCTTTCTTTTCCCTTTTTTGTATCACTACTATTGTCCTCTTTTATTTCAAGAAATATTTCTTCAACGTCCTTCATCTCCATGGCATCATTTACTTCCCCTTCTACTTCGATTATCTTTTCATCTATCATATCTTTATTCTTTGCACCATTTTCATTTTCCAAATTATTCTTATCTTCTATTTCTGTTGCAGGTTCAATTGGCTTTTCATTAGCATCCTTAATATCACTCTTATTATTCTTGTCTACAATTTTTGCCATTCCTTTAGCACTTTTTCCATTATTTATATCTTGCATGCCATTCTTGAACTCTTCCAGTTTCTTTTTGCTTTCATCCACTTTGCTTGCATCAACGCCATTTTGCAATTCTTTCCCTCTTCTTTCTCCTTTTCCATGTTAGCATTTTTCGCATCTTCGGTACCAATGCTTTCTTCAATATCTATTTTTTCTTCTTTTGTCTTGTCTGCAACATCCCCATATTTCATATTGTTTTCATTGTCTTTCACATCATTGGTTGACTTAACCTCTTCAATGTGCTCTTCAGCTTCAACAACTTCCTCCTCATTATTCTTCGTATTCTCTTTGTTGAATATTTGTGATTCAAATATTTGATAAGAGGGGAAAAAATTAGCTAATTGATTCAGTTAATTAATTGTGCTATATGCGAAAATATATGAGAGGATATTTTGATAAGGAACTAATTGATTGCATAATCAATTTATCAATCAATAGATATGTAAAAGGGAAATATATATATTCACTGATTTTGTAATATGAAGGGATAAGTGATTGGCTTGGAGAATCATGCAAGGAAGGAAACATATGGAAATCAAGAACTTCTATTTCCATTTACATTGCAATCACGTCATGGAGATTTGGAAAGATTCCAAGGCAATGAGAAAATTGTTTTTCATCATCTTTAAGAAACCTTTCATCTTGAAGCCTATTTATATCTTCATATTTGTGGAGCATGAACGTGTGAGAGCATCCACCATTATCCTCATCTTCAGTATACCCTAATTTATGTTGTCAATCAATTAGGGGTTTTGAGTGCATACAAGTCTGTGTTGAAATTGATTATTCAATTTGTAATTGTAGGTTAGTGTCTCCATCTACAACCTATAATTTTGTAGTTCTCTTTTGTACTCTTGTAACGACCCGTATTCTACGCATCG
The DNA here is from genome assembly GCA_030737875.1 of Allium sativum. Lineage (NCBI taxonomy): Eukaryota > Viridiplantae > Streptophyta > Magnoliopsida > Asparagales > Amaryllidaceae > Allium > Allium sativum. Next base: position 249,518,156 of record CM060909.1, on the reverse strand, counting down.
GAGGATCGTTGAATATTTATTTATCGTATGGTCGTGTAACTTTGGGGAACAAATATTGGGGTCATTTCCCATGTTCCCGATTTTTGCGAATTTTAAATGACTATTTTACCCCTTGGTGAATCTTGTTTCGCTTAAACATTTGATTGGTAAGGAGTTTTGACCTAAAACCACTTCCATTGGATTCGAATGATGGTTTACCTCTCCGTAGAGTGGTCACATTAATCAAACGGACTTAACGTTTGGGGGATATGGTTGAAATAAGGGTTGGAAGAAGAAATACAACATAATTGGGCTTAACGGGGTGATTAGCAGCTAAGCTCATAACCCATTTCGGGATCAGGGTTATGGGAGAGCTGAAAGGATTTGGGAAAACATTTCATTTCAGTTTTCTAGCCGCCACTTACATTCCTTGAACCCTAGTAATGGCCTTCACCTTTTAAATTCATCTTTAATCACTTTATAATCACATAATAGCCAAATCTATATCAAATTAAAGCGTATTAGCATAGAAATCGAGACAGAGCTACTGGAATACATTGGGATCCATGCCAAATCAGTTAGAGTTTCAGATTAGAAATTTATTTGGGCCTAAGGTGAGTGATTTGCACTTTTATTCATTAATTACGGCTAATTAGGGTGATTAGTGACAATTACCGAAATTATGCACTATAAAAATCTGGAAAAATACGTAAAAATTCTAAAATATTATTTTATGTCACTGGTGAAAATTTGGGTTAATTTGGATTAAGTTTACTAATTCTATTGTTAAAACATGGTTAAGGGGATTAGTGGAAAATCATGTTTTTGGGTATGTTTGATCTAAAATATTTCATATGATTGATGTTTTAATGTTTTTGATTGATTCCATATGTTGCTACTATTGTTTGGTATGCCTTATGGTTGCATAGGAAAGTTAGAATGGTCGAAAACGCCGTCGAGAGGTGAAAATAGTTTGCTGGAAAGTGGTGCAGGTTTTTGGGTCGCACGGAGCGATACCTAGGGGAGCGACCCCTAGGAAATGAGGGATGCCTAGGGAAGAGACCCCTAAGAAGTGAGGGATCCTAGTGGAATGATCCCTAGGAAATGAGCGATACCTAGTAGAGCGACTCCTAGGAAATGAGCGATTCCTAGGGGAGCGACCCCTAGGAAGTGAGCGATCCTAGGGGAGTGACCCCTAGGAAATGCGCGATACCTAGGAGGGCGACTTCTAGGAAATGAGTGATTCCTAGGGGAGAGACCCCTAGGAAGATAGTGATTCCTAGGGGAGAGAACCCTAGGAAGTGGGCGATTCCTAGTGGGGCGATCCCTATGAAGGGAGCGATCCCGGGGGCGACCCCTAGGATATAGGCGAGCCCTATGATGGCGAGCCAGTCAAGGAGGGTGAGATCTGATTTCCAAAGGATAGCCTAACAGCTTTGTTGCGGGATGTGTGCAAAGGAGTTATCGATATCTACAACTTTGGTTTACAAATGAGAGAGGAGACATGTAGACGAACCAGAGCAAGAGGATGTATGGACTGGTTGGCCCGTATCCCAGAGCCGGAGGATGCATGGACTGGGAAGTGTTACTGGCTATATATCAGAAGGGCATGGTCATGTAAATTAATTGTACGAAGTCCAGAAGCGCATGCACCCATCATGGCCCTAATAGATTTGGTGATCAAAGGAGTGGATATCGTATGATTTACGCACTGAGTGAGAGATGTGAGGATGATTGCAATATTTGATGTTTGCTATCACCATGACATGCACACTCCTATTTTACACTCTATGTTAGCGTTTACCTTAAAGTACTGTACATCTTGTTGTGCTAACTCTTTGGTTGGAGGTCTAGGTTCAGGTATGATTATTTATACCTGTTATTGCTTTATTTTTTTGCTATCGCTCATACTAGACTTTCGTCTAATCCAAAGGTTTATGTCTCTTCTTATTACTCTAGGTGCTCCTAAACAAGCAAACTAGAGGTAGGTTAGGTGCTGATGCACGAGTAGATGTCTGGAGACGAGCAGGAGGCATCCACATACTATATACGTATATTCTCCCTGTGTTGTTGCTGGTCACTGCTTTGGGCATTAGCAGTGCACCTTTTCTAATTTTCTATAGAGACAATATTTTGAAGTTGTAATAATGGTTTGGATCATAAGCTGTACTTTGGCTTCCGCTACTCCGATGATTATGGTTTAGTTTTCACTTATATATTGTCTCGCCTGTTTTATATCAAATATTTTATTATTATATCTTATCCCATGTGCTGTGAGATATACTACAGGCCCTTCATGGTTCATCGTTTCAAATCCATTTCTTATGATGACGGTCCCGTTGTGGTAAGACATTGGCACATCGCATTTTGGAGAAATGTCGGCTGGTTCGGGGCGAGCCGTCACACTTGGTATCAGAGCCTAGGTCGCGTATATAGTTTAACCTAGGGGAAGATATCAGGGAGAGATAGTATACGTATCTGAGAGCGCGTATTTGTGATATTTTATTTTTCAAAAACTATATATATATTATAAGTATCGCTAAGGATGAAGTCGCACTGCACGGGCGCAACTGAGGATATAGTTAATCGTTTCTCTTTACAGATTGGACGATGAGCCGATATACAAGGAGTATGGGTTCAGGGGCCAACAATGGGAATGTCCCTGATATGAGGATGGTGTTTACTACCTTCATGTGAGAGATGCTTAGGGATTCTCTGGGATTAGTTCCTAATGCTGCTAACGGTGGTGGTGCAGCGATATAGGCGCTTAGATCCGATTTCGCCAAGCTCGGCAAGGACTATACCAATCTTGGTGGGAAACTATTACACGAAACGGAATCGGCTATGGAGGTTCAAGATTGGCTTGATAGTTGTGAGTGCATCATCGAGGATTTAGAAATCGATGATGCAATTAAGAGAAAGTTAGCATCGCGTCAGCTTCAAGGACGGGCAATGAATTGGTGGAATGATATTAAAGCAGCTACTCCCGAGGATCAAGTCACTTGGAATAAGTTTAAGACCTGCTTCATCGATAAGTTTATCCCAGCTGCTAAGAAATCAGAATTGTTCAGGAAATTTTTGGAGCTTAAGCAGAATGATAGGGCAGTCTCGGAATATATTGTTGAATTCGATACTTTATCGAAACATGGATTATCTCTTATCGATACTGCAGAGATGAAGAACGAAAGGTTCATAACTAGTCTAGATGAGTACTTGGAGGAAAGACTCATAAACCATATCGATGAGACTTTCTAATCTATTGTGAGAAAAGCATTGAGATCTGCGAGCCTTTACCCTAAGCCGAAGACCGAGGTTATTGTTACTTCTGCAGAGGAGCCGCCACAGGCAAGCGATGGAGGCAAGAATAATACCCAGAATAAGAGGAAACAAGACCAGAATATGGATGGTCAGAAAAAGAAGAATAAGAAAGAGGCCTAGTGCTTTGGTTGCGGCAAGAAAGGCCACTATATCAAAGATTGCCGAGCAAAGAAGGGGGAGAGGAAGTGCTTCAACTGTGACCAAGTGGGACATTTCAAAAATGATTATCAGTAACCACTTAAGGAGACGCAGATCGTGAAAGAATATGATATCAACATTGTTCCTTTTTCGTTGAATCACCAATTACGACGCAGAAGGGAAAAGGTGTCGTTATTTAAGGTATTCTTTCCATTTATGATGTTCATGTTTGAGTTTTGTTTGATACCGGAGCTTCCCATTCCTTCATATCTAGTGACCTGGTAGACAAGTCGGAATTGGAACCGATCTTGTCGATAGACATTTAGTTGTGACGACCCTGATCGGTGGTTCGACTAGCCTTTGCATGATTTGTCATAATTTTGTCTTATTAAGTCATGGATGTATGTTTGCTTGTGATTGCTTTGTTTTGGGCTTTACTGGGTTTGGAATTATTTTGGTAGTTTACTGGCTCCAAAGGTATGGGGTGGTGGTAGACTGTGAGGGGTCTTCGGTGACCATTAGAGTGGATGATGGGCGGAGGGTGGTATTGGGTTGCCTACCTAGTGATAGGGGTGATGGCTAGTTTCCTAAATTCCCTTGACATCCAGCACGATGAGTTATCAGATGTGCCTATTGCTGGCGAATATCCGGACATCTTCGAGAAGTGACTGGACTTCCACCACACCGAGAGATTGAATTTCGAATTGATTTAGTGAAAGATGCCAGACCTATAGTGATGCCACTTCATCGTATGGTGCCAAGGGAGCAACGAGAGGTCGAGGTGCATGTGGGCGATCTTTTGAAGAAGGGATTTATCCAATAAAGTGTTTTCGAGTGGGGAGTACCAGTTGTGTTTTCTACCAAGGCCGATGGTTCCCTTCGCTTATGTGTGGATTACCACGAGTTGAACAAGGTGACTTGGAAGAATAAGTATCCTCTTTCATGGATAGATGATTTATTTGATCAACTGAATGGAGCAAGAGTATTTTCCTAGTTGGATCTCATGATAGGTTTTCATCAGCTCCGAGCAGCAGCTGAAAGTGTGCCTAAAGAGGCATTTTGGACGCCGTCAGGACTTTATGGGTGGTTGGTCATGCCATTCGGGTTGACCAATGTGCCCGCATATTTTGTGGATCTTATGAATAGGATTTTCAGAGATCAACTGAATAAGTTTGTTCTTGTGTTTGTAGACAATATCTTAGTTTACTCAAGGACAGAGGAAGAACACAAGGAACATTTGAGGTCAGTGATGGAGGTGTTGAGGAAACACTAATTAAAAGCGAAATTTTCTAAGTGTCACCTCTATAGGAGGGAAGTGAGGTTCTTGGGCCATTTTGTTTCAGAGAATGGTATTGCCGTGGCCCCTGTGAAGGTGGTTACAATGCAAGATTGGTCTATGCCCAACAATGCAACGGACGTAAGAAGTTTCTTGGGATTAGCTGGATATTATCATAATTTTATTCAAGACTTCCACAAGATAGCAGCACCATTAACTCAGTTGAACAAGAAGAATCAAGCTTTTGTCTGGGACGGAAGGTGTGAGAAAGCATTTAAGAGCCTAAAGGAAAAGTTGACGTATGCACTAGTGTTAGTTATTCCTAAAGGGAATGACGAGATGACGATATATACAGATGCTTGTAGTACCAGACTAGGTGTTGTACTGATGCAAGGAGGTAGGGTTATAGCTTATGCTATTTGGCAACTGAAACCACACGAGAAAAGATATCCTACCCATGATTTGTAATTTGCAACGATCGTGTTCGCGTTAAAGATACAGAGACACTATCTCTTGGGAGAAAGATTCGAGTTGTTTACCGGCCATAAGTCATTAAAGTATCTTTTCTCTCAGAAGGATTTAAATCTTCGTCAGCATACATGGTTAGAGTTCTTATCTTCCTATGATTTCTATATTGCATACACACCTGGGAAGGGCAATGCGGTAGCTGATGCATTGCGTAGGAGACATGCCAGCTGGGGGGCTATGTTTGTGGAATGGAAGCAACTAGAGTATATCGCGGGATATGATTTCAGACTTAGGTATGGATTAGATCCAGAGATGTTAACAATTTTACAATCAGACCGACTTTGATGAACGGATTGGTTTCGGTCAAAGAGACGATCCTAACCTACTAGAAATTCTCGAAAGGAAATGGGAACAAATCTCAATGGACTTCATTGACGGTTTACCAAGGACTAGATCGGGTCACAATTGTATTTGGGTGATTGTGGATCGATTGACCAAGAGTGCAAGGTTTATACTGGTCAAGTCGAATAGAACAACAACTAAGTTAGCAGAATTGTATATGAAGTAGGTAGTGAGATTTCATGGAGTACCCACAGGTATTGCGAGTGACCGAGATCCATTGTTTACTAGTGGGTTTTGGAAGAGCTTACAAGAAGCGTTAGGGTTAGAATTACAACTCAGTACCGCTTACCATCCCCAACCGACGGTTAAACAAAGAGGGTGAATCGTGTGTTAGAGGATCTCCTAAGAGCTTGTATGTTGGATTTTGGAGGTTTATGGGATGATCATTTGCATCTGGTTGAGTTCGCGTATAATAATAGTTATTAGTCCAGTATTGGTATGGCTTCATTTGAAGCTTTGTATCGAAGACCGTGCAACTCACCGTCATTTTGATTGGAAACCGGTGAGAAATTTGTGCTTGGGCCAGATGTAATAAGAGAAACTTCAGATAAGATTAAGGTTATTCAACAAAGAATGAAGGCCGCCCAAGATAGGCAGAAAAGTTATGCTGATAAAAGACAAAGAGATTTGAAATTCTCCGTTGGCGACTTGGTATTCATCAAGATTTCTCCGTTGAAGAATGTGATTCGATTTAGTAGGAGAGGTAAATTGTCACCACGTTTTTTGGTCCATTCCCTATTCTCGAACAAGTTGGGAATTTAGCGTATAAAGTTGTATTTCCTGACAAGATGGCGGGAGTGCACGACGTATTTCATGTTTCTCAGTTAAGGAAGTTCGTGCACGCTTCTGGTAAGACTATCTCACCCAATCATATGGATGATATCGAGGTAGAACCCGAGGAAGTTGAAAGCTGCGGACTGATTCGTTTGTCGGACATGATACGAAGCAACTTTGGAGGAAGACGGTGAAACTAATTAAAGTCCAATGGGGTGATAACGAGAGCGACTGCACTTGGGAAACTGAGGAGAACATAAGGAAGTCAGATCCAGAGCTCTTTACTTAGTAAGGTTTTAATCGCGATGTAGTTATTCCGCATGCTAGGATATGCTTGTTGTGTTTATTATGTATGTTTGACTATTACAAATGGTTGATAGGAATGCGGGACCCATTGTTGTTTTCTTAGTTAAGGAATTTCGGGGGAGAATTTTATTAAGGGGAGAAGAGTGTAATGACCTGCATTTTACGCATCGGGGGATCGTAGAATATTTGTTTATTTCTCATACGAAGTTGTATGGTCGTGTAACTTCGAGGAACGACTATTGGGGGTCATTTCCCATGTTCACGATTTTTGCCGAATTTTAAATGACCATTTTACCTCTGACGAATATTGTTTCGCCTATAACTTTTGATTGATAAGGAATTTGACTTGAAACCACTTCCATTGGATTCGGATGATTGTTTACCTTTCCGTGGAGTGATCACATTAATCAAGCGGACCTACCGTTTGGAAGATATAGCTGAAATATGGTTTGGAAGACGAAAAACAGCATAATTGGGTTTAACGGGGTGATTAGCAGCTAAGCCCATAACCCACTTCGGGATTAGGGTTATGGAAGGGCTGAAATGGTATGGGAAAACATTTCATTTCAGTTTTCTAGTCACCACTTACATTCCTTGAACCCTAGTAATGGCCTCCAACTTCTAAGTTCATCTTTGATCACTTTCTAATCACATAATAGTCAAATCAACATCAAATTAAAACAAATTAGCATAGAAATCAAGATAGAGCTTCTGGAATACATTGGGATTCATGCCAAATCAGTAGAGTTTCAGATCTGAAATTTATTTGTGGCTAAGGTGAGTGATTTGCACTTTTATTCACTAATTACGGCTAATTAAGGTGATTAGTGATAATTAGTGAAATTATGCATCAACAAAATCTGGGAAAATATGTAAAAATTCTAAAATATTATTTTATATCACTAGTGAAAATTTGGGTTAATTTGAATTAAGTTTGCTAATTTTATAATTAAAATATTATTAAGGGGATTAATGGGCAAATCATGCTTTTAGGTATGTTTGATCTAAATTATTTCATGTGATTGATGTTTTTATGTTTTTGATTGATTCCATATGTTGCTTCTATTGTTTGGTATGCCTTATGGTTGCATAGGAAAGTTAGAATAGTCGAAAACGCCGTCGGGAGGTGAAAATAGTTTTGCTGGAAAGTGGTGCAGGTTTTTGGGTCACACGGAGTTGCATAGGAAAGTCAGAATGGTTGAAAATGCCATCGAGAGGCGAAAATAGTTTACTGGAAAGTGCTGCGGTTTTTTTGGTCACACGGAGCGACCCCTAGGAAATAAGCGATGCCTAGGGTAGCGACCCCTAGGAATTGAGCGATACCTAGGAAAGAGACTCTTAGGAAATGAGCTATTCCTAGGGGAGTGACCCCTAGGAAGTCAGCGATCCTGGGGAAGCGATACCTAGGAGAGCGACTTCTTGGAAATGAGCGATTCCTAGGGGAGCGACCCTTAGGAAGGTAGTGATTCCTAGAGGAGCGAACCCTAGGAAGTGGGCGACTACTAGTGGGGCGACCCCTAGAAAGAGAGTGATCCCTGGGGGCGACCCCTAGGAAAGGAGCTATCCCTATGAGGGTGAGCCAGTCAAGGAAGGTGAGATCCAATTTCTAAAAGATAGCCTAACAACTTTGTTGCGGGACGTGTGCAAAGGATTTTCGATATCTTCAGCTTTGGTTTACAAATGAGAGAGGAGACATGTAGACGAACCAGAGCCAGAGGATGTATGGACTGGTTGTCCTGTATCCCAGAGCCATAGGATGCATGGACTGGGAAGAGTTATTGGCTATAGATCAGAAGGGCATGGTCATGTCAATTAGTTGTACGGAGTCCATAAGGACATGAACCCGTCATGGCCCCAATGGATTTGGTTATCAAAGCAGTAGATATCGTATGCTTTACGCACTGAGTGAGAGATGTGAGGATGATTGCTATGTTTGATGTTTTCTATCACCATGACACACACACTCCTATTTTACACTCTATGTTAGCGTTTACCTCAGAGTACTGTACATCCTGTTGTGCTAACTCTTTGGTTGCAGGTCCAGGTTCAGGTATGATTATTTGTACCTGTTATTGCTTTATTTTGTTTCTATCGCTCATACCAGACTTTTGTCTGACCCAGAGTTTTATGTCTCTTCTTGTTACCCTGGGTGCTCCTAAACGAGTAGACTAGAGGCAAGTTAGGTGCTGATGCGCGAGTAGCTATCCGGAGACGAGAAGGAGGCTTTTACGTACTATATACATATATTCTCCTTGTGTTGTTGCTGGTCACTGCTTTGGGGATCAGTAGTGCACCTTTTCTATTTTTCTATAGAGACAGTATCTTGAAGTTGTAATAATAGTTTGGATCATAAGCTGTACTTTGGTTTCCGCTACTCTGATGATTATGGTTTAGTTTTCAGCTTATATAATGTCTCTCCTGTTTTATATCAAGTATGTTATTATTATATCTTATCCCTGTTGTATATAACAGTGTTGTAAACACAATTATATGATTTTTGTTTGATGATAACAACCAAATATATTTTATTATTGAATGTGTTTGTAACTGTACTGGTATACTACACATCAGACAGGAATAAAATATTTCTATTTAAATAAAATACAACTATACAGAAATTTAAATATTCACACAGTATTTTAAATATTCACACGGTATTTTATTTGAATAAGAATATTTTATTTTGATATTTAAACAGTACAGATTTACAACTCCACTATTTGTACATACATCACTGATATACATTTCATTATATTCAATTTCGTACTTAGCTCCTCTTTACAACACTTACACTTTCATATACACTACATTTCTATACAGTTCACCCGTATATACTGACACATATGAATATCATCATGTTCAGTCTTCTTGACTTCACAGCATTCCACAGTCAATCCAGTCATCTTCATACCTGTTCATACAGAAGAACACACACAGTAGACTGCAAAAAAAATAAAATTAAATAAAAGCAAATAAAATTTTTAAATTTTATTTGCCTCAGAATTACGGTGTGTTTCTTATCATTTTTTCTAGACTTGGTATGATATGCAGGGACAGAAAAACTCGTCTGAATGGCTGCATATACACACGTGTATACACGTGAGCACTGCCACGCCAATCCAGTATCGCGACTGAGGAGTAGCCACTTGGACCATCTCGACTCAGCGTGATATACTCATGAACATGAACAAAGTCAAAAGCAAAAGTAAAATGGTTGACAGGTCAACACACAAGAGAGTCAATAGGCAAGTCAAACATGAATGAAACATAGTGGAAATAAAAAGTAGCAATGAAGATTGAAAAAAAAATAGCATGAATACAAATATCAAAGAAGTAAAGCTCCTGTTCTTATCAGTTCAAATAAACATAAGATTTCAAAGTGTAGTATTAAGTGCAGTGGTGAAACCAATACAAGTTACAAGAAAACAGTGTAGACTTCAAGCAACTCTACTTAAAAAAAAAAAGAGAGAATGCAAATGATGAAAACTACAAAAACTGGGCATTAGCAAGTAACTCAAGTATGGTGAATGATCAATTGCAACTCAATTTTAAAGTGGAGCAGGAGTACAAGAAGCATGGTCGAGGCAGGACAAAGATTACAGGTCCACCATATATGAAAACAGATTGCAAGTGCAAGTGGAAATACAACAAACACAAGTGTAATGAATAACCTTTTCATGCAATATGGTCGAGCTACTTTAATACGGCAAAAGTAGGTTGCAAAACAAAAACTGCAGAATACACAAGATCAAATACAGTATACAGGATATGGTGCAACAAGATGAAGCATGTGCATAGCAGGTTTCATGTCTATATGTGCATACAAATAGTATTGAAAATACCAAGTGTACTGGTCTGTTCTAAAAATGGCAAGATTCCAGAATTCAAAATAATAAACTCAATATCAATACTACAAGGTCAAGCAAAAATATTCAAAGTGCTAAACAGTTTCAATTACAATGGGGAGGCAGACGCAACACCAAAGGATTCAAGTATCTGTTCTTATCAAGTTAAACATCTCCACAACAAATACATGCATTATGTTAAAAGTACTGGGGAATTAAAAGAAGCATATCAGTTTTTTTTTAATCTATTCAAATAAGGTTGTTTGAATAATTCAAAGTACAGATCAAAAGGTTCAGAAATCAAGGGCAGAAAACTCAAGTTCAAAACGTAAAATCGAATGCAAGTTTATCACGCAAGTTTGAAGATTTCAAATTCCAGAAATCACGCTAATTCAAAGCCGAAGACCAAGACTTAAGCAATATACCTTCAGGTTTTAAATCAAAGAAATATCCAGATCAGTCGCAAGAAAGCCATTTCAAAAGCCCCAAATATTTTCGTATATATCAATGACCAATTCCAATACGAAATCAGAGCAAATATCGGATTTTTAATCCTATATAAACACCAATCATCACCGGCATCAAATCATCCAAATTCGAACAAGCTAAAAGCAGAAATTCGAATTAAATTCATACCAGAGAAAAAGGAGATTACTTGGATCCAAATCAACGCTCATCAACGTTCAATCGAAGAAGAAGATAGTCACTGAATAATCAGAGACTCACACGACAGAGCGGCGGCCTTCAGGTTGAAAGAGAATCGAAACCCTGAATCAACAAATTCACAAATCAATCAATAGACGCCAGAAACTGAAGCGAAAAGTATTCGAGCATCAGAGAATCGGATTTCATCAACCAAGCTTCGCAATTTATGGATTTAGAGGAAACCCTAGAATAATTACAGCCGCCATATTTTTGTTTCCAGAGAGACAAGAAGATCAGATCAAAATAAAGAAGGGTGCACCATTTTGATGTGGCCGGCCAAGATTTACAAGGGCTAAAAGGAGTTTATTAAAACTAGGTTTTTTTTAAAGGGGTTTTAAATTGTTTTTAGTTTTGTTTCGTCTTTAATTTCAAGTTGTAATCAAATTAGAGTTTTCTAGTTTGTCTCTAAAACTAGGGAGACGAATTACAGGGTTTGTAATTCGGGGAAATCTGGTTTTGGGGATAAAAACCAGTGCAGGGTTTTGAGCGTAGGGTTAAGAACAGTTGGTAGCGAGTGTCGCAAGTTTACAGGGGATTGTAAGCGTAGAGATTGTTTTAACTCCTAGTAGAAACCTTGGGGAATACAGCAGTAGGCAGGGTTTTGCCGAAGCTGGGTATATCTGTGTGTTATTTATTTTCCGCATTTATTCTGATTATTATCTGTGCTGTTTTTATTTAATTATTCTGCAAAAATCTACGATAAACCCTATTCACCCCCCCTCTAGGGTTAATTTAGATCCTACAAGTGGTATCAGAGCAGGTATTTTTTATTTTATTTTAACTCTAGAGTCATGAATTTGTCAAACAACGCTTTTTCTGAGGGTCAGTCCATAGCTAGGCCACCAATGTTTAATGGAACTGATTATGCATATTGGAAAGCTAGGATAAAAATTTATTTGAGTTCAGTCGACTATGATGTGTGGGATATTATTGAAACGGGTTATAGATCTCCCGCTGTTATAGTTAGTGGTGTTGAAATTCCTAAATCGAAAGACAGGTGGGATGCTAATGATAAAAAATTATTTTCAACTAATGCCAAAGCGATGAATGCTTTAATCTGTGCTCTTGATAAAACTGAATTTAATCGAATTTCTCATTGTGAGACTGCGCAGGAAATATGGCATACGTTGGAGGTTACACACGAAGGTACATCTCAAGTGAAGGAATCTCGTCTCGCTCTACTCAGCAACGAATATGAAAATTTCTCTATGCAAAGAGACGAAGATATAAAAGAGATGTATGGACGCTTCTCATCACTAGTCTACAATGCAAAAGCTCTTGGCAAAACCTATACTGAAGTGGAATTGATCAGAAAAATAATAAGAGTGCTACCGATGAATTTTGAAGCAAAGGTGATGGCGATTCAAGAATCAAAAGATTTGAATAAAGTAAGCATGGAAGAGTTGATCAGAAATCTGATTACTTACGAGATGGAGTTGAAAGCAAGAGAAGAACGAAAGGATTCTGAATCAAAGAAGAAGACGATCGCTCTAAATAATTCTGTTGAAAGTAATGATGATGATCCCGCTGAAGAGCTAGCCATGGTTTTGAAAAAGTGGGCCAAAGGAAAATACAAGCCACAAAAGAAGAAAACTGTCAAATCCGAAAGTTCCGAAAGTTCAGACGATGAAGTATTTTGTTACAACTGCAAGAAACCCGTACATATCAAACCAAATTGTCCACAGCTCAAAAATGAAAAGAAGAAGAAGTTCAGAAGAAAGAAGAAAGCTTTTGCTGCTACATGGGATGACGAAGAAGGAGAAGAAGTTTCTGAAAGTGATGAAGAGGAAGCTAACTTGTGTCTTATGGCTCAATCTGATTCAGAAGGTAGTGAAGAGGATTCTGGTGAGGTATCAAATTTTACTTATAAAGAATTAATTCTAATGTGTCACGACCTCACAAAAACCGTTGACTCTCTTGAACTAAAAGTTAAGAAATTAAAATCTGATAGGTCAAAACTAGTTCATGAAAATAACAGTTTAGAAAGAAAACTTGAAAAAGTTAAGAATTCACCGGTTTCAGAATGCGAAAAATGTCAATTTTTGAGTAACAATTTTTTGAAATTAAAAATTGATCTTGAGTTACTTAAAAGTGAAAACATGAATTTGAAAAATGAAAATCATGATTTTGAAAAGGTGATTGAAAAGTTTAGAGAATCTGAAAAGCTTGATTTTGAAAAGCGAAAACAATTTGAAATTGAAATTTCCAAGTCCGATGCTAGAATCAAAGCACTTGAAAACGAAAATTTGATTTTAAAACAAATTGATGCTGAAAAGAGGAAAATCGCTATTAATCGTTGTTCAAATTTAATGAAAGAAAATAGCGATCTTAAATTTAAAATTCAACGACTTGAGTCAGCTCTGACTAAATTTTCTAAAGGAGAGAAATCGTTGAATATGTTGTTGAAAAATCAATTTTTTGTTCAGAATAAAAAGGGACTTGGATTTGAATCTGATCAAGTTGAAAAACAAAATTTTAATGATTTTAAAAATCCTTTAATTGGCTTTGAAAACGATCAAATTGAATTTTTGAAATTTAATAATTTCAAAGGGTTTTTAAATCATAAACAAATTGATAACTCGTTTAAAAACAATTCATTTAAATCTGTTTGGATTCCAAAAATTAACAGAATAAATTTAAGCAAATCTAAACAAATTTGGGTTCCAAAGGGTACGCTAGTGAATAGTAATGGATTGTTATATAAACGGGTTTGGGTACCAAAACGTGTAAACGAAGATAAGAGTGGTAAAACAACTTTTGTTAGACCACTCGATCATATAAACATTTAGGTACCGTGGGAGGCTGAAGAACAACTGTGCTTAAGTAAGATAAAATTCAAGTTGATTCATATATCGAATTATTTGAAGTTCCTTAGCCATAGATTCAGAGTTGGAGATTCATTGCATCACGTTGATTATGGTAAGTAAGGTATGATCTCTAAACTCGTACTTTTATTCCTTTTAATTTATTTTTACTTGGCCGTTTGTGAAATCATTCGTTATGGATTGTTGAAATTCTTGGATTATAAAAAATTGATATTTTTTTTAGGTGATTTCAAATAATTATCTTCAGATTTGATAAGTTGACTATTTCTTAAGTTTGTCCAAAAATTCTCAGAGAATATCACTTGTGATTCTTGCTTTGAAAATGATCTTGTGCTGCTCCGATAAGGAAATTGATTTGATTTATTTCAAGTGTGTTGGTGATTAAATGATAAGTTAGAAAATCAGTAACTGGATTTAGTTAAAATTCATAGACAATTTTAATTAAATATATAAGTTGTTTTCAAAATTGTCTAGGAACAATCAGCATTAGAAAAATTAGATAATTTCATATTCTACTGATTGATTTTTGAAACTAATTTTCAAACTTGCATTGATTTTTTTTTCAAAAAAAAAACTCCTCTTGAAATTGATATTTTCAATTTTAAAATTATTTTTGATTATTTATTCAAAAATTGAAATTATTGTTTAATTTGAACCGTTTTGGGACTCATCAAAATTATTGATAGATTTATGAAACTGTGATGAGTTGCGACTATGGTATAATTCATAACTAGAAGAGATATTATTTTAAATCTCATGATGATTAGACAGATTTTATAATATCTTTGAATTAGAGCTTATTTCACGACCATCTTCTATATCTACCATATTTTGGTCATTCATCATGATTTTATTTAATTTGGGGAGTTCTAATTATTCTTGAAATTAAAAATAAAATAAAAAATAAATAGATAATTTATCCTTGGTATTCACTCCCATTTAAAAATCCTCGCGGTTATGCGTGGGTGAATTACCTTAATTTCTATGTGCTTCCATTCTCACTTAAAAGACCTTCGGGCTGTGCATGGATGGAACTCATTAGAGAGGATAAAGTTAAGTTACTACTAACCCCATTTAAAAGACCTTTGGGCTATGCGTGGTTAGAAAGTGCTTAACACTTTTCTAGCATATTTAAAATCTTTAAAATTCATATTCAAATATTCAATTTTTATTGAACTCTCCTCATTCGATAAAATCCATCGTAAATCCATTCATTCTGAAAGTGAAATTTGCTTCTGATTTAAAGATTATTATGATTTTTGTTTGATTAAATGGGATTTGCGATATATATTCTCTCTCTTAATTTAAATTTATATTTATAGTCAATATTCATCACTGTTTCAAATTCTATTATCCTTTTGATGATAACAAAAGGGGGAGAATTGTCAAGATTTTGACTGATGAGTATTTAATTCAAAAATATTTTAAGATTGGAAATTAAATATCTAGAGGGAGAATGGTCAACTGGATTTCATCATTCATAATTTTCCACATATAAAGGGGGAGTTCAGTTGTAGGGGGAGCATACAAATAGGGGGAGTAATATATTTCACGTTCAAAACACATTCAAAATCTTTTATTTGTTTGTCATCATCAAAAGGGGGAGAGTGTTGTATATAACAGTGTTGTATACACAATTATATGATTTTTGTTTGATGATAACAACCAAATATATTTTATTATTGAATGTGTTTGTAACTGTACTGGTATACTACACATCAGATAGGAATAAAATATTTCTATTTAAATAAAATACAACTATACAGAAATTTAAATATTCACACAGTATTTTATTTGAATAAGAATATTTTATTTCGATATTTAAACAGTACAGATTTACAACTCCACTATTTGTACATACATCACTGATATACATTTCATTATATTCAATTTCGTACTTAGCTCCTCTTTACAACACTTACACTTTCATATACACTACATTTCTATACAGTTCACCCGTATATACTGACACATATGAATATCATCATCTTCAGTCATCTTGACTTCATAGCATTCCACAGTCAATCCAGTCATCTTCATACCTGTTCATACAGAAGAACACACACAGTAGACTGCAAAAAAAATAAAATTAAATAAAAGCAAATAAAATTTTTAAATTTTATTTACCTCAGAATTACGGTGTGTTTCTCATCATTTTTTCTAGACTTGGTATGATATGCAGGGACAGAAAAACTCGTCTGAATGGCTGCATATACACACGTGTATACACGTGAGCACTGCCACGCCAATCCAGTATCGCGACTGAGGAGTAGCCACTTGGACCATCTCGACTCAGCGCGATATACTCATGAACATGAACAAAGTCAAAAGCAAAAGTAAAATGG
Organism: Allium sativum; assembly: GCA_030737875.1. Taxonomy (NCBI): domain Eukaryota; kingdom Viridiplantae; phylum Streptophyta; class Magnoliopsida; order Asparagales; family Amaryllidaceae; genus Allium; species Allium sativum. The sequence continues at coordinate 249,501,775 of CM060909.1, read as the reverse complement.
TTGACAGGTCAACACACAAAAGAGTCAATAGGCAAGTCAAACATGAATGAAACATAGTGGAAATAAAAAGTAGCAATGAAGATTGAAAAAACAATAGCATGAATACAAATATCAAAGAAGTAAAGCTCCTGTTCTTATCAGTTCAAATAAACATAAGATTTCAAAGTGTAGTATTAAGTGCAGTGGTGAAACCAATACAAGTTACAAGAAAACAGTGTAGACTTCAAGCAACTCTACTTAAAAAACAAGAGAGAGAGAGAATGCAAATGATGAAAACTACAAAAACTGGGCATTAGCAAGTAACTCAAGTATGGTGAATGATCAATTGCAACTCAATTTTAAAGTGGAGCAGGAGTACAAGAAGCATGGTCGAGGCAGGACAAAGATTACAGGTCCACCATATATGAAAACAGATTGCAAGCGCAAGTGGAAATACAACAAACACAAGTGTAATGAATAACCTTTTCATGCAATATGGTCGAGCTACTTTAATACGGCAAAAGTAGGTTGCAAAACAAAAACTGCAGAATACACAAGATCAAATACAGTATACAGGATATGGTGCAACAAGACGAAGCATGTGCATAGCAGGTTTCATGTCTATATGTGCATACAAATAGTATTGAAAATACCAAGTGTACTGGTCTATTCTCAAAATGGCAAGATTCCAGAATTCAAAATAATAAACTCAATATCAATACTACAAGGTCAAGCAAAAATATTCAAAGTGCTAAACAGTTTCAATTACAATGGGGAGGCAGACGCAACACCAAAGTATTCAAGTATCTGTTCTTATCAAGTTAAACATCTCCACAACAAAGACATGCATTATGTTAAAAGTACTGGGGAATTAAAAGAAGCATATCAGTTTTTTTTTAATCTATTCAAATAAGGTTGTTTGAATAATTCAAAGTACAGATCAAAAGGTTCAGAAATCAAGGGCAGAAAACTCAAGTTCAAGACGTAAAATCGAATGCAAGTTTATCACGCAAGTTTGAAGATTTCAAATTCCACAAATCACGCTAATTCAAAGCCAAAGACCAAGACTTAAGCAATATACCTTCAGGTTTTAAATCAAAGAAATATCCAGATCAGTCGCAAGAAAGCCATTTCAAAAGCCCCAAATATTTTCGTATATATCAATGACCAATTCCAATACGAAATCAGAGCAAATATCGGATTTTTAATCCTATATAAACACCAATCATCACCGGCATCAAATCATCCAAGTTCGTACAAGCTAAAAGCAGAAATTCGAATTAAATTCATACCAGAGAAAAAGGAGATTACTTGGATCCAAATCAACGCTCCTCAACGTTCAATCGAAGAAGAAGATAGTCACTGAATAATCAGAGACTCACACGACAGAGCGGCGGCCTTCAGGTTGAAAGAGAATCGAAACCCTGAATCAACAAATTCCCAAATCAATCAATAGACGCCAGAAACTGAAGCGAAAAGTATTCGAGCATCAGAGAATCGGATTTCATCAACCAAGCTTCGCAATTTATGGATTTAGAGGAAACCCTAGAATAATTACAGCCGCCATATTTTTGTTTCCAGAGAGACAAGAAGATCAGATCAAAATAAAGAAGGGTGCACCATTTTGAAGTGGCCGGCCAAGATTTACAAGGGCTAAAAGGAGTTTATTAAAACTAGGTTTTTTTTAAAGGGGTTTTAAATTGTTTTTAGTTTTGTTTTGTCTTTAATTTCAAGTTGTAATCAAATTAGAGTTTTCTAGTTTGTCTCTAAAACTAGGGAGACGAATTACAGGGTTTGTAATTCGGGGAAATTTGGTTTTGGGGATAAAAACCAGTGCAGGGTTTTGAGCGTAGGGTTAAGAACAGTTGGGAGCGAGTGTCACAAGTTTACAGGGGATTGTAAGCGTAGAGATTGTTTTAACTCCTAGTAGAAACCTTGGGGAATGCAGCAGTAGGCAGGGTTTTGCCGAAGCTGGGTATATCTGTGTGTTATTTATTTTCCGCATTTATTCTGATTATTATCTGTGCTGTTTTTATTTAATTATTCTGCAAAAATCTGCGATAAACCCTATTCACCCCCCCCTCTAGGGTTAATTTAGATCCTACAATCCCATGTGCTGTGAGATATACTACAGGTTCTTAGTGATTCATCATTTCAAAAACCTTTTTCTTTGATGACCATTCCGTGTTAGTCGGGCATTGGCACGACGCATTTCGTAGAAATGTCGGCTGGTTCGGGGCGGGCCGTCACAACTTTCTTCGGTGAAGTAAAGAATAGTTGTTGGGTTTGTGGACGTAGGCATAGCCGAACCAAGTTAAATCTTTGTGTCTTCTTCTGCTCTTCTATTTTGTTTTGTTTGGTGGTTATTTTTCATTGAGTTGGCGGTTGGTAATTAATCAACAAGCTAGATCCTCTTTTTGTATTGCTTCCGCATTTGTGCAATTATTTGCACAATAGTTTGGTATCAGAGCTAGTTGTCTTGTTCTAGATTAGTTACCGATGGCTAATTCTTTTGGTAGTAATATGAAAAATTATGGCGTCAACAAATTTGTTGGAAGAGATGTTTTTCGGACGTGGAAGGTTAAATTGAAGACTAATGACGACATTCTTCAGTAACAACTCCATTCACTTAGAGGAAGAGATAAGATGAAGAAGCGCCTTGGAGAAGCTATGCATAGATCCCACTTCCTGGGTTCCAGAAGAGATGCTAGTTATTACAGTAAGAAGAAGGGACATTTCATAAGAAATTGTTCAGCTCTTAAAAAGAAGAGAGAGAAGAAGGAGAAAGCTTCAATTTTGGCAGTAGTCAGATCAGATGCAAATAGATGTGATAGTAATACATCATTATTTTCATATAACTTTACACATTTAGAGACTACAAGCTGGGTGATTGATTCTGGAGCCTCTTGTCATATGACGTCAGATAGGAGCTGTTTTGTCTGTTATGAGAAGATTGACGGCGGAGCGGTTCATTTGGAGAATGGCACGTCTTATCATGTTGTGCATGATGGTGTTATTAGGACTATTTAGAATGTTAGACATGTTCCGATGTTGCATAAGAGTTTGTTGTCGGTTTGAGCTTTTAGTAGACTTTGTATGAGTATAATAATAAATGGAGAGAATTTAAGCGTGGTGAAGGGTTCCTTTGTAGTGATGACAGGGGGTGCGAGTCGATGATATTTATATGCTTCGTGGAGAGACAATTTTGGGAGAGTCAATAGTTTCTACTGATTCTAGTGTTCCAGATTCTACTTAGTTATGACACCTTCATTTAGGTCATGTTAATGAGGAGAGCTTGGAAGTGTTGAAGAAGCATAGGTTAATCGCTGTTGATTCTCAATTAAAGCCTTGCTCTTGTGAAGATTGTTCTTTTGGAAAGAAGAAGCATGTCACATTTGATGTTGGAAGACCTAGAGGTACAGAGTTTCTAGAGTATGTTCATTCTTATGTGTGGGGACCCACCCCAATTGCATATTTAGGTGGAGCCAGTTTCTTCATCTTATTTGTGGATGATTTCTCTTGTATGGTTTGGTTCTATTTCATGAAGACTAGATCCAAAATATTTGCTCAATTTCGAAAGTGGAACACCTTAGTTGAAAGAAATCAAGAAAGCAGCTGCAAGTTCTTAGAGTTGGCAATAGTAGTGAATTTGCGTCACAAGAATTCACAAACTATTGTGCGTTCGATCAATGATTTAGAGATTTTTCTACGAAGTCACATTCTTTTGAAGTGGCGGAGAGCCTGTGTCGGATATTATGGGAAAGAGCTATGAGTTTGAGACTGACTGCTGGTATAGAAGAGGGATTTTGGGCCGAAGTGATATCTATGGCAGTATTTCTCATCAACCGTACACCTTTCATTGCCATAGATATGAAGATCCCGGAAGATGTATGGAAAAGAGAGCATATTGATTATTCATTCCTTAAAGCGTTTGGTTGTTCATCTTATTTAGTTGATGAGAGACATGATAAGTTGAAGCTTAGAGGAAGCAAGCACATTTTGTTAGGCTATGGAGAAGGAATGAAGAAGTATAGGTTGTGGTGCAAAACAATTAAGAGAATTGTCACTAACAGGCATGCGATATTTGATGAGAGATCTTTATTGAAGATGGAGCCTCTGTCCAGTGATGACGTTAGGAAGACACAAAATTTCCAAACGCGTTTAAAGTCATCAGACTGTTTCCATATTCTGAGAGAAAGTGGTATTTTCAATGGTACCATGGTTGATGAGAATATTTCAGAGGTTTAGACTCTAGGTGGAGCTCAATCGCATTTAAGGCCTTTTAGTTCAGTTGGCCCTATTGGTAAGCATATCTGTAATGATGATTATTCATTTTATGCTTTGAATGTTGCAGAGCTTGGTGTTGAGTTTGATAAGGTAGACTTGGTGAAGTCGAGTAAAATTCATAAGAAGGAGGTTGAAGTAGATAATACTGAGTATGTCCTCACTCAATGTAGGATGGAGAAGGTGAAGCGCGCTATGAAGTCTCCACTAGTCTCTCAGATTTCCGTGTCTACAAGTCTGTCTCCTTCATTGGATTTTCTGAAGAATTTTGATATTTGTTCATCTGCATTTTGTTTGTTGATGTGTATATTATCTTTCTTATGCTTGGAAAAGATTTGGAAGCTCTGTTTGGGCAATATTGCCCAAAGTAATTCACATTGAGCTTGATGGTGTAGACCCAACGATTTGTTGAGATTTGGTGATAAAGAGATATTGTAATATTTGAATCAAGTTGGAGTATTGATATTTGTGATTCAAATATCTTATTAGAGTGAAATAAATTAGCTAATTGATTCAATCAATTAATTGTGCTATATGTGAAAATATATGAGAGCATATTTTGATAGGGAACTAATTGATTGCATAATCAACTTATCAATTAATGGATAAGTAAAAGGGATATATACATATTCATTGATTTTGTAATATGAAGAGATAAGTGATTGGCTTGGAGAATCATGCAAGGAAGGAAACATATGGAAATCAAGATCTTCTATTTCCATTTACATTGCAATCACATCATGGAGATTTGGAAAGATTCCAAGGAAACGAGAATTTTTTTTTCTTCATCTTTAAGAAACCGTTCATCCTGAAGCCTATTTATATCTTCATATTTGTGGAGAATGAACGTGTGAGAGCATCCACCATTATCCTCATCTCTTACGTATACCCTAATTTATGTTGTCAATCAATTAGAGGTTTTGAGTGCATACAAGTCTGTGTTGAAATTGATTATTCAATTTGTAATTTTAGGTTAGTGTCTCCATCTACTACCTATAATTTTGTAATTTCTCTCTTATGTTCTCTTTTATACTCTCTTCGGTGAAATAAAGAATAGTTGTTGTGTCCGTGGACGTAGGCATAGCCAAACCACATTAAATCTTTGTGTCATCTTCTGCTATTCTATTTTGTTTTGTTTGGTGGTTATTTTTCATTGAGTTGGCTGTTGGTAATTAATCGATAAGCTTGATCCTCCTTTTGTATTGCTTCCCCATTTATGCAATTATTTGCACAACACTCCTTATCAACAATCAAATTGTCCTCTTCTATCAATTTTGTATCATCCTTTACATATACCTCTTTCAATAATTTCCACGAACTTTTCGCGGAATTTCTTCCATAAGTAGGACGATATGCTTTTTCATCTACGTTCTCACTCATCACAACATGAGCTTGAAGGTCTTTCGGTATCAAACTTGTAAATAATTTTCTTTCTTTCTCTATCATATTTTTAACATCTTTTGACCATTCGTATCCACTTTCAGCGATCTCCCATAACCCTTTGGAAATCAACACTTCTTTCTTTTTATTACTCCATTCTTCAAAATTTTCTTTTGTGGGAACAGTGAGAAGAAATGACGGAAGAAATAGACATGTCATAATTTTAACCAGCCTCTGATACCACTTTGTTAGAGAAAGAGAAATTATAGGAAGAGTGCTTAGTTTAATTAGTGAACACTTTTTGATTTCTTGCATTCAACACAAACTTTCTTATGACATTCTAGTTTTCCTTTCAAACACCACAAAATGACCACATATATATAGTGGATTACATGCCCTACAAATAGACACGACTCTTTGAATGGACACGAGCCTTCACTGAACGGACATGACTCTTCATTGAACTAACATGACTCTTCACTTGAAAGGACACATCTCTTCACTTGAACGAAGACGTCTCTTCATTGAACGTACATGACTCTTCGTTGAACTGACATGACTCTTTGTTTGAATAGACACTTTGAATACATGAACCAACATAAAACACAAATAGCAAAAGACCATTTCAAATTATATTCCAGCATATTTTAGTTTAGGTTTTAGTCGTAGTGTAAGGTTTGAATCGTTGAATACATACCCCAAAAGCTAATAGAAGCCTTTCGCAGCCTTGACGCTTCTCTTGCAAACTCTCAAGCTGCTAGCAGGTTTTGGATTTTGTTATTTTGAAGCTTTAAATATAGTATAACAGCCTTACACTGGTGACTGGTTCGGTGATTTAATGCAACTTTTATATATATCTTGGATGTAGGGAACCTATGGCTTCGGTTTATTACATTACAGCCTACTATAGTCTATATCAAGTAACAAGGTGACTCTTATGATGACTTGAGGATACTGTAATTGTTAAGGAATGTTAATATTACAAGTTGGATAATCCTTGTCTTTGCTATGAATGTGCTGCTATAACTTTATAGTCTGATTAGTTTTGTAGTAGAGAATACATAAGAAAATGCGAAACTGATTAAAGTACTTGGACAATAACTTTATAATTTATTGTAGTTTCATTAGAAATGTGTAGATTATTTTAGGCATGAAGCACATGCTAGATAGTACACTCAATACCAATGTGTGTATGTCGTTGGCACTTTAGTTTGAAGAATAAGCTGTTAAATTTAGTGATACAAAACCACAAATAGATGGGAAGTAAATATTTGTTTAACATGAAAATGCATGAATTAATTGATTGCATTTGCATGAGATGGAAAGAAATAAACATAGGCATTAATTCTTCCATCTACCCTTAAGAAAAGGGATTGATTTACTTTCTTTGTGTGCTCATTTGTTGCTATTGTAATTAGCCTCCATTATTTTATTACCATATGTTGGTAATTTAATTGATGACTCACATAGATTTGCACTGGCTATATATTGAGGGGTAGACTTCTTTGTAAACCCATCCTTCCATGAAGCCAGTGATGTCCAATGGTGTCTCTTTTTGTTAAGCCTATTTAAGGTTTGGATATGTAAACTCTTATTTTGTAATCTCTTGTAATTCTCTATTATGTGGAATAAAATCTCTCTTTTGGACTGGACATACACTATCTCGATGATGGTGGAACTAGCATAAATATTGGGTGTCTCTTTGTTTCTTCGTAATAGTTATTTCCTATTTGTTTGATGTAATAAAATTATTGCTATCAGATTAGATTGATGTTCAATTGGCAAATCTAGATCCTGTTTATTGTGCTTCCGCATTCGCGCAATCTTCTCGCACAACAGATTGGTATCAGAGCAAGGTGATTTGTTTTAAATTGTCCATCAATTATTTCTACAAAGGTTGGTAGATTTAGCGGTGATTATGCTGTTACTATTTTGGAGAAAAGGAGACTTTAGTGGAGAAGATTAAGTTGAGAGACAAGAGTGTTCCAGGCTTGGAACTTTGATGTAGCTTTGGATTCTCATTAAGGTGGAGTTATATGTTTGTTCAAGAATGCCACTCCAAAAGAATGCAACTTCGTAGAAAACAGTTTGGAGAAATTACTTAGAGGTGGTAGCGTTCAAATATGAACCGTTGGAGGTGTTAACAACCTTTCCTGGTGTTTGAGAACTGTATAACTTCATGTTCAGTTGAGAAATCTCATCAAGATGGAGATCTGTTAGGTGTGGCTCGCATTATACAAGAGTTAGGTGATAAAGAGTTTAGTGTATTGAAGAATTGGGTTTAGAAATTATATCTTATGTAGCTGATTTGGGTGACGGATTTTGACGCCACTCATACTTATCGACTTTTTGATGTTGTCTTGGAGAGTTCAGTTTATAAAGCTGATTTTGGCGGATTTGGTGCCATAGTGATACATCGTCGATTTTGTGATGCTGTCTTAAAGGAGGTGCTACATGCAGGTATGTGGAAGGAGAGAGAATTATCTTGCCTACGGAGATTTGGATTTTGTCTCTATATTTGAATTGGTGATTGAGAGAATTATTTTTGGCCTTTGGTGGTATTGAGATTATTTTGGAATCTGCCTTTTTTTTATTTTGGATATTTGCAACATTTTGTTGGCGGTCTGGGACATAGTCTAAGCTTCTTAACATGGTGTGATGCGGGTAGCTTTGCTGGAACCCATTAGGCAAATATTCATTTTTGGTTTCTATCTCATTATGAGATTTTAATTTAAGGTGGAGTTTTGGTGAAGAGTTTAATGATGTGTAGAGGATTTGATTCGAGATGGGGTATAGAAGATATGTGATTTTGCATCAAGGTGGAGTGTTAAATTTAGGTGATACAAAATCACAAATAGATGGAAAGTAAATATTTGTTTAACATGGAAATGCGTGAATTAATTGATTACATTTGCATGAGATGGAAAGAAAGAATTGCAGGCATTAATTCTTCTATCTACCCTTAAGGAGAGGGATTGATTTACTTTCTATGTGTGCACATTTGTCGCTATTGTAGTTAGCCTCCATTATTTTATTACCATATGTTGGTAATTTAATTTATGACTCACATAGATTTTCATTGGCTATATACTGAGCGGTAAATTTCTTTGTAAACCCATCCTGGCATGGAGCCAATGATCCCCAATGGTGTCTCTTCTTGTTAAGCCTATTTAAGGTTTAGATATGTAAACTCTTATTTTGTAATCTCTTGTAATTCTCTCATGTGGAATAAAATCTCTCTCCTTTGGACTGGACATACACTATCTCAATGATAGTGGAACCAGTATAAATATTGTGTGTCTCTTTGTTTCTCTGTTATAGCTATTTGCTATTTTTTTTATGTAATAGAATAATTACTACCAGTTTAGATTGATGTTCAATTGACAAATCTATATCTTGTTTATTGTGCTTCCGCATTCGCGCAATATTCTCGCACAACATAAGTATGCTATGTTATCTATTTTGGTATGGGCCTTGGTGGATGGACACTAAGTTGGTGATACTGATATATGTATTTCTAGATATGATGTGTTGCCTCATGTAGGCTTTACATAACCGAGGATTTTATTTTTATTTTTCAGTTTTATGGGCAAGAAATGGCATGTTATTTGGAGGTTCGGGGGATTATGAATGCAACGTAATGTGTATTGTATATATATTTAGTTGTATACGCACATACATGCATTTTTTAGTTTTTAGCCTGATTTAATAATGACAATATATATATTCTACAACAAAATTGGAAGATAAAATCTTTACTTAGCAAGTAAGAAGCTTTCGTATCATATTTCCAATTTAGTGCTAGAATTTTATATTATTTTCCCTACAGCTTTGTATGGTAAACTCGCATTCATTTAAATGCACCTCAATACTTCTAACATTTTTTAATATTGAATTCTAATATTCATCATTCGTAAGGAAATATAAGTTCTCACTCATAGTCAGTGCTTTGTATAATGATTATTCTAATTTGCCGATAATGCTAAATGTAGATCGAGTACTTAGAAGAATGGTCAAATATTTGGTAGAGATGAACATAATCATTTGTCATGCTTGAGTATAGCATTGAAGGCTAGCTCGCTTCACCTTCCAATTGTTAATGGTTGTCTAGTTGCAAGTGTTAGTGAATCAAGTGCCATTATTTATACAAAAGAGGAGTGATTTTTTTTGTTGATATGCAGTTATGGTTTTTTGCTTTAGACATTGTGATGTGTATATGTATCTATCTATAATGTGGAAATGATTTCGTTTAAAGATCTTCTTAAGTTATATGAAATACTATGATTTTTATGTGTAATTCGAATGTTTTTTTATTATGTATTTGATTTTTTATAATGTTGATGGCATCTTTAAAGGGTTGGAAAATGCTTGACTGGTGGCGTCAAGAAGACGTGAGAATTTTTTTTCATGCTAGTTTTGTCGATATCAAAAGAAATTCCTACGATTTGTATTCAAAATTAAATTTCAATTGAATAAAAGGGTTATAAGTCATGAAGCATAATTTAAAAAAATGGATCAAATCTTTCAATTAATATTAATAAATATAAGTAAAGGATTTAAGAATGAAATAACGTCAAAATATGTATTTTGATGCCACACCAATGTCATTTTGGTGTCGAAAAATCTTTTTTCTGTTGTAGTGATGGAAAGAGAAATACAAATATTTTAAATACCATGCATCTTGCATGTGAATGGTAACAGAATGGAACTAGCGCGATCGGCAAATGATATGGTCTGCATGGTACCTGAGAGCATTACCTCTCATCTGAAAAGTAGCTGATTGAATGTCTCAATTGGGCATGATGATTTATGGACAACGTCGGTGGTTTATGGAGGCATGTGCGCATAAAAAAACACCGCGCATGATTGAAAAACATTGCAGGGTCTGAAGTACGCTATGTAAAATATGTTTGAGACATAGATAACACCGATAGACCACTGAATAACACAGACTTGATTGAAAGCACACTACAGGCCCATGCTTGTGCTAAAACTGAATCCAGGCTAACACCAGGATTTTATGGTATCTAAAGCGAAAAATGAAAACGAAACCCTTTCGAAAAAGCTAATGCATTACATCAAAATAACTTATACAATTTGAAAATAACAAGAAGAGAAAATGATAATAACTTTATGTGTATTAATTCAGGTTATACAACAAAACAAATGCTAATTACTTATGAATATTTTTCTAGCCTTATGCCTTGTAAAATTGCTAATAATATTATTATATTTAAGTTCATTGACCTTGTCTTGTTCAATCTGTAAAAATGCTAAACTATATACAATTTATATATTTATAATATAAAATCAAGTTATCCAAATCACATGATAATATTTAGTGAAAATATTACTACAAGATAAATCATAGTTCTAAATCACATTTCTAGGTTGTAGACTCACAGTTCTAAATCACGTGATATGTACTTTCAAAACAGGAATATCACATGTTCTAATTTTTAAATCAAAGTTCAGTGAATCATTGCATATACTTGGAATTTGGGAACTATCGAACTGGGAAGCGCTTAACTAATTATATGTACATGTGATTTGAATACTTGGAACAATTAAATACTAGGAAGTAATTATATATGTGATTTAAATATCATGTTTCACATGTTCATTATACGGACACATGTCGAGCAGAACTTGAAACACTCAAATGCTTAAAATAGGAAATCAATCATTCAAATTACTTACCTATAGTGATTCTGATTCTTTGAAAGGTCCTTCGGCTTCAATGTTCAAGACTAAAGACGTTCACCTGAAAGGCAGAAATTGTCGTGTCGTGCCTGCCTTTCCATGTGGTTTGAATCGTTGCTGTTTGGTGATGGATTATCGCCGTTTGCGTATCGATTCCGTGATTTCTATCTGTGGTTTTATTTCGTGAATTGTGATTTTGTGGATCGTGGTAAAAAAAAATTCTCAATATAATTGATATCTGGAATAGTTCCCTAGAATTATCGGTGCCCCAAACGGCTGCTTGCTTGCATGTGCAAAGGGTCGGGCCTAACTACATCAAGGATATTTGCTCGTGCAATAGGCAAAGGGTGATGGGTTTGATAGCTATGTAGGGGATGATCTAAGTCGAACAATTTAAGTACTGCATTTGTTGAACTGAGTGTATTTGCTGAAGAGACAATGTACTAACATGGAATTTTAGTGTTGGATATTTCATTAAGTTTAAATATTAAAATATTGATTTTAGAAATTAATGACTTGGATTCAAGTATAGAGATAAATTTCCACTTAGTAACTAGAATTCAAATCTGGATATTATTTAAAATATTTGATATCATAAACTTAATTCATGAATACTGATTTAAATAATTGAATTCTGAATTTGATATTAATACAAAGGATTGAATGATTTGATTGACTTATTTTTAAATTGGATAATTACAGTAAATTCAAACTGTAAATGTCATTTACAATTATAAGGAATTAGAATAAATAATTACAAAATAAATTATTATTTTTACGACTCAATTTTTTTGATGTGCTCTTACTTTATTTTATTAGATTTTTACATAATTATAATTTGGAAAAATATTGAAATCAAACTTAATGATTTTTAAGAAGAACATAGTGTTATTACGAGTTTTTAATCTAATAACTAGTTGTGTTATTTTTACTTTGAGATCGTGACTTAATTTCTAAATGTAACCATATTTTTATTTTAGCTTACGGAGTTTGTATGTAATTAAAAAGTTATGTGCCGTGATACCATAAAATTTAATAAATAGTATAATTTGATTTCACCTAAATTTAGACAACACAACACATTCCATTTATCTCCCTCCGGTACTCTTCTCTAAACCAAAAATCATGTAAATGGAAAAGTAAACAACCCATCAAAATCATTTTCCAATAAAAGCAAAATATAATCATATAAAATCCCAAATAGGAAGCTTTCATCTTTGGACTCGAAGTAGGAAGGTCTTCAGTTTGGTTAGGGTTTAGTCTATGTGGTGATGAATTTGGGAAGCTCGACGGTGAATGCATAAGAGGTTAGCTTTTTAAAGAAATTCAGGCATCGACTGGTATAATGGGTCGTTGATTTGAGTTCGTCGAGTAAAATAGCATACTATTGCATGAAATGGTGCAGTGTGACTCTCAACTGTGTCACATGGCATATGGAAATTGCAAACAGGTTGTTCCATCGTTTTCTAAAAGGGAGGATTAGGGTGTGTTTGGTGCTAGTGGAAGCGGAGAATTTTAGCGAAGTATTCCAGTGGAGAATTGGAGTTAGCGGAGTACTAGACCCAATTATGGCTCTAACACCCAAATTGTCTTGAATTGCAGAGAATGATAACCGAAAATGAAAGAAAATGCAACAAACACACCAAATTTATAGTGGTTCGGTGTTAACGAGCCTACATCCACTTTATATGACTTTGATTATACGTTTGAATGCAAGTACAATCAATATTCTCTCTCAATCTAACTTTTACAATGATAATTCTATCAGTAAATTTGAGATCACTTTGAATAAAAATAATGGAGGTATGATAATGGTGGAATTTGAGCTCTGAATTGCCAAAAGATCTTGAAAAATGCCAAGTATGTAGCTATTTATACATGATTTCTATAGGCGGTTCGTGAAGACACGTGGCACAAATCCCAAGGATCTCGGACCCGTTCGTGGCTTGATAGAAAAATAGTCAAAATGGCCGTTATTGACAAGTGTCATCAGATCCTTCGATTTCGGCTCGTGGATGACCAGGTCTCAACCTCTCTTTCCTGGAGACGAAGTCGGGTTGTGAACTGCTATTACGAACGAATCGTGACATGATGTCACGAGCAGGTTAAGACATGATGTCACGATTGGACCGTGGCTCGATGTCACGGGCCGATGGTGAGAGGGAGGACGCGAGCCGTGCTGGAGGCAGGATCACGAACGGTGTTGATGAGCTAGTGTGTGTGTGTGAATATCCTTGTTCGTCCAAGCATAAATCTTTATATTCTTGGTGGCTTGGTCAAAAGCTAGCCAACATTTTGCCCCTAGAAGTACGTTTTATCAGGGATGGAACATGCTTCAAAATTAATCAATACGTCTATTTTTGAATAGACGAGTGCTAACAGTCATGTCGGTTTGTATCGTCAAGCTGTTTCAAAGGATTGCGTTCTTTGACGAGTATAAATATATCTTCGAGTTTCCAATTATTTCTCTATTCATTAGTCACCTCCAGACTTGAAATTCCAGAGCATAGCGTGAGTAATTCTCCAGATGAGCCCTTACACTTTCGTAAAAATAGTCTTAAATAATTTCATTTCTTCTGTACGTAAGAAGCTCTAGCTTTTCAATTCAGTAGTCATTTCAATGTATGGGTCGCTAAATCATGCCACTGTTCATGCCCCTTGGGTATGCGTCATAAAGCAACAGTAGATCAGGCCATTACGTGAGCAGCAGTGGGTTCACTTGAGCGTTTGTGGCCCCTAGGGCCGAGCCGTTCTAATGAGACAAGAAAAGGAAGGCCAAAAGCCTTCTCATAGGCTATATAAGCCGATTCCTCTTCTACCATTTACTCTTCCTTTTCACCTTTTTACTGCCGCCGCTTCTTCACCAATCTTAAACTCTAATTTATTTCCTTCAAACCCAAACAATTTTGAAACCATCCAATTAAACCGAAAAGGTAATAGTAATGATAATTTCGATTGCAATTTTTCTTTTTTTGGGCATCGATTAGAATTTGGTTTCCATGGGTTTCCTCCGTCGTCAGTTTTGGTGCCATTGCCAGTGTTGAATGGTGGCGGCGAAGGTCATGGAGTTGGAGTCAAAAAGTAGAGATGTGTTGGATAACTGCGAATAGATGAATGGGAGTTTGGGTATGGTTCAGATAGGAGGCATGGATTTGCAGGTAGAAGAAAGTGGTTGGTAGGGAGGAGGATGAATCTCAGTAGTCCGGTTCATGGGTCGTAACACCAAGGCGGATCATGAAGCATGGTGATAAGTCCACTCGTGGAGGTAGCAAAGCATTGATTCGTGAACGGGGTCACTAGAGTGGCTCATGATGATGACAAGATAGAGGAAGTGAGGTGAGTTATAGAGGAGGGTAAAGTGTCGATTCGTGGATGGGAAGGAAGCACGGTTCGTGAGTGAGGACAATAAGGCAGGTCATGTAGGTGTTCAATGAGCCGCTCGATCATGAGTCGACGAGTTTTATGGCATTGGCCTCAAGATAAACCCTTTTCATGACCCGGTCATTCCTTCACGAGCCACACAGGGCAAGCCGACGTCATGCCCATAAGGATGCTCAATCATGAAATACATCCTAATCACAAGCTGAGCTCCTTTCCATGAGCCAATTCCTTTATCACGAGTTGTATATTAAAGCTTAACAAATCAATATAACCAACGAACCGACCTACCTTTTGACTGAAATTCGAAGCAACTCTAACATATTAACGAATAGTTAGGATAGAGCCTTCAAGATGAACCTTCTGAACTGGATGACTACTTAACTAAGTGACATACAACAACCCAATGTATGCTTATCTTCTTAACATTATGTTTTCCTTTTCAGTACTGTATACATTGGTGCACTCAACACTTGCATACACACGGGGTTCATGGATGATTATGTTCCAATCTCTCATGTTTATTCACCAACACAGCCATGTCTGATAGACTCTCAACAAGAATATCAAAGAAAAGTGCAGATCCTGAGTCATCAAATTATTATAATCCCGATGTACTGATATACACGTAAATGTGTATATTTTATCCGCTTATTTATCTAGTTTTCTATTTAAAATAATTAATATTGTGTATTTATAGCTGTGTTTTCAGATTGTTGATAAAAAGCCTGGTTTAGAGCATTTGATGGATAAAGCATGAAGAATTTGCTTAAAAAGAGTGAAGTTGAAATTACTAAAGCTTGAAGAGTTTAAAGATTGAAGAACGGTTGCAAATAGAGTTCAGCTGGGTAGATTTGGCTCAGTAAAGACTCATATTGTGTTCACATTGGCTCATTTGCAAACCATCTCACTCATGTTGCGTTCACATTAGCTCATTTGCAAGGCCTCTCACTCTACAGCTACGTTCACACTAGCTTATGTGTTAGTTGGGCTAATTCTTTAGTCCCACATTATGGAATTTGCCAAGTAGCCTTTGTCATATCAGCTATAAAAACACTTTATCTCATTCATTGTAAGACACACTTAGTTTTATTATGTAATTCTCTTCTATTGGAATAAAACTCTTCTTTCTCTCTTCTATTT
The DNA here is from genome assembly GCA_030737875.1 of Allium sativum. Lineage (NCBI taxonomy): Eukaryota > Viridiplantae > Streptophyta > Magnoliopsida > Asparagales > Amaryllidaceae > Allium > Allium sativum. Next base: position 249,485,908 of record CM060909.1, on the reverse strand, counting down.
AGTTTTTATTGCATTTTATTTATGTTGTTTATTTTCTTTCTTTTTTTCTTTTCTTTTAGCTATGTCTAGCTAATCCTCTTTAATTAGGGGGTGATGACGCTAATAGATATGATTCAATATGAATCACATAGCCAAAAGATTAGAACTTCATGTATGTAGATCTAGATCTGAACTAAGGGTTAGATCTGAACCTTCATACCCTGTGTCGTTTAAGAGTTGTGCTCCTTCACAGGATATATTCGAGTTCGGTCTAACACTTATCAGATTTAGATTTAATATTTAGGGTTTTAGAAATAAAATAGTGAATCTGTCCTGATAGCCTATGGTTGTTTAAGAGCTGAGCTCCTGCATAGGCTATACTTGTTGTTATTTACATATTTGTTTCTAGAAACCTAATTATCGTTCATTCATGTTTGTGACAGAAACATGAATTAGATCTATATTTATTCGATTGGCTATTGATGAATATTAATCTAATCTATGTCATTACTCCCTAATTACTTTCTTTATTGTTAAAAACTCGCTTTTTGTTTATTTTCTGTTAATTTGCAATCAATCAAAATTCTGGAATAACTTGATTGGATTTATTAATTAAAACATTTTTGGTCCCAGAGTTCGACACCCTCTACAACAATCCTTGTTGTTTAGGAAAACCGAACGGATTTTACAGTTGTTTACAATTGTATAATTTGTTCGCAAACAAATTTTTCGTTCATTTTCATGTACTCCCGTCGAACCCGGACTGGGATAACTCTGGGTCTAAATATGAGACAGATCTTGATACAGAATCAACATCTTCCGAGAGCACATCACCTAAGGTTGAAGAGGATGATCGAGCTCCCGATGAGATTCCAGGTGTAAAATAAGTAGATAAGCTGAGTGACTCTGTAGTCTCCAAATTAGATGATTTAAAGTTAAAGAAAATCTGCTTAAGACATGGGATTCCCTAGGATGACTAAAAACTCCAAAGGAAGGGGACAGACCCCATTCTGCCCCGGAAGGGTACATGGCTATCAGTAGGATCATGTGCTTGATAGGTGTTATTCCTTGATTTCCTCCAATTGTTGTTGATCTCCTAAGACGACTACGTATTGCTCCCATGCAACTCCATCCCAATGCTTATGTTGCTCTGTACAACTTATATATCGCATATGTAGAGATTTTAGAGACCGAGCTTACCTTCAAATATTGAACTACTATTATTATTTCAAACATCCTTTCATAGGAACTCCGAACTTCATTTTCTTCGAGTCAATCCCCTCCAAAAGGTCTTGACGGATGGACACAGTAATTTAGGAGAAGCTAAATCTAATTGGTTTTACATAAAACATCACGCTGAATGTGTAAGGAAATGGCTACAGTTAAGTAGGTTCTGAATCCTTCGGTGTGTATTCCAGCCAAACAATTGAAGTGCTAATGTTTTCTTTTTCTATACAGCTCGTAATTTCCAAAAGACAGAAGGTCCAGTGTACGAAGATCGATTGTCCCGCCTTTTAGAAAGAAAGTATGACTTATTGAAAATCAATAAATGTATAACCAACGAGAACCTTCACAAACACCATCTTTTAGATGTAAGATTCGGGCGGCAAGCCCCACAAGTATATACCCCCTACTTTGACGATTGGGGAATCTAGAGGCATGCCCCCAGTCGAGGGGCAAGTGACTAAGGAAACTACAAAGACGACTGAATTTCGTAGAAGTCCTTCACCTATGGAGATCCAGGACGACGAAGAAATGAACATATATAAAGGAGGTGAAACTCGAGTTAACAGTTCAAAGGATACCTCAGTCTCCAAGGAGCACTTGCCTCTGAAGACTCCACCGCCAGTGGAGCCCATAGCTCACGACTCATTAATAGAGGAACAAATATTTGGAGAATTAGACAAAATCCCCTTGCCTGATAACATTTATACATCCGAGGACTTTGGAGCGGAACCGTTCTTCCCTATCTCTGAGGAAGAAATTACTCCCATCAAAAAGAAGGATAATGTACAGACGGGCTACCTCCGGGTCTTGATCTGTTAAGGAGGATCATACGGGATACACAAATCACATGCACCATTTGTCACAACACCCGTATACTATTTGTATTCACGATCCTTATACTTGCTTGTTATTTTTTGTAGGAAAAATGCCTCATCCCCGCTCATATTCTCATCGCGAACTTCGTGACTGCACACCTAGACTCAATCCCGAAACTGAGCATGAGCGCAATGATAGTTAGGGAAGAGATATTCAAAGACGCCATGGTTCTTATCAGTCTCATTCTACACGTTCTCGCTCTCCTTCGAGGCAAGAACCCGGGAAATACCATAGTCGTCAGGTGCCACATGTGGGAGGTAAACAACTTCCTAAAGCTTCGACTCCCTCGATAGGTATACCTCCTCAGGGCAAACCTTCCAAGAAACATCATGAACCCAAGGACAAGCACAAAGATCCCAGCAAAGATTTGGAAAAGTGGAAGACCCCTCTTGTCTGATCAGCACCACTTGGACACTTCCACTGCACAGGAGGTAGCCCTGACTTCTGATAATAAGGCAAAGCTAAAGTGTTTGTGAAAACAGTTCCTCGACATCTATTTTGAAAGGATGCATTTCATTCCAGACCTCGAGCCGGTTCCTGATGAATGGGACACATAAGTCATAGGCTATGTCAGTCATGTGCTAAACAATATAGGGCAATGAAAAAGCACGCTAAGAATCTTTCAGATGTTATCCGTCGTCTAGAAATAGATGCAGCCAGAGCTAGAGTGAAGATCGATCACGACATCAAGGCCAGAAACAAGGCTGATAAGGAACTTGAAGATACTCAAGCTCTCCTTGCGTTAGCTTAGAGAGACGCTGAAAATTATAAGATAGAGTTAGAGAGTGCAAAGAAATGCTTTCACCTTGAACTTGATTCGAACAGCCAAGAGCGGTTGGCTTTGAAAAAGGAAATAGAGGATCTCAATTCTGTTAATACCGAGCTGAAAACATCATTGGATCGCTTTGTCGCGAAAAAGGCTACTTGGGAGAAGGTAATGGCTAGCTTAAAGGATATACTTGCCCATGACGAGGAAAGAGAAGCTCTCACTGAAAGCAATGCTAATGAAACCTCAGAATCCACCTCCACTGTTACCGCTAAGCTTGCCGTGGCTGAAGAGGAGATAGATGGGTTCGATGAACTGCTAGTGGACTTTTATGCTCAAGTTATCCGAACTCGAGATATTTCTTGGATCAACAACTATCCCCCTACCTTAGTTGGTGTATGGGACGGATTGTTGAAAGTGAGAGGCAACGCTTAAAGGTCGAGGATGTTGATGAGAACCATCTTATGTAGACCTTTCTCAGGGGTGGAGAGCCTGAGGCTTTAGCAGAGGGTAGGCGTCAAATCTAGGAGACTATGGAGAAAGAGAGGCTTGAGCGCAAAGGCAAGAACAAAATTGATGAAGGCTTGAGCTCAGCAACGGAGCCCAAGACTTCTGAGGTTGAGGAGTATAATCCAAATTATCCATTAATCTATGAGGTCCCAGTTCCTCCGGCTGCTGGGGCATCCACTGCAACTTTGGGCGAGGAGTCAGCGGAAGGTATCTCCATATTCTCTCCACAATTAGTCAAAGCTATTGTAACTTGTCATCGCATTGTGGAGCAAACAATCGAGAAGACCACATTTTCTCCCAAACTAATAACAGTTGCTTCTCATGATATAAGTGTCAAGCTGACCGAGGGGGATGCAGAAAAGAAAGCAAAGGCCGAGAAAGTCAGTGTACCATCAAGTACCGAGGTCCCTGAAGTTCCAAAGCAAACCAAGGTCAAAGCAACCGAAAAGGCCATTGTGGCATCAAGCGCTGATGTTCCTAAGGATGCTGAAATCATCGGAGCCTTAAAGGACACCAATAGTGACAATTGGGATAAAGAAGATGAGGTCGCCATCACGGGAGAAACAAAGGATGATGATAGCATGACCTTACCCGACATAAAGGCCAAGCAGGATGAACGACTACAATAGAAAATAGAGGAAGGGCCTCTAAATGTGCCACCAATCTCTACAGCTGATACAAATTGGATTAATCATAAAGCTCTCCACCAAGTAGATAACTGCGCAGCTTGCATCCCGGTCCTCTGACATTCAACAAGATCCTCCTTCAGATAAAAGGAAGAGGAAGAAGCATGAAAAATCTAACGCCAAAAAGGAGGAGCCGGGGAAGCAGAAGAATGACAAGAAGCCGAGATCATTCCAAAGCCCAAACAGAGCTCGTCTATTTATGTCTTTTAGATACTCCACTAGCTTTATGATGTAGAAGTGAGAATGGCTCTCACTTTTTTGTCCAGCTTTGTTTCGCAAACCTGCATTAGTAAATGAAGTTCTATTTCTTTTGTATTACTGTGTACGTGCAAGTTTATCATACTTAGTGATACACAAATATTTGAATCATAGTTAAGTCAGACTCATGTGTAATGAAAATTTAAAATTCCTACACTACGCGTATATGTGTATGAGTATGCCCCCAATCAATCATTAACGTAATGCCTAGCCAGGGCTTGTTGAGGATTGATTAAAGTCATGCATAGGTTGCCCTCCACGTCCGGACATGAGGGGTTCGGGCTCAGCTTTCATTCTAGTACCAGTTCTGTGACGGCATAGGAGCTCTTTTGTGGAATTTAATCAAAACGCCTTTATACTCCCCTATTGTATGCCCGGGATGGAGTTCGAACTCAGCTTTCAGTTTTTCCCCCAATCCTTTAGTGGGGTAGGAGTTCATTTGCAATGCTCAGTCCCTGGTGCCTTTATACTCTCTCGTCAAATGCCAAGGGTAGAATTTAGTCGAGATGGCCTTTTTAATCATGGTTCACCTTTATGCCTCATGGACAGTTCATTTCTATGTCCTTTATACTCTTTCTTAGGTCATGAGAACAAGAGTGTCAATAGTTGTGTCGTTACTTTGTTGCACCCTCGATGCTCTGCATACTGTTGGTCTCCTGATCTGATAGAAGGCACTTTGTTTAACGTGCTTTGAGATTTCCGCGAGATTCATAGCAAATTTCATAATTGTAGCAGCTCATATAAGTAAAGACTGAAAGAGTAAATAAAAAAATGGTGCGATCAAAGTAAATGACACACAGTATTTTATAGTGGTTCGGTCAAATCATGACCTACGTCCACTTTATAATCTTTTGCTTATATAACCAGACTGTTCTAGGCAAGTCGTGCCTTTTTACATGGCCATAAAAACAAAAGAGTAAAGATGGCAATTTCATGTCAAGTAAAGCCTCAAATACTGGGCGTTCCACACTCTGGGGTTCTCGTCTACGTCCACCGTCGCTGGCTTGAAGGATCTATTATCAAGCCTCTATAGGATGGTGTATGGTCCTTCCCATTTCAGACCCAAATGGACTGGGGGTGGAAAGACATGCTTTAGAACCAAGTCTCCGGGTTCACAGGTTTGAGCTCGGAATTTTTTATTATAATACCGAGCAATATGCTGCTTGTGCCTCAAGGCACGTAGGTCCGCTTCGTTCCTTTTTTCTTCAACCATATCTAGGGACTCGAGGAGCAACTTACTGTTAATCATCGGGTCGTAATAAGTGGTTTTGTGAAACAGTACTTATAATTCGACCAGGATGACCGCCTTGGATCAAAAGCGAGGGCAAAGGGCGTTATCCCAGTTGCTGATTTGTAAGTCGTTCTGTAGGCCCATAATGCCAAAGGTAGATCATCGACCCTTATGGCTCTGGCCCGCTTCAATCGCTTCTTCAGAATGGACTTGGTTACCATGTTTGCTGCTTCTAACTGTCCATTTGATTGCGGATGCGCCACAGCCGTGTATCTTTTCTCGATATGATATCTTTGGCAAAAGTCCTAAATGTCTGTGCTATTGAATTGGGTCCCGTTATCTGTTATGATGACCTTTGGGATTCCAAACTGACATATAATGTTTCTAACGACGAAATTAATCACTTGATTGGTTGTGATCGTGGTCAATGGTTCCGCTTCGACCCACATTGTGAAGTAATCCACCGCTACAATAACAAACTTTGCCCCGCCCGTTGCAATGGGGATGCTTCCGATAATGTCAATTCCCCAGATAGCAAAGGGCCACGGGCTCATCATTGTCTTCAGCTGGTTGGGAGGTGCCCTAGGAATCTTAGAAAATTTCTAGCACTTGTCTCAACGCCGTGCATATTTGGCTTCTTCTTCATTTACGGTTGGCCAGAAATAGCCATACTGTAGTATCTTCTTTGACATTATTTAGCCTCTAGTGTGGTCACCACATTCACCATCATGTGCTTCTCTTAGTACTCATTCAATGTCATCATGGGCTATACACCGAAGGAGTGGCATCGAGAACCCTTGTCAATATAGAACTTCGCCTTGCATGACATATTTGGAGGCTTTACGAATGACGACATGTCATTCGCTCTTTTTGGTTGGAAGCATCCCACTTATCAGGAAGTTCTTTAAAGGCGTGATCCACGACTCCCTTTTCGGCTCAATCTCCAGTACAGAATAAATTCCATCTGATCGATACTTGGAGAATGCAATATCTCAATTTGGACCATCTCTGTGTCCTCAGGACTGTCAGAACTAGCCAGTTTGACCAACTTATTTGCCTTTTGATTCCCGGATCGAGGGATATGAGTTATACTGTAGTGTTCAATTTCACCTAGCAATTTTCTCACTTTCTTCAAATATGATACAAGCCTTGACCCTTTGGCCTGAAACTCTTCATTGAACTGGTTCACAATTGTCTTGGAATCGCAAAAGATATCCAGCTTTGCCATCCCAAACTTCTTTGCAAGCCTAAGCACGATAATCAGGGCTTTGTACTTCGAGTCATTGTTCGTGGCGTGGAACTCTAATCTCAGGGCATAGTATATAATCGACCGTTCTTCTGGAGTTACAAGTACCACTTTAGCGTCAGATCGTCCATCATTCCTGGCCCCGTCAGTGTATAATTTCTAGGTGTTGGGATCAACTAGTTGTTTTGGAGTATCAACTTCTTCACTCGCTACATCGTCCTCTGGGATTGTAAAGTCTGCTATGAAGTCTGCTGATACTTGCCCCCTTATTGATCTTCGGGGCTGGAAATTCAAATCGAATTGAATCAACTCTATATTCCATTTGAGTAGCCTTCCTAACACCTCTGGTCTCTATAAAACTTGTCGGAGTAGATGTTTAGTGTACACAGTGACGAGATGAGCTTGGAAATAGTGGCAAAGCTTTCTATATGCGATCAACAGACTGTATGCATGCTTTTCTATCTTTGGGTAGTTCCGTTCTACTGCCGCTAGCTTCTAACTCACATAGTAAATGGGCCTCTGGACTTTATCTTATTCTCTTACCAAGTCTGAAATTATTGCATGTGACGACACTTCCAAGTACAAAAACAAATCCTCATAGTCTATTGGCTTGGATAGTATCGAGGGTTTTTTAGATGATCCAGCAAGTTCTAAAAAGCTTCCACATAATCTGGAGTCCATTTGAAATTGTGTTTTCATCGCTTTATCTAGTCGAAGAATGGAATGCACTTATTTGTAGCTTTAGAAATAAATCTGCTTATTGCGGCTATTTTTCCAGCGAGGCTCTGCACATCTTTGATCTGCCTTGGTGTTTGGATATTCCTGATTGCTGCGATTTGATCTGGATTGATTTCAATTCCTCGTGAGGTAACTATGAAACCCAAAAAAAATTTCGGAGGCAACTCCAAATGAACACTTCAGAGGGTTGAGTTTCATAACATATCTTTGAAGAATATCAAACATTTCTGTTGGGTCACCCGTATGGCCGGACGATTTTCTAAATTTTACTGACATATCGTCAACACATACTTCCATTGCCTTTCCGATCTGATTGTAGAATATCTGGTTCACTGGCCGTTGATATGTAGCTCCATCATTCTTTAGACAGAAAGGCATCACTGCATAGTAGTACAGTCCCAAATCTGTGATGAAGCTTGTATGCTCCTTGTCCGGAACATGCATGGGAATCTGGTTATATCCGGAATACACATCCATAAAGGATAAGAGTTCGTGATCTGATGTTGAATCCACTAGTTGATCAATCCTATGAAGAGAAAAACTGTTCTTCGGGCAAGCTTTATTCAAGTCTGAAAAATCAATGCATGTACACTACTTTCCATTGGCCTTATTTACTAAAATGGGATTTGGGATCCATTCCGGGTAAACCGAGTCTCTAATGAATCTGTTGTTCCTCAGCTTCTCAACTTTTTCCTTCAGAGCAGCTGACCTCTTTGGACCGAGCATTCGCCTCTTCTGCTTAACAGGCGGATGTTTTAGGTTGATAATCAATGAGTGGCTCATAATTGAGGGTGATATCCCACACATGTTAGCATGGGTCTATGCAAAAACATCCAAGTCGGCCTTTAAGAAATCAGTCAATTCCTTTATTTGAACAGGGTCTAACTGGGATCCGATTTCAAAACCTTCGTTGGGTCATTATTGTCAATTGGGATATCCATAGTTGTTTCATTGGGCATCGCCATTCTGCCCCCAGGCTCTTCGTCCTCTCTGGGATCTCTATCCTCGGGCAATTCTTCGGGCGACTTCCGGTCTTCCTCCTTAGTTGATATGTTGACCCCACCTTCACGGGAGGGGAAGCACCTTTGGTTTTTATATTTAGTCCTTTCATCAACATCTTCAATTACGCCATGCAACAGGTTCGTCCAATGGCCTGATCACCTCTAATCACTCCCACTCCTACATCTATTAGGAATTTCAGCAATAAGCATCAGGGCGCAATGTAGGCCCTGAATTCTGCCAAGGCTGGTCGGCCCAAAAGGCCATTACAGGGCGAATCAATGTACAGAACTACAAATGGGAGAATTCCCACTCTCCGGCAATTTCCTCCTCCCAAGGTCACCGACAATTCCACGTATCCATCGGAGCCATCGAGGCCCCATTGAAACTACGTATCCATCCATCACAGGGCTTCAAATCCTCGGCTTCGAGCTTCATCTGATCAATCGCTTTCTTAAACAGAATATTGACCAAGCTTCCATTGTCCACTAAGACTTTATGGACTAGAGCAGGACCAATAGTAGTGGTGATGAGTAAGATTCTTCGGTAGGTGAGTGAACTCCACTACTATCTCTATCGTGAAATATGACATCGTCAAACATTGTTTTCTGTTGCTTGATCAGGGCGGTTTCTTCGGGATTACTGCACTCTCCTACTCCAATGTGCTTGGCTGCATTTACATATTGATCCATCGCTCTGAAGCTATGTCCAACCGGGTAAGGTCCTCCAACTATAGTGTTGATAACAATATTCTTTCCCTTCTGCTGAGCAGTGGGTCTAGAAGCAGGTTGATTTTAATTCGGGGCCTGTCCGGCTTGCCTCCTATCTCTTGTAGCGACCTTGTATTCATCCAACTTCCCTTTTCTAAGGAGTTTTCAACGACATCTCTCAGGTGACGACACTTGTTAGTGGAGTGACCATGAATTTGATGGAAAAGGAAGAATTTTCCTATCTCACGCTCTTTCTTTGTTGAATCACTTGGTGGTGGCCTCTTATATTGGAGAACATTATAAGTGTTTAGGAAGATATTTTTTAACGTATCATTCAGTGGTGTAAAGTTCTCAAATGCTTTGAACCGAGGTCTCTTTTGCGAATCATTTCCCTGATTCTTCTTCCGACTGTCGTTCCCATTCTGGCAGCAGCCACCTTGGTTTTTATTTCCAACGTTCACCTCTACCTTTCTAGAGCTATATCCGGACTGTTTGACGGCCACATTTCTCTGTTTATCCTCTTTATCAGTGGCTTTCCGCTTTCGATTTGCATACAACTCCTCTTGGCGTAAACGGATATTGGCTTCTTCATAAAATATTTCCCTGGTGGGCGTCGGTTTCCCTGCTACGTATCTGCCGAACTCCGTATCTTTATCTACTCCGTCAATAAAGGCTATCAAGACCAACTGCTCGTGAGGATCTCTTACTTCGGTGACTTCCAAATTAAAGCGATCCAAGTACAATCTCAGAGTTTCATCAGGACGTTGCTTGATGAGTGATAGATCAACGACATTTTTGGACCTTTGAGCATGAAGTCGAAATTGATTTATGAATCTTTCGCTCAATTCCTTGAAGCTAGAAATCAATAGAGAGGGCAAGCGGGTAAACCACATTAATGCCACATCCTCTAGAAAGATAGGGAATGCTTTGAATTTTACTACATCGGGAGCGGTTGCGGCATTCATATACCATGAATATCTCATTAAATGTTGGATCAGGTCCGTCCTGCCCGAATAATGGTTCATCGTTGGCATAGTAAATCGTCTTGGGAACCGGACATCTAATATATCATCAGTAAATGGCGTATGACTGCGGTCTATGCCCCAATCTTCATTTCTTTGCACACGGCTATCTTCCATGATCTGCCTTACCATTGCTTCAACATCGGCATTGGTCAAGGTGGATTTATGATCAACACTCCTTGCCCTACGATGTCCTCCAATGTTTGGGGCTTGAGAAGAACTTCCTTGCCTCCTATGGCCACAGTCAATCACGCGACGAGGGAGTTACAATGGTTGATTATCAATAGGGTTATCGATAACCTAATCCCTAGGCAGTGCTGTGGGCCCTTCATCAGGTAATGAGGCAGGATTATTCCTATTATGATTGTCCTATCCTAGGTTGAACGTCGTCTCTGCTCTAGAGGGGAGTGATACAAACCGGAGCTGCTCCACATTTTCAGCTCTTTCTAGCGGAGGCCATCGTTGGTGTCTCGGAGGTTCTTCTGATGAGGAGGAATAGTCGAAGGTGAAGCGATGAGTCGGTGAAGGTGTTCTCTGCGTTTGGAGTTCGTCGATTTTCTACCCATTTCAGTAATATTCTGTCATAGCAAAGAACTCTCTTGCCTTTGAGCTGCCAACTAATCATTCGTCCTTTCCAACATATCGAGTACACAAGAGAGATCTCCTTCTGTCACTGGAGCAGAAGCATGTAGATGGTCATCAGTATTCGTCATTGGACGTAGAGCACTTGACCCAGGTTGAGCTGAAGCACAAGCGTGAGCAGAACGAGCCATAATCTCCTTTCCAAGTCAAGTTGTGGTCCCTTGGTGAGGGCGGTTTGTGACCCCTCTGACTGGTGGCTCGTGATTCCCTCCTGCATGCGGCACGTGGCCCTTTCTCCCTGGTGGCTCATGAGGGCATTTGTGGGCGGCTCGTGGTAATCATCTGCGAGTGGGTCATGACCACCTCGTGGGGTCGGTTCGCCCTCTGTGATCCACGGGCCGGGGAGCTTGCCTCAACCTGCTCCTAAGTGCTTTCTTCGTTAGCTTCGTTTACTTGAGAAGTTCACGAATCCTTGGATTTCTTTCCAGCCATAATGTCTAGACTTTGCTGAAATCTTCAAAAACCAAAATAGTAGAAGTACGGACTATTTTCTTTAGACTTGAAAATCCAAATATAAGAGCAATAATCTGATAGGCTAAGAATTCAATTCTCAGTGAAAGCACCAAAATGTTAGACCAAATTATGGCTCTAACTCCCAAATTGTCTTGAATTGTAGAAACAATAAATAGAAATGAAAGAAAATGCAATAAGCACACCAAATTTATAGTGGTTCGGCGCTAACGAACCTACATCCACTTTATATTACTTTGATTATACGTTTGAATGCAAGTACAATCAATATTCTCTCTTAATCTCACTTTTACAATGATAATTCACTCAGTAAATTTGAGATCACTCTGAATAAAAATTATGGAGGTATGATAATGGTGGAATCTAAGCACTGAATTGCCAAAAGATCCTGAAAAATGCCAAGTATGGAGCTATTTATAGGTGATTTCTACAGGCGGTTCGTGAAGACATGTGGCACAAATCCCAAGGATCTCTGACCCGTTCGTGTCTTCATAAAGAAATAGTCAAAATGGCCGTTATGGACACGTGTCATCAAATCCTACGATTTCGGCTCGTGAATGACCAAGTCTCAACCTCTCTTTCCTGGAGATGAAGTCAGGTCATGAACTGTTGTTACGAACGGATCGTGACATGATGTCACGAGCGGGTCAGACCTGATGTCACGAGTGGACCATGGCTCTATGTCACGAGCCGATGGTGAGAGGGAGGCTACGAGCCATGCTGGAGGCAGGATCACGAACGGTGTTGATGAGCTTTTGTGTGTGTGTGAATATCCTTGTTCGTCCAAGCAAAAATATTTATATTCTTGGTGGCTTGGTCAAAAAGCTATCCAACACGGGGAATGTGTTTGGTGCGTTAAGCGGACCATTTGAGCGGAGAATGTTAATGGGGTGTTTAGTAAAATAGAAATTATAAATTACTCCAATTCAGTTCAAACCAACTCCATTACGTAAAGCACATCGACACGATCACAACGCAAAATACCGCTTCTCAAACGGATCTTGTTTACACAAGTTGTTAAATTTTAAAATCTACTAAACACTAAATTAACTTACTAAATTGATTAATTAACCTAATTAAGTCCAAACAGACATGCGCTGAAGCCTAACACACCAGAATTGGTGTTGTGGGGAAACGGGATGTTCTTCCCTGTCTTCTAACTGACTCGTCAATTAGCAAAACAGAGTGAGAATGCTCCACAAACAGTCCCTTATTCTTGAAATGGTGGTAGTAGCGAACAGAAAATAAGTGGTGAAATTAATATTAACCAACGAATTATCGTTTCGTGGAGCAGTGGTGGATAAATTATTGCTTGAATATTTGGTCATGGTGGGTTCTTAAGTAGAATGTTTGTCATTTTCATTAATCTGATAGATTTGCCATTTTTAGCGAATTTCCTTCTCATGAACTTGACTCTCCTTTCAATGATAACTCCGCTTTTTCTTTTGTTGACGCAAGTCAAAATGATTTCATTTGTTATCCTCGTCTTGTCAAATTGTTTTTTGCCAATTTGAACAGAAAATTTTATGAAGCAAATGAAAACCAAGTTTAAAGTAATGTTAAATGAATGCAAATTATTTTGAATTGCGAACCTTTGAGTCAAATTCTTGGTTGTAAATTTATTAGAACCTATCTTCAACGTTACAAATCGATGAAACCTATGCAGGGACTTTCCATCACATTTTTTTTAAAGCGATGATGATTTCAAATTTAAAAATCATGACTTTCGCCCAAAAGAAAACATATACAGTCTACTTTGACAATAATCCATCATTTTAAGATCTGAAACTACAACAACCTGACTCTTAAAGTCAACAAAGCATTTCGCTCTTTTTGATCGCTACGACATAAATTGGGTACAATTTATACTTGATGAATTTTGTCTTCACAATCCATCTAGCGAAGAATACACACTTTTTCATGATATATATCTTATGCTTGATATTAATTTCTTTCCTGTTGATTTAAGGAGAGTAATTTTCAGCTTGGAACTTTTTTCTTTAGCCGATATCTATCTTATGCATATTACCGTAACATTCGAACCTTATGAGTCACTTATTGTAAAGGATCAAAGGGTCACTCATGAACAACAAATGGAAGAAGAGAAGGAGAGAGAAGAAGAAATGGAAATTAAGGAAGAAACCTCCTTAGAAAGTGTAGATCTCTTAGCCTGTCCAACTACCAAACGTCTTCTTATGAATCAGAAGAGGATCATAGAGAACCAAAAGAAACATAAGTTTTCCATGGAAAGAAAATTGAACAAGATTTCAAGAGAAATGGCAAGTTCTCTATGAATATTGGAAGGAAGCCCGGACCATCAACCATCATCATCTCCATCCATACATTCTAGCATATATGTCTTTATGTATGCTGTATCAGCCATATATCTTAGTCTATTAAGTGGTGTATTACTTTAATTCCTAGTAGTAGTTGTAATCAATGTTTAATATGAATAAAAAATCTTTTATTCTTTGTCAAACATCTAAAATAGCCTCTAGAAATCAATAAAATGGCGTGATGTAACCTATGCAGTTAAAGCGCTCGACGGATCCAATGCGGCGGAGGTGCAAATAGTTGTAACGGGGATAAACCGAGAAAATAGCGGGATATAGCGGATGAGTCTAAATTAGCATATAAAATTCATATTCAATGCTTTAACAAATATACAAATGATAAATAAATAAAAACTTAACATTAAACTTAATTATAATCAGTACATTCTTAATTTTAAATAAAAGCATAAAAAAATGTAAATAATTGTAAACTTTTATTTAGCTTGATTAAATTTGATAGAATATTGGATTATTTTATATTCTGAAAAATATATGTTAAGAAATTATATTAGAAAACTAACTTTATAAATTTTTATAATGTATAAATGTTATTTTTAGTTCATTTCTTTTATAAAAGATATAGAGGACATAGCAGAATATAACCGAAATAATGAGATATATCAGGAAAACAGAATATAGCGTGTAACACCCCACCTCCATTAAGGTCACTCGCAAAGGGAATGCCTTAACTTTGGTGGAGCGTTTTTAGTAGACAAAACAGAAATTTACGAGACAGATAAAGCAGTACTTGAAAATTTTATAACTTTATTACAATAGAAACAGAAATGAGTTTAGTTACATCTTTCAAAATCAAAATATCGGAATTCAAGTACATAAATATTGGTCTTGTACAAAAGCCTTCAGAATGCATAGTTTTTAAAGCCATAATCCCCAATATAAACTGCCATGGAAAGATAGAGCCAAAGCCAAGCAATACTTCAAGCAGAGAGAATCAGAATCAAGCTCCTATGTTTCCACCCTGAGAACCTGGGGGGAATGGAAGAAAAGAGGCGAATCAATCTAGGTCAGACATAAGTACAGTGAGTCTAGTGACTTTCAGCATAGAAACAGATAATAGTATCATGACATGTAAATAAAACTGGATGAGAGATAACCGTAATAGGAATAGCAGGTTAACAGAAGAAATGGAATGATATAGGCTAAGCTAAGCTTCTTACTTAGTTTTCACTTCTCTGCACTAATACTAGTGTCACAGGATTAGGTGTTACCCTAATGTCTAAACTAAAATAAAAATGGAAACAAAATAATCTTTACAGAAACAGAATGCTAGTAATGGGCCTTTACCACCCGAAAAGAGGCAGACGGTATAGAAACAAAATGCTAGTAATGGGGTTTTTACCACCCCAACAGATAGAAGGTACGGAAACAGAATACTAATAATGGGCCTTTACCACCCAAACAGACAGAAGGTATGGAAACAGAATCAGAAACGGAATCTGAGACGGAAACAGAATAATCCCTATGGAAACAGAATGTTAGAATTAGGTGTACACTAGTAATGGGCCTTTACCACCCGAACAGACGGTACCATACAGAAACAGACAGGTGTTACCACCCAACAGAAACAGACGGTACCCACAGAAACAGACAGAACTAAGTGTACCCTAAGTCTTACCCCCAAGCGATCGGCTCCCAAATACATAAATACCTTGTGTCGGCCCCACAGTAGGGTGTATCACTCCCTAAAGTGGCAATCTATTGGCACAGACCTATTTACAGATGTCACGGTGTCTTACATCCTCAGAGCAGATCGGATCCACGCACGCACATGACCCGGTTGGAACGCGCCATCAACACCCCTCGCCATTATCAGAATGAACTTCTTATAATTAGTTCAGTAAGCGTGCCCGGACCCCTACATAGCGTGGGGTCAAAGTTTTGATACTAGAAAGGGTTACTGACTAATATGGGTTCCACACAACAGATGACACAAGTAATTCCCCTCCTAACCATGTGTTCCCAGACTAACAGATTTCAGATTAACTTGTTTACAGATTTCAGACAGAGTTCAGATTACTAGTTCATAGATCAGACAATCAAGTTAACAAGTTTTCAGATTAAGAAATCAGATGTACGGACTTAACAGACTTACATATTGTCTAACTTTGTATTGGGCCTACAGATTCACGAAATGGGTTTATTAGATTCATCAATCTGGTTGGTTTAACCCTATCTACCCAACATGTTTTTAGACACCACATTTCTCTTAAATTTTCATTAATTAAATATTAATGTACAGACTTCTCACATTAGGTCGGTAGCTTGTGGCCGCTGGATGTGTCGGGCGGTTCCGGGCAGACTTCTGCCACAAGCCAGACTTAACCTCATGTCTAAGCTTATTTTAGTTATGCCTACGACCTCCCACATTAGACTGATAGTTTGTGGTTGCTGGTTAAGCCGATTGGTTCCAGGCAGGCTTCTACCACAAACAGAGTCTAACCTCGTGTCATATCCAATGTATTCCAATACAGATTATACAGATATCAAATTAATTATGTCCATTTATCAGATTAAACTTGGTTACAGTAGATTAATCAAATTTCCATATTTTTACTCAATCTTAGATCGAGCCTACGGATTTTCCATACCCAAATTACAATTATTTAGCTTTCAATAGAATAGGCAATTCAAAAGATAACAGATCTAGCAGATTAGGTGATTCAACAGATTGGCAGATTATGCAATTCAACAGATAACAGATCTAGCAGATTAGGCGATTCAAAAGATTAACAGATTAGGCAATTCAACAGATTTAGCAGATTACATATTTCCAAAATTCTATTTACATATCTTGCCTAGTCATAAATTAAGCCTAAACTTTCATGCCTAAATCATGGTCATAATTCATAACACAACATATGCCCAAATTTTTAGTTAAAATTTGCACAGTACATAATACTCTCTAAAAAAGCCCCAAATCATGGTATACTCTATGAATTATGCCAAGTTATAGCCTTTTATGCCAATTATCCAAAAATCCACTTTTAGGCATATTCACATTGATAGTTATCCTAGTATAATATGGGCCTCTACGCCTAAGTCTCATAATCTTTTTTTCAAATCATGAATCATTACATAAAATATGCCTAAAAATCTAGATCTTTAAATTATAACATCTCAAAATCAGATCTTAATTTTAAACATGTGTTATGTCCCCCAAGTTTCAAGTCATATGTTATCATACAATGATTCCTCTTCTTCCAAATTACAGAGTATACACAGATCTAAATCTAATTTGCAACATATGTCCATTTCTCAAATCAGTCAAATATCAGTCATGTCCAATTATGCATTATCCTTTATTTGTCCCAAAATTTAGCGTTCGTGCGTTAATCTCTTATGAGATTTGGCGCATGCTTATGGTAGCCTGGCTATAAACAAAAAGGAAGAAAAGAGGGAATAGATACTGAACAATCACAATAATATTAACTAGATAGATCCACAGAAAAGTATGCATTACCTCAGATCCAGATTCACAAAAATGTCAAGAAAATTATCAAATTTCATATCTTAAAATAACTTTACTCACGATTGAAAAGGTAAATCTTGATTTCTGGGATCTGTATTCGGACACTGAATAGCGCTCCTTTGGCGTAGACTATCGATTAGATTAGAAAATAGTGGTTCTCTTTTAACTCTATTCAGATTGGAAGAAGATGCACTAGTTCTAGTTTTGATTCTAGCAGAGTAGCAACGCCATTTTTATTTTTTAATTAGAATAGAGGAAGAATATAGGCAGAATGAAATTGTGTGGAGAGAAAGCTAGGTTTGGGGGTGTTTAAATAGGTTAGAGCTCACGAATCCGGTCACAAAGGCGTCCAGGTGCTGAAAAATGGATCTGTCTCCTGATCTGGAAAAGGGGAGAGTTTGACCCTAAGGTCGATCCTGGTGTCGACCTATTTACCCAGGTCGTCCCTAGTGTCGACCTGGGCCCCTACGCGGGAATTTTCCCGCCCAGCCCGGGTGTCTATTTTGAATTTCGAAATCTAATTTTTGAATTTCGGGCTGGTTTTTACTGAAACTTCTGAAGGCCATATCTTCTTCATACGGAGTCCGATTTACGCAAACTTGGACTCTATTCCAAGCAGAATTTCGAGATGAACGCAATGGCGTAACCCGTTTCCCTTAACTATTCTGTTACAATTTAATTATTCTCTGATTTGTCATTTTTATGTTCACAGAAAATACGGGGTGTTACATTCTCCCCTCCTTAAAGGATTTCGTCCTCGAAATCTTCAAGTTAAGAAGAATGTGTCCTACCATCCAATCACCCATCTACTCAAACATCATCCACAAGCATCCATTGTCCTTAGAAAACTTGTAATGTTGTATGAACATGTGCAAATGTGTGTGTATATGTTCCTTATCTAATGCAAGTATCAGGCGGTCCACTGATTCAATTGACCTCCTTAATGTGAATTATGTCAGTGCCATGAGTCCAACATGTATGCAATTTTACTATTTGATACATATCATTTCTATGTGAGTGCACAACCGTTCATTCATATGCAACATCCATGTGCTGAGTCAACCATTTTGCATCCATAAAAATTTTAAAAATGCACACACATCCATATGCAGTATGAGAGTGTTTTTGAGCCGATCTAGTACCTAGTGTGTGTATATGCATCCACGAGAAACCACTAGCAACCACTTGCATCCACTTGCAATCATCAAACATAACATGTCTCAAACACATTTTACACCCATTAGTTTCTACCTAAAGGTCGAAGATTCGGTCGATATAATACAACTAAGTGATAGAAGCATGTACGATTAAAACAAAAGCTTGGTTCCCATTAGACATCGGTTTAAGAGAATAACCCCCTAAGTATCAACCCCGAAAACCGAAATCAACATCAGATTGACACTCACAGAATCACTCCCATTAAACAAATGTCCAACTGGAAATCTACTTCATGCTTTGAGTAAAATCCCCTATCTTTTTCAGAAATATTCAGATACTTACAGACTACTGGTACAGATCAGATCACCAAATGATTCTTAGGAAACTAAGCATGATAAAAACCCAGAATATATGCATCATAGTCAAGTTAACGCCCAACACAGATACCCTCAAAACCCAACTTATCACAAACAGATGAGTCGTAACCCTCATGGGGTTTGAGACTATAGAGGAATCAGAAACAAGACTAGTATTAAAGTGCAGAGTTTCAATTACAGAATCAAAATGCCAGAATCAGAAAGAGTTTTAACTCCACAATCAGATAAGGAAATTAAACCTTCAACAGATGTTTTTCCTATTTCTATCCTATCCACCGGCCTCGAGGGCATACCGCCCTCCAAAATAGGACCTGTCCTCTGCCCTTGCCCTCGTTTCTTCGGACAGTCCCTAGTGAAGTGTCCCATCTCACCACAGTTAAAGCAGGTGCCTTTCCTCTTTCTGCAATCCTTGTTCATATGGGTCGAGCTTCCACAAGTAAAGCACTTCTTCTCCTTCTTGTCTTCAGACATCTCATCCTTCTTTTGTGTTTCCTTTTTGGGCCCCGCCTTCTTGTTTTGTGGTCCTTCAAGCTTTTCTTATTTCTTCTCACTTTTGGTTTCTTCCTCATGCATCAATGCAATGTCAACTAATTTCTCGAAGGTAGCTCCCATAGGAATGTGGGACATTGCGAATCCGTGTAGCAGCTCGTTCAAAACTTTAGCAAACCTTGGTGCCTTATTATGCGGTGTATTTACCAAATCTAAGCCGAATCTCGCCAACTGATTAAACTTGTTAACATACTCTCTCACTGATAAATTCCCCTGCTTCAACGCCAAGAACTTCTCTACGTATAGACTCTCTTCCGCTCGTGGGAGAAATTTCATCTTGAAACTATGCCTGAAATCCATCCATGTCTCTACCGGATGCCCTCCATTTGTGACCTCCCACCAAAAAGAAGCTTTGTCCTAAAGCAACCATACCGCCAACTGTATCTTCTGCCTATTGTCTACCTCGAAGATAACGAAAAAATCCTCAGTTACTTTGATCAAGTTCCTTGCCTCCACGAAGGATTCAGTTCCATTACAGTTCTTCCCACCCATGGCTCGAAAGTCTCTACATATCTTCGGGAAAGTATTCACACGCGGAGGAAGAGGAGGAGGAGGAACCGCTGCAGCTAGGGGAGGAGGGACGTCTGCAAGGCTCGCATCATTAGCCCTAGCTTCTAGGTACCTCCTGAACCAGCCAGGTATCGATACGCCCTCCGGAAGGTTAAGATTCCCAGACATGCTAAAACGAAAGAAAATAAAAGATTCAAAACAAAGGATAGAAAGATAGGCTATGGCTTTGGAGATTATGTTTTTCAAAATAAACTCTACTTTTGAAAATACTTCCTTTTTAAACCTTTTTGAAAATTGTTTTCAAAAAACTTCTTATCAAATCTGGTAACCTTCAGCTCTGATACCAAGTGTAACACCCCACCTCCGTTAAGGTCACTCACAAAGGGAATGCCTTAACTTTGGTGGAGCGTTTTTAGTAGACAGAACAGAAATTTACAAGACAGATAAAGTAGTACTTGAAAATTTTATAACTTTATTACAACAGAAACAGAAATGAGTTTAGTTACATCTTTCAAAATCACAATATCGGAATTCAAGTACATAAATATCGGTCTTGTACAAAAGCCTTCAGAATGCATTGTTTTTAAAGCTATAATCCCCAATATAAACTGCCATGGAAAGATAGAGCCAAAGACAAGAAATACTTCAAACACTTCAAGCAAAGAGAATCAGAGTCAAGCTCTTATGTTTCCACCCTGAGAACCTGGGGGGAACGGAAGAAAAGAGGTGAAACAAACAAGGTCAGACGTAAGTCTGGTGAGTCCAGTGACTTTCAGCATATAAACATATAATAGTATCATGACATGTAAATAAAACTGGATGAGAGATAACTTAACAGGAATAGCAGGTTAACAGAAGAAACGAATGATATAGGCTAAGCTAAGCTTCTTACTTAGTTTTCACATCTCTACACTAATACTAGTGTAACAGGATTAGGTGTTACCCTAATGTCTAAACTGAAACAGAAATAGAGTAATCTTTACAGAAACAGAATGCTAGTAATGTGCCTTTACCACCCGAACAGAGGCAGACAATATAGAAACAAAATGCTAATAATGGGATTTTACCACCCCATTAGACAGAAGGTACGGAAAAAGAATACTAATAATGGGCCTTTGCCACCCAAACAGACAGAAGGTACGGAAATAGAATCAGAAACGAAATCCAAGACGGAAACAAAATAATCCCTATGGAAACAGAATGTTAGAATTAGGTGTACACTAGTAATGGGCCTTTACCACCCGAAAAGACGGTACCACGCAGAAACAGACATGTGTTACCACCCAACAGAAACATATGGTACCCACAGAAACAGACAGAACTAAGTGTACGCTAAGTCCTACCCCCAAGCGATCGACACCCTAATACATAAATACCCTGTGTCGGCCCAACAGTAGGGTGTATCACTCCCTAAAGTGGCAACCTATTGGCACAGACATATTTACAGATGTCACAGTGTCTTACATCCTCAGAGCAGACCAGATCCACGCACACACATGACCCGGTTGGAACGCGCAAACAACACCCCTCGCCATTACCAGAACGAACCGCTTATAATTAGTTCAGTAAGCGTTCCCGGACCCCTACATAGCGTGGGGTCAAAGTTTTGATATCAGAAAGGGTTACTGACTAATATGGGTTCCACACAACAGATGACACAAGTAATTCCCCTCCTAACCTTATGCCCCCAGACTAACAGATTTCAAATGAACTTGTTTATAGATTTCAGACAGAGTTCAGATTACTAGTTCACAGATAAGACAATCAAGTTAACAAGTTTTCAGATTAACAGATCAGATATACGGACTTAACAGAATTACAGATTGTCTAATTTTGTATTGGGCCTACAGATTCATGAAACGGGTTTATTAGATTCATCAGTCCGGTTGGTTTAACCTTATCTACCCAACACGTTTTTAGACACCACATTTCTTTTAAATTTGCATTAATTAAATATTAATGCATAGACAACTCACATTAAGTCGATAGCTTGTGGCCGCTGGATGTGTCGGGCGGTTCCGGGCAGACTTCTGCCACAAGCCAGACCTAACCTCGTGTCTAAGTATATTTTAGTTATGCCTACGACCTCTCACATTAGACTGACAGTTTGCGGTTGCTAGTTAAGCCGGCTGGTTCCGAGCAGGCTTCTACCGCAAATAGAGTCTAACCTTGTGTCATAGCTAATTTATTCCAATACAGATTATACAGATATCAAACTAATTATGTCCATTTATCAGATTAAACTTGGTTACAGAAGATTAATCAAATTTCCATATTTTTACTTAATCTTAGATCGAGCCTATGGATTTTCCATACCCAAATTACAATTATTTAGCTTTCAACAGATTAGGCAATTCAACAGATAATAGATCTAGAAGATTAGGTGATTCAACAAATTAGCAGATTAGGCAATTCAATAGATAACATATCTAGCAGATTAGGCGATTCAACAGATTAGCAGATTAGGCAATTCAACAGATTTAGCATATAACAGATTTAGCAGATTAGGCAATTCAACATATTTAGTAGATAACAGATTTAGCATATTATATATTTCCTAAATTTTATTTACAAATCTTGCCTAGTCATAAATTAAGCCTAAACTTTCATGCCTAAATCATGGTCATAATTCATAATACAACATATGCCCAAATTTTTAGTTAAACTTTGCACAGTACATAATACTCTCTAAAAAAGCCCCAATCATGGTATACTCTATGAATTATGCCAAGTTATAGCCTTTTATGCCAATTATCCAAAAATCCACTTTTAGGCATATTCACATTGATAGTTATCCTAGTATAATATGGGCCTCTACGCCTAAGTCACATAATCTTTTTTTCAAATCATGAATCATTACATAAAATATGCCCAAAAATCTAGATCTTTAAATTATAACATCTCAAAATCAGAACTTAATTTTAAATATGCGTTATGTCCCCCAAGTTTCAAGTCATATTTTATCATACAATGATTCCTCTTCTTCCAAATTTCAGAGTATACACAGATCTAGATCTAATTTACAACATATCTCCATTTCTCAAATCAGTCAAAGATCAGTCATGTCCAATTATGCAATATCCGTTATTTGTCCCAAATTTAGCGTTCGTGCATTAATCTCTTATGAGATTTGGCACAGGCTCGTGGTAGCCTGGCTATAAAAAAAGGAAGAAAAGAGGTAATAGATACAGAACAGTCAGAATAATATTAACAAGATAGATCCACAGAAAAGTATGCATTACCTCAGATCCAGATTCATAAAAATGTCAAGATAATTATTAAATTTCATATCTGAAAATAACTGTACTCACGATTGAAAAGGTAAATCTTGATTTCTGGGATCTGTATTCTGACACTGAATAGCGCTCCTTTGGCGTAGACTATCGATTCGATTAGAAAATAGTTGTTCTCTTTTAACTCTATTCAGATTGGAAGAAGATGCACTAGTTCTAATTTTTCTTCTAGCAGAGTAACGACGCCATTTTTATTTTTTAATTAGAATAGAGCAGAATATAGGCAGAATGAAATTGTGTGGAGAGAAAGCTAGGTTTGGGGTGTTTAAATAGGTTAGCGCTCACGAATCCGGTCACAAAGGCGTCCAGGTGCAAAAAGATGGATCTGTCTCCAGATTGGAAAACGGGGGGGGGGGGGGGGGAGGTCGACCCTAAGTTCGACACTTGTGTTGACCTGTTTACCCAGGTCGACCCCCAGGTCGACCCTAGTGTCGACCTGGGACCCTGGGCGGGAATTTTCCTGCCCAGCCTGGGTGTTTGTTTTGAATTTCGAAATTGATTTTTGAATTTTGGGCTGGTTTTTACTGAAACTTCTAAAGGCCATATCTTCTTCATACAGAGTCAGATTTACGCAAACTTGGACTCTATTCCAAGTAGAATTTCGAGACGAACGCAATGGCGTAACTATTTCCCTTACTTATTCTGTTACAATTTAATTATTCTCTGATTTTTCATTCTTATGTTCACAGAAAATACGGGGTGTTACATAGCAGGTGTAACCACCCGGAAAATCAGAACCAATTTAAAATTTTATTTTAAGGAAATTTTGTTAGAAAATGCGTCAGAATTTAAAAATCCATTATTAAATTATTGTATATATGAAAGTAATAATAATAATACTGTAAAACTTTTAATGTTATTTATGCAATAACACATGATGTTTAATACTATATGTTTTGAAAATTGAAAGGTTGCAAACTTTCTAATAATTATAATTAAATAATCTAACATTTATCTCATGTATTTATTCTCTCCTCTTTCTCCTCTTTTATCTGTCATTCAAATTCAAGAAACAAAGCTATTCCCTTTATTTCTCCTTTCTTCAACCCTTCTCTTTATATCTATAATCTTCAAATCTCAAAATAAAATAAAATAAAAGCCTACAAAACTATATGCATTTTTCTATGATTTATTCTTATTAGTCCAATTAAATATATCCCCTAAATTACGTTATTTAATATTACGTGTTTTAAAATTTAAAAAGTCACATAATTTTCTTATAGTCATCATTAAAACAATAAATTATGCATTCATTACTTTCCGTTATTCCTCTTTATGTAATTTTCTTTTGAATTTTTAATAAGAAATTAAGGTTAATAAATGTTGATTGGATTAACATGACATGTCTAGTCAGCTAATTTAGTCACTTGTAACCTATTACATATGCAGAGACTCAAGCGAGAAATAAAATAAAGTATATAACCAAATATATATATATACACATTATTTGAAAATATGTATAGGCGTTGTATGAAAATATACATATACAATATATGAACATACATAAATACGATATATAAAATGGTCATGAAATGAAATATTCATTAGTTAGTTAAAAATATATTTTGTTATACAAAATCATCACTATTAGCATATTAGTGAAATATAAAATTATAAATAAAGGAAAGTCGCCTCTTTCATAAAATAAATAAAATTTGAAATCATATTCAATGAGGCGTGTCATTCATTGCAAGGAAAATAAAAAAGGAAAATAATAATAATAATAATGACAATGATAACAATAATTGCCGCATGTGTTTCATTCATATCCTTTAATTCTTTATGTTCTCTTTTTTTTTTCATATACATATATGCCATACTATATACCTTTTATAAATACAAGAAAAAAAAGAGAGAAACAAAAAGGATAAGATAGACAATTATTAAATTAAATATTATTTAATATATTGGTATTATATATTGACCTTTATCTCACACAGATTAACATCTCATCCCTATCAATTAATTTAATTCTTTTGTAACATGCAATATATGATTAGCGGGCCTTTTTTGAATTAAAGAAGTAAATAATTAATTTATTTACAAATACCCTAGAATAATCAAACCCAAATTCATATCATAGCCACCGCCAACCTATCCTTCAATGGCCACTCTTCTTTAAATTTCCTTCATCAGTTTCTTCTAATCCATCACATAATTCATGAAAATTATAAAGCCAATATGGGAGAGCACCACGAGACCTCTCTAGTCAACGGTCAAGATCATAGAAGGTGGCCTCAGTTAGGGTGCGATTGGAATGAGGAATGACAGTTTTCGGTTGAGAGGTTTTAAAAAGAGAACGATGGGTTTTGAGAAGAAAGGTTAAGGGATTTTAATTTTTAATTAATTAATTAATTGTTTAATTAATATAATCAATGTTCGTAACGTCGTATCTCTCTCATATGAGGTCGGAATCGGACGAAATGAAATGTGTTGGAATCATGAAGATGAGATCTGCAATATGGAACTGACTAGAGCTAAAACAGAGCACGTTAGAAATTCTGACAAAAATCGATGTGAGATCTCTATTTTTAAGTAAATTTAATTATTAATCGTGATGTGAAATTTATATTTATACTATATAAAATTCATGTTGGTGTTGTATAAAATTGTAATTGTTTGTTTGTGATTACGTTGAACAACTGAACTGAACTATGTATATTCATGTTTGTCAAATGTATACATACAATAAAAACCATATTTTTATTGTATAAAATAAAACAAAAACATGTTAATACATGTTTGGCATAAAAAAAGTCATTTTCTTTTGTTAGATTAGAAATAAAATAAAAACATGTTAATACATGTTTGGCATTAAAAAAAAGTCATTTTCTTATGTTAGATTAGAAATAAAATAAAAACATGTTAATACATGTTTGGCATTAAAAAGTCATTCTCTTACGTTAGATTAAGAATAAAATAAAAACATGTTATTACATGTTTTGCTATTTTAAAAGACATTTTTAATATGTTAGAGTAAAATAAAAACAATATCATATTACTACATGTTTGGTTAAATAATAAAGATTACATTTTTATTACATATGGTGATCATTAAAAACATGTCATTTTTGTAAAACCATGTCATGTTATTTAAATATGTCATTTTTGTAAAATCATGTTATGTTAGAATTAAAATATCATTTTTGTTAGATTAGAATAAAATAAAAAAATTTGTTAGAAATGTTACATTAGAATAAAAATAACATTTTTGATAGAAATGTTATATTAGATTAAAAATAACATTTTTGTTCTAAAATTATTATTTTAGATAAATTGTCATGTTAGAATAAAAATAACATTTTGTTATAAAAATGTCATTTTAAATGAATATCATGTTAGATAAAATTATCATTTAGATAAAAATGTCGTTTTAGATAAAATTATAAAAATATCATGTTAGATAAAATTATCATTTTAGATAAAAATGTCATGTTAGATAAAATTGTCATTTTAGATAAAAATGTCATATTAGGATAAAAATGTCATTTTAGATAATATGTCATGTGATGATAAAATTGTCATTTTAGATAAAAATGTCATGTTATTTATTATATATGAGAAAATATGAAAAAAGAACATTTTTTTTAAAGATTCAAGTCAATAAAAATTTTGCTACATTAAAATTTACATGTTTAATGTAAGTATGAATCATATAAAAAGGATTCAAGTTAATAAAATTTTGTTTACAATAAAATTTACACTTTACTGTATGTATGAGTCATATTAAAAGATTCATTGTTTGAAAATTTGTTTTCACATTAAAATTTACTTTGTTAATGTAAAAATGAATCATTAGAAAAAAGGTTTATTGCTTGAAAAATGTTTTTTTTTTCATTTAAATTTACATTTTTAATGTAAAAGAATCGTATGTGTAACAACCCAGAATTTCTGAACCAATTTAAAATTTTTGTTTTATGGATTTATTATATTTAAAATAATTTATTTTAAATAATAACAACGGAAAATTTATTTAAATCGAAGTGAGAATGTATAAATTTATTTTAATTATAAATGAGTCTGAAATGGCGCGACAATTTCAGTTTTCGAGTTTAAACTCTGAAAAATTATACAAAATTAATTATAAGTCGGAATTGGACGAAATAAGAAACGCTAGGATCGTATTGACGATATATTTCTAATGAATTTTAGAAATTGAGATTTCTGTTTATAAATTGTAAGTTATGGAAAAATTAAAATCTCAGAAAAACGCTATGGAATTTATATATACGACCCAAAACACTACTTTTTACATACGAATGAATTTGAACTCGGGACCACTTCCATTGAGTTCAAAATGAAGTTTCTGAATTGAAAAAGTATAAACATTGATATATTTCAAGATTCGGAATTTATTTATTTATATATGTATTTTTAATATAATATATATACGCCTTAAAAATGGCCATTTTTCAAATGGTCTTTAAATTTGACGAAATTAGTTTTGTTAGGACCATATCATCAAAACAAAGCTAGAAATAACTTTTCTGAAATTTTTAGAGCTGGTATGTAATCGTGAGAAATTAATTGTGAATCGATCAGCCATATAAGGACAAAAACAGGACTTTTTGAGCAAACGGACTCGGAATCCAACGAAACAAGTTTTGTTAGAACTGTATCGTCAAGATATAGCAGCATGTCAATTTTCATCGCCAACGGAGTTCGTATGTGGTCGGGGCATCAATAACTGTCAAATGAAGAAATCGTGAACTAAAGAATTAATAATAAAGCTTGAAAATTATTATTAAATAATAAATCATGGGACACTGCTTTATAATATATTTTCCCCTTTCCTTAACCCTCATTTCTCTTCTCCCTCAAAAATTGACAGCAGCCATCTCTCTCTTTTTCTCTCGAAAATTTACAAATAAGCCCCCGGAAACAAAATAATTTATATCTCTCAATCCATACAAAATAAAACCAAACCATTTCTGGGTATTGTAGATCTTATTGATCTCTACCTACATAAAAATTCCAGAACCTATCATCGCATGGATTCGTCGGAATCGATGGTCAAAGCACGAAATTGACTTTCGGATTTTAGCGAATTACACTCAAACCGTGAGAAATTATGTAACAACCCGTATTTTCAATAACCTGTTATAACATAAATGGAGGCAGAATTAAACTGTAAAATCTGAATCAAGGGAAACGGGCTATGCCATTGCGTTCGTCTCGGAAAAATACGCGAAATAGAGTCCGAGTTTTCGAAAATCGGAGTCCGTATGACCAAGATATGGCCTCGCGAAGTTTCACGAAAAATTCCCAAATTAAAGTATACTTAATTATGTGAAATGGGTTGCGCAGAGAAATATATATATACTGATATATATATATATATAATTGAAAATTAAATAAATAAATACGCAAAAATGTTCAAAACAGCGAAT
This sequence comes from Allium sativum, assembly GCA_030737875.1. NCBI lineage: Eukaryota > Viridiplantae > Streptophyta > Magnoliopsida > Asparagales > Amaryllidaceae > Allium > Allium sativum. The sequence goes on along the minus strand of CM060909.1, from coordinate 249,457,447 downwards.
TGGGAGAGGGGAATAACCGAACCGGCCGATTTTTGAGGTCGACCCGAGCTTGCTGGGTCGACTAGGGGTTAATCCAGGGTGTTTGGCTGTCAACCCGTGGGCCGATTCGCTCAAATGCAGATTTTGCATTTGGATGGTTCTCATGGTTCATCTTTAATCTAAAGGCCCTAGATGGTTCCTACACTTGACTTCTTCCCCAAGACATGCTTTGATGGCTTGGATTGAATCTAGGTTTATTCCTATGGCCTAAAACACTTGCCTAATCTATAAATAAGACCCTAACCTATCCTAAATCCTCATTATTCATTCATGCAACTAAACTATGGCAAAATTTTACCTCTCATGGCCTCCACTCTCTTCATAAAATTTCTAAATGGTTTCTATGAGAGATTTTCCATGCATACAAGTGTTTTCAAGCTTGTATGAGTGTCATTAGATTGCATTCAAGTCAAATTTCTATCTTTGCATCATAAAGCAAGGGTTTTGATCATTTTGGCTCAAGGGTTTTTATGTTAGAGCTTGCATTTTGGGTCTATTTGATTGCATAAGGGCTTTGTCATATCTTTTGTTCCTTCATAGCAATGTAAGCCCTTTCCCTACTCTTAGATATTAACTATGAAGTTAAATGTTCATGTTGCAAGTTTGGGTATGATCATTGATTATGATACATGCTATCATGTCATGCAAGTTTATGAAGTCATTATCTTGATCTTGTGAGCTAAAAGCTACAACTTTTATGTTGAAATGTTGCATTAGGCAACATGAGAACCCTCATAACCTTTATGTCAACTTGCATATGAAGTCATAACCCTTATATGATGATATATGCGAGTTACTAGTCATCATTCCATATCTTTTGTCACCATGATTCGCTTATGTGCCAAGTTTGGGTTTATGCATGTTTTGAGGCTTAAGAATGTAACATGCAAGTTAATGAACACATTTGTGCCTCATTTGCCACCATGATTAACTTGTGGCTTAATATCCATTTTTGTCATGCCTTTGCCAAGTCTCTTCTTTTAATCCATTACGTTGTCGCGAACGTATATGCAAGTTTAAAAGCGTTGGGTTATGTTATGGGTAATTTCTAATGACATGAAAATACAACTTGAAAACATGACTTGAAATATAACATGGAAGTTGACATGTAAGTATGCATAAAAACATAAGCTTGGGGATTTACCTATTAAGTTAGGTCTACCCTTTGGGAATTTACCTATTAAGTTAGGTCTACCCAAATGCTTGAAAACTTGTAACATGTTTTGGGAAACATGATGGACATGACACTTAGATAATATAAGTGTGGCCAACTCGAGGTTGGGTTGAGTTTGCAACGTAAAACTACCCGGAACCGACCGGCCTAACTAGTAGTTGCAAACAATAGGACCCAATGTGAGAAGTTGGTCATGTTGTGCTTGAACCCGAGGTTAGACCAAGTTGTGGTGTAAAGCTACCCGGAACCGACCGGCTTAACTAGTAACCACAACAAAGTCTAATGTGAGAGGTGAAGGTGCATTAAGTAATTAATGCCACATGATAGGGTTAAGTTAATTTGATTAATGACTCTTAACCAAATATGACATGGACAAATGGGTTAAGTAATTTGATTAGGCTAATGATACTTAACAAAACATGACAAGGTTGGGTAGGTTAAGTAACTTGATTTGCCTAATGACACTTAACCATTTTTATATGACTAGTGGATGGGGTTAAGTTAACCAACACTTAATCAATCCAACGCGATAACTTGGTAAGGTTAAGTAAGTTTTCTTAATGACGCTTAACCGAAAAATACGGTTAACGAATGGGGTTAAGATTAGACTCAACTAGTCTAAACATGCAAATCGGATGGGGTTAAGTTAGCCTAGACTTAATTAATCCCACTTGATAGTTTAATGGGGTTAAGTTAAACACTTAACTAATCAAAACGTGATGAATTGATGTGGTTAAGTGACCTATACTTATCCAATCTAACTCGTTAATTTATTGTGGTTAAGTTAACCAATACTTAACCAATATAACGTGAAAACATGATAAGGCTAAGTCACGAATCGCTTGAATACACTTGACCGATTTGGCTAAGTAAATTGATAGGGTCAAGTTAATATATACTTAACCAATCTAGAATGATAATTGGACGATGTTAAGTCGTGAATTGCTTAATATACTTAACCAACTTGAGCATGGTTTGTAGGGTTAAGCCTTGAACTTGGATACTTAGCCAATTTTGACAGGATTTGTAGACGGGTTAAGTCATGAACTTAAGTGACACTTAATCCATTATGTAAACCCTAGTTCGGAGGATTAGGTGGATAACCGTAGTTAACAAGGATAACGGGAACAATGCTAAGTGGTAAACCTTAGTTGAAGAATAACTAAGAAATGATTCTTAGTCAAGGAAGTTTAGACCAGTTCATAGATATATGAGTAACCTAATACGGTAGGTCATCGTTTAAGTATACGAGTAGGAGCAAGTATCTGATTTGGATAAAGGCTCCAGCGAACTGGATAACGAAGCAGAGGCTTCGGGGAACGTGAGGGTGTTCTTGGTATCCCTCTATGAGCTGCCAGGTGATTATACTAGGCTCATGAGAGGTTAAGGTCTGCGTTAGAAGAACCAAGAGTATGCCTTGGTTGCTATACGAGCGACCTAAAGACGGGGATGGATAGGGGATAGTCGACGATACACAGTCGTACCCTAGATAGCATTTCGTCAGGCTACCTACCATCTTTGGTCAAGCGTGTACGTACGGAAAGGCAGAGAACACCCAATAGACCATAATTGCTATCTAATCATGGTTGCGGTAAGGCTTGGATGTGGGTTGGCCAGTGTTGTGTTCTCAAACAGGATTTATCCTGTCTTGTCTTTCACTAGTTGAGGGAGTGGTCTCGTGGGACCATAGCCACGTATAGGAAAAAACAGACCTTAGCATCTGCATCGGCAGATAAATTGAAAGCTCCCGACCGAGTCCTGTATTTCCTGGTCTGCCCTGTGACAGGACTCGGATGGCACGATGTGATACATGTGCATACAGTCATGGAAAAACGATTCACGATATATGCGTGGGAAAAAGGGCGCGGTTGGCGGTTAGCGTAATCCCTAGTGGCCCTAGGTGGTTGAACCCAAACCGAGATACGAAAACGTGCAATAGGTAAGCATAATCCCTAGTAGCCCTAGGTAGCATAAGTCCTAGTTGTACAAACGATAATTCATGTTGGAAGACCCTGGCTAGGTTTAGGGTAACAGTCCAAACCGATCTTAAGGATCATGGAACTATGTTAAAGTAATATAGAATCTCATGGGAAAGCCCGTATGGTCTACGGCAAGGGACTGAACATTTACATGGAATAAAACATACAAGTTGAGTAACCTATATATGTGATATATTAGGTTGACATGGACCATTACACGACTTTTGAGTGAGGGTCATTCTTGGTTAACACATGACACGGTGGGGATACTAGTACGGTAGGTGCAGAGCTAAAATACAGGATAGATATCACGGGGCGTTATACGTGACAGATATCTTGGGGATATTATACTTGATAGAAACATGACGATGTGATACCTTGTTTTATCTTGACATCGTAATTTATCATGACACCTTAGTTTATCTGAGTTCAGTAGTTCATCCTGTTATTTTGATTTAGCTTATCTATCTTGTTATCATGCTTATGTTCATCTCAGTTTCTCATGTCAGTTAACTTTACTAGTTTTTATGCTAATAGTAGATAGGGCTTACTCAGTCTTTTTGACTGACCCGTTTTGTTTCGCCTCTTTTCTTCCGTTTCCCCCCCCTCCCCAGGTTATAGGGAGGAAATACTGTTGTTTAGTTCGGACTTCTTCTGCTTGAAGGTCATCACGGATGGCTTGGACTTTTCTTGGCTAATGGCTACTTTACTGTTTTTACTTGGGGAATAATTTATGAAAATGTCTTTATGCTTTTTTACTATTGCAAGACAGGTTTTGATGTACTCTGATGTAAAAGGCTTTAGACCTTATTTATTCATGTTATGAAAGTTTGATTTTACTTCCGCTATTTTATATGTTCTGTCTTGTGATATTTCTGTGCATGTTTACCAATAATGCCCCTCTAAAGCTAGTGCATTCCTTTGCGAGTGACCCTAGCGGAGGCGGGGTGTTACAAATTAGGTGATGGTCCAGTTGAGGAAATTGTAGAGGAGTGAGAGGTGAACAGGATTGTCTTTGGGTACTCGAGATGAAAGTGCTGGTGGCAGTGACAAAAGGGAGTTCAACATCGAAGTAGTTTTCCGGTGAACTAGCAAACTGTTTGGAGCATATTCCGGCGGCTAGAGGCGATTTGGGGCTGGGGTGTCTGCGGGTCAGAGGAGCGCCGTGGCGAGGCGGAGCTATTGGTGCTGGTCCACGATCAAATGGCAGCGTGACGACGGCGTATTCGAGCTCGAACTCGAATTGGGGGTCTTCAGTTTTCAAGATCGACGGCGTCGATCTAAGGGCAGGCACTGGCGGGGTAGCGGCGCCTCGCATAGGCGCATCAACTGACAGGGTTGGCCGACGGTATAGGGTCTGTGAGGGCGGCGATCAATGGTCAAAGGGGTGGAGCTCGGGTTTGACCTGATTTGGGTTGAAATTTAATTAATTAATTAATTTATTTTTTCAAACTTCGTAATTGTATAACTCTCATACGAACTTAGAATCTGACGATTTTAGATCCGCCGTAATCGTGGCGACAAGAGCTTCGCATGGACACCAGTTTTGTCAAATTTGGAGCAAGTTGAAATTAAAATCTGCAATTTAAATAATTATTTAATTGCTTCAAACTTCGAAAATTCATAACTTTGTGATACAAACTTGAAATCGCGCAAAACGGGATTGGCCATGATCAATGGGTCGAGAGATTCGCATAGACACCAATTTTGCCAAATTTGGAGCATGTTGGATTTTGGGCCAAAATTGGGCCCGAACTGCCAATTTAAAACTGACGAAGTAAAATCAAGGTGAGAACCCGTTCTCACTCAACCTTTTCGTTCAGTTATTTATTTATTTTCATATGTACAAATAAATGAAATGAAATGTCTGTGATTGAATTAATTGCTGGTTTGTTGTATCTATTGAATGAATTGTCGTGTTGATTGAATTGTTATGGTATATTGGAAGTGTTAAACATGAAAATTGATGTTATATTATTTATGTTAATTTAAATAGTATTTCTCGGCCATGAACAAGTTACATGACTTGTTTATATGATTGGGACGATGATTTTCACACATCGCCCAAGTGCACAAATAATAATAATAATTTATTTAATTATTTGTTGGTTGAAAACCCCACACGTGTCTTGGAATGATATTCTGATCACACGTCTCCCTTGTGATTAGCTGTAATGTGCACTTTGGATGTTTTGGATGTTCTCATGCATTTTTGTCATTATTTTGAAATATATGCATTGTATGAATCCATATAAATAAAATTATATGGTAAGTGATTGGGTCTCATTCCAATTCAGAAATGAAATTTGTCAAAATAAGATTACAATAATAAAATAATCCTTTTGTTTTATTTAGAAAATATGTTTAGTGTCATATTTTTATTGATGCTAAAAATCATTCTTTTATTTTCATTTATAAACATGGAAAATAACATATTTTGATTGATGCTGAAAATGAATCTTTTATTTTCATTTAGAAATATGCAAATGAATATCTTTTGTTAACATTAAAAGATTATTCTTTTATCGTAATTAAAGAACATAAAAATGATTTACATAAAAAATTCATTCTTTTCAATGTCATTTAGAAACGTGAACTGGTTTACGTTAAAAATCTAATCTTTTAATGTCATTTGAGAACATGAAATGTTTTACATTAATTTTTTTTTAATGTCAGAAGTGTTTTTACATTAAAAAAATTATATTTTAATGTCATATAGAAACATAAAAATGGTTTTACATTAAAAATTATCATTTTAATGTCAGAGGAAAAGTTTACATTAAAAATTCATTCTTTTTAATGTCAGAGGAAAAGTTTACATTAAAAATTCTTTCTTTTTAATATCAGAGGAAAAGTTTACATTAAAAACTCATTCTTTTTAATGTCAGAAAAAGTTTACATTAAAGATTCAATCTTTTTAATGTTACAAAAAGATTTACGTTAAAAACTTATCTTTTTAAGGTCAAGTATGAACAGAAAAGGGTTTACATTAAAATTTAACTTTTTAATGTTAAGTAGAAACAGGAAAGTAATATATAAAAAAAATATTATATTTTTAGTACATAAGGACTTTATGAGTATTTTATAAAATACTTTATAAAATAAAATCGACGATTATAAGATTATTATTATAATGGTTCGAATAGAACGTTTCGCGCAGCGACCATTCGCGAATTTCGACCATTGACTTTAAATAGGTGTAACAAAAGATCCGACCGTCGAATTCTTCTAAAATCGGAACCTATGAGTTCGTATCGAAAAGTGCTTTCAAACGAGTATTTAAGTTTTGAAATCCAAAGTTTAGATTTTAAGAAATGTTAAATTCAAATTTTAATAAAAGCAGCGTCAGTGCTGTTAAAAGACCTGAAACGTCGTTTAGCTGAAACGGCCTATTTTTAAACAAATAAAAATAGGGGAAAATTATGTAAAATCATAATAAATGATATAAGAAGGTTTTTGATGGAAAATTCCAAGTTTATAAAGAAAAAAGATATCTTTATCAAAATTAGTGATTTATTTATTTTAATAAATTAGTTAAATTAAATAAAAGGATTTATATGGTTTTAATAAAACCAAGATTTTCCAATACATATATTGGAATGGATTTGAATGGAAATAATCTTCGGATTATTTCAGTATTGGATTCTGTGATTATACGGATATTATTGAGGGAATTTGTAAGATATTAATATCGTTATTTCCGATTTGATATACATTAGTTTTCAAATTTTGTTATTGAACATAAATCGATATAATTTCTATTCAAAGCATAATATTTAATATCAGATTAGAATTTGGGTTTGTCACGAATAGTGTCTTAAATAACACTGTTCTTAAACCCATTTGAGAAAGAATAAATCTTTTAGTCAAGATTTAAATAAGATTTCCAATTCATAATTGGAAATTATGTGAAATTGACTTTGGGTTAATTATGAACAATGTTTTTAAATGACATTTGTTCTTAAAACCCGATTGACAGTGAAATTTAGATTGGTAATTCATAAATCTTTTAATTAAGATTTAAAAAAATATTCTAAAGTGAAGTTTTCAATTTAATATATTAAATTGGAATATGGTTTCGGCTTTATTGTGAATGATATTTTTTAGCGACATTTGTTCTTTAACCCAGTTAAAGGCAAGATTATTTCTTGAAAGTTCAATAATCATTAAATAATGGTTCTTGAGGATTAAAACTAAATACAGTTTTAATAAATCTTTAATTGGATTGAATGATGATAAAAGTAATTAAATTTACTTAATTCAAGAAACGAACGATAATGGACTACCACCAGTTTTACTCCTAGCGATAGTTAAATCTTTAATTAGATTTGAACGATAAAACGGTAATTAAGTTTACCGTAACACATTGGGTGTTAAATATGGAGCACCACCAGTTTTTACTCCATGGGTTGTATAGGTTGGGAATGGGATATTAATAAATGATTACTTCGGTAAGGTGTTAATCCCGACTAGTTAAATAAATCTTAATTTGGTTTAAATTAAAATCAAAGAATATTATTGATTAGGATGAGGCATTGGTTGTGTTTTTAAGGACATTATTTTAAATTGCGCAAATTATTCAGAAAGACCAGGTTTAACCCACTCTGAATAATTTATACGACGATTGAAGATCGATGATGAAGATGGTTATTGAAGATCGGGAAATTTCCATTTCGAATGGATGATTATTGATATCTTGATTGGACCGTACACCCAAGATGAGGGAAAAGTTGGTGATCATTCAGACGTATTTGGAGATCTACCGGATATGGTTTCGTTCAAACCCAGGACGGACTTGTAAATGGATGGTATGTCTGAAGTTGTATTCTGTTATGCTGTATTCGTTGATTTCTGCGAAATATATATCTGTTTGGTTTCGGAGAATTTATTCTCTTGCTTAACACCCTTCTCTGAGACGTACGAGCTTAGAGGTTATATATTGCAGAAATCAATGGTATAGTATGGACTGACAATGTGGCATGCTAAGATGCAAATGATCAAGGATTTTGTTGAAAAGAAGAGCCTTGTGGTTGATGATCAAAGCATAGCTTTAATTATCATAGCTTTGTGTATAGCGTTGCTTCGCGAGCCTCACACCCCGGTATGAACCAAAAATGGGAAAGGACAGTAGGGAGGGCATTGCGTTTCTTTCTAGCTAGGAGTGGTGTTAGCATTTTGCAAGCCCTAGCATTTTACACATGTGGATGTTGCTTATTATTACTTGATGGATATAGAGGAGCCTCAGATATATCCGGCTACTGCAGGAGCCGATGGAGTCATTTGGCTCATTTACACCCCATAGGTCGGGGAAACACATGCTTAGGAATTATGAATTCACCATTGCACTTAGTGTGGACCGGCTCTGCATGTTACCTAGGTACAGTTACGGCTGAAGCCTGAGGCACGGGCTAGAGTGTCTCGAAATGGAAGGATTGCACCTTGCCTTGGTTCATAGATGGGAATCCAACTTCCAATACGATATTTCAGTTTTGATTGTAGAACTTGTATGGCGACATGATATATGGTACCCATGCCGCCTATGATTGATACATTTATATTCGAAGTTGAATTCGTCACTTATAGTAAAAGATGAAATTTCACGTATCAAGCATTTTTGGCTATTATAAGGGAAAACTCTATCCTCCGACTGCATTCATTGTGTGATGGGACCTGAGTCTTATAATAGCTTCATTTTTCAAAAAGCATTGCGTTGTTTTATTTTAAACTATGATTCATGGGAGTAAACCCATTTCGTGTTATACGGCGTGCTCCCATGATTTCCCCACCGTTAAAAAAAAGATTAATAACTGTTTTAGTTCTCACACCCGTCCCATGACTGACCTGGAGTTTATTGTTTCAACCTAAACTCTGGGTGCCCATATTTTTCACACGGGCAGCTAGTAGTTTTGGTTTTGCAGATATTGTGTTCATAGGATCCTAGTTTACAACTGAAGGGATATTCGGAAAGCTCTGTATCTGTGTATTTCTTTTAGTTGTATTTTGTATTATTTTTCCGCTGCTATTTAAATGTATTTTAAACTCTGATATTGTATTTCCAATGTATATTATTTATTCATACTTTGGGATATTCTTGTACTCTGACGTAATTGTTGTAACAGTAATAAAATGTTATTCTGTTTGTGTTCTGATGTGTGTTGTTCTCAAAGCAATTCGGGCTTTCCTTTACTACGAAGTTTGGGTCATTTCATTTGGTACCAGAGCTTTGGTTTACAGAGCTCGAGAACAAGACACATTAGAACCGAACAAAAGAATTCATCAGAGATTGGATTAGTAATGTCCAATAAGAATGACTCGTTAGAGATGGGATCAGTAGTATCCTAGAACGAGTGTACAGAGTATTAATTTAATAAAACGAAAACAAATTTAGCTTTGAAAATTTTATCTTAAAATACGCATTTGAGTATATTATTTTATTTTATTTTGGACAATCGAGTATATAAAGATTTTGAATATACGAGTAATTAACGGATATTCGAAGTTTTAATATACTGAAAGACATAGAATCACACTCCAGTCGCTCGAAGATGATTCTGATGATTGAGGCCTCATCATCAGTATTTATGTTCGAGTTTCGAAAGTGGGATATCTATATATTTCCATTGACTGGTGTGAGAACTAAAACTAGATGGGGATTATTGTTGTGATTTGCACTAAAAATATGATTTTCGATTATAGATAAAAGCTATATATATTTGAAAAGTTAATCACCTAATTGATTGCTGGTTGTGATGTTTGGTAATTAATTTAACTAATTAAAATATTGAAATGAAAATTAATTTAACCGATATGAGAAAGAATGATAAATTTAGCTATATCGAATTTAATATTGAACTGAATTGAAAATTGATTAGAATTGAAAGTTGAGTTGGTTAATTAAACAACTTCCAGCTCTGTTCCTTTTCGAGGACGAAAAGATTTTAAGTGGGGGAGATTGTAACAACCCGGAATTTCTGAACCAATTTAAAATTTTTATTTTTATTATTTTAATGGATTTAGTATATTTAAAATAATTTATTTTAAATAATAACGACGGAAAATTTATTTAAATCGAAGTGAGAACGTATAAACTTATTTTAATTGTAAATGAGTCTGAAATGGCGCGGTAATTTTAGTTTTCGATTTTAAACTTTGAAAAATTATATAAAATTAATTATAAGTCGGAATTGGACGAAACAAGAAACGCTAGGATCGTATTGACGATATCTTTCTAATGAGTTTAAGAAATTGAGATTTCAGTTTATAAATTGTATGTTATGGCAAAATTAAAATCTCAGAAAAACGCTATGGAATTTATATATATGACCCAAAACGCTACTTTTTACATACGAAAGTATTTGGACTCAGGACCACTTCCATTGAGTTCAAAACAAAGTTTCTGAATTGAAAAAGTATAAACACTGATATATTTCGAGATTCAGAACTTTTTTATTTATATATGTATTTTTAATATAATATATATACGCCTTAAAAATGGCCAATTTTCAAATGGTCTTCAAATTCGACGAAATTAGTTTTGTTAGGACCGTATCGTCGAAACAAAGCTAGAAACAATTTTTCTGAAATTTTTAGAGCTAGTATGTAACCATGAGAAATTAATTGTGAATCGATCAACCATATAAGGACAAAAACAGGAATTTTTGAGCAAACGGACTCGGAATCCAACGATACTAGTTTTGTTAGAACCGTATCGCCAAGATATAGCATCATGTCAATTTTCATTGCCAACAGAGTTCGTATGTGGTCGGGGCATCAATAACTGTCAATTGAAGAAAGCGTGAACTAAAGAATTAATAATAAAGCTAGAAAATTATTATTAAATAATAAATCATGGGACACTGCTATATAATATCTTTTCCCTTTCCCTTACCCTCATTTATCTTCTTCCTCAAAAATTGATAGCAGCCATCTCTCTATTTTTCTCTCGTAATTTTACAAATGAGCCCCTGAAAACAAAATAATTTATATCTCTCAATCCATACAAAATCAAACCAAACCGTTTCTGGGTATTGTAGATCTTGTTGACCTTTACCTACCATAAAGATTCCAGAACCTATCGTCATATGGATTCGTCGGAATCGATGGTCAAAGCCCAAAAATGACTTTAGGATTTTGGCGAATTACACTCAAACCGTGAGGAATTAGGTGATGGTCCAGTTGAGGAAATTGTAGAGGAGAGAGAGGTGAACAGGATTGTCTTGGGTACTCGACCTGAAAGTGCTGGTGGCAGCGACAAAAGGGAGTTCAACGTCGAAGTAGTTTTCCGGTGGATTTGCAAACTGTTTGGAGCATATTCTTGCGGTTTGAGGCGATTTGGGGCTGGGGTGTATGTGGGTTAGAGGCGCGCTATGGCGAGGCGGAGCTATTGGTGGTGGTCCACGACTAGATTGCGACGTGGCGACAGCGAAATTGAGCTCGAACTCGAATTGGGGGTCTTCGGTTTTCAGGATCGAATGCGTCGATCTGAGGGCAGGCACTAGCGGAGTAGCGGCGCCTCGCACAGGCGCATCGACTGACAGGGTTGGCCGACGGTATAGTGGGTTGTGGCAGCGGCGATCGGTGGTCAAAGGGGTGGAGCTCGGGTTTGACCCTATTTGGGGTGAAATTTATTTATTTAATTAATTTATTTATTTATTCAAACTTCGTAATTGTATAACTCTCTCTACAAACTGAACATCTAACGATTTCAGATCCGCCGCTATCGTGGCGACGAGAGCTTCGGGTGGACACCAGTTTTGTCAAATTTGGAGCAAGTTGAAATTTTGGGTAAAATCCGCAATTTAAATAATTATTTAATTCTTTCCAACTTCGAAAATTCATAACTTTGTGATCCGAACTTGAAATCGCGCAAAACAGCATTTGCCACGATTTGTGAATCGAGAGCTTCGCATAGATACCAATTTTGCCAAATTTGGAGCATGTCGGATTTTGGACCAAAATCAGGCCCGAACCGCCAATTTAAAACTGACGAAGTAAAATCAAGGTGAGAACTCTTTCTCACTCAACCTTTTTGTTCAGTTATTTATTTATTTATTTTCATATGTACAAATAAATGAAATGAAATGTCTGTGATTGAATTAATTGCTTGTTTGTTGTATCTATTGAATGAATTGTCGTGTTGATTGAGTTGTTATGGTATATTGGAAGTGTTAAACATGAAAATTGATGTTATATTATTTATGTTAATTTCACTAGTATTTCACTTCCATGAACAAGTTACTTGACTTGTTTATTTGATTGGGACGATGATTTTCACACATCGCCCAAGTGCACAAATAAAAATAATTTATTTAATTATTTGTTGGTTGAAAACCCCACACGGGCCTTGGGATGATATTCTGATCACACGTCTCCCTTGTGATTAGCTGTAATGTGCACTTTGGATGTTTTGGATGTTCTCATGCATTTTTGTCATTATTTTGAAATATACGCGTTGTATGAAACCATATAAATAAAATTATATGTTAAGTGATTGGGTATCATTCCAACTCAGTAATGAAATTTGTCAAAATAAAATTACAATAATAAAATAATCCTTTTATTTTATTTAGAAAATATGTTTAGTGTCATATTTTTATTGACGCTAAAAATCATTCTTTTATTTTCATTTATAAACATGGAAAAGAACATATTTTGATTGACACTGAAAATGAATCTTTTATTTTCATTTAGAAATATGCAAATGAATATCTTTTGTTGAAATTAAAAGATTATTCTTTTATCGTAATTAAAGAACATAAAAATGATTTACATAAAAAAATCATTCTATTCAATGTCATTTAGAAACGTGAACTGGTTTGCATTAAAAATCTAATCTTTTAATGTCATTTGAGAACTTGAAATGTTTTACATTAAAAGTAAATCTTTTTATTGTCAGAAGTGTTTTTACATTAAATTTTTTTATCTTTTAATGTCATATAAAAACATAAAAATGGTTTTACATTAAAAATTATCATTTTAATGTCAGAGGAAAAGTTTACATTAAAAATTCATTCTTTTTAATGTCAGACGAAAAGTTTACATTAAAAAATCATTCTTTTTAATGTCAGAGGAAAAGTTTACATTAAAAATTCATTCTTTTTAATGTCAAAAAAAGTTTACATTAAAGATTCAATCTTTTTAATGTTAGAAAAAGATTTGCATTAAAAACTTATCTTCTTAATGTCAAGTATGAACAGAAAAGGGTTTACATTAAAATTTAACTTTTTAATGTTAAGTAGAAACAGGAAAGGATTTATATAAAAAAAATATTTTTAATACAAAAGGACTTTATGAATATTTTATAAAATACTTTATAAAAGAAAATCAACGATTATAAGATTATTATTATAATGGTTCGAATAGAAGGTTTCACGCAGCGACCGTTCGTGAATTTCGACCTTTGACTTTGAATGGGTGTAACAGAAGATCCGACCGTCAGATTCTTCTGAAATCGGAACCTATGGGTTCGTATCGAAAAGAGCTTTCAAATGAGTATTTAAGTTTTGAAATCCAAAGTTTAGATTTTTAGAAAAGTTAAATTCAAATTTTAACAAAAACAGCGCCATTGCTGTTAAATGACTAGAAATGTCGTTTAGCTGAAATGGCCTATTTTTAAACAAATAAGAATATGGGAAAATTATGTAAAATGATAATAAATGATTTAAAAAGGTTTTTGATGGAAAATTCGAAGTTTATAAAGATAAAGGATATCTTTGTCATAATTAGTAATTTATTTTAATAAATTAATTAAAATAAATAAAAGGATTTAAATGGCTTTAATAAAACCAAGATTTTCCAATATATATATTGGAATGGATTTGAATGGAAATAATCTTCGAATTAGTTCAGTATTGGATTCTGTGATTATGCGGATATTATTGTGGGAATTTGGAAGATATTAATATCGTTATTCCCGATTTGATATATATTAGTTTTCAAATTTTGATATTGAACATAAATCGATACAATTTCTATTCAAAGCATAATATTTAATATCAGATTAGAATTTGGGTTTGTCATGAATAGTGCCTTACATAGCATTGTTCTTAAACCCATTTGAGAAAGAATAAATCTTTTAGTTAAGATTTAAATAAGATTTCCAATTATTAAACATAATTGAAAATTAAGTGAAACTGACTTTGGGTTGATTATGAACAATGTTTTTAAATGACATTAGGTCTTAAAACCCGATTGATAGTGAAATTTAGATTGGTAATTCATAAATCTTTTAATTAAGATTTAACGAAATATTCTAAAGAGAAGTTTTCAATTTAATATATTAAATTGGAATATGATTTTTGGTTTATTGTGAACAATATTTTTTAGCGACATTTGTTCTTTAACCTACTTAAAGGCAAGATTATTTCTTGAAAGTTCAATAATCATTAAATAATGATTCTTGAAGATTAAAACTAAATATAGTTTTAATAAATCTTTAATTGGATTGAATGAGGATAAAAGTAATTAAATTTACTTAATTCAAGAAGCGGACGATAATGGAGTACCACCAGTTTTACTCCGAGCGATAGTTAAATCTTTAATTAGATTTGAACAATAAAACGGTAATTAAGTTTACCGTAACACATTGGGTGTTAAATATGGAGTACCACCAGTTTTTACTACATGGGTTGTATAGGTTTGGAATGGGATACTAATAAATGATTACTTCGGTAAGGTGTTAATCCCGATTAGTTGAATAAACCTTAATTTGGTTCAAATTAAAATCAAAGAATATTCTTGATTGGGATGAGGCGTGGGTTGTGTTTTAAAGCACATGATTTCAAATTGCGCAAATTATTCAGAAAGACCGGTTTAACCCATTCTGAATAATTCATATGACGATTGAAGATCGATGTTGAAGACGGTTATTGAAGACCGGGAAATTTCCGTACCGAATGGACGATTATTGGTATCTTGATTAGACCCTACACTCAAGATGAGGGGAAATTTGGTGATCATTCAGACATATTTGGAGATCTACTGGATATGGTTTCGTTCAAACCCAGGACGACTTGTAAATGGATGGTATGTCTGACGTTGTATTCCGTTATGTTGTATTCGTTGATCTCTGCTAAATATGTATATGTTTGGTGTCGGAGAATTTATTCTCTTGCTTAACACCCTTCTTTAAGACGTACAAGCATAGAGGTTATATATTGGCAGAAATCAAAGGTATAATATGGACTGACAATGTGGCATGCTAAGATGCAAATGATCAAGGCTTTTGTTGAAAGGCAGAGCCTTGTGGTTGATGATCAAAGCATAGCTTTAGTGAGCATAGCTTTGTGTATAGTATTACATCGCGAGCCTCACACCCCGGTATGAACCAGAAACGGGAGAGGACAGTAGGAAGGACATTGCGTTTCTTTCTAGCGAGGAGTGGTGTCAGCGTTTTGCAAGCCCTGGCATTTTACTCATGTGGATGTTGCTTATTATTACTTGATGGATATAGAGGTGCCTCAGATATATCCGCCTACTGTGGGAGCCGATGGAGTCATTTGGCTCATTTACGTCCCATAGGGCGGCGAAATGCATGCTTAGGAATTATGATTTCACTATTGCACTTAGTGTGGACCGGCCCTGCATGTTACCTAGGCACAATTGCAGCTGAAGCCTGAGGCACGGGCTAGAGTGTCTCGAAACGGAAGGATTGCGCCTTGCCTTGGTTCATAGATGGAAATCCAACATCCAATATGATATTTCAGTTTGATTATAGAACTAGAATGGCGACATGATATATGGTACCCATGCCGCCTATGATTGATACATTTATATTCAAAGTTGATTTCTTCGCTTATAGTAACAATAAAAGATGAAATTTCGTGTATCCAGCTTTTTTGGCTATTATAAGGGAAAACTCTATCCTCCGACTGCGTTCATTGTGTGATGGGACCTGAGTCTTATAATAGCTTCATTTTTCAAAAATCATTGCATTGTTTTATTTTAAACTAAGATTCATGGGATTAAACTCGTTCCGTGTTATACAGCGTGGTCCCATGATTTCCCCACCTTTAAAATAAAGATTAATAACTGTTTTAGTTCCCACACCAGTCCCATGACTGACCTGGAGTTTATTGTTTCAACCTAAACTCTGGGTGCCCATATTTTCCACACGGGCAGCTAATAGTTTTGATTTTGCAGATATTATATTCACAGGATCCTGGTTTACAGCTGAAGGGATATTCAGAAAGCTTTGTATCCGTGTATTTCTTTTAGTTGTATTTTGTATTATTTTTCCGCTGCTATTTAAATGTGTTTTAAACTCTGATATTGTATTTCCAATGTCTATTATTTATTTATACTCTGGAATATTCTTGTACTCTGATGTAATTGTTGTAACAATAATAAAATGTTCTTATATTTGTGTTCTGATGTGTGTTGTTCTCAAAGAAATACGGACTTTCCTTTACTAGGAATTTTGGGTCGTTTCAATATGAAAATAAAAGTTTCATTGTGTAATAAAAAATGCTTTGACATTGAAATTTACATTTTTAATGTAAATAAATCATTAGAAAAAGTTTCATTGTTTAATAAATTCTGTTAACATTAAAATTACATCTTTAATGTAATAAAGGATTGATTAAAAAGATTAAACTTTGGTAAACATGTGTTAACATAGGAAAGTACATTTTTAATGTACAAATGATTATATAAAAAGATTAAAATTTGATTATAATATGTTTACATTCAAAAGCCCGTTTTTAATGCATAAAAGGATTCAATAAAAAGATTACTGTTTGATAAAAATGTTTTTACATTGAAAATTACATTTTTAATTTAAGTAAGAATCATTAAAATATGCATTGTTTAATATTAACATTTACATGTTATAGAAGTAGAAATGTTCATTTGTGTGATATCAACATTAACATGTTAGAGAAGTTGAAAGATGTACTTTTGTTTCACATTATCATTATTATGTTAGCGATATTAGAAAATAATTCAAACTGAATTATAATTGATTAAATTTAATAACCAATGATTTATGTATGTAAACTATTGTTGTTCGAAAACCCCACACGGGTATTGGGATGATACTTGTCATACACTAGTCTCGATGTTTAGTTATATGTCAATCGATGGATCGACAATCTGTGATAAGCATTATTTATTTATTTATTTTCATGCACACACAGTTATAAATTTCACTCTGGATGTGAATGGATTGTTTATTTATTATTTCTCATTATTGTTATATACACGCAATGTATGAAATCCATATAACTGAAATTATATGGCAATTGATTGAGTCGCATTCCGATTCAGAATATTTTTAATGTAAAATATACTAAAAAAAGAATCTTTTGAAATAAAGAATATTTTAAAATTATGAATATTTTAAAATAATATTCAGTGTAAAATAAAAATTATGATTTCTATGTCCCTTTTTAGACGAATATAAAAATATAAAAATGTGAAGCCGAATTAAGTAGCAAACGTTATTTTAACCCGAACGGGCTTAACGATCGATTTGATTTACTTTATAATGAACATCAACAGAGGTGATTTCAAAATCTGATATTTTGAAATTATTAATATTTTAATACGATAAAGATATAGAATATTCAACTTTTATTTAAAATCGAAAAATGAAGTTAAAATCATTTTAAAATGAATTTATAAATATTTTATAAATTAAGTTTTAAAAAGGAAACCGACGAAATATATATAATATATTATATATTTATATAATGGCCTGAATAGAATGCGTCGTGTAGCGACCGTTTGCGAATTTCGACTATTAACTTCAAATTGATGTAACAGAGATCCGACCGTCGGATTCTCCTAAAACCGAAACCTTTTTGTTCGTATCGAAAAGAGCTTTCCAATGAATATAAGAGGTTTGAAATCTAACGGCTGGATTTGGAATTGTATCCAAATAAAATTTGAAAAAGGTTGCTATAAGTGCAGTTCGGTGGCTGTTATTGGAAGCCAACTGTACGGGCCTTAATAAAATTATTAAAAATATTAATAAATTGTGCAAAATCATAGTAAATGATTTAAAAAGATTTCGAATGAAAAAATCCATATTTGATAAGATAAAAATATATTTTTATCGATATGAACTAGTTATTAACTAGAATAAATCTTTAAATCAAGATTTAACGTGGATTTCCAATAAATTAATATTTTCTTGGAATTAAATAAATAAATTGGATTTTTGGGTTTGTCGTGAATGGTGTCTTCAATTACACTGTTCCTAAACCCAGTTGAGAAAAGAATAAATCTTTTAATTAAGATTATTAGAGTTTCCAATTATATTTAGTAATTAGAATAAAATGAAATGAAAATTGGGTTTATCGTGAACTGTGTTTTAAACGGCATTTGTTCTTTAACCCAATTAACAGTGAAAATATAATTTGGAAGTTATAAATCTTTTATTAAGATTTAATGGAAATTCTCCAAAGTAAAGTTTTTCAATTTAATATATTAAATTGGAATTGAATGGGATTCGATTTAATAATAATCGAGATGAGATTCTATAAAAGAAGAACATTACTATATATGGAATTTAAAAGGCTTTGCCGTTATTCCATTTATATTATTAGTCTAATACGGAAGTTTATATCGATTATATATTGATTTGATTTCTGTAAAAATTCCATATTTAAGGGAAGATGATTTTGGGTTTACCATGAACAATGTTTTTAAATAACATTGGTTCTTTAACCCAGTTAAAGATAAGATTAATTTCTTTAATTTGAATAATCATAAAGTTATGATTTTTTATATTTAAAACCACATTGGAGTTTTAAAGAATTTTTAAAAAGAAGATTAAAGAATAAATTTAAAAGAATTATCTTTAATAAATTAATGGAAACTTTTCCCTAATAATGTGAATATTTTATTAAAAGAATATTCTGAATTAGAATGAGGCGTACGTGGTGTTTTTATAGCACTTTATTATTAATTATAAAATACGCGAGTTATTTGGAAAGACCAGGTTTAACCCATTCCGAATAATTACAATGACGATTAAGAGTCGAAGATGAAGACGGTGGTTGAGGACCGGAGGTCTTCGCATCGTTTGGACGATTACTGATGTCTTGATTGGACGGCATCCCAAGACAAGGTAATAAGTGGTGATCGTCCAAACGTACTTGGAGATCGATGGATATGCGAGCACCTCTCTCCTGTATTGGACATATGGGACGAGGAATAAAGCGTCTCCGGTTTCGTTCAGACCTAGAACGGACTTGTAAATGGATGTGTGTCTGACATTGGATTTCAATCCATGTAAATTAAATTGAATTCTATTCAAAATATATCTGTGGTGGCAGAAAATTTATTCTTTTGCT
Organism: Allium sativum; assembly: GCA_030737875.1. NCBI lineage: Eukaryota > Viridiplantae > Streptophyta > Magnoliopsida > Asparagales > Amaryllidaceae > Allium > Allium sativum. The sequence goes on along the minus strand of CM060909.1, from coordinate 249,437,957 downwards.
TAACACTCTTCTCTGAGACGCACGAGCTCAGAGGTTATATATTTGTAGTTATCGATGGCATGGCGTGGATTGTCAATGTGGCATGCCAAGATGAAAATGATCAAGGCTTTTGAAAAGCAGAGCCTTGTAGTTGATGATCAAAGCACAGCTTTATTTAGCATAGCTTTGTGTAGCGTCACTTCGCGAGCCTCACACCCCGGTTGGAGTCAGAAACGGGACAAGGGAATGCCGGTAGTGCACATGTTTCTTTCTAGCTAGAAGTGGTATCATGGTTTTGCAAGCCTTGACATTTTACTTATGTTGATGATGGATTACGAGGCCTCGGTTATATTGGTCGATAGTGACCAATTTATAGGTTCAATAGGACCGAGAAGCGTGTGTTCAGGCATAACTAATCCACTAAAGTATTTGTGGATCTGTCCTGTAGGATCCAAGGGTTCGCCAGCGTCCGAATCCGAAGACATTTGCTAGAGTGTCTCGAATCGGTAAGGAGATCATCCCTAGCCTTGACTCATAATGGAAATCCAACTTCCAATACGACATCATGCGGTTTTGACTGTAGAACTAGCACGACGACATAGTAGGATGGGGTACTATGCCGTCTATGATTGATAAATTATGATTGAAATTGTTTTTGAAGCATATATACACTAATAATAATATCAAATCCATTTTTATCGTATCAAGCATTTTTGACCATTATAAGGTAAAATTATATCCTCTGGTTTGCATTGCATTGTGTGATGGGACTTGAGTCTTATAATGGTTTCATTTTTCTAAAAAGCATTACATTGTTTAACGATTTACTTTATTTATGCACTGGCAATCCAATGGAGTAAACCGTTCCGTGTTAGCTACGTGGTCCTGTGGTTAGCCTTATTATTAGATTAGTTAAGTAAGATTTCTCATACTAGTCCCATGACTGACCTGTAGTTTGTTTCACTTTGCAAACTTGGGTGCCCTCTTTTCCACCTGGGCAGTCGAGTAGCTTATTTTGCAGATATATTGAGCAGGATTCTGGATCGAAGCTTAAAGCTATGTCTAGAGAATTGATAGTCTTCCGCTGTGTTGGTGTAATAACCCGGAAATCTGGGCCAGTTTAAAAATTTTATTTTGGCAATTTTAGCAAATTTTGAACATTTAAAATAGATTATTTTAAATAATATCGATGAGAAATTTATTTTGAATAGAATTCGAACGTATATATTATATAGTTCGTCGATAGAATATAAATATTTATTTATAATTATAAAAAGGAATTGAAAATGGCGCGGTAGTTCGATAATTCGATTTCAAAATTCAATTGAATGTACCAGGTGCAAAATAAACCGAATTTTAGTGAAACCAAAAATAATAGGATCTATTTGGGAATATCTTTCCAACGAGTCCGAAAAATTGAAATTTCATAGCGGGAATCAAAAGATATGACCAGTTGAAAATTCTGAATAGTCGCTATGGAATTCAGGCCCTTAAAAATGGGAATTTTGCAAACGAACTCGGATTTCGACGAAACCACTTTTGTTGGGTCCATGATGTCAAGTTATTGCTAGATTCCAAATTTCATAATTTTTTGAATCAATATGTGAGCGTGGCAAAGGAAAACGCGTTTGACCAGTTTTAGTTGATTTTAATCGACTGGAAAATGACCATTTTTCCAACGGTCTCAGAATTCGACGAAACTAGTTTTGTTAGGATCGTATCGTTAATACGAAGCTAGAAAATATTTTTCGGGAATTTTTCTAGTTAGTATGTGACCCCGGTAAATTGAAATGCGCGTTCAAATTCAATATATAGAGTTATATGTTGATTTTGACGGAAACGGATCGAAACGATCGAATCAGCTTACGATACATATCCCATTGTGTTCGGAATAGGGGTAATTAGGTAGGGGCGACAGTCGTTGGGTTTCGTTTGGAGTTTGAATAGAAAGTCAACTTTAAGGGAATATTAAATTAAATTAAATAATTAAATTATAATATTTATTCTCTCTCCCACCCCTTACCACCGTTCATTCAGATCTGGAAATAAAAAAATAAAAAAAACTGCTCCTTTAAAAACCCCGTCGCCCCCTTGATTCACCCGCCGCCAGCCACCTTGGAGCTGTCGTAGGTCGTGCACCGCCCTCCCATCAGATCCCCCTCTGCTCCCTCTACGTTCGAACCTCACCGAAGTCCCCTCTTCTCCCGATTTCCGACGCCAGGTCCCCAAGCCCACTCCCCCTCGCGAAACCCTAGCAGCTGCCAACGTGGACCCCACCTCACCTGCATCGCCACCTGACGATCTCCAGCGCCGCCTTCATCAACACCGGCGCCACCATACGACAGCTGCACCCCCTTTCCCTCGTCCCCGACGGTCTGCAACCCCCTCCTCTGTAAGAAACCGAAAACAGTGAGTTTGTTGTTTATTTATTTTAATTCAGTTTTAATATGAACACATAGATTAAATTCAGTTTTATAGATTTAAACAATAGAAAAGTATAGAAAAGTTTGATCTTTTTTTTATATATAGATAGAAAGAAATGATTTTTGTTAAAGAAAAATAATGTTTTATAGCATAGTAAAAAGTCGATTTTTATATATTGAATAGCATAGTAAAAATTCGATTTTTATATATTGAATAGCAAAGTAAAAATACGATTTTTATATATTGAATAGCAAAGCAAAAATACGATTTTTATATATTGAATAGCAAAGCAAAAATACGATTTTTATATATTGAATAGCGAAGTAAAAATGTGATTTTTACATATGTAGAGAATACGGGTAAAGAAAGTGGCAAGAGGCGAGAACGACGAAGATTTCTACCCAAGAAGTGTCGTGAAGTTGGATAGCTATTGGTGAGAACTCCTCACTCTTCAATTTCTTTTTCTAGTTATATATATATACTAGGATGCAGACGGTGTTTAGTAGCACCCGACACCCGTCATCAACAGACCATGGATGGCTTGTTTGTTTAATTGTGTAGTTGGTTAGATTATTTGGTTTGAATTGAATTGTTTGGTGAAATGAAACTGATTTTATTGATGGGTGAATGGCGTGGGCCTTCACTAGACCGAGGATAAGGCTAGGCCTTGTCCCGTTTCTAGTATCGTGCCGTTATGCCGCCGGAATTTTCTAAAAATAATTTAGAAAAAAATAAAGATAACATTTTATTTAATAAATGAACTGAATAGAATATTCATAGGTTGAATAAAATAGTTTGATCGTTAAAAATATAATTTTTAACGTGAATGTGAATAAATAAATATTCATTTACAAACCGGACGGTTTGTTTATGTACACCTATTTGAAGGACATTGATTGGGACGATAAATTTTACACATCTCCCAACTGCACAAATAAAATCTGTGTTTGATTGTTTGAAACCCCACACGGGTATTGGGATGATATTTGACGTACACTAATCCCGATTGTTTAGTTGTATGTCGATCGATTGATTGACAGACTGTTATAAGCGTTGAATATTTATATTTGATGCTTATACAGTGTAGAATGCACTTTGGATGATGGTTGATTATTCATCGTTGTTGATATATACATGTGTTGTAGAAAATCCATATAATTAACATTATATGGTAATTGATTAGGCCTCATTCCAGTTTCGAAAAAGAAATATTTGAAATAAAAATATTTGAATTAGAAATATTTGAAATGAAAATATTTGAAATAGAAATATTTGAAATAGAATATTTGAAAATAGAAACATATGAAGCCGTGTTGGTTAGATTGACGCCATTTTGACGTGAACGATATTTATATCGATTTTATTCATTCTATAATGAATATCGAAGTTGATTTCAAAATTTGATATTTCGAAAGGAATTGAAATTCGAATTAAATTGAATAGAATTGAATTCGAATTAAATTGAATAGAAATGAATTCGAATTGAAAATGAATAGAAATGAATTTGAATTGAAATTGAATTGAAAACGAACTGAAATTGAATTAGAAATCAATTTGTATTGAAATCGATTTGAAATGAATTTAAAACGAATTTATATTGGAATATTCAATTTTGATTTGGAATTGAATATGAAGTTTAAACCGGTTTGAAACGAATTTAAAAACGATTTATAAAATACGTTTTAAAAGGAAATCGACGAAGTATATATTATATATATTATATAATGGCCTGAATAGAACGCGCCGCGCCGCGGCAGTTCGCGAATTTCGACCATTGACTTCGAACGGATATTACGGGAGATCCGACCGTCGGATTCTCCTGAAACCGGAACCGTTGGGTTCGTATCGAAAAGAGCTTTCTAACGAATATTAGAAATTTGGAATCTAACGGTTGGATTTGGAATTATGTCCAAATCAAATTTGGAAAAGGTCGCTATAAGTGCAGTTTGATGGCCGTTGATGGAAATCGACTGTACAGGCCTTGATAAAATTATTAAAAATAGTAATAATTTATGTGAAATCATAAGAAATGGTTTGGGAAAAATTGGGATGAAAAACTCCATATTTGAAAAGATAAAAATAGATTTTTATCGATATGAACTAGTTTTGAACTAGAATTATAATTCTATTTATTTTTAAAATAAATAAACTGGATTAGAAATGGTTTTGAAAATAACCAGAATTTCCAATAATTATTGGAATGGATTTGAATCGAAATTGTCTTTGGATTATTTCGATGTTGGATTTTGTGATGATACAGCTATTGCTATGGGAATTTGAAAGATATATATATATATATCGTTATTTCCAATACGATATTTGTTAGTCGTAGAATTTGATATTGAATATAAGCCGGTATATTTTCTGTTCAGAGCCTTGTGTTTAATATCAAATGTGATTTGGGTTTGTCGTGAATGGTGTCTTGACTAACACTGTTCTTGAACCCAGTTGTGAAAAGATTAAATCTTTTTATTTGGATTTAATGAAGTGTACCAATTATATAATATTTAATTGGAATTAAATTGATATTGATTTTTGGGTTTATCGTTGACAGTGTTTTAAATAACACTCGTTCTTGAACCCGATAATTAATGGAATGTGATTTTGGGTTTATCATGAACTGTGTTTTAAATGACACTGATTCTTTAACCCAGTTAAAGATTAAAACTAAGTGGAGTTTTAATGAATCTTTAATTAGATTGAAATGATCGAGAATGGAGTATCACCAGTTTTGCTCCAGGCGATAGTTAAATCTTTAATTAGATTTGAACGTGAAATGGTAATTGAATTTACCGATAACACCGTGGTGTTAGATATGAAGTAGGACCAGTTTTACTTCATGGGATTAATAGGTTGGGATTGGGAAATAAAATAAATGATTACTTCGGTGTGGTTCGCTAATCCCGACTAGTTTGAATTGATATTCAAAGGAGATTAAAGAATAAATTTAAAGGATTTATCTTTGATAAAATTAATGGGAACCTTTCCCTATGAATGTGAAATTTAGAAACTAACTGTCGGTTAGCTAAGCAGAATGGTTTTCTGGATATTGATCTGATGTTGGTTTCGGCCTTCGGGGTTAATATTTGGGGAATTATTCTCTTGATTAATTTACGGTTAGTGACTGATGAATTGGAATGAGGCGTATGTTGTGTTTGTGTAACACTTATTTAAAATATACGCGATTTATTCGGAAAGACCGGGTTTATCCCATTCTGAATAACTGATACGACGATAAGTCGAAGATGAAGACGGTGGTCGAAGACCGGAAGTCTTCACATCGTTTGGGTGATTACTGATGATCTTGATTGGGCTGTACACCCAAGATGAGGGAATCAATCGGTGGTCGTCCAAATGTGCTTGGAGATCGATGGATATGTAAGGAAAGTGCCTCCGGTTTCGTTCAGACCCAGAACAGACTTGTAAATGGACTGTGTGTCTGACATTGGATTTCATTCTGTGTGACTGATATCGGTTGCATAGAGTGGTTTGCCTGTGTGGCATGCTAAGATGCAATTGATCGAGGCTTCTGTTGAAAAACAATGTCTTGTGGTGATGATCAAAGCACAGCCTGTGTGGCACAGCTTTGTGTAACGTGAATTCGCGAGCCTCACACCCCGGTTGTGAACCAGAAATGGGAGAGGACATCAGGGAGGGCATGCGTTTCTTTCTAGCTAGGGTGGTGTCAGTGACCTACCAGCCCTGACATTTATATACTTTTCACCTGTGTGGTTGTTGTTGTTGCGAGGCGCCTCGGTTTGATCGGACGATCCGGGTCCGATGGAGTCATTCGTTGGCTCATTTATGCCCCAAAGGGCGGGGAAACGCAGTGTTCAGGAATTTTAATCCACATCGGTGGACCGGCCCGGACGATCCAAAGGCTTGACTGAGTACTTGCCTGAGGGGCGGGCTAGAGCGTCTCGAATCGGTTGAGGACTATCTTTTGCCTCGGTTCATAGATGGAAATCCAATTTCCAAATACGTGACATTTGCGGTTTTATTTGTAGAGCCTAGTATGGCGACATGATATATGGTACCCATGCCGTCTATGATTGATACTTATGATTTGAAGTTGTTTTATACACTATGCACTTATGGTAGTATCAAATAATCTGTTTTTAAACGTATCAAGCATGCTTTGGCTATTATAAGGGAAAACCCTATCCCCCGGCTTGCGTTGCATTGTGTGATAGGACCTGGGTCTTATAATAGCTTCGTTTTTCTTTATTTAACATTGTGCTGTTGTTTTATGCACTGGTGTTCTTGGGAGGAAACCCGTTCCGTGTTATACGGCGTGGTCCCTTGATTTACCTAACTTTGAAATAAAGATTAATAACTGTTTTAGTTCTCACACCAGTCACATGACTGACCTGGAGTTTATTGTTTTAACCTAAACTCTGGGTGCCCCTATTTTGACACGGGCAGCTAGTAGTTTTGGTTTTGCAGATTTATATTCATAGGATCCTGGTTTACAGCTGGAATGATATCCGGAAAGCTTTGTATCCGTATATCTCTTCTAGTTGTGTATTGTATTATTTTCCGCTGCTATGTATTTAAATGTAATTTAAATCTCTGATATTTCTGTGTAATATTCATTCATACTCTGTATATTCTTGTAATCTGATGCATTGTTGTTATATACAATGAAATGTTCCTCCGTGTGCGTTCTGATTTGTCGTGTTCTCAATTCTATCCGCTCTTTCCCTTCTCTTCGGAGATCGGGGAAGTTCGGGTCGTTTCATCGTGGTATCAGAGCTTTGGTTTACAAAGCTCAGAGAACAAGGCACATTAGAACCATACGAAAGAATTCATCAGATATTGGATTAGTAATATCCAATGAGAATGACTCGTTAGAGATGGGATCAGTAGTATCCTAGAACGAGTGTGAAGAGTAAATTTTTAAAATAAAAATGAAAACCCATTTTGTTTTGAAATTTAAATCAATTATTCGTATTTGATTAGTTATTCTATATTGATCCGGACAATCCGATATGTAACGACCCGCAAATCCGTGCTATCTGAATTGACTAATAACACCACACGTCCAACCCAAATTGCACAGAAAAACGAATCATTATTAGAAAGAAGTTAGAGGATGAGAAATAGAAAGAAAGAAATATTAGAATAGAAGAAAAACGAAGATCACAAACTCACAGCGGAACGAATAAAATATATTATGTAACATAACTTTTGAAATACAAATCAGTAACTTTATATACATACCATCATCAGAGCACAACAGCCATTCCTGGAACAGTTATAAACACCTGTTTCCAGATACAACCATAGTACACAGCGGAATATATGATAGTCTATATCTAACTGGTGAAGCCTCCTGCTTCCAGCTCCTCCAATTGAATCTGTGAAATCCCGACTACTTGACTGCCCGTACAAATTTGGGCACCCAAGAGTTTAGGGAAAACAAAACAAAATAAACTCTGGGTCAGTCATGGGACTGGTGTGAGTAAACTCCAACCACTTGTTTAACTTTCAAAACCCTTTTCGAAAGAAAAGATAATAGTAAGACCAGCCCACACATAAACATGGATGGTTTTTACCTTACTATAACCCAAAACACTTTGATACGAAAATACAGTGATATTATAATAATGTCTACATCAAGTAAATAACCAAATAGCAGAACGCTTGCATCTCATGCTCCACATATATAATATAAAATCAAAAACCGCATGGCGCTTATTGGAGATTGGATTTCCAACATGACAAGGTATTGAACCACCTTCCGTTAGTGTATCTCTAGAGAGGAATACACTGGGTTCAACAAGAACATCTTGTAACCCGGCCCACACATGACCGACCACTCATTTCCCTTGAGTGTATCGAATGTATATCACCAACGGTTGGGATCAGCAACCGCCTCCCGACTGGGACAGCATCGAATAGAATAAGAAATTAAATGAACCTCTAGATAGGTGATTATACATCCTAATGGGTGCGACCCACATAGCCATGTTGCCTGCCCGATTTTTGTCCTTTCCCGGTTGTTAAGGCCTGAGGCTACGAATACTTACCATTCATTGATAGCACAATCACTTTGAATGCCACATTGTCAGATCCGTTATTCACTAGTTAAGTTTGCACAAATATTCTGGATATTATGCTAAGGGATAAATCCGTTGCAACCATATATATTTATACAGACCAACCCATTTGATCATTGGAAATACTCTGTCAGACATTCGTCCATTTACGTTCGTTCTGGGATTGAACGAAACCGAAGGCACCATTTCTATAAATAGAAAAGCCCTTGCACTTTACTCCGTCTTCAATATATTCAGCATACTTGGTTCGCAACGCTTATGCCGATACGGAGTGGTTCTTCGGATAATAATCCAACCGGTCTCTCCATATTGACAACGATGGTCAAAAACATCGATAGTCTGTGATTTAACTATCGAATAAAAACAAGTGTTCATCCAAACATATCAAACAAATCACTGGGCTCTTTAATTAATATTTCATTAATTAAATCTCTTCTCCATTTCCTTATCAATATTTGTTACCCAAATATTTTCAATAACCATATTGGCCCTTTACGCTATTTGGAAAGCATTTCCCAATATCAACTTCTTTTATTTTCTATATATTAGAAAATATCTCTATTTGCAATTGGAAACAATTCCAATCACTTATCTCTATCCCGACTATTTTAATTATACTCAGGAATATTTACTTGTTATATTTCCAAAATTCCATCACTTGGGTTTAAAATGAATGTTGTGTAAAACATCGTTACAACAACCCAAAATATTTTATTCAACTAACTCTTTTTCAAACACTTCTCTTCGAGACTGGATCTTGCTGTTTATCCATTAAAAATGAAATTAATCAAGTTGGGGTAAAATTACCTCTCAGACCTTAACTGAAAAACATCCTCTACTTCAAAACGGCAAAATCACTTATCTCGAATAAACACACTAGACAATCCAATTGTTCATTTTTTTTAAACATGTATAAAGTTCGCTTTCTATTTCTAATTTATAGATTTCCCTTTTTGTTTACAATATTCGATTTTTATATCATTTCCTTGTCGAATTCTACATATATTGATATATTGATTTATAACTATCAAATTATCTTAAAAATATTCTAACTCCTTAAATTTTCGGAAAAATTCGCCATAACCTCCCCTGTATCGGGAGCATCGGGAAATTTCAAATAGCTTCCCGGTAACTTCTCATCTCAAAAATAAAAAGAAAAAGCCAAACGGCTTGCCGATACGGCGCATAAAATCTCATATGGAAATTAAACGTGTACCTTTTTGTCGAGCAAACTAATTATATACCTTCATCACTTTATCCCATACCTGTCTCCGGTATATCTATACCTGTACAATTCATTTCAACTTCATACACTCGTTTGACTCAATTCGTTAAAGTAACTCTTTAACTAACCCTTTGCCTATTTCGCTTGTATATATGAATATAACACGTTTCAAATATATTTCAACTTACTTATCAACTAATTGAATTCAAATTTTAATTTCAGTTCTATATTTGATTTCAAATATATGTTTACAATTCAGAAATTCAATTTTGTAAGTTCGACTTCAATTCACCACTCGATTAACTAATTCTTCTTTGATTTAGTTAATTCTATTCAATAATCAAAAATACGATTATTGTTTCAAAAATCACTTTTCTTACTTCACTTGAGTTCACATTTATTTTCTAACTCCAGTCTGTATTTTTAATGGAAAAATTCAGATTTTTATTTACTTAAAAATCCCTAAAAAATCCATTATGGTTTTAATTGGTTTCTGGCGCTGCACTTTCAGAAATTTGATTTTGACATATCTCAAAATCTATTCGACGAAATCCAGATTTTTCTCTTCCATTAGAAAACTATTATTCAACCGGTCCTGACGATTCTTGTTTCAAAGAATTCCGATTTCAATTGAGTCCTGTATACTCAATTGAAGTTCGAGTCGCCAATTTACGAACTGCAGCGCTGCGACGAGCTCGTTTTAATTATATTTATATATATAAACTTTTAAACTTCGTTAAAATGAATCCAACTCCATTTTAACTCTATTTGAATTTCTTGATTCAAATTCCAATCTCGCTTTTATTTGAATTCTATATTCAAATTCCAATTCCTTTTCTATTTGAATTCCATGTTCAAATTCTATGTCTTTTTCTATTTGAATTCTAAATTCAAATTTCCATTTCCTTTTCTATTATTCAAATTCTATATTTAAATTTCCTTTATTCAACTCCCATTTAAATTCCTATATTCAAATTCCATAGTTGAATTTCTTTTTCTATTTTATATTCAAATTCAATACTTGAATTTCTATTTCAATTCCATATCCAAATTCAATACTTGAATTTCTATTTCAATTTCATATTCAAATTCAATACTTGAAATTCTATTTCAATTTCATATTCAAATTCAATACTTGAAATTCCATTTCAATTTCATATTCAAATTCAATACTTGAAATTCCATTTGAATTCTATTATTCAATTTCTATACTTGAAATTCCATTTGAATTCTATTATTCAATTTCTATTTCAATTCTTCTTTGAAATTCTATATTTCAAATTCAATTCAATTCTTCTTTGAAATTCAATATTTCAAATTCAATTCAATTCTTCTTTGAAATTCGATATTTCAAATTCAATTCAATTCTGTTTGAATTCTCTATATTCAAATTCCTTTATTAAGTTTCCATTTGAATTTCTATATTCAAAATTCTATTTCAAATTCTTTTATTCAAATCCCTTTTAAATTCCTCTTTGAATTTTCTTTATTCAAATTCTATATTTGAATTTCATTATTCAATTTCATTTTCAGTTCTATTTGGATCTATTTGAATTTTCTATATTCAAATTTCAAATTCCATTCTATTTTAGAAAAATAGTATTTCTTTTCTAATTCTCAAATATCCTTTTTCACGATATTTTTAAATATCATTACTTAAGCCCAGTGATATTTACACACACAAAGCAACCAATCATTTATTTTTCTAACACATCATATATAACAATATATATGCAAACAAATAAACAAACAGATAATATATTTTTGAGGAATCCAGTTGGATCCCTCCAACCTGTTTTCCTGCATCCGCAGATGTTAGCACATAAATAATACCCATTCTGCTTCGTGGCAGAATATCGTGGTATAGAAGGTCATCCACTAATCATAGCGTGGGGCGTATAGGGTAATCGTCCGCTAATGGTACCGCGGGCATCCGCTAATGAGACTGCGGGAATCCAACCAATCAATCAACCCAATATATATATATAATAGCCAAAATAACTAATATATATAAAACAAGCAGAAAAATCCAAACAAGCAACAACAATTATTTTTACGAAGTAAAAATAATTATAAATAAAAGGTGAGTGAGATTTACTCACCGTGATTTTCCATTGTCGAATTATCATTTACATTCTCTATCGTCTCGCCTTTCCATCCACTTGAATGAATCTCGAATAAAATCTTTTCCTATGATTATTTATATTTTATTTAGCGATTGACGATACTTAAACTAAATTTATACTAATTATATAAATGAATTATTTTGTATACTTTTAAATTGTAAATTATATACCTTTATTACCAAAGAGATACCAGCTCTCCTTTGCCAGTTCGAATCAGTCTTCAACTTCTTGATTATTCCAATTTAACCTCGTCACAACCATGTCCCACTATCAGCACCTTCCTCATATTAACAACCTACGCCCTTAGTCACTACTACAATGTCACACAAAAATTCATCAGCTTCTATTATACCCAGGTACCTTCCTTCAATCGACGGATCAGTTTTGGTCACTACCCATAAATGACAGACTAAATTCCAATCATATCTGCATCTCGCATCTCCTAAAAACAAAGAGACTGTTCTCCCAAAAATCAACTGTCAGAGCCCTTCAACCCTACAGCCGAACTTCCCCCACTACCACCACTACGTCGCATCACCCTAATTGAGTCCATATCAATATCGACTTTCCTCCCAGACTTAGCAACTGCGAACCCTAAAACTCCATCAGCTCGAAGCACCCAAACCCATCGCACTCCCTCTGTCGACCATCGAACAACTCCAGTTCATCATCTAGACATCGCGCCTCACAGGCCATCCAGTTTACCACCATCGACGAACTCGCCCCCGCTACCAATCAACTCCGCTCTCCCAAAATCCATCGCGACCGCTTACATCGCACCCAACTCCATCGCAACCTTCCTGAACTCGCCCAACACCCTCGATCATCCTCCAGCCTCCCTTAAATTACTGCGAACAAATTGACTTAGTCCACCGCAGATCGAAACCCTAAGTCGCGGTGTCGGATCCACGCTGCTCCCGAAATCGACGCCCGACGGTATGTCGCACAAGTTGTTTTCAAACGAAAAAGAGCTAGGTCTCGGATTTAAATTGATATTCGGGGATTGAATTTGAACATGAAGATCGACCATTTTTATTTTGAAGCTCTCCGTTTTCTACTGAGGAACGAAAAGTGGAAAAGAAAACAAGTGAGGTGATCGCAATATTGAGGAGGGCCATTTTCAGTTGTTTCGAAAACTTTAGGTTTGTAAATGTGGGAATTTTGGGATCATTGAATTGCAGGAATTTGTGGAGGCCATTTTAATTTGTTTCACAAGCTTTTGGTTTCCTGAGGACGAAATGGAAAGGAGCAGGGTCGCGATTTATACAGAAGAAATTACTTGGGATGGAAGGAGTTCACAGTGCGTATAGTACATGGTTATTAATTTCGATTTGATTTTAAAAAGATTTTCATTCTTTTTAAATAGATACCGATTTGATTTCAAGCTTACCCACTATAAAATATTTCGGGGTCCGTTAATTTAAACCATGAACCACTATTCTAGCGTACTGACTGACGTTTCAATATCATTGCGTTATTCTGAACTGAACTGAATATATTTTGATATTTAATTCGAACGTAAATATAAATAACCAGAACAAATTAATATAATATAATTAAGATTCAAAAACAAATAAATTCTTCAACAATAAATCACTATTATCGTTGTTTATATTCAAATAGAATATATATTGATCATCTAAACTATTTCGATTCAGTTTTATCTTCGAATTGAATTATTTCAGTTCTCGTATTTCGATGATTATCAAAATAAATCGTATTTTGATTACTGAATCGATCACTCAATATAAAATAACATTTATATTATCAATTCACTATTTTCGACGATATTAATTATTTAAAATAAACTGCTCAAAAATCCGGGTCGTTACATTCTTCCCCCCTTAAAATAATTTCGTCCTCGAAATTGCTAAGGTAGGAAAAATCGTACAAACTCATTACTTTTCAACAATTCACTTATGTTGAAACTCAACTCCTCATATTTCAACAAATTATCTCCAACCAAAACTTTTGGTTTTCACACATTTAATCTAAGTGATTTACACCCAATTCAAATTCTATTCAATCTTATTCAATTTGAATTTCATTAATTTATTTACCTCGATCCACTTAACTTGCTTAAGTTAAATTTAAATGTCAGAATTCAAATTCCTGGGTTTTCCTTTCGAATCCTTCTGAAATCACATAAATATATACACATATATTTATAACCATTTCAAATTCAAAACATTTGAATATTCAAACTAACTTGTTTTCTTTCAAACAAATTTCCATCAAAACTTTTCTAAGGTAGTCATTCATCACTTAGAACTCGAAAATGAATACTGATGAAGCTGCAGTCATCATCAGAATTATTTTCTAGCCACTAAAGTGAGTTCAGTGTTTAAACAATTTCAGAATCCATTCAAAAATGATTTTTTTATTCAAAAATCCTTTCAAAACAGAACTATATCCTTTTAATATACTTCGAAAATATTTTCCAACTTCCCAGGATTTAAAAATCCAAATTCTGGTTTGAATTTAATTTCAATTCATTTCATTTGTATATGTTATTCATATACAAATTTTATTTTGGTTATATATAACCATTCCAACTTTTATAATCTCATTTGATTATAGTATTAACATCCAACACATCCATATAATAAAATAATTTCAGAGAATTATTCCTTCTATATAAAAATAGAAATTTGGGTAAAATTATTTCATTTACCCTCTTTAAAACAATACTGTGTCGAATTTCTATGTTTAAGTGTTTAGAAATTCCTATCAACTTCGTGGCGTCCCACGATTCGACCAGAATTCATAAACCACTCAACAGACTAGCCAACACAATCTAAAACAATTTTTATATTAGAAACAAATACGCGCTCTCGTATTATACACTCAACTCATTCTAGGGCACTGCTGACCCTATCTCTAATGAGCACATCCCACCAAAGCCTAGGTATTCGCTCAACCTAAGCTCTGATACCAACTGTAACGACCCGCAAATCCGTGCTATCTGAATTGACTACTAACACCACACGTCCAACCCAAATTGCATAGAAAAACGAATCATTATTAGAAAGAAGTTAGAGGATGAGAAATAGAAAGAAAGAAATATTAGAATAGAAGAAAAACGAAGATCACAAACTCACAGCGGAACGAATAAAATATATTATATAACATAACTTTTGAAATACAAATCAGTAACTTTATATACATACCATCATCAGAGCACAACAGCCATTCCTGGAACAGTTATAAACACCTGTTTCCAGATACAACCATAGTACACAGCGGAATATATGATAGTCTATATCTAACTGGTGAAGCCTCCTGCTTCCAGCTCCTCCAATTGAATCTGTGAAATCCCGACTACTTGACTGCCCGTACAAATTTGGGCACCCAAGAGTTTAGGGAAAACAAAACAAAATAAACTCTGGGTCAGTCATGGGACTGGTGTGAGTAAACTCCAACCACTTGTTTAACTTTCAAAACCCTTTTCGAAAGAAAAGATAATAGTAAGACCAGCCCACACATAAACATGGATGGTTTTTACCTTACTATAACCCAAAACACTTTGATACGAAAATCCAGTGATATTATAATAATGTCTACATCAAGTAAATAACCAAATAGCAGAACGCTTGCATCTCACGCTCCACATATATAATATAAAATCAAAAACCGCATGGCGCTTATTGGAGATTGGATTTCCAACATGACAAGGTATGGAACCACCTTCCGTTAGTGTATCTCTAGAGAGGAATACACTGGGTTCAACAAGAACATCTTGTAACCCGGCCCACACATGACCGACCACTCATTTCCCTTGAGTGTATCGAATGTATATCACCAACGGTTGGGATCAGCAACCGCCTCCCGACTGGGACAGCATCGAATAGAATAAGAAATTAAATGAACCTCTAGATAGGTGATTATACATCCTAATGGGTGCGACCCACATAGCCATGCTGCCTGCCCGATTTTTGTCCTTTCCCGGTTGTTGAGGCCTGAGGCTACGAATACTTACCATTCATTGATAGCACAATCACTTTGAATGCCACATTGTCAGATCCGTTAATCACTAGTTAAGTTTGCACAAATATTCTGGATATTATGCTAAGGGATAAATCCGTTGCAACCATATATATTTATACAGACCAACCCATTTGATCATTGGAAATACTCTGTCAGACATTCGTCCATTTACGTTCGTTCTGGGATTGAACAAAACCGAAGGCACCATTTCTATAAATAGAAAAGCCCTTGCACTTTACTCCGTCTTCAATATATTCAGCATACTTGGTTCGCAACGCTTATGCCGATACGGAGTGGTTCTTCGGATAATAATCCAACCGGTCTCTCCATATTGACAACGATGGTCAAAAACTTCGATAGTCTATGATTTAACTATCGAATAAAAACAAGTGTTCATCCAAACATATCAAACAAATCACTGGGCTCTTTAATTAATATTTCATTAATTAAATCTCTTCTCCATTTCCTTATCAATATTTGTTAGCCAAATATTTTCAATAACCATATTGGCCCTTTACGCTATTTGGAAAGCATTTCCCAATACCAACTTCTTTTATTTTCTATATATTAGAAAATATCTCTATTTGCAATTGAAAACAATTCCAATCACTTATCTCTATCCCGACTATTTTAATTATACTCAGGAATATTTACTTGTTATATTTCCAAAATTCCATCACTTGGGTTTAAAACGAATGTTGTGTAAAACATCGTTACAACAACCCAGAATATTTTATTCAACTAACTCTTTTTCAAACACTTCTCTTCGAGACTGGATCTTGCTATTTATCCATTAAAAATGAAATCAATCAAGTTGGGGTAAAATTACCTCTCAGACCTTAACTGAAAAACATCCTCAACTTCAAAATGGCAAAATCACTTACCTCGAATAAACACACTATACAATCCAATTGTTCATTTTTTTAAAACATGTATAAAGTTCGCTTTCTATTTCTAATTTATAGATTTCCCTTTTTGTTTACAATATTCGTGTAACGACCCAAGAATTTTCGGCCCTGGAAATCGACATAAATCCTTTTACCATAACTCATGTCGACCTTCCAACACCGAAAACACTGGACGTTATTAGAAAGAAATTAGAGGGTGAGATAAGAAAGAAAGAAATATTAGAATAGAAGAAGAAGAAACAACACAACACAGAGTCTCACATCGCAGCGGAACAAAATATAATATCGAAATAACTTTATTGAGAGCTTGGAATAACTTACAATATCAGAGTACAATATACATCGGGACAGTTTTAGTAGCCTATCCCATATACAACACACAGCGGAATAGTAATCATACATCTGAACACCTTCAGCTTGTCACTGGACTTCACAGTTCCTGATAACCTGAACCTGTACACCCCGGGCTAACCCGAGCATTTACAAAACACCGGGTCAGTCTGGTGAACCAGAGTGAGATAAACTCGCACAGTATTAAGATATCACACAACTTGAATTTTCAGTTAAACCCTTTCGAAAGAAAAGGATAATCGTAAGACCAAATCCACACATAAACACGGACGGTTTTTACCTTATGATAACCCAAAACAGTTGAAATCAATAACTTGTCTGATATTATGATAATGTCTAAATACAAGTAATATCAAATCTAGTAGAACGCTTGCATCTCACGCTCTACATATATAGTATACAAACAAAACCCCGGGCACTTATTTGAGATTGGATTTCCAACTATGACAAGGTATGGGACCACCTGCCGATCGTGTATCTCTAGAGACGAATACACTGGGTTCAACAAGAACGTCTTGCAACCCGGCCCTCACATGACCGACCACTCATTTCGCTTGAGTGTATCGAATGTATATCACCAACGGTTGGGAGCTACCCACCGTCTTCCCGACAAGGGACAGCATCGATAGATTAAAGAAGCAAAAGGAATTTCTCTAGATAGGTGATTATACATCCTAATGGGAGCGACCCACATAGCCATGCTGCCTGCCCGATTTTTGTCATCTACCGGCTGTGAGGCTTGAGGTTTGAATTTCCTTTTAGCACATCTGAACACCATTCACTTTGAATGCCACATCGTCAAATCCATTAGATATCGCTAATTGACGACCACAAAAATACTCTAGTTGGGAGCTAACCAACTATGGCACGTTTGAAGAAATCAACGTACGCGATCCTTTTGGAAATACTCTGTCAGACACTCGTCCATACAAGTCATCCAGGAACAGGATGAACCGAAGGCACCCTCCTACTGCATCCAATATAGGAATCACCCCAGTGATCAGTAGCGAGTAGTCCTTGCAATCCACAGATTTCAACCACGACAGAATCCCAGTATATCTCCGGGTCGAATCAGAGATTTTAAGTGGTTCTTCCGCTTTATGAAAACTATGGTCTTCAAATGCTCCATCTCGATCGTCATCTGACGTCCTCTCTATATTTTCGTATTTTGCTGGACGGAATGGCTTTCGAATATAATTCGATTCCGGTCTTCCCGTACCAACAAACGTATAGGCCAGATTTGATAGTCGGTGATTTAACTATCAAATAAAAACAACCATTCAACCATGAAATGAAAATAGCTTTTACTGGTTCAGTATTCAGCACTTCTTGGCTTTTAATTCAAATAATTAAAACTTCTTATTTCCAATATATTGGAATCTTAGTTTTAACTTCTTATTCGACAAGAATTATTCATGAAAAATATCTCAATTATCTTTCTTCTATTGTTTGCAAATCATTGGCTAAAACATTATTTAAATCCAAAATAGAGGATTTAATCCAACATATTATTCGTAAAACAACATTGGGAAATATATTCCAGCTATTTACCTCACAGCTTTCAGTGTTTATTCTATCTGAATAAAACTCAATCTTACGTTTCCCCTCTGTGGTAATTCTCCTATTGTTTCCTTTTAACTTTGGTATTCTCATTTTGTATGTATATACCTCAATGTTTCACTAAACATTTCATTATTATTTCTTAAATGAAATAATCAACTGTTACTGTCCTTTATATCACCACGACTAATACCATCTTCAGATAATTTCGAAGTCGTTCAAGTTGGGGTATTTTAATTACCTCTCAGACCTTGATCAACAACGTCCTTACCTTTAGATAAATATAAGTCATGATCCAAACCCCAATATCTTATTCCAATATCAAATCAAATTCTAATTAACTATTTAATCCAAACTATAGCTTTACAAATTCACTTTATCTTTTTTGGAAATCTCTTTTTAAAATAAACCCAATATTGCTTAATCCATCGATTATTAAATTTCTTACCAAAACATTGCTCGTATTAACTTCCCATTTTGATTAAGTACTTTGTTCCCTAACTGGGTTATTATCACAGGCCTTATTAATTAATCCTTTTACCAAACTTAATTATAAATCCCCTTTTTCCCATTTCCTTTTTCCCTCTGGGAAATCTCAAGGTCCAATTTACGCCCTTAAGTATTTCTATTTTCAAATCAATTTCTTCACTTCTCACTCGCTTAATAAACCATGTTTTTCATCTCAGGTTAATCATAACTCCTTTATATCTTCATTTTTCTTTACTTAATCAAATCGTTAAGTAAACCCATCATTTAAGCTATACCTTTGCTTAAACCCCTTTATAACCCTATTTTAAATTCGACTCATCTGCTTATATATTCTACTAACATGAGCCTTTATTTTATCAAAACAATAACTCATAACTTTTGAATAATATAAGTACTTGGTTTCTTTTAAAGTTGCTTTATTCAAAACAATATATTTAAACCTAAAATAAGTTATAACCTCATAAAGGTCAACTATCTTGATGATAAAAATCCATGATTTGTCTGACAGGCAAAGTGATACCAAATTACTCAACCAATATTGTCACCGGTTAAAACAAGTCAACCATTTCATTTCAATTCAATGGTTATCGGTTAATTCATCTGTCCGATCAGAACTGTTCTATTTATCTGATAATACCTGACGACCATAAATCGACAAACATATCACGCAAACAATTCAACCAAATTCAAAACATGATTATTTTATAGACATGATAAATAAAGGGGATTTCCTTTATTGGATTTAATCGTTAAAAATAACGATTATATAACTTACTGAATTCAAACGACCGTTTAAAATTCATTGTTCAAATCAATAATACCTAACTAGCAGACGGTCAATCACTAGCAACCAGAGTGCATAAAACAAAAACCCAATTTATATAAAATATAAACGGGAAGAAACTGAGTGAGGTTAACTCACTTTGATTGGTTTGGTCATTCGGCGCTGGTTTTAATTAAATTAAACAACGTTTAATTTAATTAAAAAAATCCGTCTTTCCAGTACTGACAAACACTGCTCCATCTCGATCCTCTCGTCTCTGGGGTTCTAACGGAATCAATCGCGTTTAAATCTGTTAAAGTATGCGAGAGATATCGCTTAAACAAATTGGTAAAGTAATTATTAAATCTTATAATTAAATTAAAGGATAGGCCCTTACCATTTACTTCGGCCCACTTGACTAGGCCCACTATCCCCATCAAAACCCTACCCGATCCCATACTCTTCTTCAAACCCTCAGTAAAAAAAATCCATCGCCTCCACAAAGAAAATCGACGTCTCCAGAAAAATCGATTATGGCAGAAACCCTACCCGCCTCTCGCCTTTAAACCGATGCCGCCTCTTCCTAGGGCCATCGAACCCCACTGCGACGAACCCCACGACTTCGGAAGCCACCACAAGTCACCGGAGGCTTCCAATCGAAGTCCTCCCGAACCCTAAGCTTTGGTTCAAGCTAAACAACAGTGGATCCATCAAGGTTACACGGATCCGAAGTGCAGACACCGCAAGCTAAGTATTTTAACTAATTTTTTTCTGTTTTGATTTTATATAAGAGGTTTGAATGATTTTTTCACTGTATTTGTTTCGAATTGCTCTCTGAAAATGGTGAAACATCCCTATGTGAACGCGTCTATTTATAGTGTTGATTTTAGTATGGATATGATCAACGTCTATCGTTGTTTACCCTAGGTAGGCTCAGCTAAATTTCTTAGGCCATTGGGTGTTTTCATCTTTTCAGATTTCGTGTTGGTAATGGTTTTGTGTGATGGTATCGATCACTGCAAACTTGTTTTGGTCGAGATTTGGTGCATTTAAAATTTGATTCTTTGTTCACAGTGATTGCTAGTATAGGTTATGTAGATTTCAGCTATGACTTGTTTATACATTCAGTACAGATTTTGCTTCTCTAGCATGTGCATTGTACTGATAAAATTGATGTATGAATGCACATATCCAACTACACATTATACTGTTTCCCCTAGCTGTTCATCCCTATATGACTATACGTATATATGGTTTGTATCACTGTTTTCTTTCTGTTCCTATTCCTATATACATTAGCTGTTCATAGTGCGGCTTAGATTTGAAATATAAAGGTATCCATATATTTTATTCCTATTAGCTGTTCACCTAGTTGATGTACATACCTATTCTTTGTACATAACCTATTTTTTTTCCTCTTTATCTTTTCATTTACAACATATAGGATCTGCTGAATAAATATACATAGATTTGGTTGTACATATATTTGTTTTTTCATCAGCTATGAATTGTCTAATTCCTCGTAGCTGTCTTGGCCATTTGGTTTTACTGTTTCATGTTGGAATTTGAATTTACACTGCATTGTTATGTCCATCATGGTTGGCATCGTACATCCCATTCATACATGTTCTCACTTAGCTGTTAGTTACTGTTCTATAGCAGTGTATTCACTGTTCATTGATTTATAAAATCTGCCTTATATAGATATATATATTTATATGTGTATTAGCTGTTTGTACTGTGTTTCTGGGCTGTCCCTTTGATCATGAATATATATTTGTTTTTTTTTTCTTTCTTCAAGTTTTGCTGTTCATTTTCCTTTTACTGACTGTTTCACTATTCTTTCCTTTTTACTTTAGTTGTTCACACCCTGTTCTTTAGTTGTCCATCTTTATTCTTTAGCTGCTCCAAAATCTATACAAATTTGATAGCATCTTCTTTGGTTTAGCTGTTTTAGCTATTTTATTTAGCTGTTCAGATTTGATATCTGAGTACATTATATATATATATATATATATATATATATATATATATAAATATATATATACTTAGTTGTTCGAAATCTCCTTGCTTTAGTTATTCAATTCCCATATCCTTAGCTGCTTATGTACTGATTGAAATCCATACTTATTTCTTTATTGGTTGTTCCCTTTTTCAGTCAGTTCTTAATTGTTATTAAATTTTGAGTATATATTTGTTTTGTAAAATATTAGCTGTCTATCTATTTTTTTCCTTATATACTAATAGGTAAACTGTTTTTTCTTGCAGCTCATGATCAGGCGTACGGTTTACGTTTGCTGTCCTCCTGGAAGAAAACAATGCGCAAAGAAATTTATTTTGAAATGGTTTGTTATTTGAAAATTTGTTTTGTAATGTACGGCCGAATAAATATGTTGTTTTCTTTCTACTTTGTTTTGCATTGTTCAAGCAAGAACCTGCATAGGTTCTCTATTGTTTTGCACCCTTGTACAAACAGTTATGTACATGAATATGATGTTTTTCTTTGTATTTGCAATTCCAGTTTCATGTTATGTATGCTTCTTATCAGTTTCTCCTTAATATGTATATGCGTATGAATACATACAGGGATTTGTACTGAAAATTGTGTTTATGTTGTACACAACTTTAGATTGGTTTAATATTTCAATACAAAGTAAATTAGGTTTTTAAACGGTTAAATTAACGATAATAAATTAATACCATCGTATTAAAGCAACAACTTCGATCCCAAAATAGTATGAAGATCCAAAGCTCAACAACTAACGTTCTGAGTTTTAAAACGATGTTCTATTTTAAAAAAAAAAACCTTTAATAAATATATATATAATTAGCACGTCTATATATTATTTAATAAACGAACTACACCTTGTAAATTCATTTAGAAATTCTAAATCAATATTTAAAAAATAAAATATATTAAATATTTAACACTCAAAAATACGGGTCGTTACATTCTTTCCCCCTTAAAATAATTTCGTCCTCGAAATTGCTAAGTAAGAGGAATGTTCTCATCCCAATTATTCTCAAAATAATTTTGGAATTATTTTCAAATTCTAAGTTATAAAATTTTACTAAGGATCCGCCAGCATCTCCGTTGCGTTGCCCGACCAAACCAACTGTAAATGTCATTCTGGGCCTAACTTCGATCCAAGAAGACAAGAACCCAAACGAGTACCCTTTCAGGGTTATAAAACAAATCACCAGTCCAGCTTTCCAACAACCAATCGACAATTCATAATCTATCTAACCAAATCAATCAACTTTTATTTCCAAATTCCAAATTCCAATTCCAATATCCAACTTTTAACCACGTTAAGTTTCCAAATCATATTTGATTAACTATTTATTCTCTAATTCATATATCTCCATTTCAAATTCAATTTTGATTTCTATTTTAAATATTATACATTTTTCTCCTTTCTAATTCCGGATATGGAAAAATTAGAGTTATATTAGACCACTTCGAATTAATAGTCTAATTCGACTTTAATCCAAATAAATCAACCAACTAAAAATCAATCAAAACTTATTTTTTTTTTCTATACAAAAATATAATATGGCCAAAATTATTTCATCTGACCATTTTTATAAAACAATACTGCGTCAATTGCTAGTTTAAAATCGAACTAGTCAAATAACACAATATAAAACATTTTTATATAGAATTTACAAATACGCTCTCATATATATATACACTCAAACTCAATCTAGGGTGTTACTAACCCCATCTCTATTGAGTTACGCCACAGAGCCAAGGTTATTACTCAACCAATAGCTCTGATACCACTGTAACGACCCAAGAATTTTCGGCCCTGGAAATCGACATAAATCCTTTTACCATAACTCATGTCGACCTTCCAACACCGAAAACACTGGACGTTATTAGAAAGAAATTAGAGGGTGAGATAAGAAAGAAAGAAATATTAGAATAGAAGAAGAAGAAACAACACAACACAGAGTCTCACATCGCAGCGGAACAAAATATAATATCGAAATAACTTTATTGAGAGCTTGGAATAACTTACAATATCAGAGTACAATATACATCGGGACAGTTTTAGTAGCCTATCCCATATACAACACACAGCGGAATAGTAATCATACATCTGAACACCTTCAGCTTGTCAGTGGACTTCACAGTTCCTGATAACCTGAACCTGTACACCCCGGGCTAACCCGAGCATTTACAAAACACCGGGTCAGTCTGGTGAACCAGAGTGAGATAAACTCGCACAGTATTAAGATATCACACAACTTGAATTTTCAGTTAAACCCTTTCGAAAGAAAAGGATAATCGTAAGACCAAATCCACACATAAACACGGACGGTTTTTACCTTATGATAACCCAAAACAGTTGAAATCAATAACTTGTCTGATATTATGATAATGTCTAAATACAAGTAATATCAAATCTAGTAGAACGCTTGCATCTCACGCTCTACATATATAGTATACAAACAAAACCCCGGGCACTTATTTGAGATTGGATTTCCAACTATGACAAGGTATGGGACCACCTGCCGATCGTGTATCTCTAGAGACGAATACACTGGGTTCAACAAGAACGTCTTGCAACCCGGCCCTCACATGACCGACCACTCATTTCGCTTGAGTGTATCGAATGTATATCACCAACGGTTGGGAGCTACCCACCGTCTTCCCGACAAGGGACAGCATCGATAGATTAAAGAAGCAAAAGGAATTTCTCTAGATAGGTGATTATACATCCTAATGGGAGCGACCCACATAGCCATGTTGCCTGCCCGATTTTTGTCATCTACCGGCTGTGAGGCTTGAGGTTTGAATTTCCTTTTAGCACATCTGAACACCATTCACTTTGAATGCCACATCGTCAAATCCATTAGATATCGCTAATTGACGACCACAAAAATACTCTAGTTGGGAGCTAACCAACTATGGCACGTTTGAAGAAATCAACGTACGCGATCCTTTTGGAAATACTCTGTCAGACACTCGTCCATACAAGTCATCCAGGAACAGGATGAACCGAAGGCACCCTCCTACTGCATCCAATATAGGAATCACCCCAGTGATCAGTAGCGAGTAGTCCTTGCAATCCACAGATTTCAACCACGACAGAATCCCAGTATATCTCCGGGTCGAATCAGAGATTTTAAGTGGTTCTTCCGCTTTATGAAAACTATGGTCTTCAAATGCTCCATCTCGATCGTCATCTGACGTCCTCTCTATATTTTCGTATTTTGCTGGACGGAATGGCTTTCGAATATAATTCGATTCCGGTCTTCCCGTACCAACAAACGTATAGGCCAGATTTGATAGTCGGTGATTTAACTATCAAATAAAAACAACCATTCAACCATGAAATGAAAATAGCTTTTACTGGTTCAGTATTCAGCACTTCTTGGCTTTTAATTCAAATAATTAAAACTTCTTATTTCCAATATATTGGAATCTTAGTTTTAACTTCTTATTCGACAAGAATTATTCATGAAAAATATCTCAATTATCTTTCTTCTATTGTTTGCAAATCATTGGCTAAAACATTATTTAAATCCAAAATAGAGGATTTAATCCAACATATTATTCGTAAAACAACATTGGGAAATATATTCCAGCTATTTACCTCACAGCTTTCAGTGTTTATTCTATCTGAATAAAACTCAATCTTACGTTTCCCCTCTGTGGTAATTCTCCTATTGTTTCCTTTTAACTTTGGTATTCTCATTTTGTATGTATATACCTCAATGTTTCACTAAACATTTCATTATTATTTCTTAAATGAAATAATCAACTGTTACTGTCCTTTATATCACCACGACTAATACCATCTTCAGATAATTTCGAAGTCGTTCAAGTTGGGGTATTTTAATTACCTCTCAGACCTTGATCAACAACGTCCTTACCTTTAGATAAATATAAGTCATGATCCAAACCCCAATATCTTATTCCAATATCAAATCAAATTCTAATTAACTATTTAATCCAAACTATAGCTTTACAAATTCACTTTATCTTTTTTGGAAATCTCTTTTTAAAATAAACCCAATATTGCTTAATCCATCGATTATTAAATTTCTTACCAAAACATTGCTCGTATTAACTTCCCATTTTGATTAAGTACTTTGTTCCCTAACTGGGTTATTATCACAGGCCTTATTAATTAATCCTTTTACCAAACTTAATTATAAATCCCCTTTTTCCCATTTCCTTTTTCCCTCTGGGAAATCTCAAGGTCCAATTTACGCCCTTAAGTATTTCTATTTTCAAATCAATTTCTTCACTTCTCACTCGCTTAATAAACCATGTTTTTCATCTCAGGTTAATCATAACTCCTTTATATCTTCATTTTTCTTTACTTAATCAAATCGTTAAGTAAACCCATCATTTAAGCTATACCTTTGCTTAAACCCCTTTATAACCCTATTTTAAATTCGACTCATCTGCTTATATATTCTACTAACATGAGCCTTTATTTTATCAAAACAATAACTCATAACTTTTGAATAATATAAGTACTTGGTTTCTTTTAAAGTTGCTTTATTCAAAACAATATATTTAAACCTAAAATAAGTTATAACCTCATAAAGGTCAACTATCTTGATGATAAAAATCCATGATTTGTCTGACAGGCAAAGTGATACCAAATTACTCAACCAATATTGTCACCGGTTAAAACAAGTCAACCATTTCATTTCAATTCAATGGTTATCGGTTAATTCATCTGTCCGATCAGAACTGTTCTATTTATCTGATAATACCTGACGACCATAAATCGACAAACATATCACGCAAACAATTCAACCAAATTCAAAACATGATTATTTTATAGACATGATAAATAAAGGGGATTTCCTTTATTGGATTTAATCGTTAAAAATAACGATTATATAACTTACTGAATTCAAACGACCGTTTAAAATTCATTGTTCAAATCAATAATACCTAACTAGCAGACGGTCAATCACTAGCAACCAGAGTGCATAAAACAAAAACCCAATTTATATAAAATATAAACGGGAAGAAACTGAGTGAGGTTAACTCACTTTGATTGGTTTGGTCATTCGGCGCTGGTTTTAATTAAATTAAACAACGTTTAATTTAATTAAAAAAATCCGTCTTTCCAGTACTGACAAACACTGCTCCATCTCGATCCTCTCGTCTCTGGGGTTCTAACGGAATCAATCGCGTTTAAATCTGTTAAAGTATGCGAGAGATATCGCTTAAACAAATTGGTAAAGTAATTATTAAATCTTATAATTAAATTAAAGGATAGGCCCTTACCATTTACTTCGGCCCACTTGACTAGGCCCACTATCCCCATCAAAACCCTACCCGATCCCATACTCTTCTTCAAACCCTCAGTAAAAAAAATCCATCGCCTCCACAAAGAAAATCGACGTCTCCAGAAAAATCGATTATGGCAGAAACCCTACCCGCCTCTCGCCTTTAAACCGATGCCGCCTCTTCCTAGGGCCATCGAACCCCACTACGACGAACCCCACGACTTCGGAAGCCACCACAAGTCACCGGAGGCTTCCAATCGAAGTCCTCCCGAACCCTAAGCTTTGGTTCAAGCTAAACAACAGTGGATCCATCAAGGTTACACGGATCCGAAGTGCAGACACCGCAAGCTAAGTATTTTAACTAATTTTTTTCTGTTTTGATTTTATATAAGAGGTTTGAATGATTTTTTCACTGTATTTGTTTCGAATTGCTCTCTGAAAATGGTGAAACATCCCTATGTGAACGCGTCTATTTATAGTGTTGATTTTAGTATGGATATGATCAACGTCTATCGTTGTTTACCCTAGGTAGGCTCAGCTAAATTTCTTAGGCCATTGGGTGTTTTCATCTTTTCAGATTTCGTGTTGGTAATGGTTTTGTGTGATGGTATCGATCACTGCAAACTTGTTTTGGTCGAGATTTGGTGCATTTAAAATTTGATTCTTTGTTCACAGTGATTGCTAGTATAGGTTATGTAGATTTCAGCTATGACTTGTTTATACATTCAGTACAGATTTTGCTTCTCTAGCATGTGCATTGTACTGATAAAATTGATGTATGAATGCACATATCCAACTACACATTATACTGTTTCCCCTAGCTGTTCATCCCTATATGACTATACGTATATATGGTTTGTATCACTGTTTTCTTTCTGTTCCTATTCCTATATACATTAGCTGTTCATAGTGCGGCTTAGATTTGAAATATAAAGGTATCCATATATTTTATTCCTATTAGCTGTTCACCTAGTTGATGTACATACCTATTCTTTGTACATAACCTATTTTTTTTCCTCTTTATCTTTTCATTTACAACATATAGGATCTGCTGAATAAATATACATAGATTTGGTTGTACATATTTTTTTTTTTTCATCAGCTATGAATTGTCTAATTCCTCGTAGCTGTCTTGGCCATTTGGTTTTACTGTTTCATGTTGGAATTTGAATTTACACTGCATTGTTATGTCCATCATGGTTGGCATCGTACATCCCATTCATACATGTTCTCACTTAGCTGTTAGTTACTGTTCTATAGCAGTGTATTCACTGTTCATTGATTTATAAAATCTGCCTTATATAGATATATATATTTATATGTGTATTAGCTGTTTGTACTGTGTTTCTGGGCTGTCCCTTTGATCATGAATATATATTTGTTTTTTTTTTTCTTTCTTCAAGTTTTGCTGTTCATTTTCCTTTTACTGACTGTTTCACTGTTCTTTCCTTTTTACTTTAGTTGTTCACACCCTGTTCTTTAGTTGTCCATCTTTATTCTTTAGCTGCTCCAAAATCTATACAGATTTGATAGCATCTTCTTTGGTTTAGCTGTTTTAGCTATTTTATTTAGCTGTTCAGATTTGATATCTGAATACATTATATATATATATATATATATACTTAGTTGTTCGAAATCTCCTTGCTTTAGTTATTCAATTCCCATATCCTTAGCTGCTTATGTACTGATTGAAATCCATACTTATTTCTTTATTGGTTGTTCCCTTTTTCAGTCAGTTCTTAATTGTTATTAAATTTTGAGTATATATTTGTTTTGTAAAATATTAGCTGTCTATCTATTTTTTTCCTTATATACTAATAGGTAAACTGTTTTTTCTTGCAGCTCATGATCAGGCGTACGGTTTACGTTTGCTGTCCTCCTGGAAGAAAACAATGCGCAAAGAAATTTATTTTGAAATGGTTTGTTATGTGAAAATTTGTTTTGTAATGTACGGCCGAATAAATATGTTGTTTTCTTTCTACTTTGTTTTGCATTGTTCAAGCAAGAACCTGCATAGGTTCTCTATTGTTTTGCGCCCTTGTACAAACAGTTATGTACATGAATATGATGTTTTTCTTTGTATTTGCAATTCCAGTTTCATGTTATGTATGCTTCTTATCAGTTTCTCCTTAATATGTATATGCGTATGAATACATACAGGGATTTGTACTGAAAATTGTGTTTATGTTGTACACAACTTTAGATTGGTTTAATATTTCAATACAAAGTAAATTAGGTTTTTAAACGGTTAAATTAACGATAATAAATTAATACCATCGTATTAAAGCAACAACTTCGATCCCAAAATAGTATGAAGATCCAAAGCTCAACAACTAACGTTCTGAGTTTTAAAACGATGTTCTATTTTAAAAAAAAACCTTTAATAAATATATATATAATTAGCACGTCTATATATTATTTAATAAACGAACTACACCTTGTAAATTCATTTAGAAATTCTAAATCAATATTTAAAAAATAAAATATATTAAATATTTAACACTCAAAAATACGGGTCGTTACAATTCGATTTTTATATCATTTCCTTGTCGAATTCTACATATATTGATATATTGATTTATAGCTATCAAATTATCTTAAAAATATTCTAACTCCTTAAATTTTCGGAAAAATTCGCCATAACCTCCCCTGTATCGGGAGCATCGGGAAATTTCAAATAGCTTCCCGGTAACTTCTCATCTCAAAAAGAAAAAGAAAAAGCCAAACGGCTTGCCGATACGGCGCATAAAATCTCATATGGAAATTAAACGTGTACCTTTTTGTCGAGCACACTAATTATATACCTTCATCACTTTATCCCATACCTGTCTCCGGTATATCTATACCTGTACAATTCATTTCAACTTCATACACTCGTTTGACTCAATTCGTTAAAGTAACTCTTTAACTAACCCTTTGCCTATTTCGCTTGTATATATGAATATAACACGTTTCAAATATATTTCAACTTACTTATCAACTAATTGAATTCAAATTTTAATTTCAGTTCTATATTTGATTTCAAATATATGTTTACAATTCAAAAATTCAATTTTGTAAGTTCGACTTCAATTCACCACTCGATTAACTAATTCTTCTTTGATTTAGTTAATTCTATTCAATAATCAAAAATATGATTATTGTTTCAAAAATCACTTTTCTTACTTCACTTGAGTTCACATTTATTTTCTAACTCCAGTCTGTAATTTTAATGGAAAAATTCGGATTTTTATTTACTTAAAAATCCCTATAAAATCCATTATGGTTTTAATTGGTTTCTGGCGTTGCACTTTCAGAAATTTGATTTTGACATATCTCAAAATCTATTCGACGAAATCCAGATTTTTCTCTTCCATTAGAAAACTATTATTCAACCGTTCCTGACGATTCTTGTTTCAAAGAATTCCGATTTCAATTGAGTCCTGTATACTCAATTGAAGTTCGAGTCGCCAATTTACGAACTGCAGCGCTGCGACGAGCTCGTTCTAATTATATTTATATATATAAACTTTTAAACTTCGTTAAAATGAATCCAACTCCATTTTAACTCTATTTGAATTTCTTGATTCAAATTCCAATCTCGCTTTTATTTGAATTCTATATTCAAATTCCAATTCCTTTTCTATTTGAATTCTATGTTCAAATTCTATTTCCTTTTCTATTTGAATTCTAAATTCAAATTTCCATTTCCTTTTCTATTATTCAAATTCTATATTTAAATTTCCTTTATTCAACTCCCATTTAAATTCCTATATTCAAATTCCATAGTTGAATTTCTTTTTCTATTTTATATTCAAATTCAATACTTGAATTTCTATTTCAATTCCATATCCAAATTCAATACTTGAATTTCTATTTCTATTTCATATTCAAATTCAATACTTGAAATTCTATTTCAATTTCATATTCAAATTCAATACTTGAAATTCCATTTCAATTTCATATTCAAATTCAATACTTGAAATTCCATTTGAATTCTATTATTCAATTTCTATACTTGAAATCCCATTTGAATTCTATTATTCAATTTCTATTTCAATTCTTCTTTGAAATTCTATATTTCAAATTCAATTCAATTCTTCTTTGAAATTCAATATTTCAAATTCAATTCAATTCTTCTTTGAAATTCAATATTTCAAATTCAATTCAATTCTGTTTGAATTCTCTATATTCAAATTCCTTTATTAAGTTTCCATTTGAATTTCTATATTCAAAATTCTATTTCAAATTCTTTTATTCAAATCCCTTTTAAATTCCTCTTTGAATTTTCTTTATTCAAATTCTATATTTGAATTTCATTATTCAATTTCATTTTCAATTCTATTTGGATCTATTTGAATTTTCTATATTCAAATTTCAAATTCAATTCTATTTTAGAAAAATAGAATTTCTTTTCTAATTCTCAAATATCTTTTTTCACGATATTTTTAAATATCATTACTTAAGCCCAGTGATATTTACACACACAAAGCAACCAATCATTTATTTTTCTAACACATCATATATAACAATATATATGCAAACAAATAAACAAACAGATAATATATTTTTGAGGAATCC
Organism: Allium sativum; assembly: GCA_030737875.1. Taxonomy (NCBI): domain Eukaryota; kingdom Viridiplantae; phylum Streptophyta; class Magnoliopsida; order Asparagales; family Amaryllidaceae; genus Allium; species Allium sativum. The sequence goes on along the minus strand of CM060909.1, from coordinate 249,406,257 downwards.
AGTTGGATCCCTCCAACCTGTTTTCCTGCATCCACAGATGTTAGCACATAAATAATACCCATTCTGATTCGTGGCAGAATATCGTGGTATAGAAGGTCATCCACTAATCATAGCGTGGGGCGTATAGGGTAATCGTCCGCTAATGGTACCGCGGGCATCCGCTAATGAGACTGCGGGAATCCAACCAATCAATCAACCCAATATATATATATATATATATATATAATAGCCTAAATAACTAATATATATAAAACAAGCAGAAAAATCCAAACAAGCAACAACAATTATTTTTACGAAGTAAAAATAATTATAAATAAAAGGTGAGTGAGATTTACTCACCGTGATTTTCCATTGTCGAATTATCATTTACATTCTCTATCGTCTCGCCTTTCCATCCACTTGAATGAATCTCGAATAAAATCTTTTCCTATGATTATTTATATTTTATTTAGCGATTAACGATACTTAAACTAAATTTATACTAATTATATAAATGAATTATTTTGTATACTTTTAAATTGTAAATTATATACGTTTATTACCAAAGAGATACCAGCTCTCCTTTGCCAGTTCGAATCAGTCTTCAACTTCTTGATTATTCCAATTTAACCTCGTCACAACCATGTCCCACTATTAGCACCATCCTCATATTAATAACCTACGCCCTTAGTCACTACTACAATGTCACACAAAAATTCATCAGCTTCTATTATACCCAGGTACCTTCCTTCAATCGACGGATCAGTTTTGGTCACTACCCATAAATGACAGACTAAATTCCAATCATATCTGCATCTCGCATCTCCTAAAAACAAAGAGACTGTTCTCCCAAAAATCAACTGTCAGAGCCCTTCAACCCTACAACCGAACTTCCCCCACTACCACCACTACGTCGCATCACCCTAATCGAGTCCATATCAATATCGACTTTCCTCCCAGACTTAGCAACTGCGAACCCTAAAACTCCATCAGCTCTAAGCACCCAAACCCATCGCACTCCCTCTGTCAACCATCGAACAACTCCAGTTCTTCATCTAGACATCGCGCCTCACAGGCCATCCAGTTTACCACCATCGACGAACTCGCCCCCGCTACCAATCAACTCCGCTCTCCCCAAAATCCATCGCGACCGCTTACATCGCACCCAACTCCATCGCAACCTTCCTGAACTTGCCCAACACCCTCGATCATCCTCCAGCCTCCCTTAAATTACTGCGAACAAATTGACCTAGTCCACCGCAGATCGAAACCCTAAGTCGCGGTGTCGGATCCACGCTGCTCCCGAAATCGACGCCCGACGGTATGTCGCACAAGTTGTTTTCAAATGAAAAAGAGCTAGGTCTCGGATTTAAATTGATATTCGGGGATTGAATTTGAACATGAAGATCGACCATTTTTATTTTGAAGCTCTCCGTTTTCTACTGAGGAACGAAAAGTGGAAAAGAAAACAAGTGAGGTGATCGCAATATTGAGGAGGGCCATTTTTAGTTGTTTCGAAAACTTTAGGTTTGTAAATGTGGGAATTTTGGGATCATTGAATTGCAGGAATTTGTGGAGGCCATTTTAATTTGTTTCACAAGCTTTTGGTTTCCTGAGGACGAAATGGAAAGGAGCAGGGTCGTGATTTATACAGAAGAAATTACTTGGGATGGAAGGAGTTCACAGTGCGTATAGTACATGGTTATTAATTTCGATTTGATTTTAAAAAGATTTTCATTCTTTTTAAATAGATACCGATTTGATTTCAAGCTTACCCACTATAAAATATTTCGGGGTCCGTTAATTTAAACCATGAACCACTATTCTAGCGTTCTGACTGACGTTTCAATATCATTGCGTTATTCTGAACTGAACTGAATATATTTTTATATTTAATTCGAACGTAAATATAAATAACCAGAACAAATTAATATAATATAATTAAGATTCAAAAACAAATAAATTCTTCAACAATAAATCACTATTATCGTTGTTTATATTCAAATAGAATATATATTGATCATCTAAACTATTTCGATTCTGTTTTATCTTCGAATTGAATTATTTCAGTTCTCGTATTTCGATGATTATCAAAATAAATCGTATTTCGATTACTGAATCGATCACTCAATATAAAATAACATTTATATTATCAATTCACTATTTTCGATGATATTAATTATTTAAAATAAACTGATCAAAAATCCGGGTCGTTACACGACATATAAAGATTTTGCATATATGTCTTGCAAACGTGTATTCGAAGTTTTAATATACTGGATAGTTATAAAATCATACTCTAGTTGCCCGGGGATAATTCTGGTGATGGGGCACCGTCGCCAGTATTTATTTTCGAGTTTCAAAAGTGAGATTTCTATAAATTTCCTATTGACTGGTGTGAGAACCGAAATTAGATAGGGCCTATTGTTGTGATTTGGCATCAAAAATCTGATTTTTGACTATATATCAAAGTTATGCATTTGAAAAGCTATTCAGCTAATTGATTGATGGTTGTGTTGTTGATTATTGGTTGATTAATTAAAATTTGTATTATATAGCCAATTTGATCAAATAGTGAATTATATTGAAATTAGTCGCATTTGCTTGCATATACATGTACTTACATTGAACAGGTCATAGCAAGGAGGCTAGAGCAGAGAATAAAATTTGTTTGCCCGACAAATAGGTACATGTTTACTACATAATTTACTGTTTTGTTTGGGTGATGATGATTTTATGAGCCGATTGGCTAGCCGCTTGGCTTTTTCTTTTTCTTTTTGAGATCAGAAGGCCTATATGGCAATTTCGGGATTTTCCCGTGGCTCCCGGTGCAGGGGAGGTTATGGCGAAATTTTTCGAAAATTTAGGGTGTTAGCCAAATTTTTGAAGAATTTTAAAATTCTCAGAAACTGAAAAGTTGGAGAATGAAAGCCAGATCGAACGTAGAGTTGATTAATCAAACCACTTTCGACTTTGTTCCTTTTCGGGGACGAAAAGTTTTAAGTGGGGGAGATTGTAATAACCCGGAAATCTGGGCCAGTTTAAAATTTTTATTTTGGCAATTTTAGCGAATTTTGAACATTTAAAATAGATTATTTTAAATAATATCGACGAGAAATTTATTTTGAATAGAATTCGAACGTATATATTATATAGTTCGTCGATAGAATATAAATATTTATTTATAATTATAAAAAGGAAATGAAAATGGCGCGGTAGTTCGATAATTCGATTTCAAAATTCAACTGAATGTACCGGGTGCAAAATAAACCGGATTTTAGAGAAACCAAAAATAATAGGATCTATTTGGGAATATCTTTCCAACGAATCTGAAAAATTGAAATTTCATAGCGGGAATCAAAAGATATGACCAGTTGAAAATTCTGAATAGTCGCTATGGAATTCAGGCCCTTAAAAATGGGAATTTTGCAAACGACCTCGGATTTCGACGAAACCACTTTTGTTGGGTCCATGATGTCAAGTTATTGATAGATTCCAAATTTCATAATTTTTCGAATCAATATGTGAGCGTGGCAAAGGAAAACGCGTTTGACCAGTTTTAGTTGATTTTAATCGACTGGAAAATGACCATTTTTCCAACGGTCTCAGAATTCGACGAAACTAGTTTTGTTAGGACCGTATCGTTAATACGAAGCTAGAAAATATTTTTTGGGAATTTTTCTAGTTAGTATGTGACCCCGGTAAATTGAAATGCGCGTTCAAATTCAATATATAGAGTTATATGTTGATTTTGACGGAAACGGATCGAAACAATCGAATCAGCTTACGATACATATCCCATTGTGTTCGGAATAGGGGTAATTAAGTAGGGGCGACAGCCGTTCGGTTTCATTCGGAGTTTGAATAGAAAGTCAACTTTAAGGGAATATTAAATTAAATTATAATATTTATTCTCTCTCCCACCCCTTACCACCGTTCATTCAGATCTGGAAAAAAAAAACCGCTCCCTTAAAAACCTCGTCGCCCCCTTGATTCACCCGTCGCCCGCCACCTTGGAGTTGCCGTAGGTCGTGCACCGCCCTCCCATCAGATCCCCCTCCGCTCTCTCTCCATTCGAACCTCACCAAAGTCCCCTCTTCTCCAGATTTCCGACGCCAGGTCCCCAAGCCCACTCCCCCTCGCGAAACCCTAGCAGCTGCCAACGTGGACCCCACCTCGCCTGCATCGCCACCTGACGATCTCCAGCACCGCATTCATCAACACCGGCGCCACCATACGACAGCTGCACCCCCTTGCCCTCGTCCCCGACGGTCTGCAGCCCCCTCCTCTGTAAGAAACAAAAAACAGTGAGTTTGTTGTTTATTTATTTTAATTTAGTTTTAATATGAACACATAGATTAAATTCAGTTTTATAGATTTAAACAATAGAAAAGTATAGAAAAGTTTGATCTTTTTTTTATATATAGATAGAAAGAAATGATTTTTGTTAAAGAAAAATAATGATTTATAGCATAGTAAAAAGTCGATTTTTATATATTGAATAGCATAGTAAAAATTCGATTTTTATATATTGAATAGCAAAGTAAAAATACGATTTTTATATATTGAATAGCAAAGCAAAAATACGATTTTTATATATTGAATAGCAAAGCAAAAATACGATTTTTATATATTGAATAGCGAAGCAAAAATGTGATTTTTACATATGTAGAGAATACGGGTAAAGAATGTGGCAAGAGGCGAGAACGACGAAGATTTCTACCCAAGAAGTGTCGTGAAGTTGGATAGCTATTGGTGAGAACTCCTCACTCTTCAATTTCTTTTTCTAGTTATATATATATATACTAGGATGCAGACGGTGTTTAGTAGCACCCGACACCCGTCATCCACAGACCATGGATGGCTTGTTTGTTTAATTGTTTGGTTGTGTAGTTGGTTAGATTATTTGGTTTGAATTGAATTGTTTGGTGAAATGAAACTGATTTGATTGATGGGTGAATGGCGTGGGCCTTCACTAGACCGGGGATAAGGCTAGGCCTTGTCCCGTTTCTAGTATCGTGCCGTTATGTCGCCGGAATTTTCTAAAAATAATTTAGAAAAAAATAAAGATAACATTTTATTTAATAAATGAACCGAATAGAATATTCATAGGTTGAATAAAATAGTTTGATCATTAAAAATATAATTTTTAACGTGAATGTGAATAAATAAATATTCATTTACAAACCGGACGGTTTGTTTATGTACACCTATTTGAAGGACATTGATTGGGACGATAAATTTTACACATCGCCCAACTGCACAAATAAAATCTGTGTTTGATTGTTTGAAACCCCACACGGGTATTGGGATGATATTTGACATACACTAATCCCGATTGTTTAGTTGTATGTCGATCGATTGATTGACAGACTGTTATAAGCATTGAATATTTATATTTGATGCTTATACAGTGTAGAATGCACTTTGGATGATGGTTGATTATTCATCGTTGTTGATATATACATGTGTTGTAGAAAATCCATATAATTAACATTATATGGTAATTGATTGGGTCTCATTCCAGTTTCGAAAAAGAAATATTTGAAATAAAAATATTTGAATTAGAAATATTTGAAATGAAAATATTTGAAATAGAAATATTTGAAATAGAATATTTGAAAATAGAAACATATGAAGCCGTGTTGGTTAGATTGACGCCATTTTGACGTGAACGATATTTATATCGATTTTATTCATTCGATAATGAATATCGAAGTTGATTTCAAAATCTGATATTTCGAAAGGAATTGAAATTCGAATTAAATTGAATATAATTGAATTCGAATTAAATTGAATAGAAATGAATTCGAATTGAAAATGAATAGAAATGAATTCGAATTGAAATTGAATTGAAAACGAACTGAAATTGAATTAGAAATCAATTTGAATTGAAATCGATTTGAAATGAATTTAAAACGAATTTATATTGGAATATTCAATTTTGATTTGGAATTGAATATGAAGTTTAAACCATTTTGAAACGAATTTAAAAACGATTTATAAAATACGTTTTAAAAGGAAATCGACGAAGTATATATTATATATATTATATATATATATATTATATAATGGCCTGAATAGAACGCGCCGCGCCGTGGCAGTTCGCGAATTTCGACCATTGACTTCGAACGAATATTACGGGAGATCCGACCGTCGGATTCTCCTGAAACCGGAACCGTTGGGTTCGTATCGAAAAGAGCTTTCTAACGAATATTAGATATTTGGAATCTAACGGTTGGATTTGGAATTATGTCCAAATCAAATTTGGAAAAGGTCGCTATAAGTGCAGTTCGATGGCCGTTGATGGAAATCGACTGTACAGGCCTTGATAAAATTATTAAAAATAGTAATAATTTATGTAAAATCATAAGAAATGATTTGGGAAAAATTGGGATGAAAAACTCCATATTTGAAAATATAAAAATAGATTTTTATCGAAATGAACTAGTTTTGAACTAGAATTATAATTTTATTTATTTTTAAAATAAATAAACTGGATTAGAAATGGTTTTGAAAATAACCAGAATTTCCAATAATTATTGGAATGGATTTGAATCGAAATTGTCTTTGGGTTATTTCGATGTTGGATTTTGTGATGATACAGCTATTGCTATGGGAATTTGAAAGATATATATATATCGTTATTTCTAATACGATATTTGTTAGTCGTAGAATTTGATATTGAATATAAGCCGGTATATTTTCTGTTCAGAGCCTTGTGTTTAATATCAAATGTGATTTGGGTTTGTCGTGAATGGTGTCTTGACTAACACTGTTCTTGAACCCAGTTGAGAAAAGATTAAATCTTTTTATTTGGATTTAATGAAGTGTACCAATTAAATAATATTTAATTGGAATTAAATTGATATTGATTTTTGGGTTTATCGTGGACAGTGTTTTAAATAACACTCGTTCTTGAACCCGATAATTAATGGAATGTGATTTTGGGTTTATCGTGAACTGTGTTTTAAATGACACTGATTCTTTAACCCAATTAAAGATTAAAACTAAGTGGAGTTTTAATGAATCTTTAATTAGATTGAAATGATCGAGAATGGAGTATCACCAGTTTTGCTCCAGGCGATAGTTAAATCTTTAATTAGATTTGAACGTGAAATGGTAATTGAATTTACCGATAACACCGTGGTGTTAGATATGAAGTAGGACCAGTTTTACTTCATGGGATTAATAGGTTGGGATTGGGAAATAAAATAAATGATTACTTCGGTGTGGTTCGCTAATCCCGACTAGTTTGAATTGATATTCAAAGGAGATTAAAGAATAAATTCAAAGGATTTATCTTTGATAAAATTAATGGGAACTTTTCCCTATGAATGTGAAATTTAGAAACTAACTGTCGGTTAGCTAAGCAGAATGGTTTTCTGGATATTGATCTGATGTTGGTTTCGGCCTTCGGGGTTAATATTTGGGGAATTATTCTCTTGATTAATTTACGGTTAGTGACTGATGAATTGGAATGAGGCGTATGTTGTGTTTGTGTAACACTTATTTAAAATATACGCGAGTTATTCGGAAAGACCGGGTTTATCCCATTCTGAATAACTGATACGACGATAAGTCGAAGATGAAGACGGTGGTCGAAGACCGGAAGTCTTTACATCGTTTGGGTGATTACTGATGATCTTGATTGGGCTGTACACCCAAGATGAGGGAATCAATCGGTGGTCGTCCAAATATGCTTGGAGATCGATGGATATGTGAGGAAAGTGCCTCCGGTTTCGTTCAGACCCAGAACGGACTTGTAAATGGACTGTGTGTCTGACATTGGATTTCATTCTGTGTGACTGATATCGGTTGCATAGAGTGGTTTGCCTGTGTGGCATGCTAAGATGCAATTGATCGAGGCTTCTGTTGAAAAACAAAGTCTTGTGGTGATGATCAAAGCACAGCCTGTGTGGCACAGCTTTGTGTAACGTGAATTCGCGAGCCTCACACCCCGGTTGTGAACCAGAAACGGGAGAGGACATCAGGGAGGGCATGCATTTCTTTCTAGCTAGGGTGGTGTCAGTGACCTACCAGCCTTGACATTTATATACTTTTCACCTGTGTGGTTGTTGCTGTTGCGAGGCGCCTCGGTTTGATCGGACGATCCGGGTTCGATGGAGTCATTCGTTGGCTCATTTACGCCCCAAAGGGCGGGGAAACGCAGTGTTTAGGAATTTTAATCCACATCGGTGGACCGGCCCTGACGATCCAAAGGCTTGACTGAGTACTTGCCTGAGGGGCGGGCTAGAGCGTCTCGAATCGGTTGAGGACTATCTTTTGCCTCGGTTCATAGATGGAAATCCAATTTCCAAATACGTGACATTTGCGGTTTTATTTGTAGAGCCTAGTGTGGTGACATGATATATGGTACCCATGCCGTCTATGATTGATACTTATGATTTGAAGTTGTTTTATACACTATGCACTTATGGTAGTATCAAATAATCTGTTTTTAAACGTATCAAGCATGCTTTGGCTATTATAAGGGAAAACCCTACCCCCCCGGCTTGCGTTGCATTGTGTGATAGGACATGGGTCTTATAATAACTTCATTTTTCTTTATTTAACATTGCGCTGTTGTTTTATGCACTGGTGTTCTTGGGAGGAAACCCGTTCCGTGTTATACGGCGTGGTCCCTTGATTTACCTAACTTTGAAATAAAGATGAATAACTGTTTTAGTTCTCACACCAGTCACATGACTGACCTGGAGTTTATTGTTTTAACCTAAACTCTGGGTGCCCCTATTTTGACACGGGCAGCTAGTAGTTTTGGTTTTGCAGATTTATATTCACAGGATCCTTGTTTACAGCTGGAATGATATCCGGAAAGCTTTGTATCCGTATATCTCTTCTAGTTGTGTATTGTATTATTTTCCGCTGCTATGTATTTAAATGTAATTTAAATCTCTGATATTTCTGTGTAATATTCATTCATACTCTGTATATTCTTGTAATATGATGCATTGTTGTTATATACAATGAAATGTTCCTCCGTGTGCGTTCTGATTTGTTGTGTTCTCAATTCTATCCGCTCTTTCCCTTCTCTTCGGAGATCGGGGAAGTTCGGGTCGTTTCATCGTGGTATCAGAGCTTTGGTTTACAAAGCTCAGAGAACAAGGCACATTAGAACCATACGAAAGAATTCATCATATATTGGATTAGTAATATCCAATGAGAATGACTCGTTAGAGATGGGATCCGTAGTATCCTAGAACGAGTGTGAAGAGTAAATTTTTAAAATAAAAATGAAAACCCATTTTGTTTTGAAATTTAAATCAATTATTCGTATTTGATTAGTTATTCTATATTGATCGGGACAATCCGATATATAAAGATTTTGCATATTTGTCTTGCAAATGTGTATTCGAAGTTTTAATATACTGGATAGTTATAGAATCATACTCTAGTTGCCCGGGGATAATTCTGGTGATGGGGCACCGTCGCCAGTATTTATTTTCGAGTTTCGAAAGTGAGATTTCTATAAATTTCCTATTGACTGGTGTGAGAACCGAAATTAGATAGGGCCTATTGTTGTGATTTGGCATCAAAAATCTGATTTTTGACTATATATCAAAGTTATGCATTTGAAAAGCTATTCAACTAATTGATTGATGGTTGTGTTGGTTATTATTGGTTGATTAATTAAAATTTGTATTATATAGCCAATTTGATCAAATAGTGAATTATATTGAAATTAGTCGCATTTGCTTGCATATACATGTACTTACATTGAACAGGTCATAGCAAGGAGGCTAGAGCAGAGAATAAAATTTGTTTGCCCGACAAATAGGTACATGTTTACTACATAATTTACTGTTTTGTTTGGGTGATGATGATTTTATGAGCCGATTGGCTTTTCTTTTTCTTTTTGAGATCAGAAGGCCTATATGGCAATTTCGGGATTTTCCCGTGGCTCCCGGTGCAGGGGAGGTTATGGCGGAATTTTTCGAAAATTTAGGGTGTTAGCCAAATTTTTGAAGAATTTGAAAATTCTCAGAAACTGAAAAGTTGGAGAATGAAAGCCAGATCGAACGTAGAGTTGATTAATCAAACCACTTTCGACTTTGTTCCTTTTCGGGGACGAAAAGTTTTAAGTGGGGGAGATTGTAATAACCCGGAAATCTAGGCCAGTTTAAAATTTTTATTTTGGCAATTTTATCGAATTTTGAACATTTAAAATAGATTATTTTAAATAATATCGACGAGAAATTTATTTTGAATAGAATTCGAATGTATATATTATATAGTTCGTCGATAGAATATAAATATTTATTTATAATTATAAAAAGGAATTGAAAATGGCGCGGTAGTTCGATAATTCGATTTCAAAATTCAATTGAATGTACCGGGTGCAAAATAAACCGGATTTTAGTGAAACCAAAAATAATAGGATCTATTTGGGAATATCTTTCCAACGAATCCGAAAAATTGAAATTTCATAGCGGGAATCAAAAGATATGACCAGTTGAAAATTCTGAATAGTCGCTATGGAATTCAGGCCCTTAAAAATGGGAATTTTGCAAACGACCTCGGATTTCGACGAAACCACTTTTGTTGGGTCCATGATGTCAAGTTATTGCTAGATTCCAAATTTCATAATTTTCCGAATCAATATGTGAGCGTGGCAAAGGAAAACGCGTTTGACCAGTTTTAGTTGATTTTAATCGACTGGAAAATGACCATTTTTCCAACGGTCTCAGAATTCGACGAAACTAGTTTTGTTAGGACCGTATCGTTAATACGAAGCTAGAAAATATTTTTCGGGAATTTTCTAGTTAGTATGTGACCCCGGTAAATTGAAATGCGCGTTCAAATTCAATATATAGAGTTATATGTTGATTTTGACGGAAATGGATCGAAACGATCGAATCAGCTTACGATACATATCCCATTGTGTTCGGAATAGGGGTAATTAGGTAGGGGCGATAGTCGTTGGGTTTCGTTTGGAGTTTGAATAGAAAGTCAACTTTAAGGGAATATTAAATTAAATTAAATAATTAAATTATAATATTTATTCTCTCTCCCACCCCTTACCACCGTTCATTCAGATCTGGAAATAAAAGAAAAAATACCGCTCCCTTAAAAACCCCGTCGCCCCCTTGATTCACCCGCCGCCCGCCACCTTGGAGCTGCCATAGGTCGTGCACCGCCCTCCCATCAGATCCCCCTCCGCTCCCTCTCCGTTCGAACCTCACCGAAGTCCCCTCTTCTCCAGATTTCCGACGCCAGGTCCCCAAGCCCACTCCCCCTCGCGAAACCCTAGAAGCTGCCAACGTGGACCCCACCTCGCCTGCATCGCCACCTGACGATCTCCAGCGCCGCCTTCATCAACACCGGCGCCACCATACGACAGCTGCACCCCCTTGCCCTCGTCCCCGACGGTCTGCAGCCCCCTCCTCTGTAAGAAACCGAAAACAGTGAGTTTGTTGTTTATTTATTTTAATTCAGTTTTAATATGAACACATAGATTAAATTCAGTTTTATAGATTTAAACAACAGAAAAGTATAGAAAAGTTTGATCTTTTTTTATATATATAGATAGAAAGAAATGATTTTTGTTAAAGAAAAATAATGTTTTATAGCATAGTAAAAAGTCGATTTTTATATATTGAATAGCATAGTAAAAATTCGATTTTTATATATTGAATAGCAAAGTAAAAATACGATTTTTATATATTGAATAGCAAAGAAAAAAATACAATTTTTATATATTGAATAGCAAAGCAAAAATACGATTTTTATATATTGAATAGCGAAGTAAAAATGTGATTTTTACATATGTAGAGAATACGGGTAAAGAAAGTGGCAAGAGGCGAGAACGACGAAGATTTCTACCCAGGAAGTGTCGTGAAGTTGGATAGCTATTGGTGAGAACTTCTCACTCTTCAATTTCTTTTTCTAGTTATATATATTTACTAGGATGCAGACGGTGTTTAGTAGCACCCGACACCCGTCATCCACAGACCATGGATGGCTTGTTTGTTTAATTGTTTGGTTGTGTAGTTGGTTAGATTATTTGGTTTGAATTGAATTGTTTGGTGAAATGAAACTGATTTGATTGATGCGTGAATGGCGTGGGCCTTCACTAGACCGGGGATAAGGCTAGGCCTTGTCCCGTTTCTAGTATCGTGCCGTTATGCCGCCGGAATTTTCTAAAAATAATTTAGAAAAAAATAAAGATAACATTTTATTTAATAAATGAACCGAATAGAATATTCATAGGTTGAATAAAATAGTTTGATCGTTAAAAATATAATTTTTAACGTGAATGTGAATAAATAAATATTCATTTACAAACCGGACGGTTTGTTTATGTACACCTATTTGAAGGACATTGATTGGGACGATAAATTTTACACATCGCCCAACTGCACAAATAAAATCTGTGTTTGATTGTTTGAAACCCCACACGGGTATTGGGATGATATTTGACGTACACTAATCCCGATTGTTTAGTTGTATGTCGATTGATTGATTGACAGACTGTTATAAGCGTTGAATATTTATATTTGATGCTTATACAGTGTAGAATGCACTTTGGATGATGGTTGATTATTCATCGTTGTTGATATATACATGTGTTGTAGAAAATCCATATAATTAACATTATATGGTAATTGATTGGGTCTCATTTCAGTTTCGAAAAAGAAATATTTGAAATAAAAATATTTGAATTAGAAATATTTGAAATGAAAATATTTGAAATAGAAATATTTGAAATAGAATATTTGAAAAAAGAAACATATGAAGCCGTGTTGGTTAGATTGACGCCATTTTGACGTGAACGATATTTATATCGATTTTATTCATTCTATAATGAATATCGAAGTTGATTTCAAAATCTGATATTTCGAAAGGAATTGAAATTCGAATTAAATTGAATATAATTGAATTCGAATTAAATTGAATAGAAATGAATTCGAATTGAAAATGAATAGAAATGAATTCGAATTGAAATTGAATTGAAAACAAACTGAAATTGAATTAGAAATCAATTTGAATTGAAATCGATTTGAAATGAATTTAAAACAAATTTATATTGGAATATTCAATTTTGATTTGGCATTGAATATGAAGTTTAAACCGTTTTGAAACGAATTTAAAAACGATTTATAAAATACGTTTTAAAAGGAAATCGACGAAGTATATATTATATATATTATATAATGGCCTGAATAGAACGCGCCGCGCCAGTTCGCGAATTTCGACCATTGACTTCGAACGGATATTACGGGAGATCCGACCGTCGGATTCTCCTGAAACCGGAACCGTTGGGTTCGTATCGAAAAGAGCTTTCTAAGAATATTAGAAATTTGGAATCTAACGGTTGGATTTGGAATTATGTCCAAATCAAATTTGGAAAAGGTCGCTATAAGTGCAGTTCGATGGCCGTTGATGGAAATCGACTGTACAGGCCTTGATAAAATTATTAAAAATTGTAATAATTTATGTAAAATCATAAGAAATGATTTGGGAAAAATTGGGATGAAAAACTCCATATTTGAAAAGATAAAAATAGATTTTTATCGAAATGAACTAGTTTTGAACTAGAATTATAATTCTATTTATTTTTAAATAAATAAACTGGATTAGAAATGGTTTTGAAAATAACCAGAATTTCCAATATTTATTGGAATGGATTTGAATCGAAATTGTCTTTGGATTATTTCGATGTTGGATTTTGTGATGATACAGCTATTGCTATGGGAATTTGAAATATATATATATATATATATATATATATATATATATATATATATATATATCGTTATTTCCAATACGATATTTGTTAGTCGTAGAATTTGATATTGAATATAAGTCGGTATATTTTCTGTTCAGAGCCTTGTGTTTAATATCAAATGTGATTTGGGTTTGTCGTGAATGGTGTCTTGACTAACACTGTTCTTGAACCCAGTTGAGAAAAGATTAAATCTTTTTATTTGGATTTAATGAAGTGTACCAATTAAATAATATTTAATTGGAATTAAATTGCTATTGATTTTTGGGTTTATCGTGGACAGTGTTTTAAATAACACTCGTTCTTGAACCCGATAATTAATGGAATGTGATTTTGGGTTTATCGTGAATTGTGTTTTAAATGACACTGATTCTTTAACCCAGTTAAAGATTAAAACAAAGTGGAGTTTTAATGATTCTTTAATTAGATTGAAATGATCGAGAATGGAGTATCACCAGTTTTGCTCCAGGCGATAATTAAATCTTTAATTAGATTTGAATGTGAAATGGTAATTAAATTTACCGATAACACCGTGGTGTTAGATATGAAGTAGGACCAGTTTTACTTCATGGGATTAATAGGTTGGGATTGGGAAATAAAATAAATGATTACTTCGGTGTGGTTCGCTAATCCCGACTAGTTTGAATTGATATTCAAAGGAGATTAAAGAATAAATTTAAAGGATTTATCTTTGATAAAATTAATGGGAACCTTTCCCTATGAATGTGAAATTTAGAAACTAACTGTCGGTTAGCTAAGCAGAATGGTTTTCTGGATATTGATCTGATGTTGGTTTCGGCCTTCGGGGTTAATATTTGGGGAATTATTCTCTTGATTAATTTACGGTTAGTGACTGATGAATTGGAATGAGGCGTATGTTGTGTTTGTGTAACACTTATTTAAAATATACGCGAGTTATTCGGAAAGACCGGGTTTATCCCATTCTGAATAACTGATACGACGATAAGTCGAAGATGAAGACGGTGGTCGAAGACCAGAAGTCTTCACATCGTTTGGGTGATTACTGATGATCTTGATTGGGCTGTACACCCAAGATGAGGGAATCAATCCGTGGTCGTCCAAATGTGCTTGGAGATCGATGGATATGTGAGGAAAGTGCCTCCGGTTTCGTTCAGACCCAGAACGGACATGTAAATGGACTGTGTGTCTGACATTGGATTTCATTCTGTGTGACTGATATCGGTTGCATAGAGTGGTTTGCCTGTGTGGCATGCTAAGATGCAATTGATCAAGGCTTCTGTTGAAAAACAAAGTCTTGTGGTGATGATCAAAGCACAGCCTGTGTGGCACAGCTTTGTGTAACGTGAATTCGCGTGCCTCACACCCCGGTTGTGAACCAGAATCGGGAGAGGACATCAGGGAGGGCATGCGTTTCTTTCTAGCTAGGGTGGTGTCAGTGACCTACCAGCCCTGACATTTATATACTTTTCACCTGTGTGGTTGTTGCTGTTGCGAGGCGCCTCGGTTTGATCGGACGATCCGGGTCCAATGGAGTCATTCGTTGGCTCATTTACGCCCCAAAGGGCGGGGAAACGCAGTGTTCACGAATTTTAATCCACATCGGTGGACCGGCCCTGACGATCCAAAGGCTTGACTGTGTACTTGCCTGAGGGGCGGGCTAGAGCGTCTCGAATCGGTTGAGGACTATCTTTTGCCTCTGTTCATAGATGGAAATCCAATTTCCAAATACGTGACATTTGCGGTTTTATTTGTAGAGCCTAGTATGGCGACATGATATATGGTACCCATGCCGTCTATGATTGATACTTATGATTTGAAGTTGTTTTATACACTATGCACTTATGGTAGTATCAAATAATCTGTTTTTAAACGTATCAAGCATGCTTTGGCTATTATAAGGGAAAACCCTATCCCCCGGCTTGCGTTGCATTGTGTGATAGGACCTGGGTCTTATAATAGCTTCATTTTTCTTTATTTAACATTGCGCTGTTGTTTTATGCACTGGTGTTCTTGGGAGGAAACCCGTTCCGTGTTATACGGCGTGGTCCCTTGATTTACCTAACTTTGAAATAAAGATTAATAACTGTTTTAGTTCTCACACCAGTCACATGACTGACCTGGAGTTTATTGTTTTAACCTAAACTCTGGGTGCCCCTATTTTGACACGGGCAGCTAGTAGTTTTGGTTTTGCAGATTTATATTCACAGGATCCTGGTTTACAGCTGGAATGATATCCGGAAAGCTTTGTATCCGTATATCTCTTCTAGTTGTGTATTGTATTATTTTCCGCTGCTATGTATTTAAATGTAATTTAAATCTCTGATATTTCTGTGTAATATTCATTCATACTCTGTATATTCTTGTAATCTGATGCATTGTTGTTATATACAATGAAATGTTCCTCCGTGTGCATTCTGATTTGTCGTGTTCTCAATTCTATCCGCTCTTTCCCTTCTCTTCGGAGATCGGGGAAGTTCAGGTCATTTCAGTTGGTTTATTTGTTCCGCTGTAGTATTAAATCTATTGTAAATTTAATCTTCGGTTGTATTATATTCGATATACCTTGATATATTATGTACTCTGATGTTACATTATTATGTTGTAATAAAAGTCTTCTGTTATTTGTTCTGATGTGTTGTATTCCCAGAGTTAGCGTATTCGAATTTTGAACAGTCTTAGTCGATTTTGCGGTCGATTAGGTCCGAGCGAAATCCGAATCGTTACAGCAGGGCTTAAAGTGGACAGGCTATTTCAGAAGCTATTTGGAAATAACATTGCGATGGAAATGCACTACATGATATAGCGAGGATATGAAGGGGCAATAGCGGGGCATTAACTGCACAGGATGTAACTTCAAAATTCAAAAATAAGTTAGTTTTCAAAATTGCCAAATACATGTCAACATACCTATACCTGTCATGTTGACATATAACGGTCAGAATTTTTTTAATTTCGAAATTTAAATAGCAACCTTGTTCCATTTTATTTCAAACGAAATTCTACACTTATACATACTATTTCTGACCATAAAAATGAATTAGAACCTTGTTTTCTTCTTTTTATCTCTTCTCATCCCTTAACTTTTTAATAAACCAATGGATATTCCTACCTATAATTTGAGTGAAAACTTAGAACAGATGCTTGAATCGTTCAGGTATATACTCTTGCTCATACTTCAAAATCAGTGGTATTTAGAACCTAGTCAAACGCAGATGATAAAGAGGAACCTTGATGAGATTGGATGAATGATTTTCTCACTCTCAAAAGATGAGGCCGAAGCCAATCCATAGTGCACTACAACCAAGATGGAGATGGTTGGAACGCTAAAGAATACATCCCATCTTCGTTAAATATGGTTGGGTAGAAGTGCCAAGTAATGTTTAAATTTACCTATTTAAATTATACTTTAGTTAGAATCTATTGAATACATATTGCTGTGTATTAAACATAGGATTTGCTGGGATTGATTTGATTTGTTTGAATGACTCGTATAAACATATAAATTTGGATTGGATTGAATATTTTAGCTCTTCATATAAGGCTTATATATGCTTATCTTTCACATTTATATGATTTCTTTTGTTTATCCTTTAGAATACCCATACAAATAAATTAGTAACATAGTCAGTAAATAATATATTCAGATATGTACCTCGAATAATTTAACTTTCTCATATATATTTTATCAATTCATAGGGGCTGGAAAAATTGTTTCAATCGAGGAAGAGATTTATGATGAGGATCCTTCTCTGTCCAATAAAGAGTCTTGGATTCAAGTACAAAATGAATTGGAGCATCCCCTCAAAATTGAGGAGCTCTTACAGAAACAGAAATCTCATTTAAAATGGATCTTACATGGAGATTCCAATTCTAAAAATTTCCACTCCTTGGTTAACAAAAATAAAAACAAACTTATTATTTATAAAATTCGAAAACTAGATGGTTCATGGGCCACTGAAGGGTATGATACGATAATAAGATTGTGTCCTTTTTTAAGAATCTTCTCGGCTCCGTTTCTGTCGATGTCCCCAACATGGACCTCCTCTCGCAATTCCTCTATTAACTCATGATCATGTCAGCGCCAACTATGCTGAAACCCCATCCAATGATGAAATCAAAGATGTTGTCTTTCAGCTTGATAAAAACAACGTTATGGGCCTCGACAGTCTTAATGGGTCCTTCTTCCGATCCTTTTGGGATATCATTGGGCCCAACCTCATTTAGGCCATTCAACCTTTCTTTTGTGGCTCCCCTCTTCCTAAGAGTAGGGTTTCCACTAACATCGTCCTTATCCCTAAATCTGAAAACCCTAAAACTCCTACTGACCTTCAGTCGATTAGTCTCTGTAACTATTGCAACAAGAGTATCTCGAAAATCATTGCCAATAGATCGTCTGATACCTTACCAACCATCGTTTCGCCATCTCAAGAGGGTTGTATTAACGGTAGAATTGTCTCCAACAATATCCTTCTTGCTTGAGAACTCGTCTTTCAGATTAACCATAAAGCTAAAGATTTTAATGTGGTTATCAAACTTAGTATGAACAATGCCTATGATCACATACCCCGGTTTTTCCTCATCAAGGTCCTTCATAAATTTAGGTTTTGTAACCATTTATTGACCTGGTAGAGAGGTATATTTCCAACTATTGGTATTCCATTCTCATCAGTGGTGGCCCGAAAAGACTTCTTTCCCTCTTAAATGGGAGTCCGGCATGGTAACCCATTGTCTCTGAGCTTGTTTGTTATTTCCGCTAAGGCCCTTAACCGAGGGCTCCATAACTCAATGAGTTCTGGATCAATTGGAAACTTCTCCTTACGTTGTGATGTGCCTATTATTTCCTCCCTCCCTTTTGCGGATTACATTTTAGTGTTTGCTAATGGCCAGTCCAGGTCTATTTGAAACCTCGTTCAATTCCTTAAAAATTATGAGCATTGCCTTGGTAAACTTTTAATTCACACAAAAGCTATATTATTTTCTCATCTAGAGATCCCATCACTCTTAAGCTAGACCCCAGGCTGAGACCAATTTCATCAGTTGCCACCTTCCATTCTCGTACCTTGGTGTTTAACTATATCAAGGGGCGTAAAATCAACATTTATTTTAGAGACCCTAACATCAAAGCTTGCAAGTTGATTGATAAATGGAGTAGACCGATCCTCTCCCAGGCTGGCAGACTTATCCTGGTCCAGTAGGTCTTGAGCACGCTTGGCTCTCAAACATTCATGGTCTCTACACCTGCAGACCCTTTTTCGTCGACTTCTAGCATTTTTGTTCCAATATCTTTTGGGTAACAAAGGACAACTATCCAAAACATCACTGGGTTACTTGGGGTCACATTTTTCATCCTAAGGTCGAGGGCGGCCTAGCCATCCATAGTTTGAGGGAAGTCTGTAGGCCTATACCTTTAAACTTTGGCTTCGCTTTCTGCATGCGACTCTTTGTGGCCTGCTTTCTTCAGAATAAATATTGCAAACTTGGATTCAATGGGTTTACCGGCAAACCGACCTCTATTAGTGAAACCTAG
Organism: Allium sativum; assembly: GCA_030737875.1. Lineage (NCBI taxonomy): Eukaryota > Viridiplantae > Streptophyta > Magnoliopsida > Asparagales > Amaryllidaceae > Allium > Allium sativum. Next base: position 249,387,022 of record CM060909.1, on the reverse strand, counting down.
AAATGTTTGCAAAAATACAAAGCACTACGATACTGCCTCATCTTATAACCCTTCCCCTTGGACTGACATCTCTTTTTCCTTCAAAAACTCTTAGGAGGCCATTCAGTCTCAATTAGACATTTGTCTGCCTTTCCACATGATATGGGACCTCTACGTCCTTCCCAAAATCTCCATTCTTGTGTGGAAGATTTTTCACAATGGCCTTCCGCTGGATGTGAACTTATCTACTCTTGGCAAATAGGCTGTTTCAAAATGTTTTTGTAACGATCCATAATTTTTAACCAGTTTAAAATTGGAATTTTTATTACTTAATTTGAATTCAAATTTAAATTTGACATAAATATATATGGTTAAAAATATTTAATAATTTTGATAAGCTATATGATAGATTTTACTAGAATTATAAATGAGAATGATTATTCATGAGTTTGGATTTATTGATACTATTTGTCGTTCGATCATATTTGTCAAACCATAACATGAATTAGTAGCATTAGAATTAAGTGTTGCCCTTAGTTTTCATAGCATTTAAGGGAAAATACTATCAAAAGCACACCTTCTCTCCTTAAGACAAGTGTCCTTACACTTGCATTTTTGCATGCCTCCTTCCATGCATACGTTCCACTTGCCCCCTGATGTGTCATCACCTCCTTAACCCTCCATTCCTATATAAGGAGGCATTTTCTCCATTTTCTTATCATTCCATTCCATTTCCTCCTTTCCACCTTCTTCTTAAGCTTATGGCCATGGTTCCCATAGCATAAGTCTTCCTCTTTTCCACTACCACCTTGCCAAAGTTCATCGTCATCCTCCTCTTCCTCCTCTTGTAATATAAAGAGAGAGAGAGATTAGTGTATATTTAAATATATTGGTGAAGAAGATGTTGCGCCAAAATACTATCTGACGGTTTAGTTAGCTAGGCTCGCCTACAGTGAAGATTTGGAAAGCTGTTAGGTGAGAACTCTTTAACCATGGTTTATATATTTAATTAGTAGTTTGACTAATTTAAATATAGTGATGAATTATTATTGGTTAATGATGATTGATGTTTGTTGTGATGGATGATGGATGCGTAGTTTAGAACACACACACTATTAAGTGTTAGTGTTATAATGCTTGTGCACAGTTATGATTTATTTAATTATGTTGATGATGGTTGCCATGGATGTTTATAATGGTTGTTGATGTTATTTCACACACACTATGACACATCAATTATGGTATCACATTAGTGATTCGGAAATCTCCTTCGTAACTAAAAGCAATATCATTATTGAAATTGAAGGTTAATAATTAGGAAAGACCTTATGTATGAATTCATATATATATATATATATATATATATATATATATATATATTGATAAAGTTCTTTAAATGAATAAATAAATATCGGAACGTTCTAGGATGACAGAGAGGATAGTGTCTAGGCTTGGGTTTGGAAATATAGTTTCCTGCTGTAATAACCAGGAAATCTGGGCCAGTTTAAATTTTTTATTTTGGCAATTTTAGCGAATTTTGATTATTTAAAATGAATTATTTTAAATAATATCAACGAGAAATTTACTTTGAATATAATTCGAACGTATATATTATAAAGATCGACGATAGAATATAATTATTTATTATAAATATAAAAGGAATTGAAAATGGCGCAGTAGTTCGATAATTCGATTTCAAACTTCAAATGAATGTACCGGGTGCAAAATAAACCGGATTTTAGTGAAACCAAAAATAATAGGATCTATTTGAGGATATCTTTCCAACGAATCTGAAAAATCGAAATTTCGTAGCGGGAATCAAAAGATATGTCCAGTTGAAAATTCTGAATAGTCGCTATGGAATTCAGGCCCTTAAAAATAGAAATTTTGCAAACGACCTCGGATTTCGAAGAAACCACTTTTTTTGGGTCCGTGATGTAAAGTTATTGCTAGATTCCAAATTTCATAATTTTTCGAATCAATATGTGAGAGTGGCAAAGGAAAACGCGTTTGACCAGTTTAAGTTGATTTTAATCGACTGGAAATTGGCCATTTTTCGAACGGTCTCAGAATTCGACGAAACTAATTTTGTTAGGACCGTATCGTCAATACGAAGCTAGAAAATATTTTTCTGGGATTTTTCGAGTTACTATGTGACCCCAGTAAATTGAAATCCGCATTCAAATTCAATATATAGAGTTATATGTTGATTTTGACGAAAACTTATCGAAACGATCGAATCAGCTTACGATACATATCCCATTGTGTTCGGAATGGGGGTAATTAGCTATGGACGACAGGCGGTGGGCCTCGTTTAGGGTTCGAAAATAAAAGTTGCTTTTTGAAATCAATAAATAATTAAATATATATATTTTATATAAACCCACCCATTCCCTCTTCTCTCTCTCCGTTGACCAGTTTACAATTGAAATAAAAAAAACCAGAAAATCGCGCCCCCTTCGACCTCGATCAACGTCGCCCCCACCCACTGAACCACCGCACCGCTCCGCCCTCACCCGCCCCTCCAGCCTCCTTCTCAGCCGCCGCAAAACCCTCTCCCTCACTCTCACCGATTTTGAGACCCCCCAACCTCGAGCTTGCAACCACCACGCGACAACGTTTGCAGGCGGCCGAGCTTCACGAGATGATGACCATGGATGGGCGAAGTCGAGACCGTGGGCTGGGTGACTGGCGATGGCCTTCCAGTCATCGGAAGAGGCTGCAGTTTCGTGCCCTAGGGAGGAGCCGCAGGTTAAAGTTCGGTTCTGAACGGAAGAAAAATACAGTAAGCATATTTTCAGCTAAAACTCAGCTTTTAATTTATATAATACATTGCTTTCAAATTAGTTTGTAAAAATATAATCCTTTTATGTAGAATAAAAATGTAAAAATATAATCTTTTTATATAGAATAACAATGTAAAAATATAATCGTTTCATATAGAATAGCATTGTAAAAATATAATCGTTTTATATAGAATAGCAAAGTAAAAATTCGATTTTTATATATTGAATAGCGAAGTAAAAATTCGATTTTTATATATTGAATAGCGAAGTAAAAATTCGATTTTTATATATTGAATAGCGAAGTAAAAATTCGATTTTTATATATTGAATAGCGAAGTAAAAATTCGATTTTCATATATTGAATAGCGAAGTAAAAATTCGATTTTCATATATTGAATAGCGAAGTAAAAATTCGATTTTTATATATTGAATAGCAAAGTAAAAATTTGATTTTTATATATTGAATAGCGAAGTAAAAATTTGATTTTTATATATTGAATAGCGAAGTAAAAATTCGATTTTTATATATTGAATAGCAAAGTAAAAATTCGATTTTTATATATTGAATAGCAAAGTAAAAATTCGATTTTTATATATTGAATAGCAAAGTAAAAATTCGATTTTTATATATTGAATAGCGAAGTAAAAATTCGATTTTTATATATTGAATAGCAAAGTAAAAATTCGATTTTTACATATGTAGAGAATACGGGCAAAGAAAGTGACAAGAGGCGAGAACGGCGAAGATTTCTACAAAGAAGAGTCGTGGCGTTGGATTAGCTACTCAGTGAGAACTTATCACCTTTTAATTTTGTTTTCTAGTTAAAAATATATACTAGGATGCAAACGGTGTTTAGTAGCACCCGACACCCGTCGTCCACAGACCATGGACGGCTTGTATGCTTGTTTGTTTGATTTTGTTGTGTAGTTGATTGTGTGATGTGATGTGAAATGAAATAAAATATTTATATAGCTAAAAATATTTTATAGTTAAAAATAGAATTTTTAACGTGTATATGAAAAGAAATAAAAATAAACAGATCGGACGATTTGTTTATATACACACATTTGACTGATATTGATTGGGACGATAAATTTTACACATCGCCCAACTGCACAAATAAAATCTGTGTTTGATTGTTTGAAACCCCACACGGGTATTAGGGTGATATTTGACGTACACTAATCCCGATTGTTTAGTTGTATGTCGATCGATTGATTGACAGACTGTTACAAGCGTGGAATATTTATATTTGATGCTTATACAGTGTAGAATGCACTTTGGATGATGGTTGATTATTCATCGTTGTTATTGTATACATGTGTTCTAGAAAATCCATATAATTAACATTATATGGTAATTTATTGGGCCTCATTCCATATTTGAAAAAGAATATTTGAAAATAGAAATATTTGAAAAGGAAACATTTGGAATAGAAATATTTGAAAAAGAAACATTTGAAATAGCAATATTTGAAATAGAATATTGGAAAATAAAAATATATGAAGCCGTGTAGATTAGATTGACGCCATTTTGACGTGAACGATATTTATATCGATTTTATTCATTTTATAATGAATATCGAAAGTGATTTCAAAATCTGATATTTTGAAAAGAATTGAAATTCGAATTGAAATTGAATATAAATGAATTCGAATTGAAATTAAATATAAATGAATTCGAATTGAAATTGAATATAAATGAATTCGAATTGAAATTGAATATAAATGAATTCGAATTGAAATTGAATTGAAAACGAACTGAAATTGAATTAGAAATCAATTTGAATTGAAATCGATTTGAAATGAATTTAAAACGAATTTATATTGGAATATTCAATTTTGATTTGAAATTGAATATGAAGTTGAAACCGTTTTGAAAATGAATTTAAAACGATTTATAAAGCATGTTTTGAATTGAAATCAACGAAGTATAAATTTTATATATAATATAATGGCCTGAATAGAACGCGCCGCGGCAGTTCGCAAATTTCGACCATTGACTTCGAACGGATATTACGGGAGATCCGACCGTCGGATCCTCCTAAAACCGGAACCGTTGGGTTCGTATCAAAAAGAGCTTTCTAACGAATATTAGAAATTAGAAATCTAACGGTTGGATTTGGAATTATGTCCAAATCAAATTTGGAAAAGGTCGCTGTAAGTGCAGTTCAATAGCCGTTGATGGAAATCGACTGTACGGGCCTTGATAAATTATTAAAAATAGTAATAATTTGTGTAAAATCATAAGAAATTATTTAGAAAGAAGTGGGATGAAAAACTCCATATTTGAAAAGATAAAAATAGATTTTTATCGAAATGAACTAGTTTTGAACTAAAATTATAATTCATTTATTTTTGAAATAAATAAAGTGAATTTGAAATAGTTTTGAAATATAACCAGAATTTCCAATAATTGAATTGGAAGGGATTTGAATCGAAATTGTCTTTGGATTATTTCGATGCTGGATTTCTTGATTATACAGATGTTGTTATGGAAACTTGAAAGATATATATTTATATCGTTATTTCAAATACCACATTTGTTAGTCGTAGAATTTGATATTGAATATAAGCCGATATAATTTCTATTCAGAGCCTTGTATTTAATATCAAATGTGATTTGGGTTTGTCGTGAACGGTATCTTCAATAATACTGTTCTTAGACCCAAAGGAGGTAAGAAAATCAGAAACTAACCGGGGATTAGTTAAGTTGAATGATTTCTGGGGTATTGATCTGATGTTGGTTTCGGCCTTCGGGGTTAATACTTAGAGAACTGCTCACTTGCTAATTTACGGTTAGGGACTGATTGAAATGTGATGTGATTTTGGGTTTATCGTGAACCGTGTTTTAAATGACACTGATTCTTTAACCCAGTCACAGATTAAAACTAAGTGGAGTTTTAATGAATCTTTAATTAGATTGAAATGATCGAGGATGGAGTAGCACCAGTTTTGCTCCAGGCGATAGTTAAATCTTTAATTAGATTTGAACGTGAAATGGTACTTGAATTTACTGATAACACCGTGGTGCTAGATATGAAGTATTACCAGTTTTACTTCATGGGATGAATAGGTTAGGATTGGGAAATTAAAACAAATGATTACTTGGGTAAGGTTCGTTAATCCCGACTAGTTGAATCGATATTCAAAAGAAGATTAAAGAATAAATTTAAAAGAATTTATCTTTGATAAAATTAATGGGAACCTTTCCCTGAGAATGTGAAATTTAGAAACTAGCTGTAGGTTGGCTAAGCAGAGTGATTTCCTGGGTATTGATCTGATGTTGGTTTTGGCCTTCGGGGTTAATATTTGGGGAATTATTCTCTTGATTAATTTACGGTTAGTGACTGATGAATTGGAATGAGGCATACGTTGTGTTTGTGTAACACTTATTTAAAATATACGCGAGTTATTCGGAAAGACCGGGTTTATCCCATTCTGAATAACTGATACGACGATAAGTCGAAGATGAAGACGGTGGTCGAAGACCGGAGGTCTTCACGTCGTTTGGGTGATTACTGATGATCTTTATTGGGATGTACACCCAAGAAGATGGAAACAGTTGGTGATCGTACAGACGTACTTGGAGATCGATGGATATGCGGGGTACTAGGTGCCTCCGGTTTCGTTCAGACCCAGAACGGACTTGTAAATGGACTGTGTGTCTGACATTGGATTTTAGTCTGTGTGATTGATTTCTGTTAAATATATATCTGTTTGGTGGCGGAGAATTTATTCTCTTTCTTAACGCCCTTCTCTGAGATGTACGAGCTCAGGGGTTATATACTGATGGATATCAAACGCATAGAGTGAATTGCCTGTGTGGCATGCCTAAGTGGCAAATGATCAAGGCTTCTGTTGAAAAGCAAAGTCTGGTGGTTGATGATTGAGGCACGGCCTTTGTGGCGTAGCTTTGTGTAACGTTTACTTCGCGATTTTCACACCCAGTACGAACCAAAAACGGGAGAAGGACCTCAGGGAGGACATGCATTTCTTTCTAGTTAGAAGTTGCGTCAGTGGTTTTACACGCCCTGACGAGTTTGACTTATGTGGTTGTCGCTGTTGGGAGGCGCCTCGGTTTGATCGGACGATCCGGGTTCGATGGAGTCATTCGTTGGCTCATTTACGTCCCATAGGGCGGGGAAACGCAGTGTTCAGGCATTTTAATCCACATCGGTGGACCGACCCTGACGATCCAAAGGTCACTCGAGCTCTGACCTGAGGCTCGGGCTAGAGAGTCTCGAATCGGTTGAGGACTGTCTTTTGCCTCGGTTCATAGACGGAAATCCAATTTCCAAATACGTGATCCTGCGGTTTTATTTGTAGAGCCTAGTATGGCGACATAGTGGGATGGGGCGCTTATGTCGTCTATGATTGATACTTATGATTTGAAGTTGTTTTATACACTATGCACTTATAATAGTATCAAATGATTTGTTTTAAACGTATCAAGCATTCTTGGCTATTATAAGGTAAAAACCCTATCATCCGGCTTGCGTTGCATTGTGTGATGGGAACTGGGTCTTATAATAGCTTCATTGTTCTTTATTTAGCATTGCGCTGTTGTTATATGCACTGGTATTCTTGGGAGGAAACCCATTCCGTGTTATACGGCGTGGTCCCTTGATTTACCTAACTTTAAAATAAAGATTTGCAACTGTTTTTAGTTCTCACACCAGTCTCATGACTGACCTGGGGTTTATTGTTTTAACCTAAACTCTGGGTGCCCTTATTTTGACACGGGCAGCTAGTAGTTTTGGTTTTGCAGATTTATATTCACAGGATCCTGGTTTACAGCTGGAATGATATCCGGAAAGCTTTGTATCCGTATATCTCTTCTATTTGTGCATTGTATTATTTTCCGCTGCAATGTATTTAAATGTATTTAAATCTCTGATATTTCTATGTAATATTCATTTATACTCTGTATATTCTTGTATCTGATGGAATTGTTGTAATAAACAATGAAATGTTCTTCTGTGTGCGTTCTTATTTGTCTTGTCCTCACAGTAATTCGTTCTTTCTCATCTCTTCGGAGACTGGGGAAGTTCGGGTCGCTTCACCTGCTCTCCCTGGCTTTCCCTAACTGATCTGGCGAATGGGATGGTTAATTTGAAATTATTTGAATTTAGAAATGAATTGGAATTTGATTTATTACGTAAAAAATAAAAGTTGAATTTTGAACCCAAAATAATTTGAAAAGTCAACGTAAATTACTTTAAATGATTTTAAATGGTTTATATAAGTATATAATAGTTTTCTAAGATATTTTGAAGTATCACAGAACAATGGTTATTACTGTCAAAATAGAGCTTGTCGCACAGCCGCAATTCGTGTATTTTAGATGCTAACTTTAAACACTTATAACTTTTGCAATCTAAATCGGATTTCCAAGAAATGAAGAACATTAGATTTATATTAACAATAGCTTCCAAATGAGTGAACGCAGATTTTAATTTCGAGTTATAATTTTCAAGTTATGTTTAAACCCGTGTTGGGAAAGGTCGATGTAAGAATAGTTGTTAATCATAACTATAAAAATGCTATTTTTTAATGTTTCTAAAAATATGGAAGAAAAGGTAAATTATTATAAATTATGTAAAAGTGTTTTGAATTGTAAAGTTTAAGTTTTGGCTAAGACAAACGATATTTTGATCGAAGTAATTAGGATAACTATTTTGTAACGTTTTTGAAACACTATGGTAACACTTTCATTGAAAATAATCTATTTTGAAATTTTAAACTGCGAACCATTTTCTGTACTATAAGTAATCATTTGTAAATGATTGGTGGAATGTTTTCAAAGATTTAGAAATATTGTAAATGTTTTATATGGAAATTAATTTGATTTATTTGATATTAAAACAGGGTTTTCAATTTTAAATAATTGGATATGGTTGGAGATAAATCTTCGCATGTTTGATATTAATCCAGTAGATGATGACTCCTACATTTTGAGGAATTTAAAAGGTAGTTCACCGTTATTCCACTTATAGTGTGAGTTAGATACAGAGATTAATATTGAGAATAGTTGATGGAATTTTTATCTAAATCTAATGTCAAAGAGTTGAATAAATCTTTTAATTAAGATACGAGTTTCCCATTTTGATTTGGAATAAGTTAGATAGAAATAATCCTCAGATATTTGATATGAATTTTTTTGGTGTAAGCGTGTACTATTTGAGGATTTTGGAAGATATTGTTATTATGTCGTTATTCCACTTATAGTATTCGTTGATTATGAGAACCGATATCGAATATAAGTAGATACAATTTCTGTGTAACTTATGTTCAATATCGATTGATTTAATATCATTCTTGATACCCAATGAGATAGAGTTATGGAAATTCATATCATAATTTGAGGATTTAATCAGATCTTTGATTTGAGGAAATTAAAAGTGAGGAATTGGAAAGAAAGTATAATCTTTTAGTTAAGACTAAAGAATCGAATGTTAGAAAACCAATTTAATTGGAAACTATGGTTGAAATGTGGATTAAGGATTTTCAAAGGAAATTGGATTTCGATAACGAGTTATTAACGAAAAATCAATTAAGGTTTTGAGGGTAAATTATGTTTGATTTAAGGGGTGTGTTTTAAAAGAGAAAGGTTAAATATGGATTTTGTAATACTTTGAGAATGGGTTTAAAGAACTTTAATTTTGACAAAATCCAAGACGGAAGGAGAATGGTAGAAAGCTTGTGTGTTCCGTAATTGTGTTCTTAATTGCGCTTATTATTTGGAAAGACTGATATCGGAATTATGTCTCAAAACCATTCGAAGTAATAATACGACGTTGTGGAGCAATTGAAGACATTGGATGCGACATTGAAAACCGGGACCCTTCATGTCATAAGGGTGACTTGATAAATGTCTCGAATGGCTGGTTCCCATTCGCAGATGGATTATATATATATATATATATATATATGTCAAGTGGAAAGAAGCCCGAACGTATGTGAAGGAATTCCGAATTGTTATTTCGTTCAGACCCAGAACGGACATGTATGGATTGTGTGTCTGACATTGTAATTGACTGCGTAGCACTTATCTTTATTAATATATATCTGCTTAGTGATGGAGAATTTATTCTCTTGCTTAACACCCTTCTCTAAGACGTATGAGCTTAGAGGTTATATATTGATGGAAATCAGTGATGTGTAGTGAATGGACAATGTGGCATACTTAAGTTATGTGATGAGCTATGGATGATCAAAGCATGGCTTATTTAAGCGTAGCTTTGTGTATATCGTGATCTCGACGAACCTCACACCCCGGATTGGTGGTAAATTGGTGGTCATATTTATATGTTCGTTTCGTATGTTCGGTGCACCGGGATGTGATGATGAAAGGGTAGACGCTATTTGTTGGGTACTCTGATTCATGTATGGTGGGTTAGTATAATGGAGTCCGAGTATGGACGTTATCTGCGTGTATTGGGATGATATGCGCAAGAAAGCTTTGTCAGCCCACGAATGATCTTTCGAACCAGGAACCATCATGTTGGAAACCCAATCTCCACTACGAGCCCATACGGTTTTGATTGTATAGCCTGCTGGTTACCATTAGGATTTTCAGTATAATGGGATGGGGCATTACGCTAGCTAGGATTAATACATTTATTTACGAAAAGGTTTTTCACACTATATATAGTAGTAAAAGAGGACTTTCTCGTATGAAGGCATTTTTGGTTATCATAAGGCAATACTCACCTATCTGGTGTGCGTTTGCATTGTGTGATGTGGGATGAGCTTATGATGGCTTCATTTTTTCAAAAAGTCATTGCGGATTTCTATGCACTGGTATTCACATGGAGTAAACCTGTTCTGCATTAGCAGCGTAGTCTGGTGAATTACCTAACTTTAAAATAAACCCTAAAAATAATTGTTTTGAGTTCTCACATCTGTCCTTGTTTGGCATGAGGCAGCGTGATAGGGGGTTCCCGCTCTTGGTTTGGTGGAAAGCGGGGGACTCTCACCTCTACACGTCCCAAGAGGGGTTGGTTAGGTATGAGGTCGTGACAGTCGAGAGGCTGGCCATAAAACAAGGTGTTGGGGTACCATTGTAATGCCACGGCGGAGCATAGCCGTTGTCCGATGGTCGAAAAAGACCAGACCATTACAATTTGGTATCAGAACTTTGGTTTATACCAAGCAATGGGGTATGACACATTTGAACAAAAGGAAAGACTCTTCAGAGTTATATATCTCATTAGAGATAAGGTTAGTAATTCGATAGAATGAAATTTTGGAGTATTATATTTGAGAGAGCGTATTTAAAAATATGAAATGAGTTCTGAAAAGTTATATTTTAAGAAAGAAACATATTTTGGAAATATATGGTAAATTATAACCTGGATACTTAATTAGACGATTAAGGTTAAGTTTGCATTTTTTGATTATAATTACACATAAAATACTTCTTTTGGCTTGGTAATTAGGCCCCTTCCACTGATTTAGAAAAATGATCCGAGTACAAATGCCTTTTGGATTTAATTTCACTATTGGGTAACATTTCGAAATATCGATAAACTTGGGTCAAATTTATTAAGGTAACTAAGCAATATGGTTAGAAATTAAAATTTAGAATTTGAATATTTTATTTGATGTTCAGGTTGGACCATCGAGTACAAGAAGATTTTGTATATATGTCTGATCAACGTATATACGAGTCTTAAGTATACTAGATAGATATAGAATCACACTCTAGTTGCTTGAAGATGATTCTGTTGATGACTGCAGCATCATCAGTATGTATTTTCGAGTTTTGAAAGTGGGATGACTATATGATTCCGATTAAAACATCAGTATATACTTAAACCCATTTAGATAAGTGTTTGAATATATTTGATAAATTGATGTGAATTAGGATATGTAAGAGAGATCTTGAAAATTTGATAAGTTGTAAAAATTATACAAGGTAAACTGGTAATAAGGATAGGCCAGTAAATTAAGTAGGGAGTATATGAGAAAGTGCATTTGTGATATTAAAAAAAGGTTTTGAAAAGATATATAGTTTGAAAACTCAAATCAAAATTTTGAGTAAGAATTGACAATTATTTTGAAATTACATTTTGGAATTGATTTTGAAAGAATATATTTTCAATATAAAGGAAATAAGGCTCTTTGAAAATATTTGGGAATTTAAAACTTGAGCACAACATCTTGTGATTGGAATTTCTTAGTTGATTAAAAGACATTTATGTAAAGTTATAATTTACATAAGCAATCCAAGTAGTTTGGGAAACGATGTAAAGGTTAAGTTGGAATTAATCAACCAGAATATATGATAATTAGTCCTCCCCAAATAATTAATTTTTTAAATGCAAATATCTTGATAATTCAATATGACTATAAGATATTTGACAATATTTTGGTTAAGGACTACGTTGGTTAATGATGTTAATACAAATATATCTAAATGGTTTCTCTAAAGTTTGAAGGAAATAAGTTTCATAACCTTGAATTTGGAATAATTAATGAGGATAGCCAAAATTAAACAACATAAGGAACTACAATCTGGAATTATCGGCGATTTTGGATAGTCGATAAGTTCTAATGTACATTGAGGTCATAAAAGGAACTGTTTGATTAAGCATGGATACCGTGTGATTTAAGTTTCAAAATTTTATTTAAGGTTATTTGGAAAGCAGGAATAGCAAGAAGAAATTTCCTAAACTGAAACGTTTAGATAAGTTGAGTTCTGAGGATCGAGTTTTCGGTATAAAGAACAAAAGTAATTTTATGGAACCAAAAGGGAGTAAGTTTCACAACCTTTGTATTTGCAAGATAAGATCTAAGATAATAAATTTGTAACTCCAATTTTTTTATGAAAACAATTGAGTATAAGTAATTGGCCTAAACTATGAATCGAATATAATGGGTAACTAGAGGTTATCGTTAGAGGACATATAGATATGGTTGTCTGTAAATATGTGTGTTATAATATTCTACCCGGTATATTCATTATGAGAACAAGGAGCTTTGGTATAATGAAATTTAATCTTGAATTTGCTGAGTGAGTAGTTACGATTCTCTTTCCATTTCGAGGACGAAAAGTTCAAAGGGGATGGGAGGAGAATGTAACGATCCAGAATTTTTAACCAATTTAAAATTGGAATTTTTATTACTTAATTTGAATTTAAATTTGAATTTGACATAAATATATATGGCTAAGAATATTTAATAATTTTGATAAGTTATATTATATATTTTACTTGAATAAATGAGAACGATTATTAATGAGTTTGGATTTATTGATACTATTTGTCGTTCGATCGGATTTGTCAAACCATAACATGAATTAGTAGCGTTAGAATTAAGTGTTGCCCTTAGTTTTCATAGCATTTAAGGGAAAATGCTGCCAAAAGCTCACCTTCTCTCCTTAAGACAAGTGTCCTTACACTTGTATTTTTGCATGCCTCCTTCCATGCATGCCTTCTGTGCTAACCCAAACTTCCCCGTAAAGGAAAGACTGGATTGCTTTGAGAACAACACACATTAGAACACAAAACAAATACAAATATACAATATACAACCGAGTTTTAAATTACACTTAAATAGCAGCGGAAAACAATACAAATATACAACCGAAAGGAATACATGGATACGAGCTTTACGAAAACCGCTTCAGCTGTAAACCAGGATCCTGTAAATATATCTGCAAAAGCTACACGACTGCCCATGTGAAAAATATAGGCACCCGAGTTTGCCAGTGAAACAAACTACAGGTCAGTCATGGGACTGGTATGAGAAATCTTAACTTAACTATCTAATAATAAGGCTAATCACAGGACCACGCCGCTAACGCGGAACGGGTTTACTCCATTGGATTTCCAGTGCATAAAATAAAGTAAATCGTTAAACAACGCAATGCCTTTTAGAAAAATGAAACCATTATAAGACCCAAGTCCGATCACACAATGCAACGCAAACCGGAGGATAGGGTTTTACCTTATAATGGTCAAAAGATGCTTGATACGATAAAGACGGATTTGATATTATTAGTGTATATATGTTTTAATAAAAACATTTCAATCATAATGTATCAATCATAGACGGCATAGTACCCCATCCAACTATGTCACTGTGAAGACCCGTAACTTCCTCGTGAAGGAAAGAGCGGATACTTTGAGAACAAGCCACAACAGAACGCAAACAGAAGAACATTTCATTGTATATTACAATAATTCCATCAGAATACAAGAATATACAAAGTATGAATTAATATTACACAAAAAATATCAGAGATTTAAATTACATTTAAATACATCGCAGCGGAAATAATACAAAACACAACTAGACGAGATATACGGATACAGAGCTTTCCGGATATCTTTCCAGCTGTAAATCAGGATCCTGTGAACATAAATCTGCAAAACCAAAACTACTAGCTGCCCGTGTGGAAAAAGGGGCACCCAGAGTTTAGGTTAAAACAATAAACTCCAGGTCAGTCATGTGACTGGTGTGAGAACTAAAACAGTTATTTATCTTTATTTTCAAAGTTAGGTAAATCAAGGGACCACGCCGTATAACACGTAACGGGTTTCCTCCCAAGAATACCAGTGCATCTAAGTAAACAGCGCAATACTTTTTCTAAAAATGAAGCTATTATAAGACCCAGGTCCCATCACACAATGCAACGCAAGCCGGAGGATAGGGTTTTCCCTTATAATAGCCAAACATGCTTGGTACGTTTTAAAACCAAATCATTTGATACTATAATAAGTATATAGTGTCAAAACAATTTCAATCATAAATATCAATCAAAGACGGCATGGGTACCATATATCATGTCGCCATACTAGGCTCTACAAGTAAAGCCGAAATACATGTATTGGAAAGTTGGATTTCCATCATGGTGGCTCCTGATTCGAAAGATCGATCGCGTAGTGCAATTCCCCACGTCTTACGTTCCAGCAAGAGAAAACACCGTAATGCACATCCGCACTTTTGGGACCAGAGTATCACCGCGGCTTACGTCCCAGCGAGAGAAAACACCACTTACTCTATCCCTCTGAGCACTAAGCTCATCTCGGTCGACCGAATCCACGACACCACTAAGGTGTCCATCCACTAAAAAGCATACTGATCAAACCATCAGTTTACCACCATATCGGGGTGTGAGGCTCGCAAATCAACGCTATACACAAAGCCATGCTATATTAAAGCTACGCTTTGATCATCATCCACCAAACTTTTCTTTTGAACAAAAGTCTGGATCACTACATCTCAGCATGTCACACTATCAATCCATATCGTACCACTGATTTCTGCCAATATATAAACTCTGAGCTCGTATGTCTCAGAGAAGGGCGTTAAGCAAGAGAATAAATTCTCCGCCGCCAAACAGATATATATTTAGCAGAGATCAACGAATACAATATAAAGGAATACAATGTCAGACACACCATCCATTTACAAGTCCGTTCTGGGTCTGAATTAAACCGGAGGCACTTTCCTCGCATATCCGTAGACCTCCAAGCACGTCCGGACGACTACTACTTTAGCCCCCTTCAAGGTAGCTACTCCCATCGTGAGCATCAGTAGCACCCATCCATTCGATGTGAAGATCGTCGGTCTTGCACCGTCTTCAATCTCTTCGACTCGTCGTCGAATCAGTTATTCAGAATGGGTTATACCCGGACTTTTTGAACAACTCGCGTATCTTAGTCAACAAGTGCTATAAAACACAATACACGCCTCATTCAAATTTAGAATATTCACACATCTAGGGAAAGATTTCCATTAATTTTATCAAAGATAAATTCTTTTAAATTTATTTTTTAATCTTCCCTTGGATATCATTTCAAACCATATCATGGTATTCCAAACTAGTCGGGATTATCGAACCACACCGAAGTAATTATTTATTTTATTTCCCAATACCAACCTATTTATCCCATGGAGCAAAACTGGTGATACTCCATATCTAACACCACGGGGTTATCGGTAAAGTTAATTACCATTTCACGCTCAAATCTAATTAAAGATTTAACTATCGCTAGGAGTAAAACTGGTAATACTCCATTCTCGCTCACTTTCCAAATTTGGTAATTTAAATTATCAATTCACATTTCAATCTAATTACCGATTCATTAAAACTCCTTTTACTGGGTTGAAGGACTAATGTCGCTTAAAACACAGTTCACTATAAACCCAAATCACATTCTATTTATTATCGGGTTAAAGAACAAGTGTTATTTAAAACACCGTTCACGGTAAACCCACAAATCAATTCTAATTAAATATATTAGAAATTCTGGTTATTTAAAATCCATTTCAAATTCAATTTATTTATTTAAAAATTAAATTGATTTTAATTCTAGTTTTAAAACTAGTTCATTTTGATAAAAATCTATTTTTATCTTTTCAAATATGGGGTTTTTCATCCCAGTTTTCCCCAAATCATTTCTTATGATTTTACACAAATTATAGATATTTTTAATAATTTTACCAAGGCCCGTACAGTCGATTTCCATCTGCGGCCATCGAACTGCACTTACAGCGACCTTTTCCAAATTTGATTTGGACATAATTCCATATCCAATCGTTAGATTTCAAATCTCTAATATTCATTGGAAAGCTCTTTTCGATACAAACCCAACGGTTCCGGTTTGAGGAGAATCCGACGGCCGGATCTCCCGCAATGTCCGTTCGAAGTCAATGGTCGAAATTCGCGAACTGCCGCAGTGCGGCGCGTTCTATTCAGGCCATTATATTATATATATAATATATATTTCGTCGATTTCCTTTTAAAACATATTTTATAAATCGTTTTAAATTCGTTTTCGAAACGATTTCAACTTCATTTCAAATTCAAATCAAAATTGATTTTTCCAATATAAATTCGTTTTAAATTCATTTCAAATTGATTTCAATTCAAATCGATTTTAATTCGATTTGAATTCATTTTCTTTTCAATTCAATTCAATTCGAATCCGTTTTATATTCAATTCAATTCGAATTCGTTTTATATTCAATTCAATTCGAATTCATTTTACATTCAATTCAATTCAATCTAATTCGAATTTCAATTCTATTCAACTTCAATTCGAATTCATTTCTATTCAAAATATCAGATTTTGAAATCACTTTCGATGTTCATTAAAAAATGGATAAAATCGATATAAATATCGTTCACGTCAAAATGGCGTAAATCTAATCAACACGGCTTCATATATTCCTATTTTCAAATATTCTATTTTAAATATTTCCTTTTCAAATATTTCTATTTTAAATATTACTTTTTCAAAATATTTCTTTTTCAAATATGGAATGAGGCCCAATCAGTTACCATATAATGTTAATTATATGGATTTGCTACAACACATGTATACAATAACAACGATGAATAATCAACCATCATCCAAAGTGCATTCTACACTGTATAAGCATCAAATATAAATATTCAACGCTTATAACAGTTTGTCAATCAATCGATCGACATACAACTAAACAATCGGGATAAATGTATGTCAAATATCGTCCCAATACCCGTGTGGGGTTTCAAACAATCAAACACAGATTTTATTTGTGCAGTTGGGCGATGTGTAAAATTTATCATCCCAATCAATATCAGTCAAATGTGTGTAGATAAACAAATCGTTCGATTTGTTTATATTAATTTATTTCATTTTCATGTTAAAAATTATATTTTCAACTATAAAATATTTTTAACTACATAAATATTTTATTCCATTTCACTTCACATCACACAATCAACTACCCATCAAAATCAAACAAACAAGCATACAAGCCGTCCATGGTCTGTGGACGACGAGTGTCGGGTGCTACTAAACACCGTCTGCATCCTAGTATATATTTTAACTAGAAAATTAAATTAAAAGGTGAGAAGTTCTCACAGAGGGTTCTACTCCGCCGTGCTTTGCTTTTGAACTGCTGAACATCAGGATTTGTTTGCAATTCCAGTACAGTCCTTTTCACGCTGTTCAAATAAAAATTATATTTTTATTGCTTCATTTCAATAAATAAAAATCCTATTTTTATATCTACTTCATATGTATTTAAAAATCCTAACTTTCTACTTGTAAAAATCCCAACTTTAAACGAATAAAAATCTTATCTTTATTTCCTTATATATATATGAAAATCATACTTTGATAAAGCTGCTTTTATGATAAAGATTATATTTCCTTTTTCTTTTCTTTTCTTTTCATATTATAAAAATAATAGTGTTATATACATTAAAAATATACACTTTATCATTCATACATTTCATTACTTAGAAGAATCGAAATAAAGTACATAATAAAAAGCTTACTTCGCTTTCGAATTTCCAGAGGAGGGGGTTCTAGTGCATCGCAGCGGTCAAGGGGGGTTTCACCGTTCGTCAGAGGGGTGGTGGGGACCTGTGGTGGGCGGGTCTTGGCCTAAGCGGCGCAAGGAGGGAGCGGCAGTGGCAGTGGGGGGCCACGTTGGCCGGAGGCTCGATTTGGGGGGGCTCGTGGTCTTCCATTGAAAGGGGCGAATAGCGAGGAGCGTCGGTGTATTGGAGAAGAGCAAGGGGATCTGGCGAGGTAGAGGGGGGCGGAGCAGGCGGAGGGGTGAGCGGAGCGGTCGATTGCGGTGGTCAAGGCCTGGAGTCGCGAGATCGAGATGCGTGCCCTCCCCCTTTTTTTATTTTATTTTTGATCTGAGTGGAAGAAAGAGGGGTGAGGGCCCTTTTTATTAAAAAGTATATATTATACTTAATAATTTCTAAAATAAAAAGTGGACTTTTTATTAGATTTCTAAATCAAACCCACCTACTGTCATTCCTAGCTAATTACCCCCATTCCGAACATAATGGGATATGTCACATATGCCAATTCGATCGTTACGGCCAGTTTTGATTTAAATTAAAATATAAATCTTTATATATTCAATTTAAACGCACATTTCAAATTACCGGGGCCACACACTAACTCAAAAAATTCCAGAAAAATATTTTCTAGCTTCGTATTGACGATACGGTCTTAACAAAACTAATTTCGTCAAATTCTGAGACCGTTTGGAAAATGGCCATTTTCCAGTCGATTAAAATCAACTGAAACTGGTCAAACGCGTTTTCTTTCGCCACACTCACATATTGATTCGAAAAATTATGAAATTTGGAATCTAGCTATAACTTGACACTACGGATCCAACAAAAGTGGTTTCGTCGAAAACCGAGGTCGTTTGCAAAATGGCTATTTTTAAGTGCCGAAATTCCATAGCGATTATTCTGAAATTTCAACTGGACATATCTTTTGATTCCCGCTATGAAATTCCAATCTTTCGGATTCGTTGGAAAGATATTCACAAATAGATTCTAATATTTTTGGTTTTACTAAAATCCGGTTTATTTTGCACCCGGTATATTCATTTGAAGTTTGAAATCGAATTATCGAACTACCGCGCCATTTTCAATTTCTTTTATAATTATAATAAAATATTTATGTTCTAACGACGATGTATGTAAATATATATATTCTAATTCTATTCAAAATAAATCTCTCGTCATTTTTATTTAAAATAATCCATTTTAAATATTCAAAATTCGCTAAAATTGCCAAAATAAAAATTTTAAATTGGCTTGCATTTTACGGGTTGTTACAATCTCCCCCACTTAAAACTTTTCGTCCCCGAAAAGGAACGAAGCCGAAAGTTGTTTTAAAAACCAACTCAACTTTCATTATTTTCGCTACGGCTTAAGTTCTTCAATTTTTCAGTTTCTAAGAACTTTTCAAATTTTTCGAAAATTTGGCTAACACCCTAAATTTCCGAAAAATTTCGCCATAACCTCCCCTGCACCGGGAGCACCGGGAAAATCCCGAAATTGCCATACAGGCCCTCTGATCTCAAAAAGAAAAAGAAAAGGCCAAGCGGCTAGCCAATCGGCTCATAAAATCATCATCACCCAAACAAAACAGTAAATTATGATAAACATGTACCTATTTGTCGGGAAAGCAATTTTATTCTTCTACTCTAGCCTCTTTGCAATGACCTGTTCAATGTAAGTACATGTATATGCAAGCATTTGCAACTAATTCTCAATACAGTTTATTATTCGGTTCAATTAGACCAAATGGTTCAAAATATCAAAAAAATAAACAAACAACACAAACATCAATCAATTAGTGGATTAACGTTTCAAATTCATAATTTTACTACATATACAGAAAATCATGTTTTTGATGCCAAATCACAACAATAAATCTATCTAGTTTTGGTTCTCACACCAGCCTAACGGAAATATATAGATATCACACTTTCAAAACTCGAATATAAATTCTGATGAAGTACGTACTATATAGCGATCATCAGAACCATCCCCGGGCGACTAGAATGTGATTCTATATCTATCCAGTATATTAAAACTTCGAATATACGTTCATGACGCGTATATGCAAAATCTTTATATACTAGATTGTCCAAATTCAAAATAAAAAAAATTCAAATACGAATAAAACGATTTAAATTTCAAAACAAAATTGTTTTCATTTGAAAAATATACTCTTCACACTCGTTCTAGGATACTAATGATCCTATCTCTAACGAGTCATTCTAATTGGATACTACTAATCCAATATCTGATGAATTCTTTCGTTTGCTTCTAATGTGTCATGTTCTCTAGCTCTGTAAACCAGAGCTCTGATACCAACTGTGAAGACCTATAACTTCCCCGTGAAGGAAAGAGCGGATACTTTGAGAACAAGCCACAACAGAACGCAAACAGAAGAACATTTCATTGTATATTACAACAATTCCATCAGAATACAAGAATATACAGAGTATGAATTAATATTACACAAAAAATATCAGAGATTTAAATTACATTTAAATACATCGCAGCGGAAATAATACAAAACACAACTAGAAGAGATATACGGATACAGAGCTTTCCGGATATCGTTCCAGCTGTAAATTAGGATCCTGTGAATATAAATCTGCAAAACCAAAACTACTAGCTGCCCGTGTGGAAATAGGGGCACCCAGAGTTTAGGTTAAAACAATAAACACCAGGTCAGTCATGTGACTTGTGTGAGAACTAAAACAGTTATTTATCTTTATTTTCAAAGTTAGGTAAATCAAGGGACCATGCAGTATAACACGGAACGGGTTTCCTCCCAAGAATACCAGTGCATCTAAGTAAACAACGCAATGCTTTTTCTAAAAATGAAGCTATTATAAGACCCAGGTCCCATCACACAATGCAACGCAAGCCGGAGGATAGGGTTTTCCCTTATAATAGCCAAACATGCATGGTACGTTTTAAAACCAAATCATTTGATACTATAATAAGTATATAGTGTCAAAACAATTTCAATCATAAATATCAATCATAGACGGCATGGGTACCACATATCATGTCGCCATACTAGGCTCTACAAATAAAGCCGAAATACACGTATTGGAAAGTTGGATTTCCATCATGGTGGCTCCTGATTCGAAAGATCGATCGCGTAGTGCAATTCCCCACGGCTTACGTCCCAGCAAGAGAAAACACCGTAATTCACATCCGCACTTTTGGGACCAGAGTATCACCGCGGCTTACGTCCCAGCGAGAGAAAACACCGCTTACTCTATCCCTCTGAGCACTAAGCTCATCTCGGTCGACCAAATCCACGACACCACTAAGGTGCCCATCCACTAAAAAGCATACCGATCAAACCATCAGTTTACCACCATACCGGTGTGTGAGGCTCGCGAATCAACGCTATACACAAAGCCGTGCTATATTAAAACTACGCTTTGATCATCATCCACCAAACTTTTCTTTTCAACAAAAGTCTGGATCACTACATCTCAGCATGTCACACTATCAATCCATATCGTACCACTGATTTCTGCCAATATATAACCTCCGAGCTTGTATGTCTCAGAGAAGGGCGTTAAGCAAGAAAATAAATTCTCCGCCGCCAAACAGATATATATTTAGCAGAGATCAACGAATAAAATATAAAGGAATACAATGTCAGACACACCATCCATTTACAAGTCCTTTCTGGGTCTGAACGAAACCGGAGGCACTTTCCTTGCATATCCGTCGAACTCCAAGCACGTCCGGACGACTACTACTTTAGCCCCCTTCAAGGTAGCTACTCCCATCGTGAGCATCAGTAGCACCCATCCATTCGATGTGAAGATCGTCGGTCTAGCACCGTCTTCATTCTCTTCGACTCGTCGTCGAATCAGTTATTCAGAATGGGTTATACCCAGACTTTTTGAATATCTCGTGTATCTTAGTCAACAAGTGCTATAAAACACAACACACGCCTCATTCCAATTTAGAATATTCACACTTGTAGGGAAAGATTTCCATTAATTTTATCAAAGATAAATTCTTTTAAGTTTATTCTTTAATCTTCCCTTGGATATCATTTCAAACCATATCATGGTTTTCCAAACTAGTCGGGATTAGCGAACCACACCGAAGTAATTATTTATTTTATTTCCCAATCCCAACCTATTTATCCCATGGAGCAAAACTGGTGATACTCCATATCTAACACCACGGGGTTATCGGTAAAGTTAATTACCATTTCACGCACAAATCTAATTAAAGATTTAACTATCGCTAGGAGTAAAACTGGTAATACTCCATTCTCGCTAACTTTCCAAATTTGGTAATTTAAATTATCAATTCACATTTCAATCTAATTACCGATTCATTAGAACTCCTTTTACTGGGTTGAAGGACTAATGTCGTTTAAAACACAGTTCACTATAAACCCAAATCACATTCTATTTATTATCGGGTTAAAGAACAAGTGTTATTTAAAACACCGTTCACGGTAAACCCACAAATCAATTCTAATTAAATATATTTGAAATTCTGGTTATTTAAAATCCATTTCAAAATCAATTTATTTATTTCAAAAATAAATTGATTTTAATTCTAGTTTTAAAACTTGTTCATTTTGATAAAAATCTATTTTTATCTTTTCAAATATGGAGTTTTTCATCCCAGTTTTTCCCAAATCATTTCTTATGATTTTACACAAATTATAGATATTTTTAATAATTTTACCAAGGCCCGTACAGTCGATTTCCATCTACGGCCATCGAACTGCACTTACAGCGACCTTTTCCAAATTTGATTTGGACATAATTCCAAATCCAACCGTTAGATTTCAAATTTCTAATATTCATTGGAAAGCTCTTTTCGATGTGAACCCAATGTTTCTGGTTTTAGGAGAATCCGACGGCCGGATCTCCCGCAATATCCGTTCGAAGTCAATGGTCGAAATTCGCGAACTGCCGCAGCGCGGCGCGTTCTATTCAGGCCATTATATTATATATATAATATATATTTCGTTGATTTCCTTTTAAAACGTATTTTATAAATCGTTTTAAATTCGTTTTCGAAACGATTTCAACTTCATTTCAAATTCAAATCAAAATTGAATTTTCCAATATAAATTCGTTTTAAATTCATTTCAAATTGATTTCAATTCAAATCAATTTTAATTCGATTTGAATTCATTTTCTTTTCAATTCAATTCAATTCGAATTCGTTTTATATTTAATTCAATTCGAATTCGTTTTACATTTAATTCAATTCAATCTAATTCGAATTTCAATTCTATTCAATTTCAATTCGAATTCATTTCTATTCAAAATATCAGATTTTGAAATCACTTTCGATGTTCATTAAAAAATGAATAAAATCGATATAAATATCGTTCACGTCAAAATGGCGTAAATCTAATCAACACGGCTTCATATATTCCTATTTTCAAATATTCTATTTTAAATATTTCCTTTTCAAATATTTCTATTTTAAATATTACTTTTTCAAATATTTCTTTTTCAAATATGGAATGAGGCCCAATCAATTACCATATAATGTTAATTATATGGATTTGCTACAACACATGTATACAATAACAACGATGAATAATCAACCATCATCCAAAGTGCATTCTACACTATAAGCATCAAATATAAATATTCAACGCTTATAACAGTTTGTCAATCAATCGATCGACATACAACTAAACAATCGGGATTAGTGTACATCAAATATCATCCCAATACCCGTGTGGGGTTTCAAACAATCAAACATAGATTTTATTTGTGCAGTTGGGCAATGTGTAAAATTTATCGTCCCAATCAATATCAGTCGAATGTGTGTAGATAAACAAATCGTTCGATTTGTTTATATTAATTTATTTCATTTTCATGTTAAAAATTATATTTTCAACTATAAAATATTTTTAACTACATAAATATTTTATTCCATTTCAATTCACATCACACAATCACCTACACATCAAAATCAAACAAACAAGCATACAAGCCGTCCATAGTCTGTGGACGATGGGTGTCGGGTGCTACTAAACACCGTCTGCATCCTAGTATATATTATTTTAATTAAATTAAAAGGTGAGAAGTTCTCACAGAGGGTTCTACTCCGCCGTGCTTTGCTTTTGAACTGCTGAACATCAGGATTTGTTTGCAATTCCAGTACAGTCCTTTTCACACTGTTCAAATAAAAATTATATTTTTATTGCTTCATTTCAATAAATAAAATCCTATTTTTATTTCTACTTCATATGTATTTAAAAATCCTAACTTTCTACTTGTAAAAATCCTAACTTTAAACGAATAAAAATCTTATCTTTATTTCCTTATATATATATGAAAATCATACTTTGATAACGCTGCTTTTATGATAAAGATTATATTTCCTTTTTCTTTTCTTTTCATATTATAAAAATAATAGCGTTATATACATTAAAAATATACACTTTATCATTCATACATTTCATTACTTAGAAAAATTGAAATAAAGTACATAATAAAAAGCTTACTTCGCTTTCGAATTTCCAGAGGAGGGGGTTCCAGTGCATCGCAGCGGTCAAGGGGGGGTTTCACCATTCGTCAGAGGGGTGGTGGGGACCTGTGGTGGGCGGGTCTTGGCCTGAGCGGCACAAGGAGGGAGCGGCAGTGGCAGTGGCGGGCCACGTTGGCCGAAGGCTCGATTTGCGGGGGCTCGGGGTCTTCCATTGAAAGGGGCGAATAGCGAGGAGCGTCGGTGTGTTGGAGAAGAGCAAGGGGATCCGGCGAGGTAGAGGGGGGCGGAGCAGGCGGAGGGGTGAGCGGAGCGGTCGATTGCGGTGGTCGAGGCCTGGAGTCGCGAGATCGAGATGCGTGCCCTCCCCCTTTTTTTATTTTATTTTTTTGATCTGAATGGAAGAAAGAGGGGTGAGGGCCCTTTTTATAAAAAAAATATATATTATACTTAATAATTTCTAAAATAAAAAGTGGACTTTTTATTCAACTTCTAAATCAAACTCATCGACTGTCGTTCCTAGCTAATTACCCCCATTTCGAACACAATAAGATATGTCACATAGGCCAATTCGATCGTTACGGCCAATTTTGATTTAAATTAAAATATAAATCTTTATATATTCAATTTAAACGCACATTTATAATTACCGGGGCCACACACTAACTCGAAAAATTCCAGAAAAATATTTTCTAGCTTCGTATTGACGATACGGTATTAACAAAACTAATTTCGTCAAATTCTGAGACCGTTTGAAAAATGGCCATTTTCCAGTCGATTAAAATCAACTAAAACTGGTCAAATGCGTTTTCTTTCGCCACGCTCACATATTGATTCAAAAAATTATGAAATTTGGAATCTAGCTATAACTTAACACTGCGGATCCAACAAAAGTGGTTTCGTCGAAAACCGAGGTCGTTTGCAAAATGGCTATTTTTAAGGGCCGAAATTCCATAGCGACTATTCTGAAATTTCAACTGGACATATCTTTTGATTCCCACTATGAAATTCCAATCTTTCGGATTCGTTGGAAAGATATTCACAAATAGATTCTAATATTTTTGGTTTCGCTAAAATCCGGTTTATTTTGCACCCGGTATATTCAATTGAAGTTTGAAATCGAATTATCGAACTACCGCGCCATTTTCAATTTCTTATGTAATTATAATAAAATATTTATATTCTATCGACGACGTATGTAAATATATATATTCTAATTCTATTCAAAATAATTCTCTCGTTGTTTTTATTTAAAATAATCCATTTTCAATATTCAAAATTCGTTAAAATTGCCAAAATAAAAATTTTAAATTGGCTCGCATTTTACGGGTTGTTACAGTCGCCATACTAGTTCTACAATCAAAACCGCAAGGACGTATTGGAAATTGGATTTCCATCATGAGTCGAGGTTAGGGGCAAGCTCCTCTCCGATTTCGAGACACTCTAGCAAATGCCTCAGGATCCCCCGTAGTGGACCCTTCGATCTTCAGGGCCGGTCCCCGCCTATCGGCAGTGGATTGGTTATGCCTGAACACACGCTTCCCGGTCCCTTTGGACCTATAGTATGACCACTAACGGCCTATAAAAATCTGAGGCGACTCAAAATCCATCATCCACATAAGTAAAATGCCAGCCAGTTTAAGCACCGGCACTACTCCTAGCTAGACAGAAATGTGTGCACTCCCTGCAGTCCTACTCCCGTTTTCGACTCATACCGGGGTGTGAGGCTCGCGAAGTCACGCTATAACAAAGCAATGCTGTAATAGGCTATACTTTGATCATCCCACAAGGCCCTGCTTTTCAACAAAAGCCTTGATCATTTGCATCTTGGCGTGCCACATTGACAATTCACACCATGCGATCAATCACTATTAATATATACCGGGGTGTTAAGTAGAGAATAAATCCTCCACCACCAAACAGACATACATTAACAGAAATCGATTTAATTCACATGGAACGAAATCCAATGTCAGACACGCATCCATTTATTAGCTTATGCTCCGGGTCTGAGCGAAAACCAAATCCGAACAATCAACAATAGTCCGGACGGCCACCACTGAAGCCCCTTCAAGGTAGCTACTCCCATCAAGGGTCTCTGTAGCAACACATCCCTTCCATGTGAAGATCGTTGGTCTTCAATCACCGTCTTCATGTTCGACTCTTCATCGTCATAGAAATTATCCGGAATGGGTTAAACCCGGTCTTCCCAAATAACTCACGTATTTTATAATTAATAATCAATTACCATAAAAACACATCCAATGCCACATTCCAATTCAGAATATTCTTCTAATGAATTATTTGCATTATCTTATCAAAGATAAATTCTTCAAATTTATTCTTAAATCTTTCTTTTAAATATTTATCAAAACTTCAATTTGGTTTTAAATACCAAAAATCATTATTCAATGATTATTCAAATTTAAGAAATTAATCTTATTCATTAACTGGGTTAAAGAACTAGTGTCTTTTTTTAAAACACCGTTCACGATAAACCCAAAATCAACTTCAATTAAATATGGAATCTTCACAGAAATCAAATCAATATATAATCGTTATAAATTTCTGTATCCGACCAATAATATAAATGGAATAACGGCAAAGCCTCTTAAATTCCATATGTAGTATCGGTCTTCCTTTACAGAAGCTTATCTCGGTTATTATTAATTCAAATTCCATTCAATTCCAATTTAATATATTAATTTGGAAAACTTACTTTTGGAAAATTTCCCTTTAAATCTTAATAAAAGATTTATAAATTCTAAATCATATTCTCACTGTCAGTTGGGTTAAAGAATAAATGTCGCTTAAAAACACAGTTCACAATAAACCCAACTCACATTTCATCTTATTCAAATTACTAAATATAAATTGAAACTTTTGTTAATCTTAATTAAAAAGATTTATTCATTTCTCAACTGGGTCTAAGAAAGGTGTTATTGAAGACACCATTCACGACAAACCCAAAATCTAATTTATTTTATTTAATAACATTGGATTATTATACTAGTTAATAACTAGTTCAT
The DNA here is from genome assembly GCA_030737875.1 of Allium sativum. Taxonomy (NCBI): domain Eukaryota; kingdom Viridiplantae; phylum Streptophyta; class Magnoliopsida; order Asparagales; family Amaryllidaceae; genus Allium; species Allium sativum. The sequence continues at coordinate 249,359,444 of CM060909.1, read as the reverse complement.
TTTGATAAATATATCTTTTTATCCTTTCCAAAAATAGAATTTTTCATCAAAAATCTTTATAAATCATTTATTATGATTTTGCATAATTTTTCCGTATTTTTAATAATTTTATTAAGGCCTGTACAATCGGTTTCGAATAACGGTCACCGAACTGCACTTACAACGACCTTTTCTGAAATTGATTTGGACATAATTCCAAATCTAACTATTAGTTTTCAAAACTCGTGTATTCATTGAAAACCTTTTTTCGATACGAACCCAACGGTTCCGGTTTTAGGATAATCCGACGGTCGGATCTCCCGTTACGCCAGTTTGAAGTTAATGGTCGAAATTCGCGAACGGTCGCTGCGCGGCGGGTTCTATTCAGGCCATTATATAAATATAACAAATATATCGTCGATTTCTATTTAAATCGTAAAATATATATATATTTATAAGTTCGTTTTAAAACGATTTTAACTTCATTTTCAATTTTAAAGCAAAATTGAATATTCTATATTTTTATCATACTAAATTGTTTATATTTTCAAATTATAAGATCTATAAATCACTTCTCTTCAATATTCATTATAAAATGAAATAAATTGATTGATAAACCCGTTCGGGTTAAAAGTGGCGTTTCTACATGACACGGCTTCATATTTCTATATTTTATTTTTCATTGAATATTATTTTTAAAATATTTGTTATTTCAAAAATATTCTTTATTTAAAAGATTTCTTTAAAACATACTTTATATTAAAATGTTCTTTATTTTAAAATATTCTTTATATCAAAAGATATATTGAATCGGAATGTGACTCAAACAATTACCATACAATTTCAGTTGTATGGATTTCATACATAGCATGTATATAACCGTAGTGATAAATAATCAATACATGATCCATTCAGAGCCAGAGTGAAATTTATAATTTTGTTAAAATAAATATATAAATAACGCTCAACACATACTGTCAATCCATCGACTGACATACAGATAAAGATTGGGAATAGTTTACGTCATCCCAACACCCGTGTGGGGTTTTCGGCCAACAACAATTCATCCAAATAGATTATTGGTTACTAAATTTAACCAATTATTATCAAACATTTATATAGTCTAAATAATTGACATGTTTATTTAACATGAAAACGATCTAAATATATGACATTATAATGTAACATGACCATAACCTAATGTAACATTCCTATATAAAATGTTATTTTTATCTAATGTCACATTTCTATCTAAAATGTCATCTCTATCTAATACAACATTTCTAATAAAAATGATATTTTTTATCTAACATTACATTTTATAATAAAAATGATATTTTTAATCTAACATGTCATTTCCAATGATAATGATATTTTTATTCTATATCACATTCTCTAACAAAAAGGTATTTTTATTCTAATGTCCATTTTTCTAACAAAAAGGTATTTTTGTTCTAATGTGCATTTTTATAACAAAAATGTATTTTATTCTAATGTACATTTTTATAACAAAAATGTTATTTCTATTCTAATGTACATTTTAAACGAAAAATGTTGCTATTTTCTAATGCAACATTTTCAAACGAAAAATGTTACTATTTTCTAATGCAACATTTTCAAACGAAAAATGTTATTATTTTCTAATGCAACATTTTCAAACGAAAAATGTTATTATTTTCTAATGCAACATTTTCAAACGAAAAATGTTATTATTTTCTAATAAAGGTGATATTTTTTTCCTCTAAATTAACATTTCTAACGAAAGTGAGGTTTTTTTTTAATTCTAAATTTACATTCCTAACAAAAGTAATGTTTTTATTCTACATTAACATTTCATAACAAAAATGATGATTTTGTCCTAACATATCATTTGTAGCAAAAATGATGATTTTGTATCAACAAGCACAGATATTTCAATAGATCATCACAATCCACCATCAAACAGTCAATCTAAATTTTATACGGTGCATCAATATTACAATCACAATCAAAATAAATAAATATATATTTTTAATTAATTTAAAATTTAAAATGAGAAATCTCACATTGATTTTTATCTGAATTTCCAATGTTCTCAATTTCATCTCTCGTCAGTTTCATTGGGTAGTGCTCGACTCTACGATTCCAACGCACTTCAGTTTGTCCAATTTTGACCTCATACGAGAAAGTTACGGACTTTTAAACATTAATTACAATTTTAGATAATTAATTACAAAACTAATTGAATAATTACATTTGAAACCAATCTGGACCGATCACTCCTTCTCTTCCTTGCGTGATTTCCTTCAGGCTCAGAGAAACCCATAACTTCGATCTGAAAATCACCATCTCACCGCCACCATAGGTCGTCGGCCTTCCATCCGATGCCTCCACACGAACGCCCTGACCTTGCCACCCCCACGCGCCCCATCTGGACGAACTCGATCAATCCATAGTGACGGAATCTAGCTGCAAACACACCGACTTTGGGTGTTGATATCCCTCGTACCATCACAGTAAAACCGATCATAGCCGGTAAAATTATAGAGCTTACATTGCTCTTGAATTTTGCTTTAGAAATTTGTTGAATTAGTGAACTGATTTGGAGAAAAAGGGAAGAAGATCAACATCCGTTTCTGGCCATTGAAAGTTGAGTGGCGGCTACAGTATTTGACAATTAGGGTTCCGTATTCTCCATGTATTTATATGCGTATTTCCCATAGTATTTAATTATTTAATTCAAGAATTATTTATTGAACGATACTAACTCCGAATCGAACCCAATGAATGACGCCCCTAGCTAAACACCCCCATCCCGGACACATTGGAATATGTTTCGTAACCCAATTCGGTTGCTACGATATGTTTTTCTTTAAATTTAATTATATATCATTTAATTATTGAATTCAAACGTACATTTTAAGTTACCGGGGCCACATACTGACTCTAAAAATTACAGAAAAATTATTTCTAGTTATGTTTTGACGATACGGTTCTAACAAGACTAATTTCGTCGAATTCTGAGACCGTTTGAAAAAATTGGCCTTTTTCTAGTCGATTAAATTTGACTAAAACAGTCAAAACACGTTTTCTTTTACCACGCTCACATATTAATTCGAAAAATTATGAAAATTGTAACTTAGCAATAATTTGATATTATGGTTCCAACAAAAGTGGTTTCGTCGAAAACCGAGGTCGTTTGCAAAATGGCTATTTTCAAGGCCAATATATTTAATTAATATATATAAATTCTACAGCGACTTTTCTAAATTTTAAACTGGACATAACTTTCAAATTATAAAGTGAAATTTCAGTTTTTCAGATTCATTAGAAAGATATGATTAAACAGATTTAAATATTTCTGGTTTCGCTCAATTCTGATTTAAAAATGAATCCTGTACATTCAATTAAAGTTCAAATTCAAATTTTCAAACTGCAGCGCTGTTTTAAACTCCTTTTATAATTAAATTAAATTTATTCGTTTTAAAATAAATTTTTAGTCGTTCTTATTTAAAATAAATTATTGTAAATATTAAAAATCCAGTAAAATTTCTAAAATAAAAATTTTAAATTGGCCCCAAAATCCTGGGTCGTTACACCTTCCACTTGCCCCCTGATGTGTCATCACCTCCTTAACCCTCCATTCCTATATAAGGAGGCCTTTTCTCCATTTTCTTACCATTCCATTCCATTTCCTCCTATCCACCTCCTTCTTAAGCTTATGGCCATGGTTTCAATGGCATAGGTCTTCCTCTTTTCCACCACCACCTTGCCATAGTTCATCGTCATCCTCCTCCTCCTCCTCTTATAATATAAAGAGAGAGAGAGAGAGTGATTAGTGTATATTATATATATTGGTGAAGAAGACGTTACGCCGAAATACTTTCCGACGGTTCGCTCAGCTAGGCTCGCCTACCTTGAAGATTTGAAAGATGTAAGGTGAGAACTCTTTAACCACGGTTTATATATTTAATTAGTAGTTAGAATAATTTAAATATAGTGATGAATTATTAATGGTTAATGATGATTGATGTTTGCTGTAATGGATGATGGATGCGTAGTTTAGAACACACACACTATTAAGCGTTAGTGTTATAACGCTTGTGCATAGTTATGATTTATTTAATTATGTTGATGATGGTTGCCATGGATGTCTATAATGGTTGTTGATGTTGTTTCACACACATTATGACACATCAGTTATGGTATCACATTGGTGATTGACAAATCTCCTCCGTAACTAGAAGCAATATCATTATTGAAATTGAAGGTTAATAATTGGGAAAGACCACATGTATGAATTCATATATATATATATATTGATAAAGTTCTTTAAATGAATAAATAAATACCAGAACGTTCTAGGATGATAGAGAGGATAGTGTCTAGGTTTGGGTTTGGAAATATAGTTTCCTGCTCTCCCTGGCTATCCTTAACTGATCCGACGAATGGGATGGTTAATTTGAAATTATTTGAATTTAGAAATGAATTGGAATTTGATTTATTACGTAAAAAATAAAAGTTTAATTTTGAACCCAAAATAATTTGGAAAGTCAATATAAATTACTTTTAATTATTTTGAATGGTTTATATAAGTATATAGTAGTTTTCGAACATATTTTGAAGTATTACAGAATAATGGTTATTACGGTCAAAATAGAGATTTTCGCACAGCAGCAATTCGTGTATTTTAGATGCTAACTTTAAACGCTTATAACTTTTGCAATCTAACTCGGATTTCCAAGAAATGAAGAACATTTGATTTATATTAACAAGAGCTTCCAAATGAGTGAACGTAGATTTTAATTTCGAGTTATAAATTTCAAGTTATGTTTAAACCCGTGTTGGGAAAGGTCGATGTAAGAATAGTTATTAACCATAACTATAGAAATGCTAGTTTTTTAATGTTTCTAAAAATATGGAAGAAAAGGTAAAATCATTATAAATTATGTAAAAATCTTTTGAATTGTAAAGTTTAAGTTCTGGCTAAGACAAACGATATTTTGATCGAAGTAATTAGGATAACTATTTTGTAACGTTTTTGAAACACTATGGTAATGCTTTCATTGAAAATAATCTATTTTGAAGTTTTAAACTGCGAACCATTTTACGAACTATAAGTAATCATTTGTAAATGATTGGTGAAATATTTTCAAAGATTTAGAAGTATTGTAAATGTTTTATATGGAAATTAAATTGATTTATTTGATATTAAAACAGGGTTTTCAATTTTAAATAATTGGATATGGTTGGAGATAAATCTTCGCATGTTTGATATTAATCCGGTAGATGATGACTCCTACAATTTGAGGAATTTAAAAGGTAGTTCACCGTTATTCCGCTTATAGTGTGGGTTAGATACAGAGATTAATATTGAGAATAAGTTGATGGAATTTCTATCCAAATCTAATGTCAAAGAGCTGAATAAATCTTTTAATTAAGATACGAGTTTCCCATTTTGATTTGGAATATGTTAGATAGAAATAATCTTTAGATATTTGATATGAATTTTTTTGGTGTAAGCGTATACTATTTATGGATTTTGGAAGATATTGTTATTATATCGTTATTCCACTTATAGTATTCGTTGATTATGAGAACCGATATCGAATATAAGTAGATACAATTTCTGTGTAACTTATGTTCAATATCGATTGATTTAATATCATTCTTGATACCCAATGAGATTGAGTTATGGAAATTCATATCGTAATTTGAGGATTTAATCAGATCTTTGATTTGAGGAAATTAAAAGTGAGGAATTGGAAAGAAAGTATAATCTTTTAGTTAAGATTAAAGAATCGAATGTTAGAAAACCAATTTAATTGGAAACTATGGTTGAAATGTGGATTAAGGATTTTCAAAGGAAATAGGATTTCGATAACGAGTTATTAAACGAAAAATCAATTAAGGTTTTGAGGGTAAATTATGTTTGATTTAAGGGGTGTGTTTTAAAAGAGAAAGGTTAAATATGGATTTTGTAATACTTTAAGAATGGGTTTAAAGAACTTTAATTTTGACAAAATCCAAGACGGAAGGAGAATGGTAGAAAGCTTATGTGTTCCGTAATTGTGTTTTTAATTGCGCTTATTATTTGGAAAGACCGATATCGGAATTATGTCTCAAAACCGTTCGAAGTAATAATACGACGTTGTGGAGCAATTGAAGACATTGGAGGCGACATTGAAAACCGGGACCCTTCATGTCATAAGGGTGACTTGATAAATGTCTCGAATGGCTGGCTCCCATTCGCAGATGGATTATATATATATATGTCAAGTGGAAAGAAGCCTGAACGTATGTGAAGGAATTCCGAATTGTTTTTTCGTTCAGACCCAGAACAGACATGTGTGGATTGTGTGTCTGACATTGTAATTGACTGCGTAGCACTTATCTTTATTAATATATATTTGCTTGGTGACGGAGAATTTATTCTCTTGCTTAACACCCTTCTCTAAGACGTATGAGCTTAGAGGTTATATATTGATGGAAATCAGTGATGTGTAGTCAATGGACAATGTGGCATACTTAAGTTATGTGATGAGCTATGGATGATCAAAGCATGGCTTATTTAAGCATAGCTTTGTGTATATCGTGATCTCGACGAACCTCACACCCCGGATTGGTGGTAAATTCGTGGTCAGATTTATTTGTTCATTTCGTATGTTCGGTGCACCGGGATGTGATGATGAAAGGGTAGACGCTATTTGCTGGTTACTCTGATTCATGTATAGTGGGTTAGTATAATGGAGTCCGAGTATGGACGTTATCTGCGAGTACTGGGATGATGTGCGCAAGAAAGCTTTGTCAGCCCATGAGTGATCTTTCGTACCAGGAACCATCATGTTGGAAACCCAATCTCCACTACGAGCCCATACGGTGTTGATTGTATAGCCTGCTGGTTACCATTAGGATTGTCAGTATAATGGGATGAGGCATTACGCTAGCTAGGATTAATACATTTATTTACGAAAAGGTTTTTCACACTATATATAGTAGTAAAAAAGGATTTTCACGTATGAAGGCATTTTTGGTTATCATAAGGCAATACTCACCCATCTGGTGTGCGTTTGCATTGTGTGATGTGGGATGAGCTTATGATGGCTTCATTTTTTCAAAAAGTCATTGCGGATTTCTATGCACTGGTATTCACATGGAGTTAACCTGTTCCGCATTAGCGGCGTAGTTTGGTGAATTAACTAACTTTAAAATAAACCCTAAAATAATTGTTTTGAGTTCTCACATCTGTCCTTGTTTGGCATGAGGCATCGTGATAGGGGGTTCCCGCTCTTGGTTTGGTGGAGAGCGGGGGACTCTCACCTCTACACGTCCCAAGAGGGGTTGGTTAGGTATGAGGTCGTGACAGTCGAGAGGTTGGCCGTAAAACAAGGTGTTGGGGTACCATTGTAATGCCACGGCGGAGCATAGTCGTTGTCCGATGGTCGAAAAAGACCAGACCATTACAATTTGGTATCAAAGCTTTGGTTTATACCAAGCAATGGGGTATGACACATTTGAACAAAAGGAAAGACTCTTCAGAGTTATATATCTCGTTAGAGATAAGGTTAGTAATTCGATAGAATGAAATTTTGGAGTATTATTTTTGAGAGAGCGTATTTGAAAATATGAAATGAGTTTTGAAAAGTTATATTTTAAGAAAGAAACGTATTTTGGAAATATATGGTAAATTATAACATGGATATTTAATCAGACGATTAAGGTTAAGTTTGCATTTTTTGATTATGATTACACATAAAATACTTCTTTTGGCATGGTAATTAGGCCCCTTCCACTGATTTAGGAAAATGATCCGAGTACAAATGCCTTTTCGATTTAATTTCACTATTGGGTAACATTTCGAAATATCGATAAACTTTGGTCAAATTTATTAAGGTAACTAAGCAATATGGTTAGAAATTAAAATTTAGAATTTGAGTATTTTAGTTGATGTTCAGGTTGGACTATCGAGTACAAGAAGATTTTGCATATACGTCTGATCAACGTATATACGAGTCTTAAGTATACTAGATAGATAAAGAATCGCACTCTAGTTGCATGAAGATGATTCTGTTGATGACTGCAGCATCATCAGTATATATTTTCGAGTTTTGAAAGTGGGATGACTATATGATTCCGATTAAAACTTCGGTATATACATAAATCCATTTAGATAAGTGTTTGAAAATATTTGGTAAATTGATATGAATTAGGATAAGTAAGCGAGATCTTGAAAATTTGATAAGTTGTAAAAATTATACAAGGTAAATAGGTAATAAGGATAAGCCAGTAAATTAAGTAGAGAGTATATGAGAAAGTGCATTTGTGATATTAAAAAAAGGTTTTGAAAAGATATATAGTTTAAAAACTCAAATCAAAATTTTGAGTAAGAATTGACAATTATTTTGAAATTAATTTTTGGAATTGATTTTGAAAGAATATATTTTCAATATAAAGAAAATAAGGGTGTTTGAAAATATTTGGGAATTTAAAACTTGAGCACAGCAACTTGTGATTGGAATTTCTTAATCGATTAAAAGACATTTATGTAAAGTTATAATTTACATAAGCAATCCAAGTAGTTTGGGAAACGATGTAAAGGTTAAGTTGGAATTAATCAATCAGGATATATGATAATTAGTCCTCCCCAAATAATTAATTTTTTAAATGCAAATATCTTGATAATTCAATATGACTATAAGATATTTGGCAATATTTTGGTTAAGGACTACGTTGGTTAATGATGTTAATACAAATATATCTAAATGTTTTCTCTAAAGTTTGAACGAAATAAGTTTCGTAACCTTGAATTTGGAATAATTAATGAGGATAGCCAAAATTAAATAACATAAGGAACTACAATCTGGAATTATCGGTGATTTTGGATAGTCGATAAGTTCTAAAGTATATTGCGGTCATTAAAGGAATTGTTTGATTAAGCATGGATACCGTGTGAATTAAGTTTCAAAATTTTATTTAAGGTTATTTGGCAAGCAGGAATAGCAAGAAGAAATTTCCTAAACTGAAACGTTTAGATAAGTTGAGTTCTGAGGATCAAGTTTTCGGTATAAAGAACAATTGTAATTTTATGCAACCGAAAGGGAGTAAGTTTCATAACCTTTGTATTTGCAAGATAAGATCTAAGAGAATAAATTTGTAACTCTAAATTTTTTATGAAAACAATTGAGTATAAGTAATTGGCCTAAACTATGAATCGAATATAATGGGTAACTAGAGGTTATCGTTGGAGGACATATAGATATGGTTGTCTGTAAATATGTGTGTTATAATATTCTACCCGGTATATTCATTATGAGAATAGGGAGCTTTGGTATAACGAAATTTAATCTTGAATTTGCCGAGTGAGTAATTACGATTCTCTTTCCATTTTGAGGACGAAAAGTTCAAAGGGGAGGGGAGGAGAATGTAACGATCCAGAATTTTTAACCAATTTCAAATTGGAATTTTTATTACTTAATTTGAATTTAAAATTGAATTTGACATAAATATATATGGTTAATAATATTTAATAATTTTGATAAGTTATATGATAGATTTTACTTGAATTATAAATGAGAACGATTATTAATGAGTTTGGATTTATTGATACTATTTGTCGTTTGATCAGATTTGTCAAACCATAACACGAATTAGTAGCGTTAGAATTAAGTGTTGCCCTTAGTTTTCATAGCATTTAAGGGAAAATGCTGCCAAAAGCTCACCTTCTCTCCTTAAGACAAGTGTCCTTACACTTGTATTTTTGCATGCCTCCTTCCAAGCATGCCTTCCACTTGCCCCCTGATGTGTCATCGCCTCCTTAACCCTCCATTCCTATATAAGGAGGCCTTTTCTCCATTTTCTTAACATTCTATTCCATTTCCTCCTTTCCACCATCTTCTTAAGGTTATGGCCATGGTTTCCATGGCATAAGTCTTCCTCTTTTCCACCACCACCTTGTCAAAGTTCGTCGTCATCCTCCTCCTCCTACTCTTATAATATAAAGAGAGAGAGAGTAATTAGTGTATATTATATATAATGGTGAAGAAGACGTTGCGCCGAAATACTGTCCGACGGTTCGCTCAGCTAGGCTCGCCTACCTTGCAGATTTGAAAGCTATTAGGTGAGAACTCTTTAACCACGGTTTATATATTTAATTAGTAGTTAGAATAATTTAAATATAGTGATGAATTGTTAATGGTTAATGATGATTGATGTTTGTTGTGATGGATGATGGAAGCGTAGTTTAGAACACACACACTATTAAGCGTTAGTGTTATAACGCTTGGGCACATTTATGATTTATTTAATTATGTTGATGATAATGGTTGTTGATGTTGTTTCACACACACTATGACACATCAATTATGGTATCACATTGGTGATCGACAAATCTCCTCCGTAACTAGAAGCAATATCATTATTGAAATTGAAGGTTAATAATTGGGAAAGACCACATGTATGAATTCATATATATATATTGATAAAGTTCTTTAAATGAATAAATAAATACCAGAACGTTCTAGGATGATAGAGAGGATAGTGTCTAGGTTTGGGTTTGGAAATATAGTTTCCTGCTCTCCCTGGCTATCCCTAACTGATCCGACGAATGAGATGGTTAATTTGAAATTATTTGAATTTAGAAATGAATTAGAATTTGATTTCTTACGTAAAAAATAAATGTTTAATTTTGAACCCAAAATAATTTGGAAAGTCAACATAAATTACTTTTAATTATTTTAAATGGTTTATATTAGTATATAGTAGTGAGACGACCCGAAATCCCGTACAGACGGAGACAAGGGTTATCTTAGGAATATAACACAGAAATAGATAATAGCAGAACAAAATTAAATAAATACACCAGATAATGAACAATAGAATATACTGGATAAAAGTAATCATCAGAGTTACACAGTATACAGGATATTACTTAGTACAAATACAGTTCAGCTATACATAAATGTCTACAGCGGAAAACAAACAAAATATGTACAATAGGAGCTGAACAGCATAAAAAGAGATAATTGATAGAATCCATCTTCAGCTCCAGCTATCCAGAAAGAACCAGCTAAACCTGAATATAAGGCTGCCCATGTAGAAAAAGGGGCACCCGAGTTTGAAAGTGAAACAAACTACGAGTCAGTCATGGGACTGGTATGAGAAATCTGCTCAACACATATATAATATGGCAAATCACAGGACCACGCCACTCTCGTGGAACGGGTTTACTCCATTGGATTGCCAGTGCTTTAAAACAAACTTTCTTTTAAACATCGCTATGCTTTTTATAAAAATGAAGCCATTATAAGACTCAGTTCCCATCACACAATGCAACGCAAACCGGAGGATAGAGTTTTTACCTTATAACGGCCAAAATATGCTTGATACGAATAAAACAAAAGCATTTGATATTATTGCTAGTGTTTATATGTTTTGAAAACAATTTCAAATCATAAATATCAATCATAGACGGCATTAATGCCCCATACCACTATGTCGCCATATATATAGGTATACAATCAAAAACCGCACAGTCACGTATTTGGAAATTGGATTTCCGTCATGAACCAAGGCAAAAGATAGTCCTTACCGAATTCGAGACGCTCTAGCCTGCCCCTCAGGAACAGCCGCAACTGCCCCTTGGATCGTCAGGGCCGGTCCACCGATGTGGATTATTATGCTTGAACACTACGTCTCCCCGCCCTTTGGGGCGTAAACGAGCCAACGAATGACTCCATCGGACCCGGATCGTCCGATCAAACCGAGGTGCCTCGCAACAGCAACAACCACATAGGTGAAAAGTATATAAATGTCAGGGCTGGTAGGTCACTGACACCACCCTAGCTAGAAAGAAACGCAGGCCCTCCCTGATGTCCTCTCCCGTTTCTGGTTCATACCGGGGTGTGAGGCTCGCGATTTTACGTTAACACAAAGCTACGCCACACGGGTGGTGCTTTGATCATCTCCACAAGACTTTGCTTTTCAACAGAAGCCCTGATCACTGCATCTTAGCATGCCACACTGGCAATTCATGCCATGCGACTGATGTCCATCGATATACAACCTCTGAGCTCGTGCGTCTCAGAGAAGGGCGTTAAGCAAAAGAATAAATTCTCCGCCGCCAGACAGATGTATATTTAACAGAGATCAATCAACACAGAATAAAATCCAATGTCAGACACACAGTCCATTTACAAGTCCGTTCTGGGTCTGAACGAATCCGGAGGCACTAAATACCTCGCAAACCCATCGATCACCACGTACGTCTGGACGATCACACTCATTATCCATATTTCGGGATGCCTCCCAATCAGGACCTCGGTTACCATCCAAACGAGGTGAAGATCTCCGGTCTTCGACCACCGTCTTCATCTTCGAATTTCAATCGTCGGTCAATTATTTGAAATGAGAATTAACTCGGCCTTTTCAAATAATTCACGTTTATTTAGAATTTCAAATCAATTTATTTTAATCGTTAAATCATTCGACAACACCAATATTGTTCTTTAATGTAATTTCACACCAAACACATTCAACCATCAAATACCACATAAATCGAGAAAATTCAGTTTATTTCCATCCCATATCGTTTATGGTACTTTATAATGATTTATCGCTATTTTTATTTATTTTAAAATAGCCCATATATTCAAAACGACGCTTCGGGCCATAACGCGGCCGTGGCGCTGTTTTTCTTCAGATTTGATTTACACATTCCAGACAATCCAACCGTTGGATTTTTACAAAGTTGGTGCCGTTGGAAAGATATTTCCAAGGCGAACCCGACGGTTGAGGTTTCGGGAAAATCCGATGGTCGGATTTCCCGCACTAGTTGTTTGAAATCACGGTTTCAAAACACGAACTGCACGGCCACGTTTCGTTTTAATTTTATTTATATTTATATATTTATATAAATATAGTTCATTCAACAATTTCAATATCGTTTCCACTTCAAATTTTTCACTAACGCCTTAAAATTTTGGAAAATTTCGCCATAACCTCCTTTGTACGGGAGGGGCTGGGAAAATTCCGAAATAGCCACACGGGCGTCTCATGTCGAAAAGAAAAAGAAAAAGCCAAGCGGCTAGCCAATAGGCTCATAAAATCATCACCCAAACAAAACAGTAAATGTGTACCTATTTGTCGGGCACAAAATTTTATTCCTCTTCTCTAGCCCCTTTGCTATAACCTGTTCAATAAATATGCATGTACATATATACAGTTCTTATCACTTATCATTTTCTATTCAACTTCATATTTGATTCCATTTGGTTTAAAAACACCATTCATTCTAACGTTGCATGTATAGGCAAAAATCATATCATTAGCTAATTAATGAATATTTCAACTCATATATGTTTATTTGAACGAGTGGTTATTTTTAACACTTCACATTTCAACGATTCATGTATATAATAAAAATATGATTTTTATTGTAAAACAATTCATTTCCAACCACTATTATTTTATATAGTTTATATCGGTGATAAAAATAGGATTTTTCTTATAAAACAATTTTTTTTCAAAACGAGATTATTTTACAACAGTTCATATAGTCGATAAAAGGTGATTTTTATTATCAAACAATTTATTTCAAAATATGAATACCACTCAACACATGAATTTCAAATCAACGAATGAATATCGATTCAACACATGAAGGTTTTCTATAGTTTGTATATATAGATAAAAATGTGATTTTTATATTTAAAACGCGAATACCATTCAACACATGAATTTCTAATCAACGAATGAATATCGATTCAACACATGAAGGTTTTCTATTCAATGAATAAATATAGTTTTAGCAAATGAAAATAATTCAAACACATGAATATCAAATCAACGAATGAATATCGATTCAACACATGAAGGTTTTCTATTCAATGAATAAATATAGTTTTAGCAAATGAAATTAATTCAAACACATGAATATTATTCAAAATTTCGGCAGCATAACGGCAGGGTAGTTAAAACCTGGACCGTCCCAAGTACGGCTCCTCGCTCTACCTTAAAACCTCGCGGTTTTTGACAATGGAGATCATGCATCTAGTTCGCACGCAGGCGGCATGTTTATATTTATTTCATTTCCACAAACTAATCCTATGTGGTTTCAACCAAATATTTCTCAACCACAAACAGGTATTTTTCAACCTCAATCAATCAATATCAACCACAAACAATCCCAAACAATCATTCGCTATCAATCAATTTTCACACCAATCACAATCAATAAATATCGTCCATGGTTTGTGGACGAGGGGCGTATATATATATATATATATAGCAATTCACTTTTATTTCAATACATATATAAATTTTTACAACGCATATATAACTTATACATCGAACATACAACTTATACAACGCTTATACATGAGGTGTACAACGTCTATATAACTCATACATCGACTATATAATTTATACATCGTCATTTTCCATATTATTTTTAAATTAGAATTCTCACATTGGGTTCCACTCCACCAAAAATAGCAGAAGGCTCAAAAAAATATGCGGTCTCTTCTAAAATGTAGAAGGCGTCCACACGGTCACGATGTTTCCTGTTTCATCGAATTTCGTTAACATAGCAAAAAGATATGATTTTTCAAAGTTTGCAACGGTTTTAAACTGTTAAAATCAGTTTTAAATTAAAACAGCCGATACCTTTCAAAACTGTTCGAAATTAGGTTTCGATTTTTCGATCAATCCGCTGATTGTTGCTTCGATCGGCCAGCGCCACCTTGTCGAGCTAGGAGAGGCGCACGTGCTCCAGGGAGGGGGTCAAGCTCGGTGGTCCCCAGGCGGCGGAATCGGGGTGCGAACGGCCGAACTTCTCGAGGGTGGTTCTCCCCCTACAGGCCACGAAAAAATCCAATACTTATATGGATTTGAAGATCATGAGATGTACTACAAAAACCTTAACTGTGGCATTGGATTTCATTGAGCGGATCAGAAGAAAAAGAGGAGAGAAGGAAGCGGCCAATTTCCGCCGTAGTTCGAGTCGGGGAGAGAGAAAAGCGGGGGGGGGGGGGGGGTGGGGGGGGGGGTTTCTGACGAGGCCCAATCATATTATTTTTTATTTATAAAGTTTTAAAATCCGAAAATACCCCTTGTCACACACGAACACCAATCCAAGCCCAACGACTATCGTCCCTAGCGTTTTACCCCCATTCCGAACACACTGGGATATGTTTCGTAGGCCCATTCGACTGCTTCAGTCAGTTTCCATTCAAATTAAAATATAAAACATTCAATATTCAATTTGAACGTGCATTTCAATTTGCTAGGGCCACAAACTGATTCGAAAAATTCTAGAAAAATAAATCTAGCTATGTTTTGATGATACAGTCCCAACAAAACTAGTTTCGTCAAATTCTGAGACCGTTTGCAAAAAGGCCCATTTTTGGTCGATCCAATTTAACTGTAATTGACCAAAACACAATTTCCTTTGCCACGCTGACATACTAGCTTCAAAAATTATGAAATTTGAAACCTAGCAATAACTTCACATCCCGGACCCAACAAAAGTGGTTTCGTCGAATTCCGAGGTCGTATGCAAAATGGCCAATTTCACGGGCTATATAAATTCCATAGCGACCGTTCTAAAAATTCATTCGGCCATAACTTTTGCTTTCCGTTATGAAAATTCGATTTTTCAGATTCGTTAGAAAGGTATTCACTAACATATTTAAATATTTTTGGTTTCACTAAAATCCGGATTGTTTTGCACCCGGTACAGTCCGACAAAGTTTAAATTCAATTTTTGAAACTACAGCGCCATTTCAGGCCTTGCTTATAATTAAAATTAATTATATTCTTTTTCAATTGTCGATTCAAACTCAGTTTTTATCGCCATTATTTAAAATATTTATTTTAAATATTTAAAATCCATTATTTTAGCCAATTTAAAATTTAAAATTGGTTCAGATTTTCTGGGTCGTTACAATCTCCCCCACTTAAAACTTTTCGTCCCTGAAAAGGAACAAAGTCGAAAGTGGTTTGATAAATCTACAATCACACAAAACAACAACCAATTTGTTTCTAACCTTCCAAAAATATACTAATCAAATCCTATATTCCTTTAGAAATCACTCAGAGTATAGAATAAATAGTGCACATCCATGGGAAGAAAATAGCAACAGAATAGAGAATTAAACGATAATGCAAAGTATGGTAAATGTACCTTGCACCTGAGTCAATCAGAGATATCCACTCGGCATCTAGGATAAGCTTTCTGAATGCTCTCCTCAGTTTCCCAAGTACAATCTCGCGGATCTCCACTCCATTGCACTTTGACTAAGTGAACCTTCTTGTTCCTCAGCTCTTTGGTTTCTTTGCCGATAATCTTTAGCGGCTCTCTTCTCATAGCCAATTCTGGAGTAATTTCAATATCCTGTTGAGCTGCTTCTTCCACGATCAAGTCTGGATCATGAACTTGCTTTCGAAGCTGAGATATGTGAAATACATCATGGACTCCAGGCAACCAATCAGGCAATTTGACCCTGTAAGCGAGAGTTCCGATCCGTTCCAGAATAGGAAACAGACCAATGAATTTGGGCGCCAACTTTCCAGTTTTACCGAACCAGATAACTCCTCTCATCGGCGATACCTATAAATATACATGGTCGCCAACTTCAAAGGATATATCTCTTCTTCTTCTATCGGCATAGCTCTTTTGTCGGCTTTGAGCGGCAAGTAATCGCTTCTTAATGAAATCAACTTTGTCGGCAGCTTCTCGAATCATATCTGGACCCAACATAAGTCTATTACCTGGTTCGACCCAATAAGCAGGAGATCGGCACGGTCTACCATACAATGCTTCGAATGGCGACATTGTCAGACTTGCCTGGTAGCTGTTGTTGTATGAGAATTCAGCCAAATGCAGATGGTCTTCCCATGATCCACCGAAATCTATAACACAAGCCCGCAATAGATCTTCTAAAATACGATTCACCCTCTCAGTCTGACCGTCTGTCCGAGGATGGTAAGCGGTGCTCAAGTTCAACTTTGTTCCGAGCTCGACTTGAAATGCCTCCTAGAATTTACTGGTAAATATTGTATCTCTATCACTGACTATACTGAGCGGCACTCCATGTAGTCTAACAATTTCCCTGAAGTAAATCTGCGCCAGACTCTGAGCAGTTCTGTTTGATCTAACAGGTATGAAATGGGCGGTCTTCGTGAAGCGATCTACGATCACCCAAATACTGTCATTTCCTTTTCTGGTCCTGGGCAGACCATCAATGAAATCCATAGAAATATGTTCCCACTTCCAACCCGGAACTTCTAGCGGTTGTAATAATCCAGCTAATTTCTGTTGGTCACTCTTGACTAGCTGGCAAGTAGGGCATCGGCTAACGTATATTGAAACATCTCTTTTCATAGCCTTCCACCAGAATGTTCTTTTGAGATCGTGATACATTTTGGCCACACCAGGATGGATACTCAGCTTGGACTTGTGACACTCGTCTAACACTTCCCTTTTCAACTCTGGGATGTTAGGAACACAAATCCTTCCTTTTAACCTCAAGGTCTCATCGCTATCTATTTGAAAACACGAGGGTTCGCCTTTCTGAATCCCTTTGATCATATCTTTAAAAAAGTTATCCTCCTTCTGAAGAATAGATATTTTGTCAATCAAGGAAGTCGTGATAATAAAGCTGGCGATCATTACATTCTTCCGGCTCAGAGCATCGACCACGACGTTGGCTTTCCCTGGAGTATATATAATTTCAAAGTCATATGCTGCAAGGAACTCTAGCCACCGTTGCTGCCTCAGATTCAAGTCCTTTTGGGTGAATAAATACTTTAACGACTGATGATCTGTAAACAGTTCAAATCTCTCACCCAGAAGATAGTGCCTCCAGATTTTCTAAGCGAATACTATAGCCAATAACTCAAGATCATGAGTTACGTAGTTCTTCTCGTGCGGCTTCAGTTGACGGCTAGCATAAGCAATCACTTGGCCTCTTTGCATTAACACTGCGCCAAGGCCTTCTCTAGAAGCATCAGTCCAGACTTTTAAATCCTGGTTTCCATCGATGATGGTTAACACTGGAGCAGTTGTTAATCTCAACTTTAGCTCTTCAAAAGCCTCCTCACTTTCTGGAGTCCATTTAAATTTAGAGTGCTTCTTTTAAGCTTTGTTAAATGACCAAAAATCTTTGAAAAGTTTTTAACGAACTTTCGGTAATAGCTAGCCAATCCGAGAAAACTACGGACTTCTGTGGGGGTACTGGGCTGTTTCCAATTCTGAATAGCCGTGATTTTGCTTGGATCCACAGCGATTCCTTCTTTCGATACTACGTGGCCCAGAAATTTTACTTCATCTTGCCAGAAGATACATTTGGAAAACTTTGCTTTCAATACATTCCGTCTCAGAATTTCTAGAACCTGTTCCAGATGCTTTTCATGTTCGGCTTTTGATTTAGAGAAGATTAAAATATCGTCAATAAAAACCAGAACAAATTTATTCAACACTCCTCTGAATACTCTGTTCATCAGATCGACGAAGTAAGCTGGAGCATTACATAAGCCGAACGACATTACTAACCACTCGTAGAATAAGTCGGGGCCTCTGAACGCTGTCATTGGAACACACTCTTCGGCAATTCGAAGTTGATGGAAGCCTGTAGCTAGGTCCATTCTCGAGAATACTTGTGCTTCGTTTAATCGATCCAACCAATTATCAATCCGCGGCAATGGATACTTGTTCTTTATCGTCTGCTTGTTCAGATCTCGATAATCCACACATAGACGTAGAGTACCGTCAGATTTTGGGATAAATACCACTACTGCACCCCAATCAGAGAAACTAGGCCTGATCAGACCTTTCCATACTAGCTGTCGTGTTTGATTGTCTAATTCCTCCTTCTCTTTCAAGGACTTTCTTCGAATGGCGTGAACTACCGGTCTTGCATTGGGAATTAAAGCAATCTTGAAATCTATTTCTCTCTGTGGAGGTAAGCGAACAACTTCTTCAAACACATCCGCATAGTTCTTGACGACAGGAATATCTTTGATGAGGTCCGGAATATTCTCTACAACTTCAGGGATAATTTTTATTTGAGCTGGAGAAACATTCAAAGCTGCCCAGAAGTCTTTTCTATTAGCATTCTGACCTTCACAGGGAATGGTTATATAATCACCTGATTTAATCTTCGCCTTTACGACTCTGTCGGCGCATTTAACTTCAGCTTCATATTTGGTCAACCAGTCTAACCCCAAGATGAGATCAAACTCTTTAAAATTCATGACGGCTGCGATGGTAGGAAACCGGTATCGAGAGAAAGAAACCGACACTCCACAAATCCAACTGAGATCTATGGAACCCCCAACCGGATTCTGGACAGTCATTGTTTCCTTCAGCTTTTTCAAATTCAAATCCAGCTTCTTAGCTGCATCTTTGGCGATGAAACTTCGCGACGCACCGGTGTCAAATAGTACTTTAACTGGGATGTCTTTGACAGTTAGCGCGCCTTCTAAAACATCTGGCCTTTCTTGAATAGCTGAGGGCCCAGACGCTTCTGCTACTTCATTTATGTGTACTGTTTTGGACTTCTTAAATTGCCTGCAATCCTTTTCAGGATGGCCAATCCGATGACATTGACAACATTTTCTACTCTCTCGAAACTGGTTATCGGGATTAGACCCCTTCTTTCGTTTCTTCGAGGTTTTACACTTCCTAGTCAGATGCCCCTGTTTATTGCAGTTAGAGCATGTGGCACTCGTTGCCGGTTCCTTTTCAGATTTAGCCCTTTTTCTCTTGGCACTGGGCTTCTTACTGACATCAGACTTTGTACTAGCCTCTGGACGATCAGTTTCAGACCCTTCTTTGTCACTAGAACAGAGTTCTTCTTCATCGCGCAACATTCCTTTCTTATGGAGATCCTCATACTGATAAGCCATGTATATCATTTCTGAAAAAGGAAGCTTCACATTCCTCATTACACTATTCTGATATCTCCTTTGAAGGCCATGAATAAATCTCAGATTTTTCCTCTTTGGGTCTTGAATTAGATGAGGAGCAAAGTGAGCAAGTTCATTGAATTTCTTATGATATTCTGGGATGGTCATATCACCTTGTATTAGATAAGAAAATTCATCACATAATCGTTCCGTCGCTTCAGGAGGAGTAAATCTTTCTAGGAAAATCACTTTGAATCTGTCCCAGGTGATATCACCTTCTGGATTATCTTTGATGATCGTTTCCCACCAGATTAAAGCTTCTTCTTTTAGCGCCCAAGATGCTACTAGCCTTTTCTGGTCATCCCTCAGCTGGATACGCTCAAAAATTCTTTCGACAGAACTCACCCAAGCTTGAGTTTGAATAATAGATTCATTGCCCGAGAACTGTGCTCCGTTCAGATTTCGATATCTCTTTAATAGAGCCTCTAGGTCGGGTTCTGCATTTCTCCTGTTTCTGGCACTCATTTTTCTAGTACTTCTGCAAATGGCAGATCAAGTGTCAGGTCACAGAAAAGAAAATTTTCAAATGTAAATGTGTCTATCGAGGTGTAATTTCATTCTGCTTTACTCATATTAGGATATTGCTGATCCTATCTGTATAGAGTTACCCGTCCTAGAACACTACTGGTACTATTTCTGACGAGTTCTGTAACGACCCAGATTTTCTGACCATTTAGTTTAATATTTAAAAATGTTTTATTGTTTTGGAATTCTAAATGGTTTAATTTCAATAATTTTGAATATTTTATTTTATTCCGAAATGGTAGAAATTTAGTGGATCTGCAATATAATGTGAACTGGCAGTATAAAAGGATAAATTTTTAATTTAAAATAGTACGTTTACAAAGGATGTAGTAGCTAACGAACTCGGATTTCGATGAAATCAGTTTCATTAAATCCGAAATGATGAAATTTGGTAACCAACCAAGTTACGTCAAAAATGGCATCCGTATGTGGAAAAGGAAAAATAAAAGGCCAAAATTTGAACTAAATTTTGACGGTAATTGGAATTTGCTAATGCTAACGGCAAAACTGGAACCTGAGACCTATCCAGGAAAATTCTAAACATAGGATATTAGCTATATATGAAATTTGGGAAAATCCTATAACGGATATAGAAAGTTATTAAGGAAACAAAATTTAAATAAATTATTTGAAAATCTAAACGAACTCCGATTTTTGATTTGAATACATAGGATTGAAGTACGTTAAAAACCGGACCAGATGGTGGAAGAATTTCTGAAAACCGTTATCGTTTGATACTCCAACATGAGACCGGAAGGTGTTGAAACTAACACAAAACACTATTTTGAATTTGAATTTAAATTATTTGAAAGTTCAAACGAATTCAAAATTTAAATATTTTTGTATATTATTGAAGAGCAAGAAAAATTGAACAACATGGTTGAAAAAGATTTTGGATAAGGTATCAATAAGTAAGTCAAATTAACGTCCGAATAGGGTTGAGAAAACACACTTTACTATTCATAAATTATTAAATTTATTTATAATTTAATTAATTTAAGGATTAATCCTAGCCATCCATTTTCGACCGTTGGATTCGCGCCACCTCAGCAATCCATGTGACTCCTTTGGCTATAAATAGCCCCCCCCCCTTTCATTTTAAAATCCATCCTCCTCCTCCACTTTCAAGCTTTGGCAATGGCAGAAATAATAATAAAATATTAGGAAATAGGGAAAAGGGAAGGAAGGGAGAAAGGAGGGCAAGACGGGGAGCTAGGGACTCTTAGGCAGAGGCTTGGGCTTCACGGGGTAAGTTTTTAAATAATATTTATTTATTTATTTATTTGTGTAATATATATATATATTATAATTAAAATAGAATTTGTAAAAATAAATATCAGAACATTCTAAGGGTGACAGAGAGGATAGTGTCTAAGGCTTGAGTTTGGAAAATATAGTTTCCTGCTCTCCCTGGCTATCCCTAACTGATCCGACGGATGGGATGATTAATTTAAATTTAAATTTAAAATTTAATTTGAATTTAAAACAGATCAGGGGCATTTTCGTAATTTTTAACCATAAACTTTAAAAGCTTATAACTTTTTCAAAACAAATCGGATTTCCACGAAACAAGGACCGTTGGATTCTTATCGGAAAACACTTTAAAATGAGTGGAAGCAGATTTTTGATCCGGGTTAAAAATTTTAAGTTATAATTAAATGAATATTTTTAAATATTTTATTTGAAAATTAAATTTAATTAATATTAAAATGATTTTTCAATTTTAAAAAAATTTGGATATGGCTAGAGATGGGAAAGTATGATTTTTTAGAAGGGCAGGGAAGGTAATTTGGCTAATAACGCAATTAGAAATTAATTAAGATAAAAAATAATTTAATTAATTTAATTAAATATATATTCATTTAAATTAGGTAAATATTGTAAATATCATAACTTTTGCATACATTAACGAAATTTAACGAAACAGGATCCGTTGAGATCGTATGGACGAGCACTACGCAATGGAACTGACCGCAAGTGGATTGGAGCTCGTTTGGATTTATGGTGAAATTTAACGTCTGAACCAAATCAATGACCGATTATCGTTATTCAACGATAAACCGTCCAAGGTGAGTAAATCTCACTAACTCTGAACACTTTATATTTTTATAAAGTATTTTTAGAACTGATAAATATTGGTTGAATTGCTGAGTGTTGATTGTTTGGTTGAACTGCTAGTCAGCTGGTTGAAAATACCGATATAGTTATATATATCGTTAACCGATGTTGATTTTGTTTATCAGAATACCTCATATTGAAATGAAATTGATGTGAATTATATTGTGTAACATCTGTGGATGCAGGGAAACAGGTCGGAGGAATCCAACTGGATTCCTCAACATTTATTTACCGTTTTTCATATATTCTGATATATGATGTGTTATATCATCTGTTGTTGAACCTGTGTGTTTGGATGATGATTGAACCTTTTGATTTGGTATTTTTATACCATAAGTGATACTAGAAAGTGAAAAGGGATTTTCAAAGTTTATTTTGAAAATAAATTATTTATATAAAATCAATAGATTTTATATATAAAAGGAAGAGAATTTCATGAGAGGAAATGATTATAGAATCAAAGCCTTTGTTAAAAAAATAAATATTGGTGAAATCAAATAGAAGGGAAAATATTGGTGAAATCAAATAGAAGGGAAATATTTGTGAAACGATTACAAATAGAAATAAAAAGGGAAACATTCGTAATAGTATTTACAAATGGAATTGAAAAGGGAATATTCATGTAGGGAATGAAGAAAAGTTGAAAGAAGTACTTATTTGTTAAATAAATAGAAAAGTTAAAAGAAATATTTATTTGTTGAATAAATAGAAAAGTTAAAGGGAATATTTATTTGTTAAATAAATAGAAGCGAAAAGAGAATAGTTATTTGTTGAGTAAACGAATAGAAAAAGAATCTATTCAAGGGAAGTAATTCAAAGGAATTATTCCAAAGGAATTATTCAAAAGAGAAAAGTCAAAGGGATTAATTCAAAAGAGTTAATCAACTAGAGTTAAACCGTTGGAGTTAAACTGTTAGAGTTAAACAGTTGGAGTTAAACTGTTAGAGTTAAACAATTGGAGTTAAACTATTAGAGTTAAACCGTTGAAGTTAAACTGTCAGAGTTAAACCGTAAAGTTAAACAGTTAGAGTTAGTTAGTTAGAGTTAACCAGTTAGAGTTATTCAGTTAGAGTTATCCAGTTAGAGTTATTCAGTTAGAATTAACCAGTTAGAGTTAATCAGTTAGAGTTAATCGTTTTGAATCAAATCGAACTAGAGTTATTCAAATATAGTAATCGAATAAGGGTTAATTGAATATTAGTTATTCAATTAGAATTGATCGAATCTAATTATTCGAGATAGAGTTAAAAATAGGCAAAGTTATTTAAGGATGAATTTCCATCTAGCACGACTGCTAGCGTAATTCGCAGGGCTGCAGATAGCCTACGGCGGTCGGATGTTTCCTGAGGGAATCAGGCGTAACCATTGTGATCACTGCGATCTAGAGTCAAGCAAATGGTGTTAAATCAAATAGTAATTAATCAATAGAAGTTAATTAAGTCGAGTTAGTCGAGTATTAGTAAATTAAGTAAGGTTAGTCAAAAAGGGAATTAATCGAATATCACCTATTCGAAGTAGAGTTATCGAATCTAGTTTATTCGAGAAGAGTAATCGAATATAGTTCGTTCGAAGTGTGTTAAATCGAATATAGTTATTCGAAAGAGAGAATTATCAAATATGGTTTATTCGAAGTGAGATTTTTCGAATATTAGTTATTCGAAGAAAAGGATTATCGAAGATTAGTTATTCGAATAGGGGAATCAAATATAGTTTATTTGAAAGAGAATTATCGGATAGTGATTATTCGAGAGTGAATCATACATGGAAATTCGATTATATCGAATCAAGGGAAGTAATGTTTACTTTCCATTTCAAATCAAGTTTTAATTATTTGTTAATAAAGTAGTTGGTTGTTTATTTATCCAAATTAAGATATGGAAATATATTTAAGTTAACATATTTTGAAAGCATGGAATTATAACATTTACAGTTATAATCAAATGATTCAGTAAAGGAAGTGGATTCATAAATAGAATCCGAGAGTTCGCAAGGAAGTTTCTTAAAGAGTGAAGTTTGAACTTTGTCTATTTCGAAGTTAGAAATGTTGTTCAGTTAAGGTCTGAGAGGTAATTATACCCCAACTTGATTGACTTCGTTTTTAACTAAGAAGTGGATAAGGTTCGAGAGTGAAAGGGGTTAAGTGAATTTAGTTAATGAGCGAAATGGTTGGTGTTGGCATAGCGATGTTTATTCAAACATCAGTTTAAACCCAATGAAGGAGATTTGGAAATGTCTTCCAAATGAAAATCAGAAATGTTTTCTGAATATAGAAAATGAGAAATGGAATTGTTTTCCATTGTTAATAACGTATATTTTCTAAATATAGTAAATAAGAAATATAGGAAAACAAGAATAAGGAAAAGGGTAAATTTATGATAATTTGATGATGAATGATGATTGATCGATAGAATTTCCATCTGGAAATAATATCGTTGTTTGCACACCGACATGTTTTTAATTGATAGTTAAATCACCGACTATCAAAGTTTTGACCATTTTAACGTTGTTAATATGGAGAGACCGGTCGGATTATTATCCAGAGAACCACTCCGTATTGGCATAAGCATTGCGAATCAAGTATGCTGAATATATTGAAGACGGAGTTATGCAAGGGCTATCCTATTTACAGAATAGTGCCTTCGGTTTGTCCAGTCCCAGGACAAACATGAATGGACGAATGTCTGACAGAGTATATTCAAAGGATCGCGTAAGTTGATCTCTTCAAACGTACTTACGTTTGGTGGCGGAGGAATTCGTTTCTCTTAGCTGTATACCCGTGGTATTTTTGGTGAAATCAATTTGTGATTTGGCGGGTATGACGATGTGGCATTCAAAGTAATGGAGGTGTGATCTGTCAAAAGATACGCTATGACCTCAAGCCTCATCAAACGGGGAAATGACAAAAATCGGGCAGGCAGCATGGCTATGTGGGTCGCACCCATTAGGATGTATGATCACCTATCTAGAGAAATTCCTTTTGTTCTTAAATCTATCGATGCTGTCCCTTATCGGGAGACGGTTGCTGATCCCAACCGTTGGTGATATACATTCGATACACTCAAGCGAAATGAGTGGTCGGTCATGTGTGGGCCGGGTTGCAAGATGTTCTTGTTGAACCCAGTGTATTTGCCTCTAGAGATACATGTTCGGAAGGTGGTCCCATACCTTGTCAAGTTGGAATCCAATCTCCAATAAGTGCCTGCGAGTTTGATTGTATATTATATATGTAGAGCGTGAGATGCAAGCGTTCTACTAGATTTTAATTACTTGTGATTAGACATTATTATAATATCAGATAATATATGATTTCCAAAGTGTTTTGGGTTATCGTAAGGTAAAAGCCATCCGTATTTATGAGTGGATTGGTCTTACGATTATCTTTTCTTTTGAAAAGGATTTTGAAAAGTTAAACCAAATGATTGGAGTTTACTCACACCAGTCCCATGACTGACCCAGAGTTTTATTTTGTTTTGTTTTCCCTAAACTCTTGGGTGCCCAAATTTGTACGGGCAGTCAAGTAGTCAGGATTTACAGGTATGCTTGAAGAGCTTGGAGCAGGAGGCTTCAAGATTTTTCTAGCTATTGATTATTCCGCTGTGATGAAAGTGTTGTACTCTGATAATGGTATGATATACATATACTACTTTGATTTCAAGATATGTTGTCTATTATATTTTATTCGTTCCGCTGTGAGATTCGTGTTACTCTGATGTTGTTGTGTTCTTCTTCTTCTTCTGTTCTAATTTTCTATCTTATCTATCCTCACCCTCTAATTTCTTTCTTGGACTATCCGGTAATTTCGACTTTTGATTGTTCGATAGGTGTTATATATCGGATAACCAAGGTCGCTTTTTCCCGGGTCGTTACAGTGGTATCAGAGCTGAAGGCTAGGTGATTTACCTTGGCTCTGTGGCGTGACTCAATAGAGATGGGGTTAGTAATGCCCTAGACTGAGTTTGAGTGTATATATACGAGTGAACGTATTTGTTATTTGATATAAAATGATTTTATATTGTGGAGATTTATTGGTTGAGTTGTTTATGAATTCTGGTCGATCAGTTTGATCCACTGTATCGATATGGGTTTCTAAACGCTTGAATACGATGAACCGACACAGTATGTTTTAAAAGAGGGTGAATGAAATAATTTTACCCAAATTATATTTTGATATAAGCAAAGTATAGATATTTGAAATTATTATAGTATATTGAATGTGTTGGTTGTGATTATAATCGAATAAGATTATAAAATGTGGAATGGTTATGTAAATAAAAAATCAAAATTCATATAAGTGAAATATATGAAATCAGATGAATTAAATCTGAATTTAAGTTCAGAATTGGAATTAAAATTGCTAAAATTTGAATAAGCGTTGTAAATGGAATTAAATTGAATATATGTGAATTTTAAAATCCTGGGAGATTTTAAATTTGTTACAAGCATTAAAAAGGGATATTTTGAAATGAATTTCAAAATGAAAGTGTTTAGAAATGGTTTTGAAAGTGACATAGTATTGAACTCACTTCGATAGCTAGAAAATAAATTCCGATGTTGATCCGGACATCATCGGTGTTCATTTTCGAGTTTGTAAGTGACAGATTACTACCAAAGATTTTGTTTTTGAATTGTTTTGAGAAACCAAGTTGTTTTGATATTCCAAAGGGATATTTGATTTTTGGAAAAGGCAAAGCTATTTGAAACTCCCAGGTAAGATTGTTTGAAATAAACACAAATTAAATAGAAATTTGTGAAAGAAAATTTGAAATTGAATTGAAGCCAGTTCAGTGGAAATTGAGTTGAATTGAAATAGAATGGTATCAAGTAGAATTGGACTAGATTAGAGATAATCTGAGATAGAAATGGATGGTCGAGCAAGAAATTTGAATTGAGATTGGAATTGCAGTTTGATTGAAATTTGGCTTGGTTATAAGCGGATGGTCGTGCTGAAGATAAAAGTGATTGGGAGTTTGATTGGGATGATAGTGGTATATGCTAAATTGATAGCAGAATTGAATGCCGACAAAAAGGTACACGTACATATTCATATGAGTTGGAGTTTGAGCTATTGACCAGTACAAAGGAGGTGCTGGCGAAATTTTTCAGAAATTTCGAATGTTAGAAAATTTTCAGAATTTTTGAAAATTTTCGTTTATAGAAATAAATTAATAAATTAATTAGAATAGATTGGTTCAGTGAAATCAGAGTAACCAAATAATTTTAACCTAGTTATAAAGTACATTTTTCTACCTTAGCAATTTCGAGGACGAAATTATTTTAAGGGGGAAAGAATGTAACGACCCAGATTTTCTGACCATTTAGTTTAATATTTAAAAATGTTTTATTGTTTTGGAATTCTAAATGGTTTAATTTCAATAATTTTGAATATTTTATTTTATTCCGAAATGGTAGAAATTTAGTGGATCTGCAATATAATGTGAACTGGCAGTATAAAAGGATAAATTTTTAATTTAAAATAGTACGTTTACAAAGGATGTAGTAGCTAACGAACTCGGATTTCGATGAAATCAGTTTCATTAAATCCGAAATGATGAAATTTGGTAACCAACCAAGTTACGTCAAAAATGGCATCCGTATGTGGAAAAGGAAAAATAAAAGGCCAAAATTTGAACTAAATTTTGACGGTAATTGGAATTTGCTAATGCTAACGGCAAAACTGGAACCTGAGACCTATCCAGGAAAATTCTAAACATAGGATATTAGCTATATATGAAATTTGGGAAAATCCTATAACGGATATAGAAAGTTATTAAGGAAACAAAATTTAAATAAATTATTTGAAAATCTAAACGAACTCCGATTTTTGATTTGAATACATAGGATTGAAGTACGTTAAAAACCGGACCAGATGGTGGAAGAATTTCTGAAAACCGTTATCGTTTGATACTCCAACATGAGACCGGAAGGTGTTGAAACTAACACAAAACACTATTTTGAATTTGAATTTAAATTATTTGAAAGTTCAAACGAATTCAAAATTTAAATATTTTTGTATATTATTGAAGAGCAAGAAAAATTGAACAACATGGTTGAAAAAGATTTTGGATAAGGTATCAATAAGTAAGTCAAATTAACGTCCGAATAGGGTTGAGAAAACACACTTTACTATTCATAAATTATTAAATTTATTTATAATTTAATTAATTTAAGGATTAATCCTAGCCATCCATTTTCGACCGTTGGATTCGCGCCACCTCAGCAATCCATGTGACTCCTTTGGCTATAAATAGCCCCCCCCCCCTTTCATTTTAAAATCCATCCTCCTCCTCCACTTTCAAGCTTTGGCAATGGCAGAAATAATAATAAAATATTAGGAAATAGGGAAAAGGGAAGGAAGGGAGAAAGGAGGGCAAGACGGGGAGCTAGGGACTCTTAGGCAGAGGCTTGGGCTTCACGGGGTAAGTTTTTAAATAATATTTATTTATTTATTTATTTGTGTAATATATATATATATTATAATTAAAATAGAATTTGTAAAAATAAATATCAGAACATTCTAAGGGTGACAGAGAGGATAGTGTCTAAGGCTTGAGTTTGGAAAATATAGTTTCCTGCTCTCCCTGGCTATCCCTAACTGATCCGACGGATGGGATGATTAATTTAAATTTAAATTTAAAATTTAATTTGAATTTAATTTGAATTTAAAACAGATCAGGGGCATTTTCGTAATTTTTAACCATAAACTTTAAAAGCTTATAACTTT
The DNA here is from genome assembly GCA_030737875.1 of Allium sativum. Lineage (NCBI taxonomy): Eukaryota > Viridiplantae > Streptophyta > Magnoliopsida > Asparagales > Amaryllidaceae > Allium > Allium sativum. The sequence goes on along the minus strand of CM060909.1, from coordinate 249,330,157 downwards.
TTCAAAACAAATCGGATTTCCACGAAACAAGGACCGTTGGATTCTTATCGGAAAACACTTTAAAATGAGTGGAAGCAGATTTTTGATCCGGGTTAAAAATTTTAAGTTATAATTAAATGAATATTTTTAAATATTTTATTTGAAAATTAAATTTAATTAATATTAAAATGATTTTTCAATTTTAAAAAAATTTGGATATGGCTAGAGATGGGAAAGTATGATTTTTTAGAAGGGCAGGGAAGGTAATTTGGCTAATAACGCAATTAGAAATAAATTAAGATAAAAAATAATTTAATTAATTTAATTAAATATATATTCATTTAAATTAGGTAAATATTGTAAATATCATAACTTTTGCATACATTAACGAAATTTAACGAAACAGGATCCGTTGAGATCGTATGGACGAGCACTACGCAATGGAACTGACCGCAAGTGGATTGGAGCTCGTTTGGATTTATGGTGAAATTTAACGTCTGAACCAAATCAATGACCGATTATCGTTATTCAACGATAAACCGTCCAAGGTGAGTAAATCTCACTAACTCTGAACACTTTATATTTTTATAAAGTATTTTTAGAACTGATAAATATTGGTTGAATTGCTGAGTGTTGATTGTTTGGTTGAACTGCTAGTCAGCTGGTTGAAAATACCGATATAGTTATATATATCGTTAACCGATGTTGATTTTGTTTATCAGAATACCTCATATTGAAATGAAATTGATGTGAATTATATTGTGTAACATCTGTGGATGCAGGGAAACAGGTCGGAGGAATCCAACTGGATTCCTCAACATTTATTTACCGTTTTTCATATATTCTGATATATGATGTGTTATATCATCTGTTGTTGAACCTGTGTGTTTGGATGATGATTGAACCTTTTGATTTGGTATTTTTATACCATAAGTGATACTAGAAAGTGAAAAGGGATTTTCAAAGTTTATTTTGAAAATAAATTATTTATATAAAATCAATAGATTTTATATATAAAAGGAAGAGAATTTCATGAGAGGAAATGATTATAGAATCAAAGCCTTTGTTAAAAAAATAAATATTGGTGAAATCAAATAGAAGGGAAAATATTGGTGAAATCAAATAGAAGGGAAATATTTGTGAAACGATTACAAATAGAAATAAAAAGGGAAACATTCGTAAAAGTATTTACAAATGGAATTGAAAAGGGAATATTCATGTAGGGAATAAAGAAAAGTTGAAAGAAGTACTTATTTGTTAAATAAATAGAAAAGTTAAAAGAAATATTTATTTGTTGAATAAATAGAAAAGATAAAGGGAATATTTATTTGTTAAATAAATAGAAGCGAAAAGAGAATAGTTATTTGTTGAGTAAACGAATAGAAAAAGAATCTATTCAAGGGAAGTAATTCAAAGGAATTATTCCAAAGGAATTATTCAAAAGAGAAAAGTCAAAGGGATTAATTCAAAAGAGTTAATCAACTAGAGTTAAACCGTTGGAGTTAAACTGTTAGAGTTAAACAGTTGGAGTTAAACTGTTAGAGTTAAACAATTGGAGTTAAACTGTTAGAGTTAAACCGTTGAAGTTAAACTGTCAGAGTTAAACCGTAAAGTTAAACAGTTAGAGTTAGTTAGTTAGAGTTAACCAGTTAGAGTTATTCAGTTAGAGTTATCCAGTTAGAGTTATTCAGTTAGAATTAACCAGTTAGAGTTAATCAGTTAGAGTTAATCGTTTTGAATCAAATCGAACTAGAGTTATTCAAATATAGTAATCGAATAAGGGTTAATTGAATATTAGTTATTCAATTAGAATTGATCGAATCTAATTATTCGAGATAGAGTTAAAAATAGGCAAAGTTATTTAAGGATGAATTTCCATCTAGCACGACTGCTAGCGTAATTCGCAGGGCTGCAGATAGCCTACGGCGGTCGGATGTTTCCTGAGGGAATCAGGCGTAACCATTGTGATCACTGCGATCTAGAGTCAAGCAAATGGTGTTAAATCAAATAGTAATTAATCAATAGAAGTTAATTAAGTCGAGTTAGTCGAGTATTAGTAAATTAAGTAAGGTTAGTCAAAAAGGGAATTAATCGAATATCACCTATTCGAAGTAGAGTTATCGAATATAGTTTATTCGAGAAGAGTAATCGAATATAGTTCGTTCGAAGTGTGTTAAATCGAATATAGTTATTCGAAAGAGAGAATTATCAAATATGGTTTATTCGAAGTGAGATTTTTCGAATATTAGTTATTCGAAGAAAAGGATTATCGAAGATTAGTTATTCGAATAGGGGAATCAAATATAGTTTATTCGAAAGAGAATTATCGGATAGTGATTATTCGAGAGTGAATCATACATGGAAATTCGATTATATCGAATCAAGGGAAGTAATGTTTACTTTCCATTTCAAATCAAGTTTTAATTATTTGTTAATAAAGTAGTTGGTTGTTTATTTATCCAAATTAAGATATGGAAATATATTTAAGTTAACATATTTTGAAAGCATGGAATTATAACATTTACAGTTATAATCAAATGATTCAGTAAAGGAAGTGGATTCATAAATAGAATCCGAGAGTTCGCAAGGAAGTTTCTTAAAGAGTGAAGTTTGAACTTTGTCTATTTCGAAGTTAGAAATGTTGTTCAGTTAAGGTCTGAGAGGTAATTATACCCCAACTTGATTGACTTCGTTTTTAACTAAGAAGTGGATAAGGTTCGAGAGTGAAAGGGGTTAAGTGAATTTAGTTAATGAGCGAAATGGTTGGTGTTGGCATAGCGATGTTTATTCAAACATCAGTTTAAACCCAATGAAGGAGATTTGGAAATGTCTTCCAAATGAAAATCAGAAATGTTTTCTGAATATAGAAAATGAGAAATGGAATTGTTTTCCATTGTTAATAACGTATATTTTCTAAATATAGTAAATAAGAAATATAGGAAAACAAGAATAAGGAAAAGGGTAAATTTATGATAATTTGATGATGAATGATGATTGATCGATAGAATTTCCATCTGGAAATAATATCGTTGTTTGCACACCGACATGTTTTTAATTGATAGTTAAATCACCGACTATCAAAGTTTTGACCATTTTAACGTTGTTAATATGGAGAGACCGGTCGGATTATTATCCAGAGAACCACTCCGTATTGGCATAAGCATTGCGAATCAAGTATGCTGAATATATTGAAGACGGAGTTATGCAAGGGCTATCCTATTTACAGAATAGTGCCTTCGGTTTGTCCAGTCCCAGGACAAACATGAATGGACGAATGTCTGACAGAGTATATTCAAAGGATCGCGTAAGTTGATCTCTTCAAACGTACTTACGTTTGGTGGCGGAGGAATTCGTTTCTCTTAGCTGTATACCCGTGGTATTTTTGGTGAAATCAATTTGTGATTTGGCGGGTATGACGATGTGGCATTCAAAGTAATGGAGGTGTGATCTGTCAAAAGATACGCTATGACCTCAAGCCTCATCAAACGGGGAAATGACAAAAATCGGGCAGGCAGCATGGCTATGTGGGTCGCACCCATTAGGATGTATGATCACCTATCTAGAGAAATTCCTTTTGTTCTTAAATCTATCGATGCTGTCCCTTATCGGGAGACGGTTGCTGATCCCAACCGTTGGTGATATACATTCGATACACTCAAGCGAAATGAGTGGTCGGTCATGTGTGGGCCGGGTTGCAAGATGTTCTTGTTGAACCCAGTGTATTTGCCTCTAGAGATACACGTTCGGAAGGTGGTCCCATACCTTGTCAAGTTGGAATCCAATCTCCAATAAGTGCCTGCGAGTTTGATTGTATATTATATATGTAGAGCGTGAGATGCAAGCGTTCTACTAGATTTTAATTACTTGTGATTAGACATTATTATAATATCAGATAATATATGATTTCCAAAGTGTTTTGGGTTATCGTAAGGTAAAAGCCATCCGTATTTATGAGTGGATTGGTCTTACGATTATCTTTTCTTTTGAAAAGGATTTTGAAAAGTTAAACCAAATGATTGGAGTTTACTCACACCAGTCCCATGACTGACCCAGAGTTTTATTTTGTTTTGTTTTCCCTAAACTCTTGGGTGCCCAAATTTGTACGGGCAGTCAAGTAGTCAGGATTTACAGGTATGCTTGAAGAGCTTGGAGCAGGAGGCTTCAAGATTTTTCTAGCTATTGATTATTCCGCTGTGATGAAAGTGTTGTACTCTGATAATGGTATGATATACATATACTACTTTGATTTCAAGATATGTTGTCTATTATATTTTATTCGTTCCGCTGTGAGATTCGTGTTACTCTGATGTTGTTGTGTTCTTCTTCTTCTTCTGTTCTAATTTTCTATCTTATCTATCCTCACCCTCTAATTTCTTTCTTGGACTATCCGGTAATTTCGACTTTTGATTGTTCGATAGGTGTTATATATCGGATAACCAAGGTCGCTTTTTCCCGGGTCGTTACAAGTTCGTTCAAATGTTATATTCCAGTACTAAGCTTAACCAAAGCTCTGATACCACGTTGCGACGACCCGAAATCCCGTATAGACGGAGACAAGGGTTATCTTAGGAATATAACACAGAAACAGATAATAGCAGAACAAAAATAAATAAATACACTAGATAATGAACAATAGAATATACTGGATAAAAGTAATCATCAGAGTTACACAGTATACAGGATCTTACTTAGTACAAATACAGTTCAGCTATACATAAATGTCTACAGCGGAAAACAAACAAAATATGTACAATAGGAGCTGAACAGCATAAAAAGAGATAAATGATAGAATCCATCTTCAGCTCCAGCTATCCAGAAAGAACCAGCTAAACCTGAATACAAGGCTGCCCGTGTAGAAAAAGGGGCACCCGAGTTTGAAAGTGAAACAAACTACGAGTCAGTCATGGGACTGGTATGAGAAATCTGCTCAACACATATATAATATGGCAAATCACAGGACCACGCCACTCTCGTGGAACGGGTTTACTCCATTGGATTGCCAGTGCTTTAAAACAAATCTTTCTTTTAAACATCGCTATGTTTTTTATAAAAATGAAGCCATTATAAGACTCAGTTCCCATCACACAATGCAACGCAAACTGGAGGATAGAGTTTTTACCTTATAACGGCCAAAATATGCCTGATACGAATAAAACAAAAGCATTTGATATTATTGCTAGTGTTTATATGTTTTGAAAACAATTTCAAATCATAACTATCAATCATAGACGACATTAATGCCCCATACCACTATGTCTCCATATATATAGGTATACAATCAAAAACCGCACAGTCACGTATTTGGAAATTGGATTTCCGTCATGAACCAAGGCAAAAGATAGTCCTTACCGAATTCGAGACGCTCTAGCCCGCCCCTCAGGAACAGCCGCAACTGCCCCTTGGATCGTCAGGGCCGGTCCAACGATGTGGATTATTATGCCTGAACACTACGTCTCCCCGCCCTTTGGGGCGTAAACGAGCCAACGAATGACTCCATCGGACCCGGATCGTCTGATCAAACCGAGGCGCCTCGCAACAGCAACAACCACATAGGTGAAAAGTATATAAATGTCAGGGCTGGTAGGTCACTAACACCACCCTAGCTAGAAAGAAACGCAGGTCCTCCCTGATGTCCTCTCCCGTTTCTGGTTCATACCGGGGTGTGAGGCTCGCGATTTTACGTTATACACAAAGCTACGCCACACGGGCGGTGCTTTGATCATCTCCACAAGACTTTGCTTTTCAACAGAAGCCCTGATCACTTCATCTTAGCATGCCACACTGGCAATTCATGCCATGCGACTGATGTCCATCGATATACAACCTCTGATCTCATGCGTCTCAGAGAAGGGCGTTAAGCAAAAGAATAAATTCTCCGCCGCCAAACAGATGTATATTTAACAGAGATCAATCAACACAGAATAAAATCCAATGTCAGACACACAGTCCATTTACAAGTCCGTTCTGGGTCTGAACGAATCCGGAGGCACTAAATACTTCGCAAACCCATCGATCACCACTCATTATCCATATTTCGGGATGCCTCCCAATCAGGACCTCGGTTACCATCCAAACGAGGTGAAGATCACCGGTCTTCGACCACCGTCTTCATCTTCGACTTTCAATCGTCGGTCAATTATTCGAAATGAGAATTAACTCGGCCTTTTAAAATAATTCACGTTTATTTAGAATTTCAAATCAATTTATTTTAATGGTTAAATCATTCGACACTACCAATTTTGTTCTTTAATGTAATTTCACACCAAACACATTCAACCATCAAATACCACATAAATCGAGCAAATTCAGTTTATTTCCATCCCATATCGTTTATGGTACTTTATAATGATTTATCGCTATTTTTATTTATTTTAAAATAGCCCATATATTCAAAACGACGCTTCGGGCCATAACGCGGCCGTGGCGCTGTTTTTCTTCAGATTTGATTTACACATTCCAGACAATCCAAACGTTGGATTTTTACAAAGTTGGTGCCGTTGGAAAGATATTTCCAAGGCGAACCCGACGGTTGAGGTTTCGGGAAAATCCGATGGTCGGATTTCCCGCACTAGTTGTTTGAAATCACGGTTTCAAAACACGAACTGCACGGCCACGTTTCGTTTTAATTTTATTTATATTTATATATTTATATAAATATAGTTCATTCAACAATTTCAATATCGTTTCCACTTCAAATTTTTCACTAACGCCTTAAAATTTTGGAAAATTTCGCCATAACCTCCTTTGTACGGGAGGGGCTGGGAAAATTTCCAAATAGCCACACGGGCGTCTCATGTCGAAAAGAAAAAGAAAAAGCCAAGCGGCTAGCCAATAGGCTCATAAAATCATCACCCAAACAAAACAGTAAATGTGTACCTATTTGTCGGGCACAAAATTTTATTCCTCTTCTCTAGCCCCTTTGCTATAACCTGTTCAATAAATATGCATGTACATATATACAGTTCTTATCACTTATCATTTTCTATTCAACTTCATATTTGATTCCATTTGGTTTAAAAACACCATTCATTCTAACGTTGCATGTATAGGCAAAAATCATATCATTAGCTAATTAATGAATATTTCAACTCATATATTTTTATTTGAACGAGTGGCTATTTTTAACACTTCACATTTCAACGATTCATGTATATAATAAAAATGTGATTTTTATTGTAAAACAATTCATTTCAAACCACTATTATTTTATATAGTTTATATCGGTGATAAAAATAGGATTTTTCTTATAAAACAATTTTTTTCAAAACGAGATTATTTTACACAGTTCATATAGTCGATAAAAGGTGATTTTTATTATCAAACAATTTATTTCAAAATATGAATACCATTCAACACATGAATTTCAAATCAACGAATGAATATCGATTCAACACATGAAGGTTTTCTATAGTTTGTATATATAGATAAAAATGTGATTTTTATATTTAAAACGCGAATACCATTCAACACATGAATTTCTAATCAACGAATGAATATCGATTCAACACATGAAGGTTTACTATTCAATGAATAAATATAGTTTTAGCAAATGAAAATAATTCAAACACATGAATATCAAATCAACGAATGAATATCGATTCAACACATGAAGGTTTTCTATTCAATGAATAAATATAGTTTTAGCAAATGAAAATAATTCAAAAACATGAATATTATTCAAAATTTCGGCAGCATAACGGCAGGGTAGTTAAAACCGGGACCGTCCCTAGTACGGCTCCTCGCTCTACCTTAAAACCTCGCGGTTTTTGACAATGGGGATCGTGCATCTAGTTCGCACGCAGGCGGCATGTTTATATTTATTTCATTACCACAAACTAATCCTATGTGGTTTCAACCAAATATTTCTCAACCACAAATGGGTATTTTTCAACCTCAATCAATCAATATCAACCACAAACAATCCCAAACAATCATTCGCTATCAATCAATTTTCACACCAATCACAATCAATAAATATCGTCCATGGTTTGTGGACGAGGGGCGTATATATATATATATATATATATATATATATATATATATATATAGCAATTCACTTTTATTTCAACACATATATAAATTTTTACAATGCATATATAACTTATACATCGAACATACAACTTATACAACGCTTATACATAAGGTGTACAACGTCTATATAACTCATACATCGACTATATAATTTATACATCGTCATTTTCCATATTATTTTTAAATTAGAAATCTCACATTGGGTTCCACTCCACCAAAAATAGCAGAAGGCTCAGAAAAATATGCGGTCTCTTCTAAAATGTAGAAGGCATCCGCACGGTCACGATGTTTCCTGTTTCATCGAATTTCGTTAACATAGCAAAAAGATATGATTTTTCAAAGTTTGCAATGGTTTTAAACAGTTAAAATCAGTTTTAAATTAAAACAGCCGATACCTTTCAAAACTGTTCGAAACTAGGTTTCGATTTTTCGATCAATCCGCTGATTGTTGCTTCGATCGGCCAGCGCCACCTTGTCCGGCTAGGAGAGGCGCACGTGCTCCATGGAGGGGGTCGAGCTCGGTGGTCCCCAGGCGGCGGAATCGGGGTGCGAACGGCCGAACTTCTCGAGGGTGGTTCTCCCCCTACAGGCCACGAAAAAATCCAATACTTATATGGATTTGAAGATCATGAGATGTACTACAAAAACCTTAACTGTGGCATTGGATTTCATTGAGCGGATCAGAAGAAAAAGAGGAGAGAAGGAAGCGGACAATTTCCGCCGTCGTTCGAGTCGGGGAGAGAGAAAAGCGGGGGGGGGGGGTTTCTGACGTGGCCCAATCATTTTTTTATATTTATAAAGTTTTAAAATCCGAAAATACCCCTTGTCACACACGAACACCAATCCCAGCCCAACGACTGCCGTCCCTAGCGTTTTACCCCCATTCCGAACACAATGGGATATGTTTCGTAGGCCCATTCGACTGCTTCAGTCAGTTTCCATTCAAATTAAAATATAAAACATTCAATATTCAATTTGAACGTTCATTTCAATTTGCCAGGGCCACAAACTGATTCGAAAAATTCCAGAAAAATAAATCTAGCTATGTTTTGACGATACGGTCCCAACAAAACTAGTTTCATCGAATTCTGAGACCGTTTGCAAAAAGGCCCATTTTTGGTCGATCCAATTTAACTGTAATTGACCAAAACACAATTTCCTTTGCCACGCTCACATACTAGCTTCAAAAATTATGAAATTTGAAACTTAGCAATAACTTCACATCCCGGACCCAACAAAAGTGGTTTCGTCGAATTCCGAGGTCGTATGCAAAATGGCCAATTTCACGGGCTATATAAATTCCATAGCGACCGTTCTGAAAATTCATTCGGCCATAACTTTTGCTTTCCGTTATGAAAATTCGATTTTTTAGATTCGTTAGAAAGGTATTCACTAACAGATTTAAATATTTTTGGTTTCACTAAAATCCGGATTGTTTTGCACCCGGTACAGTCCGACAAAGTTTAAATTCAATTTTTGAAACTACAACGCCATTTCAGGCCTTGCTTATAATTAAAATTAATTATATTCTTTTTCAATTGTCGATTCAAACTCAGTTTTCATCGCCATTATTTAAAATATTTATTTTAAATATTTAAAATCCATTATTTTAGCCAATTTAAAATTTTAAATTGGTTCAGATTTTCTGGGTCGTTACAAGTAGTTTTCGAACATATTTTGAAGTATCACAGAATAATGGTTATTACGGTCAAAATAGAGATTTTCGTACAACGACAATTCGTGTATTTTAGATGCTAACTTTAAACGCTTATAACTTTTGCAATCTAAATCGGATTTCCAAGAAATGAAAAACGTTTGATTTATATTAACAAGAGCTTTCAAATGAGTGAAAGCATATTTTCATTTCGTGTTATAGTTTTCAAGTTATGTGTAAACCCGTGTTGGGGAAAGGTCACTATAAAAAGCTATTTTTTAATGTTTCTAAAAATATGGAAAAAGTGGTAAAATCATTATAAATTATGTAAAATGTTTTGAATTGTAAATTTTAAGTTTTGGCTAAGATAAACGATATTTAGATCAAAGTAATTAAGATAACTGTTTTGTAACGCTTTTGAAACACTATGGTAACGCTTTCTTTGAAAACAATCTATTTTGATGCTTTAAACCGCGAACCATTTTCCGAACTGTAAGTAATCATTTGTAAATGATTGGTGGAATGTTTTCAAAGATTTAAAAGTATTGAAAATGTTTTATATGGAAATTAAATTGATTTATTTGATATTAAAACAGGGTTTTCAATTTTAAATAATTGGATATGGTTGGAGATAAATCTTCGGATGCTTGATATTAATCCGGTAAATGATGACTCCTACTATTGAAGGAATTTAAAAGGTAGTTCATCATTATTCCGCTTATAGTGTGAGTTGGATATAGAATTTAGAACTGAGGATAAGTTGATGGAATTTTTATCCAATCAAAGAGTTGAATAAATCTTTTAATTAAGATACGGGTTTCCCAATTTGATTTGGAATAAGTTAAATAGAAATAATCTTCGGATATTTGATATGAAATTCTTTGGTGTAAGCGTATACTATTTGAGGAATTTGGAAGATATTGTTATTATATTGTTATTCCACTTATAGTATTCGTTGATTATGAGAATTGATATCAAATATAAGTAGATATAATTTCTGTGTAACTTATGTTCAATATCGGTTGATTTAATATCATTCTTGAAACAATGAGATTGAGTTATGGAAATTCATATCGTAATTTAAGGATTAAATCAGATATTTGATTTGAGAAAATTAAAAGTGAGGAATTGGAAAGAAAGTGTAATCTTTTAGTTAAGATTAAAAATGGAATGTTGGAAAATCAATTTAATTGGAAACTATGGTTGAAATGTGGATTAAGGATTTTCAAAGGAAATTGGATTTCGATAACGATTTATTAAACGGAAAATCAATTAAGGTTTTGAGGGTAAATTATGTTTGATTTAAAGGATGTGTTTTAAAAGAAAAAGGTTAAACATGGATTTTGTAATAATTTGAGAATGGGTTTGAAGAAGTTTAATTTTGACAAAATCCAAGACGGAAGGAGAATGGTAGAATGCCTATGTGTTCAGTAGCGCTTATTATTTGGAAAGACTGGGATCGGAATTATGTTTGAAAACCATTCCAAGTAACAATACGACGTTGTGGGGCAATTGAAGACATTGAAGGCGACATTGAAGACTGGGACCCTTCATGTCGTAAGGGTGTGTAACGACCCATATTTTTGACCGTTCAAATCGACAATAAGCCACACATGTCGACCCAAACAAATCGCAAATGCAGGTAGTTATTGGGAAAAGAAGAAAAAGAAAGAAAGAAAGAAGAGAAAAACAATAACAGAATCTCACAGCGGAAGGACAACATATAATAAACAAATAACATAAAAAAGCAGTTGAAATGTATACTGTGATTGTAACATTTAACGATTATCAGAATTACATATACATACGGATGTACATAATAAGCAGCGGAAATAAATGCAGTGGTTAAACCATACTCATAATAGATATATATGCCAAACTTCGTCTTCGTCCTCCAAGGCAAGGGAATCTTCGCTAACTGCAACATCTGCTGACCCGAGCGTATTGCATAAAAAGAAAACACGACAAACACTCGGATTAGCACTAAATCATCTCATATTAGTCAAATCAAAATACAAAATAACATCAGTATCATGGGTGCAGTAACTCAGGAGATACTACGGGATTTTCTATCTCTTGAGGATCCGTTAAACTAACACATACATAGATAATACGCTATTATGATAGTGTCTACTCAGTAAAGTATAAATTCTGAAAATAGCGTAAGCGGGATTACATTTTTACCCTTACACCGTTTATAATACCGTAGTCTATACAGTACCGTAAACCCACTGTAAACGATGGCATCAGAGGGCACTCCATAGGTACGATACAAATCAAAATCGTATGGGGCTCGATAAGGATAATATGACAAGGCACTCAAGGCAACGCCCAGGGTAGGATTCTACCAATTGCACTCCCGGACCGGTGGTAACGCATAGCAGCCACTACCGCCCACCTCGGAACACACTCCCGTAATCCATAAATGGGCCCAAATCATCATCATCATAGTCATAGAAATAGTATCGAAGAAGTGTGTCCGATCAAAGGTGCTACCTCAGTTAGTCACGGTATAGCTACTGTTTTAGTCATTTCAATTCTGACCCGAAGGTCAGGGCTATTTCGTCCTCGATCATCTTCTTCGATTCAATAATCAACTCTAAGTCATCATATCTCGTTCTGGATACGTCAAAACGTTCACAGTTGTCAAAGTGGTATCGACACTGACAGAGAGTATGCCTTATGTCGACTCCGGTTCTTTAACAACCAACGCTTACATTTTTTCACATCGGTTGGTTCTTTTACATTTCAAAGGTTCGCTTTCATCTTAAAATATCATATTTTGTTTAGAACCCATTTTATATTCAAAAGAATAAAAATTTCATATCAACATATCCCAATCATACCCAAAACCGATTTTTATTCTAAACTAGAATATATTTCATATCCTTATATTATAATCATATAATATTTCATAATCGACTTATATTCAAACAGAATATATTTTACCTCAAAGGTTATACTTATCTCAAATCGATTTGAATTCTAAATCCGTTCATATTCAAAAGAGTATACATCTCCATAACCCTCATTCATATCATTTATGAAATCCATTATATTCAAAAAAAAATATCAATTTTATTTCCATATAAAATTGGTTAACGTCGATTCCATATTTGAATACTTTATTTCGACTCCATCTCGAACTGGGGTTTAAATCCAGCATTTCCATTCGGAAGAAAATTTACGATCATTGACAAAATTTGAAAACAGATGCTCTTAAAAAAAAATCTTTATATAAAGTATATGTATAGAAATAATGGTTAAACAAAATAAGATAATTTAAATCATTATGAATATATATATATATAATAAAAATTTCTAATTATTTTTAAATAATATAATATAAGAAAAATTAAGCTAGAATAAATAGTCTATAAGTAAAAGTTAAATGATAGATTTTAAGGAAAGAATAGCTTATTTGAGCCAAACATTTTAAATACATATATATAATAAATTCTTAAATCAAAATTTCTTCTTTCTTCCGAACTTCAAATACTTGAACCCACACTCTAGTCCCAATGGAGTTATAAAATTCAATATCTTGTTTCAAACGCCATTCAACCCAAATCTTCGATTTAGGGAAATTCAACCCATATTCCTCGATCCTCTCTTCTTTCCAAATTTAAATTCAAATAAAATATTTCATTCAAATCCAACCTAAATTTGAAAGTTTCAGATTTTATCCAAACCTCGTTTTAAGAATTCCACTTCCTTTGGAAACAATTTCCTAGCCACTCAAATAACACTTGCGATCCAGGTCCTTTACAGGAACAGGTTTATCGAGTATCGGTTCATTTCTTTAACTGAAATTTCTGTCAAATAAAATCCCAAATATTTGAAAATCATTTAACCAACCGATGTCTGTACAGAATTTCCTATCCAATGGCCAAGTGATTAAATTTTAATTTCTCGATATTCCAGGGATGGATCTATCATTTCAATCCAAATCAGGGTCACAGAGGTTTATCATTTCACTCTGTGTTCTTAATTTATTTATCGATAAATCCCGGGTTCATTAGATGCCCGTAACATCAAGGGTAAATGAGATTTATCGTCATAATCAACATGCATTATAATATACTGAAATAAGGAGCATTAAAATGTCACTATAAATTCAGTAATAAATTTCAACCAACATCCATCACACAATTTCATTCAACAGATCATCATTAAACTGTTTCATGATTTTTCAAGGGTTCGAATTTTAATTTAGAAATTTAAATTAAATAACTAATCGTTACCTAAATTGCATGTTAACACACTTGCATGTCAAATTGAAACAACACATCAACAATCCAACACAACCATGCAACCAAACTTGTTTCATAATTTAATTCAATAAATATGGGAATAATTCAGTATTTCGCGAGTGAGAAAATCACTCACCTTTGGGTCCTTAGTGGATCGGACGTCCAACCATAGCCCAAAATTTCACAGTCTCTAAACGCAGCCAGGTTAGTGCCAAAACGTCCGCAATTCTGCCACGATCCCAACGCAACAAACCGCGTCCAAATCCGAGTAAATTTGAAGAAGTTATCAGTGTTTTATCGTTGGAATTTCAAATATTTAAAAATAAATAAAATAACTTCTCACCTTATCAAACTTTGACACGTCAGCGGGCCCTCTCTTTGTCTTCCCGCTCACGCATGCGTCTGCAGTTCGAAGGAAACAAACCCATCCCGTGAAATTTTGACCAACCTAATCTCCTCACTCCGGCCGAATTGGAAGCTCCGACCACCTACACCCGAACCGTCCTCGTCCCGCGCACCCGCCGGTACCCACGAGACCGTCTCCGGTGTCCTCTACCTTGCTGGCAACGCGGTCAACCGAAACCAAATTTAAACCCTAAAACTCTAAATTCCGACGCCTCGCTTCACAATAAACCCTCCGACCACATGCAATCGACTCCAAATGCCACTCTCTTCAGTACCCGTATTTTAGATTTCGCGATATGATTAAAAATTGAAAAACCCCAAATTTTGACTTAGGGTTTCAATAATTCAGACCGTTGACCGCAAATTCTGGCCAACTGAGGTGCTGCATGTTGAAATAAATTACACCAGCAGCCTCGTATCGTCGAGAGCTTCAAAATGATATATAATACGCTGGGTTTTGAAGAGATTTTATTTTGAAGCTTAAATTTTGTTTTGCTCTAGGGTTTGAAAACTGATTTCAGCCATTAGAGATAGAGTTTTGATGAAGAAAACGTACGTAGAATGAAAAATGAGCTGATGGAGTTAAGTGGGTTTTATTTATATATAATTATAAGGACCAAATATGAGAAATACCCAATTATCCATTTACAATAATCTCGTTCACATTTTCTCTCGTACGATCAAACGGTAAGTCGGATTGTAACGCAAATTGAAATCCTATAATAATTCACCGTTTCGGTTCTGATGGCACCAGTTTCGTCGAATTCCGAGACAGTTGCCAAAACGGTTAAATTTCACTGTTAAATAAATTAATAAAATATTCAAATATCCATTTAACTGTTTTAATTCAATTTGAATATTCATTAAATTCAATTTAAACCAAATTAACTTAAATAAATTTATAAATCAAATTTCACATATTTTAAGTTCCCAAATTATTATTATTTATCAATTTAAATTTGTATTTCAATTATACATTAAACAATTTAACTTCAGTTAAATTGTAGATACTATATTTGAATTTTCAATTCTTTATCACTATAACAAAAATGAAATTTCACTTATCCTAAGTCATTAAAATTAACTTTTAATAGACTTTATAAATGGGTTTCAGATATTTTAAATTCCCTTTTTATCTTAAACAACTTAAGTCTAATTAGTCATTAAAATATTAAATTTCACATCACAACATTTCTAACCTAACTCAATTTATTCAAATTCATTAATATTAAATTTATAGTTTCAAATCTAAATTAATATTATCAAATTTAGATTTCCGGTTTATGCTTAAGGTAAGTTATCATATAAGAAAAACCATTAAAATTTGAATGTTACCATTTATCACTGAATTTATTCTATTAAATTCAGAAATTTAAATATAGAGAAAATATGGGTTGTTACATTCTCCCCACTTAAAAACTTTTCGTCCTCGAAAAGAGAACGAAACGATATTAAGCACATATCTATTTCAAATCTATACTTAAAATAGTGTTTATAAAATAAGTTATAGTTGTAAAACTCATAATTTTCTAACTTCCGAAATTACGGAAAATTTCGGCAGCATTTCCCCTGTACGGAGAGCTTCGGGAAAATCCCAATATGTATATATCAACCCAAAATATACATCTCATCATCGATGAGGCATCCCTGTATAAGGGGAAAACACAAACCAAACTACCAAACCCATATAACACACATACGTACCTTGTTTAGCGTTTATTTGCACTTTTATTTACCTTAACATTTAGCCTTTAGCGCAAGCGAGCCCCAAAGCATAGCGTGACTTCCTTACACCTGCTACGTACTCACATACACATAAGAATCAAACATATATGTAATACATGGCAAAAGTACACAATTTACACAACCTATAATCAACATTTCAACTACAAATCCAAAATATTCATAACAGGTCAGCGAACAAAACAAGGTTTATCACTCACTAAAAGTTGGAATTTGGCTAAAGCACACTTGAGAAAAGTTGTTCTAATCGTTTCAGGCTTTCCGAATTGTCCGGACTCGTTGAATTCGGATAATTCGTTCAAAAGTTATGCTCATTTTAGTGGAGGTGAACACTTCAGCCCGCGCACTGAAAATGCAGATCTGAAATGTTTTACCCAGTTTTTAACCCTTTAAACATCAGATTTATGCTTAACACTTTACGAAAAAGTTTTAGTTTACGTCCTGGCCTTTCCGAATTGCATTCGCACATTAAAATCCGACGCTCCGTTAGAGAGTTATGGTCAAAACAATATCGCTATTCAGTTCAGATTTTTATTTTCTGCGTATAAAACTACGACTAAAACTTGCATTTCAGCTTAGTAAACATATGAATTAGACATGGCTTTATAAGCGAAAGTTTTAGCTCAGTTTCTAAGGTTTCCAAAAAGTCCGGAATTGTCGCATTCCGATCAGCCCATCAAAAGTTATGGCCACCTTACTTCAGCTTGTCTAATATTTTCGATTTCGCATAACATCGTTTTCTTTTATTTGAAGTTTCAGTTCTTTCAATTCCAAAATTTCGAAATTCTTTAACACTTCGAATTTGTCATTATTTCCTTACCCGAGAAATGGATTTGAATTTTAATTTTTGTTTATTCCATTCCAATATTCGATTAGCCATTCACTTGAATTAATCTCGATTTTATTCCTTCTAATTATATAAGTTTATTCTCACTAACGTGATTACCTTAAATCATTATCCCATTAACACTGGTCAACCCATCAAATTTCATTACTTATCCTTATTATTCCATCCATATTACATGGATGTCGTCCCATAAAGCTAACTTCCAATCCATAATCAAAGGTTAAGATCTGCGATGGTTTCTTTATATCAACCATTTTATTTCTCTCGTTTTGAGATTTCCATTTCACTTACTAAATCCAACAATGCACATAATTCTATATCGACTTATTTCACTTCCTAAATTGATTCCTTATATTAAATCCATTCACCTCAAATAATTTTTATTTTTTTTATCTCATTATTCTTATTTCGACACCTCGATTCCTACCTTAACCATCTTCTCACCTATTCTCATTCATTATTTATACTTAGATTTATGCTCGATATATTGTCCAAGTGAGGGTTAACCCATTTAGATTTTACACCATCCTCCCATACATACTCTAATTCACCATTTAATTTCTTCTCTTTAGTCTATCTACCAATTACATTTCATCCCCAACTTAATTTCTTATCAAATTTCTTCTCGACTAATCCAACTTACTCATTAACTATTTCACATCATAAGTTATTACCATTTTCATTTCACAACCAAATTCTTCAATTCATTTTAGTCGGCCTAAGTTAAGTTTTGTTCGATAAAATATATTTTTATCTATTCAAGTATGGAATTTTCATCCCAATTCTTTCCAAATCACTTATTATGATTTTACACAAATTATTAATATTTTTTTGAAAATTTTATTATCGATATTTCAGTCGGTTTCCAACAACGGCCACCGAACCGCGGCCATAGCGACCTTTTCCAAACTTGATTTGGACATATCTCCAAATCCAACCATTAGATTTCAAATCTCTCATATTCGTTGGAAAGCTCTTTTCGATACGAACCCAACGGTCCTGGTTTAAGGAGAATCCGATGGTCGAATCTCCCGTTACGTCCATTCAAAGTCAATGGTCGAAATTAGCGAACGGTCGCTGCGCGGCGCGTTCGATTTAAACCATTTATATATATATTTTCTCGGCAAATTTTTTCCCTTATTATCTCTCTGCTTAAGAATTTCAACGACCACTTCTTTCCGCTTAATACTCAGGTCCTTTTCCTCACTTCAACATCTAAATCCTAACGGGTCGAGTTTCTTAAGTGATTAAACCAATATTATTAGTTAAGACAACTTAAGTATCTTAATTCTGGGTTTAAACCAAGTCTAAAATAACATAAGTTTTAAAATTTTATAGAAACAATTCCATAAATATCAAATCCAAATTCTTAATCACCAAAGAGCATAAGAACTCCGATTTCTCTTTAGTTCAAACTCAATTTAAATATTATACTAATATCTCTATATAAAAATTTTATGCTATATGGAAATTTAAAACCCTTTTTAACTAGCTATGGAAGTACGGAGTGGTCTCCCCCACTTAAACACTTCAGAATAAACGTCGATAATGCGTGCACTCATCATCGAAGCCATTTCCTGATGTTCGAGGAGGGATTACACACTTATTTCTTTAAAAATCCTTTAAACTATTCCTTTCGAAAATACTTATAATACGATATTATTTCAAATTCGACAAAAGTATTTCAAGAGTATCGCAGGATCAAGTTTCAATTTCATTTCTATTTTATCGCAACCTTTCTCATCCAACTATTCTTAAAGATATCATTTTATTTTCAAATATATTCATAGACAATTTCAAATTTTTTTTCTTACGAAATTTATTATCGAATCAACCGCAATAGGTAATACCCTAATATTATTACCTACCAACGAACACATATATACTTGAACCAATAATATATTTGATATATTCAAAAATATAATCGAAAACCATATTATGTCGATCATTCTGTTCGATTATTTAGAAGCTCCTATCGATTCTATGGCGTCCCATATATCGACCAGAATCCATAAATATTCAACAGAACAAGTCAACACAATGTAAACCAATTTATATCAAAATACAAGTACGCTCTCTCATATCACTCAGACTCATTCTAAGGCACTACTACCCTATCTCTAATGAGTTAATTCCCAAACAGAGCCAGGGTTATCGCTAACCATCGCTCTGATACCAACTGTAACGACCCATATTTTTGACCGTTCAAATCGACAATAAGCCACACATGTCGACCCAAACAAATCACAAATGCAGGTAGTTATTGGGAAAAGAAGAAAAAGAAAGAAAGAAAGAAGAGAAAAACAATAACAGAATCTCACAGCGGAAGGACAACATATAATAAACAAATAGCATAAAAAAGCAGTTGAAATGTATACTGTGATTGTAACATTTAACGATTATCAGAATTACATATACATACGGATGTACATAATAAGCAGCGGAAATAAATGCAGTGGTTAAAACATACTCATAATAGATATATATATGCCAAACTTCGTCTTCGTCCTCCAAGGCAAGGGAATCTTCGCTAACTGCAACATCTGCTGACCCGAGCGTATTACTTAAAAAGAAAACACAACAAACACTCGAATCAGCACTAAATCATCTCATATTAGTCAAATCAAAATACGAAATAACATCAGTATCATGGGTGCAGTAACTCAGGAGATATTACGGGATTTTCTATCTCTTGAGGATCCGTTAAACTAACACATACATAGATAATACGCTATTATGATAGTGTCTACTCAGTAAAGTATAAATACTGAAAATAGCGTAAGCGGGATTACATTTTTACCCTTACACCGTTTATAATACCGTAGTCTATACATTACCGTAAACCCACCGTAAACGATGGCATCAGAGGGCACTCCATAGGTACGATACAAATCAAAATCGTATGGGGCTCGATAAGGATAATATGACAAGGCACTCAAGGCAACGCCCAGGGTAGGATTCTACCAATTGCACTCCCGGACCGGTGGTAACGCATAGCAGCCACTACCGCCCACCTCGGAACACACTCCCATAATCCATAAATGGGCCTAAATCATCATCATCATAGTCATAGAAATAGTATCGAAGAAGTGTGTCCGATCAAAGGTGCTACCTCAGTTAGTCACGGTATAGCTCCTATTTTAGTCATTTCAATTCTGACCCGAAGGTCAGGGCTATTTCGTCCTCGATCATCTTCTTCGATTCAATAATCGACTCTAAGTCATCATATCTTGTTCTGGATACGTCAAAACGTTCACAGTTGTCAAAGTGGTATCGACACTGACAAAGAGTATGCCTTATGTGGACTCCGGTCTCTTTAACAACCAACGCTTACATTTTTTCACATCGGTTGGTTCTTTTACATTTCAAAGGTTCGCTTTCATCTCAAAATATCATATTTTGTTTAGAACCCATTTTATATTCAAAAGAATAAAAATTTCATATCAACATATCCCAATCATACCCAAAACCGATTTTTATTCTAAACTAGAATATATTTCATATCCTTATATTATAATCATATAATATTTCATAATCGACTTATATTCAAACAGAATATATTTTACCTCAAAGGTTATACTTATCTCAAATCGATTTGAATTCTAAATCCGTTCATATTCAAAAGAGTATACATCTCCATAACCCTCATTCATATCATTTATGAAATCCATTATATTCAAAAAAAATATCAATTTTATTTCCATATAAAATTGGTTAACGTCGATTCCATATTTGAATATTTTATTTCGACTCCATCTCGAACTGGGGTTTAAATCCAGCATTTCCATTCGGAAGAAAATTTACGATCATTGACAAAATTTGAAAACAGAAGCTCTTAAAAAAATCTTTATATAAAGTATATGTATAGAAATAATGGTTAAAAAAAATAAGATAATTTAAATCATTATGAATATATATATATATATAATAAAAATTTCTAATTATTTTTAAATAATATAATATAAGAAAAATTAAGCTAGAATAAATAGTCTATAAGTAAAAGTTAAATGATAGATTTTAAGGAAAGAATAGCTTATTTGAGCCAAAAATTTTAAATACATATATATAATAAATTCTTAAATCAAAATTTTTTCTTTCTTCCGAATTTCAAATACTTGAACCCACACTCTAGTCCCAATGGAGTTATAAAATTCAATATCTTTTTTCAAACGCCATTCAACCCAAATCTTCGATTTAGGGAAATTCAACCCATATTCCTCGATCCTCTCTTCTTTCCAAATTTAAATTCAAATAAAATATTTCATTCAAATCCAACCTAAATTTGAAAGTTTCATATTTTATCCAAACCTCGTTTTAAGAATTCCACTTCCTTTGGAAATAATTTCCTAGCCACTCAAATAACACTTGCGATCCAGGTCCTTTACAGGAACAGGTTTATCGAGTATCGGTTCATTTCTTTAACTGAAATTTCTGTCAAATAAAATCCCAAATATTTGAAAATCATTTAACCAACCGATGTCTGTATAGAATTTCCTATCCAATGGCCAAGTGATTAAATTTTAATTTCTCGATATTCCAGGGATGGATCTATCATTTCAAACCAAATCAGGATCACAGAGGTTTATCATTTCACTCTGTGTTCTTAATTTATTTATCGATAAATCCCGGGTTCATTAGATGCCCGTAACATCAAGGGTAAATGAGATTTATCGTCATAATCAACATGCATTATAATATACTGAAATAAGGAGCATTAAAATGTCACTATAAATTCAGTAATAAATTTCAACCAACATCCATCACACAATTTCATTCAACAGATCATCATTAAACTGTTTCATGATTTTTCAAGGGTTCGAATTTTAATTTAGAAATTTAAACTAAATTAAATAACTAATCGTTACCTAAATTGCATGTTAACACACTTGCATGTCAAATTGAAACAACACATCAACAATCCGACACAACCATGCAACCAAACTTATTTCATAATTTAATTCAATAAATATGGGAATAATTCAGTATTTCGCGAGTGAGAAAATCACTCACCTTTGGGTCCTTAGTGGATCGGACGTCCAACCATAGCCCAAAATTTCACAGTCTCTAAACGTAGCCAGGTTAGTGCCAAAACGTCCGCAATTCCGCCACGATCCCAATGCAACAAACCGCGTCCAAATCCGAGTTAATATGAAGAAGTTATCAGTGTTTTATCGTTGGAATTTCAAATATTTAAAAATAAATAAAATAACTTCTCACCTTATCAAACTTTGACACGTCAGCGGGCCCTCTCTTTGTCTTCCCGCTCACGTATGCGTCTGCAGTTCGAAGGAAACGAACCCATCCCGTGAAATTTTGACCAACCTAATCTCCTCACTCCGGCCGAATTGGAAGCTCCGACCACCTACACCCTAACCCTCCTCGTCCTGCGCACCCGTCGGTACCCACGAGACCGTCTCCGGTGTCCTCTACCTCGCTGGTGACGCGGTCAACCGAAACCAAATTTAAACCCTAAAACTCCAAATTCCGACGCCTCGCTTCACAATAAACCCTCCGACCACATGCAATCGACTCCAAATGCCACTCTCTTCAGTACCCATATTTTAGATTTCGCGATATGATTCAAAATTGAAAAACCCCGAATTTTGACTTAGGGTTTCAAAAATTCAGACCGTTGACCGCAAATTCTGGCCAACTGAGGTGCTGCATGTTGAAATAAATTACACCAGCAGCCTCGTATCGTCGAGAGCTTCAAAATGAAATATAGTACGCTGGGTTTTGAAGAGATTTTATTTTGAAGCTTAAATTTTGTTTTGCTCTAGGGTTTGAAAACTGATTTCAGCCATTAGAGATAGAGTTTTGATGAAGAAAACGTACGTAGAATGAAAAATGAGCTGATGGAGTTAAGTGGGTTTTATTTATATATAATTATAAGGCCCAAATATGAGAAATACCCAATTATCCATTTACAATAATCTCGTTCACATTTTCTCTCGTACGATCAAACGGTAAGTCGGATTGTAACGCAAATTGAATCCTATAATAATTCACCGTTCCGGTTCTGATGGCACCAGTTTCGTCGAATTCCGAGATAGTTGCCAAAACGGTTAAATTTCACTGTTAAATAAATTAATAAAATATTCAAATATCCATTTAACTGTTTTAATTCAATTTGAATATTCATTAAATTCAATTTAAACCAAATTAACTTAAATAAATTTATAAATCAAATTTCACATATTTTAAGTTCCCAAATTATTATTATTCATCAATTTAAATTTGTATTTCAATTATACATTAAACAATTTAACTTCAGTTAAATTGTAGATACTATATTTGAATTTTCAATTCTTTATCACTATAACAAAAATGAAATTTCACTTATCCTAAGTCATTAAAATTAACTTTTAATAGACTTTATAAATGGGTTTCAGGTATTTTAAATTCCCTTTTTATCTTAAACAACTTAAGTCTAATTAGTCATTAAAATATTAAATTTCACATCACAACATTTCTAACCTAACTCAATTTATTCAAATTCATTAATATTAAATTAATAGTTTCAAATCTAAATTAATATTATCAAATTTAGATTTCCGATTTATGCTTAAGGTAAGTTATCATATAAGAAAAACCATTAAATTTTGAATGTTACCATTTATCACTGAATTTATTCTATTAAATTCAGAAATTTAAATATAGAGAAAATATGGGTTGTTACAGGGTGACTTGCTGAATGTCTCGAATGGCTTTCTCCCATTCGCAGATTGAAAAGACCCAAACTCGCCCTTACGGGAAAGCCCGGATTGAGTTGAGAAAATGACAAATCAGAACACAAACAGAAGAACATTTCATTGCTTATTACAACATTATACATCAGAGTACAAGAATATAACAGAGTATGAAAAAATAATATACATTTGGTAATTATCAGAGATTAAAATACATTACATAGCAGCGGAGAAAGTAATACAAAACACAACTAGAAGAAATACACGGATATAGAGATTTCCGAATATAACTTTAGCTGTAAATCCAGGATCCAGAAATAGAAATCTGCAAAATCAAAACTACTTGCTGCCCGTGTGGAAAATAGGGGCACCCAGAGTTTAGGTTAAAATAATAAACTCCAGATCAGTCTTGCGATTGGTGTGAGAACTAAAATGGTTATTTAAAACTTTACTTTAAAATGGAGTAAATCAAGGGACAACGCCGTATAACACGAAACGGGTTTCCTCTCAAGAATACCAGCGCATAAAACAAACAACGTAAAGTTTTTTTTTAAAATGAAGCTATTATAAGACTCAGGTCCCATCACACAATGCAACACAAGCCGGAGGATAGAGTTTTACCTTATAATAGACAAACATGCTTGGTACGTTTAAAACAAATCATTTTGATACTATTATAAGTGTAAAGTGTATGACAAAAACTTTAAATATAAATGTATTAATCATAGGCGACATAGTACCCCATCCTACTGTGTCGCCATACTAGGCTCTACAATCAAAACCGAAATGTCATGTATTGAAAATTAGATTTCTGTCATGAGTTGAGGCAAGGGTTGTACTCCTAGCCCGCTTCGAGACACTCTAGCAAATGTCTTAGGACTGCACACTCTGGGCAACCCTTGGATGCTTCAGGGCCAATCCTCTCTTATGTTTGAGGATTGGTTATTCCTGAATACACGTTTTTCGGTCCTATCGGACCTATCCATCAGCTTCATAGTAACCAATATATCCGAGGCGTCTCGCTATCCATCATCCACATAGGTAAAAATATAATAAATGTCTAGGCTTCATACCATGATACCACCCATAGATAGAAAGAAACGTCGTGTTCTCCCTGCAGTCCCTTATCCCGTTTTTGACTCATACCGAGGTGTAAGGCTCGTGAATTAATGCTATACATAAAGCTATGCCCTTTAAGGTCGTGCTTTGATCATCAACCACAAGACTTTGCTTTTCAGCAGGAGCCTTGATCCCTACACCTCTGCATGCCACATAGGCAAACAATGCCATGCAACTGATGTCTATCAATATATAACCACCAAGCTCGTACGTCTCAGAGAAGGGCGTTAAGCAAGTGAATAAATTCTCCGCCTCCAAACAGATATATATTTAATACAAATCAGTCAACATAGAATGAAATCCATTGTCAGACACATCTATTTATAAGTTCGTTTTGGGACTGAACGAAACCGGAGGCACCTTATTCCTCGTCCCATATGTTTGATACAGGAGAGAGGTCCTCGCATATCCGGTGGATCTCCAAGTACATCTGGACGATTACCATTTATCACCTTGTCTTGGGTGTACCGCCTAATCAAGATGTAACGACCTGGGTTTTCGCGATCCTGGATATCGGCATACAGCACTATGTCAACTATTCAAGCATCGGAAACACAGGATAGTCCATGAAAGAAATTAGAGGCTGAGAATAGATAAGATAAAAACTTAGAATAGAAGAAGAAGAACAACATACACATCATCTGAGTAACATGAATCTCACAGCGGAACGAACAATATATAATAGATACATAATTTTGAAATAAAACTAGTATATGTATACAGTAACATTATCGGAGTACAACACTTACAGCACAGCGGAAATAACTATAGCTATATAATCCTAAAACCTCCTGCTCCAAGCTCTCCAAGTATATCCGTAAAAATCCTGACTACTTGACTGCCCGTACAAATTGGGCACCCAAGAGTTTAGGGAAAACAAAACAAAATAAACTCTGGGTCAGTCATGGGACTGGTGTGAGTAAAACAATTTAAAACAGTTTGAGTAATTAAACGATATTTCATAAGACCACGCCGTATAACGGAACGGGTTTTTCCTTATGGGAATCCAAATCACTTTGATTTAACTTTCAAATCATTTTGAAAGAAACGATAAATCTTTATATCAAAACTCATTGATATTATAATAGTGTCTATCAACCACAATATAATAATCATCTTGCATAACACTTTCATCTCACATTCCATATGGATAATATACAATCAAAATCGCGAGCACTTACTGGGTAATGGATTTCCAACTATGACAAGGTATGGAACCACCTTTCGATAGTGTACCTCTACATAGGAATACACTGGGTTCAACAAGAACATCTTGCAACCCAGCCACACATGACCGACCACTCATTTCGCTTGAGTGTATCGAATGTGTATCACCAACGGTTGGGATCAGCAACCGTTTCCCGAGTGGGACAACATCGAATAGATTAAAGAATGAAATGAATATCTCTAGATAGGTGATAAGACACCCTACTTGGTAGACAACCACTTAGCTATGCTGCCTGCCTGATTTTTGTCATTTAACGGTTGTGAGGCTAGAGACCACGCTTATCTTTGACAGATCGCACAATTATTCACTTTGAATGTCACATCGTCATACCCGCCAAATCACAAATTGATTTCCACAAAAATACAATGGGTATACAACTAAGAGAAACGAGTTCCTCCACCACCAAACATAAATACGTTTGAAGAGAACAACTTACGTTATCCATTAAATATACTCTATCAGACATTCTTCCATATGGGTCGTCCTGGGACTGGACAAATCGAAGGTACTATTATGTAAACAGGATAGCCCTTGCATAACTCCGTCTTCAATTGTCTTCATCATATTTGATCGCAACGCTAACACCCATACAGAGTGGTTTTCAGATAATGAATCTGATCCCGGTCTCTCCATAGTGACAACAGAAAAATGGTCAAAAACTTTGATAGTCGGCGAGTTAACTATCAAAGAAAAACACGTGTGCAAACAACGATATTATTTCCAGATGGAAATTATATCGATCTATCATCATTTAACATTATCTCTTTAGTTCATCAAATCATCATTTCCTCCTTTCCTATGTTCAACATTCCTTATTTTCTAAATTTATAAAATATATGTTATTAATCATTAGAAAACATTTCCATCTCTTTTTCACGTATCACTGTCATTCCAGTATTCTTTATCATCAAACATTTCATTTTCTATGATTAGAAAATATCTCTGATTATATTTGGAAAATGTTTCCAAACTCATTCATTGGATTTAAACAGATGTTTAAATAAAACATCGCTATGCCAACTCAAACCATTAACACTTATTAACTAAGTTCAATTAACTCCTTCACTATCGAACTTTGACCATTCCTTAGTTAAAAGCGAAGTCAATCAAGTTGGGGTATAACTACCTCTCAGACCTTAACAGAACAACATTTCTAACCTCGAAATAGACAAAGTTCACCCTTTAAATCTTTAACAAACTTCCTTACGTATCTCTTGAATTCAATTTACGAATCCACTTCTTTATTGAAAAACATTGTTTATAACTATAGCATTATAATCCCTACTTCTGAAATATCTAACTCCAAAATATAACTCGATTAACTCAAATCAATTAACCCTAACTCCATTGACTTTAAATCGATTAACTTTAATTCATTAACTCTTATCACTTAACTCCTTTCAAATAAACTATATTCGATTAACTCTTTTCAAATAAACTATATTCGATAACTCCTTCAACTCTATTCGAATAAACTATATTCGATTAACTCTTTTAACTCTATTCGAATAAACTATATTCGATTAACTCTTTTAACTCTATTTGATAAACTATATTCGATTTAACTCCTTTAACTCTATTCGAATAAACTATATTCGATTAACTCTTTTAACTCTATTTGAATAAACTATATTCGATTTAACTCCTTTTTTGATTAACTAATATTTGACTAACTCTTATTCGAATAACTAATATTCGACTAACTCTTTTCCGAATAACCAATATTCGATTAACTCTCTTCGAATAAACTATATTCGATGACTCTCTTTCGAATAACAAATGTTCGATTAACGCTCTTCGAATAATCAATATTCGATAACTCTCTTTCGAATAACCAATATTCGACGACTCTCTTTCGAATAACCAATATTCGATTAACTCTCTTCGAATAAACTATATTCGATGACTCTCATTCGAATAACCAATATTCGATTAACACTTTTCGAATAATCAATATTTGATAACTCTCTTTCGAATAACCAATATTCGATGACTCTCTTTTGAATAACCAATATTCGATCAACTCTCTTCGAAAAACCAATATTCGATAACTCTCTTTCGAATAAACTATATTCGATAACTCCTTTCGAATAACCAATATTCGATGACTCTCTTTCAAAAACCAATATTCGATTAACTCTCTTTGAATAACCAATATTCGATAACTCTCTTTAGAGTAACCAATATTCAATGACTCTCTTTCGAATAACCAATATTCGATTAACTCTATTCGAATAACCAATATTCGATAACTCTCTTTCGAATAAACTATATTCGATAACTCCTTTTGAATAAACTCTATTCGATTAACTGATATTTGATTGACTCCATTTAACACTATTCGAATAACTAATATTCAATTAACTCTTTTTAACTCTATACGATAACTCTAACTGATAACTCTTTTATATTCATTAATTCCCTTTTATAATCCTATTTATTTTCCAAATAAATATTATTTTTATAATTTTATTTATTTAATAAATAAATATTCCTTTTATAATTTTATTTATTTAACAAATAAATATTTCCTTTTATAACTCTATTTATTTCATAAATAAATATTTCCTTTTATAACTCTAGTTATTTAACAAATATATATTTCCTTTTATAACTCTATTTGTAAATGTTGTACAAATATTCCCTTTCCAAATCTATTTGTAAATGTCTTACAAATATTTCCTTTTCTATTTGTTTCACAAATATTTCCTTTTCAATTTGTTTCACAAATATTTTCCTTTTCTGATTGTTCCACAAATATTTTACTTTTCTATTTGTTTCACAAATATTCTCCTTTTATATATAAAATTCATTGATTTTATATAAATAATTTATTTTCAAAATACATTTTGAAAATCCCCTTTTCTACATTCTAGTATTTCTACGGTATTTATAATACCCAAATAACAATGATCGATATCATTCAACACACGTAATCAACACAGATTATATATCACATCATATATTACAATATATGAAAAACAGTAAAATAAATGTTGAGGAATTCAATTGGATTCCTCCGACCAATTTCCCTACTTCCACGGATGTTAAACAATATAAATAACATCTATTTCATTTCAACATGATATATTCTGATAAACAGAATCAATATTTAATTAACGATTTATATATATATATATATATATAACTATATCTATATTTTCAAACAATTAACTAGCAATTAGTCAAATAATCATCATACATAGCATGCAATCATTATTTATCATTACTAGATTATATTTACAGAGTTAGTGAGTTTTACTCACATTATCCGTCAATCTTTAAATAACGTGTTATGGTCATTGGTTCGGATCAGGCAATTTATTTCGCTATAAATTGTAATGAGCTCATGTTCACTCCTAGCCAGTTCCATTTGTAGCTGCCGTTCATACGATCCTGACGGATCTCGTTTAGCTGAATTCTGGTCACATACAACTACAATATTTAATTTACAAGTGTATATGCAATTTAACATTACTAACATTTTAAATAAACAAATTAATTATTTATTAAATCTTACATTACCCCTTAGTCATGCTTCCTCATTGCGATACTCCACCTCGACCAGAACTAACATCAACAATCTCCTCACAAAAATCCCCTCCTATCCTTCTCGTGAAACTCGGTATAGACCCCAGTACACCTCAATAGTTTATTTTGAACAAACATTTTTGGTTCAAAAAGCCCCACCCTTCTTCACTTCACATAGCAGGACATGTCTGTTCTTCTAAACAAAACAATCGAAGTCGTTGCTTGTATTCCTCCATCACCGACATTCCCAAATGCCTCCAAGCCATCTTCCAATCCTCCTCCCTACAGACAGCGAACAACAATATCACCATCTTCCATAGGATTTTATCAACAAGCTACTAATCTCACCACGCTGCAGCACTTCCTCTCCCCACAAATAAACAGCACCATCATGAATCAAAACTGTTGACCCCTTTGACCTCCTTCAATCTTTCCAACAACTACACCTTCCTTGCTTGCTAAAACGCGAGTATGCACACCCAGCTATCGCTCCATTAAATCCAGCAATGCCCCCACCTATCCAGCCCACAACTCGCACCATCCTTCTTCCTAAAAACTGAATTTACAAACACCAAAATACTTTGAAATAATCATACCATTGAATTTATCATAACAATCCACTCTATGTATTCCTTACTTCTCAAAGAAAATACACGACTAATAAACCAGTGTTTACCTTTGCTAAACCTCCTGTATTTCGAACTGCATATCCTTTTATGGCCACTACTTTAAACCTCATGAACACCACGCCATGTTAAACCAAGCCATGAAGCTCGAGCTCATCATCTCCAACTCCGGTCTCGAAATGGCGGCCTTCCATTCGAATATACTTCGGCCTCAACGTCTACACCATTCGAACGAACTCACACTCTACTCTCACAACCCTGTTCCCTTCAAGTCGAACTTGAGTTCATCCCTGTTGTCGCGACTCAAAAAAATCCCTTTTGCCTCTCCTACAGTAAATCATGCGACAGGTTTTGATGTAGGAAATCCTCAAACTTTGATTCAAGCTGTTAAATCTTGGAATACAGGAATCGTGGATCGAGCTGCTTAAAACGTATATGAGTTTAAGGATTTATGTTTATGGAATTTATTTTGATTTGTTTCGAAATTTTGCAAGATTGGTTTTCATTTTTTCAGTGTTTGGAGAATCTGCGGCGGCATGGAAAATGGTTGAAAATGTTAGTGTTAAGGAGTTTTGAGGGATATTTATAGGGGTAGGGTATTATTTTAATATTCATTATTAGGTTAGTTTATCACTTAATCATGGAAATGGACACACAACTAGAGTTTAGCATTACGGACCCAACAAAACTTGTTTCGTCGAATTCCGAATCCGTTTGCTCACACAACATATTTTTAAAGGTCCAATTATCGATTGTTTCTCACAATAATGTCCCGTATGGCCATATACTGACTTCAAAAATCACGAAAATTGAAATCTAGCAATAATTTAATATTTCGGATCCAACAAAATTAGTTTCATCGAAAATGGAAGTCGTTTGCAAAACTGGCTATTTTTAAAGCTCTAAATAAACCTTTTTAAATATATAAATATATTTAAAAATAATTAAATTAAATATAAATAAATTTATATTATCGTATATATATATATATTCACACAGACTATCGTATAGCTCTAATTGGATTTATAAATCGATATTCAAATCCCGATTGAATCGATATTCAATTTATATTGAAAAATCATTTTATAATATAAATAAATCGCTATAATTTATAAAGGAATTCCATAGCGACCTTTCAAAAATTTGATTTGGACATAAATCAAAATCTACACAATGAAATCCCGATTTTTCTCTTCCATTAGAAAAATATACTTCACCAGCTCCGAACGTTTCTTGTTTCACAGAAATCCAATTTAAAACGGTCCATGTATATTCAGTTGAAGTTCAAATCGCCAAATAGCAAACTGTCGCGCCATTTCAAGCTCGATTATAATTATAATATAATTATACGTTCAAACTGTCGTTATCTAAATATATTCGTTATTCTAATTCAATTACAAACTGAATTATAGCTTATATATGATCCAATTCACATTGTATTGTGAATTCTACTATTACCGACTATTCTGGAATTTAAATATATTATTTAATTATTATATTAATTAAATATTCCTTATTATTTAATTCTGGTCATTTTAAGTTACCAAACCTTTATTTAAATAATTAAATAAATTATTTATTATCCGTAAAAGTACGGGTTGTTACATTCTTTCCTCCTTAAAATAATTTTGTCCACGAAATTGCTAAGGTAGAAAACAAACCCTATTGACTGGGTTAGAACTTATTTGTTCACCTCTTAACTTCAGTTTCAACTGAACCAATCGATTTCAATTAAATCACTCATTATTCCGAATAACTAAAATTTTCAAAATTTTCTAACACCCTAAATTTTCGGAAAATTTCGCCAGCACCTCCTTTGTACAGGTCAATACGTCAAACCACAACTCACCTCTCTAGGCCTTCTCCAACCCAAAAGAAAATCAAACAGCCAAGCGGCTTGCCAATTCGGCTCGTAAATCTCATACCAATAGAAATATAAACTTGTACCTTTTTGTCGGGCATATCATTAAAACCCTTCCACCTGTTACCAATTCAGCATATACCAATGTCATCTCAACCAATTTCCATTCAATATCTGTTCAACACAGCTATTCGCTTATATTCAAACCAAATTTCATTTCAAACTCGAGTTCCATTCTCGATTCCAATTCATAACTTATCACTTCAGAAATTCCAGATTCTTGTCTCATAATCCAATCTTATTCTATTTCAATTCAATTTCAGTTATCACTTACCTGGCTTTACTTTAATTCCAACTTGCTTTCACAAGTGTTATTTAACTTGTTTTTAATTCATCAATCTATCCTTGGGAATTTTAAATAACTTTGCTTTTCTAAAATCAAATATTCCTTTCAAGAATTCAAAACAACTTGCTTTTCTCAAAACAATTAAAATCAAAATCTTTGGTAGTAATCCATCACTTAGCAACTCAAAAATGAACACCGATGATGCAGCTGTCATCATCAGAATCTATTTTCCAGCGATCGAAGTGAGTTCGATACTATATCACTTTTAAAACCATTTCTAAACACTTCCATTTGAAATACATTTCAAAATACCATTTCCAATGCTTGTAAAACAATTTAAAATCTCCCAGGATTTTAAAATTCTCGTATATTTAATCCATATTCATTTACAAACACCTTTCCAAATCTCTAGGGTTTTAATTTCCATTCTGATTTAAATTCAGATTTAATTCATTTCGTAACACTTATACGAATTTCATTTGGTTATTTATATAACCATTTCAATTATGATCAACCAACACATCTAATATACTATAATACTGCAAATATTAATCATTCTTTTATATCAAAATATAATTTGGGTAAAATTATTTCATTTACCCTCCTTTCAAAACGTACAGTGTCGGTTCATTGTATTCAAGAGTTTATAAATCCCTACCGATACAGTGGATCAAACTGATCGACCAGAACTCATAAACAACTCAACCAATAAATCCCCACAATATAAAACCATTTTTATATCAAATAACAAATACACGCTCATATATATACACTCAACTCAATCTAGGGTATTTCTATCCCTATCTCTACACTACAACAAAATGACCCTATTACAACGGTGGAACACCGTTGCAATATACATTTTACAACGGTGGACAAACCGTCGTGTATTAAGAAGTTGTAATAGACTAATATCTTTTACAACATTTTTGCACTGTTGCAACACCGTTGTAATATGTATATTTTACAACTTTTTTCCACCGTTGTAAAATAT
This sequence comes from Allium sativum, assembly GCA_030737875.1. NCBI lineage: Eukaryota > Viridiplantae > Streptophyta > Magnoliopsida > Asparagales > Amaryllidaceae > Allium > Allium sativum. Next base: position 249,296,851 of record CM060909.1, on the reverse strand, counting down.
TTTATTACAACTTTTATTCCCTGTTGTTGTATATTCTGTTGTAACATCAAAGCATATGTATGACAACTGGTGATTGCAGTTGTGACTTCCATAATATTACAACTATTTCACACCGTTGTAAAATATTTTATTACAACTTTTTTTGCTGTTGTAACTTACATACACCTTACTAATATAAAGAATTCACATATATTAAAAATAATATGATTCATATTTCAATGAAACAAATACAACTATACAGAATCATTCATATATATTAATTAACATAATATTCGATCAACATACACATAGTACATCACCAAAACATAACCGTTTCAAAATACATACATCGACTTAACACAAAAGATACATAAGAAAGATAGAAATTTTGTCCACTAAAGATACATAAGAATACCCTACGTGAACGACGACCATCCATCCATAAATGAGCATATGGTTTTCCCTGAGTACCGAGTGAGAAAATCAGACTGGAAATATGCTGCAGTAATGAAATAGTGTAAAAAATGAAAAATGAGATACCTTAGGTCCTTAAAATGATTGATGAGGAGAAGCTGCAGAAAGAAACAAATATTTGGTAAGTTTATCATGTTGATTTTTTATTTTCACTAAAGAACAACTTCCAGCTATACATATTGCCTTTGCTTTCTGCTCCTTCCAGTCATTTTCCACCAATCTAAATCAAAATGAAATCCCAAACAATTAATAATAATATTACACTTAATAATCACAAAATGAAAAATATAGAACTAACCATTCGTTTGTGTGAAATTATCTTTTAAATAAACACCCCAAGACAATTTAGAGGATTGAGTAAGCACCTGGTACTGGTTAAGTTCTAAGGATGGCATATCTTGCACTGATAGTTGTGATTTTTGTTCCACTGAGTTCATTTTTTCGGTCTCTTTTTCTATTCTTTTCACTTCATCTTTATTCTCTGGAAATTTAAAATGAAAGATTAGTACCATTGCAAAGGAAATAGATATTTGCAAATGCAGCCGGATAGTTTCTTATCATGCACTGATAGCGGTAAGTATTGCTTATATTAGACAATCAGACAGCTCAATGTTCACCAGATTACCAAAATATTCCTATGTTACGAGCATCAATAATGAGAAAACATGGATTTCATTGCAAGTGACAAAGAATATTTGATCATTCAAATAGCTCATGTAACTCATCAATTAATATAGTTATTGATTAGAAAAGGACTATTTTTTAATATACTACTGCCTTCTTCAATGGAAAACATGATAGTATGTCAACCTATGTTCATTCATGATCTAATTTTGAAGTGTCCTGCACAAGTTGGATTTGCATGTGCCTCACGTATATATCAAATTGCAAGTTTATATATTTTTCCATCCAACCAAGTGTTATTATACAATTAAAAAAAACTATTTTTTATCCCTCCATGCAGCACACAAGAAAATTACATATAGAACTTAACATAGAAAGTGAAGTCACAACCATACATGGGCAAGACAGTATGACTAATGACACACTAACAGTTTGAAAATAAAAGACTTACATGTATACTCCTAATCCCAACAGCAAAGGCACTCGCCATTGGGAACCAAATCCATCCGAGATAGATTGCAGTTAGAACCCTTCTTTTTTCTAAGTAAAAAATGGATCAGTTTGCTGCAGTAGTGGTACTTGATGTTCAAAGATATTACCGCATACTTGGATGATATGAGATCGTGTGATATTTGCTCCTATCAACACGCTTAGACTTGTAAAATTGTCCGTAAATCTTGTTTTACTTTTCTGACCACTGATTCATTTGTCTGTTGTTGAAGAAAGAAACTTGCTACAATAATCAAGTTCATATTAAAATAACCTCTGCTATATTTTTACAACAAGGTATCAAAACATGTTACGGAGAAAACTGAATTTCACTCTATACTCTACAAATAGTTTCAAGCTATGGTACTACCTTAAAGAAATAAATGGTATGAATAAGCAACATACCAAGGAAAATTTAACATTGAATCGCAGTGCACAACTTATGGCAGCGGAATCAAATTTTATTCAAATATCAAAATTTACAATAATTTGTACAGCGCAAGGAATATATATATATGTATATATATATATATATATATACACTGAAACTTTAATTCACGAAGAGTCCTTTAATTAAAAACTCTACTTCGGTACAGTTTTTGAAATTATATAGGATAAAAAAAAACTGCGTGCAGAGTGCAAGTATAACACGACACAACTATCATTCATATATTATGTTATATGGGGTAAACTTAATGTATAAATACATATACTGACAGTATATACATTCATAACATGAAACCATAATTATTATGATGTACGACTCACGAAGAAACAGAATCTTGCTGAAGTCCATGCACACTGAGTGGCACATAACATAACCTTTTTGATTCAGTACATGTATTAAAAAGAAATGATATAATTTTTACATACCATAAACAATAACCACACAGCTTGAACGGCTGACCTGCAACATGCAAGACGCATGGACAACTACTGAGACAACCATGCTGCGTGGCATATTTACACATTTAGTGCATGCTTATCCGGGACATTAATTTTAATTCAACGCGACAAACAAAAATTAATATAAGAAAAAGGAAAATGAAAAATCAAAATGGATATGCTTCAATTGCAGTAACTTACCATAACTGCCTATTTATATAAATTTGACTTGACTTTATTACTTTAAATTGTAAATTTTAATTGGAAAAAAAAAGATCAATGGTTTGTGTAACCTTGTAAACATCAGGTTTTAACAGCAAAATAAAGCATATAAGTATTCAAATATTTAATGTTCAGGCAGTGCTTAATTACAATGAAGAATCATGATACAGCTGCCCAGGCATTGCTAGTAGTTACCCAAAAACTGCATTATTCATTTACATTCTCTTTAAAGCTAATCAACACATCTCATTGTCATTGATCACAAGTTAATGCTAAATAAATGAAATTCAATAACAGTGTACCTTACTATCTAATGCAGTGAAACAATTGTTGGAGATAGTTATACAGCAAGACATTGATTAGAAAAGGTGCAATAACATAGATTTTGAATTTAAATGCAAAAATATCATAGGAATTTTAGCATTCATAGAGTGGAACGTGTGAAGAGAAGTGAAATGAATTTGAAACTGTCAAGTGGTTAAGTTGGTAGAAGTTATGTCCAGATGCATGCTAAATTCTCGATAACTATTGAACTTCATGTTAACTTGTTCTCACCACCGCTCAGAAGTCTTCTGATTCTTAAAGAACACAGACTTAAGTCTTGTGATTTAATTGAAAAGAGATAAAAATTGATGAAAATTATGTAAATATATATAGGAATTCAGTTACACTTGTATTACTCATAAAATATCACCTATAGTGAATAAGTAGCTGCATGGTCAATGCAACAAAATCATCTTTTTCCATTCTAAATATGTATCCCATATTGAAACGCAGACAATAAATTTGTATGACACTATCACAATATATCATGGAGTTATAAAATATAATAATTATCTTTAAATATTTGCCATAAATATAGATGAATGTTGAACATTTTCATATATTGTAGTGTTAATGTCCACTTCAAAACTATGATATACCCTTTGGACCACGTCCATTCATTACTTGCAGCAAGGTATAAATATAAACTTATGCATATTAAACTATGATTTTATACTGCCATCTACTAAAATAATTAACACTTAAATGTTTTATTATTTTATACAGAATTTGTATGAGTTTGGGAAGAATTTGCAAACACCGGGTGCATTACATTACGTAGAACACAATTGTCTTGGGAATTTGAACTCAAGAGCCTAACACTTAACTCAGTAAATAGAACTTCCCATTTTTCTATATATGTAAATATATATGTTAATATGTATCTTACTGTGGGGATGAAGTGGCACATTCACATATCAATGCATATGCCATGCACACTTCATCTGCACAGAACCTGGCTAAACACTTCAAAGTAATCAAATTTTTTTAATCTTTTTGCCAGTAAGCAATTATGTTCAAAAATGGGCATCCCAACTTTAATACACACATGCATATATCCACCAATGTGTCTCTTGCTGCTTTAAGAAGAAACCACCTCCATATATTGGCTTATATGGCATGGGTCTCTTGTAGCAAAGGCATGAACCACTACAGGTGTTAATCCATGTTCACATAATTAAAATATTCATTCTCTTTTACACTAAACATGGTTAAACATTTACACAAATTTATAACAACCTCTGTATATTATATAGGGTTACAATTTAACAAAAAGAGATCTCATACTTAATTCATAACATTTAATTAACACGCAATATTATAGCTTAACAAATGTTAGCCTCCTAAGCATTCTACACAGCAACGGTTTAGGTCTCCCTTAGCGTTTTCATAACCAGTTCTTCTTGACTTTTAATAGCTTCCTATATTGCCTGCAAAACTCTTAAAACTGCCTCATTATAAATGAGACACTGGTTATATACAGATGCATGAAGCAACTCACTCAACTTTAGAGAATGGTGTACATTAAACTGTCTCAACTTATATATAGCATATGATCATGTATTCGTTGAACAGAGCACCAATGTTTAAACTTTATAAAGCAATGGTCACATATTCATCAACTAGTACAAACGTATTCGGTCAATTTCAGGAAACAGCTGCTGTACGCTAATCAGTCTTAACTTATAGGTACTCTTAGAACAACCTAGTCTGACCAAATTATTAATTTATCCCAACATGGAAATCATTACTTCCGATATGTGTATGTATATACAAGCGTATTCCCATCTGTATACACATATGTATCCACTTACTTCCAAATTTTTATCTGACAGCAACTAGAAAGAAAATCGAAACCAACATCAATCATTCACTATAACAGCAGGCCATTCAAAACAATATGGCATCCAATACAGAGATCAACCAAAAGAATAACATATAAATCATGCATTCATGGATTAGAAAACCAAGTTAACAATCATGCAATAACCCTAATAAGGCAACTGTCAAAACTGAAGAAACCAAGCAACTAAACATAGAATTCACGCCATTATTACTCCAGGCAACAAATTTATTTGACCAAACAATATCGTGAGTATATACTCACCGCTGGTGACTGCTAAGAGAAGTAGGAATGGTTTCTAGACCTCCCCGGGCTTTACGGCAACCAAAACAGCAGCAAGCGGCTCTTGCATTGGCGAAGAAAGAGAAAGACAGCAGGTGCGCTGTTCGGGTGATGGTGCGGATGACTGGACGGCGGCGCCGATTTAGAGAAGGGCCGGAAAGGACTGATTTCGGCTTCCATAGTCGAGATTGGGGGCACATTTTTAATTTTTGGGGGAGGAAAGAACAAAAGCTCGAAGGCCATGGATTCGGTGGAGCACCGTTCTTGAATTTGGGGAATTTTGTGAGGATGAACAGATTTCAATTTTTGGGAAATCTCCCTTCTCCCTCCGCTGGAAAATCCCAGAAGACAAATCCTGGAGAGGGACGCTCGGCTCATCCAATAGAAGAAGAGAGAACAGCGTAGAACCACGGTAAAACCAAGGGACAAGCATAGAAGAATCCAGATCTAGCTGAACAGGTGGCAACCAATTTCAGCTAGCTTTAACAAATGACAAGTTAATTAAACAAATATATTGCGGAGGGTATACCATTATCTATAATGTACTCAACACAATACAATGTATTTATTTTATTTTTATTTTATATTTTCATATCAAAATAAATTTCAAAAGCCAAATTCAAATCTAAATAAATTATATATAAATCTCAAGTTTTAAATGAATTAGATCCATTTCTCCAAAATTGTATTTATCCTCCACTACTCACATAAATCCCATTTTGACAACTGTTCATGTTGAATATAAATTTGCAGAAGGAACTCCCCTTATAAATATATTCAAACTATGTCCAAAATAAATTAAATTTCAAATTTCTATGTCTAAAACCAATTATAAATATCTTTATTTTTACCGTTGAACCTTAATTTATTCTATATTTTAAGTGTCAAAATTTCTAAGTCGCTACATTCATCCTCCAAAAATCCAGGTTGTTACAATTATATACTATTAAATATTTAATAGTAATTTTTAAAAAGTAACTATTATTTATTAATCATCAATTAAGCGGTTTTTATCTATTCTGATAGTAATTAATAGTAATTGGTATTAATTTGTAAATTTATTATTGAATATGAATTATTCTTAAATGTTAATATTACTAATTATTAAATATAAGTTGTTATTAATATTTGATAGGTCTCTAATACAATAAATAGAAAAAAGAGTTACTAGAAATAAGTTTAAACAACTTTCTAATTTAACTATTAATTATCATAAATTAATTAGTATATATTAGTTATTACAGCAGACAAAAAAGAAAAGTTGTGATATATATGTTTATTACAATAGTGATTTTTTCACAGTTGTAAAAAACATTTATTACAACAGTGTGTTTTGCACAGTTGTAAAAAGGCATTTATAACAACTATGCTTTTTGCAGAGTTGTAAAATTAAAGTTGTAATATGGTGTTTTTGTTGTAGTGCTACTGAGTCACGCCACAGAGCCAAGTTAATCACTTAACCTTTAGCTCTGATACCACTGTAATGACCTGGGTTTTCTCGATCCTGGATATCGGCATATAACACTATGTCGACTATTCAAGCATCGGAATCACAGGATAGTCCATGAAAGAAATTAGAGGCTGAGAATAGATAAGATAGAAACTTAGAATAGAAGAAGAAGAACATACACATCATCAAAGTAACATGAATCTCACAGCGAAACGAACAATATATAATAGATACATAACTTTGAAATAAAACTAGTATATCTAAACAGTAACATTATTAGAGTACAACACTTACAACATAGCGGAAATAACTATAGATATATAATCCTGAAGCATCCTGCTCCAAGCTCTCCAAGTATATCTATAAAAATCCTGACTACTTGACCGCGCGTACAAATTGGGAACCCAAGAGTTTAGGAAAACAAATTAAAATAAACTCTGGGTCTGTCATGGGACTAGTGTGAGTAAAACAATTTAAAACAGTTTGAGTAATTAAAAGATATCTCATAAGGCCACGTCGTATAACGGAACGGGTTTTTCCCTTATGAGAATCCAAATCACTTTGATTTAACTTTCAAATCATTTTGAAAGAAATGATAAATCTTTATATCAAAACTCCTTGATATTATAATAGTGTCTATCAACCACAATATAATAATCATCTTGCAGAACGCTTTCATCTCACGTTCCATATATATAGTATACAATCAAACCCGTGAGCACTTATTGGGTAATGGATTTCCAACTATGACAAGGTATGGAACCACCTTCCGGTAGTGTACTTCTAGAGAGGAATACACTGGGTTCAACAAGAACATCTTGCAACCCGGCCACACATGACCGACCACTCATTTCGCTTGAGTGTATCGAATGTATATCACCAACGGTTGGGATCATCAACCTTTTCCCGAATGGGACAGTATCGAATAGATTAAAGAATGAAATGAATATCTCTAGATAGGTGATAATACACCCTACATGGCAGCCGGAATTAGCCATGCTGCCTGCCCGATTTTTGTCATTTCCCGGTTGTGAGGCTAGAGGCCACGCTTATCTCTGATAGATCACACAATTATTCACTTTGAATGTCACATCGTCATACCCACCAAATCACAAATTGATTTCCCAAAAAATACAACGGGTATACAGCTAAGAGAAATGAATTCTCCACCACCAAACGTAAATAAGTTTGAAAAGACTAACTTACGCGATCCATTAAATATACTCTGTCAGACATTCTTCCATACGGGTCGTCCTAGGACTAGGCAAACTGAAGGTATTATTCTGTAAACAGGACAACCCGTGCATAACTCCATCTTCAATTATCTTCATCATATTTGATCGCAACGCTAACGCCCATACAGAGTGGTTTTCAGATAATGAATTTGATCCCGGTCTCTCCGTATTGACGGCGGAAAAACGGTCAACAACTTCGATAGTCGGTGAGTTAACTATCAAAGAAAAACACGTGTGCAAACAACGATATTATTTCCAGATGGAAATTATATCGATCAATCATCATTTAACATTATCTCTTTAGTTCATCAATTTACTCATTTCCTCTTTCCCTATATTCAACATTCTTTATTTTCTAAATTTAGAAAATATAAGTTATTTATCATTAGAAAATATTTCCATCTCTTTTTCACGTATCACTGTCATTCCAATATTCTTTATCATCAAACATTTCATTTTATATGATTAGAAAATATCTCTGATTATATTTGGAAAATGTTTCCAAACTCATTCATTGGATTTAAACAGATGTTTAAATAAAACATCGCTATGCCAACTCAAACCATTAACATTTATTAACTAAACTCATTTACTCCTTCACTATCAAACTTTGACCATTCCTTAGTTAAAAATGAAATCATTCAAGTTGGGATATAACTACCTCTCAGACCTTAACTGAACAACATTTCTAACCTCGAAATAGACAAAGTTCACCCTTTAATTCTTTAACAAACTTCCTTACGTAACTCTCGCATTCTATTTACGAATCCACTTCTTTATTGAAAAACATTGATTATAACTATAGCGTTATAATCCCTACTTTGAAATATCTAACTCCAAAATATAACTCGATTAACTCAAATCAATTAACCCGAACTCCATTGACTTTAACTCGATTAACTTTAATTCATTAACTCTTATCACTTAACTCCTTTCGAATAAACTACATTCGATTAACTCTTTTCGAATAAACTATATTCGATAACTCCTTTAACTCTATTCGACTAAACTATATTCGATTAACTCTATTCGAATAAACTATATTTGATTAAATCTTTTAACTCTATTCGAATAAACTATATTCGATTTAACTCCTTTAACTCTATTCGAATAAACTATATTCGATTAACTCTTTTAACTCTATTCGAATAAACTATAATCGATTTAATTCCTTTTTTTGATTAACTAATATTCGACTAACTCTTATTCGAATAACTAATATTCGAATAACTCTTTTTCGAACAACTAATATTCGACTAACTCTTTTCGAATAACTAATATTTGATTAACTCTCATTCGAATAACCAATATTCGATTAACTCTCTTTAGAATAACCAATATTCGATAACTCTCTTTCGAATAACCAATATTCGATGACTCTCTTTCGAATAACCAATATTCGATTAACTCTCTTCGAATAAACTATGTTCGATGACTCTCTTTCGAATAACCAATATTCGATTAACGCTTTTCAAATAATCAATATTCGATAACTCTCTTTTGAATAACCAATATTCGATGACTCTCTTTCGAATAACCAATATTCGATCAACTCTCTTCGAATAACCAATATTCGATAACTCTCTTTCGAATAGACTATACTCGATAACTCCTTTCAAATAACCAATATTCGATGACTCTCTTTCGAATAACCAATATTTGATTAACTCTCTTCGAATAACCAATATTTGATAACTCTCTTTCGAACAACCAATATTCGATGACTCTCTTTTGAATAACCAATATTCAATTAACTTTGTTCGAATAACCAATATTCGACAACTCTCTTTCGAATAAACTATATTCGATAACTCCTTTCGAATAAACTCTATTCAATTAACTGATATTTGATTAACTCCATTTAACTCTATTCGAATAACTAATATTCGATTAACTCTTTTTAACTCTATTCGATAATGCTAATCGATAACTCTAATTGATAGCTCTTTTATATTCGTTAATTCCCTTTTATAATCCTATTTATTTTCCAAATAAATATTCCTTTTATAATTTTATTTATTTAACAAATAAATATTCCTTTTATAATTTTATTTATTTAACAAATAAATATTTACTTTTATAACTCTATTTATTTCATAAATAAATATTTCCTTTTATAAATCTAGTTATTTAACAAATAAATATTTCCTTTTATAACTCTATTTGTAAATGTTTTACAAGTATTCTCTTTCCAAATCTATTTGTAAATTTCATACAAATATTTCCTTTTCTATTTGTTTCACAAATATTTCCTTTTCAATTTGTTTCACAAATATTTTCCTTTTCTTTTTGTTTCACAAATATTTTCCTTTTTTATTTGTTTCACAAATATTCTCCTTTTATATATAAAGTTCATTGATTTTATATAAATAATTTATTTTCAAAATACACTTGGAAAATCGCCTTTTCTACATTCTAGCATTTCTACGGTATTTAAAATACCCAAATAACAATGATCGATATCATTCAACACACGTAATCAACACAGATTATATATCACATCATATATTACAATATATGAAAAACAGTAAAATAAATGTTGAGGAATCCAGTTGGATTCCTCCCACCAGTTTCCCTGCATCCGTAGATGTTAAACAATATAAATAACATCTATTTCATTTCAACATGAAATATTATGATAAACATAATCAATATTTAATTGACGATTTATATATATAACTATATCTATATTTTCAAACAATTAACTAGCAATCAATCAAACAATCATCATACACAACATTCAATCATTATCTATCATTACTAGATTATATTTATAAAAATATAAATTGCAGAGTTAGTGAGTTTTACTCACATTGTCCGTCAATCGTTAAATAATGCGTTACGGTCATTGGTTTGTATCTGGCAATTTATTTCACTATAAATTGTAATGAGCTCATGTTCACTCCTAGTCAGTTCCATTTGTAGCTGCCGTTCATACGATCCTAACGGATCTCGTTTGGCTGAATTCTGGTCACATACAACTACTATATTTAATTTACAAGTTTATATGCAATTTAACATTACTAACATTTTAAATAAACAAATTAATTATTTCTCAAATCTTGTTTTACCCCTTAGTCATGCTTCCTCATTGCGATACTCCACCTCGACCAGAACTAACATCAACAATCTCCTCACAAAAATCCCCTCCTATCCTTCTTGTTGAACTCGGTAGAGACCCCAGTACACCTCAATAGTTTATTGTGAACAAACATTTCTGGTTCATAAAGCCCCACCCTTCTTCACTTCACATAGCAGGACATGTCTGCTTCTTCTCAACAAAACTGTCGAAGCCGTTGCTTGTATTCCTCCATCACCGGCATTCCCAAATGCCTCCAAGCCATCTTCCAATCCTCTTCCCTACAGACAGCGAACAACAATATCACCATCTTCCATAGGATTTTATCAACAAGCTACTAGTCTCACCACACTACAGCACTTGCTCTCCCCACAAAGCAACTACACCACCATGAATCCAAACCGCTGACCCCCTTTGACCTTCTTCAATCTTTCCAACAACTACACCTTCCTTGCTTACTGAAACGCGAGTATGCACACCCAGCTATCGCTCCATTAAATCCAACAATGCTCCCACCTATCAGCCCATAACTCGCACCATCCTTCTTCTTAAGAACTGAATTTACAAACACCAAAATACTTTGAACTAATCATACCATTGAATTTCTCATAACAATCCACTCCATGTATTCCTTACTTCTCAAAGAAAACAAACGACTGATAAAACCAGTGTTTACCTTTGCTAAACCTCCTGTATTTCGAACTGCATATCCTTTTATGGACCCTGCATTAAACCTCATGAACACCACGCCATGTTAAACCAAGCCATGAAGCTCTAGCTCATCCTCTCCAACTCCGGTCTCGAACTGTCGGCCTTCCATTCGAACAGACTTCGGCCTCAACATCTACACCATTCGAACGAACTCACACTCCACTCCTAATGACCATGTTCCCTTCCAATCGAACTCGTGTTCATCCCTGTTATCGCGACTCAAAAAATCCCTTTTGCCTCTCCTATAGTAAATCGTGCGATGGGTTTTGATGTAGGAAATCCTAAAACTTTGATTCAAGCTGTTAAATCTTGGAATACTGGAATCGTGGATCGAGCTGCTTAAAACGTATACGAGTTTGAGGATTTATGGAATTTATTTTGATTTGTTTCGAATTTTTGGAAGATCGGTTTTCTTTTTTTCAACGTTTGGAGAATCTGCGGCGGCATGGAAAATTGGTTGACCAGAGGAGAGGGAAAATGTTAGGGTCAAGGTGTTTTGAGGGATATTTATAAGGGTGGGGTATTATTTTAATATTCATTATTGGGTTAGTTTATCACTTTAAAAATTCCTATAATCACAGACGATATCCAAACATCATGGAAATGGACACACAATTAGAGTTTAACATTACGGACCCAACAAAACTTGTTTCGTCGAATTCCGAATCCGTTTGCTCACACAACATATTTTTAAAGGTCCAATTATCAATTGTTTCTCACATTAAAATCCTGTATGGCCACATAATGATTTCAAAAATCATGAAAATTAAAATCTAGCAATAATTTAATATTGCGGATCCAACAAAATTAGTTTCATCAAAAACAGAAGTCGTTAGCAAAACAGGCTATTTTTAAAGCTCTAAATAAACCCTTTTAAATATATAAATATATTTAAAATTAATTAAATTTAATATAAATAAATTTATATTATCGTATATATATTCACACAGACTATCGTATAGCTCCAATTGGATTTATAAATCGATATTCAAATCTCGGTTGAATCGATATTCAATTTATATTGAAAAATCCTTTTATAATATAAATAAATCGCTATAATTTATAAAGGAATTCCATAGCGACTTTTCCAAAATTTGATTTGGACGTAAATCAAAATCTACACAATGAAATCCCAATTTTTCTCTTCCATTAGAAAAATATACTTCACCAGCTCCGAACATTTCTTGTTTCACAGAAATCTGATTTAAAACGGGCCCTGTATATATTCAGTTGAAGTTCAAATCGCCAAATAGCGAACTGTCGTGCCATTTCAAGCTCGATTATATTTATAATATAACTATATGTTCAAACTGTCGTTATCTAAATATGTTCATTATTCTAATTCAATTCCAAACTGAATTATAGCCTATATATGATCTAATTCACATCGTATTGTGAATTCTACTATTTCCGACTATTCTGGAATTTAGATATATTATTTAATTATTATATTAATCAAATATTCCTTATTATTTAATTCTGGTCATTTTAAATTTCCAAACCTTTATTTAAATAAATAAATAAATTATTTATTATCCGTAAAAGTACCGGTCTTTACACAAGACATCAGTAATCATCTAAACGATGTGAAGACCTCCGGTCTTCAACCACCATCCTCATTGTCGACTTATCGTCGAATCAGTTATTCAGAATGGGTATAAACCCAGCCTTTTCGAATAACTCGCGTATATAATAAACAAGTGTTATAAAAACACAACATACGCCTCATTCCAATCCAGAATATTCTTTTATTCAAATATTCTTTTACTTTGGGAAAGACTACCATTAATTTTATCAAAGATAAATTCCTTTAAATTTGTTCTTTAATCTTTTTTTGGATATCAATTCAAACCAAATTAAGGTTTATCCAAACTAGTCGGGATTTAGCACACCTTACCGAAGTAATCATTTCTTTTATTATCCCAATCCCAACCTATTCATCCCATGGAGCAAAACTGGTAATACTCCATATCTAACACTACGGTGTTATCTATAAAATTAATTACCATTTCGCATTCAAATTTAATTAAAGATTTAACTATCGCTTGGAGTAAAACTGGTGCTACTCCATTCTTGATCATTTCCCGAATTTGATAATTCAAAATTATCACATTCTCTTTTCAATCTAATTAAAGATTCATTAAAACTCCAATTAGTTTTAATCTTGCCAAAAATCAATATTAATGATTATTTAACTTTGGAAACACAAACATGCCACATCGACAATCTACATCGTACTATTGATTTCTTCCGATATATAACCTCTAAGGTCGTACATCTTAGAGACGGGTGTTAAGCAAGAGAATACATTCTCCGCCACCAAATAGATATATATTTAGCAGAGATCAACCATACAGTTCGAAATACAATGTTAGACATGTAATCATGTTGATGTGCACGTAAAAATGCACATTTATATTCACATATTTATTCTTATTTAGAGAAAATAAATGTCATATATGGGTATTTTATCATGTTTAAATTGTAATTCTATTGATTTTAAAACATCATGAATTCATCATCATATAGGGGGGAAATGGTCATTTTTGTGCTGAAGTTATTTTGAGAATTTTTACTTGGACATTTTTCATTGTTTTTGTATAGATTTGATGCATGTAGAAGAGGACTTCATAAAGATATATATGCATACAAAATCAATGCCTTGCCAAAAAAAAAGAGGAAATCAATGCCTTGCCAAAAAAAGGAAATCAATCAATGGAGTAGGAATCAATTAGTGGAGGACCCCACCCACTCTCCCTCCTTCTTTAGTGGAAACAAAAAAAAGGCTTCATGAATCATTATCGTTAAAGGCAAAAGGAAGCTTAACGAAGGGCATTCTTAGTAGCACGCTGAAATTGAATTAGGGATTTTCACATGTATAAATAACCTCTGTATGTTGATGTAAAAAATCATCTTGGATTTTATTTAGTTTAGAGTGTCTGAAATCAAAAACTCTATTTCTCTTCCATGGCTTCTTAGCTATTTCTTTTATGTAATTTTTTAGTGTAATTTTAATATAGTGCTCTTTTATTTTGTTGTCTTTTATAATGAAATCTCTTTATGTTATCATTGAATCCATTATGAGTAGTTAAACCCCTTCAGTTTAGGGGTAGTGAAGCTCTCATGATTCATGAATAATTAACATAAGAATTTCATGTCTCTAACTCTCTTATTTGAGCTTAGTCTAAAATTGGATATAGATAAAATAAAGATTTTACATGGTGAAAATTGATAGAACATGTTGGTTGATTATTCCCAAATGTGTTATACTCATATCATTAATAGAATCATACTTTATCACAATCTAATTCATTTCAGAAAAAGTAGTGACATTAAAAGTGAAAGCATCCTTAATGTTCTGTGTAGTTAGTGAATATTAAAATACAGAACATGCTCATAATATTTCATTTTTATTAGAATTATTATTTTCTATATGATAATTAGGGCTACAATTTTGTATTGAAAATTGATGATTTATGTAGCATGAATTTTCTAGCATATAAATCATGCTTGTATGAATACAACACTTAATGTGCTAGTTACTAAAAAGAGTTAGAGCCATTTTTATGTTAATTAGATTGATGTTGATAGTGAATCTACTCCTAAATTGTCCCTTAGTCTCGTATTTGTATTCATTTTAACATCATTAGTTTTCTTTTAGTTTATAGTTAACAATTTCACTAGCTTTCGGCTTAATTTGATTAAGATTAGAATAAATTCTTTCCCTGCGGATCGACCCGTATTCGCCACATACTACGATTGTACGACATGCGCTTGCGGTTATTATTACGATATTTTGTCAATGGTTTTCTAGTTCCATAGAAACGTCGTTTGCAAACAAGTTTTTGGTGCCGTTGCCGGGGAAAGAAATTAGTTTTAATTTTATTCTTCGAATTAATTTTCTTATTTGTGTTCTAATGAAAAAAAGATTGTGTGTTTGTTTGTTTTATTTCACTTTTATTTGTTTGTTTATGTGTGTCATTGTGCCTTGTTTTAGTGTTCTTAGTTTTCTTTCCTAAAAAAAACTTTTTGGTTGTTTTATTTTGTAGTTAGTTGTGTGAATTGCATTTGTTGTTAGTGTTTGTTTTGTGTGTGCTTTTATTTATTTAAAAAAAAAATCTTGTTTGTTTGATCATTTTATGGGTGGTGTTGCTTTTATTTGTTTAATTTTGGTTGTGTAAAATTGTATTGTTTGTTTTCTATGTGTGTTTGTAAGTGCATTTGTGAATATTTGTTTGTGCTATCTGTCTCTTGCATCTCTCTTCATTAAAAAAAATCCAGTCATTTATCTTCCAGTTATTAGAAAAAAGAAAAAATAAACACCTGCCTTTTGTTCAGTCTCTTTCCATTTTTTTATGTTTTCAATTTCCTTTATTTCTTTCCCTTTATCTCTCTCTCATTTATTTCTCTCCTTTTTACAATTCTTGCAAAAAAAAAATTAATTGCTTTCCTTTTACTCCCTTTTTAACTTCCTTTCCCTTCTTTCATTTATTTCTTGACTGCCTTACTTCCTTTTCTTTCCAGTAATTAATTAAAATTATATCTTTCCAATATTTTTTCTCTTTTTACTTCTTTCCCTTTCTCCTTCTCACATTTATTATTTTCCTTTTTCTTGTCCTCCCTTTAAAATTTTCTTCCCTTCTCTTCCTTATTCTACTCACAATTCGCAATCCTTTATAAACCAACCTCCACTTAACATTCTATTCTCTCTACCATTTCTTACACCATTTTCTAAGCATCATCAAATCCCGTCCATTAATCCATTCTCCAAACCATTCACAATAGCATCCTCCTCCATACATAATCCATACATCACCCACTCCTTCAAAAACTCCATCCACATTTCTTCTTCATCGCCAAACCCCAGTTCAAACGCAAAGTTCCACCACATGGGAACGCGATCACCGAAAATCATCATCACTTAATTCATCTTCCATTGTGCCCCTTTATCCCGAAACCGAATTCAACAAAATTTACTAGAAACAAATTGATCTGCAATCTCGAAACCAAACAACGTCATCACGAAAACCGAGAAATTCCAAACCTTGCCACTCCTCAACATCAGCTCCATCTACCCATCATAGTTTAAATGAGACGACCATAACTTCCACGGTAAGGAAAGGCGGATACTTTGAGAACAACACATAAAAGAACGCAGACAGAAGAACATTTCATTGCTTATTACAACAATTCCATCAGAATACAAGAATATACAGAGTATGAATAAATAATATACATCACAAAATATTAGAGATTACAATATATTACATAGCAGTGGAAAAATAATACAATACACAACTGAAAGTAATACACGGATACAGAGCTTTCCAAGTATCGTTCCAGCTATAAATCAGGATCCTATGAATATAAATCTGCAAAACCAAAACTACTAGCTGCCTGTGTCAAAATAAGGGCACCCAGAGTTTAGGTTAAAACAATAAACTCCAGGTCAGTCATGGGACTGGTGTGAGAACTAAAACAATTATTAATCTTTATTTTAAAGTTAGATAAATCAAGGGACCATGCCGTATAACACGGAACGAGTTTCCTCCCAAGAATACCAGTGCATAAAACAACAGCGCAATGCTAAATAAAGAACAATGAAGCTATTATAAGACCCAGGTCCCATCACACAATGCAACACAAGCCGGAGGATGGGGTTTTCCCTTATAATAGCCAAAGCATGCTTGATACGTTTAAAACAAGTCATTTGATACTATAATAAGTGCATAGTGTTTAAAACAATTTCAATCATAAATATCAATCATAGACGGCATAGGTACCATATATCATGTCGCCATACTAGGCTCTACAATCAAAACCGCAAATGTCACGTATTGGAAGTTGGATTTCCATCTGTGAACCGAGGCAATAGATAGTCCTTACCGATTCGAGACAATCTAGCCCATGTCTCAGGACCCATACACAGGTGAGCCCTTGGATCGTCAGGGCCGGTCCACCGATGTGGATTAAAATGCCTGAACACTGCATTTCCTCGCCCTTTGGGGCGTAAATGAGCCAACGAATGACTCCATCGGCTCCACACAGTCACCGATATATCCGAGGCGCCTCGCAACAGCAACAACAACATAAGTCAAACTCGTCAGGGCGTGTAAAACCACTGACGCCACTTCTATCTAGAAGGAAACGCATGCCCTCCCTGAAGTCCTCTCCCTTTTCTGGTTCACAACCGGGGTGTGAGGCTCGCGAATCAACGCTAAACAGAGCTATGCCACACAGGCCGTGCTTTAATCATCAACCACAAGACTTTGCTTTTCAACAGAAGCCTTGATCAATTGCCACTTAGGCATGCCACATAGGCAGTTCACTCCATGCGATTGATATCCATCAATATATAACCCCTGAGCTTGTACGTCTCAGAGAAGCGCGTTAAGCAAGAGAATAAATTCTCCGCCGCCAAACAGATATATGTTTAATAGAAATCAATCACACGACTAAAATCAAATATCAGACACACAGTCCATTTACATGTTCGTTCTGAGTCTAAACGAAACCGGAGGCACCTAGTACCTCGCATATCCATCGATCTCCAAGTACGTCTGGACGATTACCAACTGATTCCCTCCTTTTGGGTGTACATCCCAATCAAGATCATCAGTAATCACCCGAACGACGTGAAGACCTCCGGTCTTCGACCACCGTCTTCATCCTCGACACCACGTCGAATCAGTTATTCAGAATGGGATAAACCCGGTCTTTTTGAATAACTTGCGTATATAATAAACAAGTGTTACACAAACACAACATATGCCTTATTCCAATTCAGAATATTCTTTTATTCAAATATTCTTATACTTTGGGGAAGGTTCCCATTAACTTTATCAAAGATAAATTCTTTAAATTTATTCTTTAATCTTCTTTGAATATCAATTCAAACTAGTCGGGATTAGCGAACCACACCGAAGTAATCATTTATTTTATTTCCCAATCCCAACCTATTCATCCCATGAAGTAAAACTGGTCATACTTCATATCTAACACCATGGTGTTATTGGTAAATTCAATTACCATTTCACGTTCAAATCTAATTAAAGATTTAACTATCGACTGGAGCAAAACTGGTGATACTCCATTCTCAACCTTTTCAATCTAATTAAAGATTCATTAAAACTCCACTTGGTTTTAATCTTCTCAGAAATCAATATCCTGTCTTTAACTGGGTTAAAGACCCAATGTTATTTAAAACACGGTCCACGATAAACCCAAAATCACATTCTATTAATTATCGGGTAAAAGAACAAGTGTTATTTAAAACACCATTCACGATAAACCCAAAAATCAATTCAAATTCAGTTCCAATATAATACCATTTAATTGGCACACTTCATTAAATCTAAATAAAAAGATTTAATCTTTTTCTCAATTTGGTTCAAGAACATTGTTAATGAAGTCACCATTCACGACAAACCCAAATCCCATTTGATATTAAATACAAGGCTCTGAATAGAAAGTATATCGGCTTATATTCAATATCAAATTCTACGACCAACAAATATCGTATTGGAAATAACGATATAAATATATCTTTTAAATTTCCATAACAATATCTGTATAATCACGAAATCCAACATCGAAATATTCCAAAGACAATTTCAATTCAAATCCATTCCAATACAATTATTGGAAATCCTGGTTACTTTTAAAACCCCTTTCAAATCCAATTTATTTATTTCAAAAATAAATTGATTTTAATTCTAGTTTAAAACTAGTTCATTTCGATAAAAATCTATTTTTATCTTTTAAAATAGGGAGTTTTTCATCCTAATTCTTCCCAAATCATTTCTTATGATTTTACAATTATTACTATTTTTAATAATTTTATCAAGGACCGTACAGTCGATTTCCATCAACGGCCATCGAACTGCATTTACAGCGACCTTTTCCAAATTTGATTTGGACATAATTCCAAATCCAACTGTAAGATCTCAAATCTCTGATATTCGTTAGAAAGCCCTTTTCGATACGAACCCAATGGTTCTTCTTTTAGGAGAATCCGATTGTCGGATCTCACGAAATATCCGTTCGAAGTCAATGGTCGAAATTCACGAACTGCCGCGGCGCGGCGCGTTCTATTCAGGCCGTTATATTATATATATAATATATACTTCATCGATTTCCTTTTAAAACGTATTTTATAAATCGTTTTAAATTCGTTTTCAAAACGATTTCAACTTCCTTTTCAAATTCAAATCAAAATCAAATTTTTCAATATAAATTTGTTTTAATTTCATTTCAAATCGATTTCAATTCAATTTCAATTTAATTCGAATTTCAATTCATTTCAATTTAATTTGAATTTCAAATCTCTTCAATTTAATTTGAATTTCAAATCTATTCAATTTAATTCGAATTTTGAAATCACTTTCAATATTCATTGAAAAATGAATAAAACCGATATAAATATTGTTCAGGTCAAAATGGCATCAATCTAATCAACATGGCTTTTATTCAACACATGAATGTTTATTCTATTCAACACATGAATATTTTTCAATTCAGCACATGAATTTATTTTCTATATTGGAATGAGGCCCAATCAATTACCATATAATGTTAATTATATGGATTTTCTATAAAACATGTATATAATAGCAACGATAAATAATCAACCATCATCCAGAGTGCACCACACAACTGCATAAGCATTAAATATAAATAATTAATGCTTACACAGTCTGTCAACCCATCGATTGACATACAACTAAACAATCGGGATTAGTGTACGTTGAATATCATCCCAATACCCGTGTGGGGTTTCAAATCAACAAACACATATTTTATTTGTGCGGTTGGGCGATGTGTAAAATTTATCGTCCCAATCAATATCAGTCAAATCAGTGTATATAAACAAATCCTCTGATTTGTTTATAAATATTTATTTTATATATACGTTAAAAATTATACTTTTAACTATAAAATATTTTATTTCATTCCACATCACACAATCCAATTTCACAACACAACAACCAAACAAACAAGTCATCCATGGTCTGTGGACGACGGGTGTCGGGTGCTACTAAACACCGTCTGCATCCTAGTATTTTTTTTTAACTAGAAATAGAAATAAAAGTGAGGAGTTCTCACCGACAAGCTAAACCAAACGCCACGACTCTTCTTATGTAGAAGTCTTCGTCGTGCTCGCCCTTTTTGTCAATTTCATTGTGCGTAGCCACTACATATATAAAAATTACATTTTTATATTGTTGCTATGTATATAAAAATCACATTTTTATACTGCTATTATATAGTAAAAAATTCTATTTTTACACCGCTACTATATAGATAAAAATTCTATTTTTACACCGCTACTATATAGATAAAAATTCTATTTTTACACTACTACTATATAGATAAAAATTCTATTTTTACATCGCTACTATATAGATAAAAAATCTATTTTTTACACCGCTACTATATAGATTAAAATTCTATTTTTACACCGCTACTATATAGATAAAAAATTTATTTTTACACCGCTACTATATAGATAAAAATTCTATTTTTTACACCGCTACTATATAGATAAAAATTCTATTTTTATAACGGTGCTCATATAATAAAGATTATATTTTTATATCGCTACTCATATAAAAATCACATCTTTGCTCCCTCTACATAATAAAGATCGAATTTTTAATCTTCCTATCATATAAAAATCATATTTTTAATCTTCCTATCATATAAAAATCATATTTTTATTATCAAACTAGTATAAAAAATATATTTTTAAACCTCACATATAATAAAAATCCAATTTTTCTTCGCTATTCGAGTATATGAAAATTCAGTTTTTTTCTATGCTCCACAAAAACTGATTTTTTTCCTAATTACATTAAATAAACAAACACAAATAATACATAAAACACTCATAGTCGATTTCGGAGGCTGGGGGAGTCGGAGTGGGTGATAGGGAGGTGGAGGAGGCGCTCGTGCGAGGCTGAGGTGGGTTGGAGGCGGCGCCGGGCTGCTGGCCATCGGAGGAGGTCTCGGGGAAGGGGCGGTGGTCACTAATTAGGCGAGGAGGGAGAGGATCGGGTGGAGAAGAAGAGGGCGAGCGGGATAGTGGGGGAAGGGTCGGAGGTAGGCGCGGTTGCCCTCCGACGCGCGACAGCGGTGAAGCGGGGCACCGCCCCCTTTTCCTCTTTTTTTTTTGATTCTGTCGATCGAATGAAAAGGGAGGCTGAGAGAGAGTATAGAGAGTGAGGGGGTATTTTATTATATAATTTAGTATTTTGTTATTTCTAATTTAAGTTGACTTTCATACTAACTCGAAATCAAGTCCATCGACTGTCGTCCCTAGCTAATTACCCTCATTCCGAAGACAATGGGATATGTTTCGTTAGCCAATTTTATTGTTTTGACCAGTTTTGATTTAAATTAAAATATAAATCTTTATATATTCAATTTAAACGCACATTTCAATTTACCGGGGCCACAAATAGACTCAAAAAATTAAAGAAAAATTATTTCTAGCTTCGTGTTGACGATACGGCCCTAACAAAACTAGTTTCGTCAAATTCTGAGATCATTTGAAAAATGACCATTTTCCAATCAATTAAAATCAACTGAAACTAGTCAAACGCGTTTTACTTCGCCATGCTCGCATATTGATTCGAAAAATTACGAATTTTGGAATCTAGCAATAACTTGACATCACGAATCCAATAAAAGTGGTTTCGTCGAAAACCGAGTCGTTTGCAAAATTTCCATTTTTAAGGGCCTAAATTCCATAGCGACTATTCTGAATTTTCAACTGGACATATCTTTTGATTCCCGCTATGAAATTTCGATTCTTCAGATTCGTTGGAAAGATATTCTCAATTAGATTCAAATATTTTTGATTTCACTAAAATCCGGTTTATTTTTCACCCGATACATTCATTTGAAATTTGAAATCGAATTATCGAACTACCGCGCCATTTTCAATTCCATTTATATATATAAATAAAATATTTCTATTCTAACGACGATTCAAATAAATATATACGTTCTAATTCTATTCAAATTATATTTCTTGTCGTTATTATTTAAAATAATCTATTTTAAATATTTAAAATTCACTAAAATTGCCAAAATAAAAATTTTTAATTGGCTCGGATTTCCGGGTTATTACAATCTCCCCCACTTAAAACTTTTCATCCCCAAAAAGGAACGAAGCCGAAAGTTGTTTAACAAATCAACTCAACTTCCATTATTTTCTTTACGGCTTAAGTTCTTCAACTTTTCAGCTTCTAAGTACTTTTCAAATTTTTCAAAAATTTGGCTAACACCCTAAATTTCCGAAAAATTTCGCTATAACCTCCCCTGCACCGGGGACTTCGGGATATTTCAAATAGCCTCCCATGGCCTTCTTCAATCCAAAAGAAAAAGAAAAAGCCAAGCGGCTAGCCAATCAGCTAATAAAATCATCATCACCCAAACAAAATAGTAAATTATGGTAAACATGTACCTATTTGTGATGGCAAGGAATTTCGCTCGATCCAAATCAGTCGTTAAACCGATCTGGACCGTTCGAAACCCCTGATCGTTTGAGAACAGGACAAATTAGAACGCTACTTCCCTGTGAAGGAAAGAGCGGATACTTTGAGAACAACACACAAATGAACGCAGACGGAAGAACATTTCAATGTTATTACAACAATTCCATCAGAATACAAGAATATACAGAGTATAAATGAATAAATTACATTCGATAAATATCAGAGATTACAATAAATTACATAGCAGCGGAAAATAATACAAAGCACAACTGAAGGTGATATACGGATACAGAGCTTTCCGGATATCATTCCAGCTGTAAACCAGGATCCTGTGAATATAAATCTGCAAAACCAAAACTACTAGCTGCCCGTGCGGAAAATAGGGGCACCCAGAGTTTAGGTTAAAACAATAAACTCCAAGTCAGTCATGTGACTGGTGTGAGAACTAAAACAGTTGTTTAAAACTTTATTTTAAAAGAGAGTAATTCAAGGGACCACGCCGTATAACACGGAACGGGTTTCCCCCAAGAATACCAGTGCCTATCAATAAACGGCGCAATGCTTTTTCGAAAAATGAAGCTATTATAAGACCCAGGTCCCATCACACAATGCAACGCAAGCCAGAGGATAGGGTTTTCCCTTATAATAGCCAAACATGCTTGGTACGTTTAAAACAAATCATTTGATACTATAATAAGTTTATAGTGTCAAAACAATTTCAATCATAAATATAAATCATAGACGGCATGGGTACCATATATCATGTCGCCATACTAGTGCTACAATTAAAACCGCAATATCACGTATTGGAAATTGGATTTCCGTCATGAGTCGAGGCAAGGGGAAAGCTCCTCTCCGCTTTCGAGACACTCTAGCAAATGTCCCAGGACTACACACTCTGGGCAACCCTTGGATTCGGCTGGGCCGGTCCTCTCTTACGTTTGAGGATTAATTGTGCCTGAACACACGTTTCCCGGTCCTTACAGACCTAAAATCGAGGCGCCTCATTCCAACAACCACAAAGGTGAAAAGTATATAAATGTCAGGGCTGGTAAGTCACTGACACCACCAAAGCTAGAAAGAAACGTCGTGTTCTCCCAACGGTCCGTATCCCGTTTTTGACTCATACCGAGGTGTGAGGCTCGCGAATTCACGTTATACACAAAGCTGCCACGTAGGCCGTGCTTTGATCATCAACCACAAGACTTTGCTTTTCAACAGAAGCCTTGATCCATGAAACTCAGCATGCCACACAGGCAATTCATGCCATGCGATTGATATCTATCGATATATAACCTCTAAGCTCGTACGTCTCAGAGAAGGGCGTTAAGTAAGAGAATAAGTTCTCTGCCGCCAAACAGATATATATTTAACAGAAATCAATCAACATAGAATAAAATCCAATGTCAGACACACAATCCATTTACAAGTTTGTTCTGGGTCTGAACGAAACCGGAGGCACTTTCCCCGCATATCCATCGATCTCCAGGTACGTCTGGACGACCACCAACTGATTCCCTCATCTTGGGTGTACAGCCCAGTCAAGATCATCAGTAATCACCCAAACGATGTGAAGACTTCCAGTCTTCAACCACCGTCTTCATCTTTGACATATCGTCGAATCAGTTATTCAGAATGGGTATAAACCCGGCCTTTCCGAACAACCCGCATATATTAAAAACAAATGTTACACAAACACAACATACGCCTCATTCCAATTCATTAGTCACTAACCGTAAATCAGCAAGAGAGCAATTTCCCAAATATTAACCCCGAAGGTCGAAACCAACATCAGATCAATATCCAGGAAACCATTCTTCTTAACTAACCTACAGCTAGTTTCCAAATTTCACATTCTTAGGGAAAAGTTCCCATTAATTTTATCCTAGATAAATTCTTTGAATTTATTCTTTAATCTTCCTTTGGATGTCATTTCAAACCAAATTATGGTTTTCCAAACTAGTCGAGATCAGCGAACCACACCGAAGTAATTATTTATTTTATTTCCCAATCCCAACCTATTCATCCCATGAAGAAAAACTGGTAATACTCCATATCTAACACCGTGGTGTTATCGGTAAAATTAATTACCATTTCACGTTCAAATTTAATTAAAGATTTAACTATCGCTTTGGAGCAAAACTGGTAATACTCCATCCTCGCTCATTTGCCAAATTTGATAATTTAGATTATCAATTCACGTTTCAATCTAATTGCAGATTCATTAAAACTCCTTTTACTGGGTTAAAGAAGTAATGTCATTAAAAACACAGTTCACGATAAACCCAAATCACATTCTCTTTATTATCGGGTTAAAGAACAAGTGTTATTTAAAACACTGTTCACGATAAACCCACAAATCAATTCTATTTCAAACCCATTTCAAATCCAATTTATTTATTTAAAAATAAATGGGTTTTAATTTCAGTTCAAAACTAGTTCATTTCGATAAAAATCTATTTTTATCTTTTCAAATATGGAGTTTTTCATCCCAATTTTTCCAAAATCATTTCTTATGATTTTACACAAATTACTACTATTTTTAATAATTTTATCAAGGCCCGTACAGTCGATTTCCATCAACGGCCATCGAACTGCACTTATAGCGACCTTTTCCAAATTTGATTTGGACGTATCTCCAAATCCAACCGTTAGATTTCAAATTTCTAGTATTCTTTAGAAATCTCTTTTCGATACGAACCCAACGGTTCCGGTTTTAGGAGAATCCGACGGTCGGATCTCCCGTAATGTCCGTTCGAAGTCAATGGTTGAAATTCGCGAACTGCCGCGGCGCGTTCTATTCAGGCCATTATATTATATATAATATATATAATATATATTTCGTCGATTTCCTTTTTAAAACGAATTTTATAAATCATTTCAAATTTGTTTCAAAAACAATTTCAACCTTTCTTTCAAATTCAAATCAAAATTGAATTTTCCCTCATAAATTCTTTTCCATTCAATTTGAATTCGTTTTCTATTCAATTCAATTCGAATTCGTTTTCTATTCAATTCAATTCGAATTCGTTTTCTATTTAATTCAATTCGAATTCATTTTCTATTCAATTCAATTCAAATTCGTTTTCTATTAAATTCGAATTCGTTATATATTCAATTCAAATTTGTTTTCTATTCAATTCGAATTCGTTATATATTCAATTCAAATTCGTTTTCTATTCAATTCGAATTCGTTATATATTCAATTCAATTTCGTTTTCTATTCAATTCGAATTCGAATATAATGGATATAAATATCGTTCGCGTCAAAATAGCGCATCTCTAATCAACACGACTTTATATATTTCAATAATTCCGTTATTCTATTCAACAAATGAATATTAATTCTATTCAATACGTGAATCTATATTTTTCTCAACACATGACTAATCTCAACGAATGAATACTGTCCACGTGTGACTATTTTTGTTATTCAATATATTTTATAAAAATTATGGTATCTATCATTTGATTTCAAATCATACTCCAACCGTAAATTAGTAAGAGAACGATTCCCTAAATATTAACCCCGGAGGCCGAAACCAACATCAGATCAACATCCAGGAGACCACTCATCTTATCTATTTTCCAGTTAGTTTCTAATTTTCTATATGATAAAGATGTAAATTTTATTGTTAAAATATTCTTTATTTTCTAAATTGGAATGAGGCCCAATCAATCACCATATAAAGTTAATTATATGGATTCCATACAACATATGTATATAATAGCAACGATAAATAATCAACCATCATCCAAAGTGCACTACACTGTATAAGCATCAAATATAGATATCTAACGCTTATAACAGCCTGTCAATCAATCGATCGACATACAACTAATTATTGGGATTATTGTATGTCGTATATTATCCCAATACCCGTGTGGGGTTTCAAATCATCAAACACAGATTTTATTTGTGCAGTTGGGCGATGTGTAAAATTTATCGTCCCAATCAATATCAGTCAAATCGGTGCATATAAACAAATCGGCCGATTTGTTTATAAATATTCATTTATTCACATTCACGTTAAAAATTATATTTTTAACGATAAAATATTTATTTCAATCATTTACAATTTATTATCGATTTCACATCCACATCACAAACAAATTTTCACAACATATCAAACAAACAAACAAGCCATCCATGGTCTGTGGACGACGGGTGTCGGGTGCTACTAAACACCGTCTACATCCTAGTATATATATATATATAACTAGAAAAAGAAATTTAGAGTGAGAAGTTCTCACCAACTAGCTATCCCAACTCCACGGCACTTCATTAATAAAAATCTTCGTCGTTCTCTCCTTTCGTCACTTTCGTTGCCCGTAGCCACTACATATATAAAAATCACATTTTTATATTGCTATTCAATATATAAAAATCGAATTTTTACTTCGCTATTCAATATATAAAAATCGACCATTGCTATTCAATATGTAAAAATCGAATTTTTCTTCGCTATTCAATATATAAAAATCGAATTTTTACTTTGTTATTCAATATATAAAAATCGAATTTTTACTTCACTATTCAATATATAAAAATCGAAATTTTCCACCGCTACTATATAGATAAAAATTATATTTTTCTAACGCTACTATATAGATAAAAATTATATTTTTCTAATGCTACCATATAGATAAAAATTATATTTTCACATCGCTACTATATAGATAAAAATTATATTTTCACATCGCTACTATATAGATAAAAATTATATTTTTATCACGCTGTTATCTATATAAAGATTTCGCCTTTTTCATTTCAAAAATCTAATCTTTTCTATTTTAAAAATCTAATCTTTTCTATTTTAAAAATCTAATCTCTTCTATTTTAAAAATCTAATCTCTTCTATAAAATCAAACTTTTCTATAAGTAAAAATCAATGATTTCTAACTATAAAAACCTAATCCTTTTACTCCTATTAAAAAAACAAAACTTTGTTTAAAGAAAAATCTTATTTTTCGATTACTACATATATAATGATCAAATTTTTAACACTTCTATAATGTAAAAATCATATTTTATATTACCTAAGCAAATATAAATTAAAATTAAAACTTACTGTTATTTCCCGCTGACTGTCGCCTGAACGGAGCTCTGGCGCTGGTGTTTGCTGACCGAAGAGGGAGGATGGGGCCGGAATTCGCTGTCGAAGGGAGGGGATTGGTTCGTAGGAGGGTGGCGTGTTGGGGTCAGAGGCGGAAAGAGGGTGGAGGAGGCGAACGGTGGCGGGTCTATGGCCAGAGGGAGGGGGTCGGCGAGGCAGTTCAAATCGATTGGGGGGGTCTGGGGCTCGAAATTGGTGACGGTGGAGGGGAGAAGCGCGGGGGGGAGGGTCGACGAGGTCCGGCGGCTGGGCAGGCGCGCCTCCGGCGTGGTGGTGGCGGACAACTACGAGGGCGATGGGGGAATTAGGGTGCAGTTTTTTTTTCTTTCGATTTATAAATGAACGGGGGGGAGGGGGGGGCGATCTGAAGAAGATAAAGGGGAAGAGGGTTTTAATTTTTTATTTAATTATTTTTTTCTTATCCCAAAAAAAGTTGACTTTTACATACGACCTCTAAACGAGGCCCTCCGCCTATCGTCCATAGCGTTTCACCCCCATTCCGAACACAATGGGATATGTACCATAAGCTGATTCGACTGTTTCGATCAGTTTTCGTCAAAATCAACATATAACTCCATATATTGAATTTGAACGCGCATTTCAATTTACCGGGGTCACATACGAACTCTATAAATCCCAGAAAAATATTTTCTAGCTTCGTATTGACGATACGGTCCTAACAAAATTAGTTTCGTCGAATTCTGAGACCGTTGGAAAAATGGCCATTTTCCAGTCGATTAAAATCAACTGAAACTGGTCAAACACGTTTTCCTTTGCCACGCTCACATATTGATTCGAAAAATTATGAAATTTAGAATCTAGCAATAATTTGACATCACGGATCCAACAAAAGTGGTTTCGTCGAAATCCGAGGTCATTGGTAAAATTCCCATTTTTAAGGGCCTGAATTCCATAGCGACTATTCAGAATTTTCAACTGGACATATCTTTTGATTCCCGCTATGAAATTTCAATTTTTTGGGTTCGTTGGAAACATAGTCACAATTAGATTCCATTATTTTTGGTTTCACTAAAATCCGGATTGTTTTGCACCCTTTATGTTCAATTGAAGTTTGAAATCGAATTATCGAACTACCGCACCATTTTCAATTCTATTTATAATTATATATAATTATTTATATTCTAACGACGACGTATATAAATATATACGTCGAATTCTATTCAAAATAAATTTCTCATCAATATTATTTAAAATAATCTATTTTAAATATTCAAAATTCGCTAGAATTGCCAAAATAAAAATTTTAAACTGGCTCAGAATTTCGGGTTGTTACACTATTTGTCGGGCAAACAATTTTATTCCTCTTCTCTAGCCTCCTTGCTATGACCTGTTCAATGTAAGTACATGTACAAGCATGCAAATGCGATAAATTTTCAATACAATTTACTATTTGGTTCAAATTGGCTATATGGTTCAAATTTTAATTACTCAACCAATAATCAAACAACATAACCCGCAATCAATTAGTTGATTAGCTTTTCAAATTCATAACTTTGATATATAATCAAAAAATCAAAATTTTGATGCCAAATCACAGCAATAAGCCCTATCTAATTTTGATTCTCACACTAGTCTAATGGAAATATATAGACATCACACTTTTGAAGCTCGAATACCAATTCTGATGATGTTCGAACTATCATCAGAATCATCTCTGGGCGACTAGAGTGTGACATTATATCTATCCAGTATATTAAAACTTCACACACACGTGGATCAGACGTATATACAAAATCTTTATATACTTGATTGTGCAAATCAATATAAAATAAATAATCAAATACGAATAATTGATTTAAATTTTCAAAACAAAATTTGTTTTCATTTTAAATATATACTCTTCACACTAGTTCTAGGATACTACTGATCCCATCTCTAACGAGTCATTCTCATTGGATATTACTAATCCAATTTCTAATGAATTCTTTCGTATGGTTCTAATGTGTCTTGTTCTCCGAGCTCTCTAAACCAAAGCTCTGATACCAACTTAGACGACCCGAACTTCCCCGGTAAGGAAAGCGCGGATACTTTGAGAACAACAAACAAAAGAACGCAGACAGAAGAACATTTCATTGCTTATTACAACAATTCCATCAGAATACAAGAATATACAGAGTATGAATAAATAATATACATCACAAAATATCAGAGATTACAATACATTACAAAGCAGCGGAAAAATAATACAATACACAACTGAAAGTAATACACGAATACAGAGCTTTCCGAGTATCGTTCCAGCTATAAATCAGGATCCTGTGAATATAAATCTGCAAAACCAAAACTACTACCTGCCCATGTCAAAATAAGGGCACCCATAGTTTAGGTTAAAGCAATAAACTCCAGGTCAGTCATGGGACTGGTGTGAGAACTAAAACAGTTATTAATCTTTATTTTAAAGTTAGGTAAATCAAGGGACCACGCCGTATAACACAGAACGGGTTTCCTCCTAAGAATGCCAGTGTATAAAACAACAGCGCAATGC
Source organism: Allium sativum (assembly GCA_030737875.1). Classification (NCBI taxonomy): domain Eukaryota; kingdom Viridiplantae; phylum Streptophyta; class Magnoliopsida; order Asparagales; family Amaryllidaceae; genus Allium; species Allium sativum. The sequence continues at coordinate 249,266,130 of CM060909.1, read as the reverse complement.
TAAATAAAGAACAATGAAGCTATTATAAGACCCAGGTCCCATCACACAATGCAACACAAGTCGGAGGATAGGGTTTTCCCTTATAATAGCCAAAGCATTCTTGTTACGTTTAAAACAAGTCATTTGATACTATAATAAGTGTATAGTGTTTAAAACAATTTCAATCATAAATATCAATCATAGACGACATGAGTACCATATATCATGTCGCCATACTAACCTCTACAATCAAAACCGCAAATGTCACGTATTGGAAGTTGGATTTCCATCTGTGAACCAAGGCAAAAGATAGTCCTCACTGATTCGAGACAATCTAGCCCATGTCTAAGGACCCAGACACAGGTGAGCCCTTGGATCGTCGGGACCGGTCCACCGATGTGGATTAAAATGCCTGAAAACTGCGTTTCCCCGCCCTTTGGGGCGTAAATGAGCCAACGAATGACTCCATCGGCTCCACACAGTCACCGATATATCTGAGGCGCCTCACAACAACAACAACCACATAAGTCAAACTCGTCAGGGCGTGTAAAACCACTGATGCCACTTCTATCTAGAAGGAAACGCATGCCCTCCCTGAAGTCCTCTCCCGTTTCTGGTTCATAACCGGGGTGTGAGGCTTGCGAATCAACGCTACACAGAGCTATGCCACCTAGGCCGTGCTTTGATCATCAACCACTAGACTTTGCTTTTCAACAGAAGCCTTGATCAATTTCCACTTAGGCATGCCACATAGGCAGTTCACTCTATGCTATTGATATCAATCAATATATAACCCCTGAGCTCGTACGTCTCAGAGAAGGGCATTAAGCAAGAGAATAAATTCTCCACCGCCAAACAGATATATATTTAATAGAAATCAATCAAACAGACTAAAATCCAATGTCAGACACACAGTCCATTTACAAGTTTGTTCTGGGTCTGAACGAAACCGGAGGCACCTAGTACCTCGCATATCCATCGATCTCCAAGTACGTCTGGACGATCACCAACTGATTCCCTCCTTTTGGGTGTATAGCCCAATCAAGATCATCAGTAATAACCCAAATGACGTGAAGACCTCCGGTCTTCGACCACCGTCTTCATCCTCGGCACCACGTCGAATCAGTTATTCAGAATGGGATAAACCCGGTCTTTCTGAATAACTCGCGTATATAATAAACAAGTGTTACACAAACACAACATACGCCTCATTCCAATTCAGAATATTCTTTTATTCAAATATTCTTATACTTTGGGGAAGGTTCCCATTAATTTTATCAAAGATAAATTCTTTAAATTTATTCTTTAATCTTCTTTGAATATCAATTCAAACTAGTCGGGATTAGCGAACCACACCGAAGTAATCATTTATTTTATTTCCCAAACCCAACCTATTCATCCCATGAAGTAAAACTGGTCATACTTCATATCTAACACCACGGTGTTATTGGTAAATTCAATAACATTTCACGTTCAAATCTAATTAAAGATTTAACTATTGCCTGGAGCAAAACTGGTGATACTCCATTCTCGACCTTTTCAATCAAATTAAAGATTCATTAAAACACCACTTGGTTTTAATCTTCTCAGAAATCAATATCCTGTCTTTAACTGGGTTAAAGAACCAATGTTATTTAAAACACGGTCCACGATAAACCGAAAATCACATTCTATTAATTATCGGGTTAAAGAACAAGTGTTATTTAAAACACCGTTCACGATAAACCCAAAAATCAATTCAAATTCAGTTCCAATTAAATACCATTTAATTGGTACACTTCATTAAATCTAAATAAAAAGATTTAATCTTTTTCTCAACTGGGTTCAAGAACAGTGTTAATGAAGACACCACTCACGACAAACCCAAATCCCATTTGATATTGAATACAAGGCTCTGAATAGAAAGTATATCGGCTTATATTCAATATCAAATTCTACGACCAACAAATATCGTATTGGAAATAACGATATGAATATATCTTTCAAATTTCCATAACAATATCTGTATAATCATGAAATCCAACATCGAAATATTCCAAAGACAATTTCGATTCATATCCATTCCAATACAATTATTGGAAATCCTGGTTACTTTTAAAACCCCTTTCAAATCCAAATTATTTATTTCAAAAATAAATTGATTTTAATTCTAGTTTAAAACTAGTTCATTTCGATAAAAATCTATTTTTATCTTTTCAAATAGGGAGTTTTTCATCCCAATTCTTCCCAAATCATTTCTTATGATTTTACACAAATTATTACTATTTTTAATAATTTTATCAAGGCCCGTACAGTCGATTTCCATCAACGGCCATTGAACTGCACTCACAACGACCTTTTCCAAATTTGATTTGGACATAATTACAAATCCAACCGTTAGATCTCAAATATCTAATATTCGTTAGAAAGCCCTTTTCGATACGAACCCAACGATTCTCCTAAGGTCGGATCTCCCGAAATATCCGTTCGAAATCAATGGTCGAAATTCGCGAACTGCCGCGGCGCGGCACGTTCAGTTCAGGCCATTATATTATATATATATAATATATACTTCATCGATTTCCTTTTAAAACGTATTTTATAAATCTTTTTAAATTCGTTTTCAAAACGATTTCAACTTCCTTTTCAAATTCGTTTTCAAAACGATTTCAAATTCCTTTTCAAATTCAAATCAAAATCGAATTTTTCAATATAAATTCGTTTTAATTTCATTTCAAATCGAGTTCAATTCTATTTCAATTTAATTCGAATTTCAATTCATTTCAATTTAATTCGAATTTCAAATCTCTTCAATTTAATTCGAACTTCAAATCTATTCAATTTAATTCGAATTTTGAAATCACTTTCAATATTCATTGAAAAACGAATAAAACCGATATAAATATCGTTCACGTCAAAATGGTGTCAATCTAATCAACACGGCTTTTATTCAACACATGAATGTTTATTCTATTCAACACATGAATATTTTTCAATTCAACACATGAATTTATTTTCTATTCAACACATGAATTTATTTTCTATATTGGAATGAGGCCCAATCAATTACCATATAATGTTAATTATATGGATTTTCTACAAAACATGTATATAATAGCAACGATAAATAATCAACCATCATCCAGAGTGCACCACACAAGTGCATAAGCATTAAATATAAATAATTAACGCTTACACAGTCTGTCAACCCATCGATTGACATACAACTAAACAATCGGGATTAGTGTATGCCAAATATCATCCCAATACCCATGTGGGGTTTCAAATCAACAAACACATATTTTATTTGTGCGGTTGGGCGATGTATAAAATTTATCATCCCAATCAATATCAGTCAGATCAGTGTATATAAACAAATCCTCTGATTTGTTTATAAATTTTTTTTTATATATACGTTAAAAATTATACTTTTAACTATAAAAAATTTTCCACTATAAAATATTTTATTTGATTCCACATCACACAATCAAATTTCACAACACAGCAACCAAACAAACAAGCCATCCATGGTCTGTGGACGACGGGTGTCGGGTGCTACTAAACACCGTCTGCATCCTAGTATATATATTTTTATAACTAGAAATAGAAATAAAAGTGAGGAGTTCTCACCAACTAGCTAAACCAAACGCCACGACTCTCCTTATGTAGAAGTCTTCGTCGTGCCCGCCCTTTTGTCAATTTCATTGTCCGTAGCCACTACATATATAAAAATCACATTTTTATACTGCTATTATATAGATAAAAATTCTATTTTTACACCGCTACTATATAGATAAAAAATATATTTTTACACCGCTACTATATAGATAAAATTTTTATTTTTACACCGCTACTATATAGATAAAAATTCTATTTTTTACACCGCTACTATATAGATAAAAATTCTATTTTTACACCGCTACTATATAGATAAAAATTCTATTTTTTACACCGCTAATATATAGATAAAAATTCTATTTTTATAACGGTGCTCATATAATAAAGATTATATTTTTATATAGCCACTCATATAAAAATCACATCTTTGCTCCTTCTACATAGTAAAGATTGAATTTTTAATCTTCCTATCACATAAAAATCATATTTTTAATCTTCCTATCATATAAAAATCATATTTTTATTATCATACTAGTATAAAAATTATAATTTTAAACCTCAAATATAATAAAAATCCAATTTTTCTTAGCTATTCGAATATATGAAAATTCAGTTTTTTTTCTATGCTCCACAAAAACTGATTTTTATCCTAATTACATTAAGTAAACAAACCTAAATAATACATAAAACACTCACAGTCGATTTCAGAGGCTGGGGGAATCGGAGTGGGTGATAGGGAGGTGGAGGAGGCGCTCGGGCGAGGCTGAGGTGGGTTGGAGGCGGCGCCGGGCTGCAGGCCATCGGAGGAGGTCTCGGGGAAGGGGCGGTGGTCACGAATTTGGCGAGGAGGGAGAGGATCGGGAGGAGAAGAAGTGGGCGAGAGGGATAGTGGGGGAAGGGTCGAAGGTGGGCGTTTTTGCCCTCCGACGCGCGACGGCGGTGAAGCGAGGATCCGTCCCCTTTTCCTCTTTTTTTTGTTCTGTCTATCGAATGAAAAGGGGGGGGCTGAGAGAGAGAGTATAGAGAGTGAGGGTTTTTTTATTATATAATTTATTATTCTCATTTAAGTTGACTTTCATACTAACTCGAAATCAAGTCCACCGACTGTCGTCCCTAGCTAATTACCCCCATTCCGAACACAATGGGATATGTTTCGTTAGCCAATTTTATCGTTTTGACCAGTTTTGATTCAAATTAAAGTATAAATCTTTATATATTCAATTTAAACGCACATTTCAATTTACCGGGGTCACATACAGACTCGAAAAATTATAGAAAAAATATTTCTAGTTTCTTTTTGACGATTCGGCCCTAACAAAACCTGTTTCGTCAAATTCTGAGATCATTTGAGAAATGGCCATTTTCCAGTCGATTAAAATCAACTGAAATTGGTCAAACGCGTTTTACTTCGCCATGCTCGCATATTGATTCGAAAAATTACGAATTTTGGAATCTAGCAATAACTTGACATCACGGATCCAACAAAAGTGGTTTCATCAAAACCGAGGTCATTTGCAAAATTTCCATTTTTAAGGGCCTGAATTCCATAGCGACTATTTTGAATTTTCAACTGGACATATCTTTTGATTCCCGCTATGAATTTTAAATTCTTCGGATTCGTTGGAAAGATATTCTCAATTAGATTCAAATATTTTTGGTTTCACTAAAATCCGGTTTAGTTTGCACCTTGTACATTCATTTGAAATTTGAAATCGAATTATCGAACTACCGCGCCATTTTCAATTCCATTTATATATATAAATAAAATATTTCTATTCTAACGATGATTCAAATAAATATATACGTTCTAATTCTATTCAAATTAAATTTCTTTTCGCTATTATTTAAAATAATCTATTTTAAATGTTCAAAATTCACTAAAATTGCCAAAATAAAATTTTTAAATTGGCTTGGATTTTTGGGTTATTACATTAAACCCCTTGAAATCTCACCAGCATCATCTCAACGATTTTTCCAATCCACATACTGTCAACGCAAGCCATCGCATCTCCTGTAACGGCAAGGAATTTCGCTCGGTCCGAACCAGTCGCTAAACCGATCCAGGCCGTTCGAAACGCCCTATCGTTTGAGAACACGACAAATCAGAAAACATACAGAAGAACATTTCATTGTATATTACAACAATGCACCAGAATACAAGAATATACAGAGTATAAATGAATATTACACAGCATTATCAGAGATTTAAATTACATTTAAATACATAGCAGCGGAAAATAATACAATACACAACTAGAAAGAGATATACGGATACAAAGCTTTCCGGATATCGTTCCAGCTGTAAACCAGGATCCTGTGAATATAAATCTGCAAAACCGAAACTACTAGCTGCCCGTGTCAAAATAGGGGCACCCAGAGTTTAGGTTAAAACAATAAACTCCAGGTCAGTCATGTGACTGGTGTGAGAACTAAAACAGTTATTAATCTTTATTTTAAATCATTAGGTAAATCAAGGGACCACGCCGTATAACACGGAACGGGTTTCCTCCCAAGAATACCAGTGCATAAAACAAACAGCGCAATGCTAAATAAAGAAAAATGAAGCTGTTATAAGACCCAGGTCCCATCACACAATGTAACGCAGTCGAGGATAGGGTTTTCCCTTATAACAGCCAAAGAATGCTTGATACGTTTTAAAACAAATCATTTGATACTATTATAAGTGTATAAAACAACTTCAAATCATAAGTATCAATCATAGGCGGCATGAGCGCCCCATCCCACTATGTCGCCATATATAGGTTTACAAATAAAACCGCAAATGTCACGTATTTGGAAATTGGATTTCCGTCTATGAACCGAGGCAAAAGATAGTCCTCAACCGATTCGAGACTGCCTAGCCCGAGTCTCAGGATCAGAACGCATCGACCCTTGGAGCGACAGGGCCGGTCCACACGGAGTGGATTAAAAATGCCTGAGCACTACGTTTCGCCGCCCTTTGGGGCGTAAGCGAGCCAACTAAATGACTCCATCGGTTCGAGAACGACCGATCAATCCGAGGCGCCTCTTCCATTTCAAAGATCTAATCTTTTCTTTTACTTTTCAAAGTTTAAATCTTTTACCTTTTAAAAATTCAAATCTTTTAAAACCTTTTTAAAATTCAAATCTTTTAAAACCTTTTTAAAATTCAAATCTTTTAAAACCTTTTTAAAATAAAGAATCAGTTTTAAATATTTAGAAAAAAACTGTTTTAACCTTTTAATTAAAATCAGTTCAGTTTTCTTTCTTTTCTAAAAATTTCTGTTTTTATTTCTTTTTTTAAAAATCAGGTTTTAACTTTCTAAAAATCATTTCAGTTTTTATTTCTTTTTTAAAAATCAGGTTTTAACTTTCTAAAAATCATTTCAGTTTTTATTTCTTTTTTAAAAATCAGGTTTTAACTTTCTAAAAATCATTTCAGTTTTTATTTCTTCTTTAAAAATCAGGTTTTAACTTTCTAAAAATCATTTCAGTTTTTATTTCTTTTTTAAAAATCAGGTTTTAACTTTCTAAAAATCATTTCAGTTTTTATAATTTTTTTTTTAAAATCTGTTAAAAAAAAACTTAAGAAATTAATTTTAAAATACAACAAAAAAACAGTTTTCAAATTAACAAAAACAAAAACAAAAACATACAGTAAAAATAAAAACGTACTGATTTTAGTGAAGGGGGGCATCGACTTCATCGGCGGCAGGTTCTAGGGGGCATCGACTTCATCGGAGGTGGGCTTCGGTCCTCGTCAGGTGGTTCGACGAATGGGGGGGGGGGGGGGCGGCTGCAGTCGATTTTTGCCTAGGGTTTGGGTGCGCTTCGATTGGGGATGGGGGGTTTCCGTCGTTGCTGGAGTCTGGTGGGGGGTGCGGTGTGGCCGTGGAGGCGCCAGGGAGGAGGGCGACGACGTGGGAGGGGTCGCCGATGAGATCGTCGGGGGTTTTTTTTTTTCTATTTTCGATTGAAAATATGAGGGGGGGGGGGCAGAGTAAAAAAGGGGGGGAAGAGATATATATTTTTTTATTTTTTTTATTTTTTTTTCTTTTTTCAATTTCCGTTGACTTTTACATACGAACACCGAACCGGGTCCAACGACTGTCATCCCTAACGTAATACCCCCATTCCGAACACAATGGGATATGTATCGCAAGCTGATTCGACTGTTTGAATCAGTTTCCGTTAAATTTACATTTAAATCACTATATTGAATTTTAAACGTACATTTCAAATTACCGGGGCCACATACTAACTAGAAAAATTCCTGAAAAATATTTTCTAGCTTCGTATTGACGATACGGTCCTAACAAAACTAGTTTCGTCGAATTCTGAGACTGTTTGAAAAATGGCCAATTTCCAGTCGATTAAAATCAACTGAAATGGTCAAAACACGTTTTCCTTTGCCACGCTCACATATTGATTCGAAAAATTATGAAATTTGGAATCTAGCAATAACTTAACATCACGGACCCAACAAAAGTGGTTTCGTCGAAATCCGAGGTCATTTGCAAAATGTCCACTTTTAAGGGCCTTATATATATAAAAATATATATAAATTCCACAGCGACTATTTCTAATTTTAAACTGGACATATCTTATCATTTCTAAAATGAAATCTCAGTTTGTTAACTTCTTTACAAAGATATAGTTATACAGATTCAAATATTTCTTGTTTCGTTCAATTCTGACTTATATTGAATTCTGTATATTCATTTGAAATTAGAAATCGAATTTTCGAACTACCGCGCCATTTTCAATTCCTTTTATAATTATATATAATTATTATATATTCTAACGACGACGTATATAATATATACGTTCAAATTATATTCAAAATAAATTTCTCGTCGATATTATTTAAAATAATCTATTTTAAATATTCAAATTCAGCTAAAATTGCCAAAATAAAAATTTTAAACTGGCCCAGATTTTCGGGTTGTTACAAAACAGCTATAGCGGTTTCCAAAAATTCCCTTTCGAACACCCAACTCCATGCTACAAGAAAAATACCCTATTGCAACTAGCTATTTGCAAAAGGCGACATATGACAGTTGCAGTAAATGATATTTCGCAACAGACCTATTATAGCCGTTGTAGTAGAAGAGATTTAGCAACAGGCCTTTTTTTTGTTGCGAAAAACATATTTTTAGCAACTACTCTTCTCTTCTTGTTGCAAAAACATACTTTTAGCAACTGTTCTTGCATAACAATTGCAACAAACATATTATTTGCAACCGCCTTCCAAGCCAGTTGCGAATAAATATCTTTAGCAACTGTTTTAGCTACTTGCAGTAACTGTATTTTTTACAACTGGTAAAGTCAATTGCAAAAACATACTATTAAAAATAAGTATTAGCTTTTCATGATTAGCTTTTAATAATTAATTTTAAATAGTTATTATTAAATGATTAACTACTAGTAATTATATAATAATCAAGATTAATATTTAATAATTAATAATAAAATTTAAGTTTATAAATTGATATTTATAACAGAGAATTAAATAATAATAATTAATAATTAACAAATAATAAAAATAACCAACATTTCAAAAATCATAAAATAAATAAATAATTATTAAATAATACTAATATATTAATAATAAAAACTAATGGATAATAATCAATAACTAATTTGAAATACGAATATTTTTAAATATTAAATAATTAAATTAATTGATGTCTAAAAATGGTCATAAGACGTATCTTTTGCAATTGCGCTTCTCTACTAGTTGCGAAAAACATATATTTAGCAACTGCTCTTCTCTACCAGTTGCCAAAAACATATCTTTAACAATCGCTCTTCTCCATCAGTTGCGAAAAACATATATTTAGGAACTTCTCTTCTCTAGCGGTTGTGAAAATCAAATAATTAAAATTAATATCTAATAATTAATATGTACTTCATTTAATAAGCTAATATTCTGATAATTTAATATTTTTGTAATTAATATTTATCATAGTTTAATAATTAATTTACTAATTAATGAATAATTTTAAAAAGTGATTATTACTAAAAAAGATTATAAACACTATTTATAATTTATAAACATTGCATAATTAGTAATAAATGACTTATAACCACTAATTATAATCTATGAATATAATTATTATCAAATAATATTATATACTGGTGACATATGTTAGTTGAAATAAACGAATTTTTAGACATCATCCTTTCTTACCAAAAGAAATAAACATATTTTTAACAACTATATTTTCGTACTAATTGCAATAATCATATTTTTAACTTAATAATTATAATTGATGATTATATTCAATTTTTCATATTTTAAAAAATAAATAATGTTAAATACTTTATAATAAACGCTAGTTTAATGTTAAATAACTAATATTTATATTTCATTATTAATTAGACTTATTTAATAACGTCCCTTAAATGTTTTTCTGAAATATTGTTTTATTACAAACTTAATTTTTAGTTGCTTAGCAAAAGTCTATGGTATAAAGTTTTAGAACCCCATCGCATTGATAATGTAAATTAAATGGCGGGCTAGGAAAATTAAAGGCGGGCTCTCCAGAAATTTCATTGCTTCTCGCGCTAATACTTCGTCCTACTTCACTTGCTATTTCTAATTCCTCGCTCCAAATCTAAATCCAAGCCATCGGTTCTCTCCCAATTCCTTATTCTAAATCTAATTCCAATATAACAGAAATAGCGACAAGAAGCTAACTCTTTAATCCCTTTCTCCATATGAATGCTAATTGATTTCTCCCCATATTCTTTGACATCTCCCATACCCTAGCCCTAATTCAGAAGTAATATTGTCCTCCTCTGAGTCAAATTCAAATCATCGATAATACAACCCGTATCAAGATCTCGAGATACCATACAAACGTTCGTACGATCTACCTACCTCCCCTGCGTTCCTCTTTCAAGAAGAAGCCGTCGCCCAACGTCGATCCTAGGGTGAAAATCTTACCTACTACACCGACATCGGTTATCTTGCTGGTGCCTTAGGTGGCGCTAGCGTCGGCTTATACAACGGCCTCAGGGCCGGTGAAATGACCAATACGATGAAGCTTCGGGTGAACAGAATCTTGAATTCGAGCAGTCAAGAAAGGAGAAAGTAGGAAAAAAGGATGGGTGTAATTGGATTGATGTATGCTGGTTTGGAAAGCAGTTTGGTCGCCTTGGGAGACGAAGTTGATTGGGTGAACAACGTGGCGGCAGGGCTTGGAACGGGTGCAATTTTTAGGGCTGCAAATGGTATTAGGTCAGCCGCTACTGCAGGTGCGCTTGGTGGGCTAGCAGTTGGTGCTTTGGTCGGGACAAAGCAGATAGTCAAGTGATACATGCCTATTTAATCTGCTGAGATGGATTCCTGGTGCAAAGTTGGTAAATTTTTTAACTGGTTATTACTCCCTGATAAAAAAAAGAGTTTGCCATGTGTTGAATTTGCATATTATCGTTTTGTTGAGTTGTGGCGTGAGGTTATTTTGAGGGAATTTTGTTTATTCTAAATTGAGTGGAGATTTAGGGGTGGTTGGCAATCTTTTTCCATTTCTCTCTCCACTGTCTTGCACAACTTTTGTGAAGCTTGCTCAATCTGCTGTGTTTCGTCGATTGTAGGTATGTTTTTCCATTTCGGTGTTAACTTGGGTTTGAATGAACTGTTTAGGCTTGGTAGACGGTAAATGGTGAGGACGGAACTACAAGTGGTAAACTGGTAATGAAAATGGACGATGTGCAAATTGAAGGGTAAAGGTAAATCAGGTCATGGCCTTGCAGTTTATTTTTTCACTCCATTTGGTTTTAATTTTTAGATATGTGGTCTATTATGTGCCATTTGATATACAATGTAATGTGAAATCCTGTATGTTTGTCTTATCCTTTTCTATTATATCAGAGCTATTTTATTATATTAGATGGTTAACGAAGAATGAAGGTAAATAAATTGCAAAGATCTGCATTTATAGGAACTATTAAGTGTATAATTTTAACAAGTAATCAATGCCACGTTAGTACCACTGGTATGGGTCTAACTCTTTCCCATGTAGAAAGTGTCAAAATGGTTAGGATTGAGATAAGTACATATATAATACCTTGTAAAGATCTACATTTATAGGAACTATTAAGCGTCCAAAGAAACATTCATGTAACTTCAACTAGTTAAGCATTGGAGAGGGGTTTGTCTAAGGTTAGGTATGAAATGATATGAACCTTCCTTAAATGAGATATTAATTGGTCAAAGCCAGCCTAATTTCCAATAAAATGGTACTAAGTAACTTTGAATGCTATCTCTCCTATTAGAAGACGTTAGTACCATTGGTATAGGTCACAAAACTAGAAAACCTGCTTCATATATATTCAGAAATGAAAACGAAGCAGGTAGGAAAATTGAAATTGCAACACTGCCTTTTTCTACTAAACAACAAAATTTTCCCTTACTTTATTTGTTAAAGCAACCATTTAATTTGTAACAAAGGTGGACAGTTCTTTAACCATTGACATTAACTGCACATGGGTATTGAGAAATGGTAGCCAACATGAAGATTCATCAAAAAATTAGAACTGGGTAGCTTAAATGATATAGTGATTAGTCTATTCAGATCAATTAATTGCAGCTTGGTAAAATAAACATTTTTTTGGGTCAATTCTAACCTATAATTAATTACATTTAAAATGTACATCTAGCAACAAATTAGAACAAATAATAATAATAATACATGTTAAAAACTTTGATGGTAAAAGAAGCGCACTTATATTCAGGTCAGGTGGATTGAAATGGAAGATTCCCTTTCAATTTTTATATGTAAAACTATCATCCCATAACTTATTGCCAGGAAAGCCTGTGTCATTCCTTATAAGAGTTAAACATTGGGGTTTCCTGATTAGTTGAGAAGAAGGGACGCTTCCAAGTGGTGTAAACTAAACTGCATTCCACAGAACATGTGAGTGTTCGACTCGTGCTCAAGTACATAAAAATATAAGTATCACCAATAATTATCCTTCCCAATTTGAGTTTGTTAATACTTAAAAATATGTAATGCATACTGGTCAATTCCCATAAAATATTGATTGCACATAACACATGATGTTCTTTTTATTTTGTTTATATTAACACATGTTATGGTTTTTAATTTGATTTCATGTTAAGTTGCTTATCTGATTCTACTGCCCAACTGTATAGTATCATACCTACAACAGCAAGCAACATTTTGAGAATGCTCTTGAAAGTGAGGGCTGAATCGAATAATATCCATCCTAGTATCAACACACAAACACCATCTTCATATGACCCGACACTTGGCATGTTGTCGCTGAAAATCGTCCAATGCAAAGGTATTGACTTATGTTGCAAAACACCGCAACAATGCATGACATTAGAATGAACATCTGCAAAAAAAATCATATTGCGAAGAAGGGAGATTGAAAGAGATAGTGGATTCAAGTCTAGAAGGATATCCCAAAGAAGTATTAAGATACACAAAAGTTGCACTCTTTTGCGCACAAGCAACAGCTCGAAGAAGACCCTCAATGGTATGTATGATTGGGTAGAATTATGAGTAGAAAATACTCTGTTCGAAAAAAATGTGTTGTGTGAGAGAAGAAATTGTTACACATGAATGGTGTATGAAAATTGTAGAAACTTTTATTGTAATTGTTGGTACTATTAAAACTTTGTTAAAACAAAATTTTTTATTTTTTATTTTATTTTGTGATATACGCTATTACTAAAACAAATACATTTAATATGTAATATTTATAAGCTATAATTTCTTTTTATAGATTTATGAATCTATTGCAACGGGAAAATACTGTTGCAAAATGGTCTGTTGCAACAACAAAAGCCAGTTGAAAAAGTATACCGCAACGTTTTATTGCAACAGGCAGAAAACGTTGCAGACTTTTTACAACTTCGGCTATACCAACGGGCGCTGACCTGTTGCAATTGGTCTACTACAACAGATATTGCCTGTTGCGAAAAGTGTTTTTTGTTGTAGTGACGCAACTCATTAATCAAGCTCCAATTGAAATCGAGAGCACTCCTGCATCAAGATAGCAACACCCCAAATCCGAAACCCCAAACTCCCAAATTCGATCAGCACCCACGAAGAATCTGAATCGCGACATCTTACCCAAATAATCAATATCAGCTTGCAATTCCCAATCTTTTTTGCTTTTGATTTGGCAGTTTGTACTTTATTTTGAACGAAGTGGTTCTGGGGATAATTTTTTATCTGGTGGAATTGTTTTGGGCTTGAGCATATATTACGCCGTTTATTGCTGTTGTTAAGTCTAATTTTCCCTTCTCTTAGCCGAAAAATGAATGTTGCTTTCCTGTCATTCTGGAAATGATTTAAATTTCTTTTGTTGTGGTTGAAGTTTTCTTTTGCTTAGGCTTTAGTTTTGTTACTTATCACATGCTTCAACAATCAAACAAAAAAGTGCAGATATTATGTGCAAAAATCTCTTTGCAGGTTGGGAATCAAGAAAAGAACAACTTGGATTTGCTTGCATTGCCGCTTGCTTTAAAAAAAAAGAAATTGCTTTTTAAAAAATTGCAAATAAATTCAGCATGCTCTGGTATTGTGTTCTTCTCCCTTGTTTTTATTTCATTGCATTGTTGTTTGTTTGCATTTGCATCAAAAAAAATCATTTGTAGTTGCATTGTAATTCACGTTTAGTTTCTATTTTGCATTCATCTTATTTTTGTTTTTATTTTCTAGGGACATCATTATATTTTGACAAATTGGTTAATTTCTAACGAATTATTTCTCGGTGTCTAGACTACGGCAGAGTAATAACTGTTTATAAATAGTACGGTGATTCTTAAATATTATATCGGTTGTTCCTCTGAAGGTACTTAATCCTTCGGCTACATTGCTAGGGTGATTCATGGTGCACCGATAACTCTTATCCGTTAACTAGCAGAGAAATCTTTTGCTACAATTAATCTAACCGTCATTATATAATTTTAGAAAATTTGTAAATATTTAGTTTGCATTCATATATTTGTTTTAGTTTCATACATACATAAAAAACAAAAAATCCAAATCTAAAAAAAAGAAACAATTTTGTTTTGTGAATATTTCTTTGTCTTAAAAAAAAGTTATTGAAAATGTCTTAAATTCCTTCTTCCTACGGATTTTATGACAGTTGTGAAAATCAATATAATCCATATAATTTAACACCAAATTCATATATATATTTTAATAACAATTATTGTACAAGCAATTTGGACTTACACCACCAACTTTCAAAATTTTCAAAATAATCCTCATTGTACACCACCCATTTTTCAACTGATGATCAACCCTCAACTCTTGAAACGCGTATTGAATCTTTACTTGAAATGAGTATACAACAATATCAAAAAATAAAGGAATTGTGTAATTCATACGTATGCAACAATTCAAGTGAAAGTTTTCAAAATAATCAAAATCCGATTTCACCTCCAAATTCAAATGATTTTGATTATAACCCTTATCAATTCAATTTTGAACTCCAAAATGAATTTCAAATTCAAAATGGAAATGTAAATCAAATTTCAAATGATTTTGGCAATTGGGATCATTTCAATTGTGGGGCTACTGAAAACTTTTGTTCTCAACAATTTCAAATTGAAAATTCTTATGTAAATAATTATAAATTTGATTTTGATGAGCAAATGAATGAAATTCACGATAGTCATACGAATTTGTTGTTTCAAGACTACTTGAATTTTTGTGAAAAACAAAATAATCAAATCCAAACATGTGACGATTCAAATAAAAATCCACCTTTGCCCACAATCGACGATTTTCAACTAACAACTTTTGAAATTGATGAAAATATAAATGAAGTTGTTGAAAGCTCTATGGTTGATTTGAATTTAAATTCTCTTGAAATCGAAGACGTCAATCTTCAATTTGATCTTCGTCTCTTAGACTCTAAATTTTTTGAAACCTGTATTGTAATCCGATTAAATGAATGGTTGATTTAGACAACTTGCGATAACATTTTAGATCTTTTAATTGAAGTTGTGCTAAGATATCCTCGCTTAACTCTCTCTTATGTAAAAAAAAGAGAAGAAATAAAAAGAATGTATGTACATATTAATAATCCAAGGGTATCCAGCATTGCTAGTATATCTCGCGTTGGTGTGCAAACCCGCCAAGCTCTTTCCGACAACTTGTTGACAATGTCAGCGTCGGTATATCTTGGTCCTATTTTATGAGTTGGACACCTAGTGATTACCGACATCTTGTTGACAAAGTCGGCGTCGGTCTGCACAATCCGCCAAGCTCTATCGCAAACTTTCACCGGTGGTATACCTTGGTCTTTTCAGTTACGTGTTTGTAAATAGTAATAATGTTAATATTTTGTAATAAAGAGAGAGTAAGCACTTGAAATCAAAGCTCACTCTTCACTTATTTGACCTAACCTGTTAACAAAAAGGAAGTTGAAATGCCGTTTTACGATTGTTGATATCGATTATAGAATTCATTTCATATTTGCACTATGTTTCTACCAAGACAACTGACTATGCCGGAGGAGTTTGTGACAATAACATGACTTTTGTTTGAAGTTTTGATTAGTAACGGACTCAAATTTCATAGTGATGACCCAAATTTGTGTTAACTCATTTGCATAATATTTAAAAGTAAATTATCCATTTGTAAATATTCCTTTAAAATCTTGCATTCATCTTGTAAATATTTTCTAATCTTGCATTTTGTAAATATTTTTTGCGTTCAACTTTTGGATTTTGTGGGTAGTATTCGCTGAAAACCCTTACGAGACAACACTCGTCCTACTGGGGACACCCGGAGGTTTAACGGCTTGTTGCATATGCTCAGTGCAATTGGGCTCCCTACGAAAATGGATTTAGCTTAGTTTTTTTACTTTATTCGAGGACGAATAAAAAGAAAAGTGTGGGGGTATTTGATGTGCACGTAAAAATGCACATTTATATTCACATATTTATTCTTATTTAGTGCAAATAAATGTCCTATGTGGGTATTTTATCATGTTTAAACTGTAAATCAATTGATTTTAAAACATCATGCATTCATCATCATATGGGCAAAATGGTCATTTTTGTGCTTAAGTTATTTTGAGAATTTTTACTTGGACATTTTTCGTTGTTTTTGTAGAGATTTGATGCATGTAGAAGAGGAATTCATAAAGATATATATGAATACAAAATCAATGCCTTGCCAAAAAAAAAAGGAAATCAATGCCTTGCCCAAAAAAAAGGAAATCAATCAATGGAGAAGGAACTAATCGGTAGAGGACCACACCCCACTCTCCCTCCTTCTTTAGTGGAAACAAAAAATGGCTTCATGAATCATTATCGCTAAAGACAAATGGAAGCTTAATGAAGGGCATTCTTGGTAGCACGCTGAAATTGAATTAGGGTTTTCACATGTATAAATAACCCCTGTATGTTGATGTAAAATTATCTTGGATTTTATTTAGTTTAGAGTGTTTGAAATCAAAAACTCTATTTCTCTTCCATGGCTTCTTAGCCATTTCTTTTATGTAACTTTTTAGTGTAATTTTAATATAGCGCTTTTTTCTTTTGTTATCTTTTATAATGAAATCTCTTCATGTTATCATTGAATCCATTATGAGTAATTAAACCCCTTCAATTTAGGGGTAGTGAAGCTCTCATGATTCATGAATAATTAACATAAGAATTTCATGTTTCTAACTCTCTTATTTGAGCTTAATCTAAAATTCGATATAGATAAAGTTTAGATTTTATATGGTGAAAATTGATAGCACATGTTGGTTGATTATTCCAAAATGTATTATACTCATATCATTAATAGAATCATACTTTATCACAATCTAATTCATTTCAGAAAAAGTAGTGACATTAAAAGTGAAAGCATCCTTAATGTTCTGTGTAGTTAGTGAATATTAACATATAGAACATAATCATAATATTTTATTTTTATTAGAACTATTATTTTCTATGTGATAGTTAGGGCTTTAAGTTTGTACTGAAAATCGATGATTTAAGTAGATTGAATTTTCTAGCATATAAATCATGCTTGTATGAATACAACATTTAATGTGCTAGTTATTAAAGAGAGTTAGAGCCAATTTTTTATGTTAATTAGATTGATGTTGATAGTGAATCTACTCCTAAATTGTCTCTTAGTCTCATATTTATATTCATTCTAACATCGTTAGTTTTCTTTTAGTTTATAGTTAACAATTTCACTCGCTTTCGGCTTAATTTGATTGAGTAAGATAAGAATAAATTCTTTCCCTGCGGATCGTCCCGTATTTGCCACGTACTACGATTGTACGCCGTGCGCTTGCGGTTATTATTATGATATTTTGTCAAAGGTTTTCTGATTCCATAGAAACGCCGTTTACAAACACCTACCTTTAACTCGGTTAAAGAACTAATGTAATTTAAAACACAGTCCACGATAAACCCAAAATCACGTTTCATTAATTATGGAATCTTCACGGAAAACTGATCGATATATATATATATATATATATATATATATATATATATATATAATCGATATTAATTACCGTTTCCGACTAATAATATAAATGGAATAACGACCAAGCCTTTTAAATTCCATATATATTACCCTTCTTCCTCCACAGAAGTTCACTTCGATTATTATCAAATCGAATTCCATTCCATTCCAATTTGTTGTATTAAATTGGGAAACTTTACTTTGGAAAATTTCCCTTAAATCTAAATAAAAGATTTATAAATTCCAAATCACATTTCATTGTAAATCGGGTTAAAGAACGAATATCATTAAAAAACATAATTCACAATAAACCCAATTCATTTCCATTTTATTCCAATTATTAAATATAATTGGAAACTCTAATAATCTTAATTAAAAGATTTATTCTTTTCACACGGGGTTCAAGAATAGTGTTACTGAAAACACCATTCACGATAAACCCAAAATCCAATTCTTTTATTCAAATCCAATTAAATATTACTTAATTGGAAAACTTCACTAAATCTTAATTAAAAGATCTATTCTATTTCTCAACTGGGTTTAAGAACAGTGTTATTTAAGACACCATTCACGACAAACCCAAAATCCAATTCGATATCAAATACAATGCTCTGAATAGGAATTATATCGGCTTATATTCAATATCAAATTCTGAAACAAACAAATATCGTATTGGAAATAACGATATAAATATATCTTCCAAAATTCCATAACAATATCTGTATAATTACAAAATCCAATATCGAAATATTTCGAAGATGATTTCTATTCAAATCTATTCCAATTCATATATTGGAAATTCTGGTTATATTAAAACCATTCACAAATCCAATTTGTTTTATTAAAAAAATATTATATTTCAAATCTAGTTAATAACTAGTTCATTTCGATAAAAATATATTTTTATCTTTTCAAATATGGAATTTTCATCCCAACTCTTTCCAAATTGTTTATTATGAGTTTACACAAATTATTAATATTTTAAATAATTTTATTAAGGCCCTTTCAGTCGATTTCCAAAAACGATCATCGAACTGCACTTACAACGACCTTTTCCGAATTTGATTTGGAACGTAATTCCAAACCCAACCGTTAGTTTTCAAATCCCTTATATTCGTTGGAAATCTCTTTTCAATACAAACCTAACGGTTCCGATTTTAGGAGAATCCGACGGTCGAATCTCCCATAATGTCAATTTGAAGTCAGTGGTCGAAATTCGCGAACGATCGTTGCGCGTTCTATTCAGGCCATTAAATATATGTAATATATATATTATATATATTTCATCGATTTCCATTTAAAATGTATTTTATAAATCGTTTATAAATTCATTTTAAAATGATTCTAACTTCATTTCCAATTTTAAATCAAAATTGGATGCTCCTTATCATTATATTATTTAAATGATAATATTTTCAAAATATCAGATTTTGAAATCATTTCCTTTTCGATATTCATTATAAAAATGAATAAAATCGATATAAATATCGTTCGCGTCAAAATTACGCATATATAATCAATACGACTTCACATATTTTAATATTTTCGTGTCCATCCCAAATCGGACATCAAAATCATATTTTAATCCTTTACTGAATATTATTATAAAATATTCGTTATTTTAAAATATTCCTTATTTTAAAATATTCCTTATTTTAAAATATTCCTTATTTCTGAATTGGAATCAGACCTAATCAATTACCATATAATTTTATTTATATGGATTTCATACAGCACATGTATATATCAATAATGATAAACAATCAACCATCTGCCAGAGTGCACTACACGACTGCATAAGCATTAAATATAAATAATTAACGCTTACAACAGTCTGTCAACCAATCGACTGACATACAACTAAACAATTGGGATTAGTGTACATCAAATATCATCCCAAAACCCGTGTGGGATTTCAATCAACATACACAAGTTTTATTTGTGCAATTGGGCGATGTGTAAAATATATCGCTCCAATCAATATCCGTCAAATGAGTGTACATAAACAAATCATTTGATTTGTAAATGAATATTTATTTTCATTCATATACTCGTTAAAAGTTATATTTTTAACGATAAAATATTTATTTCAACACATGAATATTTTACACAGTTCATTTATACAATAAAAATGATATTTTTATGGTTCTAACATATTTTAAAAAAAATTGGCAGCATAACGGCGTAATACTAGAACCGGAATAAGGTCTAACCTTATCCCTCGCCTAATACTGGCTCGCGCCATACACATACCAATTCTAATCAATTCAATTCACATCCCAAACCAAATTCAACCAAAAGAATCAATCAAAACATACAACCAAACATCCATGGTTTTAATCAAAGGTGTCGGGTGCTACTAAAGCACCGTCTCCATCCTAGTATATATTTAATGTAAATTACTTAGAGTAAGAAGGAGTTCTCAGCCAGAAGCTAAACCAAATCATCGCGATTCTTCTAATGTAGAAAATTCTTGTCACCGCGCTCGCTTTTGTCGTTCCCCGCACTTGAATTCGCCTCTTTGGCTCTAGAATTTGCATATGGCCTCCAATCTTCACCAAACTTTTTCACTAGCCTAAGCGCACCATTTCAGACAACTTTTGCCTAGTTTACTTTCTTCCAAAACTGCATTAATTCGCCGGAAATCGCAAAAAAAAGCAGCAGTTCCGCGATTTTCGGACGTGTTTTTCGGACAGCTCTGCAATCCAAAATAGGACATACGTATACTCAAATAGTGACAGGGGTTATTTGCAAAACAGGAAATTTGGTGAAAAAGGGGATTTTGGCCATGCGAGGTCCACGGTCGGACTGGTGGCTGGAGGGGGGCAGTGTGGGGCCTGACTAACGTAGGGGGGGTATTGGTTGGTGGCGGCAGCAGTGGAGGGGCCCACAGTTGCGGCGGCGGTGGGATTTAGGGGCTAGGGTTTTCAATTTGAAGAGAGAAAGAGGAGAGAGAGGAGAGGAGGAAGAGGAGGAGAAGGGGAGGAGGATGAGGAGGAGAAGGCGGTGCTAGGAGCGCGCTGGTCAGAGGTGCTAAGCGTTGGTTTTTTTATACAACGACGGGTTTGAGAGGATGAGGGAGAGAGAAGGTGGGGGTTGACTTAATATAATAATTTATTTTATTACTTTATATTCCATAAAGTTAAATTTTCATTTAATCTCCAAATCGAACCCAACAACTATCACCCTAGCTAAATACCCCTATTCTGGACACATTGGGATATGTCCTATAATCCAATTCGACTATTTCGATCAGTTTTTGTTGAAATTAAAATATAAATCAATATTACGTTCAAATTTGATTTCAACATATGTTTTAATTTACCGGGGCCACTTACTCACTCCAAAAATTCCAGAAAAATAAATCTAGTTATGTTTTGATGATACGGTCCTAACAAAACTAATTTCGTCGAATTTGGAGATCGTTTGAAAAATGGTCATTTTCTAGTCGACTAAATTCAAACTAAAATTGACAAAACACGTTTTCTTTTGCCACACTCATATATTAATTTCAAAAATTATAAAAATTGGAACCTAGC
Source organism: Allium sativum (assembly GCA_030737875.1). Taxonomy (NCBI): domain Eukaryota; kingdom Viridiplantae; phylum Streptophyta; class Magnoliopsida; order Asparagales; family Amaryllidaceae; genus Allium; species Allium sativum. Next base: position 249,244,568 of record CM060909.1, on the reverse strand, counting down.
AATAATCTGACATTCCGGATCCAACAAAAGTGGTTTCATCGAAAACGGAGGTTGTTTGCAAAATAGCTATTTTTAAGGCCAATATATTATTTTAAATATATATAATTTAGCGACTATTCTGAATTTTAAACTGGACATTACTTTTTATTCCGTTATGAAATCTAGATTTTTCATATTCGTTGGAAAGATATTTTTAAACAGATTTAGATATTTCTGGTTTTACTAAAATTCGATTTATTTTGAATTCTGTACATTCATTTGAAATTTGAAATTTGAAATCGAATTTTCAAACTATCGCGCCATTTCAGGCTCGTTTTATAATTAAAATAAATTTATAAATTTTAACTTTGATTAAAATAAATTTTTACTTGTTATTACTTAAATAAATTATTTTAAATATTCCAAATCCATTAAAACTGCTAAAATAAAAAATTTAAATTGGTTCTGAAAATCCAGGTTGTTACACAGCTGGATTCTATATATATGTCACGTGACAAGAAGCCCGAACGTATGTGAAGGAATTCCGGATTGTTGTTTCGTTCAGACCCAGAACGGACATGTATGGATTATGTGTCTGACATTGTAATTGACTGTGACGATCCCAAAATCCGAGGGGCGGTATTAAGGATAATCATAGGGAAATAACACATAAATCCTCATAGCAGAGTACAGATAATAGCAGAAACAATAAATAGAATAATTTTACATGGATATGACAGCGGAATCACAACATGTAGGAACATCAGAATAGCATAACGTGGGATATAACTTAGTAAATAAAAAGGAAAGTGATCAGTCATCATCGCCATAGGCGGAATACATACATGCAGTGAGACATAATAAGGGCATCAGTCTACATCGCCGATGGCGGAACATATACATACAATAAGAAATACGGAAAGTAAATCAGTCTGCATCGCCCGTGGCGGAATCATAACATAAGTATAGTAATGGCGGAGAAAGTCAAAGTCGTCTCTGTGAAGTCAGCCTCGCCATGAGCCAAAAATGCACCCTATGCAGCAGTGCAGAGCCAAAAACAACCTGTCACCTGTGTACTAGGCTGCCCGTGTGAAAGTAAGGGCACCCGCGTTTGCAAAGTGAAACAAACAACGAGTCAGTCATGGTGACTGGTATGAGGAATCTATTTAACAGCTAAACAACAGTAAATAGCAAATCATAGGACCACGCCACTTTCGCGGAACGGGTTTACTCCAGTGATTGCTAATGCATTTAAAACAAAGTAAGTTTTTTCAAAACAACGCAATGCTTTTAGAAAGAATGAAGCCATTATAAGACTCAGGTCCCATCACACAATGCAACGCAAGCCGGAGGATAGAGTTTTACCTTATAATAGCCAAATATGCTTGATACGTATAAAACGAAATCATTTGATATTATTACTAGTGCATATATGTTTCAAAAACGAATAGCATCATAAATAGCAATCATAGATGGCATAGCTACCATATACTATGTCGCCATACTAGTTCTACAATCAAGTCCATTATTTCGTATTGGAAATTGGATTTCCGTCATGAGTCGAGGCAAGGGGCAAGCTCCTCTCCGCTTCGAGACACTCTAGCAAATGCCTCGGGACTACGCACTCTGGGTAACCCCCGGATTCGGCTGGGCCGGTCCTCTCTTACGTTTGAGGATTGGCAATTCCTGAACACACGCTTCCCGGTCCTTACAGACCTATAATCGAGGCGCCTCGCATTCCAACAACCACAAAGGTGAAAAGTAGATATAAATGTCAGGGCTGGTAAGTCACTGACACCACCATAGCTAGAAAGAAACGTCGTGCTCTCCCAACGGTCCGTATCCCGTTTTCAACTCAAACCGGGGTGTGAGGCTCGCGAATCTACAAAATACACAAAGCCAGGCCACGTAGACCTTGCTTTGATCATCATCAACAAGACTTTGCTTTGCAACAGAAGCCTTGATCACAACATCTTGGCATGCCACATAGGCAGTCCACTCCATACGATTGATTTCCATCGATATATAACCTCTAAGCTCGTACATCTCAGAGAAGGGCGTTAAGCAAAAGAATAAATTCTCCGCCGCCAAGCCGATATATATTTAACAGAGATCAATCAGTATAAAACAAAATCCAATGTCAGACACACATTCCATTTACAAGTCCGCTTTGGGTCTGAACGAAACCGGAGGCGTCAAATCCCTCGTATATCCGTCCAATCAACACATACGTTCAGACGGCTACTACTTCCGTCCCCTTCTGGTAGCTACTCCGGTTAGGAACCTCAGTAGCGCCCATCCAACCGATACGAAGATCGTCGGTCTTGAATCGTCTTTGCATTTTCCAATTCGAATCGCACGATAAATTATTTGAAATGAGGGTTAGCTCGGCCTTTTCAAATAATTCACGTCATTAGAATTTATATCGATTCTTTCTATGGTTATATTATTCGACATCCATCTTTCAGTTATTTAGTGTTATTTTCGTGTCAAACACATACAACCATCAAATATCAAACAATTGCCCAATTGGATTTCTTTCAATCAATGTTGCTTATAATATTTTATAACGATTTTTCACCATTTTTATTTATTTAAAAATGGCCATATTTAATTTAAACGGCGTTTCAGGTCGTGCTGTGGCACTGTTTTTCCCCTAATTTGTTTTACATATATCGGAAAATCTAACCGTTGGATTTCTACGAAGTCTATACCAGTGGGAAGATATTCCCAAAGCGAACCCAACGGTTCCAGTTTCGTGAGAATCCGACGGTCGGATCTTCCACACTAGTCGTTTGAAGTTACAGTTTCAAAATTCGAACTGCAGCGTCGTTATTCGATTTAATTATATTTATATTTATATATAAATATAAACGATTCTAGCGCTGTTTTTCTTCAGATTTGAATTTAAACATTCCGGACAATCCAACCGTTGGATTTTTACAAGGTTGGTGCCGTTGGAAAGATATTTCCAAGGCGAACCCAGCGGTTGCGGTTTCGGGAAAATCCGATGGTCGGATTTCTCGTACTAATCGTTTCAAATTACGATTCCGAAACGCGAACTGCACGGCCTCTATTCCTTTTAATTATATTTATATTTATATATATAAATATAGTTCATTCTATAATTTCAACTATAATTCATACTATATTTTCAACTTCGTTTTCACCTTAAATATTTTACTAACGCCTTAATATTTCGAAAAATTTCGCCATAACCTCCTTTGTATGGGGAGGGGTTTGGAAATTTATTGGGCCGTATTAGGTACCCAATAAATCCTAAAAAGCATTCACTTATTTATAGTGATATATTCTGGTGTTTACGGGGGAGCATGTACTGATAATCACTCCAGAGAATAAATTCCCGTCACCCCGTTTCTGTGTGGAAATAAATAGTCCATGTGCCGTATCTAATAACTAGAGCGACGTGATTATTGTCAACTCCAGACCCGTGTGGGGTTTTTATTAATCTGGAAATTTATCGTTATAATTTATATAGTCCATATCAGTCATCAGTTCAACCTGTAGTATATAGTCATCGCCATACAAGCCTCTTGCTTGTATGGTAAATCTTCCACCTCGTCACACAAGCTCCAATTGCTTATGTGGAATATGATGAAGTATGCCTATCATCAAGAAGTATGCCATGTAGTGTATTTCAAAATTAATTGTTACTATCCTATGGCGTTATTTATTATTTCACACAGAATAACCAGCACTCCGCATCCAATGGCATTCACAGGAGTTGATATATAAATAAAATTGCGCAGCCAACTCATCAAGGTTTACCTATTTGTCGGGCACGCAAATAATTTCCTTACTCTACAGCTAATCCATTTTTCCTGTTCAACACATGTATATATATGCAGAACAAAGCTAATAATAATATTTCTAGCAAACTACTATTTGTTTCAGCACGTGTGTATTTTTAACTAAGCGTATACATGATAAAAGGAATATTTTTATCATCAAAAATATTTATTCGACACATGTGTATTTTTAACTAAGCGTATACATGATAAAAGGAATATTTTTATCATCAAAAATATTTATTCGACACATATGTATTTTTAACTCTTCATATTCACTATAAAAATATAGTTTTCATTGTCGATTCATTTTATTTTTAAAAGATGATAACATTCAACACATGAACTTCAACTCAACGAATGAATTGCAACTCAACACATGAATATTCTATATAGTTTGTGCATATATAAAAATGTGATTTTTATCGCTAAAGCCATTTGTTTAAATTCAAATAATATTCAACACATGAATTTCAACTCAACGAATGAATTGCAACTCAACACATGAATATTCTATATAGTTTGTACATATATAAAAATGTGATTTTTATCGCTAAAGCCATTTGTTTAAATTCAAATAATATTCAACACATGAATTTCAACTCAACGAATGAATTGCAACTCAACACATGAATATTCTATATAGTTTGTACATATATAAAAATGTGATTTTTATCGCTAAAGCCATTTGTTTAAATTCAAATAATATTCAACACATGAATTTCAACTCAACGAATGAATTGCAACTCAACACATGAATATTCTATATAGTTTGTACATATATAAAAATGTGATTTTTATCGCTAAAGCCATTTGTTTAAATTCAAATAATATTCAACACATGAATTTCAACTCAACGAATGAATTGCAACTCAACACATGAATATTCTATATAGTTTGTACATATATAAAAATGTGATTTTTATCGCTAAAGCCATTTGTTTAAATTCAAATAATATTCAACACATGAACTTCAACTCAACGAATGAATTGCAACTCAACACATGAATATTCTATATAGTTTGTGTAATTTATTTCAACGAATGAAAATTATTCTAACACATAAATATTTCAGAAAATTTTGGCAGCATAACGGCAGGGTAGTTAAAACCGGGACCGTCCCTAGTACGGCTCCTCGCTCTACCTTAAAACCTCGCGGTTTTTGACAATGGGGATCATGCATCTAGTTCGCACGCAGGCGGCATGTTTTATTTTCAATTCCACAATCCTATTCTATTTTGTTTCAACCACAAGAGGGTATTCCAACCACAAATGTATTTTTCAACCATAAAGGTATTTTTCAACCACAATATCAACCACAAACAATTATTTCCAACCATTCGTCATACCATATAACATCACGTCAATCACAAGCAATAAATATCGTCCATGGTCTGTGGACGAGGGGAGTGTATATATATATATATATATATATATATATATATAATAATTCACTTGCATTTCATCACAATTTAAAGCATATATGTTTCAAACAACGCTTGTATAATTTATACATCGCTAATATAACTTATACAACACATGTACATGAGGTATACAATGCGTATATAATTTACACTTCGCTTATATAATTTATACAACGCGATTTCATTCACACAATTAGTTTAGATTCCTCACATTGGTTATTGCAGTGCTAAAAATCGTAGGAAGGTCAGAAAAATCCGCGGCTTCTTCTAGAATGTAGAGAGCCTCCTTGCGGTCACGGTGTCTCCTGTTTCATCAAATTTCGTTAAAGAACGAAAAAGATATTATTTTCTAAAGTTTTGCAACACTTAAAAGTGTTATTTTCATTTCAGAAATTTACATCAGAAAGGTTTTGAAAACTTCGAAACTAGGTCACGATTTTTCAGCCAATCCGTACCTCGATGCTTCGATCAGACCACGCTGCGTCAAAGAGCTACGAACCACCTCCAGATCGGCGGTGGTGGCGAAGGGTTCGGTGGCCTGTGCGCGTCGCGGCGGCGCTCTGAAGGTCGCGACTTCCTGGTCGATTTCCGACGCCGACGGTCGATGGATGGGGTCGTGAGTTGGTCGGATGTGGAGAGGAGGCGAAGGCGGTCAGAAGTCTCAACAGGCGGCGGTGATGAAATCGCCTGAGGCGGCGACTAAATGGACGAGAAGTCTCGAGCACTCTGAGTCGTCCAGTTCGTCTCTGGCGGCTAGGGTTTCGGGTTATTATTTTATTTTTATTTTTTAAATAAAAATTCCTATTGGTCCATGCTTTATAGGAAATTTTAAATAGTGTTTTTGCAAACGGACTCCTTTTTAAACCCAACGACTGTCGCCCCTAGCTAAATACCCCCATTCCGGACACAATGGGATATGTTTCGTTGGCCATTTCGACTGTTACAGTCAGTTATTTTTCAAATTAAAATATAAAACATTCGATATTTAATTTAAACGTACATTTCAATTTGCCAGGGCCACAAACTGAATCAAAAAATTCTAGAAAAATAAATCTAGCTTTGTTTTGATGATACGGTCCTAACAAAACCAGTTTCGTCGAATTCTGAGTTCGTTTGAAAAACGGCCATTTTTAGGTCGACCAATTTTAACAGAATTTGACCAAACACATTATCTTTTGCCCCGCTCACATACTAGCTTCAAAAATTATGAAATTTGAAACTTAGCAATAATTTGACATCCCGGACCCAACAAAAGTGGTTTCGTCGAATTCCGAGGTCGTATGCAAAATCTCAATTTTCAAGGGCTATATATACTATATAGCGACCTTTCTGAAAATTCATTCGGCCATAACTTTTGATTTCCGCTATGAAACTTCGATTTTTCGGATTCGTTAGAAAGGTATTGATAAACAGATTTAAATATTTTCTGTTTCGCTAAAATCCGTTATATTTTCCACTCGGTACAGTTAGACAAAGTTTGTATTCAAAATTTCAAACTGCTATACCATACCAAATTCTATATTTTATTGAAATAGGCTGTTTCAATTATTCAAATTCCTTGGTAATAACCTAATTTAAAAATTTTAAACTGGTTCACTTTTTCCTGGTTATTACAATCTCCCCCACTTAAAACTTTTCGTCCTCTAAAAGGAAATAACAGCTAAGTAGGAAATAAAATGTAAATGCAAAGTATTGTAAGGGTACCTTGCACCGGAGTTAGTCAGAGATGTCCACTCTGCATTTGGGATAGGCTTGTTTAATGCTTTCCTCAGTCTCCCAAGTACAGTCTCTAGGATCACTACTCCACTGCACTTTGACTAATTGAATCTTTTTCCTCCTTAGCTCTCTAGTTTCTTTGCCAACTATCTTTAATGGCTCTCTTCTGAGTGCTAATTCTGGAGTTATGTCAATATCATGTTGCGCTGCTTCTTACACAACAAGATCGGGATCATGAACATGTTTTCTGAGTTGAGATACGTGGAACACATCATGTACACCAGGCAACCAATCAGGTAATGAAACCCTATATGCAAGAGTTCCAATCCGTTCAAGTATAGGAAAAGGACCAATAAATCTCGGTGCCAACTTCCCAGTCTTGCCAAATCTGATTACTCCTCGCATTGGAGAAACTCTTAAATAAACATAATCGCCAACGGCAAACGATATATCCCTTCTTCTCGCATCAGCATAACTTTTCTGTCGGCTCTGTGCGGTTTTTAATCGCTTCTTAATGAAATCGACTTTATCCGATGCTTCTTGAATCATATCGGGCCCTAACACAAGTCTGTTGCCCGGTTCTACCCAACATGCGGGAGATCTGCACGGTCTACCGTATAATGCTTCAAATGGAGACATCCCCAAACTTGCTTGATAGCTATTGTTGTAAGAGAATTCGGCTAAATGTAAGTGATCTTCCCATGAGCCTCCAAAATCAATAACGCAAGCCCGCAGTAAATCTTCTAAAATTCTATTCACCCGCTCAGTTTGGCCGTCTGTCTGAGGGTGATAAGCGGTGCTTAGATTCAATTTGGTTCCCTACTCTTCCTGGAATGCTTCCCAGAATTTGCTAGTAAATAGGGTATCTCTATCGCTGACTATATTGAGTGGCACTCCATGTAGTTTAACTATCTCTTTGAAGTAAATCTGTGCTAGACTTTGAGCCGTTCTGCTGGATCGGACAGGTATGAAATGGGCAGTCTTCGTGAAGCGATCTACGATTACCCATATACTGTCGTTTCCTTTTCTAGTTCGAGGCAAGCCATCGATGAAATCCATCGAGATTTGTTCCCACTTCCATCCTGGAATTTCTAAGGGTTGTAATAATCCAGCTGATTTCTGCTGATCACTCTTAACTAGCTGGCAAGTGGAGCATCTGCTAACATATATTGAAATATCTCTTTTCATTGACCTCCACCAGAATGTGCGTTTGATATCGTTATACATTTTGCTCACACCGGGATGGATACTTAATTTGGACTTGTGGCATTCATCCAGTATTTCTCTTCGAAGCTCTGAAAGGTTTGGGATGCAAATTCTGCCCTTTAATCTTAGAACTCCCTTGTCATCGAGTCGGAAACTTGTGGATTCACCTCCTTTGACTCTCTGACTGATTCTTTGAATAAATTCATCGTTTTTCTGAAGGGTCGAGATCCTGTCTATTAATGAAGACGTGATGACAAAACTGGCGGTGATTTCATTCTTTCTGCTAAGCGCATCGGCTACAACATTGGCTTTCCCTGGAGTGTATAGAATTTCAAAATTGTATGCTGCAAGGAATTCTAACCAACGCTGTTGTCTCAAGTTTAGATCTTTCTGTGTGAACAGATATTTCAAGGATTGATGATCGGTGTATAGTTCGAATTTCTCGCCCAATAAATAATGCCTCCAGATTCTTAAAGCAAACACGATAGCTAATAACTCAAGATCATGAGTTGCATAGTTCCTTTCATGCGGCTTTAGCTGACGGCTGGCATAAGCGATCACTTGGCCTTTTTGCATTAACACTGCGCCTAGCCCTCTAATAGAAGCGTCTGTCCATACAGTCAAGTCTTGGTTGCCTTCTATAACTGTCAATACTGGAGCAGTTGTCAACTTCAGTTTCAGCTCCTGAAAAGCTTCTTCACATTCAAGAGTCCATTTGAATCTTTCATGCTTCTTTGTAAGCTTTGTCAATACTCCTGATATCTTTGAAAAATCCTGAACGAATTTCCGATAGTAACTAGCCAATCCAAGGAAACTTCGAACTTCTGTGGGGGTAGTAGGTTGTTTCCAGTTCTGAATCGCTGTAATTTTGCTTGGGTCTACAGCAATTCCTTCTTTTGATACGACATGGCCTAGGAATTTAACTTCATTCTGCCAGAAGACACATTTAGAAAATTTAGCTTTCAAGACATTTCTCCTTAGAATTTTCAACACTTGTTCTAAATGTTTCGCATGCTCATCTTCCGACTTGGAGTAGATTAAAATGTCATCGATGAAGACTAGAACAAATTTATTCAATACACCTCGGAACACTCTGTTCATAAGATCAACGAAGTATGCCGGAGCGTTACACAAACCGAACGGCATTACCAACCATTCGTAGAATAAATCGGGACCCCTGAAGGCTGTCAAAGGAACACAGTCTTTGGCTATACGTAATTGGTGGAAACCTGTAGCTAGGTCCATTCTGGAGAATACTGTTGCTCCATTTAATTGATCTAACAGATCGTCTATTCGGGGCAAGGGATATTTATTCTTCATTGTCTGCTTATTGAGATCTCGGTAATCAACGCAAAGTCTTAGAGTACCGTCTGATTTCGGGACAAATACTACTGCTGCTCCCCATGCTGAAAAGCTCGGTCTGATCAGACCTTTCCAAAGCAATTCTCGGGTTTGACTACTTAACTCTTCTTTTTCTTTCGGGGCCATTCTTCTAATTGGATGTGCTACTGATCGGGCGTTAGGAATTAAATCTATTCTAAATTCAATTTCTCTTTGCGGCGGTAAGTTTTCCACTTCTTCAAACACATCCGCGTAGTTTTTAACGACCGGTATCTTTTCTAATGAAGGGGGAATAACTTCTAAAGAAGACCAAAATTCTGTTCTATTAATTTCTGCACCGAGACATGGTATATATATAGGTCCAAGCTTCGTTTCGACTTTGACTATCCTTTTGGCACATCAACTTCGGCCTTATATTTTGTCAACCAGTCCAGCCCCAGTATAACATCAAATTCGGAAAGGTCCATGACAATCGAATCAAAAGGAAATCGGTATCGAGAAAAGGAAATAAGTAATCTACAATATATACTGAGACTAACAGAACCTCCTATTGGGTTTCGAACTTTAATTGGTTCCTTAAGCTTTCTTCGTTTCAATTTTAATTTATGAACAAGGTTACCAGAAATGAAGCTACGTGATGCACCAGTATCAAAAAGTACAGAAACATGAATATTTTTAATAGTAAGGGTACCTCCCAAGACGTCAGGTTTACCTGTTCCATCGGTGGTAGCTGGCGGGGTCTTCCCGTCATAGACATGAGTCACTTGTCCATTCTGCTTCAGAGGACAGTTCCTGCTATAGTGCCCCTTCTTATGGCAGTTGTAGCATTCGGTTGAGTCATTTGCCTTTGGTTTCCTCGGAGCTTTGCATACATTAGAAAATTGACCTGGCTTCCCGCAGTTGTAGCAATTTCCTTTCGGGATCTTTGAAGGTTTTTGAGTAGCGGCCGCGGTAATGCTAGATTCGGGTTGATCTGCTGAGGCCGTGCGCTTATTTCCAGCTTGGCTTTTGGCGCGGTCTTGGCTAGCGTGCCTTTCATCCATGTCTTTGTAATTGCAAGCCATTTCTACTAATTCTGAAAAGGAGAGTTTGATGTTGCCCATAGCCCTGTCGTGGTACTTGCGCTTTAGCCCAAATATGAATCTCTTGTTCTTTGCTTTGTTGGTCAAAATCAGCTCTGGAGCATAGCGCGACAACTGGGTGAACTTATTTAGATAATCCTGAATAGAGAGATCTCCTTGCTGGAGATTAGCAAATTGCTCTCGCATCCTCTCTAGAGCTTGTTCAGGTACAAACTTCTCATTGAACATAGTCTTGAATTGCTCCCAGGTCCTGACAGTACTTGCTGCATCCTCTGAGGTAATGGCATCCCACCACAGCTCTGCTTCCTCCTGAAGGAGCCAAATGCCAAGTCGGGTTTTGTTGTTGGTTCCCATACCCATGCCTTCAAAGATTTTCTCACAAGTTTTCAACCAACCTATAGCCTCGGTCACTGTACCAGTGCCAGTAAAGGGTTTTCCCCCAAGATTTCTGTACCTCTTTGCTACTTTATCTAGCTCAAAGTCCTCAAGTGCTGGTGGCTGAACAATAGGGCCTTCTACCACTACGGGGATATTCCCCCGTCCTCCTGCTGCCACTCCTCGGCCTCCACGGCCTCCTCTAGCTGCTGCTCCTCGTGTAGCCATCTAAGAGAATACTGTATAAGCAAGAAAAGAGTCAATCTCATAGATTTGATAATTTTCATAAATGATAAAGCAGGGGAATACAAGGAAAGATAATGATGATGTACTGATCAAATTGTTTTGCTAATCTGCTTAGCTCATTCTAGGACATTGCTAATCCTATCTCTAATGAGCTACTCGCATTAGAACCCTACTGATTCTATTCTGACGAGGTGTTTAATGTGTTAGATCCCGGAACTAAGGTTAACCAAAGCTCTGATACCAACTGTGACGATCCCAAAATCCGAGGAGCGGTATTAAGGATAATCATAGGGAAATAACACATTAATCATCATAGTAGAGAACAGATAATAGCAGAAACAATAAATAGAATAATTTTACATGGATATGACAGCGGAATCACAACATGTAGGAACATCAGAATAGCATAACGTGGGATATAACTTAGTAAATAAAAAGGAAAGTGATCAGTCATTATCGCCAGAGGCAGAATACATACATGCAGTGAGACATAATAAGGGTATCAGTCTACATCGCCGATGGCGGAACATATACATACAATAAAAAATACGGAAAGTAAATCAGTCTGCATCACCCGTGGAGGAATCATAACATAAGTATAGTAATGGCGAAGAAAGTCAAAGTCGTCTCTGTGAAGTCAGCCTCGCCATGAGCCAAAAATACACCCCATGCAGCAGTGCAGAGCCAAAAACAACCTGTCACCTGTGTACTAGGCTGCCCGTGTGAAAGTAAGGGCACCCGCGTTTGCAAAGTGAAACAAACAACGAGTCAGTCATGGTGACTGGTATGAGGAATCTATTTAACAGCTAAACAACAATAAATAGCAAATCATAGGACCACGCCACTTTCGCGGAACGGGTTTACTCCAGTGATTGCTAGTGCATTTAAAACAAAGTAAGTTCTTTCAAAACAACGCAATGCTTTTAGAAAGAATGAAGCCATTATAAGACTCAAGTCCCATCACACAATGCAACGCAAGCCGGAGGATAGAGTTTTACCTTATAATAGCCAAATATGCTTGATACGTATAAAACGAAATCATTTGATATTATTACTAGTGCATATATGTTTCAAAAACGAATAGCATCATAAATATCAATCATAGACGGCATAGCTACCATATACTATGTCGCCATACTAGTTCTACAATCAAGTCCGTTATTTCGTATTGGAAATTGGATTTCCGTCATGAGTCGAGGCAAGGGGCAAGCTCCTCTCCGCTTCGAGACACTCTAGCAAATGCCTCGGGACTACGCACTCTGGGTAACCCCTGGATTCGGCTGGGCCGGTCCTCTCTTACGTTTGAGGATTGGCAATTCCTGAACACACGCTTCCCGGTCCTTACAGACCTATAATCGAGGCGCCTCGCATTCCAACAACCACAAAGGTGAAAAGTAGATATAAATGTCAGGGCTGGTAAGTCACTGACACCACCATAGCTAGAAAGAAACGTCGTGCTCTCCCAGCGGTCCGTATCCCGTTTTCAACTCATACCGGGGTGTGAGGCTCGCGAATCTACGAAATACACAAAGCCAGGCCACGTAGACCTTGCTTTGATCATCATCCACAAGACTTTGCTTTGCAATAGAAGCCTTGATCACAGCATCTTGGCATGCCACATAGGCAGTCCACTCCATACGATTGATTTCCATCGATATATAACCTCTAAGCTCGTACGTCTCAGAGAAGGGCGTTAAGCAAAAGAATAAATTCTCCGCCGCCAAGCCGATATATATTTAACAGAGATCAATCAGTATAGAACAAAATCCAATGTCAGACACACAGTCCATTTACAAGTCCGCTCTGGGTCTGAACGAAACCGGAGGCGTCAAATCCCTCGTATATCCGTCCAATCAACACATACGTTCAGACGGCTACTACTTCCGTCCCCTTCCGGTAGCTACTCCGGTTAGGAACCTCAGTAGCGCCCATCCAACCGATACGAAGATCGTCGGTCTTGAATCGTCTTTGCATTTTCCAATTCGAATCGCTCGATAAATTATTTGAAATTAGGGTTAGCTCGGCCTTTTCAAATAATTCACGTCATTAGAATTTAAATCGATTCTTTCTATGGTTATATTATTCGACATCCATCTTTCAGTTATTTAGTGTTATTTTCGTGTCAAACACATACAACCATCAAATATCAAACAATTCAAGCCCAATTGGTTTTCTTTCAATCAATGTTGCTTATAATATTTCATAACGATTTTTCACCATTTTTATTTATTTAAAAATGGCCATATTTAATTTAAACGGCGTTTCAGGTCGTGCCATGGCACTGTTTTTCCCCTAATTTGTTTTACACATATCGGAAAATCTAACCGTTGGATTTCTACGAAGTCTATACTAGTGGGAAGATATTCCCAAAGCGAACCCAACAGTTCCAGTTTCGTGAGAATCCGACGGTCGGATCTTCCACACTAGTCGTTTGAAGTTACGGTTTCAAAATTCGAACTGCAGCGTCGTTATTCGATTTAATTTAATTATATTTATATTTATATATAAATATAAACGATTCTGGCGCTGTTTTTCTTCAGATTTGAATTTAAACATTCCGAACAATCCAACCGTTGGATTTTTACAAGGTTGGTGCCGTTGGAAAGATATTTCCAACGCGAACCCAGCGGTTGCGGTTTAGGGAAAATCCGATGGTCGGATTTCTCGTACTAATCGTTTCAAATTACGATTCCGAAACGCGAACTGCACGGCCTCTATTCCTTTTAATTATATTTATATTTATATATATAAATGTAGTTCATTCTATAATTTCAACTATAGTTCATACTATATTTTCAACTTCGTTTTCACCTTAAATATTTTACTAACGCCTTAATATTTCGAAAAATTTCGCCATAACATCCTTTGTACGGGGAGGGGTTTGGAAATTTATTGGGCCGTATTAGGTACCCAATAAATCCTAAAAAGTATTCACATATTTATAGTGATATATTCTGGTGTTTACGGGGGAGCATGTACTGATAATCACTCCAGAGAATAAATTCCCGTCACCCCGTTTCCGTGTGGAAATAAATAGTCCATGTGCCGTATATAATAACTAGAGCGACGTGATTATTGTCAACTCCAGACCCATGTGGGGTTTTTATTAATCTGGCAATTTATCGTTATAATTTATATAGTCCATATCAGTCATCAGTTCAACCTGTAGTATATAGTCATCGCCATACAAGCCTCTTGCTTGTATGGTAAATCTTCCACCTCGTCACACAAGCTCCAATTGCTTATGTGGAATATGATGAAGTATGCCTATCATCAAGAAGTATGCCATGTAGTGTAGTTCAAAATTAATTGTTACTATCCTATGGCGTTATTTATTATTTCACACAGAATAACCAGCACTCCGCATCCAATGGCATTCACAGGAGTTGATATATAAATAAAATTGCGCAGCCAACTCATCAAGGTTTACCTATTTGTCGGGCACGCAAATAATTTCCTTACTCTACAGCTAATCCATTTTTCCTGTTCAACACATGTACATATATGCAGAACAAAGCTAATAATAATATTTCTAGCAAACTACTATTTGTTTCAGCACGTGTGTATTTTTAACTAAGCGTATACATGATAAAAGGAATATTTTTATCATCAAAAATATTTATTCGACACATGTGTATTTTTAACTAAGCGTATACATGATAAAAGGAATATTTTTATCATCAAAAATATTTATTCGACACATGTGTATTTTTAACTCTTCATATTCACTATAAAAATATAGTTTTCATTGTCGATTCATTTTATTTTTAAAAGATGATAACATTCAACACATGAACTTCAACTCAACAAATGAATTGCAACTCAACACATTAATATTCTATATAGTTTGTGCATATATAAAAATGTGATTTTTATCGCTAAAGCCATTTGTTTAAATTCAAATAATATTCAACACATGAATTTCAACTCAACGAATGAATTGCAACTCAACACATGAATATTCTATATAGTTTGTACATATATAAAAATGTGATTTTTATCGCTAAAGCCATTTGTTTAAATTAAAATAATATTCAACACATGAATTTCAACTCAACGAATGAATTGCAACTCAACACATGAATATTCTGTATAGTTTGTACATATATAAAAATGTGATTTTTATCGCTAAAGCCATTTGTTTAAATTCAAATAATATTCAACACATGAATTTCAACTCAACGAATGAATTGCAACTCAACACATGAATATTCTATATAGTTTGTACATATATAAAAAAGGTGATTTTTATCGCTAAAGCCATTTGTTTAAATTCAAATAATATTCAACACATGAATTTCAACTCAACGAATGAATTGCAACTCAACACATGAATATTCAATATAGTTTGTACATATATAAAAATGTGATTTTTATCGCTAAAGCCATTTGTTTAAATTCGAATAATATTCAACACATGAACTTCAACTCAACGAATGAATTGCAACTCAACACATGAATATTCTATATAGTTTGTGTAATTTATTTCAACGAATGAAAATTATTCGAACACATAAATATTTCAGAAAATTTCGGCAGCATAACGGCAGGGTAGTTAAAACCGGGACCGTCCCTAGTACGGCTCCTCGCTCTACCTTAAAACCTCGCGGTTTTTGACAATGGGGATCATGCATCTAGTTCGCACGCAGGCGGCATGTTTTATTTTCAATTCCACAATCCTATTCTATTTTGTTTCAACCACAAGAGGGTATTTTCCAACCACAAAGGTATTTTTCAACCATAAAGGTATTTTTCAACCACAATATCAACCACAAACAATTATTTCCAACCATTCGTCATACCATATAACATCACGTCAATCACAAGCAATAAATATCGTCCATGGTCTGTGGACGAGGGGAGTATATATATATATATATAATAATTCACTTGCATTTCATCACAATTTAAAGCATATATGTTTCAAACAACGCTTGTATAATTTATACATCGCTAATATAACTTATACAACACATGTACATGAGGTATACAATGCGTATATAATTTACACTTCGCTTATATAATTTATACAAAGCGATTTCATTCACACAATTAGTTTAGATTCCTCACATTGGTTATTGCAGTGCTAAAAATCGTAGGAATGTCAGAAAAATCCGCGGCTTCTTCTAGAATGTAGAGAGCCTCCTTGCGGTCACGGTGTCTCCTGTTTCATCAAATTTCATTAAAGAACGAAAAAGATATTATTTTTCAAAGTTTTGCAACACTTAAAAGTGTTTTTTTTTCATTTCAGAAATTTACATCAGAAAGGTTTTGAAAACTTCGAAACTAGGTCACGATTTTTCAGCCAATCCGTACCTCGATGCTTCGATCAGACCACGCTGCGTCAAAGAGCTACGAACCACCTCCAGATCGGTGGTGGTGGCGAAGGGTTCGGTGGCCTATGCGCATCGCGGCGGCGCTCTGAAGGTCGCGACTTCCTGGTCGATTTCCGACGCCGACGGTCGATGGATGGGGTCGTGAGTTGGTCGGATGTGGAGAGGAGGCGAAGGCGGTCAGAAGTCTCAACAGGCGGCGGCGGTGAAATCGCCTGAGGCGGCGGCTAAATGGACGAGAAGTCTCGAGCACTCTGAGTCGTCCAGATCGTCTCTGGCGGCTAGGGTTTCGGGTTTTTTTTTTAAAGAAAAATTCCTATTGGTCCATGCTTTATAGGAAATTTTAAATAGTGTTTTTGCAAACGGACTCCTTTTTAAACCCAACGACTGTCGCCCCTAGCTAAATACCCCCATTCCGGACACAATGGGATATGTTTCGTTGGCCATTTCGACTGTTACAGTCAGTTATTTTTCAAATTAAAATATAAAACATTCGATAATTAATTTAAACGTACATTTCAATTTGCCAGGGCCACAAACTGAATCGAAAAATTCCAGAAAAATAAATCTAGCTTTGTTTTGACGATACGGTCCTAACAAAACCAGTTTCGTCGAATTCTGAGCTCGTTTGAAAAACGGCCATTTTTAGGTCGACCCATTTTAACAGAATTTGACCAAACACATTATCTTTTGCCCCGCTCACATACTAGCTTCAAAAATTATGAAATTTGAAACTTAGCAATAATTTGACATCCCGGACCCAACAAATGTGGTTTCGTCGAATTCCGAGGTCGTATGCAAAATCTCAATTTTCAAGGGCTATATATACTATATAGCGACCTTTCTGAAAATTCATTCGGCCATAACTTTTGATTTCCGCTATGAAACTTCGATTTTTCGGATTCGTTAGAAAGGTATTGATAAACAGATTTAAATATTTTCAGTTTCGCTAAAATCCGTTATATTTTCCACTCGGTACAGTTAGACAAAGTTTGTATTCAAAATTTCAAACTGCTATACCATACCAAATTCTATATTTTATTGAAATAGGCTGTTTCAATAATTCAAATTCCTTGGTAATAACCTAATTTAAAATTTTAAACTGGTTCACTTTTTCCGGGTTATTACAATGACTGTGTAGCATTGTTCTTTATTAATATATATCAGCTTGGTGGCGAAGAATTTATTCTCTTGCTTAACACCCTTCTCTAAGACGTATGAGCTTAGAGGTTATATATTGATGGAAATCAGTGATGTGTAGTGAATGGACAATGTGGCATACTTAAGTTATGTGATGAGCTATGGATGATCAAAGCATGGCTTATTTAAGCGTAGCTTTGTGTATATTGTGACCTCGACGAACCACACACTACGGATTGGTGGTAAACTGGTGGTCAGATTTATATGTTCGTTTCATATGTTCGGTGCACTAGGATGTGATGATGAAAGGGTACTACGAAGTCCCCAGTCTGGGACGCTATTTGTTAGGTACCCGGATTCATGTATGGTGGGTTAGTATAACGGAGTCTAAGTCTGGACGTTATTCGCGAGTACTGGGATGATGCACACAAGAAATTTTTTTGAGCCCACGAATGATCTTTCGTACCAAGAACCATCATGTTGGAAACCCAATCTCCACTATGAGCCTGTATGGTTTTGATTGTATAGCCTGTTAGTTACCGGCAGGATTGTCAGTATAATGTGATGGGGCATTATGCTGGCTCTGATTAATACATTTATTTGCGAAAAGGTTTTTAACACTATATATAGTAGTAGAAGAAGATTTTCACGTATAAAGGCATTTTTGGTTATCATAAGGCAAAACTCGCCCAACTGGTCTGCGCTTGCATTGTGTGATGTGGGACGAGCTTATGATAGCTTCATTTTTTTCAAAAAGTCATTGCGGATTTCTATGCACTAGTATTCACATGGAGTAAACCCATTCCTCATTAGCGGCATGGTCCGGTGAATTGCCTAACTTCAAAATAAACCCTAAAAACAATTGTTTTGAGTTCACACACCAGTGCCATGACTGACATGGTGTTTATTGTTCCCACAACTAGACTCTGGGTGCCCATAATTTTTACACAAGTAGCCTAGTTTTTTTGTTCACAGATTTAGTCTTGGAGTTGGTTGGAGCAGGATTCTGGTTTTAGATAGAACTATTACGTCTTGGAGCATTCGCATTCTCCCGCTGAGTCTGGTATCTCTTCCGCTGTGTAATCAATGTACTCTGGTGTATCTCTTATAACTCTGATGTAATATTATTTCAATGAAAATGGAAAAGTTCCTTTTATTTTGTGCAAATGTGTAAGTATCCCTAATAATCCGTCTTTATGAACGGTTTAAGTTGGTTTAATTACCGGCAAAAACCGGGCAAAAAGCCGGGTCGTTACAGTTGTTGTTGTTCCTCCGATCATTGTGAAATGTGAATCCATCACTCATCTCTCCAGCTATAGTGAGGCTGCTAACTTTGTTTGCAATCTTATGGGTTTCCCCTCCACCCGCGCGTTGTTATAAGACGGGTGCACCTACTAGTGTTCCAAATACCATAGCAGATTCACTAGGGTCATTCTTTCCTGCATCCTTCCGGCTTATATCTGCTGGCATATTTGGTGCGCCCGCAATAACTTTTGATATGACAAAAAAATTTGACAAAGCCAAAATCATATTCTCATTCACGATGATATGAATCATGTTTTCACGGCTTACTTATATACTAGCCTTTCGAACCATTTCCTAAGTTCATTCATCATTGACTTTAACATTTCCTCAACATCATGAGCTTTCCCTGCAATTTCTTAATTTTGTTTATTCTAACTTCAGATAATGCAGGTCTTTTCTCTTTATTGTAGGTTTCTTGAAGATGGTTTTCTTTCCCTGCACCTACATTTCAGATCATCTACTGGTCCTACATTCAAGAGTCTCGTCCTGCCTCCTGCTATTTTCATGGCACGTTTTGGCGGCTGATTCATTTGCTTCTCGAGCACAGACTCCCTAACATGTTTATCTTGGGCTCTTCATTATTTTATTTTCTCGTATTTGTCTGCACTGATCCTGGCTTTGTATAGTTGCACTTTTATTTTGTGAGCCATCACTCAGAGAATTTTTTTCCAATATTTTTTTTTGTGCAGTGCCGCCCTATCTCTCTATATTTCTGATGGTTTTTTAGGCTTGGCTTTATAAAAAAAAGTTAATAATATATTCAGTGTATGTTATCATTCATATGAAAAATTAGTATTTTGGTAAAGCTAATAATTAAATGAGTTTATTGTTAAGTTATGATAGTTTTTGTTGATGACAAAGGGGAGAAAGTATAAAATATGCATAGATTGAGGGGGAGTACAGATTAAGAGGGAGTTAAATTTTGGGGATTTTAAACGAAGATAAGGAGAAATTTTACAAAACGTTTGTCATCATGAAAAAAAGAGAGATTGCTAATACTATGAATGATAGTTTTGATGGGAATAACCTTAGGTAATGAATGTTTTATATTTACACATATATACTAATTATTACCTATATACATAACATGGTACATGATATAGTGTAAGATATGTTAGAAGATATTGATAATCTAGACTGTACGGTATCAAGAATGAAGATTCAGGTTGATGATTAAAAGTCAGAGAATGATAACCTATGATTCATGAAGAGTTCAATATTTTAAGATATTATCGAGTCTTAGAAATTAGGTTATAACTTAGGTTGCACTTATCAGGCCTTCACCATTTTTCCAAAATGATTTTTCAAAAATATTCTTCTTTTCAAAATGTTTTTCAGTGGTATTTGTCAAAAGTAATTTTCAAATTCATTTATAAAATGATTTCAAATATCCTTTGTTTTCAAAATGATTTTAAATTCTTAAATAATTTACTATGAAATATTTATATATAAAATAGACTTTATTATTTGTACTTTCACTTTGATTTGAAACAATTATACTTTGATATTATAATTTAATTTTAATACTTATACTTTTCAAAATACTTTGTTTTTTGTATTTAAATTTCTGTAATACTTTGGTTTCAAAGTATTTACTTTAAATTATATAATATATTTAAAAAACTGCCTAATGAAATCGAAGGCACCTAGGTTACTCGCCTGTCCACCATAGCGGGTCCCTTTTTGACTAGCCCAGCACAGAGGTTTTTGTCCCCAACCGAGTTATAGGTTTTATAGGAACCCACCTCCGTGCCTTAAATGGGAGTAGGGGAAACATGCATCGAACCTGCGATCTTGTTAACAGGAAGAAGGTAACATACCGTTGCGCCACTATTTGTGGGCATTATATACCTATATTATTATACATTATTCTTTGTTTAGAATTATACCAGTACTACTATAGTTTTGATACTTGTGTTTTAAGTTTAATATATTCGATTATATATAGTTTTAATATATAAGTATTATATTTTAATTCAAATTCTTTTAAAATATTTATAATAATTTTTCTGAAGATTTACTATAATTAAAGTATACATTCAATATCTTAAAAGTCTTACAAAGTTTCGAATCATAATATATAAGTTTATATTTTTAAAAATTCAAAACAAACTAGCTTTATATTTTTCTTAGGATATGCTGAAATGGTCTCATGGTATGTTGACATAGACCATTATTTTTCAAATTTTAAATTTGAAAGGAAGTGTAACAACCCGGAAAATCTGAGCTAATTTAAAAAATTTATTTTGGCAATTTTAATAAATTTTGAATATTTAAAATGATTTATTTTAAATAATAACGACCGGAAATTTATTTTGAATATAATTAGAACGTATATATTTATTTGAATCGTCGTTAGAATATAAATATTTTATTTTAATTATAAAAGGAATTGAAAATGGCGCGGTAGTTTCAAAAATTCGATTTCAAAATTCAAATGGATGTACAGGATTCAAAATAAACCGAATTTTAGCGAAACCAAAAATATTTGAATCTAATTGAGAATATCTTTCCAACGAATTTGAAAAATTGAAATTTCATTGCGGGAATCAAAAGTTACGTCTAATTGAAAATTCAGAATAGTCGATTTAGAATTCTGGCCATTAAAAATGGAAATTTTGCAAACGACCTCGGTTTTCGACGAAACCAATTTTGTTGGATCCGTGATGTCAGGTTATTGCTAGGTTCCGAAATTCATAATTTTTCAAATCAATATGTGAATGTGGCGAAGGAAAAACGCGTATCACCAGTTTTAGTTGATTTTAATCGACTGGAAAATGGTCATTTTTCAAACTATCTCAGAATTTGATGAAATTATTTTTGTTAGGACCGTATCGTCAATACGAAGCTAGAAAATATTTTTCGGAAATTTTTAGAGACTGTATGTGGCCCCGGTAAATTGAAATGTGCGTTTAAATTGAATATATAAAGATTTATATTTTGATTTTGATGAAAACTAGTCGAAACGATGGAATTGGCCTACGAAACATATCCCATTATGTTCGGAATAGGGGTAATTAGCTAGGGGCGATAGTCGTTAGGTCTCGTTTGGCGTTCGTATACGAAATCACAATTATGGAGAAAATAAAAAAATAATTAAGTTAAATAAAATATTACCCCCATCCTCTGCCTTAATCAACGGTACCCCGCTTTCCTTTTCACGATTCAAATCAGAAAAAAAGGGAGGAGGAGCCGTTTGCTCCTCCGATCATGGCGCCACCGCGCCGTTTGAAGCGCCATCCTACCACCCTCCCTCTCGCTTCCTCCCTCCCATCGTCCGCGCCTCCTCCATGTAACCCCCACCGCACCCCTTTCCTCCTCTAAATCGCCAACCCCAAAAAACCCTAGCACCCAATAAAGCCGCTGCGACCTCCTTCCTAACCCCAGACGTTAACCGCCCCCTCAGCACCCCTCAGCTCCGTCACAACCGCCCTCCGACCATCCTAGTCTCCCTCACTGATCTTGAACCGCCGCGATAGGGAAATGGAGCTCGCCGGAGTTGAAGGCGATGGCTTGGGTTCGAACCTGAGTTCGAACAAGAAGAGGAGGCTGCGACGATGCTCCACTAATTCACAGAGAAAGGTGATAGTTTCTATTTAAATTAACATCATTTTTAAATCAGTTTTTTTTAGATAAAGCATAGGTAAAGCTTTGATTTTTAACAAGGTATAAAGTTTTGATTTTTAACATAGGAAAAATGAGATTTTTATATGCGAGAAGTTAGGATTTTTAGAGAAGGAAAAGTCGGGATTTTATACATATAAAGTGATGATTTTTTTATCACATAAAGAAGTGATTTTTACAAAGAAGGAGATGTATAAAAATATGATTATTATGTAATGTAAATATTAAAAATATGATTTTTATATATATAGCATAATAAAAATATAATTTTTATTATATGCGAAGTGAAATAAAAATATAATCTTGATATAGGAAGTAGCGTTATTAAAAATATAATTTCTAACATATACCGCGTGAAACAGATTTCGATAAAAAGCACGGTGAAGATTTCCTACATATGAAGAGTCACGGTGAATTGGTTTAGCTAGTCGGTGAGAACTTCTCACTTTAAATCATGTTTTCTAGTTAAAATATATATTAGGATGCAGACGGTGCTTAGCAGCACCCGACACCCATCGTCCACAGACCATGGACGACTTGTATGCTTGTTTGATGTGTTATGAAGTTTGTTTGTGATGTTGATGTGAAATGGATAATAAAACATACATGTATGAAATAAATTAATTATCGTTAAAAATATAATTTTTAACGTGAATGTGAATAAATAAGTATTCATTTACAAACCGGACGGTTTGTTTATCCACCTCTATTTGAAGGATATTGATTGGGATGATAAATTTTACACATCGCCCAACTGCACAAATAATATTCAGTGTTTGTGGATTGAAACTCCACACGGGTGTTAGGATGATATTTGACGTACACTAATCCCAATTGTTTAGTGGTATGTCGATCGTTTGATTGACAGACTGTATGAGCGTTAATTAGTTATATTTAATGCTTATGCAGTTGTGTGGTGCACTTTGGATAATGGTTGATTATTTATCATTGCTATTATATACATGTGTTGTATGGAATCCATATAATTAACATTATATGGCAATTGATTGGGCCTCATTCCAATTTGGAACATAAAGAATATTATAAAATAAAGATTCATGTGTTGAATAGAATAAATAGTCATGTGTTGACGATGCTCATGTGTTGAGAATATTCATGTGCTGAAACTTATCATGTGTTGAGAAAAATATTTTAACAATAAAAATTTACATCTTTATCATAATCTTATATAATATATTAAATAAAAAAATAGTCATGTGTTGACGATGGTCATGTGTTGAGAATATTCATGTGTTGAAAATATTCATGTGTTAAGTAAAATATTTTAAACAATAAAATTTACATCTTTATCATAATCTTATAAAATATATTAAATAACAAAAATATTCATGTGTTGAAAATATTCATGTGTTGAATTGAATAAATATTCAAGTGTTGAATTAAATATATATTCATGTGTTTAGTAAAATATTTTAAACAATAAAATTTACATCTTTATCATAATTTTATAAAATATATTAAATAACAAAAATAGTCATGTGTTGACAATACTTATGTGTTGAGAATATTCAAGTGTTGAAAGAAATATAGATTCATGTGTTGAATAGGATAAATATTCATTTGTTGAATAGAATAACGAAGTTATTGAAATATAAAAAGCCGTGTTGATTAGAGATGCACCATTTTGATGCGAACGATATTTATATTGATTATATTTGTTTTTATATTGATTATAGAAAAGGAAGTGATTTCAAAATATAACGTTTTGAAAATATTATCATTTGTATATCGATGATGTGGAATATTCCATTTTGATTCGAAATTGAATATGAAGTGGAATTTGTTTTGAAAACGAATTTAAAACGATTTATAAAATACGTTTTAAAAGGAAATCGATGAAATATATATAATATATATGTTATATATGTTTTAATGGCCTGAATAGAACGCGCCGCGACAGTTCGCGAATTTCGACCATTGACTTCGAATTGACGTTGTGGGAGATCCAACCATCGGATTCTCCTGAAACCGGAACCGTATGGTTCGTTTCGAAAAGAGCTTTCCAATGAATATTAGAAATTTGAAATCTAACTGTTGGATTTGGAATTATGTCCAAATCAAATTTGGAAAAGGTCGCTGCAAGTGCAGTTCGGTGGCCATTATTGAAAACCAACTGTACGGGCCTTGATAAAATTATTAAAAATATTAATAATTTGTGTAAAATCATAATATATGAATTGGAAAGAACTGGGATGAAAAATTCCACATTTGAAAGGATAAAAATATATTTTTATCGAAATGAACTAGTTTTGAACTAGATTTGAAGTGGTTTTAAAAATAATCAGAATTTCCAATACGTGAATTGGAATGGATTTGAATCGAAATTATCTTCGGAATATTTCGATGTTGGATTTCGTGATTATACAGATATGGTTATGGAAATTTGAAAGATATATTTATATCATTATTTCCAATACGATATTTGTTGGTTTCAGAATTTGAAATTGAATATAAGCCAATATATTTTCTATTCAGAGCCGTGTATTTAATATCAAGCAGGATTTTGGGTTCGTCGTGGATGGTTTCTTAAATAACACTATTTTTGAACCCAATTTAGAAAAGAATAAATCTTTTAATTAAGATTTAGTGAAATTGTCCAGTTAATTAGTATTTAATTGGAATTGGAATTGAATTTAAATTGGTTTTGGGTTTATTGTGAGCGGTGTTTTGAATAACAATGGAATGTGATTTTGGGTTTATCGTGAACCGTGCTTTAGATGACGTTGTTTCTTTAACGCAGTTAAAGACAGGATATTGCTTTTTGGGAAGATTAAAACAAAGTGGAGTTTTAATGAATCTTTAAATAGATTGGGATGATCGAGAATGGAGTATCACCAATTTTGCTCTAAAGCGATAGTTAAATATTTAATTAGATTTGAACGTGTAATGGTAATTGATATTTACCGATAACACCGTGGTGTTAGATATAGAGTATTACCAGTTTTGCTCCATGGGATGAATAGGTTGGGATTGGGAAATAAAATAAATGATTACTTCGGTGTGGTTCGCTAATCCCGACTAGTTTGGAAAACCTTAACACGGTTTGAAATGATATCCAAAGGAAGATTAAAGAATAAATTTAGAAGAATTTATCTTTGATAAAATTAATGGGAACATTTCCCTAAGAATGTGAAAAATTGGAATAAAAGAATATTCTAAATTGGAATGAGGCGTATGTTGTGTTTGTGTAACACTTGTTTATTATATACGCGGGTTATTCGGAAAGGCCGGGTTTATAACCATTCTGAATAACCGATTCGACGATAAGTCGAAGATGAAGACGGTGGTTGAAGACCGCAAGTCTTCACATCGTTTGGATGATTATTGATGATCTTGATTAGGCTGTACACCCAAGAGGAGGGAATCAATTGGTGATCGTCCAGACGTACCTGGAGATTGAAGGATATGCGAGGAAAGTGCCTCCGGTTTCGTTCAGACCCAGAACAAACTTGTAAATGGACTATGTGTCTGACATTGGATTTTATTCTGTGTTGATTGATCTCTATTAAGTATACATCTGTTTGGCGGCGGAGAATTTATTCTCTTGTTTAACGCCCTTCTCTCAGACGTATGAGCTTTGAGGTTGTATATTGATGGATATCAGTCGCATGGAGTGAATTGCCTGTGTGGCATGCCTAAGTGGAAAATGATCAAGGTTTCTGTTGAAAAGCAAAGTCTTGTGGTTGATGATCAAAGCACGGCCTGTGTGGCGCAGCTTTGTGTATGGCGTTAATTCACGAGCCTCACACCTCGGTATGAGTCAAAAACGGGATAGTGACTACAGGGAGAGCGCGACGTTTCATTCTAGCTATTGGTGATGTCAGTGAACTACCAGCCCTGACATTTATATACTTTTTACTTGTGTGGTTTTTGGAATACGAGGCGCCTCGAATAGATGGTCGATAACTGGCACTATGTGAGCCAACGTACAGTCCATTTTATAGGTCCGATAGGACCGGGAAACGTGTGTTCAGGAATTGCCAATCCTCAAAAGTAAGAGAGGACCGGCCTTGAAGATCCAAGGATCGCTGTGTGTGGTCCTGAGACTTTTGCTATATTGTCTCGAACGGAGAGGAGCTTTCCCCTTGCCTCGACTCATGATGGAATCCAATTTCCAATACGTGACATTGCGGTTTTATTTGTAGAGCCTAGTATGGCGACATGATATATGGTACCCATGCCGTCTTTGATTGATATTTATGATTGAAATTGTTTTGAGGCTATACACTTATAATAGTATCAAATGATTTGTTTTAAACGTACCAAGCATGTTTGGCTATCATAAGGTAAAACCCTATCCTCCGGCTTGCGTTGCATTGCGTGATGGGGCCTGGGTCTTGTAATAGCTTCATTTTTCTTTATTTAGCATTGCTTTGTTTATTTTATGCACTGGTATTCTTGGGAGGAAACCCGTTCCGTGTTATACGGCATGGTCCCTTGATTTACCTAACTTTAAAATAAAGATTAATAACTGTTTTAGTTCTCACACCAGTCACATGACTGACCTGGAGTTTATTGTTTTAACCTAAACTCTGGGTGCCCCTATTTTCCACACGGGCAGCTA
The DNA here is from genome assembly GCA_030737875.1 of Allium sativum. Taxonomy (NCBI): domain Eukaryota; kingdom Viridiplantae; phylum Streptophyta; class Magnoliopsida; order Asparagales; family Amaryllidaceae; genus Allium; species Allium sativum. The sequence continues at coordinate 249,217,403 of CM060909.1, read as the reverse complement.
GTAGTTGGGTTTTTGCAGATTTATATTCACAAGATCCTGGTTTACAGCTGGAAATATACTCGGAAAGCTCTGTATCCGTGTATTTCTTTCCGTTGTGTTTTGTATTATTTTTCCGCTACTATGTATTCAAATGTAATTTAAACCTCTGATATTCGTGAAATGTGTAATATTGATTCATACTCTGTATATTCTTGTATTCTGATGGAATTGTTGTAATAAACAATGAAATGTTCTTCTGTTTGTGTTCTTATGTGTTTTGTTCTCAAAGCAATCCAGGCTTTCCTTACCGTGGAAGTTACGGGTTACTACAATGGTATCAGAGCTTTGGTTTACAGAGCTCGAGAACAAGACACATTAGAACCAAATGAAAGAATTCATCAGAAGTTGGATTAGTAATATCCAATTAGAATGACTCGTTAGAGATAGGATCAGTAGTATCCTAGAACGAGTGTGAAGAGTATATTTTTAAGATGAAAACAAATTTTGTTTTGAAGATTAAATTCAAGTATACGTATTTGAATATTTTATTTGTATGGAAGTTGGACAATCTAGTATATAAAGGTTTTGCATATACGCGTCATGAACGTATATTCGAAGTTTTAATATACTGGATAGATATAGAATCGCACTCTAGTCGCCCGGGGATGATTCTGATGATGTGGCCACATCATCAGTATTTATGTTCGAGTTTCGAAAGTGTGATTTCTATATATTTCCATTAGACTGGTGTGGCCAAAACAAGATAGGGCTCATTGTTGTGATTTGGCATTAAAAAAATGATTTTCTGTATATGTATCAAAGTTATGAATTTGAAACGTTAATCCACTAATTGAATGATGGTTGTGTTGTTTGCTTATTTGTTTGATATTTTGAACCATTTAGACCAAATTGAACCGAATATTGAACTATATTGAAAAATGATTACAATTGCATGCAAATACATGTATATCTATTGAACAGGTCATAGCAAGGAGGCTAGAGAAGAGGAATAAATTGTTTGCCCGACAAATAGGTACATGTTTATTGTATTTCTTTGGGTTTGGATGATTTTATGAGCTGATTGGCTAGCCGCTTGGCTTTTTCTTTTTTCTTTTGGACTGATGAGGGCCATGGGAAGATATTTGAAATATCCCGAAGCTCCCGGTGCAGGGGAGGTTATGGCGATTTTTTTCGAAAATTTAGGGTGTTAGCCAAATTTTTGAAAATTTGAAAAGTTCTTAGAAACTGAAAAGTTGAAGAACTTAAGCCGTAAAGAAAATAATGAAAGTTGAGTTGGTTAGTTAAACAACTTTCAGCTTCGTTCCTTTTCGGGGACGAAAAGTTTTAAGTGGGGGAGATTGTAACAACCCTGAAAATCTGAGCCAATTTAAAATTTTTATTTTGGCAATTTTGATAAATTTTGAATATTTAAAATGATTTATTTTAAATAATAATGACATGAAATTTATTTTGAATAGAATTAGATTGAATATATTTATTTGAATCGTCGTTAGAATATAAATATTTTATTTTAATTATAAAAGGAATTGAAAATGGCGCGGTAGTTTGAAAATTCGATTTCAAAATTCAAATGGTGTACAGGATTCAAAATAAACCGGATTTTAGCGAAACAAAAAATATTTGAAACTAATCGAGAATCTCTTTCCAATGAATTTGAAAAAATTGAAATTTCATAGCGGGAATCAAAAGTTATGTCTAGTTGAAAATTCAGAATAGTCGCTATGGAATTCTGGCCATTAAAATGGAAATTTTGCAAACGACCTCGGTTTTCGACGAAACCACTTTTGTTGGATCTGTGATGTCAGGTTATTGCTAGATTCCGAAAATCGTAATTTTTCGAATCAATATGTGAGTGTGGCGATGGAAAATGCGTTTGACCAGTTTTAGTTTATTTTAATCGACTGGAAAATGGCCATTTTTCAAACGGTCTCAAAATTTGACGAAATTAGTTTTGTTATGACCATACTGTCAATACGAAGCTAGAAAATATTTTTCGGGAATTTTTAGAGACTGTATGTGGCCCCGATAAATTAAAATGTGCGTTTAAAATTGAATATATAAAGATTTATATTTCGATTTTGACGGAAACTGGTCGAAATGATGGAATTGTCCTATGAAACATATCCCATTGTGTTCGGAGTGGGTGTAATTAGCTAGGGCGACAGTCGTTGGGTCTCGTTTGGCGTTCGTATATGAAATCACAATTATGGAGAAAATAAAATTATAAATTGATTAAATAAAATATTCCCCCATCCTCTCCCTTAGTCAACGGCACCCCCCCTTTCCTTTTCACGATTCAAATCAGAATAATAAAAAAAGATAAGGGAGAAGGAGCCCGTCGCTCCTCCGATCAGGGCGCCACCGCGCCGTCTGACGCGCCACCCTGCCACCATCCCTCTGGCTTCCTCCCTCCCATCCTCCGCGCCTCCTCCATGTAACCCCCACCGCACCCCTTTCCTCCTCTAAATCGCCAACCCCAACAAACCCTAGCACCCAATAAAGCCGCCGCGACCTCCTTCCTGACCCCAAACGTTAACCGCCCCCTCAGCACCCCTCAGCTCCGTCACAACCGCCCTCCGACCACCCTAGTCTCCCTCGCTGATCTTGAACCACCGCGCCAAGGAAATGGAGCTCGCCGGAGTTGAAGGCGATGGCTTGGATCGAACCTGAGTTCGAACAAGAAGAGGAGGCTGCGATGATGCTCCACTAATTCACAGAGAAAGGTGATAGTTTCTATTTAAATTAGCATCATTTTTAAATCAGTTTTTTTTAGATAAAGCATAGTTAAAGTTTTGATTTTTAACAAGATTTGATTTTTGACGAGTTAAAGATTTGATTTGTAATGGTATAAAGTTTTGATTTTTAACATAGGAAAAATGAGATTTTTATATGCGAGAAGTTAGGATTTTTGGAGATGGAAAGGTTGGGATTTTATACATATAAAGTGAGTATTTTTTTATCACATAAAGATGTGATTTTTACAAAGAAGGAGATGTATAAAAATATGATTTTATATAATGTAGATATTAAAAATATGATTTTTATATATATATAGCATAATAAAAATATAATTTTTATTATATGAGAAGTGAAATAAAAATATAATCTTGATATAGGAAGTAGCGTTGTTAAAAATATAATTTTTAACATATACCGCGTGAAACAGATCTCGATAAAAAGCATGGTGATGATTTCCTACATATGAAGAGTCACAGTGAATTGGTCTACCTAGTCGGTGAGAACTTCTCACTTTAAATCTTGTTTTCCAGTTAAAATATATACTAGGATGCAGACGGTGCTTAGCAGCACCCGACACCCGTCGTCCACCGACTATGGACGACTTGTATGCTTATTTGATGTGTTGTGAAGTTTGTTTGTGATGTTGATGTGAAATGGATAATAAAACATACATGTGTGAAATAAATTAATTATCGTTAAAAATATAATTTTTAACGTGAATGTGAATAAATAAATATTCATTTACAAACTGGACGGTTTGTTTATGCACACCTATTTGAAGGATATTGATTGGGATGATAAATTTTACACATCGCCCAACTGCACAAATAATATTCAGTGTTTGTGGATTGAAACTCCACACGGGTGTTGGGATGATATTTGACATACACTAATCCTAATTGTTTAGTGGTATGTCGATCATTTGATTGACAGACTGTATGAGCGTTAATTAGTTATATTTAATGCTTATGCAGTTGTGTGGTGCACTTTGGATGATGATTGATTATTTATCATTGCTATTATATACATGTTTTGTATGGAATCCATATAATTAACATTATATGGTAATTGATTGGGCCTCATTCCAATTTGGAAAATAAAGAATATTATAAAATAAAGATTCATGTGTTGAATAGAATAAATAGTCATGTGTTGACGATGCTCATTTGTTGAGAATATTCATGTGTTGAATAGAATAAATAGTCATGCGTTGGCGATGCTCATGTGTTGAGAATATTCAAGTGTTGAAACTTATCATGTATTGAGAAAAATATTTAACAATAAAAATTTACATCTTTATCATAATCTTATAAAATATATTAAATAACAAAAATAGTCATGTGTTGACGATGCTCATGTGTTGAGAATATTCATGTGTTGAAAATATTCATGTGTTAAGTAAAATATTTTAAACAATAAAATTTACGTCTTTATAATAATCTTATAAAATATATTAAATAACAAAAATATTCATGTGTTGAAAATATTCATGTGTTAAATAGAATAAATATTCATGTGTTGAATAAAATATATATTCATGTATTGAGTAAAATATTTTAAACAATAAAATTTACATCTTTAGCATAATTTTATAAAATATATTAAATAACAAAAATAATCATGTGTTGACGATACTCATGTGTTGAGAATATTCCTGTGTTGAAAGAAATATAGATTCATGTGTTGAATAGGATAAATATTCATTTGTTGAATAGAGTAACGAAGTTATTGAAATATAAAAAGCCTTGTTGATTAGAGATGCTCCATTTTGGTGCGAACGATATTTATATCGATTATATTCGTTTTTATAATGATTATAGAAAAGGAAGTGATTTCAAAATATAACGTTTTGAAAATATTATCATTTGTATATCGATGATGTGGAATATTCAATTTCGATTCGAAATTGAATATGAAGTTGAATTTGTTTTGAAAACGAATTTAAAACGATTTATAAAATACATTTTAAAAGGAAATCGACGAAATATATATAATACATATTATATATATATATATATATATTAATGGCCTGAATAGAACGCGCCGTGCCGTGGCAGTTCACGAATTTCGACCATTGACTTCGAATTGACGTTGCGGGAGATCCGACCGTCGGATTCTCCTGAAACCGGAACCGTTGGGTTCGTATCGAAAAGAGCTTTCAATGAATAATAGAAATTGGAAATCTAATGGTTGGATATGGAATTATGTCCAAATAAAATTTGGAAAAGGTCGCTGCAAGTGTAGTTCGGTGGCCATTATTGAAAACTAACTGTACGGGCCTTGATAAAATTATTAAAAATGTTAATAATTTGTGTAAAATCATAATATATGAATTGGAAAGAACTAGGATGAAAAATTCCACATTTGAAAGGATAAAAATATATTTTTATCGAAATGAACTAGTTTTGAACTAGATTTGAAGTGGTTTTAAAAATAATCAGAATTTCCAATACGTGAATTGGAATGGATTTGAATCGAAATTATCTTCGGAATATTTTGATGTTGGATTTCATGATTATACAGATATGGTTGTGGAAATTTGAAAGATATATTTATATCGTTATTTCCAATATGATATTTGTTGGTTTCAGAATTTGAAATTGAATATAAGCCGATATATTTTCAATTCAGAGCCGTGTATTTAATATCAAATGGGATTTTGGGTTCGTCGTGGATGGTGTCTTAAATAACACTGTTTTTGAACCCAGTTTAGAAAAGAATAAATCTTTTAATTACGATTTAGTGAAATTGTCCAGTTAATTAGTATTTAATTGGAATTGAATTTAAATTGGTTTTGGGTTTATTGTGAGCGGTGTTTTGAATAACACCTGTTCTTTAACCCGATTAACAATGGAATGTGATTTTGGGTTTATCGTGAACCGTGTTTTAGATGACGTTGGTTCTTTGACCCAGTTAAAGACAGAATATTGCTTTTTGGGAAGATTAAAACCCAGTGGTGTTTTAATGAATCTTTAATTAGATTGGGATGATCGAGAATGGAGTATCACCAGTTTTGCTCCAAAGCGATAGTTAAATCTTTAATTAGATTTGGACGTGTAATGGTAATTGATATTTACTGATAACACCGTGGTGTTAGATATGGAGTATTACCAGTTTTTCTCCATAGGATGAATAGGTTGGGATTGGGAAATAAAATAAATGATTACTTCGGTGTGGTTCGCTAATCCCGACTAGTTTGGAAAACCTTAACACGGTTTGAAATGATATCCAAAGGAAGATTAAAGAATAAATTTAGAAGAATTTATCTTTGATAAAATTAATAGGAACATTTCCCTAAGAATGTGAAAAATTGGAATAAAAGAATATTCTGAATTTGAATGAGGCGTATGTTGTGTTTGTGTAACACTTGTTTATTATATACGCGGGTTATTTGGAAAGGTCGGGTTTATACCCATTCTGAATAACCGATTCGACGATAAGTCGAAGATAAAGACGGTGGTTGAAGGCCAGAAGTCTTTACATCATTTGGATGATTATTGATGATCTTGATTGGGATGTACACCCAAGAGGAGGGAATCAGTTGGTGATCGTCCAGACCTGGAGATCGAAGGATATGCGAGGAAAGTGCCTCTGGTTTCGTTCAGACCCAGAACGAACTTGTAAATGGACTATGTGTCTGACATTGGATTTTATTCCGTGTTGATTGATCTCTATTAAATATACATCTGTCTGGTGGTGGAGAATTTATTCTCTTTCTTAACGCCCTTCTCTGAGATGTACGAGCTCAGAGGTTGTATATTGATGGACATCAGTAGCGTGGAGTTAATTGCCTGTGTGGCATGCCTAAGTGGAAAATGATCAAGGCTTCTGTTGAAAAGCAAAGTCTTGTGGTTGATGATCAAAGCACGACCTGTGCGGTGCAGCTTTGTGTATGGCGTCAATTCGCGAGCCTCACACCTCGGTATGAGTCAAAAACGGGATAGTGACTGCAGGGAGAGCACGACGTTTCATTCTAGCTATTGGTGATGTCAGTGACCTACCAGTCCTGACATTTATATACTTTTTACCTGTGTGGTTGTTGGAATGCGAGGCGCCTCGAATATATGGTCGATAAATGGCACTATGTGAGCCGACGTACAGACTATTTTATAGGTACGATAGGACCGGGAAACGTGTGTTCAGGAATTGCCAATCCTCAAAAGTAAGAGAGGACCGGCCATGAAGATCCAACGATCGCAGTGTGTGGTCCTGAGACGTTTGCTAGAGTGTCTCGAATGGAGAGGAGCTTTCCCCTTGCCTCGACTCATGATGTAATCCAATTTCCAATACGTGACATTGCAGTTTTATTTGTAGAGCCTAGTATGGCGACATGATATATGGTACCCATGCCGTCTATGATTGATAGTTATGATTGAAATTGTTTTGACACTACACACTTATAATAGTATCAAATGATTTGTTTTAAACGTACCAAGCATGTTTGGCTATTATAAGGTAAAACCCTATCCTCTGGCTTGCGTAGCATTGTGTGATGTGACCTGGGTCTTATAATAGCTTCATTTTTCTTTATTTAGCATTGCGCTGCTTGTTTTATGCACCGGTATTCTTGGGAGGAAACCCGTTCCGTGTTATACGGCGTGGTGCCTTCATTTACCTAACTTTAAAATAAAGATTAATAACTGTTTTAGTTCTCACACTAGTCACATGACTGACCTGGAGTTTATTGTTTTAACCTAAACTCTGGGTGGCTCAATTTTCCACACGGGCAGCTAGTAGTTTGGTTTTCGCAGATTTATATTCACAGGATCCTGGTTTACAGCTGGAAATATACTCGGAAAGCTCTGTATCCGTATATTTCTTTCAGTTGTGCTTTGTATTATTTTTCCGCTGCTATGTATTTAAATGTAATTTAAACCTCTGATATTCGTAAAATGTGTAATATTGATTCATACTCTGTATATTCTTGTATTCTGATGGAATTGATGTAATAAACAATGAAATGTTCTTCTGTTTGTGTTCCGATGTGTGTTGTTCTCAAAGCAATCCGGGCTTTCCTTACCGGGGAAGTTACGGGTTACTACAGGAAGTGTTTCATTGCGATAACTTTACCCTAACGATCACATCTCTTGACTTCTACAAATACCCTTCATCCAAAAATGAAATTCAATCTTCGCTACCATCTTCCTTCACTCTCTTCTCTTCTCTCTTAAAAATTACAAATTCTATAACCATATTCTGCCGATCTTTACAACGAATTAACTCATTTCTTCTCCGCTTTGATTCTACATCGAACTCCCTTCATTTCTACCAAGATAAAAGTGCAAAACAAAGTTATAAGGGAAATGTAATCAAGACTTAAAGATCCAATATTCACTCATTATACAAACAACTTAAAATATAATAAGAGTGTGTCTAGATAGCCCTGAATCTAGTTGGTTTGATTATGCTCGGCAAAAAGCAATTGGGAGTGACTTGTTTCCCGGAAATCAAGCCGGATCGTGGATCTATATCCTGAAAATTAGTTGGCTTGCCCAGTGGTCTAACTTCCGGAGGGAATTTCCTTTTGCTCTTAAAATTAGTGTAACACCCCGTATTTTCTATGAACGTATAAGTAACAAATCAGAGAACAATTAATTTTTAAAATAAGAATAAAGGGAAACGGGTTGTGCCACTGCGTTCGTCTAGAAATTCTTCTTGAAAACGAGTCCGAGTTTTCGAAAAACGGAGTCTGTATGACCAAGTTATGACCCTCCGAAGTTTCAGGAATTTAAATAAAATAAAACAGCTCGAAAATAAAGCCAGAAATTCGAAATTCAAACCCAGAGAAGGTTGGCGGGAAAATTCCCGCCCATGTACCCTGGTCGACTGGGGAGTCGACCCCCCCCCCCCCCCCAACTAGGTCGACGGGGGAGTCGAATGGGGTGTCGACCTCCCCATGACCAGGTCGACTGGGGAGTCGACCTGGGGGTCGACCTGCCCCCGAATCCCAGTTTTTGAACCTGGTTCATTCTGATGTATCCGGTCTCGTTTCTGGCTAGATTCGTCCGCCTAATCCTACATAAACAGCCCCCTAGCCTCATTTTCTCTACACAATTTCATTCTGTCTATATTCTGCCTCTGTTCTAATTAAAAATAAAAATGGCGTCGCTACCCTGCTGGAATCAAAACTTGGACTGATGCAACTTCTTCCAACCTGAATAGAATTAAAAGCTAAATAAAATCTCAAATCCAAGTTTAGAGCTACGACAACAATTAAAGAGGAATAATTTAGCATTTCTGCATCAACAACAGTTTATTATCCTTTATTAAAACCACGAAAGGCAAGTAGAGTTATTTTCCTCTATAAACTTAATTATAATTGTGACATGATTATAAATCTGAATCTGAGGTTATGTATATTCTTATCTGTCAGATCTGTTTTTCTGTGACTATTCTGTACCTCTTTCTTCTTTCTGTTCAATAGCCAAGCTACTACGAGCCTGCGCCGAATCTCATAAGAGATTAACGCACGAACGCTAGATTTTGGGACAAATAATAATGCATAATTGGACATGAAACTGTTGCCTATGAGACTATTGCCCATGACTATGATTCATTGACTATGAGACTATTGCCTATGACTATGATTCATTGACTATGAGACTATTGCCTATGACTATGATTCATGACAATGAGACTATTGCCTATGACATTGAGTAAGAAACTATTGTGATTAGTCGCCCATGACTATTGTGGTTAGTTGCCTATAACTATGGTAGTTAGTTTCTTATGCTTATTCCCTTAATGATGTTAGATCTCATATTTAGTATGTAACTTTGCTAGTTTATTCCCATTCACTGTTATGTACATCGAGCCTATAGGGCCATTTTCATGAGTATTTAGAGAACTTGTGGAAACATGTTATACGGGGATTGGGCGTAGCTTAATTAAGTAAATCTGGCATAGCAAATATGTTGGCATAATCTGATTTGGCTATAATAGAGAATGATTTACATGTGTATTAGTCTTGGATATAAAGGGTGAACTAGAATATTAAATCTAGTTTTGACATGAACTGTAAATGGGAATATTAAGGCTATAATTTGGGCCATATATTGTATTATGAATTATGACCTTGATTTAGGCATGTAAGTTTAGGCTAAATTCATGATTAGGCAAGATAGGTAAATAGAGTTTTAGATATATATAATCTGCTAAATCTGTTATCTGCTAAATCTGTTAAATTGCCTAATCCGTTATCTGCTAAAACTATTGAATTGCCTAAACTGCTAGATCTGTTATCTGCTAAATCTGTTGAATCGCTTAAGCTGCTAGATCTGCTACCTGTTGAATTGTATGATCTGTTGAAACTAGATAATGGTAATCTGAGTATGGAAATCCGTAGGCTCGACCTAAGAATTGGTAAAACATGGAAATTTGATGACTCTGTTATAACCTATGAAGAAGTTTAATCTGTTAAATAAGCAGAATTAGTCTGACATCTGAAAAATTTGTATTGGAATGAATTGGCTATGACACGAGGTTAGACCTTATTTGCGGTAGAAGCCTGCCCAGAACCAACTGGATTAACCAGCGACCGCAAACTGTCAGTCTAATGTGAGAGGTCGTAGGCATAATTAAAATATGCATAGACACGAGGTTAGGTCTGGCTTTTGGCAGAAGTCTGCCTGGAACCGCCCGGCATATCCAGCGGCCACAAGCTACCGACCTAATGTGAGAGGTCTGTGCATTAATATTTAATTAATGCAAATCTGGGATAAATATGATGTCTAAAACGTGTTGGGTGGATAGGGTTGAACCAATTGGACTAATGAATTTAACAAACCCGTTTCGTGAATCTATAGGCCCAATTACAAAGTTAGACAAATCTGTAAATCTGTTAAATCCGTATATCTGATCCGTTAGTCTGAAAACTTGTCTGATCTGTGAACTAGTTGATCTGAACTTTGTATGTCTGAACTTGTAAACAAGTTAATCTGAAATCTGTTAGTCTGGGGACACAAGGTTAGGAGGGAAATTACTTGTGTCATCTGTTGTTTGGGACCCATATTTGTCAGTAACCCTTTTTGGTATCAAAATTTTGACCCAACAGTAGGTAGGGTCCGGGCAAGCTTACTGAACTAATTATAAGTGGTTCATTCTGATAATGGCGAGGGGTGTTGATGGTGCGTTCCAACCGGGTCATGTGCGTGCATGGATCCTGATCTGCCTCTGAGGATGTAAGACGCCGTGACATCTGTAAATAGGTCTGTGCCAATTGGTTGTCACTTAGGGAGTGATACACCCTACTGTGGAGCCGACACAATGTATTTATGTATTAGGGAGTCGATCGCTTGGGGTAGGGTTTTAGGGTACACTTAGTTCTGTCTGTTTCTGTTGGTACCGTTTGTTTATGTTGTGTGGCAACACCTGTCTGTTTCTGCGTGGTACCGTCTGTTCGGGTGGTAAAGGCCCATTTACTAGTGTACACCTAATTCTACATTCTATTTCCGTAGGGATTAATCTGCTTCTGTTTCTGTTCGGGTGGTAAAGGCCCATTATCAGCATTCTGCTTCTGTCTGTTTCTGTTCGGGTGGTAAAGGCCCATTATTAGCATTCTATTTCTGTCTGTTTCTGTTCGGGTGGTAAAGGCCCATTATTAGCGTTCTGTTTCTATGGAAATTATTCTGTTCCCGTTTCTGCTTCAGCTTAGACATTAGGGTGACACCTAATCCTGTTATACTAGTATTAGTGCAGGGAAATGAAAACTAATATTATTCTGTTTCTTCTGTTTAACCTAAGTACATCTACTGCTCCTGTTACTGTTATCTCTTATCCAGCTTATTTTAATTTCATGATTATTATTATCCCGTTCATATGCTGAAAGTCACTGGACTTGCCAGACTTTATGTCTGGCCTTGCTTGTTTTCGCCCCATTTTCTTCCGTTCCCCCCCCCAGGTTTTCCAAGGAGAGAACAATTTAGCTTGATCCGGATTTCTTCTGCTTGAAGTACATAGAGTGATTAAAGTATTGCTTGACTCCTTATGGCACCTACTGTGGGGATTATGATTTTAAAGTTTTGTACTCTGATGATTTTCTGAACAAGACTGATATTTATGTACTTGAGTTTTTCTGGAAAGATGTAACCAAACTGATTTTTGTTTTTCGCTGTAATAAATTTATAATTTCTCAAGTATTGTTTATCTGTCTTGTAAATTTCTGTTTTGTCTACTAAAACGCTCTACCAAAGTTAAGGCATTCCCTTTGTGAGTGTCCTTAACGGAGGTGGGGTATTACACTTGGTATCAGAGCTGAAGGTTCCCAGATTAGATAAAAGGTTTTTGAAAACTATTTTCAAAAAGGTTTTAAAAGGAAGTATTTTCAAAAATAAAGTTTATTTTGAAAAACATAATCCCCAAAAAGCCATATATCTATCTTTTCCATTCTCCGTTTTAAATCTTTTTCTTTCATTCCAACATGTCTGGGAATCTTAACTTTCCTGAGTGCGTGCCAATACCTGGCTGGTTCAGGAGGTACTTAGAGGCTACGGCCAACGATGCAGGCCCAGCAGATATTCCTCCTCCAGTTGCAGCGGTTCCTCCTCCTCCGCCCCCTCCTCGTGCAATTGCTTTTTCAAAGATCTGTAAAGATTTTAGGGCTATGGGTGGAAAGGATTTCAAGGGAACTGAATCATTCGTAGAAGCAAGGAACTGGCTCAAAGAAATGGAGGATCTATTCGTTATCTTCGAGGTGGACGATAGGCAGAAGGTACAATTGGCGGTGTGGTTGCTCAAGGACGAAGCTTCCTATTGGTGGGAAGTCAATAACGCCGAGAGACCGGTTGAAACATGGATGGATTTCAGAACAAGGTTTGGGACGAAATTCCTCTCGCAAGCTGAACGAAGTCTACAACTGGAAAAGTTCTTATCACTTAAGCAAGGAAGTATGACGGTCAAGGAATACGTCAACCAGTTCAACCAACTGGCCAGGTTCGGGCTAGATTTAGTCAACACCGAGCATAAAAAGGCTCTCCGCTTTGTTAAAGGATTGAATGAGCCACTGCACAGCTTAGCCATGACCCATGCACCCATGGGAGCGACTTACGAGAGATTGGTGGATATGGCACTACTGCACGAGGAAGGCAACGGCAAGAAAGAGGCAAAGAAGGAAGAACCACAGAACAAGAAAACATGGCCCAAAAAGGAAACACAAAAGAAGGGTGAAAAGTCTGAAGATAAGAAGGAGAAAAAGTGCTTTACTTGTGGAAGCTCGACTCATCTGAACAAGGATTACAGAAAAAGAAAGGTCACTTGCTTCAACTGTGGTGAGATGGGACACTTCACTAGGGACTGTCCGAAGAAACGAGGCCAAGGGCAGAGGGCAGGACCAACTTCTGAAAGGCAGGCGAACAATCTCGAGGTTAGCGGATAGGATAGAAACAGGAAAACTTTCTGTAGGAGGTTTAATTTCTTTATCTGATTTTTGGGTTAAAACTCTTTTTTGATTCTGGCATTTCGATTCTATAATCGATACTCTGCACTTGAATACTAGTATTGTTTCCGATTCCGCTGTAGACTCATACCCATAAGGGTTATGACTCATCTAGGCGTGGTAAGTTGGGTATCTGTGTTGAGCGTTAAGTTGACTATGATGCATACATTCTGGGTTTTTATCATGCTTAGTTTCCTAAGAATCATTTAGTAATCTGCTCTGTACCGGTAATATGTAAATATCTGAATATTTCTGATAAGGTTGAGATTTCCAGTTTTGACATTGTCTAAAGAGGGTAATCCTCTGGGTATCAATCTGATGTTGATTTCGGTCTTTGGGGTTGATACTTAGGGGAGTTTGTCTCTCAACCAAGGTCTAATGGAAACCAAGTTTTTTTTATCTGCACTCGCTCCCATCACTCGACTGTATCCTATCAATCGAATCTTCGACCTATAGATAGGAATCCTATGGATGTAAACATGTGTTTGAGACATGTTCTGTTTGATGGTTGCAAGTGGATGCAAGTGGTTGCTCGTGGATGCATATACACACACTAGGCACTAGATCGGCTCGAAAACACTCTCATACTGCATATGGATGTGTGGGCATTTTCAATTTCTGAGGATGCAAAATGATTGACTCATCACATGGATGTTGCATATGAATGAATGATTGTCACTCATATAAGAATAATATGTATCAAATAGGAAAATTGCATACATGTTGGACTCATGACACTGACATAGTTCGCATTAAGGAGGTCAACTGAATCAGTGGACTGCCTGATCTTTGCATTAGATAAGGAACATATACACACACTTTTGCATATGTTCAAACAACATTAGAAATTTTCTAAGGACAATGGATGCTTGTGGATGATTGTTGAGTAGATGGATGACTGGATGGTAGGACACATTCTTCTTAACTTGAAGATTTCGGGGACAAAATCCTTTAAGGAGGGGAGAATGTAACACCCCGTATTTTCTATGAACATATAAGTAAAAAATCAGAGAATAATTAATTTTTAAAATAAGAATCAAGGGAAATGGGTTATTCCATTGCGTTCGCCTCGAAATTCTTCTTGAAAACGAGTCTGAGTTTTCGAAAAATGGAGTCCGTATGACCAAGTTATGACCCTCTGAAGTTTCAGGAATTTAAATAAAATAAAACAGCTCGAAAATAAAGCCAGAAATTCGAAATTCAAACCCAGAGAAGGCTGGTGGGAAAATTCCTGCCCATGTACCCAGGTCGACTAGGGAGTCGACCCCCCCCAACCAGGTCGACTGGGGAGTCGACTGGGGTGTCGACCTCCCCATGACCAGGTCGACTGGGGAGTCGACCTGTGGGTTGACCTGCTCCCGAAACCCAGTTTTTGAACCTGGTTCATTCTGATGTATCCGGTCTCGTTTCTGTCTAGATTCGTCCGCCTAATCCTATATAAACAGCCCCCTAGCCTCATTTTCTCTACACAATTTCATTCTTTCTATATTCTGCCTCTGTTCTAATTAAAAATAAAAATGGCGTCGCTACCTTGCTAGAATCAAAACTTGGACTGATGCATCTTCTTCCAACCAGAATAGAATTAAAGCCTAAATCAAATCTCAAATCCAAGTTTAGAGCTACGACAACAAATAAAGAGGAATAATTCAGCATTTCTGCATCAACAACAGTTTATTATCCTTTCTTAAAACCACGAAAGGCAAGTATAGTTATTTTCCGCTATAAACTGTAATTATAATTGTGACATGATTATAAATCTGAATCTGAGGTTATGTATATTCTTATCTGTCAGATCTGTTTTTCTGTGACTATTATGTACCTCTTTCTTCTTTCTGTTCTATAGCCAGGCTACTACGATCCTGCGCCGAATCTCATATGAGATTAACGCACGAACGCTAAATTTTGGGACAAATAATAATGCATAATTGGACATGAAACTGTTGCCAATGAGACTATTGCCCATGACTATGATTCAATGACTATGAGACTATTGCCTATGACTATGATTCATTGACTATGAGACTATTGCCTATGACTATGATTCATGACTATGAGACTATTGCCTATGACATTGAATAAGAAACTATTGTGATTAGTCGCCCATGACTATTGTGGTTAGTTGCCTATAACTATGGTAGTTAGTTTCTTATGCCTATTCCCTTAATGATGTTAGATCTCATATTTATTATGTAACTTTGCTAGTTTATTCCCATTCATTGTTATGTACATCGAGCCTATAGGGCCATTTTCATGAGTATTTAGAGAACTTGTGGAAACATGTTATACGGGGATTGGGCGTAGCTTAATTAAGTAAATCTGGCATAGCAAATATGTTGGCATAATCTGAGTTGGCTATAATAGAGAATGATTTACATGTGTATTAGTCTTGGACATAAAGGGTGAACTAGAATATTAAATCTAATTTTGACATGAACTGTAAATGGGAATATTAAGGCTAAAATTTGGGGCATATATTGTATTATGAATTATGACCTTGATTTAGGCATGTAAGTTTAGGCTAAATTTATGATTAGGCAAGATAGGTAAATAGAGTTTTAGATATATATAATCTGCTAAATCTGTTATCTGCTAAATCTGTTAAATTGCCTAATCCGTTATCTGCTAAAACTGTTGAATTGCCTAAACTGCTAGATCTGTTATCTGCTAAATCTGTTGAATCGCTTAAGCTGCTAGATCTGCTACCTGTTGAATTGTATGATCTGTTGAAACTAGATAATGGTAATATGAGTACGGAAATCCGTAGGCTCGACCTAAGAATTGGTAGAACATGGAAATTTGATTAATCTGTAACATCCTATGAAGAAGTTTAATCTGTTAAATAAACAGAATTAGTCTGACATCTGAAAAATCTATATTGGAATGAATTGGCTATGACACGAGGTTAGACTCTGTTTGCGGTAGAAGCCTGCCCGGAACCAACCGGCTTAACCAACGACCGCAAACTGTCAGTCTAATGTGAGAGGTCGTAGGCATAACTAAAATATGCTTAGACACGAGGTTAGGTCTGGCTTGTGGCAGAAGTCTGCCCGGAACCGCCCAACATATCTAGCGGCCACAAGCTACCGACCTAATGTGAGAGGTCTGTGCATTAATATTTAATTAATGCAAATCTGGGATAAATATGATGTCTAAAACGTGTTGGGTGGATAGGGTTGAACCAATTGAACTAATGAATTTAACAAACCTGTTTCGTGAATCTATAGGCCCAATTACAAAGTTAGACAATTCTGAAAATCTGTTAAATCGGTATATCTGATCCGTTAGTCTGAAAACTTGTATGATCTGTGAACTAGTTGATCTGAACTCTGTATGTCTGAACTTGTAAACAAGTTAATCTGAAATCTGTTAGTCTGGGGACACAAGGTTAGGAGGGAAATTACTTGTGTCATCTGTTGTTTGGGACTCATATTAGTCAGTAACCCTTTCTGGTATCAAAATTTTGACCCAACAGTAGGTAGGGTCCGGGCACGCTTACTGAACTAATTATAAGTGGTTCATTCTGATAATGGCGAGGGGTGTTGATGGTGCGTTCCAACCGGGTCATGTGCGTGCATGGATCCCGATCTGCCTCTGAGGATGTAAGACGCCGTGACATCTGTAAATAGGTCTATGCCAATTGGTTGTCACTTTAAGGAGTGATACACCCTACTGTGGAGCCGACACAGGGTATTTATGTATTAGGGAGCCTATCGCTTAGGATAGGGTTTTAGGGTACACTTAGTTCTGTCTGTTTCTGTTGGTACCGTCTGTTTATGTTGGGTGGCAACACCTGTCTCTTTCTGCATGGTACCGTCTGTTCAGGTGGTAAAGGCCCATTTACTAGTGTACACCTAATTCTACATTCTGTTTCCATAGGGATTAATCTATTTCTGTTTCTGTTCGTGTGGTAAAGTCCCATTATCAGCATTCTGCTTCTGTCTGTTTCTGTTCGGGTGGTAAAGGCCCATTATTAGCATTCTGTTTCTGTTTGTTTCTGTTTGGGTGGTAAAGGCCCATTATTAGCGTTATGTTTCTGTGGAAATTATTCTGTTCCTGTTTCTGCTTCAGTTTAGACATTAGGGTGACACCTAATCCTGTTATACTAGTGTTAGTGCAGAGAAATGAAAAGTAATATTATTTTGTTTCTTCTGTTCAACCTAAGTACATATGATACTCCTGTTACTGTTATCTCTTATCCAGCTTATTTTCATTTCATGATTATTATTATCTGTTCATATGCTGAAAGTCACTGGACTTGCCAGGCTTTATGTCTGACCTTGCTTGTTTTCGCCCCTTTTTCTTCCATTCCCCCCGGGTTTTCCAAGGAGGGAACACTTTAGCTTGATCCGGATTTCTTCTGCTTGAAGTACTTAGAGTGCTTAAATATGGCTTGACTCCTTATGGCAGCTTCTGTGGGGATTATGATTTTAAAGTTTTGTACTCTGATGATTTTCTGAACAAGACTGATATTTATGTACTTGAGTTTTTTTGGAAAGATGTAACCAAACTGATTTCTGTTTTCCGCTGTAATGAAGTTATAATTTCTCAAGTATTGTTTATCTATCTTGTAATTTTCTGTTCTGTCTACTAAAACGCTCCACCAAAGTTAAGGCATTCCCTTTGTGAGTGTCCTTAACGGAGGTGGGGTGTTACAATCAGGAAGTGTAATTATTGATTTTAATTAAAGACTGTATGCAATGCCGAACCAGATGTAGGATAATTCCGAGCAAGTATAAAAATCCTAGTGGTTTTTTTCATTACTGCATTTAGTTTACTTGCACTTTTTTGGTTGATTATGTGATCGTTTTACATATATTCATAATCATAATTGAAAAGATTTCTAAAAGATTCATTTTTTAAGTTGATAGTATTTGTTCCCCCTCTAGTGTTAATCTAGGGTTAAATTCTACTATCCGCATTGCTTTCATAAATGTGAAATAAAATTTAAACTTTGTTAAGTATTCTGGTTAAATAAATCAAATTTGAAATTGTATATACTCTAAGGAAATAGAAGAGTTGTTTGAAAATATTAATTTATTTTTGAATGTGGTAATCAACATAAGTGTGGTGAGTAGATGCTTATAATGAAACTAAAGTATGAAATTGTTATAGGGAACTGAAATGGTAAGTTTTGATAAGTGATCAAACTTGAAGTATGAAATATATAAACTCTTGAGAATCATTTAACGAAGAAATCCAAACATAAAATTTAAAATATTGGACATGAGTTTAGATGCTACAAAATAAAATTCAAGTTATGAATCAGTTTTGATTTTAATGTTGTTATTACAACTTATTCTGAGCCTAAAGCTTTTAAAATGGTTAATCAACCAAAGTGTTTTTGTCGAGATAAGTTTAGATTAGACTTTTATGTATGTTTAAACTTTGGTAAAGGTTTGGATGTTAATTAATTAATTGTTCACATTATGATAATTATGTCCATTTTTGTATAAAGTTCAAATTAATTAAGTTTCACTTATACTGAAGTAAATTAAATTGTAATACTATTAAATATGGTTTAGTATTGTAACAACCCGTATTTTGATAACGTGTTATAACCATAAATCTAGGCAGAATTAAATTTTAAAATAAGAAACAAGGGAAACGGGTTGCGCCATTGCGTTCTTCTCGGAATTCTGCATGAAAACGAGTCCGAGTTTTCGGAAATCGAAGTACGTATGACCAAGTTATGGCTCCCCAAAGTTTCAAAAATTTTCAGAGTTCAAAACAGTTCGAATTCGAGTTCAAATTCGAATTTCAAAACCCAGACAGACTGGGCGGGAAATTTCCCACCCAGCACCCCAGGTCGACTGGGGAGTCGACTGGGCAGTCGACACCCCCAGGACCAGGTCGACTGTGCAGTCGACTTGGGTGTCGACCTGGTCCCCGAACCTGGTTTGGGCCTGGTTGCTCCTGCTTGACCCTGTTGCCTTGTTTGAGGGCCTGTGACGATTTTTGGAGGTTCAGATCGATTCTATGGTTTATCCTATGGCCTAAACTAGTTGTTGCAACTATAAAAACACCCTAAGACCTAGGCTAATCCACAACAAATCTTTCTAACACCATTATGCGGCTAAGTCTCCTCTTGAACCATGGCCGCCGCCTCCAACTTGAAGCTTAAACATTCAAACTAGATCCAAATCGAAGGCCAACTTTTCTACAACAATTCAAGGGAATAGATCAACATCTCAACAACGATCCTATGACAATTTCTGTTCTTATTTCTCAAAAACCACGATCTGTAAGCCCCAGTTACTCTTAGATCTAAACTCTAAACTTAATATGGACATGTGTAAATTGAAGTTGAACATAAACATGATAACTACTTGAGACCTACTCTTGTATATCTTTGATCTATGAATATTCCTTTTTGATCTATTATTTTAGATCTACTCTTGTTCACCCTAGATCTATTCACCTTGAACCTAGTACCGTTCATATTGAACCTTGATTTGTGGAATACTGATAAGAACTTGATTTAGGGGCCCGTTCATGTCATAACCTAAACCCTATCATTATTTTAACATGCCTGTGATGTTGTGATGTTGAAACTTTTGCTAGTCATAAGTTTAGGATTATCATCTTATGTCATTTATTGCTATGTTTATCACCCTATTTCATATGCCAGTGATGTTATGATCATATCTCAAGTTACACCATGCTTGCCTTGAAATCACCTTTGCCACTTTATACCCATCCTTGTTATGTTATTCCCTAGTTACATCTATTGCCTTGATTCGAATTCGCGAGCGTTGGGGATGCGATTTGGGTAGTTTAGGAAAACCTGAATTTATTATGAACTTGAAAACATGAATATCGTTATAACTTGAGCTTGGATAGGAACATGAACTTGACATGAAATTATACTTGAAAATATGAATTTGGGACATGACACTTAGATAACTTGAACGTGGCCAACTCGAGGTTGGGTTGAGTTTGCAGTATAAATCTGCCCAGAACCGCCCGGCGAATCCAGTAACTGCAAACAATAGGACCCAATGTGAGTAGTTGGTCATATCGCACTTGAAACCCGAGGTTAGACTAGGTTATGGTGTAAAACTGCCCGGACTTGCCCGGCACATCCAGTAACCATAACCAAGTCTAATGTGAGAGGTTAGGGGTGCAATAAGTAAATTAATGCCACTGGATAGGGTTAAGTCATGAACCGCTTGAACACACTTAACCAACCTGACACATGATTCGTAGGACTAAGTCTTGAACTAGAACGACATACTTAGTCAATTTGACATGACACGTAGACGGGGTTAAGTCTCGATTTTAAATGACAACTTAACCTACTGAATGAAACCCTAGTTACGCGGTCCTTTTCAGTAGTAAACCACTAGATGTATCACGGTACCCTGGGACTAGGCAGGGTGGGGCACGATTGTTGGGCTGATTGTAAGCGACCAGAACGACAGCTGAGTTGGTGCGCCATTGTAGGTTCAGGCGGACTAGGGTCGTGCACTTAGTCCGGAGTTGAAAAAGCAGGCATTGGGCATCAGTAGGATTGTCTGTGCATTCTTGATTCGTGTCGGTGGTTGGCACACTAGGGCTTGATACACCCTATGGTGGACCTAGCACAGGTGACTACATTCGTGATAGGGTCGTATGACACAGACACACGACGAGCTAGACTTGTAGGGAGCCAATCGATTAGATCATACCGTTGGACCCCGAATTGGGTCACTTCACGATATTGGGCCAAGGGATTATTTCTTGATTTATAGTTGACACGGGATTAGTATACCAGTATAGTTGGTATGGCGAACCTTGAATACGCAATGTTAGACTTGAGTTATCTTGTTAGCTTAGTTATCATGTCAGACTTATCATCATTCCTATGTTTAATTCCAGTTTATTCATGTCTTGTTAACTTTACTAGTTTCTATGCTGATAGTCACTAGGGCTTACCAGTCTGTTTGACTGACCTGTTTTCTTTCGCCTCTTTGTCTTTCATTCCCCGCCCCCCAGGTTCTCAGGGAGGAAACTCTAGCTCTTAGCTTGGACTTTGCTTGCTTTCTGATAGCTCATGTACGGTTTGGTCTTGAGCTATGCTATGGCTGCACTCATGCACTTTTTGGGGAATAATATTTTACTTATGTTGTTTTAAGTACTTTGCTTCTTTAGAACTTGATGTAATGAAATAATGACTTGGCATTTTGATGTAAGAGGTTTTGACTCTATTTTTCAGTAATGAGATTTGGTTTTAAAGTTTATATCCGCTGCTTTATATACTCTATTTTATCTATGTTCTGTCTTGTGTTATCTCTGTGCCTGTTTACTAGATAATACCCCTCCAAAACTAGGGCATTCTCTTTGTGAGTGACCCTAGCGGAGGTGGGGTGTTACATTTGGTATCAGAGCGAGGTTACCAGACTGGGCAAAAGTTTTAAAAACCTTCTGAAACTATTTTCAAAACCGTTTATAAAGAAGCATTTGTCAAGAAAAGTTTTATTTTTAAGAAAAGGCTATTCCCCAAAAGCCATTAGTACTTTCCTTTGTTTCCTCGTTTGAATCTTTTTCCTTTTCGCTTATCAGCATGTCTGATCTTAACCTTCCTGAGGGAGTACCCATACTTGGCTGGTTCGGAAGATACTTGGAAGCTAGGGCCAACGGCGCGGGCCCGGCAGATATCCCTCCTCCTCCTCCCCCGGTGGCCACGGTTCCTCCTCCTCCTCCTCCGGGTACCGCCTTCGCCAAAATATGCAAGGACTTTATAGGAATTGGCGGCAAGAACTTCGTTGGAACTGAAACCTTCATTGAGGCACGAAACTGGCTAAAAGAGATTGAAGACGTGTTTGTTATTTTCGATATGGAGGATCATAGGAAAGTTCAGTTGGCAGCATGGTTGTTGAAAGAGGAAGCTGCATTTTGGTGGGAAGTCACCAACGCTACCAGGCCAATTGAGACTTGGGCAGACTTTAGAGAGAGGGTTGGGCTTAAATTTTTATCATCCGCAGAAGAGAGCCTTCAAATGGAGAGGTTCCTAGCACTCAAGCAAGGGGACATGTCAGTTCGGGAATACGTGAATAAGTTTAATCAGCTTGCTCGGTTTGGTTTTTACTTAGTCAACACGGCTGAGAAGAAGGCTCTACGCTTTGCTCGAGGATTGAGCGAGCCACTCCACACTATGGCCATGACTCATGTACCCATGGGGACGACCTTTGAAAGCTTGATGAATATGGCCCTACTTCATGAAGAAGACGAGAATGGCAAGAAGAAGGTCAAGGCGAATGAGTCTCAAGACAAGAAGGTAGACTCCGAGAAAGGAGGAAAGAACAGCAACAACAAGAATGACAAGTCACGTGAGAAAAGAAAATGCAACTTCTGTGGTATTGACGGGCATATAGTCCAGGACTGTAGGAAGAAGAAGATGAAGATAGGAGCATGTTTTCAATGCGGTGAAACTGGACACATCAGCAAGAACTACCCTAAGAAGCAAGGGCAAGCCCCGCAAGAAGGACCTTCTAGGGGTACATCTTTAACTTCTTTTCCCTAGATACTCTGTTTTATCTTGTATATCCTTTCAATCCTGTCTTGAGAACCTTAGGTAGAATCCTATGAATGTAAACATGTATTTGAACACATGTTATGCTTGATGTTTGCGAATGGTTGCAAGTGGTTGCAAGTGATTGCTCGTGGTTGCATAACACACATTAAGCACTAGATCGGCTCACACACATTTTCATATTGCATATGCATGAGTGTTTATACTTATTTATGATGAAATTGAATGTGTTATCATATGAATGTTGCATACGGATGAATGTTTGTGCACACATATAGTGCTTACGTGACTAGGATTTGTTTTCATACATGTTGGATTCATGACACTAAACATATTTTGCATTAGAAAGATCAATCAGGCCTGATCATTTGCATCAGATAAGGAACATATACACACACTTTTTGCATATGTTCATACAGCATTAGAAATCTCTTAAGGACAATGTTTTCTTGTGGATGATGTTTTGAGTAGATGGATGATGGATGGTAGGATACGTTCTTCCAAACTTAGAGATTTCGGGGACGAAATCCTTTAAGGAGGGGAGAATGTAACAACCCGTATTTTGATAACGTGTTATAACCATAAATCTAGGCAGAATTAAATTTTAAAATAAGAACCAAGGGAAACGGGTTGCGCCATTGCGTTTGTCTTGGAGTTCTACATGAAATCGAGTCCGAGTTTTCGAAAATCGGAGTCCGTATGACCAAGTTATGGCTCCCCAAAGTTTCAAAAAATTTCAGAGTTCAAAACAGTTCGAATTCGAGTTCAAATTTGAATTTCAAAACCCAGACAGACTGGGCGGGAAATTTCCCGCCCAGCACCCCAGGTCGACTGGGGAGTCGACTGGGCAGTCGACACCCCCAGGACCAGGTCGACTGCGCAGTCGACTTGGGTGTCGACCTGGTCCCCGAACCTGGTTTGGGCCAGGTTGCTCCTGCTTGACCCTGTTGGCTTGTTTGAGGGCCTGTGACGATTTTTGGCGGTTCAGATCGATTCTAGGGTTTATCCTATGGCCTAAACTAGTTGTTGCAACTATAAAAACACCCTAAGACCTAGGCTAATCCACAACAAACCTTTCTAACACCATTATGCTGCTAAGTCTCCTCTTGAACCATGGTCGCCGCCTCCAACTTGAAGCTTAAACATTCAAACTAGATCCAAATCGAAGGCCAACGTTTCTACAACAATTCAAGGGAATAGATCAACATCTCAACAACGATTCTACGACAATTTTTGTTCTTAGTTCTCAAAAACCACGATCTGTAAGCCCCAGTTACTCTTAGATCTAAACTCTAAACTTAATATGGACATGTGTAAATTGAAGTTGAACATAAACATGATAACTACTTGAGACCTACTCTTGTATATCTTTGATCTATGACTATTCCTTTTTGATCTATTATTTTAGATCTACTCTTGTTCACCCTAGATCTATTCACCTTGAACCTAGTACCGTTCATATTGAACCTTGATTTGTGGAATACTGATAAGAACTTGATTTAGGGGCCTGTTCATGTCATAACCTAAACCCTATCATTATTTTTACATGCCTGTGATGTTGTGATGTTGAAACTTTTGCTAGTCACAAGTTTAGGATTATCATCTTATGTCATTTATTGCTATGTTTATCACCCTATTTCATATGTCAGTGATGTTATGATCATATCTCAAGTTACACCATGCTTGCCTTGAAATCACCTTTGCCACTTTATACCCATCCTTGTTATGTTATTCCCTAGTTAAATCTATTGCCTTGATTCGAATTCGCGAGCGCTGAGGATGCGATTTGGGTAGTTTAGGAAAACCTGAATTTAGTATGAACTTGAAAACATGAATATCGTTATAACTTGAGCTTGGATTGGAACATGAACTTGACATGAAATTATACCTGAAAATATGAATTTGGGACATGCCACTTGGATAACTTGAACGTGGCCAACTCGAGGTTGGGTTGAGTTTGCAGTATAAATCTGCCCGGAACCGCCCGGCGAATCCAGTAACTGCAAACAATAGGACCCAATGTGAGTAGTTGGTCATATCGCACTCGAAACCCGAGGTTAGACTAGGTTATGGTGTAAAACTGCCCGGACCCGCCCGGCACATCCAGTAACCATAACCAAGTCTAATGTGAGAGGTTAGGGGTGTATTAAGTAAATTAATGCCACTGGATAGGGTTAAGTCATGAACCGCTTGAACACACTTAACCAACTTGACACATGATTCGTAGGACTAAGTCTTGAACTAGAACGACACACTTAGTCAATTTGACATGACACGTAGATGGGGTTAAGTCTCGATTTTAAATGACAACTTAACCTGCTGAACGAAACCCTAGTTACGCGGTCCTTTTCAGCAGTAACCCACTAGATGTATCACGGTACCCTGGGACTAGGCAGGGTGGGGCACGATTGATGGGCTGATTGTAAGCGACCAGAACGATGGCTGAGTTGGTGCGCCATTGAAGGTTCAGGCGGACTAGGTTCGTGCACTTAGTCTGGAGTTGAAAAAGCAGGCATTGTGCATCAGTAGGATTATCTGTGCATTCTTGATTCGTGTCGGTGGTTGGCACCCTAGGGCTTGATACACCCTATGGTGGACCTAACACAGGTGACTAAATTCGTGATAGGGCCGTATAACACAGACACACGACGAGCTAGACTTGTAGGGAGCCGATCGATTAGATCATACCGTTGGACCCCGAATTTGGTCACTTCACGATATTGGGCCAAGGGATTATTTCTTGATTTATAGGTTACACGGGATTAGTATACCAGTATAGTTGGTATGGCGAACCTTGAATACGCAATGTTAGACTTGAGTTATCTTGTTAGCTTAGTTATCATGTCATACTTATCATCATTCCTATGTTTAATTCCAGTTTATTCATGTCTTGTTAACTTTACTAGTTTCTATGCTGATAGTCACTAGGGCTTACCAGTCTGTTTGACTGACCCGTTTTCTTTCCCTCTTTGTCTTTCGTTCCCCCCCCCCCCCCCAGGTTCTCAGGGAGGAAACTCTAGCTCTTAGCTTGGACTTTGCTTGCTTTCTGACAGCTCATGTACGGTTTGGTCTTGAGCTATGCTATGGCTGCACTCATGCACTTTTTGGGGAATAATATTTTACTTATGTTGTTTTAAGTACTTTTCTTCTTTAGAGTTTGATGTAATGAAATAATGACTTGGCATTTTGATGTAAGAGGTTTTGACTCTATTTTTCAGTAATGAGATTTGGTTTTAAAGTTTATATCCGCTGCTTTATATACTCTATTTTATCTATGTTCTGTCTTGTGTTATCTCTGTGCCTGTTTACTAGATAATACCCCTCCAAAACTAGGGCATTCCCTTTGTGAGTGACCCTAGCGGAGTTGGGGTGTTACAAATATGAATTTTAGTTTTGGAAATAATTGATCTACTGCGAACTCAAATAATGGTTTGTATGAAGTAATCTATAGGTGAATTTAGTATAAAAGAAAATAGACAAAATATGTAAAGAAATGAGAATACAAGGGAAATTTGTATAGAAATAAAAAAAATTGAAGTTAGTACGTAAACCATTTTAGTTTCATAACTATTCGTTCTAGATTCGGGTGCATGATTTTGGAATGATTTATATCGGTTCGAACAAGGATTTTTCACTCGAATTTTGACAACGAATATTGAGTATGGATTTTTAATGCAAGTAGGAAACTTCTACCATAGGATATGGCTATGCAAGACGAATGATGGTTTCTAATCAAGGAATCAGATTTGAGTCCACACTAGAGTGATTGAGTCAGCGATATAGTCTGGAAGTGAAATTGTATGATCGAGTGAGTGATCGAATCTGAAAATGCATAAGAATGAATGACATGTACATTGTACGGACTTAAAATAAAATTATATGCTTTCAAATCGTGGAATACAAGTTACATAATTTGAATATAACATGTTTATGTATCTTGATTTCCATATATAAATTGAAATGCTCAGTTTCATGTTGTATGTTGGATAAGATTCAATATTTTTTTGATTACCATGTATAATTCTCTTTGTGCTACTTTAGTAAATATAGGTTATGAAGAAAAAGTTGCAAGTTGCTTTAACATCACTACTAGGGTTTGACTGTCCAATAAATAAGTACGAGTTTAATTTTTTTTTGGCACCACCAACCAGTTTTTATAGTGATCAGTAACACTTTTTAATATAAAAAATAATAAGCATAACGAACTATAGGAGTTAGCCGGATTGACTAACTACTATTTTCATTTTTTTGAGTTGACCGTCTACTACAGGAGCTAAACTAGCTTTAAGCACAGGAGGTAGACAAACTATCTATTCTCTAACACAATCACAGAGTTCCACACAGGGAGTAAAATTACGTATCATCCAGCTGACACAAGCAAGTCTAGATAAAGGCATATTACATCCAAAATCCGATTCCTTTCTTCACACAGGAAGAGCAATGATAGTACAATAGATTACATATGGACAGAC
Source organism: Allium sativum (assembly GCA_030737875.1). Taxonomy (NCBI): domain Eukaryota; kingdom Viridiplantae; phylum Streptophyta; class Magnoliopsida; order Asparagales; family Amaryllidaceae; genus Allium; species Allium sativum. Next base: position 249,190,249 of record CM060909.1, on the reverse strand, counting down.
TTAATTACACGAATTTAAACCGAAATTCTTCCTCTTAGCTTATTAAATCACATAGTAAAACAATGCATACTTCCACATAGCTCGGTGGGAATCCCATTGCTAAAGAGCACTGCACACATAGCAACAATAAGAGCATGAAAAGCAAGGGAAAGCCAGACATACATGACAATGGCCGAGCAAAAAGAGCTGCACAAATGAAAACTATGCACCAAGAGCAAAAAACTCTCTGTTGTAAGCAAACGTTGAGAGATCTTGCAATTGCACAATGCATGTACAAGCCCAAAACCAACATGCACAACCAATAGTCATGCACTATAGGAGTTGCACAATTGTATTTTCAATTGGATTGAATAATTTTATATCCAAATATGTGTAGGCACTTGGATTTTTCATTTTATTTGGACTGATTTGAGCCATATATGACTAGTAGTAGTTTTAATGATCGATATGAATGAAGGAGGTGTAGTTGATTTTTTTATTATAATTCTTAGAACTTAGAAAATTTGACAACCCTTTAACTGGATTTGGATTTTATCAGGTTTGGGACATTCTTCTTACTTCGTAGATTATGAGGACAAAATGCATTTAAGGGGAACAATATAACAACTTGGATTTTCAGCATTGGATATTTAACACGTATGGGAAATAAATTTCAAGTTAATAACTAGAATTCAGATATGGAGATTATTTCAAGTTAATAACTAGATTTCAGATATGAAGATTATTTAATATATTTTATGTTGTAAATTTAATACTTGAAAACTTGTTTAAATAATTAAACTCTAAATTTGATATTAATTTAGGGGGTTAAATGATTTGATTTAATTTTAACTAAAAAATAACGATAAATTCAATCTTCAAACTTGTATACAATTATAAGTAATTATAATACATAAGCAGAAAATAAATTATTATTATTGCAATTTGATTTCTTTTGATATATTGTTAATTTAATTTTTCATAATTTTCAATTTGAAAAAATATAAAAATTAAATTTAATGATTTTTAGGAAAAATGTTGTTCTATTATGATTTTTCAATATCCCACAGCTAATGTTTATTACTTTTATCTTAAGATCACAATGGGATTCTAAATGTGATCACATTTTTATTTTACATTTTGGAGTCCATATAGGACCAAATGTTGTGCGACGTGATAATGTAAAATTTGATAAATAATATAATTTAATTCCATCTAAATTTAGATTGCACAACTCATTTCATTTGTCTCCCTCCAGTACTCTTCTCTAAACCAAAAGGCCGGTAAATATAAAAGTAAATAACCCATTAAAATCCTTTTCTAGTAATATCAAAATAAATTTATATCAAATGTAACAATTGGAAGCTTTCAGATTTTGGACTCGAAGTTGGAAGGTCTCGATTTGGATAGGGTTTAGACTATGCGGCGATGTTTTGGAAAGGCCGACAATGAATGTGTGAAGTATGGGTTAGTTTTATGGGAATCCTAGCATCGAATAACATAATAGGTTGTTGATTTGAGATCGTTAGGTAAAATAGCATGTTTGTAACAACCCAGGATTTAATTTATTGGATTCTAAATATTTACATGGTTGGATTTTTAGGAATTTAATAAGTGGAATTCCAATTTAGTAGTTGTTTAAACGAATTTCAATTTCATTTGTCTTCGTTAAACTGTTATATTATTAGTTTTCCGTTTGATTTATCATTGATTAATTGTTCGAATTAAATATAGAATTATGACTTAGCATCTTGAAATGCTTTTATATTGTTTAAACCTGATTTAGGATTCCGATATAATATCTTAAATTACTATTAGGCATTTTTGAGTCTATTTTATAATTCCAAATTTTGCAAGTATCCAGTATTGTAGGAATTGTTGAATATAGTTGAATTGATTATGGTATTAGTTTTGATATAACAATTTAAAAACATATGTTTGGTGTTATTGATTAGACTAAATAAATATCGTTTAGAAATTGATTGAACTTATTCTAATTGACACCAAGTTAGTGGAATAAACCATCGTTTTCTTATTTTATTAAATTGGATATTTTTTTCGAATTCATTTACTCATATTCATTTATTGCTCTTATTTACTTATGAGTTCTATCACATTGTTTAGATTGTCAATGATCGAAATAAATAAGACATCATGTTTAGTTAAAGCTTTAGTTTTCACAGAATCAATATTTGAATAAAATTATCGTTTTAGCGTAATGATATTTGTAAATTTATTTATTGTTTGAGTAATTATAATGAGATTCAATTATTTATTTTAACTTATGATAACTGAGTTTAATTATGACTTTAATTAATAAATTGAAATGTAATTATTCATTTTAAGAAATGATAAATGAATTTAGTTATATACTTCATTGTCGAAATTTAATAATCGTTTAATTAATGATTAATTAAAATTAATAATCATTTTAATTAGTGATTTTTAACGTTAATAATCATTTTAAATGAATGATGTCTTAGTTCAAGCTCTTGTTTTTAGTGATGAGGTTTGAACTAATCGTGTTGCTTTTTATTACAAGCTTTTAAAAGAAACTAAATTTGACTTACTGAAATGATTAAATCCGGTTTAATGTATTAAAAAATGGTTTAAGATAGTTAGTTGATTTATAAATGGATTTGAAGCTTTATTATTAAATTTGTGATGGTTTTAAATTAATTCGGTTGTTTTAATTCAAAAAAAAACATAAATGTGATTCATTATCATACGGGATAATTAATTTTGTTTTATAATTTAAAAATAAAGTTTCCATTTAATTTATTTTTGTTTAGGAAGGAATAACTTGGGTTAATCTAATTTCTATCCTTTAAGGATAAATAATGTCATTTAAATTTTATTAACAATAATTTTTAAATGAGAAGTTCTTTCAAATAGAATTAGTTAGAAATTGAATCTAAGGGTAATGCTTTTGGTTTATGAAAAATAATGTTAAAATAACATTGGTTTTCGACCTTTATGAAATGTGAAAACTAGGCACAAGTTTGGGATTTGAAGTTCTAATAAATTTCGATACGAATATGGAAATAAAATTTCCGTAAGCAATATCGCTTTATGGAAAGTAATTTGTTATACTCTTATTACTAGACATCAAAGTATCAAAACTTTCCCCTATCTCGAAGATTGAAAAAATTGTCTAGGCGATGCCTAGAGGTAACACTACCACAACTTGCCTGACTTTATTTTTAACCGAGAGTAGTAAAAGTTTGAGATTGACTGTAACGACCTGGGGAATATGTGATCCTTGATATCGGCATACAACACTATGTCGACTATTCAAGCATCGGAAACACCAGATAGTCCATGAAAGAAATTAGAGGGTGAGAATAAATAAGATAGAAACTTAAAATAGAAGAAGAAGAAGAACATACATCATCATTAACATGAAACTCACAGCGGAACGAACAATATATAATAGATACATAACTTTGAAATAAAACTAGTATATGTATATAGTAACGTTATCAGAGTACAACACATACAACACAGCGGAAATAACTATATAATCCTGAAGCTTCCTGCTCCAAGCTCTCCTAGAATATCTGAAAAATCCTGACTACTTGACTGCCCGTACAAAATTGGGCACCCAAGTGTTTAGGGAAAACAAAACAAAACAAACTCTGGGTCAGTCATAGGACTGGTGTGAGTAAAACAATTTAAAACAATTTGAGCAATAAAACGATATCTCATAAGACCACGCCGTATAATGGAACGGGTTTTTCCCTTATGAGAATCCAGAACATTTGAGTTAACTCTCAAAAATCCTTTTGAAAGAAACAATAAACTTTATATCAAAACTCTTTTGATATTATAATAATGTCTATCAACCACAACTAAATAATCATCTAACAGAAACGCTTTCATCTCACGTTCTACATATATAGTATACAATCAAAACTGCGAGCACTTATTGGATAATGGATTACCAACTATGACAAGGTATGGAAGCACCTTCCGATAGTGCACCTATAGAGTGGAATACACTGGGTTCAACAAGAACATCTTGCAACCCGACCACACATGACCGACCACTCATTTCGCTTGAGTGTATCGAATGTATATCACCAACGGTTGGGATCAGCAACCGTTTCCCGAATGGGACAGCACCGAATAGATTAAAGAATGAAATGAATATCTCTAGATAGGTGATAATACACCCTAATTGGAAGCCAACCACTTAGCCATACTGCTTGCCCGATTTTGGTCATTTCCCCGTTGCGAGGCTAGAGGCCACGCTTATCTCTGACAGATCACACATTTATTCACTTTGAATGTCACATCGTCATACCCGCTAAATCACAAATTGATTTCCCAAAAAATACAACGGGTATACAGCTAAGAGAAATGAATTCCTCTGCCACTAGATGTAAATAAGTTTGAAGAGATCAATTTACGCAATCCATTAAATATACTCTGTCAAACATTCTTCCATACAGGTCGTCCTGGGACTGGACAAGCCGAAGGCACTATTCTATTAATAGGACAGCTCTTGCATAACTCCGTCTTCAATTTTCTACATCATATTTGATCGCAACGCTAACGCCCATACAGAGTGGTTTTCAGATAATGAATCTGATCCCGGTCTCTCCGTATTAACAACGGAAAATGGTCAAAACTTCAATAGTTGGTGAGTTAACTATCAAAGAAAAGCAATTGTGCAAACAACGATATTATTTCCAGATGGAAATTGTATCCATCAATCATCATTTAATATTATCTCTTTAGTTCATAAATTTATTCATTTCCCGTTTCCATATATTCAACATTCCTTATTTTCTAAACTTAGAAAATATAAATTATTAGTCATTAGAAAACATTTCCATCTCTTTTTCACGTATCACTGTCATTCCAGTATTCTTTATCATCAAACATTTCATTTTCTATGATTAGAAAATATCTCTGATTATATTTGGAAAATGTTTCCAAAACTCATTCATCGGATTTAAACAGATGTTTAAATAAAACATCGCTATGCCACTCAAACCATTACCTTCATCAACTAAACTCACTTAACCAACCTTCACTATCGAACCTTAACCATTCCTTAGTTAAAAAATGGAGTCAATCAAGTTGGGGCATAACTACCTCTCAGACGTTAACCGAACAACATTTCTAACTTCGAAAATAGACAAAGTTCACCTTTTAATTCTTTAACAAACTTGCTTATGTAACTCTCGGATTCTATTTACGAATCCACTTCTTTTACATAAATTATTTGATTATAACAATAGTGTTATAATCCCATGCTTCTGAACTATAATAACTTAAATATAACTTTTATTTATTAATTTGGATAAACAAACAACAACTAATTTATAAATAAATAAATCTTGATTAAAACGAAAAGTAAATGGTACTTTCTCGAATTCGATATAATCGAATCTCAACGTATAATTCTCTCTTTCGAATAAATTATATTCGATAACTCCTTTCGAATAAACTATATTTGATAATCTCTCTTCGAATAAACTATATTCGATTAACTCCTTTCGAATAAACTATATTCGAAAATCTCCTTTCGAACAAACTATATTCGATAATCTCTCTTTGAATTACTAAAATTCGATAATCTCTATTCGAATAACTATATTCAATAATCTCTATTTGAATAACTATACTCGACAATCTCTATTCGGATAACTAATATTCGATAATCTCTATTCGATTAACTCTGTTTAATTAACTCTAATCAATTAACTATATTTGATTAACTCTAATCGATTAACTCTATTTCGATTAACTCTATTCGACTAAATCTATTCGATTAACTCTAATCGATTATTTCCTTTCGATTAACTCTGATTAATTAGCTCTCTTTGATTAACTCTAATCGATTAACTCTATGCGATTAACTCTATTCAATTAACACTATTCGATTAACTCTACTGGATAAACTCTGTACGATTAACTCTATTTAAATAAGTCTAATTCTTTTTATAATCCTACTTACTTTCCAAATATTTCCTTTTATGATACCTTATTTATTTTCTAAATAAATATTCCTTTTATCTTTCTATTTATTTCCCAATATATATTCCTTTTATCCTTCTATTTATTTCCCAAATAAATATTCCTTTTTAATTCTATTTATTTTCTAACTACCTCCTTTTCTATTCAATTTGTTTAACAAACATTTCCTTTTCTATTTGTTTCACAAATATTTCTGTAACAACCCGGAAAATGCGAGCCAGTTTAAAAATTGTATTTTGGCGAATTTAATGAATTTTGAATATTTAAAATGGAATATTTTAAATAAAAACGACGAGAGATTTATTTTGAATAGAATTAGAACGTATATTTATATAGATCGTCGTTAGAATATAAATATTTTATTTTAATTATAAAAGAAATTGAAAATGGCGCGGTAGTTCGATAATTCGATTTCAAACTTCAATTGAATGTACCGCGTGCAAAATAAACCGGATTTTAGCGAAACCAAAAATATTTGAATCTATTTGTGAATATCTTTCTAGCGAATCCGGGAAATTGAAATTTCATAGTGGGGATAAAAAGTTATGTCCAGTTGAAATTTCAGAATAGTCGCTATGGAATTCTGGCCATTGAAAATAGCCATTTTGCAAACGACCACGGATTTTGACGAAACTAATTTTGTTTGATCCGCGACGTCAAATTATTGCTATGTTTCAAATTTCGTAATTTTCTAAATTAATATGCGAGCGTGGCAAAGGAAAACGCGTTTGACCAGTTTCAGTTGATTTTAATCGACTGGAAAATGACCATTTTTCAAACGGTTTCAGAATTTGACGAAATTAGTTTTGTTAGGACCGTATCGTCAATACGAAGCTAGAAATAATTTTTCTGGAATTATCAGAGTTAGTATGTGGTCCCGGTAAATTTTAATGTACGTTTAAAATTGAATATACTGATTTATATTTTAATTTTGAGAAAAACTCAGCGTAACAGCCGAATTGGGTTATGAAACAAATCCCATTGCGTCCGGAATGGGGGTATTTGGCTAGGGGCAGCATTCGTTGGCTTTGATTTGAAGTTGGTACTAATTGACAAGTATTTTTGAATTGAAAATAATATTAAATAATAAAATAAATATAAATGGGCCAATTAGAAGCCAACAAAAACCCTAGTCCTTGTTATATCCTTCAGCGCCGCCAAGGTCAAAGAACGGATAGCCGATTTTCTCCAATCCTTTTCCCTCCCTTCTCTTCAAATCCGAGCAATCATTCACCAACATTATAATGAGAAAATGGTGGCCCTCAACGAGGTGGTGAAACTCAACGGAGGTGATTCGATCTGGTTGCCTGAACATCTCGATTTTCGGGTCCAAAATTGGTTCGTTCGCAGGAGATTTTGGGCCAGTAGGGGGGTGCGGACCACGTGGCACTGTTGGAGTGGGGGAAGAGGCTGACGCCGGTTGTCGGGGTTGGTGGCGATCGTGCTACCGAGGAGCAGGGTGGCGTGCAGTTGAGGGTTTAAAGTCACGACGGGTTGGGTTTGTTTCAGAACGTAGAGGAAGAAAACGAATGGAGGGAAGGAGATTAAAGGGTCCAATGTTAACTAATCAAGGTTAATTCTAAAACTTTAATCAAATTTAGGTTATGCAATTATATAATAAACTCGATTAAAATTATTTATACCGTAAATATAAAAATATCTTTGTTTTAAAATATAAAAATATATACTTTGCTTTGAAAAATATACACTTTGCTTTGAGAAATATATAGCATTGAAATTAAAATGGCATGAGGTTTGAAAAATAAAGTTTGCATTGTTTTAAAATAAACAAATCAGTTTTTATGTTAGATAACATTGTTTATAAAATAATGGATGGTTTTAAAATATATATATATATATAATTTTTATCATATCAAAGAAATGATTGATTTTGAAAAAGAGAAAAGATTAAAACTTTGATGATGAAAAGGTTATATTTTTTGACAAGGAAAGTATATATTTTTAAAATAGAAAATTTTGATTTTTATTTATAAAGAAGTAGAATAAAAATGAGATTTTTATCCATATAAGCGTCGAAATAAAAATGTGATTTTTTTTTATTTGAACAGTGTGAAAAAGATGATGTAGGAATTTCAGGCGAATCCAATCGATCAGAAATTCAGAATAGAAAGGAGGAGTGGATCCCCAAAGGTGAGAACTTCTCACTTTAAATTTTATTTTCTAGTTATAAAAATATATAATAGGATGCAGACGGTGCTTAGTAGCACCCGACACCCGTCGTCCACAGACCATGGACGGCTTGTTTGTTTAGTTGATTGTTTGGTGATTGATTTATTTGTGTGGTTGATAAATTTGATTGAATTGATTGTGTGATGTGGAACGAAATAAAATATTTATATAGTGAAATAAAATATTTATATAGTTAAAAATATAATTTTTAACGTGTATATAAAATATATATTTATAAACAAATCGAACGATTGGTTTATATACACATATTTGACTGATATTGATTGGGACGATAAATTTTACACATCGCCCAACTGCACAAATAAAATCTGTGTTTGATTGTTTGAAACCCCACACGGGTGTTGGGATGATATTTGGCGTACACTAACCCCAATTATTTAATTGTATGTCATCGATTGGTCGACAGACTGTGTAAGCGTTGATTATATATATTTAATGCTTATGCAGTTGTGTGGTGCACTTTGGACGATGGTTGATTATTTATGGTTGCTATTATATACATGTGTTGTATGGAATCCATATAATTAACATTATATGGTAATTGATTGGGCCTCATTCCAATTGGGAAAATAAAGAATATTTTAAAATAAAGATTAACGTGTTGACAGTACACATTTGTTGAGATTGGTCAGGTGTTGAAAGAAATATAGATTCATGTGTTGAATAGGATAAATATTCATTTGTTGAATAGAATAACGAAGTTATTGAAAAATATAAAGCCGTGTTGATTAGAGATGCCTATTTTGACGCGAGCGATATTGATATCGATTATATTCGTTTTTAAAATGACTATTTAGAAAGAGATGTAAAAATATAGAATAGAATTGAAATTTGAATTCAAATAGAATAGAATTGAAAATAAATTCGAATTGAATAAAATAGAAATTGAATTCGAATAGAATATAATTGAAAATTGAATTCGAATTGAATTGAATTCGAATTGAATAGAATAGAAATTGAAGTCGAATTGAATAAAATAGAAATTGAATCCGAATTGAATAAAATAGAAATTGAATTCGAATAGAATAGAATTGAAAATTGAATTCGAATTGAATTGAATAGAAATTGAATTCGAATTGAATAGAATAGAAATTGAAGTCGAATTGAATAAAATAGAAATTGAATTCGAATTGAATGGAATAGAAATTGAAGTCGAATTGAATAGAATAGAAATTGAAGTCGAATTGAATAGAAATTGAAGTCGAATTGAATTGAATAGAAATTGAATTCGAATTGAATAGAATAGGAATTGAAGTCGAATTGAACTGAATAGAAATTGAAATCAAATTGAATTGAATAGAAATTGAATTCGAATTGAATAGAATAGAAATTGAAGTCGAATTGAATTGAATAGAAATTGAAGTCGAATTGAAATGAATAGAAATTGAATCGAATTGAATTGAACTGAAATTGAAATCGAATTTGAATTGAATTTAAATGAATTTAAAACGAATTTATAAGGAAAAATTGAACTTTGATTTGAAATTGAAATCGTTTTGAAAAATAATTTAAAACGATTTTTAAAATTCGTTTTAAATAGAAATCGACGAAGTATATACTATATATATAATATAATGGCCTGAATAGAACACGCCGCGCTGCGGCAGTTCGCGAATTTCGACCATTGACTTCGAACGGACATTACGGGAGATCCGACCGTCGGATTCTCCTCAAACAAGAACTATTGGGTTCGTATCGAAAAGAGCTTTCCAATGAATATTAGAAATTTGAAATCTAACGGTTGGATTTGGAATTATGTCCAAATCAAATTTGGAAAAGGTCGTTGTAAGTGCAGTTCGATGGCCGTAGATGGAAATCGACTGTACGGGCCTTGATAAAATTATTAAAAATAGTAATAATTTGTGTAAAATCATAAGAAATGATTTGGGAAGAATTGGATGAAAAACTCCACATTTGAAAAGATAAAAATAGATTTTTATCGAAATGAACTAGTTTTGAACTAGAATTAAAACCAATTTATTTTTGAAATAAATAAATTGAATTTGAAATGGGTTTTAAATAACCAAAATTTATAATATATTTAATTAGAATTGATTTGTGGGTTTACCATGAACGGTGTTTTAAATAACACTTTTTCTTTAACCCGGTAATAAATAGAATGTGATTTGGGTTTATAGTGAACTGTGTTTTAAACGACATTATTCCTTCAACCCAGTAAAAGGAGTTTTAATGAATCGGTAATTAGATTGAAATGTGAATTGATAATTTAAATTACCAAATTTGGAAAGTGACCGAGAATGGAGTATTACCAGTTTTACTCCTAGCGATGGTTAAATCTTTAATTAGATTTGAACGTGAAATGGTAATTAACTTTACCGATAACCCCGTGGTGTTAGATATGGAGTATCACCAGTTTTGCTCCATGGTATAAATAGGTTGGGATTGGGAAATAAAATAAATAATTACTTCGGTGTGGTTCACTAATCCCGACTAGTTTGGAAAACCATAATACGGTTTGAAATGACATCCAAAGGAAGATTAAAGAATAAATATAAAAGAATTTATCTTTGATAAAATTTATGGGAATATTTCCCTAGGAGTGTGAATATCTGATTAAAAGAATATTTTGAATTGGAATGAGGCGTATATTGTGTTTTATAGCACTTGTTGATTAAGATACGCGAGTTATTCAGAAAGTCCGGGTATAACCCATTCTGAATAACTGATTCGACGACGAGTCGAAGAGATTGAAGACGATGCAAGACCGACGATCTTCACATCGAATGGATGGGTGCTACTGATGCTCACAATGGGAGTAGCTACCTTGAAGGGTGCTAAAGTAGTAGTCGTCCGGACGTGCTTGGAGGTCGACGGATATGCGAGGAAAGTGCCTCCGGTTTCGTTCAGACCTAGAACGGACTTGTAAATGGATGGTGTGTCTGACATTGTATTCCTTTATATTGTATTCGTTGATCTCTGCTAAATATATATCTGTCTGGCGGCGGAGAATTTATTCTCTTGCTTAACGCCCTTCTCTGAGACATACGAGCTCAGAGGTTATATATTGGCAGAAATCAGTGGTACGATATGGATTGATAGTGTGGCATGCTGAGATGCAGTGATCCATACTTTTGTTGAAAAGCTAAGTTTGGTGGATGATGATCAAAGCGCAGCTTTAATATAGCACGACTTTGTGTATAGCGTTGATTCGCAAGCCTTACACCCCAGTATGGTGGTAAACTGATGGTTTGATCAGTATGCTTTTTAGTGGATGGGCACCTTAGTGGTGTCATGGATTCGGTCGACCGAGATTGAGCTTAGTGCTTAGAGGGATAGGGTAAGCGGTGTTTTCTCTCGCCGGGACGTAAGCCGCAGTGATACTCGATTTCCCAAAAGTGTGGATGTGCATTACGGTGTTTTCTCTAGCTGAGACGTAAGCCGTTGTAGATGGCACTACGCGATCGATCTTTCGAATCAGGAGCCACCATGATGGAGATTCAATTTCCAAATATGACATTTTGCGGTTTTGATTGTAGAGCCTAGTTTTGGCGACATGATATATGGTACCCATGCCGTCTATGATTGATACATTTATATTTGAAATTGTTTTCTTCACTTGTAGTAATAATATAAGATGAAATTTCACATATCAAGCATATTTGGCTATTATAAGGGAAAACCCTATCCCCCGGCTTGCGTTGCATTGTGTGATGGGACATGGGTCTTATAACAGCTTCATTGTTCTTTATTTAGCATTGCGCTGTTTGTTTTCTGCACTGGTATTCTTGGGAGGAAACCCGTTCCGTGTTATACGGCGTGGTCCCTTGATTTACCTAACTTTAAAACAAAGATTAATAACTGTTTTAGTTCTCGCACCAGCCACATGACTGACCTGGAGTTTATTGTTTTAACCTAAACTCTGGGTGCCCCTATTTTCCACACGGGCAGCTAGTAGTTTTGGTTTTGCAGATTTATATTCACAGGATCCTAATTTACAGCTGGAATGATATCCGGAGAGCTCTGTATCCGTATATCTCTTCAAGTTATGCTTTGTATTATTTCCGCTGCGATTTATTTTAATCTCTGATATTTTCTATGTAATATTTATTCATACTCTGTATATTCTTGTATTCTGATGGAATTGTTGTAATAAGCAATGAAATGTTCTTCTGTTTGCATTCTATTTTGTCGTGTTCTCGAAGTATCCGCTCTTTCCTTCACAGGGAAGTTACGGGTCTTCACAATTTCATTTTCTATTTGTTTCACAAATATTTTCCTTTTCTATTTGTTTCACAAATATTTTCCTTTTCTATTTGTTTCACAAATATGTTCCTTTTCTATTTGTCTCACAAATATCTTCCTTTTCTATTTGTTTTACAAATATCTTCCTTTTCTATTTGTTTCACAAATATCTTCCTTCTCTATTTGTTTCACAAATATCTTCCTTCTCTATTTGTTTCACAAATATCTTCCTTTTCTATTTGTTTCACAAATATCTTCCTTTTCTATTTGTTTTACAAATATCTTCCTTTTCTACTTTTTTCACAAATATTTTCCTTTTCTATTTGTTTCACAAATATTTCCTTTTCTATTCTTCAATTTTATAATTTTCTTTTATAAAATTATTTTTCTTTTTTATATAAAATCCATTGATTTTATATAAATAATTCATTTTCAAAATACACTTTGAAAATCCCCTTTTCTACATCCCAGTATTTTTATGGTATTTAAAATACCACACAACAATGATCGATATCATTCAAACACACATAATCAACAACAGATTCTATATCACATCATATATCACCATATATGAAAAGCAGTAAAATAAATGTTGAGGAATCCAGTTGGATTCCTCTGACCTGTTTCCCTGCATCCACAGATGTTAAACAATATAATTACTATCAACTTAATTTCAATATGAAATATTCTGATAAACAGAATCAATATTTGATTAACGATATATATATATATTTATATATCATTATCTATACTTTAAACCAATTACTTAGTAGTTCAACCAAACAGTCAACACACAGAATCAGTCATCAATTTTCAATTCTAAATATACGTCATGAAAATATGAACTGGTAGAGTTGGTAAGTTTTACTCACATTGGACGATCATCGTTAAATAACGATAATTGTCGTTGATTCAGATCAGACAATTTATTTTGCTATAAATTGTAACGGGCTCCAATTCACTCTCAGTCAATTCCATTGTGTCGCGCTCGTCCGTATGATCCCAACGGATCTTGTTTTGTCCAATTCTGATAACGTATGACCAAGTTATTTAGATTACAAGCTTTTAAACAATTTAAACTAAAATAAACTTTAAACCTTTTTCTTTTAATTGGGCCTTCACCTTATTTCCTCCTGGCCCGCTCCCCTTTAAACCCAAACCCAACTCGCGATGAAATCCTTCTTCCACCAGATGATAAATGATCCCGCAAGCACTCCTGTTAGTTTCACGCCATTTCCAAACCTTGGCATCGTACGTTCTCCTTCCTCACCAACTTATAAATCAAATAGATAACACCAAAATTTCCCTCTTTGCTTCCTCTTCACACACGTGTATGACACTTCCAGCTCGCACCAGTTTTAGGCAGTTTGACTCAACTCGACAGTGGCGGATCCCAGAATGACATCGACTTTTATGTTCTCCAAACCCACTCAGAAATTCACACTAGGAGTGGTTTACCTCCACAAATCCAAATATACAACTAAAAACTGCAATAGATGCTTGAATCCGCCCTAAATGAGCCCTAGATGTCACTGTACAAGTTCGACTTCGATAAAAAGGGTGTCACACCCAGTAATATACACACCAAATTGTAGTGGATGATCATAGGAAGCTAGTGTAATTCGTTTGGGGAATTTAGAGATTTAATTCAATTTTATTTTGGATTTTGAATTCACGATTTTTGTCTGAGAAGTGAAAATAGCTGGCGGCTCCATTTTGACCAAAACGAAAAGTAGTGTTAGGGTTTGAAGGAAATGTGATATTTAAAGGATAAATTTTGGCTTCCCTTAGAAGCGTCATCAAATTTTTATTTTAATATATATTCGATAATTAGCTCCATTTATCATTTTAAAAATTCCTATGATCACACATGATATCCAAAAATCACGAAAATGGACATACACCTTCAGTTCGACATTACGGATCCAACGGATCGTCGAATTTCGAGTCCGTTTGCTCACACAGCGTATTTTTAAAGTCAGATTATTGATTGTTTTTCACATTAAAATCCCGTACGGCCACATACTGAGCCCAAAAATTACGGAAATTGAAATCTTGCAACAATTTAGCATTACAGATCCAACAAAATTAGTTTCATCGAAAGCGGAGTTTGTTTGCAAAACTGGCTATTTTTAAAGCTCAAAATAAACCAATTTAAATATTAATATATTTAAAAACAATTCAATTTAATATTAATAAATTAATATTATCTATTAATAAATTAATATTATCGTTTATATTCACACTAGAATATCATACAACTCCAATTGGATTTATAACTCAATATTCAAATCCGGTTGAATCAATATTAAATTTATATTGAAAAATCCTTTTATAATATAAATAAATTATTATAATTTATAAAGGAATTCCATAGCGAGTTTTTGAAAATTTGATTTGGACATAAATCAAAATCTACACAATGAAATCCCGAATTTTCTCTTCCATTAGAAAAATATACTTCACCAGCTCCGAACGTTTCTTGTCTCACAGAAATTCAATTTAAAACAGACTCGGTATATTCATTTAAAGTTCGAATCGCCAAATTGCGAACTGCCGCGCCATTTCTAGCTCGATTATAATTATACGTTCAAACTTCATTTATATATTCATTGTTATAATTCAATACTAAACTGAATTATATATTTTTAATTGCCCAATTCACACAATATAGTCAATTCTTTATTTCCGACTATGTTAGAATTAAATATATTATTCTATTATTTATATTAATTAAATATTCAATATTATTTAATTTATCGACCGTTTAATTCTCTGAATCACTATTTAAATAATTAAATAAATTAATTATAATATCGTAAAAATATGGGACATTACATTCTTCCCCCCTTAAAAATAATTTCGTCCTCAAAATTGCAAAGGCAGAAAACAAACCCTATTAACTGGTTTAAAATTATTCGTTTTACTTATTGTAACGACCCGGAAAAATGCGATCTTGGTTATCCGATATACAACACATATCGAACATCCAAGGATCGAAAATAACCGAATAGTTAATGAAAGAAATTAGAAGGTGAGAATAGATAAGATAGAAACTTAGAATAGAAGAAGAAGAAGAACACAACATCAGAGTAACACGAATCTCACAGCGGAACGAATAACATATAATAGATAACATAACTTTGAAATATAACAGTTATGTATACAATAGCACTTATCAGAGTACAGCACTTACAACACAGTGGAAATAACTATAGCTATATGATCTTGAAGCCTCCTGCTCCAAGCTCTTCCAGTATATCTGTAAAACCCGACTACTTGACTGCCCGTACAAATTTAGGCACCCAAGAGTTTAGGGAAACCAACAAATAAACTCCGGGTCAGTCATGGGACTGGTGTGAGTAAAACAGTTTAAAACAGGTATATGAACAAGTAAACGATATCTCATAAGACCACGCCGCATAACGGAATGGGTTTTTCCCTTATGAGAATCCAAAATATCTTTATATCAAAAACCTTTTGATATTATAATAATGTCTATGTACAAATAGATATCAACTAGCAGAAACGCTTTCATCTCACGTTCTACATATATAGTATAAAATCAAAACCGCAAGCACGTATTGGGTAATGGATTTCCAACTATGACAAGGTATGGAATCACCTTCCGATCAGTGTACTCTAGGAACGATACACTGGAGTTCAACAAGAACATCTTGCAACTCAGCCACACATGACCGACCACTCATTTCGCTTGAGTGTATCGAATGTACATCACCAACGGTTGGGATCAGCAACCGTTCCCGTATATATATGGGACAGCATTGATAGATTTAAGAAACAAATGAATATTCTCTAGATAGGTGATTATACACCCTACTTCGGTGCGACCGACTTAGCCATGCTGCCTGCCCGATTTCTGTCATTTACCGGTTGATGAGGCTAGAAACTACGCTTTATCATCACATCAGATTCACTTCGAATGCTACATTGTCAAATCCATCGAAAATCACTAATTGATGTCTACAACCATACATTACGTGTCAGCTAAAGGAAGTTTCCTTCTCCGCTTCCACTCTTGGTATAGTTGAAGAAATCAATGTACGTGATCGTCTGGAAATACTATGTCAGACATCCATCTTCATTCACTTAGAAATGTCACATCGTCATACCCGCCAAATCACAAATTTACTTATCCAAAAATAACACGGGTATACAGCTAAGAGAAACGAATTCCTCCGCCAACAAACGTGAATACGTTTGAACAGATCAACTTACGCGATCCATTGGATATATTCTGTCAGACCTTCGTCCATACAAGTTGTCCTGGGACTGGACAAACCGAAGGCACTATTCTGTAAACAGGATAGCCCTTGCATTTTACTCTGTCTTCAATTATTTTTGGCATATATGATTCGCGACGCTTATGCCAATACAGAGTGGTTCTATGGATAATAATCCAACCGGCCTCTCCATATTAACAACGTTAAAATGGTCAAAACTTCGATAGTCGGTGAGTTAACTATCAAAGAAAAACAAGTTTGCAAACAACGATATATTTTTTCCAGATGGAAATTATATCGAACAAACATCATTTAACATTAATCTCTTTAGTTCATTTTACATCTCATGTTTCCCTATATTCAACATTTGCTATTTTCTATATTTAGAAAATATACGTTATTAACATTGGGAACATTTCCATTTCTTGTTTTCTATATTAGAAAACAATTCTGATTCTTGTTTGGAAAACATTTCCAAAACTTCTACGTTTGGATTAAGCAGATGTTTAGATAAAACATTGCTATGCCAACTCAACCATTTCCTTTAATTACTAAATTCACTTTACCATTCTTTATTGCCGAACCTTAACCATTCCTCAGTTAAAAACGAAGCCAATGAAGTTGGGGTGGAACTACCTCTCAGACCTTAACTGAACAACACTTCTAACCTTGAAATAGGTAAAGTTCACTTTATATTTCTTTAATTAACTTCCTTACTTAACCTTCTTTTCGAATACTATATTTGATTATCTCTTTTCAATTAACTCTTATTCGATTAACTCTTTTGGATTAACTCTATTCGATTAACTCCTCTAACTCTATTCGAATAAACTATATTCGATTAACTCCTTTAATTCTATTCGAATAAACTATATTCGATTAACTCCTCTAACTCTATTCGAATAAACTATATTCGATTAACTCCTTTAATTCTATTCGAATAAACTATATTCGATTAACTCCTTTCAAATATCTAGATTCGATAACTCCTTTCGAACAACTAGATTCGATAACTCCTTTCGAATAACTAGATTCGATAACTTCTTCTCGAATAACCAATATTCGATTATCTTACTTCGAATAACTTATATTCGATTATCTCACTTCGAATAACCAATATTCGATAATTCTTCTCGAATGAAGTATATTCGATTTCTCTTTTCGAATATACTATATTCGATTACTCTTCTCTTCGAATACACTATATTTGATAACTCTACTTCGAATAAGTGATATTCGATAACTCCACTCGATTAACTCTATTTGGATAACTCTAACTGGTCAACTCTAACTCTAACTGGTTAATTCTAACTCTAACTGGTTAACTCTAGTTGATTACTCTAACTGGTCAACTCTAACTGATTAACTTTACCTGGTTAACTTGACTGACTTAACCCAACTGGTTATCTCGACTTATTTAACCCGACTGGTTAACTCGACTTACTTGACCAAACTGGTTAACCGGACTTACTTAACCAAACTGGTCAACTGGACCTACTTAACCAAACTGGTTAACTGGACTTATTTAACCAAACTGGTTAACTCCTATCGAACAACTAGTATTCGATTTAACTCCATTCGCTTGACCCTAGATCGCAGCGATCACAATGGTTACGTCTGATTCCCTCAGGAAACATCCGACCGCCTTAGGCTATTTACAACCCTGCGAATTACGCTAGCAGTCGTACGAGATGACAACTAATTTGGATTAACACTTATTTGATTTACTCTAACTGATTAACTCTAACTGGTGGTTAACTCTAACTGGTGGTTAACTCTACTGGCTAATTTAACTCGATTAACCTCACTTGATTTTACTTATCTCGATTAACTGAACTAATCACTTTGATTAACTCGACTAATTCACTTTGATTAACTTAACCAATTCACTTTGATTAACTTAACTAATCCACTTAGTTTAACTTAACTAATTCACTATGATTACCAATTCACTTAGTTTAACTTAACTAATCCACTTAGTTTTTCTTAACTAATTCACTTAGTTTAACTTAACTAATCCATAGTTTTTCTTAACTAATTCACTTCAATTAACTTTACTAATCCATTTAGTTTTTCTTAACTAATCCATTTAGTTTTTCTTAACTAATCCATTTAGTTTAACTTAACTAATCCATTTAGTTTTAACTTAACTAATTCACTTTGTAAAGATTTCCTTTTAGCAACGTTTTATTCATTTGAAAAGATTTACTTTTACATAACGGTTCTACACTTTAAAAATGATTTCCCTTTTATAACGTTTCCTTTTCAATTCTAATTGTAAATGGTTTACAAATATTCCCTTTTCAAATTTATTCTTCAAAATATTCTAACTCCTTAAATTTCTAGAAAAATTCGCCATAACCTCCTTTGTATTGGGAGCATCGGGAAAATCCCCAAACCCGCCACACAGGCCTTTCCATTCAAAAGAAAATATTTTGAATTTATTTCCTTTTTAAAATATCTCCTATTTATAAATATTTCAATTTATAAATATTCCTTATTTATAAATATTCAAATTTATAAATATCTCTTATTTATAAATTTTCCATTTATAAATATTTTATTTTCACTATCACTTTGAAAACTCCCTTATCAACATCCATATGTTGGGGTATTCAATCATATCAAATCACGATGTTCAATACCTTCCAAACACATATAATCGCCAACAGATTACATATCACATTTTATATCACAATATATAAATCACAGTAAAATAACTGTTGAGGAATCCAGTTGGATTCCTCCAACCTGTTTCCCTGCATCACAGATGTTAGACAATACGATTAACATCAATTTCACTTTGATATGAAATATTCTGATAGCAGAATCAACATATAAATATTTAACGGTTTACATATATATATATATATATATATATATATATATATATACACAGATATATATATACACACAGATATATATATTATATATATATATATATATATTCTACTAACTGACTAGCAGTTCAATCAAACAATCAACACACAGTCAAACAGACAATTTCTAACAGTTCTAAACATACAACATGAAATTATAACTGTTCAGAGTTGGTGAGATTTACTCATATTTGCAGTTCATCGTTGAAGAACGATAAACTGTTGTTTGATTTGAATCAAACAGTTTAATTTGTCGTAAATTCATATGAGCTCGAATCCACTTCCAGTCAGCTTCATTGTGAAGCTCTCGTCCATGCGATCCTAACGGATCCAACCGTTCGAAATTCTGATCATGTATGTAGAAGATATACGATTTATAAGTTCATACACAATTTAAAAATTAAATAAAAAACTAACTTATTATTTCGGGCCTCACTTTCAAATCTCATGGCCCAACATCCCACTAAGGCCCATCCTCACGTTTAAAACCCGACCCCTTTTTCCTCATCTTCCCAAAATCAGATTTCCACGCCTCCAGTATTTTCTCCGATCCTCCTTTGACCGCCGTTCCTCATCCCTCCGGCCATCAAGCCGGCGCGCCACTGCTACCATTCGGTTCGCCCTCGAAATATGCACCTGCCAGTGCACTCCAACCCAAACTCGATGGACCCTCGTTGACCTCGGCCTGTTGCTCCATTCGCCAAAACCGTACGTCGCTCCTCACCCCCCTTCACCGAGTTTCCCCAAATCGATGCCAACAGCTGCTACTCGGAACCACAAACCCAACAACGACCATCGTTTAGCCCAACACCTCCCCACGACTTCGGAAACCCGAGCCCTAAGGCTACTGTGACCATGTCGAACAGCAGCTGCCTTCAGCGAGCATCACCAAACTGGTACTATCGTGAAGAGCACAAGATGAGGGTCGCGAATATATGTATTTGCGTATTTATAGAAGTTTCTTTGATTTGATTTTCCTTTTTGTCTCGTTTTGTTTTAGCTGAGAACAAAACTTTACGGCGGATTCTTTGACCAAGGGAATGAGGTGAATTAGGTTTAGAAACGATGTGGGGGTATTTATAATGGAGTTAAATATCCAGATATTTTGAGTTAGAGAATATTCTCAGCATATTCTTTTTGTTAATTTATCTTCTAAAAATCCGTACGATCACATACGGTACCTAAAAATCACGAAACTGGACATGCAGCTACAGTTCGACATTACGGTCCCAACGAAACTCGTTTCGTCGAATTCCGACTCCGTTTGCTCACACAGCGTATTTTTAACCGTCAAAATATCGACTGTTTCTCACTCTAAAAATCCGTACGACCACACAGTGACTCTAAAAATCACGAAACTGGAAATCTAACAACTATTTGACATTGCGGATCCAACAAAATTAGTTTCTTCGAATTCCGACTTCGTTTGCAAAAGTGGCTATTTTTAAAGCTCTGGATGACCCATTTAAATATATAAATATATTTAAATATAATTAAATTAAATATAAATAAATTTATATTATCGTATATCTTCACATATGATATCGTACAGCTCTAGGATATCATATAAAAATTTACAGTTTGATATTTTCAGATTTCAGATTTATCGATATTCAATTCATATCGAAAATCCTTTTATAACATATATAAAGCGTTACGAATTATAAAGGAATTCCACAGCGACTTTTCTGAAATTTGATTTGGACGTGAATCAAAATATACATGACGAAATCCCGATTTTTCTCTTCCATTAGAAAGATATACTCCACCAGCTCCACATGTTTCTTGTTTCACAGAAATCCGGCTTAAAACGAATCCTGTACATTCAGTTGAAGTTCGAATTGCCAATTAGCGAAATGCCGCGTCATTTCGAGCTCGTTTATAAATATATTATAAACTATACGTTCAACTGTCGTTGATTCAATATAATCGTTATTATATTTCGAATCGAAACTCCACCAAATCTCGTATGCTATTCAATTCACACGATATTGTGAATTTCACTATTTCCGACTATTTCGACATTATAACATATTATTATATTATAATTATTTATTAAATATTCAATATTATTTAATTCACGTTCTCGATATCGATAAATCGATATTTAATAATTAAATAAATAAATTATTCAACAGCTAAAAATGTGGGTTACTACAATCTTCCCCCCTTAATAAAATTTCGTCCTCGAAATTGCTAAGCTAGGGGATGACCCTATCTTCTGGGTAAAAATTTATCTGTTTACCTCTTGTCTCCGGTTTCAACTGAACCAATTAATATCGACTAAAATATTAATTTATTCCGACTAACTAAATTTTCAAAAATTCTGAAAATTTTCTAACACCTTAACTTTTCGAAATTTTTTTGCCAGCACCTCCTTTGTACTGGTCAATATCTCAAACTCCAACTCGCCTCTCTGGGCCTTCTTTAACCCAAAAGAAAATCAAATAGCCAAGCGGCTTGCCAATTCGGCTCATAAATCTCATATCCATATATAATATAAACTGTTACCTTTTTGTCGGGAATATCAACTCTATCACTTCCATATGCTATCAACTCAGCATATACCAGTGTTATTTCCATCAAATTCCAATCAGTTCATATCCTCAAAACCCAATCGAATTTCATTCGAACCCGAATATCAAATTTCAAATTCTTAACTCATCAACCCAATTCCATAACAGATTATTCTCTAATCCAATTCAATTCTATTTAACTCGGTTCAAGTTAATATTTCAATTTATTTCTACTATCTTATTCTATTTAACTTCATAAGTTAAATTTAAATTCCAAAACTTAATTTCCTGGGTCTATTTCAAATCAATTTGAAATTACAATGCCAATTCAAAACCTTTGAATTTCTAAACAATTCGTTTTCTCAAAACAATTCAAAAACAAAACCTTTGGTAGTAGTCCGTCACTTAGAACTCGAAAATGAACACTGATGATGTCGCGATTCATCATCAGAATCTATTTTCCAGCTATCGAAGTGAGTTCAATACTATATCACCTTCAGTTTGAAAAACGTTTTCAAAATATCCCAGGAACTTAAAATTTCCTTATTTTAATTCAAAATCTAATTTAAAATTCCAGATTTAATTCATCTTATTTCATATACTTTACTTATATGAATTCTGGTTGGTTATCTATAACCATTTCACTTTATAATCTTACTCGATTATAATAACAACCAATATATCCAATATATTATAATTTTGATATATATGTCTTCTCTATATCAAGATATACCTTGGGTAAACTTATTTTAATTTACCCTCTTTTCAAAACATATCGTGACGACCCATCGTATTCAAGTGTTTAGCAACTCCTACCGATACAGTGGATCAAACTGATCGACCAGAACTCATAAACAACTCAACCAATGAATCTCCACAATATAAAACAAATTTTTTATATCAAATACAAATACGCACTCGTATATATACACTCAACTCAATCTAGGGTATTACTAACCCTATCTCTACCGAGTCACGCCACAGAGCCAAGGTAATTCTTAACTTAAGCTCTGATACCAACTGTAACGACCCGGAAAAATGCGATCTTGGTTATCCGATATACAACACATATCGAACATCCAAGGATCGAAAATAACCGAATAGTTAATGAAAGAAATTAGAAGGTGAGAATAGATAAGATAGAAACTTAGAATAGAAGAAGAAGAAGAACACAACATCAGAGTAACACGAATCTCACAGCGGAACGAATAACATATAATAGATAACATAACTTTGAAATATAACAGTTATGTATACAATAGCACTTATCAGAGTACAGCACTTACAACACAGCGGAAATAACTATAGCTATATGATCTTGAAGCCTCCTGCTCCAAGCTCTTCCAGTATATCTGTAAAACCCGACTACTTGACTGCCCGTACAAATTTAGGCACCCAAGAGTTTAGGGAAAACAACAAATAAACTCCGGGTCAGTCATGGGACTGGTGTGAGTAAAACAGTTTAAAACAGGTATATGAACAAGTAAACGATATCTCATAAGACCACGCCGCATAACGGAACGGGTTTTTCCCTTATGAGAATCCAAAATATCTTTATATCAAAAACCTTTTGATATTATAATAATGTCTATGTACAAATAGATATCAACTAGCAGAAACGCTTTCATCTCACGTTCTACATATATAGTATACAATCAAAACCGCAAGCACGTATTGGGTAATGGATTTCCAACTATGACAAGGTATGGAATCACCTTCCGATCAGTGTACTCTAGGAACGATACACTGGAGTTCAACAAGAACATCTTGCAACTCAGCCACACATGACCGACCACTCATTTCGCTTGAGTGTATCGAATGTACATCACCAACGGTTGGGATCAGCAACCGTTCCCGTATATATATGGGACAACATTGATAGATTTAAGAAACAAATGAATATTCTCTAGATAGGTGATTATACACCCTACTTCGGTGCGACCGACTTAGCCATGCTGCCTGCCCGATTTCTGTCATTTACCGGTTGATGAGGCTAGAAACTACGCTTTATCATCACATCAGATTCACTTCGAATGCTACATTGTCAAATCCATCGAAAATCACTAATTGATGTCTACAACCATACATTACGTGTCAGCTAAAGGAAGTTTCCTTCTCCGCTTCCACTCTTGGTATAGTTGAAGAAATCAATGTACGTGATCGTCTGGAAATACTATGTCAGACATCCATCTTCATTCACTTAGAAATGTCACATCGTCATACCCGCCAAATCACAAATTTACTTATCCAAAAATAACACGGGCATACAGCTAAGAGAAACGAATTCCTCCGCCACCAAACGTGAATACGTTTGAACAGATCAACTTACGCGATCCATTGGATATATTCTGTCAGACCTTTGTCCATACAAGTTGTCCTGGGACTGGACAAACCAAAGGCACTATTCTGTAAACAGGATAGCCCTTGCATTTTACTCCGTCTTCAATTATTTTTGGCATATATGATTCGCGACGCTTATGCCAATACAGAGTGGTTCTATGGATAATAATCCAACCGGTCTCTCCATATTAACAACGTTAAAATGGTCAAAACTTCGATAGTCGGTGAGTTAACTATCAAAGAAAAACAAGTGTGCAAACAACGATATATTTTTTCCAGATGGAAATTATATCGAACAAACATCATTTAACATTAATCTCTTTAGTTCATTTTACATCTCCTGTTTCCCTATATTCAACATTTGCTATTTTCTATATTTAGAAAATATACGTTATTAACATTGGGAACATTTCCATTTCTTGTTTTCTATATTAGAAAACAATTCTGATTCTTGTTTGGAAAACATTTCCAAAACTTCTACGTTTGGATTAAGCAGATGTTTAGATAAAACATTGCTATGCCAACTCAACCATTTCCTTTAATTACTAAATTCACTTTACCATTCTTTTTTGCCGAACCTTAACCATTCCTCAGTTAAAAACGAAGCCAATGAAGTTGGGGTAGAACTACCTCTCAGACCTTAACTGAACAACACTTCCAACCTTGAAATAGGTAAAGTTCACTTTATATTTCTTTAATTAACTTCCTTACTTAACCTTCTTTTTGAATACTATATTTGATTATCTCTTTTCAATTAACTCTAATTCGATTAACTCTTTTGGATTAACTCTATTCGATTAACTCCTCTAACTCTATTCGAATAAACTATATTCGATTAACTCCTTTAATTCTATTCGAATAAACTATATTCGATTAACTCCTCTAACTCTATTCGAATAAACTATATTCGATTAACTCCTTTAATTCTATTCGAATAAACTATATTCGATTAACTCCTTTCAAATATCTAGATTCGATAACTCCTTTCGAACAACTAGATTCGATAACTCCTTTCGAATAACTAGATTCGATAACTTCTTCTCGAATAACCAATATTCGATTATCTTACTTCGAATAACTTATATTCGATTATCTCACATCGAATAACCAATATTCGATAATTCTTCTCGAATGAAGTATATTCGATTTCTCTTTTCGAATAAACTATATTCGATTACTCTTCTCTTCGAATACACTATATTTGATAACTCTACTTCGAATAAGTGATATTCGATAACTCCACTCGATTAACTCTATTTGGATAACTCTAACTGGTCAACTCTAACTCTAACTGGTTAATTCTAACTCTAACTGGTTAACTCTAGTTGATTACTCTAACTGGTCAACTCTAACTGATTAACTTTACCTGGTTAACTTGACTGACTTAACCCAACTGGTTATCTCGACTTATTTAACCTGACTGGTTAACTCGACTTACTTGACCAAACTGGTTAACCGGACTTACTTAACCAAACTGGTCAACTGGACCTACTTAACCAAACTGGTTAACTGGACTTATTTAACCAAACTGGTTAACTCCTATCGAACAACTAGTATTCGATTTAACTCCATTCGCTTGACTCTAGATCGCAGCGATCACAATGGTTACGTCTGATTCCCTCAGGAAACATCCGACCGCCTTAGGCTATTTACAACCCTGCGAATTACGCTAGCAGTCGTACGAGATGACAACTCATTTGGATTAACACTTATTTGATTTACTCTAACTGATTAACTCTAACTGGTGGTTAACTCTAACTGGTGGTTAACTCCACTGGCTAATTTAACTCGATTAACCTCACTTGATTTTACTTATCTCAATTAACTGAACTAATCACTTTGATTAACTCGACTAATTCACTTTGATTAACTTAACCAATTCACTTTGATTAACTTAACTAATCCACTTAGTTTAACTTAACTAATTCACTATGATTAATCTAACCAATTCACTTAGTTTAACTTAACTAATCCACTTAGTTTTTCTTAACTAATTCACTTAGTTTAACTTAACTAATCCATAGTTTTTCTTAACTAATTCACTTCAATTAACTTTACTAATCCATTTAGTTTTTCTTAACTAATCCATTTAGTTTTTCTTAACTAATCCATTTAGTTTAACTTAACTAATCCATTTAGTTTAACTTAACTAATTCACTTTGTAAAGATTTCCTTTTAGCAACGTTTTATTCATTTGAAAAGATTTACTTTTACATAACGGTTCTACACTTTAAAAATGATTTCCCTTTTATAACGTTTCCTTTTCAATTCTATTTGTAAATGGTTTACAAATATTCCCTTTTCAAATTTATTCTTCAAAATATTCTAACTCCTTAAATTTCTGGAAAAATTCGCCATAACCTCCTTTGTATTGGGAGCATCGGGAAAATCCCCAAACCCGCCACACAGGCCTTTCCATTCAATAGAAAATATTTTGAATTTATTTCCTTTTTAAAATATCTCCTATTTATAAATATTTCAATTTATAAATATTCCTTATTTATAAATATTCAAATTTATAAATATCTCTTATTTATAAATTTTCCATTTATAAATATTTTATTTTCACTATCACTTTGAAAACTCCCTTATCAACATCCATATGTTAGGGTATTCAATCATATCAAATCACGATGTTCAATACCGTCCAAACACATATAATCGCCAACAGATTACATATCACGTTTTATATCACAATATATAAATCACAGTAAAATAACTGTTGAGGAATCCAGTTGGATTCCTCCAACCTGTTTCCCTGCATCACAGATGTTAGACAATACGATTAACATCGATTTCACTTTGATATGAAATATTCTGATAGCAGAATCAACATATAAATATTTAACGGTTTACATATATATATATATACACAGATATATATATATATATATATATATATTCTACTAACTGACTAGCAGTTCAATCAAACAATCAACACACAGTCAAACAGACAATTTCTAACAGTTCTAAACATACAACATGAAATTATAACTGTTCAGAGTTGGTGAGATTTACTCACATTTGCAGTTCATCGTTGAAGAACGATAAACTGTTGTTTGATTTGAATCAAACAGTTTAATTTGCCGTAAATTCATACGAGCTCGAATCCACTTCCAGTCAGCTTCATTGTGAAGCTCTCGTCCATGCGATCCTAACGGATCCAACGGTTCGAAATTCTGATCATGTATGTAGAAGATATACGATTTATAAGTTCATACACAATTTAAAAATTAAATAAAAAACCAACTTATTATTTCGGGCCTCACTTTCAAATCTCATGGCCCAACATCCCACTAAGGCCCATCCTCACGTTTAAAACCCGACCCCTTTTTCCTCATCTTCCCAAAATCAGATTTCCACGCCTCCAGTATTTTCTCCGATCCTCCTTTGACCGCCGTTCCTCATCCCTCCGGCCATCAAGCCGGCGCGCCACTGCTACCATTCGGTTCGCCCTCGAAATATGCACCTGCCAGTGCCCTCCAACCCAAACTCGATGGACCCTCGTTGACCTCGGCCTGTTGCTCCATTCGCCAAAACCGTACGTCGCTCCTCACCCCCCTTCACCGAGTTTCCCCAAATCGATGCCAACAGCTGCTACTCGGAACCACAAACCCAACAACGACCATCGTTTAGCCCAACACCTCCCCACGACTTCGGAAACCCGAGCCCTAAGGCTACTGTGACCATGTCGAACAGCAGCTGCCTTCAGCGAGCATCACCAAACTGGTACTATCGTGAAGAGCACAAGATGAGGGTCGCAAATATATGTATTTGCATATTTATAGAAGTTTCTTTGATTTGATTTTTGATTTTCCTTTTTGTCTCGTTTTTTTTAGCTGAGAACAAAACATTACTGCGGATTCTTTGACCAAGGGAATGAGGTGAATTAGGTTTAGAAACGATGTGGGGGTATTTATAATGGAGTTAAATATCTAGATATTTTGAGTTAGAGAATATTCTCAGCATATTCTTTTTGTTAATTTATCTTCTAAAAATCCGTACGATCACATACGGTACCTAAAAATCACGAAACTGGACATGCAGCTACAGTTCGACATTACGGTCCCAACGAAACTCGTTTCGTCGAATTCCGAATCCGTTTGCTCACACAACGTATTTTTAACCGTCAAAATATCGACTGTTTCTCACTCTAAAAATCCGTACGACCACACAGTGACTCTAAAAATCACGAAACTGGAAATCTAACAACTATTTGACATTGCGGATCCAACAAAATTAATTTCTTCGAATTCCGACTTCGTTTGCAAAAGTGGCTATTTTTAAAGCTCTGGATGACCCATTTAAATATATAAATATATTTAAATATAATTAAATTAAATATAAATAAATTTATATTATCGTATATCTTCACATATGATATCGTACAGCTCCAGGATATCATATCAAAATTTACAGTTTGATATTTTCAGATTTCAGATTTATCGATATTCAATTCATATCGAAAATCCTTTTATAACATATATAAAGCGTTACGAATTATAAAGGAATTCCACAGCGACTTTTCTGAAATTTGATTTGGACGTGAATCAAAATCTACACGACGAAATCCCGATTTTTCTCTTCCATTAGAAAGATATACTCCACCAGCTCCACATGTTTCTTGTTTCACAGAAATCCGGCTTAAAACGAATCCTGTACATTCAGTTGAAGTTCGAATTGCCAATTAGCGAACTGCCGCGTCATTTCTAGCTCGTTTATAAATATATTATCTACTATACGTTCAACTGTCGTTGATTCAATATAATCGTTATTATATTTCGAATCGAAACTCCACCAAATCTCGTATGCTATTCAATTCACACGATATTGTGAATTTCACTATTTCCGACTATTTCGACATTATAATATATTATTATATTATAATTATTTATTAAATATTCAATATTATTTAATTCACGTTCTCGATATCGATAAATCGATATTTAATAATTAAATTATTCAACAGCTAAAAATGCGGGTTACTACAATCTTCCCCCCTTAATAAAATTTCGTCCTCGAAATTGCTAAGCTAGGGGATGACCCTATCTTCTGGGTAAAAATTTATCTGTTTACCTCTTGTCTCCGGTTTCAACTGAACCAATTAATATCGACTAAAATATTAATTTATTCCGACTAACTAAATTTTCAAAAATTCTGAAAATTTTCTAACACCTTAACTTTTCGAAAAATTTTTGCCAGCACCTCCTTTGTACTGGTCAATATCTCAAACTCCAACTCGCCTCTCTGGGCCTTCTTTAACCCAAAAGAAAATCAAATAGCCAAGCGGCTTGCCAATTCGGATCATAAATCTCATATCCATATATAATATAAACTGTTACCTTTTTGTCGGGAATATCATCTCTATCACTTCCATATGCTATCAACTCAGCATATACCAGTGTTATTTCCATCAAATTCCAATCAGTTCATATCCTCAAAACCCAATCGAATTTCATTCGAACCCGAATATCAAATTTCAAATTCTTAACTCATCAACCCAATTCCATAACAGATTATTCTCTAATCCAATTCAATTCTATTTAACTCGGTTCAAGTTAATATTTCAATTTATTTCTACTATCTTATTCTATTTAACTTCATAAGTTAAATTTAAATTCCGAAACTTAATTTCCTGGGTCTATTTCAAATCAATTTGAAATTACAATGCCAATTCAAAACCTTTGAATTTCTAAACAATTCGTTTTCTCAAAACAATTCAAAAACAAAACCTTTGGTAGTAGTCCGTCACTTAGAACTCGAAAATGAACACTGATGATGTCGCGATTCATCATCAGAATCTATTTTCCAGCTATCGAAGTGAGTTCAATACTATATCACCTTCAGTTTGAAAAACGTTTTCAAAATCTCCCAGGAACTTAAAATTTCCTTATTTTAATTCAAAATCTAATTTAAAATTCCAGATTTAATTCATCTTATTTCATATACTTTGCTTATATGAATTCTGGTTGGTTATCTATAACCATTTCACTTTATAATCTTACTCGATTATAATAACAACCAATATATCCAATATATTATAATTTTGATATATATGTCTTCTCTATATCAAGATATACCTTGGGTAAACTTATTTTAATTTACCCTCTTTTCAAAACATATCGTGACGACCCATCGTATTCAAGTGTTTAGCAACTCCTACCGATACAGTGGATCAAACTGATCGACCAGAACTCATAAACAACTCAACCAATGAATCTCCACAATATAAAACAATTTTTTTATATCAAATACAAATACGCACTCGTATATATACACTCAACTCAATCTAGGGTATTACTAACCCTATCTCTACCGAGTCACGCCACAGAGCCAAGGTAATTCTTAACTTAAGCTTTGATACCAACTGTAACGACCCGGAAAAATGCGATCTTGGTTATCCGATATACAACACATATCGAACATCCAAGGATCGAAAATAACCGAATAGTTAATGAAAGAAATTAGAAGGTGAGAATAGATAAGATAGAAACTTAGAATAGAAGAAGAAGAAGAACACAACATCAGAGTAACACGAATCTCACAACGGAACGAATAACATATAATAGATAACATAACTTTGAAATATAACAGTTATGTATACAATAGCACTTATCAGAGTACAGCACTTACAACACAGCGGAAATAACTATAGCTATATGATCTTGAAGCCTCCTGCTCCAAGCTCTTCCAGTATATCTGTAAAACCCGACTACTTGACTGCCCGTACAAATTTAGGCACCCAAGAGTTTAGGGAAAACAACAAATAAACTCCGGGTCAGTCATGGGACTGGTGTGAGTAAAACAGTTTAAAACAGGTATATGAACAAGTAAACGATATCTCATAAGACCACGCCGCATAACGGAACGGGTTTTTCCCTTATGAGAATCCAAAATATATTTATATCAAAAACCTTTTGATATTATAATAACGTCTATGTACAAATAGATATCAACTAGCAGAAACGCTTTCATCTCACGTTCTACATATATAGTATACAATCAAAACCGCAAGCACGTATTGGGTAATGGATTTCCAACTATGACAAGGTATGGAATCACCTTCCGATCAGTGTACTCTAGGAACGATACACTGGAGTTCAACAAGAACATCTTGCAACTCAGCCACACATGACCGACCACTCATTTCGCTTGAGTGTATCGAATGTACATCACCAACGGTTGGGATCAGCAACCGTTCCCGTATATATATGGGACAGCATTGATAGATTTAAGAAACAAATGAATATTCTCTAGATATGTGATTATACACCCTAATTCGGTGCGACCGACTTAGCCATGCTGCCTGCCCGATTTCTGTCATTTACCGGTTGATGAGGCTAGAAACTACGCTTTATCATCACATCAGATTCACTTCGAATGCTACATTGTCAAATCCATCGAAAATCACTAATTGATGTCTACAACCATACATTACGTGTCAGCTAAAGGAAGTTTCCTTCTCCGCTTCCACTCTTGGTATAGTTGAAGAAATCAATGTACGTGATCGTCTGGAAATACTATGTCAGACATCCATCTTCATTCACTTAGAAATGTCACATCGTCGTACCTGCCAAATCACAAATTTAATTATCCAAAAATAACACGGGTATACAGCTAAGAGAAACGAATTCCTCCGCCACCAAACGTGAATACGTTTGAACAGATCAACTTACGCGATCCATTGGATATATTCTGTCAGACCTTCGTCCATACAAGTTGTCCTGGGACTGGACAAACCGAAGGCACTATTCTGTAAACAGGATAGCCCTTGCATTTTACTCCGTCTTCAATTATTTTTGGCATATATGATTCGCGACGCTTATGCCAATACAGAGTGGTTCTATAGATAATAATCCAACCGGTCTCTCCATATTAACAACGTTAAAATGGTCAAAACTTCGATAGTCGGTGAGTTAACTATCAAAGAAAAACAAGTGTGCAAACAACGATATATTTTTTCCAGATGGAAATTATATCGAACAAACATCATTTAACATTAATCTCTTTAGTTCATTTTACATCTCCTGTTTCCCTATATTCAACATTTGCTATTTTCTATATTTAGAAAATATACGTTATTAACATTGGGAACATTTCCATTTCTTGTTTTCTATATTAGAAAACAATTCTGATTCTTGTTTGGAAAACATTTCCAAAACTTCTACGTTTGGATTAAGCAGATGTTTAGATAAAACATTGCTATGCCAACTCAACCATTTCCTTTAATTACTAAATTCACTTTACCATTCTTTATTGCCGAACCTTAACCATTCCTCAGTTAAAAACGAAGCCAATGAAGTTGGGGTAGAACTACCTCTCAGACCTTAACTGAACAACACTTCTAACCTTGAAATAGGTAAAGTTCACTTTATATTTCTTTAATTAACTTCCTTACTTAACCTTCTTTTCGAATACTATATTTGATTATCTCTTTTCAATTAACTCTTATTCGATTAACTCTTTTGGATTAACTCTATTCGATTAACTCCTCTAACTCTATTCGAATAAACTATATTCGATTAACTCCTTTAATTCTATTCGAATAAACTATATTCGATTAACGCCTCTAACTCTATTCGAATAAACTATATTCGATTAACTCCTTTAATTCTATTCGAATAAACTATATTCGATTAACTCCTTTCAAATATCTAGATTCGATAACTCCTTTCGAACAACTAGATTCGATAACTCCTTTCGAATAACTAGATTCGATAACTTCTTCTCGAATAACCAATATTCGATTATCTTACTTCGAATAACTTATATTCGATTATCTCACTTCGAATAACCAATATTCGATAATTCTTCTCGAATGAAGTATATTCGATTTCTCTTTTCGAATAAACTATATTCGATTACTCTTCTCTTCGAATACAATATATTTGATAACTTTACTTCGAATAAGTGATATTCGATAACTCCACTCGATTAACTCTATTTGGATAACTCTAACTGGTCAACTCTAACTCTAACTGGTTAATTCTAACTCTAACTGGTTAACTCTAGTTGATTACTCTAACTGGTCAACTCTAACTGATTAACTTTACCTGGTTAACTTGACTGACTTAACCCAACTGGTTATCTCGACTTATTTAACCCGACTGGTTAACTCGACTTACTTGACCAAACTGGTTAACCGGACTTACTTAACCAAACTGGTCAACTGGACCTACTTAACCAAACTGGTTAACTGGACTTATTTAACCAAACTGGTTAACTCCTATCGAACAACTAGTATTCGATTTAACTCCATTCGCTTGACTCTAGATCGCAGCGATCACAATGGTTACGTCTGATTCCCTCAGGAAACATCCGACCGCCTTAGGCTATTTACAACCCTGCGAATTACGCTAGCAGTCGTACGAGATGACAACTCATTTGGATTAACACTTATTTGATTTACTCTAACTGATTAACTCTAACTGGTGGTTAACTCTAACTGGTGGTTAACTCTACTGGCTAATTTAACTCGATTAACCTCACTTGATTTTACTTATCTCGATTAACTGAACTAATCACTTTGATTAACTCGACTAATTCACTTTGATTAACTTAACCAATTCACTTTGATTAACTTAACTAATCCACTTAGTTTAACTTAACTAATTCACTATGATTAATCTAACCAATTCACTTAGTTTAACTTAACTAATCCACTTAGTTTTTCTTAACTAATTCACTTAGTTTAACTTAACTAATCCATAGTTTTTCTTAACTAATTCACTTCAATTAACTTTACTAATCCATTTAGTTTTTCTTAACTAATCCATTTAGTTTTTCTTAACTAATCCATTTAGTTTAACTTAACTAATCCATTTAGTTTAACTTAACTAATTCACTTTGTAAAGATTTCCTTTTAGCAACGTTTTATTCATTTGAAAAGATTTACTTTTACATAACGGTTCTACACTTTAAAAATGATTTCCCTTTTATAACGTTTCCTTTTCAATTCTATTTGTAAATGGTTTACAAATATTCCCTTTTCAAATTTATTCTTCAAAATATTCTAACTCCTTAAATTTCTAGAAAAATTCGCCATAACCTCCTTTGTATTGGGAGCATCGGGAAAATCCCCAAAGCCGCCACACAGGCCTTTCCATTCAAAAGAAAATATTTTGAATTTATTTCCTTTTTAAAATATCTCCTATTTATAAATATTTCAATTTATAAATATTCCTTATTTATAAATATTCAAATTTATAAATATCTCTTATTTATAAATTTTCCATTTATAAATATTTTATTTTCACTATCACTTTGAAAACTCCCTTATCAACATCCATATGTTGGGGTATTCAATCATATCAAATCACGATGTTCAATACCGTCCAAACACATATAATCGCCAACAGATTACATATCACATTTTATATCACAATACATAAATCACAGTAAAATAACTGTTGAGGAATCCAGTTGGATTCCTCCAACCTGTTTCCCTGCATCACAGATGTTAGACAATACGATTAACATCAATTTCACTTTGATATGAAATATTCTGATAGCAGAATCAACATATAAATATTTAACGGTTTACATATATATATACACATATATATATATATATATATATATATATATATATATATATATATTCTACCAACTGACTAGCAGTTCAATCAAACAATCAACACACAGTCAAACAGACAATTTCTAACAGTTCTAAACATACAACATGAAATTATAACTGTCCAGAGTTGGTGAGATTTACTCACATTTGCAGTTCATCGTTGAAGAACGATAAACTGTTGTTTGATTTGAATCGAACAGTTTAATTTGCCGTAAATTCATACGAGCTCGAATCCACTTCCAGTCAGCTTCATTGTGAAGCTCTCGTCCATGCGATCCTAACGGATCCAACCGTTCGAAATTCTGATCATGTATGTAGAAGATATACGATTTATAAGTTCATACACAATTTAAAAATTAAATAAAAAACTAACTTATTATTTCGGGCCTCACTTTCAAATCTCATGGCCCAGCATCCCATTAAGGCCCATCCTCACGTTTAAAACCCGACCCCTTTTTCTTCATCTTCCCAAAATCAGATTTCCACGCCTCCAGTATTTTCTTCGATCCTCCTTTGACCGCTGTTCCTCATCCCTCCGGCCATCAAGCCGGCGCGCCACTGCTACCATTCGGTTCGCCCTCGAAATATGCACCTGCCAGTGCCCTCCAACCCAAACTCGATGGACCCTCGTTGACCTCGGCCTGTTGCTCCATTCGCCAAAACCGTACGTCGCTCCTCACCCCCCTTCACCGAGTTTCCCTAAATCGATGCCAACAGCTGCTACTCGGAACCACAAACCCAACAACGACCATCGTTTAGCCCAACACCTCCCCACGACTTCGGAAACCCGAGCCCTAAGGCTACTGTGACCATGTCGAACAGCAGCTGCCTTCAGCGAGCATCACCAAACTGGTACTATCGTGAAGAGCACAAGATGAGGGTCGCGAATATATGTATTTGCGTATTTATAGAAGTTTCTTTGATTTGATTTTTGATTTTCCTTTTTGTCTCGTTTCGTTTTAGCTGAGAACAAAACTTTACGGCGGATTCTTTGACCAAGGGAATGAGGTGAATTAGGTTTAGAAACGATGTGGGGGTATTTATAATGGAGTTAAATATCTAGATATTTTGAGTTAGAGAATATTCTCAGCATATTCTTTTTGTTAATTTATCTTCTAAAAATCCGTACGATCACATACGGTACCTAAAAATCACGAAACTGGACATGCAGCTACAGTTCGACATTACGGTCCCAACGAAACTCGTTTCGTCGAATTCCGACTCCGTTTGCTCACACAGCGTATTTTTAACCGTCAAAATATCGACTGTTTCTCACTCTAAAAATCCGTACGACCACACAGTGACTCTAAAAATCACGAAACTGGAAATCTAATAACTATTTGACATTGCGGATCCAACAAAATTAGTTTCTTCGAATTCCGACTTCGTTTGCAAAAGTGGCTATTTTTAAAGCTCTGGATGACCCATTTAAATATATAAATATATTTAAATATAATTAAATTAAATATAAACAAATTTATATTATCGTATATCTTCACATATGATATCGTACAGCTCCAGGATATCATATCAAAATTTACAGTTTGATATTTTCAGATTTCAGATTTATCGATATTCAATTCATATCGAAAATCCTTTTATAACGTATATAAAGCGTTACGAATTATAAAGGAATTCCACAGCGACTTTTCTGAAATTTGATTTGGACGTGAATCAAAATCTACACGACGAAATCCCGATTTTTCTCTTCCACTAGAAAGATATACTCCACCAGCTCCACATGTTTCTTGTTTCACAGAAATCCGGCTTAAAACGAATCATGTACATTCAGCTGAAGTTCGAATTGCCAATTAGCGAACTGCCGCGTCATTTCGAGCTCGTTTATAAATATATTATAAACTATACGTTCAACTGTCGTTGATTCAATATAATCGTTATTATATTTCAAATCAAAACTCCATCAAATCTCGTATGCTATTCAATTCACACGATATTGTGAATTTCACTATTTCCGACTATTTCGACATTATAATATATTATTATATTATAATTATTTATTAAATATTCAATATTATTTAATTCACGTTCTCGATATCGATAAATCGATATTTAATAATTAAATAAATAAATTATTCAACAGCTAAAAATGCGGGTTACTACACTTATCAACTTCAGTTTCGACTAAACCAATTGATTTCAATTAAAATATTAATTAATTCTTACCAACGAAAATTTTGAAAAATCCTGAAAATTTTCTAACACCCGAAATTTTTGAAAAATTTCACCAGCACCTCCCTTGTGCTAGTCAATCGGTACAACTACAACTCGCCTCTCTTTGCCTCCTCCAACCCAAAAGAAAATCATACAGCCAAGCGGCTTGCCAATTCGGCTCATAAATCTCATATCCAATAGAAATATAAACTGGTACCTTTTTGTCGGGCATGTCAACTCTATCACTTCCATATGCTATCAATTCAGCATATATCCATGTTATCCTAATCAAACTCCAAATCAGTTTTTATCTTCAAACTGAATCATTCGCTTATATCCAAGTCGAATTCCATTCTCAAATCCAACACTTAACTTATCAATTCAACATAAGTCCAGATATCTCCCAATCCAATTTTATTTGATATTTTGTATTACAATTCAATTTCCACTTAACTGGTTTCAGTTCCAGTTTGTCTCCACAAATTTCAATTCAATTTGCTTTTAATTCAAACAGTCTTTTCCCTAGAAGTTTTAAATAACTTTGCTTTTCACAAAAATCAAATTTTCCTTTTTAGGATTCAAAACAACTTATTTTTTCCAAAACAGTTCAAAATGAATATCTTTGGTAGTAATCCATCACTTAGAACTCGAAAATGAACACCGATGATGGTTGACTTCATCATCGGAATATATTTTCCAGCGATCGAAGTGAGTTCAATACTATATCACTTTCAAAACCACATCTAAACATTTCCACTTTTAAATCAGCTTAAAATATCATTCTCAATGCTTGTAAAACAATTTAAAATCTCCCAGGATTTTAAAATCCTCGTATATTCAATTCAAATCCATTTACAAACACCTTTCCAAATTTCCAGGGTTTTAATTTCAATTCTGATTTAAATTCAGATTCAATTCATCTGATTCCATATACTACATTTATATGAATTCTGATTGGTTATTTACATAGCCATTTAATTTATGATCTTACTCGATTATAATAACAACCAATATATCCAATATATTATAATTCCAATATATATATCTTCTCTATATCAAAATATACTTTGGGTAAACTTATTTTCATTTGCCCTCTTTTCAAAACATATCGTGTCGACACATCGTATTCGAGTGTTTAGAAACTCCTACCGATACAGTGGATCAAACTGATCGATCAGAACCCATAAACAACTCAACCAATAAATCTACACAATATAAAACCAATTTATATCAAATAATAAATACGCACTCATATATATACACTCAACTCAATCTGGGGTATTACTAACCCCATCTCTACTGAGTCACGCCACAGAGCCAAGGTAATTACTTAACCTTTGCTCTGATACCACTGTAACGACCCGAGAAATTTGCGATCGTGGATATCGGCAAACAACACTATGTCGACTATTCAAGTATCGGAAACACCGGATAGTCCATGAAAGAAATTAGAGGGTGAGAATAGTTAAGATAGAAACTTAGAATAGAAGAAGAAGAACATACATCATCATCAGAGTAACATGAAACTCACAGCGGAAAGAACAATATATAATAGATACATAACTTTGAAAACTAGTATATGTATACAGTAACATTATCAGAGTACAACACAACGGAAATAACTATAGCTATATAATCCTGAAGCCTCTTGCTCCAAGCTCTCCAAGTATATCTGAAAAATCCTGACTACTTGACTGCCCGTACAAAATTAGGTACCCAAGAGTTTAGGGAAAACAAACCAAAACAAACTCAGGGTCAATCATGGGACAGGTGTGAGTAAAACAATTTAAAACAGTTAAATATAACGATATCTCATAAGACCATGCCGTATAACGGAACGGGTTTTTCCCTTAAGAGAATCCAAAACATTTGATTTAACTCTCAAATGTTACGACCAGGAATTCTGCTCGATCCGAATCAGTCGCTAAACCGATCTAGACCGTTCGAAACGTCTGATTGTTTTGAGAACACGACAAAATAGAACGTAGACGGAAGAACATTTCATTGTATATTACAACAATTCATCAAATTACAAGAATATACAGATTATAAATCAATATTACACATTTTACCAAATATCAGAGATTACATGAAATTACATAGCAGCGGAAAACAATACAATACACAACTGAAAGAGATATACAGATACAAAGCTTTCCGGATATCTTTCCAGCTGTAAACCAGGATCCTATGAATATAAATCTGTAAAACCAAAACTACTAGCTGTCCGTGCGGAAAATTGGGGCACCCGGAGTTTAGGTTAAAACAATAAACTCCAGGTCAGTCATGTGACTGGTGTGAGAACTAAAACAGTTATTTAAAACTTCACTTTAAATCAGATATATCAAGGGACCACGCCGTATAACACGGAACAGGTTTTCTCCCAAGAATACCAGTGCATATAACAAAACAGCGCAATGCTTTTTGGAAAAATGAAGCTATTATAAGACCCAGGTCCTATCACACAATGCAACGCAAGCCGGGGGATAGGGTTTTACCTTATAATAGCCAAAGAATGCTTGATACGCTAAATTTCATTTTTTTATTTCTTAATCAGACTCCAACCGTAAATTAGTAAGAGAACGATTCCCTAAGTATTAACCCCGAAGGCCGAAACCAACATCAGACTAATACCCAGGAAACCACCCATCTTAGCTCGTTTCCAGTTAGTTTCAGATTTTATATACAATCATAAATATGAATCATAGACGACATGGGTACCATATATCATGTCGCCATATATAGGTATACAATCAAAACCGCAAAATGTCGTATTGGAAGTTGGATTTCCATTTGTGAACCGAGGCAAAAGATAGTCCTCAACGGCTTCGAGACTCTCTAGCCCGAGCCTCAGGTTCAGAGCGCATCGACCCTTGCATCCTCAGGGCCAGTCCACCGATGTGGATTAAACTTAAACCCTGAACATGCGTTTCCCGCCCTATGGGGCGTAAATGAGCCAACGAATGACTCCATCGGACCCGGATCGTCCAATCAAACCGAGGTGCCTGGCAACAGCAACAACCACATAAGTCAAACTCGTCAAGGCGTGTAAAACCACTGACGCCACTTCTAGCTAGAAAGAAACGCATGCCCTCCCTGACGTCCTCTCCCGTTTTGGTTCACACCAGGGTGTGAGGCTCGCGAATCAATGTTACACAAAGCTACGCCACACAGGTCGTGCTTTGATCATCAACCACAAGACTTTGCTTTTCAACAGAAGCCTTAATCCATTGCCACTTAGGCATGCCATACAGGCAATTCGTTCCATGCGATGGATATCCATCAATATATAACCCCTGAGCTCGTACGTCTCAGAGAAGGGCGTTAAGCAAGAGAATAAATTCTCCGCCGCCAAACATATATATATTTAATAGAAATCAATCACACAGACTGAAATCCAATGTCAGACACACAGTCCATTTACAAGTTCGTTCTGGGTCTGAACAAAACCGGAGGCACCTAGTACCCCGCATATCCATCGATCTCTAAGTACGTCTGGACGATCACCAACTGTTTCCATCTTCTTGGGTGTACAACCCAATCAAGATCATCATTAATCACCCAAACGACGTGAAGACCTCTGGTTTTCAACCATCTTCTTCATCTTCGACTAATCGTCGAATCAGTTATTCAGAATGGGATAAACCCGGTCTTTCCGAATAACTCGCATATATAATAAATAGGTGTTACACAAACAAAACATACGCCTCATTCCAATTCATCAGTCACTAACCGTAAATTAATCAACAGAATAATTCCCCAAATATTAACCTCGAAGGCTGAAACCAACATCAGATCAATACCCAGGAAATCACTCTGCTTAGCCAACCTACAATTAGTTTCTAAATTTCACATTCTTAGGGAAAAGTTCCCATTAATTTTACGAAAGATAAATTCTTTTAAATTTATTCTTTAATATTTCTTTTGAATATCACTTCAAACTAGTTGGGATTAACGAACCACACTGAAGCAATTATTTGTTTTATTTCCCAATCCCAACCTATTTATCCCATGAAGTAAAACTGGTCATACTTCATATCTAAAACCACAGTGTTATCGGTAAATTAAATTACCATTTCACGTTCAAATCTAATTAAAGATTTAACTAACGTCTGGAGTAAAACTGGTGATACTCCATTCTCGATCTTTTCAATCTAATTAAAGATTCATTAAAACTCCACTTAGTTTTAATCTTTGACTGGGTTAAAGAATCATTGTCACTTAAAACACGGTTCACGATAAACCTAAAATCACATTCCATTTCAATCATACCCTAACCATAAATTAGCAAGTGAGCAATTCCCTAAGTATTAACCCCGAAGGCCGAAACCAACATCAGATCAATACCCCAGAAACCATTCAACTTAACTAATCTCTAGTTAGTTTCTGATTTCCTTAACTCCTTTGGGTCTAAGAACAGTATTATTGAAGATACCATTCACGAACACCCAAAATCACATTCCATTAATTATCGGGTTAAAGAACAAGTGTTATTTAAAACACTGTACATGATAAACCCAAAAATCAATACCAATTCAATTCCAATTAAATATTATTTAATTGGTACACTTCATTAAATCTAAATAAAAAGATTTAATCTTTTCCTCAACTGGGCCTAAAAACAGTGTTAATGAAGACACCATTCACGACGACCCCAAATCACATTTGATATTAAATACAAGGCTCTGAATAGAAAATATATCGGCTTATATTCTGCAACAACCCGCAAATTCTGAACCAATTTTAAATTTTTATTTTAGAAAATTTTTAATGAATTTTGGGAATATAAAATGATTTAATTAAATAATAATGGCTAAAATTTATTTTAATCAAAGTTGAGACGAATAAATTTAGTTTGACCATAAAAGGAGTTAAAACTAGCGCGATAGTTTGAAATTTTAATTTTAAATTTTAACTGAATGTACAAAACTCATAATAATTCAGAATTGAGTGAAACAAGAAATATTTAAATCTGCTTAACCATATCTTTCTAACGAATCTGAAAAATTGAAATTTCGTTTTAAAAATCAAAAGTTATGTCCAATTTAAAATTTAGAAAAGTCGCTATAGAATTTATATATATTTTAATATAATATATTGGCCTTAAAAATAGTCAATTTTCAAATGACCTCCTTTTTCGACGAAACAACTTTTGTTGGAACCGGAATATCAAATTATTGCTAGGTTTCAATTTTCAGAATTTTTCGAATTAATATGTGAGCGTGACAAAAGAAAATGTGTTTTGACCATTTCAGTCAAATTTAATCAACTTAAAAATGGCCATTTTTTGGACGGTCTCAGAATTCGACGAAATTAGTCTCGTTAGAACTGTATCGTCATAACAAAGCCAGAAATATTTTTTCTGGAATTTTCTGAGTCTGTATGTGGCCCCGGTGAATTTAATTGTAAGGTTCAATTAAATAATTTAAATATTAAATTAAATAAATCAAGCTGTAGACTTAGAATTTGGGCCTCGAAACATGTTCCATTGGGTCCGAGAGGGGGATATTTGGCTAGGACCAACTCTTGTTGGTCTGGATTTGGAGTTTGTTAGATGAACGGGCTTAAACTTGAAAATTAAACATTTAAATATTATAAATATAATGGAAAACATTTGAAAACCCTAATCCCCAAAAGAACCAGCCGCCGCCTCATTCATCCCACGGCTGAAACGCTCTCTCCTTCCTCCGCTAAATTCTCCTCCATCTCCACAAACCAGACCCCAAGCCATACACCACTTCGAAGCTCTTCCTTCCCTCTCCATTTCCATACAAGTTGATCATCACCAGGAGGCACAGACATCGAGAACAAGGCCCCCAAACCCTGCGGGTTTCCACCGCCGCCCTACCCACGTGGCGCCACCGAGTGGGCCACCACCCACGGCGAACATGTGTCGCCCTCCCTCCTTCCACGTGGCTGGTCCTGATCGTTGTCCAGTGCCTCGGTGTTCGTGCAATTTGGACTCCTAATTTTGAACAAAACGAGAAAGCATCGGCCTTGTTCTGGGAGGAAGAAGACGATGAGTGTACGATTAGGAGGTGATTATTTTTGCTAATTTCTTTTAAAACTAATAATTTATTTAATAACCCATTGTAATAAAACGAGCATAACTTCTTCATACAGCGATGAAATCAAACGATTTTCATTGCGTTGAACTCGTATCGGAGAATACTTCACAATGACACTGACCAGAACCAAAATAGAGACAGTTGAAAATTCAAGAAATTTCAGATCTGAATTGATCGGTGAGATATCTATTTAAATTTAAAATTAATTATTTAATTAAAGTTTGAAATTTATATTTATTTCATATTAATGATTGTATATATAATTATTGCAATGTTGATTTGTTCTGTGATGACGATTGCTGAGTTGTATTTGTTGTGTGATGATGATTGTTGTTTGGCTAGATTTAGATTTACATCGATTAAATATAGAATTAGAAATATTCCTTTTAGGTTTACTTTAAAAGGATGAAGACCAAATTTACATTTTATTCGCATTGGAATTAAAGTTACTCTTTTATTTGCATTTACAAATGTAGATATTCATTGAACTCGAAGTTTATCCTTTTATTTGCATTTACAAATGCAATTATAGTTTGAAATTAAAGTTCAATCCTTTATTTGCATCCACACATGCAAATATATATTGAAATGAAAATTTTACTTTTTATTTGCATCTACTAATGCAAATATATTTTAAATGTAATTTATTCTTTTATTTGCATTCACCAATGCAAATATATGTAGAAAATAGATATTGTTCCTTATTTGCATTTACCAATGCAAATATATATTGAAACAAATTATTCTTTCATTTGCACTCACCAATGCAAGTACATATATTTGAAAATAAAGTTTATTCCTTTATTTGCATTTATCAATGCAAATATGCATTAAAATTAAAGTTTATTCTTTTATTTGCATTTACATATGCAAATATAAAATGAAACTTAAGTTTATTCTTTTATCTATTTGCACCAATGCAAATATATCATATTCTGATACCTTGAATAGAATTTG
Organism: Allium sativum; assembly: GCA_030737875.1. Lineage (NCBI taxonomy): Eukaryota > Viridiplantae > Streptophyta > Magnoliopsida > Asparagales > Amaryllidaceae > Allium > Allium sativum. The sequence continues at coordinate 249,146,116 of CM060909.1, read as the reverse complement.
TCAAAAATATACATTGAATAAAATAATAACATTTTTGTCAAACTATGATTGGTGAATTAAAGGTAACATTTTTGTTAAAATATAAGTAGTGGAAAAAAAATAACACTTTTGTTAGAACTTGATTTATTAAAAACAAAAATTTATTCCTTTATTTGCATTTACTAATGCAAATATACATTGAAATTAGGACCTGTTCTTTTATCTGCATTCACTAATGCAAATATACCTTGAAATGAAAATATTTCTTTTATTTGCATCCACAAATGCAAATATACTTTGGAAATTAAAATTTGTCCTTTTATTTGCATTCACAAATGTAAATATTCATTGAAAATAAAATTAGTTCCTTTATTTGCATCCATTAATGTAAATATTCATTAAAAATAGAATTTGTTCTTTTATTTGCATTCCTTGTATTCAAATAATCTATAAATAAAAGTTACATTTATTTATTTATTTATTCGCATTCCTTATTGCAAATAAACATTAAAAATTAAGGTTTTACTTTTGTTTGCAATTCTAAATGCAAACAAAACATCAAAATGTAAGTTACATTTTGATTACATTTTTGATATAAATAAAATGTCATTTTGAGAGTTGCTTTTTATTTGCATCCTTTAATGCAAATAAAACATGAATTAAATCTCTCACTTTATTTTCAAATTAAGGATTACCCTTTTTATTCACATTTTCAGATGTAAACAAAAGATAGGATTTAAAGGTTATATTTTAGTTACATTCTAGTTGTAGCAAAAATGTTAAGAATTGATGTTTCATTTATTTTCATTTAAAAGACAATATGAAGCATGGATTTTAGAATTTCATTTCTTATTGAAATTTTATGCGAAATGAAAAGAGTCATTTTGACAAATATTTTATAGGAAATAAAAAAGAGTTCTTTTTATCATTTTAAATGAAGGAATTGAAGAATGTTTTTTTTTCCAGCTATTGGAAAAGAATGAATAACTAAACATTCATATTTTATCATTAAAGTAGTAGTAGACAAAAATACTCATTTTTGTCTAAATTAAAAGAATAAAACAAAATATTTACTTTTGTCAATTTGTCTTAGTTGGAAACCAATTATTCTCTTTTGTCAATTTATACTTGTTAAAAACAAATTGGTCCCTTTTTCCAATAGTAATAGTTAAAACAAACATGATCATTTTTGGCGTATAAGTTTTGATAAGACAAGTATATCACCTTTATTTGTTGTGATAAATTAAAATTTTCCTATTAAACAAACATCACTTTTATTTGTTTGTCGAAATAGATTTGTCGACAAAACAAAGTCATTACTTTTATAGGTTGACCAAATAGATTAGTTGAACCAATATATCCATTTTGTCAAAATATAATAGTTGGAAGCAAAATTACATTTTGTTAATTAAATTTAGAATAAAACAAAAATCACATTTTTTTATTAAATAAAGAGTTAAACATAAATAGCATTTTGTAAAATAGGTTTGTGTTACCTCAAAATAGAAGTAACATTTCTTGAACATTTTGCTGGGATAAAACGTATATTTTTATTTGCATAACATGAAATAGGTTTTATAGGTAAATATAAAGATCATTTTTTATTTGCGAACCTACATTACAAATTATATTCAAATATAGGAATCATATTTTTGGTTAAACATACATTAGAATGTGTAGGTGAACTAAAGTGACAATTTTTTTATATATATATTAATGCATACATTAGAATTTGTGTGCAACTTAAATTACACATTTTTATATGTTAGATTATATATTGGAAATATAAAACAAATAAACGTATCTTGTAGTTGTCATCCATAATAATGCATACAAATAAATCACAGTTTATGTGACATTAGAATTGTATAGGAAAATTTTACGAATAAAAAAATACATTTTTATTCGACATTAGAAATAAATTACATGATGGTTCATTATCATTAACTTGCTAGTAGAATTAGATTGGTTAAATCCTTTAACCAATAATTTATTTTATGAACTGTTTGTTGGCTGAAAACCCCACACGGGTGTTGGGATGAAAATTAACTTACACTAATCCCAATATTTATTTGTATGTCGATCGAACGATCGACAGGCTGCGATGAGCGTTATTATTTCATTTTAAAGCTCACACAATTATAGGTTGCACTCTGGATGTGAATGGATTGTTTGATGATATTTATCATTACGGTTATATACTTTCAATGTATGAAATCCATATAACAAAGTTATATGGTAAATGATTGAGTCGCATTCCAATGCAGGGTTTCTTTTAAATAAAGAATATCTTTTAAAATAAGGAATATTTGGAATAAAGAACATTGTAAAATAAATACCCTTTAAAATAAAGAATACCGTACTATAAAGGATAATTTATATACAGAGTCTTTTTATATAAAAAATATTATTAAATAATATTTAACAAATAATGAAAGGATGACCTCTATGTCCGTTCTTAAATGGACATAAACACAAAAATATATTTCTGTTAAGGTAAACTAGTTATTATTTAGGATAAATAATTTAAATAATATTCCATTGGAATTAAATAAAAGAATTAGATTTTGGGTTGTCGTGAATGGTGTCTTAAATAACACTGTTCTTAACTCCGTATTAAAGAGTAAAATCTTTTAGTTAAGATATTTAGAGTTTCAATTATGTTTATCAATTGGAATTAAAAGATATGTGAATTGGGTTTACCGTGAAGTATGTTTTAAACGACATTTGTTCTTTGACCCAATTTACATTGAAAATGTGATCTAGAATTTATAAATCTTTTTATCAAGATTTAAAAGAGATATTTCAAAGTCAAGTTCTCCAATTTAATATAAATTAAATTGGAATTGAATGGAGATTCGATTTGATAATAATCGAAATAGTCTTCTGTAAAAGAAGACTGATACTATATATGGAATTTAAAAGGCTTTGCCTCTATTCCATTTATATTATTGGTCTAATACAGAAATTTATATCGATTATATTTTGACTTGATTTCCGTGAAAATTCCATCTTTAATAGAAGATGATTTTGGGTTTATCGTGAACAATGTCTTTAAACGACAATGATTCTTTAATCCAATTAAAGACAAGGTAAATTCCTTTAAAATTGGAATAATCATTTAATAATGATTTTTGACATTAAAACCCCAAATTGGAGTTTCAATGAATCTTTAGAAAGAAGATTTAAGATTGATTTTATAAAGAATTTATCTTTGATAAAATCAATGGGAACCTTTCCCTAATGATGTATTCTATTTAAAAGAATATACTGAATTGGAATGAAGGCATTGGATGTGTTTTATAGCATTTGATTTTTAATTATAAAATACGCAAATTATTCCGAAAGACCGGGTTTAACCCATTCTGAATAATTATCACGACGATGAAGAGTCGAAGATATTGAAGACGGTGTTGAAGACCGGCGATCCTCACATCGAATGGACAAGGACTACTGATGCTCTGGACTGATTTGCACCCAAGACAGGGATAAAGTAGTAGTTGTCCGGACGTATTGTTGATTGTTCGGATATGCGAGGTATAATGCCTTCGGTTTCGTTCAGACCCAGAACAGACTTGTAAATGGATTGTGTGTCTGACATTGTATTCCTTCCTGCTGTATTTGTTGAACGCTACTGATTATATATTTCTGTTTGGTGGTGAAGAATTTATTCTTTACTTATCACCCTTCTCTAAGACGTATGGGCTTAGAGGTTATATATATATATATATATATATATATATATATATATATATATATATATATATTGGTAGATGATCAATGATATGGTAGGGTCTGACAATGTGACATGCTAAGATGCAAATGATCAAGGCTTTGTTGAAAAGCAGGCCTTGTGGTTGATGATCAAAGCATAGCCTATTTAGGCATAGCTTTGTGTATATCGTGACTTCGCGAGCCTCACACATCGGTTGAGTCTAAAACGGGAGAAGGGAACGCAGGGAGTGTACACGTTTCTTTCTAGCTAGAAGCGGTGTCAGTGCTTAAACTGGCTGACATTTGCTTATGTGGTTGATGGAATTTTTGCGAGGCCTCAGTTTATTCTTATTGTTTGCCCTCGGACGATTTGTAGGTCCAATAGTGTGGCGGCCTGCCCCGCACCAACCGACATTTACTCCAAAAGTGCGCTGTACACATGTCCAGTTAGCACGGAACGGATCGTTAGAAGGAAAGGGAAGAAGGAAATGAACTAACAAAGAACCTGTAGAATGTCTCACAACGCATAGAATAAAATAAAATAATAACATACTTGACATAAAATAGGTGAGACAGTGCATAAGCTGAAACAACTAACATAGCAGCGGAAAATGTAAGTACAGCTTATGATCCAAAGTTAAACATTATTACAACTTTTCAAACTGTCTCAAAGAAAAAGCAAGATAAAGGAGGTACACTACTAACGCCCAAGTAGCGACAACCAACAACACAGGGAGAATATCTATATATCATACATGGAAGCCTCCTGCCCGCCTCTGAATCAGCTACTCGCGCATCAACAGCTAACCTGTCTCTAGTCTGCTCATGTGAGCACCCAGAGTAATAAGAGGAGACATAAAACTATGGGTCAGACATAAAACCTGGTATGAGCGATAAGCATCTAAACAGAACAATAACAGGTAGACTAAAACATACCTGGACCTGCAACCAAAGAGTTAGCACTACATACTGTACAACACTCTAAGGTGCCATATCAAACGGTGTAAAGATACGGAGGTGGGGGGTGTGCATGTCATAGTGATGGCAAACAATCAAACATAGCATCCATCCTCAGATCTCTCACTCAGTGCATAAAGCATACGATATTCACCACTTCGATCACCCAACATGCCTTGCTACGATCACTTTGCCCCATGAAGTCATAAATGGCTTCACTGCACTGATAACGTAGCCACTAATCCTTCGCTATGTCCACTTGCCCCATTGAGTTATTCACCCCATCTGCGCTGGCTCATAGCCTTATCAATCCTTTACTATGTCCACTTGCCCCATGGAGTTATTCACCCCATCTGCGTTGGCTCATAGTCTTACTACGCATCACTTTGACCCTCAAGTCATAATGACTCTACTGCACTGATAACGTAGTCTTGCTATCATCACCTTGCCCCTCGAGTCGCAATGAATCTACAGCACTGATAAGTAGCCCATCATCCATTTTTAGTGGTGAATCGAAGTTATGAACATCGACAACTCCTTAGCACACGTCCCGCAGCATAGCCCAACCATGAAGTGAACTCATCGGTTCCCAATTGGATCCTGAGCTCTAACTTCCCATATTGGACTACCTTTGCATCTCGAGTTATTGGTCAATACTAGGTCGGGTCGGGTTCCCCTTCAAGCTATCGGTTCGGGTCGGGTCCACTACGTTGCGTCAGTTCATGGTCTTCCTCTGATAACGGTTCGGTTCAGGTCCACTCCATCGCGTCGGTTCGGGTCGGGTGTCCCACTTCGGGTCGGGTCGGGTGCCATCTCCCATCCAGTTCGTGCTCCTGTTCCGATCAGCTCCCTCGCCCTTCATTTGTTCCGATCCGATCCTCCTCCTTTAGCCGCTCTGATCCCCCTCCTTTATCCGATCCGATCCCAATATTGCTAGCATGGCCTTCCTTTTTGCCAGATTTCTCAAGTGTCAAGTTCCGATCCGATTGAATCCCTTGCCCAGTTCACTTATCAAATCCGAGCCACCATATCCGATCCGATCCGAAAACCTGCACTATTTCCTGAAACTTTTCCAGCAACTGTTTTACGCCATTCGACGACGTTTTCGACCATTCTAACTATTGAAATCAATCACAAAGCATATCATACAGTCATAGCAACATGCATAATCAACCACAAACATCAAAACATCAACATGATAGGTTAAAGTGGATCAAACATACCCAAAACCCCATATTTCCCCTTAAGCATGTTTACGTGAAACTAATGATAGGATTAGCAAAACTTAACCAAATTAACCCCAATTCATTTCAGAGGTCTAAAACATCATTTAAGAATTTATGAACATTTTCCCCGAATTTTATCATGTTTAAATTCGCTAATTAACACTAATTACCCTTAATTAGCCATAATTAGTGAGGAACTATGCAAATCACTCACCTTAGCCACAAACAAAACTAAGATCTGAAATAAATCTCTGATTTGATGCGAATTCCAATGCTAAACAACAGCTCAAATGTTGATTTGGTGTAGATCTCCCTTGATTTGATGTTGTTAAGCTTAATCCTTGATCAAAAGATGATTTGGAGGTGATTTAGAGGTTGGAGGCCATTTTTAGGGTTTCTTGGAGGTAAGTGGAGGCTAGAAAACTGAAATGGAATGATTCTCTAACTCATTTCAGCCTCCCCATAACCCTAATCCTGAAATGGGTTATGGGCCTATTTACTAATCACCCTATTTGGCCCGGTTAAGCAGTTTTTCACCTTCCAAACCTTAATTCAGCCATATCTCCCAAACGGTAAGTCCGTTTGGCTATTATGACCACTACGGAAAGGGAAACCATCAAACGATTCTAATGGAAGTGGTTTCAGGTCAAAATTCCTTTCCAATCAAAAGTTATGGCCAAAACAAGATCAGATAGGGGCAAAATGGTCATTTAAAAATCGACAAAAATCATGAACATGGGAAATGACTCTAGTGGATGTTTCCCAAAGTTACATGACCATACGACTTCATATGGGAAAGAAATAAATATTCTACGATCCTCCGATGCGTAGAATGCGGGTTGTTACATTCTCCCCCCTTAAGAAATTTCGCCCCCGAAATTCCCTAACCAAAACACACAAAAGGGTCCTGCATGCCTATCAATCATAAAACAACAATCAAACATGCAAAACAAGCAAGATAAGTCTATCCTAGCATGCGGAATAACTAAATTGCGAAGTAAATCTTACCAGGCAAAGAGTTCTGGATACGTCTTCTAATGCTCTCCTCTGTCTCCCAAGTACAGTCATCCTCGTTCTCGCCCCACTGAACCTTAACTAGCTTCACCGCCTTCCTTCGAAGTTGCTTCGTATCGTGCCCCACAATAGGAATCGGCTTACGGTTCCCAACCGTCTCGGGTTCCACTTCGAAGTCCTCTAACTGATCAGGTGAAACAGTCATATTTGAGTCGTGAACGAACTTCCTTAGTTGGGAAATATGAAATACATTGTGAACTCCCGCCATCTTCTCTGGTAAGCCGACTCTATATGCCAAATTCCCGACTAGTTCAAGAACATGGAATGGGCTAACAAATCTTGGTGCCAACTTGCCTCTCCTGCCAAATCGTATCACACTCTTCAACGGAGAAATCTTGACGAACACCAAGTCACCCACGGAGAATTTTAAGTCTCTTCTCCTCTTATCAGCATAACTCTTCTGCCTATCTTGGGCAGCTTTCATTCGTTGTTGAATGGTCTTAATCTTATCTGAAGTTTCCCTCACCACATCTGGTCCAAGCATAAACTTCTCACCAATCACTATCCCAAATGATGGTGAGTTGCACGGTCTTCCATACAAAGCTTCATATGGAGCCGTACCGATAATGGATTGGTAGCTATTATTATATGCAAACTCTACTAGATGCAAATGGTCATCCCATGATCCACCAAAATCCAATATACAAGCTCTCAAGAGATCTTCCAATATACGATTCACCCTCTCTGTCTGACCGTCGGTCTGAGGATGATATGCGGTACTGAGATGTAATCCTGACCCTACATCCTCTTGTAAGCTCTTCCAAAACCCACTAGTGAACAACGGGTCTCGGTCACTCACAATGCTTTTGGATACTCAATGAAATCTCACTACCCACTTCATATACAAATCTGCCAACTTGGCTGCCGTTCTGGTCGATTTGACTGGTATAAATCTTGCACTCTTGGTCAATCGATCCACAATTACCCAAATGCTATCATATCCCGATCTAGTCCTTGGTAAACCATCGATGAAATCCATCAAGACTTGCTCCCATTTCCATTCAGGAATTTCTAATGGTTGCAACAACCCACTAGGCTTCTTTTGCTCGGCTTTAACTAGCTGGCAATTCATGCATTTGGATATAAACTTCCCAACGTCTCTTTTCATCCCTTCCCAGTAGTAAGTCTACTTCATGTCTCGATACATCTTATTACCACCGGGATGTATAGTTAACTTTGAGTGATGACATTATCTAAGCACTTCATCTCTCAAACCATTTACGTCGGGTACAACTAGCCTTCCATTCTTTCTAAGCCATCCATCTCGATCAAGCCCATACAAATTCATCTCCTCACCGTCGATGTTCATCTCTAACTTGGAGATGATTTCCAATAGATTAGGATCATCCCGCTGGCTGGAACCAATCCGCTCTATCAAAGTGGGTCTGATCGCCAAACTAGCTAGCATGACTGGATCCAATTCACACTTTGGTCTGAAATCAAACCCCGCGATATACTCCAGTTGCTTCCATTCAAGAAACATTGCCCCTAAACTGGCATGTCTCCTACTCAAGGCATCGGCTACCGCATTACCTTTCCCAGGTGTGTATGCGATATCAAAATCATACGAAGCCAAGAACTCTAACCATCTCTGCTGACGGAGATTCAGATCTTTCTGAAAGAAGAGATACTTTAACGATTTATGATCGGTAAACAACTCAAATCTTTCGCCCAAGAGATAGTGTCTCCACATCTTCAGCGCAAACACGATCGCTGCTAATTCCAAATCATGGGTAGGATACTTCTTCTCATGCGACTTTAGTTGCCGACTAGCATAAGCTACAACCCTACCTCCTTGCATCAATACAGCACCTAGTCCGGTACCACAAGCATCCGTGTATACCGTCATCTCTTCATTCCTCTTAGGAATGACTAATACTGGCGCACGCGTCAACTTCTCTTTTAGACTCTTGAATGCATTCTCACACACTCCGTCCCAGACGAAGGACTGATTCTTCTTAGTCAACCGAGTCAATGGTGCTGCTATCTTAGAGAAGTCCTGGATAAACTTACGATAATATCCAGCTAATCCCAAGAAACTTCTTACATCTGTTACATTCTTGGGCGTAGGCCAATCCTGAACCGTAGCCACCTTCGCTGGGTCCACGGCAATACCACTCTCTGAAACAACATGACCCAAGAATCTCACTTCCCTTCTCCAAAAGTGACACTTAGAGAATTTCGCTTTCAATTGGTGTTTCCTTAACACCTCCATCACTATCCTCAAGTGTCCCTTGTGTTCCTCCTCTGTCCTTGAATAAACAAGTATATCATCTACGAACACAAGAACAAACTTATTCAATTGATCTCTGAATACTCGATTCATAAGATCCACAAAGTAGGCTGGTGCATTGGTCAACCCAAATGGCATGACCAACTACTCATAAAATCCAGACGGCGTCCTAAATGCCATTTTCGGAACACTCTCATCCGCTACTCGTAGCTGATGAAATCCTGTCGCGAGGTCCAACTGGGAGAACACTCTTGCTCCTTCCAGTTGATCAAACAAATCATCTATCCGAGGTAGAGGATACTTATTCTTCCTCGTCACCTTATTCTTCCTCGTCACCTTATTCAACTCGCGATAGTTCACACACAAATGAAGGGAACCATCTGCCTTAGTGGCAAACACAACTGGTGCTCCCCACTCGGAGACACTCCTTCTAATAAATCCCTTCTTCAAAAGATTGCTGACTTGCACCCCGAGCTCTCGCTGCCCCCTTGGTGCCATACGATGAAGTGGCATCACTATAGGTCTAGCATCTTTCACTAAATCAATACGGAACTCAATCTCTCGGTGTGGTGGAAGCCCGGTCACCTCCTCGAAGACGTCCGGATACTGGCCAACCACGGGCACATCTGACAACTCATCCTGCGGGATGTCGAGGGAATTTACAAAACTAGCCATAACCCCATCACTAGGTAGACTACCAAACACTACCCTCCGCCCATCATCCGCCCTAACTGTCACCAAAAAGCCCTCATAGTCTACCACCACCCCGTATCTTTGGGGCCAATCGACTCCCAATATAATGCCATACCCAGTAAAGCGCAAAACAAAGCAATTACAAACAAACATACATCCATGACTCGATAAGACCAAATTTCGGCAAATCATACTAAGGTTAGTCGAACCACCAATCGGGTTCGTCACAACCAATGGTTTATCGACTATCTCGGGTTCCAGTCCCAACCTATCTACCAGGTCACTAGATATGAAGGAACGGGAAGCCCCGGTATCGAACAAAACTCGAACTGGTACATCATAAATAGAAAGCATACCTTGAATAACAATATTCTTTCCTTTCTCCGCCGCAGTTGGGGCATTCGACGAAGAAGGAACAGCATTAATAGCATATGCTTTCACAATCTGCTTCTCTTTAAGAGGTTGCGGACACTTATCCTTGAAATGTCCCACTTGACCACAGTTGAAGCACTTCTTATCCGCTGTTTGGGCCCGACAATCTTTAGCATAATGGCCCTTCTTACCATAGCTGAAGCACTCAACATCCTTCTTGTTCTTTTTCTGGCCACCCTTAGATTGGTCCTGCTTCCTCTTATTCTGAGAGTTATTCTTGCCTTCACCGCCTGCTTGCGGCTTTGGCCCTTCTGCAGATGCAGCCTCAGTCTTTGGCTTAGGGTAAAGACTCTCTGATCTCAAAGCTTTCCCCACAATCGATTCAAAAGTCTCATCGATGTGGTTGATAAGCCTTTCACCCAAGTATCCATCCAAACCAGTAATGAACTTCTCATTCTTCTTCTCAGGAGTATCGATAAGAGATAGGACATACTTCGACAAAGTGTCGAATTCAGCAATATAGTCAGAAACTGCCCTACCACTCTGCTTGAGTTCCAAGAATCTCTTGAACAACACTGACTTCTGGGCAGCTGGAATGAACTTCTCGCTAAAGCGAGCCTTGAACTGATCCCAAGTAACCTGATCTTCTGGAGTAGCTGTTCTAATGGCATTCCACCAATTCATCGCTCGCCCTTGCAGCTGACGAGACGCTAGCCTTCTCTTCATCGCATCCTCAAGACCTAAGTCGTCGAAGATACGGTCACAGCTATCCATCCAGTCTTGAACATTTGTGGCCGACTCCGTCCCGTGGAACGGCTTCCCACTAAGGTTAGTGTTATCCTTGCATAACTTGGCAAAATCGACCCTAGGTGCCTGCACTACTAGGCCAACACCAACTCCGGGATTGGGAACTTCCCCTTGCACTTCTCTAAGCATGTCTCTCATGAGGTCAGTAAACATCACCCTCATGTCAGCGGCATTCCCATTATTGGCTCCCCTACCAGCACCTCTAGCATATCGGCTCATCGTCAATCTGTAAAAGGGAAACGATCAACGACCCCATAGTGGTGCTAGTGCAGTACGACTTCATTCTTATACTACCAATAGTATATATATATAACGTTTGAGAACCAAAGTAATCACAAATACGCGCTCTCATATACGTACTATCTCTCCCTAGTGTCTTTCCCTAGGTTAACTACGCAACCTAGAGCTCTGATACCAAGTGTGGCGGCCCGCCCCGCACCAACCGACATTTACTCCAAAAGTGCGCTGTACACATGTCCAGTTAGCACGGAACGGGTCGTTAGAAGGAAAGGGAAGAAGGAAATGAACTAACAAAGAACCTGTAGAATGTCTCACAGCGCATAGAATAAAATATAATAATAACATACTTGACATAAAACAGGTGACGCAGTGCATAAGCTGAAACAACTAACATAGCAGCGGAAAATGTAAGTACAGCTTATGATCCAAAGTTAAACATTATTACAACTTTTCAAACTGTATCAAAGCAAAAGAAAGATAAAGGAGGTACACTACTAATGCCCAAGTAGCGACCACCAATGACACAGGGAGAATATCTATATATCATACGTGGAAGCCTCCTGCCCACCTCCGAATCAGCTACTCGCGCATCACCAGCTAACCTGTCTCTAGTCCGCTCGTGTGAGCACCCAAAGTAATAAGAGGAGACATAAAACTTTGGGTCATACATAAAGCCTGGTATGAGCGATAAGCATCTAAACAGAACAATAACAGGTAGACTAAAACATACCTAAGCCTGGACCTGCAACCAAAGAGTTAGCACTACATACTGTACAACACTCTAAGATGCCATATCAAACGGTGTAAAGATACGGAGGTGGGGGGTGTGCATGTCATAGTGATGGCAAACAATCAAACATAGCATCCATCCACACATCTCTCACTCAGTGCATAAAGCATACGATATTCACCACTTCGATCACCCAACATGCCTTGCTACGATCACTTTGCCCCATGAAGTCATAAATGGCTTCACTGCACTGATAACGTAGCAACTAATCCTTCGCTATGTCCACTTGCCCCATGGAGTTATTCACCCCATCTGCGCTGTCTCATAGCCTTACCAATCCTTTACTATGTCCACTTGCCCCATGGAGTTATTCACCCCACCTGCGTTGGCTCATAGTCTTACTACGCATCACTTTGCCCCTCAAGTCATAATGACTCTACTGCACTGATAACGTAGTCTTGCTACCATCACCTTGCCCCTCGAGTCGCAATGACTCTACTGCACTGATAAGTAGCCCATCATCCATATTTAGTTGTGAATCGAAGTTATGAACATCGACAACTCCTTAGCACACGTCCCGCAGCAAAGCCCAACCATGAAGTGAACTCGTCGGTTCCCAATTGGATCCTGAGCTCTAACTTCCCATATTGGACTACCTTTGCATCTCGGGTTATTGGTCAATACTGGGTCGGGTCGGGTTCCCCTTCAAGCTATCGGTTCAGGTCGGGTCCACTACGTTGCGTCAGTTCATGGTCTTCCTCTGATAACGGTTCGGTTCAGGTCCACTCCATCGCGTCGGTTCGGGTTGGGTGTCCCACTTCGGGTCGGGTCGGGTGCCATCTCCCATCCAGTTCGTGCTCCTGTTCCGATCAGCTCCCTCGCCCTTCATTTGTTCCGATCCGATCCTCCTCCTTTAGCCACTCCGATCCCCCTCCTTTATCCGATCCGATCCCAATATTGCTAGCATGGCCTTCCTTTTTGCCAGATTTCTCAAGTGTCAAGTTCCGATCCGATTGAATCCCTTGCCCAGTTCACTTATCCGATCCGAGCCACCATATCCGATCCGATCCGAAAACCTGCACTGTTTCCTGAAACTTTTCCAACAAGTGTTTTACGCCATTCAACGACGTTTTCAACCATTCTAACTATTGAAATCAATCACAAAGCATATCATACAGTCATAGCAACATGCATAATCAACCACAAACATCAAAACATCAACATGATAGGTTAAAGTGGATCAAACATGCCCAAAACCCCATATTTCCCCTTAAGCATGTTTAGGTGAAACTAATGATAGGATTAGCAAAACTTAACCAAATTAACCCAAATTCATATCAGAGGTCTAAAACATCATTTAAGAATTTATGAACATTTTTCCCGAATTTTATCATGTTTAAATTCACTAATTAACACTAATTACCCTTAATTAGCCATAATTAGTAAGGAACTATGCAAATCACTCACCTTAGCCACAAACAAAACTAAGATCTGAAATAAATCTCTGATTTGATGCAAATTCCAATGCTAAACAGCAGCTCAAATGTTGATTTGGTGTAGATCTCCCTTGATTTGATGTTGTTAAGCTTAATCCTTGATCAAAAGATGATTTGGAGGTGATTTAGAGGTTGGAGGCCATTTTTAGGGTTTCTTGGAGGTAAGTGGAGGCTAGAAAACTGAAATGGAATGATTCTCTAACTCATTTCAGCCTACCCATAACCCTAATCCCGAAATGGGTTATGGGCCTATTCACTAATCACCCTATTTGGCCCGGTTAAGTAGTTTTTCACCTTCCAAACCTTAATTCAGCCATATCTCCCAAACCGTAAGTCCGTTTGGCTATTATGACCACTAAAGAAAGGTAAACCATCAAACGAATCTAATGGAAGTGGTTTCAGGTCAAAATTCCTTTCCAATCAAAAGTTATGGCCAAAACAAGATCAGCTAGGGGCAAAATGGTCATTTAAAAATCGACAAAAATCATGAACACGGGAAATGACTCTAGTGGATGTTTCCCAAAGTTACATGACCGTACGACTTCATATGGGAAAGAAATAAATATTCTACAATCCTCCGATGCGTAGAATGCGGGTTGTTACATTCTCCCCCCTTAAGAAATTTCGCCCCCAAAATTCCCTAACCAAAACGCACAAAAGGGTCCCGCATGCCTATCAATCATAAAACAACAATCAAACATGCAAAACAAGCAAGATAAGTCTATCCTAGCATGCGGAATAACTAAATTACGAAGTAATTCTTACCAGGCAAAGAGTTCTGGATACGTCTTTCTAATGCTCTCCTCTGTCTCCCAAGTACAGTCATCCTCATTCTCGCCCCATTGAACCTTGACTAGCTTCACCTCCTTCCTTCGAAGTTGCTTCGTATCGTGCCCCACAATACGAATCGGCTTACGGTTCCCAACCGCCTCAAGTTCCACTTCGAAGTCCTCTAACTGATCAGGTGAAACAGTCATATTTGAGTCGTGAACGAACTTCCTTAGTTGGGAAATATGAAATACATTGTGAACTCCCGCCATCTTCTCTGGTAAGCCGAATCTATATGCCAAATTCCCGACTAGTTCAAGAACAGGGAATGGGCCAACAAATCTTGGTGCCAACTTGCCTCTCCTGCCAAATCGTATCACACTCTTCAACGGAGAAATCTTGACGAACACCAAGTCACCCACGGAGAATTTTAAGTCTCATCTCCTCTTATCAGCATAACTCTTCTGCCTATCTTGGGCAGCTTTCATTCGTTGTTGAATGGTCTTAATCTTATCTGAAGTTTCCCTCACCACATCTGGTCCAAGCATAAACTTCTCGCCAGTCTCTATCCAACATGATGGTGAGTTGCACGGTCTTCCATACAAAGCTTCATATGGAGCCATACCGATAATGGATTGGTAGCTATTATTATATGAAAACTCTACTAGATGCAAATGGTCATCCCATGATCCACCAAAATCCAATATACAAGCTCTCAAGAGATCTTCCAATATACGATTCACCCTCTCTGTCTGACCGTCGGTCTGAGGATGATATGCGGTACTGAGATGTAATCCTGACCCTACAGCCTCTTGTAAGCTCTTCCAAAACCCACTAGTGAACAACGGGTCTCGGTCACTCACAATGCTTTTGGGTACTCCATGAAATCTCACTACCCACTTCATATACAAATCTGCCAACTTGGCTGCCGTTCTGGTCGATTTGACTGGTATAAATCTTGCACTCTTGGTCAATCGATCCACAATTACCCAAATGCTATCATATCCCGATCTAGTCCTTGGTAAACCATCGATGAAATCCATCGAGACTTGCTCCCATTTCCATTCGGGAATTTCTAATGGTTGCAACAACCCACTAGGCTTCTTTTGCTCGGCTTTAACTAGCTGGCAATTCATGCATTTGGATATAAACTTCCCAACGTCTCTTTTCATCCCTTCACAGTAGTAAGTCTACTTCATGTCTCGATACATCTTATTACCACCGGGATGTATAGTTAACTTTGAGTGATGACATTCTCTAAGCACTTCATCTCTCAAACCATTTACGTCGGGTACAACTAGCCTTCCATTCTTTCTAAGCCATCCATCTCGATCAAGCCCATACAAATTCATCTCCTCACCGTCGATGTTCATCTCTAACTTGGAGATGATTTCCAATAGATTAGGATCGTTCCTCTGGCTGGAACCAATCCGCTCTACCAAAGTGGGTCTGATCGCCAAACTAGCTAGCATGACTGGATCCAATTCGCACTTTGGTCTGAAATCAAACCCCGCGATATACTCCAGTTGCTTCCATTCAAGAAACATTGCTCCTAAACTGGCATGTCTCCTACTCAAGGCATCGACTACCGCATTACCTTTCCCAGGTGTGTATGCGATATCAAAATAATACGAAGCCAAGAACTCTAACCATCTCTGCTGACGGAGATTCAGATCTTTCTGAGAGAAGAGATACTTTAACGATTTATGATCGGTAAACAACTCAAATCTTTCTCCCATGAGATAGTGTCTCCACATCTTCAGCGCAAACACGATCGCTGCTAATTCCAAATCATGGGTAGGGTACTTCTTCTCATGCGGCTTTAGCTGTCGACTAGCATAAGCTACAACCCTACCTCCTTGCATCAATACAGCACCTAGTCCGGTACCACAAGCATCCGTGTATACCGTCATATCTTCATTCCCCTTAGGAATGACTAATACTGGCGCACACGTCAACTTCTCTTTTAGACTCTTGAATGCATTCTCACACACTCCGTCCCAGACGAAGGACTGATTCTTCTTAGTCAACTGAGTCAACGGTGCTGCTATCTTGGAGAAGTCCTGGATAAACTTACGATAATATCCAGCTAATCCCAAGAAACTTCTTACATCTGTTACATTCTTGGGCGTAGGCCAATCCTGAACCGTAGCCACCTTCGCAGGGTCCACGACAATACCACTCTCTGAAACAACATGACCCAAGAATCTCACTTCCCTTCTCCAAAAGTGACACTTAGAGAATTTCGCTTTCAATTGGGGTTTCCTTAACACCTCCATCACTATCCTCAAGTGTCCCTTGTGTTCCTCCTCTGTCCTTGAATAAACAAGGATATCATCTACGAACACGAGAACAAACTTATTCAATTGATCTCTGAATACTCGATTCATAAGATCCACAAAGTAGGCTGGTGCATTGGTCAACCCAAATGGCATGACCAACCACTCATAAAATCCAGACGGCGTCCTAAATGCCGTTTTGGGAACACTCTCATCCGCTACTCGTAGCTGATTCAATCCTGTCGCGATGTCCAACTGGGAGAACACTCTTGCTCCTTCCAGTTGATCAAACAAATCATCTATCCGCAGTAGAGGATACTTATTCTTCCTCGTCACCTTATTCAACTCGCGATAGTCCACACACAAACGAAGGGAACCATCTGCCTTAGTGGCAAACACAACTGGTGCTCCCCACTCGGAGACACTCCTTCTAATAAATCCCTTCTTCAAAAGATTGCTGACTTGCACCCCGAGCTCTCGCTGCTCCCTTGGTGCCATACGACGAAGTGGCATCACTATAGGTCTGGCATCTTTCACTAAATCAATACGGAACTCAATCTCTCGGTGTGAAGGAAGCCCGGTCACCTCCTCGAAGACGTCCGGATACTGGCCAACCATGGGCACATCTGACAACTCATCCTGCGGGATGTCGAGGGAATTTACAAAACTAGCCATAACTCCATCACTAGGTAGACTACCAAACACTACCCTCCGCCCATCATCCGCCCTAACTGTCACCAAAAAGCCCTCACAGTCTACCACCACCCCGTATCTTTGGGGCCAATCGACTCCCAATATAATGCCATACCCAGTAAAGCGCAAAACAAAGCAATTACAAACAAACATACATCCATGACTCGATAAGACCAAATTTCGGCAAATCATACTAAGGTTAGTCGAACCACCAATCGGGTTCGTCACAACCAATGGTTTATCGACTATCTCGGGTTCCAGTCCCAACCTATCTACCAGGTCACTAGATATGAAGGAACGGGAAGCCCCGGTATCGAACAAAACTCGAACTGGTACATCATAAATAGAAAGCATACCTTGAATAACAATATTCTTTCCTTTCTCCGCCGCAGTTGGGGCATTCGACGAAGAAGGAACAACATTAATAGCATATGCTTTCACAATCTGCTTCTCTTTAAGAGGTTGCGGACACTTATCCTTGAAATGTCCCACTTGACCACAGTTGAAGCACTTCTTATCCGCTGTCTTGGCCCGACAATCTTTAGCATAATGGCCCTTCTTACCACAGCTGAAGCACTCAACATCCTTCTTGTTCTTTTTCTGGCTACCCTTAGATTGGTCCTGCTTCCTCTTATTCTGAGAGTTATTCTTGCCTCCACCGCCTGCTTGCGGCTTTGGCCCTTCTGCAGATGCAGCCTCAGTCTTTGGCTTAGGGTAAAGACTCCCTGATCTCAAAGCTTTCCCCACAATCGATTCAAAAGTCTCATCGATGTGGTTGATAAGCCTTTCCCCCAAGTATCCATCCAAACCAGTAATGAACTTCTCATTCTTCTTCTCAGGAGTATCGATAAGAGATAGGCCATACTTCGACAAAGTGTCGAATTCAGCAATATAGTTAGAAACTGCCCTACCACTCTGCTTGAGTTCCAAGAATCTCTTGAACAACACTGACTTTTGGGCAGCTGGAATGAACTTCTCGCTAAAGCGAGCCTTGAACTGATCCCAAGTAACCTTATCTTCTGGAGTAGTTGTTCTAATGGCATTCCACCAATTCATCGCTCGCCCTTGCAGCTGACGAGACGCTAGCCTTCTCTTCATCAAATCCTCAAGACCTAAGTCGTCGAAGATACGGTCACAGCTATCCATCTAGTCTTGAACGTTTGTGGCCGACTCCGTCCCGTGGAACGGCTTCCCACCAAGGTTAGTGTAATCCTTGCACAACTTGGCAAAATCAACCCTAGGCGCCTGCACTACTAGGCCAACACCAACTCTGGGATTGGGAACTGCCCCTTGCACTTCTTTAAGCATGTCTCTCATGAGGTCAGTAAACATCGCCCTCATGTCAGCGGCATTCCCATTATTGGCTCCCCTACCAGCACCTCTAGCATATCGGCTCATCGTCAATCTGTAAAAGGGAAACGATCAACGACCCCATAGTGGTGCTAGTGCAGTACGACTTCATTCTTATACTACCAATAGTATATATATATATAACTTTTGAAAACCAAAGTAATCACAAATACGCACTCTCATATACGTACTATCTCTCCCTAGTGTCTTTCCCTAGGTTAACTACGCAACCTAGAGCTCTGATACCAAGTGTGGCGGCCCGCCCCGCACCAACCAACATTTACTCCAAAAGTGCGTTGTACACATGTCCAGTTAGCACGGAACGGGTCGTTAGAAGGAAAGGGAAGAAGGAAATGAACTAACAAAGAACCTGTAGAATGTCTCACAGCGCATAGAATAAAATATAATAATAACATACTTGACATAAAACAGGTGAGACAGTGCATAAGCTAAAACAACTAACATAGCAGCGGAAAATGTAAGTACAACTTATGATCCAAAGTTAATCATTATTACAACTTTTCAAACTGTCTCAAAGCAAAAGCAAGATAAAGGAGGTAAACTACTAATGCCCAAGTAGCGACCACCAATGACACAGGGAGAATATCTATATATCATACGTGGAAGCCTCCTGCCCACCTCCGAATCTGCTACTCGCGCATCACCAACTAACCTGTCTCTAGTCTACTCGTGTGAGCACCCAGAGTAATAAGAGGAGACATAAAACTCTGGTTCAGACATAAAGCCTGGTATGAGCGCTAAGCATCTAAACAGAACAATAACAGGTAGACTAAAACATACCTGATCCTGGATCTGCAACCAAAGAGTTAGCACTACATACTGTACAACACTCTAAGGTGCCATATCAAACGGTGTAAAGATACGGAGGTGGGGGGTGTGCATGTCATAGTGATGGCAAACAATCAAACATAGCATCCATCCTCACATCTCTCACTCAGTGCATAAAGCATACGATATTCACCACTTCGATCACCCAACATGCCTTGCTACGATCACTTTGCCCCATGAAGTCATAAATGGCTTCACTACACTGATAACGTAGCCACTAATCCTTCGCTATGTCCCCTTGTCCCATGGAGTTATTCACCCCATCTGCGCTGGCTCATAGCCTTACCAATCCTTTACTATGTCCACTTGCCCCATGGAGTTATTCACCCCATCTGCGTTGGCTCATAGTCTTACTACGCATCACTTTGCCCCTCAAGTGATAATGACTCTACTGCACTGATAACGTAGTCTTGCTACCATCACCTTGCCCCTCGAGTCGCAATGACTCTACTGCACTGATAAGTAGCCCATCATCCATTTTTAGTGTTGAATCGAAGTTATGAACATCGACAACTCCTTAGCACACGTCCCGCAGCAAAGCCCAACCATGAAGTGAACTCATCGGTTCCCAATTGGATCCTGAGTTCTAACTTCCCATATTGGACTACCTTTGCATCTCGGGTTATTGGTCAATACTGGGTCGGGTC
The DNA here is from genome assembly GCA_030737875.1 of Allium sativum. Taxonomy (NCBI): domain Eukaryota; kingdom Viridiplantae; phylum Streptophyta; class Magnoliopsida; order Asparagales; family Amaryllidaceae; genus Allium; species Allium sativum. The sequence goes on along the minus strand of CM060909.1, from coordinate 249,126,009 downwards.
GGGTTCCCCTTCAAGCTATCGGTTCGGGTCGGGTCCACTACGTTGCGTCAGTTCATGGTCTTCCTCTTATAACGGTTCGGTTCAGGTCCACTCCATCGCGTCGGTTCGGGTTGGGTGTCCCACTTCGGGTCGGGTCGGGTGCCATCTCCCATCCAATTCGTGCTCCTGTTCCGATCAGCTCCCTCGCCCTTCATTTGTTCCGATCCGATCCTCCTCCTTTAGCCGCTCCGATCCCCCTCCTTTATCCGATCCGATCCCAATATTGCTAGCATGGCCTTCCTTTTTGCCAGATTTCTCAAGTGTCAAGTTCCGATCCGATTGAATCCCTTGCCCAGTTCACTTATCCGATCCGAGCCACCATATCCAATCCGATCCGAAAACCTGCACTGTTTCCTGAAACTTTTCCAACAAGTGTTTTACGCCATTCGACGACGTTTTCGACCATTCTAACTATTGAAATCAATCACAATGCATATCATACAGTCACAGCAACAGGCATAATGAACCACAAACATCAAAACATCAACATGATAGGTTAAAGTGGATCAAACATACCCAAAACCCCATATTTCCCCTTAAGCTTGTTTAGGTGAAACTAATGATAGGATTAGCAAAACTTAACCAAGTTAACCCAAATTCATATCAGAGGTCTAAAACATCATTTAAGAATTTATGAACATTTTTCCCGAAGTTTATCATGTTTAAATTCGCAAATTAACACTAATTACCCTTAATTAGCCATAATTAGTGAGGAACTATGCAAATCACTCACCTTAGCCACAAACAAAACTAAGATCTGAAATAAATCTCTGATTTGATGCGAATTCCAATGCTAAACAGCAGCTCAAATGTTGATTTGGTGTAGATCTCCCTTGATTTGATGTTGTTAAGCTTAATCCTTGATCAAAAGATGATTTGGAGGTGATTTAGAGGTTGGAGGCCATTTTTAGGGTTTCTTGGAGGTAAGTGGAGACTAGAAAACTGAAATGGAATGATTCTCTAACTCATTTCAGCCTCCCCATAACCCTAATCCCGAAATGGGTTATGGGCCTATTCACTAATCACCCTATTTGGCCCGGTTAAGTAGTTTTTCACCTTCCAAACCTTAATTCAGCCATATCTCCCAAATGGTAAGTCCGTTTGGCTATTATGACCACTCTACGGAAATGTAAACCGTCATACGAATCTAATGGAAGTGGTTTCAGGTCAAAATTCCTTTTCAATCAAAAGTTTTGGCCAAAACAAGATCAGATAGGGGCAAAATAGTCATTTAAAAATCGACAAAAATCATAAACATGGGAAATGACTCTAGTGGATGTTTCCCAAAGTTACATGACCATACGACTTCATATGGGAAAGAAATAAATATTCTACGATCCTCCGATGCGTAAAATGCGAGTTGTTACAAATAGGATCGGGGAGCGTGTGTTCAGGCATAACTTATCCACTAAAGTGTTTGTGGACCAGCCCTGCTGTATCCAAGGGTTTGCCAGCGTCCGAATCCTGAGACATTGCTAGAGTGTCTCGAATCGGTCAGGAGCTCCTCCCTAGCCTTGACTCATGATGGAAATCCAAATTCCAGTACGCCCCTTGCGGTTTTGATTGTATAACTAATATGGCGACATGGTAGATGGTAGCTATGCCGTCTAGGATTGATATTATATTTGAAATTTTTTAAATATATATATACACACTAATAATAATATCGTTTTTATGTATCAAGCATCTTTTGACCATTATAAGGTAAAACCCTATCCTCCGGTTTGCGTTGCATTGTGTGATGGGACCTGGGTCTTATAATGGTTTCATTTTTTCTAAAAAGCATTGCGTTATTTGACGATTTACTATATTTTATGCACTGGCAATCCAATGGAGTAAACTCGTTCCGCCATAGCGGCGTGGTCCTGTGATTTGCCTACTTATTAGATAAGTTAAGTTAAGAGTTCTCACACCAGTCCCACGACTGACCTGTGGTTTGTTTCACTTTGCAAACTCGGGTGCCCTCTTTCCACATGGGCAGTCGAGTAGCTTTTTGCAGATATAGTTAAGCAGGATCCTGGATTGAAGCCTGAAGCTATGTCCAGAATATTGATGGCCTTCCGCTGAGATTAGTTCCGCTGCACTATATCTACTTTATTGTAAATGTATCTTCTGCTGTATTATTTATCGATGTACTCTGATATTCTGTACTCTGATGTAACATTTATTATTGATGTTATAAAAGTCTGTGTTGTTGTTCTGATGTGTTGTATGCCCAAAGTTAAAGTATTCGGAGATTTCTAACTCTTTGGATCAGACCTGTGTGGTTTATGGGCGATCCAAAGGGCGGGGATTTCCGGGTCTTTACAGCTGGTATCAGAGCTCAGGTTAGCTCAAATCTTTGGGGTGCAACTCGTTAGAACTGAACAAGAGACTCATCAGAGATTGGATTAGTAATATCCAATAAGAATACTCATTAGAGATAGGATCAGCAGTATCCTAGAATGAGAAACTCATTAGAGATGGGTTTAGCAATGCCCTAGAATGAGTCAGAGTAAAAAGGTTTATAACTAATGCACTTGTTATTATGTATACAATTTTATTTTAGAAAATATGTTTTTTTTTAATATATTAAAGTTATATATTTTTTGAAAATTTAATCAACTAATTGATTGATGATAGTGTTGTGTGGATATTAAATTCAACTAATAAAATTATTTAACAATAAAAGAATGAAAACTAAATTAGTTAAATAAACAACTTTAGCTTCATTTCCTTTTCGAGGACGAAAAGATTTTAAGTGGGGAAGATTGTAACAACCCGCAAATTCTTAACCAATTTAAAAATTTTATTTTAGAAATTTTTAAATGAATTTTGGGAATATAAAATGATTTAATCAAATAATAATGGCTAAAATTTATTTTAATCAAAGTTGAGACGAATAAATTTAGTTTGACCATAAAAGGAGTTAAACTAGCGCGGTAGTTTGAAATTTTAATTTTAAACTTTAACTGAATGTACAAAACTCATAATAAATCAGAATTGAGTGAAACAAGAAATATTTAAATCTGCTTAACCATATCTTTCTAACGAATCTAAAAAAATTGAAATTTCGTTTTAAAAATCAAAAGTTATGTCCAATTTAAAATTTAGAAAAGTCGTTATAGAATTTATATATATTTTAATATAATATATTGGCCTTAAAAATAGTCAATTTTTAAACGACCTCCGTTTTCGACGAAACCACTTTTATTGGAACCGGAATGTCAAATTATTGCTAGGTTTCAATTTTCAGAATTTTTCAAATTAATATGAGAGCGTGGTAAAAGAAAATGTGTTTTGACCATTTAAGTCAAATTTAATCGACTTAAAAATGGCCATTTTCCAAACGATCTCAGAATTCGACGAAATTAGTCTCGTTAGAACTGTATCGTCATAACAAAGCCAGAAATAATTTTTCTGCAATTTTCTCAGTCCGTAGTGGCCCCGGTGAATTTAATTGTAAGGTTGAATTAAATAATTTAATAATTGAAATATTAAATTAAATAAATCAAGCTGTAGACTTAGGATTTGGGCCTCGAAACATGTTCCATTGGGTCCGGGAGGGGGATATTTGGCTGGGACCAACTCTTGTTGGGCTGGATTTGGAGTTTGTTAGATGAACGGGCTTAAACTTGAAAATTAAACATTTAAATATTATAAATATAATGGAAAACATTTGAAAACCCTAATCCCCAAAAGAACCAGCCGCCGCATGATTCATCCCATGGCTGAAACGCTCTCCCCTTCCTCCACTAAATTCTCCTCCATCTCCACAAACCAGACCCCAAGCCATACACCACTTCGAAGCTCTTCCTTCCCTCTCCATTTCCATACGAGTTGATCGTCACCAGGAGGCACAGACATCGAGAACAAGGCCCCCAAACCCCACGGGTTTCCACCGCCACCCTGCCTACGTGGCGCACCGAGCGGGCCACTACCCAGGGCGAACGTGCGCCGCCCTCCCTCCTTCCACGTGGCGGGTACTGATCGTTGTCCGGTGCCTCGGTGTTCGTGCAATTTGGACTCCTAATTTTGAACAAAACGAGAAAGCATCGGCCTTGTTCTGGGAGGAAGAGGACGATGAGTGTATGATTAGGAGGTGACTATTTTTTCTAATTTCTTTTAAAACTAATAATTTATTTAATAACCCAATGTAATAAAACGAGCATAACTTCTTCATACAACGATGAAATCAAACGATTTTCATTGCGTTGAACTCGTATCGGAGAATATTTCGCGATGACACTGACCAGAACCAAAATAGAGGCAGTTGAAAATTCAGGAAATTTCAGATCTGAATTGATCGGTGAGATATCTATTTAAATTTAAAATTAATTATTTAATTAAAATTTGAAATTTATATTTATTTCATATTCATGATTGTATATATAATTATTGCAATGTTGATTTGTTCTGTGATGACGATTGCTGAGTTGTATTTGTTGTGTGATGATGATGATTGTTGTTTGGCTAGATTTAGATTTACATCGATTAAATATAGAATTAGAAATATTCCTTTTTGGTTTACTTTAAAAGGATGAAGACCAAATTTACATTTTATTCGCACTGGAATTAAAGTTACTCTTTTATTTGCATTTACAAATGTAGATATTCATTGAACTCAAAGTTTATCCTTTTATTTGCATTTACAAATGCAATTATAGTTTGAAATTAAAGTTCGATCTTTTATTTGCATCCACAGAGGAAATATATATTGAAATGAAAATTATACTTTTTATTTGCATCTATTAATGCAAATATATTTTAAATGTAATTTATTCTTTTATTTGCATCCACTAATGCAAATAAACTTTAAAAACAAAATTTATTCCTTTATTTGCATTCACCAATGCAAATATATATAGAAAATAGAAATTGTTCCTTATTTGCATTTACCAATGCAAATATATATTGAAACAAATTATTCTTTCATTTGCACTCACCAATGCAAGTACATATTTTTGAAAATAAAGTTTATTCCTTTATTTGCATTTATCAATGCAAATATGCATTGAAATTAAAGTTTATTCTTTTATTTGCATTTACAAATGCAAATATAAAATGAAACTAAAGTTTATTCTTTTATCTATATGCACCAATGCAAATATACCATATTCTGATACCTTGAATAGAATTTGTCAAAAATATACATTGAATAAAATAATAACATTTTTGTCAAATTATGATTAGTGAATTAAAGGTAACATTTTTGTTAAAACGTAAGTAGTGGAAAAAAATAACACTTTTGTTAGAACTTGATTTATTAAAAACAAAAATTTATTCCTTTATTTGTATTTACTAATGCAAATATACATTGAAATTAAGACCTGTTCTTTTATCTGCATTCACTAATGCAAATATACCTGTAACGACCCGTATTTTGACTGTCAAATATTTAATTTAATTTATTATTTTAAATATTATATTTGGAGTATTAATGGGTTTTAATATTTAAATCGTTATTTAAAACAAAGTTTTAACGTTAATTTTATAATTTAAAACGTGCTTGAAATTGGCGTGCAGTTCGTAATATGGAGTTTTGAACTTCAACTGAGAATACAGGATCCGATATAAGTCGGATTTCTGTGAAATAAGAAACGTTGGAACCGTATTGACGATAATTTTCATATGAAGGAGAAAAAAAAATCAGATTTCGTGTTATAGATGGTAAGTTATGGCTAAATCAAATTTTGAAATAGTCGCTGTGAAAATCATTGTTTAAATATCGACCTTTAAAATAGCCGTTTTGCAAACGGTCTCAGATTTCGACGAAACCAGTTTCATTAGAACCGTATTGTTAAATTATTGCACGGTGTTAAATGGCGTGGCAAACCGATATCATATGTGGCCACTGTAACGACCCAGAAAATCTGAACCAATTTAAAATTTTTAAATTGGCTAAAATAATGGATTTTAAATATTTAAAATAAATATTTTAAATAATGGCGATGAAAACTGAGTTTGAATCGACATTTGAAAACGAATATAATTAATTATAATTATATATAGAATTGAAAATGGCGCGGTAGTTCGATAATTCGATTTCAAACTTCAATTGAATATACCGGGTGCAAAACAATCCGGATTTTAGTGAGACCAAAAACATTAGTATCTAATTGATGATATCTTTCTAACGAATCCGACTAATCGAAATTTGATAGCGGGAATCAAAAGATATGTCCAGTTGAAAATTCTGAATAGTCGCTATGGAATTCAGGCCCTTAAAAATGGACATTTTGCAGATGACCTCGGATTTCGACGAAACCACTTTTGTTAGATCCGCAGTGTCAAGTTATTGTTAGGTTTCAAATTTCATAATTTTTCGAATCAATATGTGAGCGTGGCAAAGGAAAACGCGTTTGACCAGTTTCTGTTGAATTCAATCGACTGGAAATTGGCCATTTTGCAAACGGTCTCAGAATTCGACGAAACTAGTTTTGTTAGGACCGTATCGTCAATACGAAGCTAGAAAATATTTTTCTGGAATTTTTCTAGTTAGTATGTGACCCCGGTAATTTGAAATGTACGTTTAAAATTCAATATAGTGATTTAAATGAAAATTCGAAAGGAAACTGATTGTAACATTCGAATTAGCTTGCGATACATATCCCATTGTGTTCGGAATGGGGGTGAAACGCTATGGACGACAGGCGGTGGGCCTCGTTTCGAGGTCGTATGTAAAAGTCAACCTTTTTGCGAAATTTAATAATTAAATAATAAAAAATAAAATAAAAATAAATACTCCTCCCTCCCTTTATTCTTCTTCCTGGCCCCCCTCGACTTCATTATTCAGAAAAAAAAACAAAAAAAAGAAGAAAACCCTAGCGATCAACCGATTAGCCCCCCCACCTCGTCTGGACGCCGACGAAGACCCCCCCCCCCCAATCGCTCGAGCTCTGCTGAAACCCCCCCTCGCTCGTGAAGCTGAAGCCTAGACGCCGACGCCTCCGACCACCGCAGCCTGCCGCCGACGACATCTTCTCCCTCCCCTTCTTCGCAGTTCGGTGAGCGTTTCCCTTTTTTTTATTTATTATTATTATTATTTTTTTTTATTTTAATCTGTAAAACTGATTTGATTTTATAAAATAAAATAAAAACTGTTTTAAAAATAAAGTAAAAACTGTTTTAAAAATAAAGTAAAAACTGATTTATTAATAAAGATAAAAACTGATTTAGGTTTTAAAAAAAATAAAAACTGAAACTGATTTTTTGAAAATATTTAAAACTGGTTTCTTTAAAGAAAGTAAAAATAGAATTGTCATATTTTTATATGTGAAAGCAAAAGTAAAAATCATATTTTTATTTAGTGAAAGTCGAAGTAAAAATCATATTTTTATTTAGTGAAAGTCGAAGTAAAAATCATATTTTTATTTAGAGAAAGTCGAAGTAAAAATCATATTTTTATTTAGTGAAAGTCGAAGTAAAAAATCATATTTTTATTTAGAGAAAGTCGAAGTAAAAATCATATTTTTATATATTGAATAGCATCGTAAAAATTCGACTTTTACATATGCAGAGAATACGGGCGAAAGCGACAAAAGGCGAAGATTTCTATAAAGGAAGTATCGTGCAGTTGGATAGCTATTGGTGAGATTTCTGATTTAAAAATTATATATATGTGTTGAAAATTAAAGTGAATAGCTATATATAAATATCTATATATATATATATATATATATATATATATATATATATACGCCCCTCGTCCACAAACCATGGACGATATTTATTGATTGAAATGGTTGTGATAATTGGTTGATAACGAATGGTTGTTTGGGATTGTTTGTGATTGATATTGGTTGTTTGAGGTTGAAAAATACCCATTTGTGGTTGTGAAATATTTGGTTGAAACCACATAGGATTAGTTTGTGGAAATGAAATAAATATATACATGCCGCCTGCGTGCGAACTAGATGCATGAACCCCATTGTCAAAAACCGCGAGGTTTTAAGGTAGAGCGAGGAGCCGTACTAGGGACGGTGCCGGTGTAACTACCCTGCCGTTATGCTGCCGAAATTTTGAATAATATTCTTGTGTTTGAATTATTTTCATATGCTTAAACTATAGAAAACATTCATGTGTTGAATCGATATTCATTCGTTGTTTAGAAATTCATGTGTTGAATGGTATTCATATTTTGAAATAAATTGTTCGATAATAAAAATCACATTTTTATCTATATATAAAAACTATAGAAAACATTCATGTGTTGAATTGATATTCATTCGTTGCTTAGAAATTCATGTGTTGAATGTTATTCATATTTTGAAATAAATTGTTCGATAATAAAAATCACATTTTTATCTATATATATAAACTATAGAAAACATTCATGTGTTGAATTGATATTCATTCGTTGTTTAGAAATTCATGTGTTGAATGGTATTCATATTTTGAAATAAATTGTTAGATAATAAAAATCACATTTTTATCTATATATAAAAACTATTGAAAACATTCATGTGTGGAATTGATATTCATTCGTTGTTTAGAAATTCATGGGTTGAATGGTATTCATATTTTGAAATAAATCGTTTGATAATAAAAATCACCTTTTATCGACTATATGAACTGTATAGAAAAATAGTGTTTTGAAATGAATCGTTTTACAATAAAAATCACATTTTTATTGTATGCATAAATCATTGAAATGTGAAGTGTTAAAAATAGCCACTTGTTCAAAATAAACATATATGAGTTGAAATATTCATTAATTAACTAATGAAATGATTTGCACCTATTTATGTAACATTAGAATGAATGGTGTTTTTAAACCAAATAGAAATCAAATATGAAGTTGAATAGAAAATGAAAAATGATATGAACTATATATATATGTACATGCAATATTCATTGAACAGGTTATAGCAAAGGGGCTAGAGAAGAGGAATAAAATTTTGTGCCCGACAAATAGGTACACATTTACTGATTTGTTTGGGTGATGATTTTGAGCCTGTTGGCTAGCCGCTTGGCCTTTTTCTTTTTCTTTTTGAGATTAGAAGGACCGGGACGCTATTTGCGATTTCCCGACGCTCCCGGTGCAGGGGAGGTTATGGCGAAATTTTTCCAAAATTTAAGGTGTTAGAAAATTTTTTGAAGTGAAAACGATATAGAAATCATTGAATGAACTATATTTATATAACTATATAAATATAAATAAAATTAAAACGAAACGAGGCCGTGCAGTTCGTATTTTGAAATCGTGATTTCAAACGACTAGTGCGGGAAATCCGACCATTGGATTTTCCCGAAACCTCAACCGTTGGGTTCGCCTTGGAATAATCTTTCCAACGGCACCAACCTTGTGAAAATCCAACGGTTGGATTGTCTGGAATGTTTAATTCAAATCTGAAGAAAAACAGCGCCAGAAACGATTATATTTATTTATATATATAAATATAATTATATTTAATCGAATAACGACGCTGCAGTTCGTATTTTGAAATCGAAATTTCAAACGATTGTACCGGGAGATCCGACCGTCGGATTTTCCCGAAACTGGAACCGTTGGATTCGTTTTGAAAAGACCTTTCTAATGATATAAATTTTGTGAAGATCCAACGGTTAGATTTTCAGATATGTGTAAATCAAATCTGAAGAAAAACAGCGCCACGGCAACGTTATGGCCCGAAGCATCGTTTTGAATAAAATGGCTATTTTAAAATAAATAAAAATAGCGATAAATAGTTATAAAATATCCTAAGCGATATGGAATGGAAATAAACTGAATTTGCTTGATTTATGTGATATTTGATGGTTGAATGTGTTTGGTGTGAAAATTACATTAAAGAACAATTGGTGTTGTCGAATAATTTAACCATTGAAATAAATCGATTTGAAATTCTAAATATACGTGAATTATTTAGAAAGGCCGAGTTAATTCTCATTTCGAATAATCGACCGACGATTGAAATTCGAAGATGAAGACGATGGTCGAAGACCGGAGATCTTCACCTCGTTTGGATGGTAACCGAGGTCCTGATTGGGAGGCATCCCGAAATATGGATAATGAGTGGTGATCGTTCAGACGTGAGTGGTGATCGAAGGGTTTGCGAGGTATTTAGTGCCTCCGGTTTTGTTCAGACCCAGAACGGACTTGTAAATGGACTGTGTGTCCGACATTGGAATTTGCCCTGTGTGATTGATAGCCATCGGTTGCACGGTGTGAATTGCCTGTGTGGCATGCTAAGATGCAGTGATCAGGGCTTCTGTTGAAAAGCAAAGTCTTGTGGTGATGATCAAAGCACCACCTGTGTGGCGTAGCTTTGTGTATAACGTGAATTCGCGAGCCTCACACCCCGGTATGAACCTAAAACGGGAGAGGACATCAGGGAGGGCCTGCGTTTCTTTCTAGCTAGGGTGGTGTCAGTGACCTACCAGCCCTGACATTTATATACTTTTCACCTATGTGGTTGTTGCTGTTGCGAGGCGCCTCGGTTTGATCGGACGATCCGGGTCCGATGGAGTCATTCGTTGGCTCGTTTACGCCCCAAAGGGCGGAGAAACGTAGTGTTCAGGCATAATAATCCACATCGGTGGACCGGCCCTGACGATCCAAGGGCCCACCTGAGTCTGGGCCTGAGACATGGGCTAGATTGTCTCGAATTCGGTAAGGACTATCTTTTGCCTTGGTTCATGACGGAAATCCAATTTCCAAATACGACATCGTGCGGTTTTGATTGTATACCTACATATGGCGACATAGTGGTATGGGGGCATTAATGCCGTCTATGATTGATAGTTATGATTTGAAATTGTTTTCAAAACATATAAACACTAGCAATAATATCAAATGCCTTTGTTTTATTCGTATCAAGCATATTTGGCTGTTATAAGGTAAAAACTCTATCCTCCGGTTTGCGTTGCATTGTGTGATGGGAACTGAGTCTTATAACGGCTTCATTTTTATAAAAAGCATAGCGATGTTTAAAAGAAAGAGTTGTTTTAAAGCACTGGCAATCCAATGGAGTAAACCCGTTCCACGAAAGTGGCGTGGTCCTGTGATTAGCCAATTATATATGTGTTGAGTAGATTTCTCATACCAGTCCCATGACTGACTCGTAGTTTGTTTCACTCTCAAACTCGGGTGCCCCTTTTTCTACACGGGCAGCCTTGTATTCAGGTTTAGCTGGTTCTTTCTGGATAGCTGGAGCGGAAGATGGATTCTATCATTTTATGCTGTTCAGCTCCTATTGTACATATTTTGTTTATTTCCGCTGTAGACATTTATGTATAGCTGAACTGTATTTGTACTAAGTAAGATCCTGTATACTGTGTAACTCTGATGATTACTTTTATCCAGTATATTTTGTTGTTCATTCTGGTGTATTTATTTAATTCTGTTCTGCTATTATATGTTTCTGTGTTATATTCCAAAAGATAACCTTGTTTCCGTGAGAACGGGAATTCGGGTCGTCTCATCGTGGTATCAGAGCTTTGGTTAAGCTTAGTTCTGGAATATAACATTTGAACGAACTCGTCAGAAATAGAACCAGTAGTGTTCTAGGACGGGTAACTCTATACAGATAGGATCAGTAATATCCTAGTATGAGTAGCAGAATCAGAACAACTCGTTAGAGATGGGGTCAGAAGTGCCTCAGAACGAGTCGAGAGTAATATGTTTTTAAATAACGTATTTGTGATTATATATATATATAGTCTGGTTTTAGAAATATAATTTTTGAATATATAAAAGATATATATTTGAAAAGTTAAAAAGGTTAAAAACAATTGGATTGGTTGTTGTGTTGTGTGATTATAGATATATCAAACCACTTTCGACTTTATTCCTTTTCGGGGACGAAAAGTTTTAAGTGGGGGAGATTGTAACGACCCAGAAAATCTGAACCAATTTAAAATTTTTAAATTGGCTAAAATAATGGATTTTAAATATTTAAAATAAATATTTTAAATAATGGCGATGAAAACTGAGTTTGAATCGACATTTGAAAACGAATATAGTTAATTATAATTATATACAGAATTGAAAATGGCGCGGTAGTTCGATAATTCGATTTCAAACTTCAATTGAATATACCGGGTGCAAAACAATCCGGATTTTAGTGAGACCAAAAGCATTAGTATCTAATTGATGATATCTTTCTAACGAATCCGACTAATCGAAATTTGATAGCGGGAATCAAAAGATATGTCCAGTTGAAAATTCTGAATGGTCGCTATGGAATTCAGGCCCTTAAAAATGGACATTTTGCAGATGACCTCGGATTTCGACGAAACCACTTTTGTTAGATCCGCAGTGTCAAGTTATTGTTAGGTTTCAAATTTCATAATTTTTCGAATCAATATGTGAGCGTGGCAAAGGAAAACGCGTTTGACCAGTTTCTGTTGAATTTAATCGACTGGAAATTGGCCATTTTGCAAACGGTCTCAGAATTCGACGAAACTAGTTTTGTTAGGACCGTATCGTCAATACGAAGCTAGAAAATATTTTTCTGGAATTTTTCTAGTTAGTATGTGACCCCGGTAATTTGAAATGTACGTTTAAAATTCAATATAGTGATTTAAATGAAAATTCAAAAGGAAACTGATTGTAACAATCGAATCAGCTTGCGATACATATCCCATTGTGTTCGGAATGGGGGCGAAACGCTATGGACGACAGGCGGTGGGCCTCGTTTCGAGGTCGTATGTAAGAGTCAACCTTTTTGCGAAATTTAATAATTAAATAATAAAAAATAAAATAAAAATAAATACTCCTCCCTCCCTTTATTCTTCTTCCTGGCCCCCCCCCCGACTTCATTATTCAGAAAAAAAAAACAAAAAAAAGAAGAAAACCCTAGCGATCAACCGATTAGCCCCCCCCCCACCTCGTCTGGACGCCGACGAAGACCCCCCCCCCAAATCGCTCGAGCTCTGCTGAACCCCCCCCCCCCCCCCCCCCCCCCCGCTCGTGAAGCTGAAGCCTAGACGAAGACGCCTCCGACCACCGCAGCCTGCCGCCGACGACATCTTCTCCCTCCCCTTCTTCGCAGTTCGGTGAGCGTTTCCCTTTTTTTATTTATTATTATTATTATTATTTTTAATCTGTAAAACTGATTTGATTTTATAAAATAAAATAAAAACTGTTTTAAAAATAAAGTAAAAACTGTTTTAAAAATAAAGTAAAAACTGATTTATTAATAAAGATAAAAACTGATTTAGGTTTTAAAAAAAATAAAAACTGAAACTGATTTTTTGAAAATATTTAAAACTGGTTTCTTTAAAGAAAGTAAAAATAGAATTGTCATATTTTTATATGTGAAAGCAAAAGTAAAAATCATATTTTTATTTAGTGGAAGTCGAAGTAAAAATCATGTTTTTATTTAGTGAAAGTCGAAGTAAAAATCATATTTTTATTTAGAGAAAGTCGAAGTAAAAATCATATTTTTATTTAGTGAAAGTCGAAGTAAAAAATCATATTTTTATTTAGAGAAAGTCGAAGTAAAAATCATATTTTTGTATATTGAATAGCATCGTAAAAATTCGATTTTTACATATGCAGAGAATACGGGCGAAAGCGACAAAAGGCGAAGATTTCTATAAAGGAAGTATCGTGCACTTGGATAGCTATTGGTGAGATTTCTGATTTAAAAATTATATATATGTGTTGAAAATGAAAGTGAATAGCTATATATAAATATATATATATATATATATATACGCCCCTCGTCCACAAACCATGGACGATATTTATTGATTGAAATGGTTGTGATAATTGGTTGATAACGAATGGTTGTTTGGGATTGTTTGTGATTGATATTGGTTGTTTGAGGTTGAAAAATACCCATTTGTGGTTGTGAAATATTTGGTTGAAACCACATAGGATTAGTTTGTGGAAATGAAATAAATATATACATGCCACCTGCGTGCGAACTAGATGCATGAACCCCATTGTCAAAAACCGCGAGGTTTTAAGGTAGAGCGAGGAGTCGTACTAGGGACGGTGCCGGTGTAACTACCCTGCCGTTATGCTGCCGAAATTTTGAATAATATTCTTGTGTTTGAATTATTTTCATATGCTTAAACTATAGAAAACATTCATGTGTTGAATCGATATTCATTCGTTGTTTAGAAATTCATGTGTTGAATGGTATTCATATTTTGAAATAAATTGTTCGATAATAAAAATCACATTTTTATCTATATATAAAAACTATAGAAAACATTCATGTGTTGAATTGATATTCATTCGTTGCTTAGAAATTCATGTGTTGAATGTTATTCATATTTTGAAATAAATTGTTCGATAATAAAAATCACATTTTTATCTATATATAAAAACTATAGAAAACATTCATGTGTTGAATTGATATTCATTCGTTGTTTAGAAATTCATGTGTTGAATGGTATTCATATTTTGAAATAAATTGTTAGATAATAAAAATCACATTTTTATCTATATATAAAAACTATTGAAAACATTCATGTGTGGAATTGATATTCATTCGTTGTTTAGAAATTCATGGGTTGAATGGTATTCATATTTTGAAATAAATCGTTTGATAATAAAAATCACCTTTTATCGACTATATGAACTGTATAGAAAAATAGTGTTTTGAAATGAATCGTTTTACAATAAAAATCACATTTTTATTGTATGCATAAATCGTTGAAATGTGAAGTGTTAAAAATAGCCACTTGTTCAAAATAAACATATATGAGTTGAAATATTCATTAATTAACTAATGAAATGATTTGCACCTATTTATGTAACATTAGAATGAATGGTGTTTTTAAACCAAATAGAAATCAAATATGAAGTTGAATAGAAAATGAAAAATGATATGAACTGTATATATATGTACATGCAATATTCATTGAACAGGTTATAGCAAAGGGGCTAGAGAAGAGGAATAAAATTTTGTGCCCGACAAATAGGTACACATTTACTGATTTGTTTGGGTGATGATTTTGAGCCTGTTGGCTAGCCTCTTGGCCTTTTTCTTTTTCTTTTTGAGATTAGAAGGACCGGGACGCTATTTGCGATTTCCCGACGCTCCCGGTGCAGGGGAGGTTATGGCGAAATTTTTCCAAAATTTAAGGTGTTAGAAAATTTTTTGAAGTGAAAACGATATAGAAATCATTGAATGAACTATATTTATATAACTATATAAATATAAATAAAATTAAAACGAAACGAGGCCGTGCAGTTCGTATTTTGAAATCGTGATTTCAAACGACTAGTGCGGGAAATCCGACCATTGGATTTTCCCGAAACCTCAACCGTTGGGTTCGCCTTGGAATAATCTTTCCAACGGCACCAACCTTGTGAAAATCCAACGGTTGGATTGTCTGGAATGTTTAATTCAAATCTGAAGAAAAACAGCGCCAGAAACGATTATATTTATTTATATATATATATATAATTATATTTAATCGAATAACGACGTTGCAGTTCGTATTTTGAAATCGAAATTTCAAACGATTGTACCGGGAGATCCGACCGTCGGATTTTCCCGAAACTGGAACCGTTGGATTCGTTTTGAAAAGACCTTTCTAATGATATAAATTTTGTGAAGATCCAACGGTTAGATTTTCAGATATGTGTAAATCAAATCTGAAGAAAAACAGCGCCACGGCAACGTTATGGCCCGAAGCGTCGTTTTGAATAAAATGGCTATTTTAAAATAAATAAAAATAGCGATAAATAGTTATAAAATATCCTAAGCGATATGGAATGGAAATAAACTGAATTTGCTTGATTTATGTGATATTTGATGGTTGAATGTGTTTGGTGTGAAAATTACATTAAAGAACAATTGGTGTTGTCGAATAATTTAACCATTGAAATAAATCGATTTGAAATTCTAAATATACGTGAATTATTTGGAAAGGCCGAGTTAATTCTCATTTCGAATAATCGACCGACGATTGAAATTCGAAGATGAAGACGATGGTCGAAGACCGGAGATCTTCACCTCGTTTGGATGGTAACCGAGGTCCTGATTGGGAGGCATCCCGAAATATGGATAATGAGTGGTGATCGTTCAGACGTGAGTGGTGATCGAAGGGTTTGCGAGGTATTTAGTGCCTCCGGTTTCGTTCAGACCCAGAACGGACTTGTAAATGGACTGTGTGTCCGACATTGGAATTTGCCCTGTGTGATTGATAGCCATCGGTTGCACGGTGTGAATTGCCTGTGTGGCATGCTAAGATGCAGTGATCAGGGCTTCTGTTGAAAAGCAAAGTCTTGTGGTGATGATCAAAGCACCGCCTGTGTGGCGTAGCTTTGTGTATAAAGTGAATTCGCGAGCCTCACACCCCGGTATGAACCTAAAACGGGAGGGGACATCAGGGAGGGCCTGCGTTTCTTTCTAGCTAGGGTGGTGTCAGTGACCTACCAGCCCTGACATTTATATACTTTTCACCTATGTGGTTGTTGCTGTTGCGAGGCGCCTCGGTTTGATCGGACGATCCGGGTCCGATGGAGTCATTCGTTGGCTCGTTTACGCCCCAAAGGGCGGAGAAACGTAGTGTTCAGGCATAATAATCCACATCGGTGGACCGGCCCTGACGATCCAAGGGCCCACCTGAGTCTGGGCCTGAGACATGGGCTAGATTGTCTCGAATTCGGTAAGGACTATCTTTTGCCTTGGTTCATGACGGAAATCCAATTTCCAAATACGACATCGTGCGGTTTTGATTGTATACCTACATATGGCGACATAGTGGTATGGGGCATTAATGCCGTCTATGATTGATAGTTATGATTTGAAATTGTTTTCAAAACATATAAACACTAGCAATAATATCAAATGCCTTTGTTTTATTCGTATCAAGCATATTTGGCTGTTATAAGGTAAAAACTCTATCCTCCGGTTTGCGTTGCATTGTGTGATGGGAACTGAGTCTTATAACGGCTTCATTTTTATAAAAAGCATAGCGATGTTTAAAAGAAAGAGTTGTTTTAAAGCACTGGCAATCCAATGGAGTAAACCCGTTCCACGAAAGTGGCGTGGTCCTGTGATTAGCCAATTATATATGTGTTGAGTAGATTTCTCATACCAGTCCCATGACTGACTCGTAGTTTGTTTCACTCTCAAACTCGGGTGCCCCTTTTTCTACACGGGCAGCCTTGTATTCAGGTTTAGCTGGTTCTTTCTGGATAGCTGGAGCGGAAGATGGATTCTATCATTTTATGCTGTTCAGCTCCTATTGTACATATTTTGTTTATTTCCGCTGTAGACATTTATGTATAGCTGAACTGTATTTGTACTAAGTAAGATCCTGTATACTGTGTAACTCTGATGATTACTTTTATCCAGTATATTTTGTTGTTCATTCTGGTGTATTTATTTAATTCTGTTCTGCTATTATATGTTTCTGTGTTATATTCCAAAAGATAACCTTGTTTCCGTGAGAACGGGAATTCGGGTCGTCTCAGCCACGGTAGCCGTAAACGCCCGTTCATTTTATATAACGCGTAATTAATATAATAAACAGATATTTGGGTATAACTTGAACAGACGATCGAATTAAGCCACGAAACCAATTACTTTGAGTTTGTATCGTTGATTAGAGTCAGGATAGATATATAGTTTGTTATTTTTGGAGACCGTGAAATTTGGTGTCAAAAATGGCATTGCGGTGCGCGTAAAAATAGCCTACCGGGCAAACAGTCTCAGAATGCGACTAAACTAGTGCCGTTGGGTTCGTATTGAAAAAATATTTTACGATTTCAAGGTTTCAAGTTGATTTGATTTATATGGTGATCGTGAAAAAAATTAAATGTGTGTTCATTTCTGGTTTTATAAAGGAAATTTTTTCATACGACCTCGGATTTCGACGAAACTTGTCCTATTGGATCTGGAATACTGTTTTACATTAAGATTAGCCTTTTTATCAGTAAACGGAAATCAATTTTGGCGGTTTTTATCAACTACTTCATGGTGAAGTTTCATAAAATAATAATGTAATCATGTCCACATTCACCATTCTTGCGTTCACATTTCTTTCTGATTCCTTGCCCTGCAAACCTTTTATTCCTTGTCTGCCAAACTACTACATCTTGCCGACCACGTTTCTGAAACCATTACTGTTATACAGCTACCTATTTTGTTCTGTAAACCTACCCCTAAAACCTTGCGCTCCACGAAATTACTCTCTATAAAAAAGTCTGCTCCCTTCTATTCATTTCCAACAAGAGTAAATCCTCTTCCATCAACGAAAATAAAATGAAAACAATTCATACATAACATATACAATCCCGTAATTCATATGTTTAGAATTCTATTATGTTTCTCTTCATCACGGTGGTGGTGTTCGAACCATAGCAGGAGCTCGTTCATGGGGAGAAACAGTCGCTGGATTCTAATGGTGTTTGACTTCAAGTGACGTTGCCACCTACTGTAGCATGGTGTTTGACAGCACAAGGAGTGGCAGCCAGGCGGGTGCATGTCCAGTCGAAGTTCAGGGGCGGCGAGGGGGCCGGATCCGGTTGGGGTTGGTAATGTAAAGCGATGGGGGAAAGTGGCGGTGCAGGGTTTGTACGGCAGGTTGACAGCATGCATGGAAATTTGAACTAAACCAAGAAGGCATGGCGTGCTTAGGTAGTGAGGTGAGGGACTTTGTGAAGCTTGCTGGAAAAGTTTAAAGTTGAAGGATGGCAAGGGCGAAGTAAATGAGCATGGTGCATGCGGGAAGGAGAACGGATCTGAATGGAAACGTCAGCAAAAGGAAAGGGACGGAACGTTAGTATGGGGAGGCGCATGCTGAATGGTGGTGCGAGCAGAAGTCGAGGAGAGGGGCGATGTCAGAACGCGGTGATGGCAAGGGGTCAGCCGGATGCTGGTGGGGGCGATGGTGGCACAATGGGTGGCTGCGAAGGAGTTCATGAAGCTGGCGAAATAAAGTAACAGGTAAGGATATTGCAGTGACAATATATATGCTAATGTTAGGTGCTTAACTATGTTGTTAAGGTGCCCAAATCCATCTTTTTGCCTAAACCTGAGTTAGCATGACTAATCAGATTTTTATGTGGCCATATGTATACTTTAAGTAAATAATTATTTAGAAAACAATGTATACATAAGGTATAGTGGGCCAAATTAATAGATCCGAGTTTATACTAAATTGCCAAATCCTGTACACATTATGAATTACAGTTCTAGATTGCCTAATCCTGTTTTTGTAACACCCCGAATTTTAGTTAATACTAAAATTCACTAATTACAGGATAAATAATCTCAGATGTGGGAATTGGGGGAAACGGGCTGCGTCATTACGTTCGTCTCGGAAAAATACGCGAAATAGAGTCCGAGTTTTCGAAAATCGGAGTCCGTATGGCCCAGTTATGGCCCGATGAAGTTTGCAGAAAATTCAAAACTAAAACAGATTTAAAAATTTAAAATATTCAGATTGAGAATGGGCCAGGCGGGGTCAGGCGGGAAGTTTCCCGCCCATCCCATGTCGACAGGGCTGTCGACAGGCCTGTCGACAGGGGTGTCGACAAGCCTGTCGACTTGCCTGTCGACAGGATGGCGCCGTTCTTTGAACCTGGGTGCACCAGGTTGGGTTTCAGGCTGGCTAGGAGGGCTGGTTCTAGAGATTTCCTAAATCTAAGGGTCCTAATCTAATCTAGGGTTAATCTAAGGGCCTAAAACACTCACCTAATCCTATAAATAAGACCACAACCCTACCCTAATTCATTCATAATTAAGTCTTGTAACTAAACTATGGCAAATTGAAATTTGAGCATGGCCTCCACTAGTTCATGAAGGTGTTGCAAGCAAATCCCTCTCAAATCATTCTCTAATCCATTCTAAGTATCTTAATCTTCTTCATTAGCTTGCTAATTGTGTTTTGGTGAGTTTCTATCACTTTAACATCCATTGTTAAAGTAAGTAGATTAGGTGTAATGAGACTTATGGTCTTAAATGCGGATTAGTGAGTTTAAATCATGTATAATGATATGTTACTCTATGTTGTTCTATGTTTATGCATATATGTGATAAGTTGGTTTATGCATGCTTAATAAGTTGATTTATGCATGATTAACAAGTTGATATATGCATGTTTAACAAGTGGATTTATGCATATTTAATAAGTGGAATTATGCATGTTTAGCAAAGTGAGATATGCAAGTTAAGTGTATGTTTAAATGCAAGTTGAAAGTGATATGCAAGTTATGCATGCTTATGCAAGTGTATGGATGCTTATGCAAGTCATGTATATGTTTAAATGCAAGATTTATGTGATATGCAAGTTATGCATGCTTATGCGGGTATATGAATACTTATGCAAGATATGTATATGCTTAAATGACATGATATGCAAGTTATGCAAGTATGTGAATGCCTATGCAAGTATGTGGATGCCTATGCAAGTATGTGAATGCTTATGCAAGTTATGTGTATGCTTAAATGCATGTTTAACATGTTATGCAAGATTGAGAATGCCTATATGCAAGTTTAACATGTTATGCAAGATATGTGTATGATAATATGCAAGCTCATATGCAACATGTTATGCAAATCATGTGTATGATAATATGCAAGTTTGGGTTGTATGTAGTTGGGTTAATATATGCTTATATATGCAAGTTGACATCCTCTTAACCCATGACAAAGTTGTATGCTAAACCCATGATATTGTGATGATCTTCCCCTTATTATGTCATGTAACGAGAACGATTTACGTGGGGAACGATGGGGTTGGTAAATATGTTAATAAATGAATGTTTGGGTATGATTAAGCATACCATAAAAATAAATTACCATAAGTGGGAATTTACCTATTAAGTTAGGTCTACCCCATGGGAATTTACCTATTGAGTTAGGTCTACCCATGTTATGGAAAACTTGATATTAATTAGGGATAATTAATATGGGGGTGATTAATTAGGTGTAATTAATCGACTAAGACACGAGGTTGGACTCATTTGTAGTGTAAAACTGCCCGGACCCGACCGGCTTAACCAGTTGCTACAAATGTCAGCCCAATGTGAGAGGTCTTAGCCATAAATTAAATACGTGATTAAGGTAAAGACACGAGGTTAGACTCTGTTATGACGTAAGACTGCCCGGATTCTACCGGCTTAACCAGGCGGTCATAACAGCCAGTCTAATGTGGGAGGTCTTTACGGGAGATCACGGTCTTAATTAATTAAGAAACACTTAACCATAATAGCATGTAGTGGGACATGAGGGGTTAAGTGGGTGCCTTGGGTGGCATGAGGAAATTTGGTGGTTGCCTTGGGTGGCATGTGGAATCTAGTGGGTTGCCTTGGGTGGCAATAGAAAATACGATTAGAATACTTAACCAAGTGGAAACATGTAATTAAACATGATTAAAGGGTTAAGTGGGATACACTAGATATTTGACAAGCTTAAGTGGGTAGCTTGTGGGGGCCCATTTCAACCAATATCCCAAACGTATCTTTGTGGGCTCGACCCATGTCGAGTGACGGGACACGCATATTAGGCTTGATTATAAGAGGCCAAAACGGGTTAGCGGTGGCAACGCAAGTCCAACGGGCTTCATATGCGTGTGTGGGCCCGGGCTGGTAGATAAGCCGTTGTTGCATCGTGTAGATATAAAGCCGTGCACCGTTAGTATTGGGTAGCCACTTTAGGGGAGTGATACACCCCACTGTGGGACCAGCACGGGTATCTACGGTAGGGAGCCGATCGCTTGGGAGTAGTGGGTACACCTAATGAAGATAGGGGCAGACGGCACCTATGTAGGGGTACACGAAACTACTGGGTAAGAATTACTGGGTACACCTAGTGGAGATAGGGGCAGACGGCACCTATGTAGTGGGCTAGGGGTACATGGAACTACTGGGGAAATTTTCTAAGTCCTTGGAAGGGATCAACCTTTAAGTAGGAATGACTGGTGTGGTGCAGTTAGTAATTATCCTTGGGTGGGTAGATGCGTCCTAACGATTATCTTAGTTTATCCTAAGTCTACCAAGCTACTTAGTGTAGCCATTCATCCCCAGATATTACCATGGTCAAGTTTATGTCTTCTCTGGTTACTTTAATGATTGTATTGTTAAAGTTATAGGACTCACTCAGACTTATGTCTGACCCCGTTGTTTTTATCTTTTTCCCAACCCTCAGGTCCTACGGTGGATCCTAGCGGTAGTAGAGCTTGACCGGATTGCTGTTCCAGTCTTTAGGAGCTTGGGTAGATGTAAAGCTCCAGTTATCCAGTTATCTTTTCTTTCGTTCTGGCTATTGTATTGAGAGTGGGATTATGTACTTCTTTATTTTGATGGATATTGTACTTGACTTTTATTGTGGTTTTATGATGTAGCCAGACATGTTTATTTCCGCTGTTATGAGATGATGTTTTAAAATTTCAAGTACTATTTATATCTGTCTTGTTGTAATTTTTCTGTTCTATATTCACTAAAATACTCCACCGATGCTATGGCATTCCCTTAGTGAGTGACCCTAGCGGGTGTGGGGTGTTACACGTGGTATCAGAGCAAAGGTTACCGGAACAGATAAAATTTTTAGAAAACTATTTTTCTAAAACATTTTTGGAAAAGATATTTTCAAAAACATGTCTTTTAAGAGAAAAGTTTTTGAAAGAAAAGCATAATCCCCAATAGCCATATCTATATCCTTCGAATTCTCCGTTTTGAATCTTTCCTTTTTCGTTTCAGCATGGCCGAGAATCCTAATCTTCCGGAGGGTGTGACGGTACCAGTATGGTATAGGAGATTGATGGAGGCTAGGGCCACCACTGCGGGTCCAGCAAATATTCCTCCACCAACCGTAGCACCCGATCTTCCTCCTCCCCCTCCTCCTCGCACGGATACTTTTGCTAAGACTTGCAAGGAATTTAAAGCTATGGGAGGGAAACCTTTTCAAGGATCTGAAACCTTTGTGGAGGCTAGAGATTGGCTTAAGGAGGTGGAAGAGTTGATAGATATCTTTGAGATGGAAGAAGGGAAGAAAGTCAAGTTGGCTGCTTGGTTAATGAAGGGAGAGGCCTCATTCTGGTGGGAGGTCACTAATGGAGAACGTCCCGTTGACTCTTGGGCGGATTTTAAGCAAAGATTTGTGGCGAAGTTTCTCTCAAGGGTGGAGGAAAACTTGTATATGGAAAGATTCTTGACTCTAAAGCAAGGAAATCTTTCGGTGAAGGAATATGTTAACAAGTTTAATCAATTGGCAAGGTTTGGCCTAGACATGGTGAATACACCGGAGAAGAAGGCTTTGAGGTTCGTGAAAGGCTTAAATGAACCGATGCATGGGTTGGCTATGACTCACATCCCTATGGGGGCCACCTTTGAGAAGCTAGTTGACATGGCACTCATGTATGAGGAAGAGAAGGGTCCTAATGCTAATAAGGCACCCGAGAAGAAGGGAGATCAAAAGAGACCTCAACAACAGCAAAGCAAAGGTGGGAAAGGCAATGGTGGCAAGAGCAAGAAGAAGAAGTGTTTCAATTGTGGGACACCTGGCCACCTAAGCAAGGATTGTCGCAAGAAGAAGAAGACCGGCTGCTTCCACTGTGGCGAAGCAGGGCATTTAGTGAAAGATTGCCCTAAGAAGGGGCAAAGGGCGGGATCTACCTCAGGAGGACATGTGCAAGCTCTTATGGCACCGAGTCAGGCTAGGGGGCAAGTACAGGCTCTCGCGGTTCCACCGATTCAGGAGAGAGGTAGAACTATTTCCGTTGAAAGTATGGTTTTTCTATTTGATCATCCTGTCCGTACATTGTTTGATTCAGGCGCATCGCATTCGTTTATTTCATCATCATTAGTTGAGTCACTGCACCTAGACACCAGTCTGGTAGATGATCCCTTGGTTGTTTCAAACCCAATTGGGGGCTCCACTTATTTGTCCATGATATGTTTGGGTTTGAAGATTTCTATACTTGGCATTGAGTTTAGATGTGATGCTTTTGTATTGGGCTTCACGGGCTATGGGTTGATTTTGGGCATGGACTGGTTATCCAGTAATGGTGCCGTTCTTGATTGCGAAAGGAGAGTTGTTAGGCTCATGACCCGCTTGGGTAACACTCTCGAGATTTCTTGTAATCCCATGGACTCTGTTATGCTAAGTTATCTTGAATCGCTTGACGCTTCGGTCGAGAGTTTGCAATCTATGAGAGTGGTTCGGGAATATCCGGATGTGTTCGAGGAGGTGAAGGGCTTACCTCCGAAGCGGGAGATTGACTTCCGAATATATTTGGTGGATAATGCTAAACCGGTATCTTTACCAGTGCGCCACATGGCTCCTCGTGAGAGGAGGGAACTCCATAAGCAAGTAGGGGAGTTGCTTGAGAAGGGGTTCATAAGACGGAGCATATCGGAGTGGGGTGCTCCAGTAGTATTTGCTACGAAGGCGGATGGGTCCCTCAGACTTTTTGTAGACTATAGAGAACTCAACAAGCTCACAAAGAAGAATAGACACCCATTGCCGAGGATTGATGATCTTTTCGATCAGTTGGTTGGCGCTTCAGTATTTTCTTAGTTGGACTTGGCCACGGGGTTTCATCAGTTGAGGGTGGCTGAGGATAGCATAGACAAGACTGCCTTTAGGACTCCGGATGGTTTCTATGAGTGGCTGGTGATGCCATTTGGGTTGACGAACGCCCCTGCATACTTTGTTGATTTGATGAGTAGGGTGTTCAGGGAGTTCCTTAATAAATTTGTGGTGGTCTTTGTGGATGATATCTTAGTATTTTCTAAGAGTGAAGAAGAGCATGCCCTACATCTTGGGGAAGTGTTGAAGACTCTTCGAGCGCATAGCCTTAAGGCTAAATTCTCTAAATGTCACTTCTGGAGGAGGGAAGTGCGGTTCTTGGGACATGTGGTCTCCAAGGAAGGGATAGCTGTGGATCCCGCGAAGGTAGTATCAATTCAGGATTGGAAGGTTCCGAAGAATGCTACCGAAGTAAGAAGTTTCTTGGGGTTGGCGGGTTATTATAGGAAGTTTATCAAAGACTTCGCGAAGATATCAGCCCCATTAACCCGCTTAACGAAGAAGAATCTTGTTTTCACATGGGATGTAGATTGTGATGATGCGTTCCGACGGTTAAAGAGAGCTTTAACCACCGCTCCAGTTTTAGTGTTGCCAGATGGGAGCAAGCCATTTGTTGTCTATACCGATGCCTGTGGGACAGGACTTGGCGCAGTCTTAATGCAAGAGGGAAGGGTAATAGCCTATGGTGGAAGGCAGTTGAGGGCACATGAGAAAAATTACCCTACCCTTGATCTCGAGCTGGCCGCTATTGTTTTTGCGCTTAAGATTTGGCGCCATTATCTTCTTGGTGAGAGATTCGAGTTGTTCACTGACCATAAATCATTAAAGTACTTATTCTCTCAGAAAGATTTAAACTTGAGACAGCAAAGGTGGATGGAGTTTTTAGCATCCTATGATTTCGAGATAGCGTATACCCCTGGCAAGGGTAACGTGGTGGCGGACGCCTTGAGCAGGAAGAGGTTGTCCTTGAGTCCATTGTTCGTGGAACGACAAAGCTTGGAATTTATCTCGATGTTTGATTTCAGACCTTCCATTGATTATGTACCCGGTTTGCTAGCTTCCTTGGAAGTTAGGCCTACTCTTTTGGGGCGGATTGGGGAAGCCCAGAGGGACGACCCACAGTTGGTTGAGTTGATAGAGAAGCTCATAAGGGGGGAGTCGTCC
The DNA here is from genome assembly GCA_030737875.1 of Allium sativum. Lineage (NCBI taxonomy): Eukaryota > Viridiplantae > Streptophyta > Magnoliopsida > Asparagales > Amaryllidaceae > Allium > Allium sativum. The sequence continues at coordinate 249,100,381 of CM060909.1, read as the reverse complement.
AGCCATTTGAGTAGGTACAACCTAGACGATAGGGGGTGCTTGCGTAGAGACGGTAGACTTTGTGTACCGCAAGATGAAGGGTTGAGGAAGGTTATTCTTGATGATGCACACCGTTCTAGGATGACCATTCATCCCGGTGGGGACAAGATGTACCAAGATATGAAGAGGGTTTTCTTCTGGGCCGGTATGAAGAAAGATGTGGCCGAATATGTAGCTCGATGCTTGGTATGTTAGCAAGTGAAGGCGGAGCAAAGGAAACCAGGTGGGTTGCTTCACCCATTGGAGGTTCCGCAATGGAAGTGGGATAGCGTCTCGATGGATTTTATTGACGGGTTACCCAGGTCGAGGAAGGGTAATACAGGAATTTGGGTGGTGGTAGATAGACTTACTAAGAGCGCCCATTTCATACCTGTGAAGAGCAAGAGGACTGCTCCATGGCTAGCTTCAGTATACCTTCGAGAGATAGTTCGATTACATGGGGTACCCTCTAGCATAGTTAGTGATCGAGATCCTATCTTCACTAGCGAGTTCTGGAGAAGTTTGCAAGAAGCAGTGGGGACTCAATTGTGTCTGAGCACTGCATATCATCCTCATACAGACGGCCAGACTGAGAGGGTGAATCGTGTTCTAGAAGACCTTTTGAGGCTTTGTATCCTAGATTTTGGAGGTACATGGGAAGAGCATCTTCCATTGGTGGAGTTCGCATATAATAACAGCTTTCAGTCCAGTATTGGTATGGCTCCTTTCGAAGCTCTCTATGGAAGACCTTGTCGATCACCTACATGTTGGTGGGAGTCTACGGATAAGATCTTGCTTGGGCCAGATATGGTTAGGGAGACTTCAGAGAAGATCGATTTGATTCGAAGAAGGATGAAGGCAGCGCATGATAGGCAAAAATCTTATGCGGACAAGAGAAGGACGGATCTTGAATTTGAGGTTGGGGATATGGTTTTTGTCAAGGTATCTCCGTTGAGAAATGTTGTTCGCTTCGGATCCGTTGGGAAGTTAGCACCAAGGTTTGTTGGGCCGTTTCCTATCAAGGAAAGGATTGGGCGGATGGCATATAGGGTGGAGTTGCCCGACAGACTTAGTGGTGTTCATGATGTATTCCATGTATCACATCTGAGGAAGTGCTTACATGAGACCGCAGAGGTGGTAGAGCCGAGCTTGCTTAGAGATGTAGAGGTTGAGCGTGATGTGACGATTCAACGAGCTCCTACTCGCATCCTTGGGTCAGAGACTAGGAAATTGAGGAATCGAGAGGTTCAGCTGGTCAAAGTGCAATGGGGAGAAGATGAGAGCAAGGCAACTTGGGAGACGGAAGCGAAGATGCGTTCATTGTACCCATTTCTTTTTGAGGGTACGTCTTTACTTTCTCCTTTATCGCTTGTCTAGTACTTATCTTATCTTTGGTATGTCCTCTCGTTAGTACCTTTGACCTTTAGATAGGGTAAACCTATGGTTGAAACATGTGTTTGAGACATGTTATGGTTGATGGATGCAAGTGGATGCAAGTGTTTGCTAGTGGTTGCTCGTGGATGCATATACGCACACTCTAGGCACTAGATCGGCTCAGTCACTTCATATTGCATATTGCATAAAATTGTGTGTAGGAAAATATATTTATGGATGTATAATGGTTGTGTTATCACATGGATGATGCATTTTGGTGAATGATTGTGCACTCATGTAGATATTGTATGTGTCGATAGGGTTTCTCGCATACATAATGGATGCATGGCACTATCATGGTTTGCATAGGTTCATACATTAGATAGGGAACATATACACACACTTTTTGCATATGCTCATACATCATTAGAAATTGTTTTAAGGACAATGGATGCCAGTGGTTGATGGTTTGAGTAGATGGTTGTTTGGATGGTAGGATATGCATTCTCCTTAGCTTAGAGATTTCGGGGACGAAATCCTTTAAGGAGGGGAGAATGTAACACCCCGAATTTTAGTTAATACTAAAATTCACTAATTACAGGATAAATAATCTCAGATGTGGGAATTGGGGGAAACGGGCTGCGTCATTACGTTCGTCTCGGAAAAATACGCGAAATAGAGTCCGAGTTTTCGAAAATCGGAGTCCGTATGGCCCAGTTATGGCCCGATGAAGTTTGCAGAAAATTCAAAACTAAAACAGATTTAAAAATTTAAAATATTCAGATTGAGAATGGGCCAGGCGGGGTCAGGCGGGAAGTTTCCCGCCCATCCCATGTCGACAGGGCTGTCGACAGGCCTGTCGACAGGGGTGTCGACATGCCTGTCGACTTGCCTGTCGACAGGGTGGCGCCGTTCTTTGAACCTGGGTGCACCAGGTTGCACCAGGTTGGGTTTCAGGCTGGCTAGGAGGGCTGGTTCTAGAGATTTCCTAAATCTAAGGGTCCTAATCTAATCTAGGGTTAATCTAAGGGCCTAAAACACTCACCTAATCCTATAAATAAGACCACAACCCTACCCTAATTCATTCATAATTAAGTCTTGTAACTAAACTATGGCAAATTGAAATTATAGCATGGCCTCCACTAGTTCATGAAGGAGTTGCAAGCAAATCCCTCTCAAATCATTCTCTAATCCATTCTAAGTATCTTAATCTTCTTCATTAGCTTGCTAATTGTGTTTTGGTGAGTTTCTATCACTTTAACATCCATTGTTAAAGTAAGTAGATTAGGTGTAATGAGACTTATGGTCTTAAATGCGGATTAGTGAGTTTAAATCATGTATAATGATATGTTACTCTATGTTGTTCTATGTTTATGCATATATGTGATAAGTTGGTTTATGCATGCTTAATAAGTTGATTTATGCATGATTAACAAGTTGATATATGCATGTTTAACAAGTGGATTTATGCATATTTAATAAGTGGAATTATGCATGTTTAGCAAAGTGAGATATGCAAGTTAAGTGTATGTTTAAATGCAAGTTGAAAGTGATATGCAAGTTATGCATGCTTATGCAAGTGTATGGATGCTTATGCAAGTCATGTATATGTTTAAATGCAAGATTTATGTGATATGCAAGTTATGCATGCTTATGCGAGTATATGAATACTTATGCAAGATATGTATATGCTTAAATGACATGATATGCAAGTTATGCAAGTATGTGAATGCCTATGCAAGTATGTGGATGCCTATGCAAGTATGTGAATGCTTATGCAAATTATGTGTATGCTTAAATGCATGTTTAACATGTTATGCAAGATTGAGAATGCCTATATGCAAGTTTAACATGTTATGCAAGATATGTGTATGATAATATGCAAGCTCATATGCAACATGTTATGCAAATCATGTGTATGATAATATGCAAGTTTGGGTTGTATGTAGTTGGGTTAATATATGCTTATATATGCAAGTTGACATCCTCTTAACCCATGACAAAGTTGTATGCTAAACCCATGATATTGTGATGATCTTCCCCTTATTATGTCATGTAACGAGAACGATTTACGTGGGGAACGATGGGGTTGGTAAATATGTTAATAAATGAATGTTTGGGTATGATTAAGCATACCATAAAAATAAATTACCATAAGTGGGAATTTACCTATTAAGTTAGGTCTACCCCATGGGAATTTACCTATTGAGTTAGGTCTACCCATGTTATGGAAAACTTGATATTAATTAGGGATAATTAATATAGGGGTGATTAATTAGGTGTAATTAATCGACTAAGACACGAGGTTGGACTCATTTGTAGTGTAAAACTGCCCGGACCAGACCGGCTTAACCAGTTGCTACAAATGTCAGCCCAATGTGAGAGGTCTTAGCCATAAATTAAATACGTGATTAAGGTAAAGACACGAGGTTAGACTCTGTTATGACGTAAGACTGCCCGGATTCTACCGGCTTAACCAGGCGGTCATAACAGCCAGTCTAATGTGGGAGGTCTTTACGGGAGATCACGGTCTTAATTAATTAAGAAACACTTAACCATAATAGCATGTAGTGGGACATGAGGGGTTAAGTGGGTGCCTTGGGTGGCATGAGGAAATTTGGTGGTTGCCTTGGGTGGCATGTGGAATCTAGTGGGTTGCCTTGGGTGGCAATAGAAAATACGATTAGAATACTTAACCAAGTGGAAACATGTAATTAAACATGATTAAAGGGTTAAGTGGGATACACTAGATATTTGACAAGCTTAAGTGGGTAGCTTGTGGGGGCCCATTTCAACCAATATCCCAAACGTATCTTTGTGGGCTCGACCCATGTCGAGTGACGGGACACGCATATTAGGCTTGATTATAAGAGGCCAAAACGGGTTAGCGGTGGCAACGCAAGTCCAACGGGCTTCATATGCGTGTGTGGGCCCGGGCTGGTAGATAAGCCGTTGTTGCATCGTGTAGATATAAAGCCGTGCACCGTTAGTATTGGGTAGCCACTTTAGGGGAGTGATACACCCCACTGTGGGACCAGCACGGGTATCTACGGTAGGGAGCCGATCGCTTGGGAGTAGTGGGTACACCTAATGAAGATAGGGGCAGACGGCACCTATGTAGGGGTACACGAAACTACTGGGTAAGAATTACTGGGTACACCTAGTGGAGATAGGGGCAGACGGCACCTATGTAGTGGGCTAGGGGTACATGGAACTACTGGGGAAATTTTCTAAGTCCTTGGAAGGGATCAACCTTTAAGTAGGAATGACTGGTGTGGTGCAGTTAGTAATTATCCTTGGGTGGGTAGATGCGTCCTGACGATTATCTTAGTTTATCCTAAGTCTACCAAGCTACTTAGTGTAGCCATTCATCCCCAGATATTACCATTGTCAAGTTTATGTCTTCTCTGGTTACTTTAATGATTGTATTGTTAAAGTTATAGGACTCACTCAGACTTATGTCTGACCCCGTTGTTTTTATCTTTTTCCCAACCCTCAGGTCCTACGGTGGATCCTAGCGGTAGTAGAGCTTGACCGGATTGCTGTTCCAGTCTTTAGGAGCTTGGGTAGATGTAAAGCTCCAGTTATCCAGTTATCTTTTCTTTCGTTCTGGCTATTGTATTGAGAGTGGGATTATGTACTTCTTTATTTTGATGGATATTGTACTTGACTTTTATTGTGGTTTTATGATGTAGCCAGACATGTTTATTTCCGCTGTTATGAGATGATGTTTTAAAATTTCAAGTACTATTTATATCTGTCTTGTTGTAATTTTTCTGTTCTATATTCACTAAAATACTCCACCGATGCTATGGCATTCCCTTAGTGAGTGACCCTAGTGGGTGTGGGGTGTTACAGTTTTTAACGCTAATTAAGTTTAGAAAATGCATAATTGAAAATAGTATAATAACAGGACCCATTTTTTTTATGACGTTATAACGGGAATTGTATTGAAATGTAAGTAAAGTGTCTAAACCAAAATATGTTACCCAGTAGCATGCGCAATTGTAGTACCATTGCGACAGGTATTGGCCTAACCATTATATAATTGTTTAGTAGTTTAACGTGGTCTAATATAAAGTCTAGTTTGGTGCCTAATCTGACAACACGTGACCAATGTTTTGTGTATGGATGTAAAATATAACAGGGCCTATTGCTAATTAACGTTGTAACTGAAGTAGGTGGAAAGGGGGTATCTTGGAAATGATTTTTTTTAAAGCATGCCGAATTACATATGCCTGGACAACGTTTTATATCAGTAACATATATTATATTAATTAAATTTTAATTAGATTTGTTAATTAAAACGTCAATGTATTATGCATGTTACGTTGTCATGGGTTATCAGAACCGGACCCAACAAGGAGCGTTGGAACCATATCAGAGAACACGTCAGTATGGAGCTGTTTAGTTGGAGCTGAACGCCACTAGAAATAGACCGTTTTAACGGCAAATGAAGAATCAATGTGAGTTAAACTCACTCAGTTTTCCCATTTATATTTGGTATAAATTGGGTTTTTATTTTGTGTGCTTTGTTTGATAATGGTTGACTGTTTGCTAGTGTTAAAATTATTTGTTGATATGACTGATGAAATTAAACCGTCGTTTAATTTCAGTGAAATACCAAATCGTTATTTTAACGATTGGTTCCAATAAAGGTAACTTACCTTATTGGTCACGTTTATCAATAAACGTGTTTAATGGTTTGATTGGTTGATCTGTTGAATTGTTTGATCTATTTGAATTGTTTTAAACATTGTGGAGATAACCGTTTTGAATACAGGGAAGAACAGGTTGGAGGGATCCAACCGGATTCCTCAAAATTATATTATTTATTTCATATTATCGACATGTGAACTGTCCTGTTTGGGTGATTGATTTGATTATGGATTGTTGACTGTAAATTCAACATCCGTCTAGTTTAAACCCATAGGCAATATTGGTTGAGTATTTGGCAACATATGACCTATGAAATCAATCGTTTTATAAATATTGATTCACCGTTAGGTGAGTCGATAGAGGTGAAGTTATAAAATTTATTTTATAACTAGGGTTAGATTTTTAAATATATTTTTGAATAAAATAATTTAATGAATATGGTTTTAAATTTTAATAAGGTTGTAAATTGAGAATTTACTATTCATTTTAGTAAATAAAGGAATTAACTACCTTCACAGTATTTAATGATAAAGATGAGGTATTTTTCCGATTAATAGAAATTTAGAGGATTACTTTTTAACTGGAATTCATATAAAAAAATAACCAAATTGAAATGAAATCTAATTGAAGGGTGGAAAGAGTTCATAAACATGTTTTATTTAAAAATTGAGTTTTTATAACAAAGTTCTAAAGAAGTTTTTAAGCAAATTCTACAGCTTAAAATAGATGTTACTTAATGATTTGAATTAAGTGAAAGGAAATTAAGGAAAAACTTTATAATAAACCAGGGTTATGTAAATGAGGTTTAAAGTGTTAAGACGTTAATATTACATTAACGATACTTGAAAATGAGATCAAGTAGAAAAGGAAAATTTTAAATAAGAGTTCTAAAATGGAAAAGGTCAAAAGGATTTGAAAGGAGATTGGTAAAGGTAAATTTGGGTAAAGAAGTGGGTCATAGGATTTGTATAACCAAATCCAGTTATAATGGAATTTGTTTTGAGACTGGAATAGAATATTGGTTCAGATTACAAGTTATATTTATATGAGGGCAAGAACGTTGTTGATCAAGGTCTGAGAGGTAATTAAAATATCCCAACTTGAACAACATCAGGATTATCTGAAGATGATATCAGTTGGTAATCGTAAAGGAGGTTAGTGATAATTTATTATTTCCATTCGAGAAATAATAATGTGATGTTTGGGGAGAATTTGGGAAATATATGAAGTAAAGGAAATTAGAAAAAAGAAAATGTAAAGTTTAGTTTTATAATGTTTCAAGAATAGAATAAAAAGGTATTACGTAAAGTTGGTTACGAATAATAAGTTAAGTCGATTTTTCCAAGTTTAAATAACAAAGGATAATGTAACAAATGATTGAAAGGAGGATTAAGTGGGAATTTAATATGATTATAAGTTATTTCACTAAGTATTAAAATGAAATGATTTTTGAGCACATTAGTATATTAATTATGCAGTCAAATATCGTATTCTTGAATATTTAAAGAGTTAGAAGTTTTAAATTAAACAGAAGTGAATCAGTCTGTTTTAGATTAAAAGGCCAAGTGATGCTGAATACTGAACCAGTGAACTCACTTGATTGTCATGATTGAAACACCGTTTATTTTGATAGTTAAATCACCGACTATCAAAGCTGTTCCAATACGATTGTTGGTACGGAAAGACCTGGATCGAATTTATATTCGAAAACCATTCCGACCAACAAATACGTGAAGAGATCAGAAGATGATCGAGATGGAGCATTGAAGACCGTGGATCTTCATAAGAGGAAGGATTACTAATAATCTCTATTTTAGCGGTCAGAGATAAACTGTGGTTCTGTCGTGGTTGGAATCCATGGGTTGCAAGGACTTCTCGCTACTGATCAATGAGGTGATTCCTATTTGAGATGCAGTAGGAGAATTCCTTTGGTTCATTCTGTTCCTGGATGACTTGTATGGACGGATGTCTGACAGAGTATTTCCAAAAGAATCACGTACGTTGATTTCTTCAGACGAGCCATTGTTGGTCAGCTCCCAACTAGAGTATTTTTGTGGACGTCAATTAGCGATATCTAGTGGATTTGACGATGTGTCATTCAAAGTAAATGGCGATCAGATGTTTCAAAGTAAATTCTGGCCTCAAGCCTCACAACCGGTAAATGACAAAAATCGGGCAGGCAACATGGCTATGTGGGTCGCTCCCATTAGGGTGTATAATACCTATCTAGAGAAGATCCTTTTGTTTCTTAAATCTATTTCGATGCTGTCCCTTTTCGGGAAGACGATGGCTAGCTACCACCGTTGGTGATATACATTCGATACACTCGAGCGAAATGAGTGGTCGGTCATGTGTGGGCCGGGTTGAAAGACGTTCTTGTTGAACCCAGTGTATTCGCCTCTAGAGATACACTATCGGAAGGTTGTCCCATACCTTGTCAGAGTTGGAATCCAATCTCCATTAAGTGCCCGCGGTTTTGTTTGTATACTATATATGTAGAGTGTGAGATGCAAGCATTCTACTCGATTCTATTTACTTGTATTTAGACATTATGATAATATCAGACAAGATATTGATTTCAAAACTGTTTTGGGTTATCGTAAGGTAAAAACCGTCCGTGTTTATGTGTGGATTTGGTCTTACGATTATCCTTTTCTTTGAAAGATTTTAACTTTAAAATCAGGTTGTGTGATACCCTAAATACTATGCGAGTTTTTCTCATTCTGGTTCACCAGACTGACCCGGTGTTTGTAATGCTCGGGTTAGACCGGGTTGTACATGTTCAGGTTGTCGAATGCTTTGAAGAGACGAGCTGGATGAGTCCAAACGTATTACATTACATAACTACCATTCCGCTGGGTGTTGTATATGAGGACAGGTTGTTATAACTGTCCAGTGGTGTTGATGTACTTTGATATGGTAAGTTTTATTCAAAGCTCTCAATAAAGTTATTTCTATATTTTATTTTGTTCCATTGCGATGTGAGACTCTGTGTTGTGTTATTTCTTCTTCTTCTTCTTCTATTCTAATATTTCTTTCTTTCTTACCTCACCCTCTAATTTCTTTCTAATAACGTCCTGTGTTTTCGGTGTTTGGAAGGTCGGCACGAGTTACGTTAAGGGTATTTATGTCGATTTTTCAGGGCCGAAAATTCATGTTCGTTACAGTGGTATCAGAGCTATTGGTTTAGGGATAACCTTGGCTCTGTGGCGTAACTCGATAGAGATGGGGTTAGTAATACCCTAGATTGAGTTTGATTATATATATATGAGAGCGCGTATTTGTAATTTGACATAAAATTATTTTTGAAATTATTTTTGCCCAATTTATTTTATAATAAAAGTAATGATTTTCTCAAATTATTATAATATGGGCAATCATTTAGATTTGTTGATTTGAATGATATGTTGGATTGTGTTGTTGATTGCTTGAATATAAATATGAAAATGATAGAATTGGTTTATAACAAATATGAAATAAATAAGTTGGATAAATCAATCGAGATTAATGAACCTGAATGGATAATTAAAGAAATAAATGAAGTGATTATAAATAATTATAATCTCATGTGGATTAGATTGTGTGTAGAATTGGTTGGATCGTATGATATGGATATTTGAACCTAATTGATGTTGTTTTGGGGACTAATGAAACTTATTTGAGTTGATAACAGGTGCAGAGGCGCCAATTCAGCTTTAAAATCCATTCAAGAGAAAATTCTAGAGTTAATTGAATCTAGTTTGAATAGAGCTGCATAATAACTAAGCAGGCTCGCGTATAAAATATTGCTTACCGCATAATAACGGTCGCAAAAAGGTACGCCTATGCAGATTATTAAATTTTTGTTTTTATTTGGGTTTTGAGTTTGGTTTTTGAATTTTTCCGACCCTATTTGTCGATGGATATATATTTCCTGAACCTACGATATTGCAGATGTCCTCCGTACAGGGAAGACTCTGCCAAATTTTTTCCAGAATTTAAAGTGTTAGAAATTTTTTGAAGATCTTTGGAAAATCCTTTTATCTGGAATAAATTGGTTTTAAAACCCATTTAATTAGTTTGGAAATAAAAGAGAGTTTTAAAATTATTATTTTTGAAAAGATAATGGGTTCGTAACGTTCTTTCTTACCTTAGCAATTTCGAGGACAAAATTATTTTAGGGGGGAAAGAATGTAACGACCCGTATTTTGACTGTCAAATATTTAATTTAATTTATTATTTTAAATATTATATTTGGAGTATTATTGGGTTTTAATATTTAAATCGTTATTTAAAACAAAGTTTTAACGTTTATTTTATAATTTAAAACGAGCTTGAAATTGGCGTGCAGTTCGTTATATGGAGTTTTGAACTTCAACTGAGAATACAGGATCCGATATAAGTCGGATTTATATGAAACAAGAAACGTTGGAACCGTATTGACGATAATTTTCATATGAAGGAAAAAAATTCAGATTTCGTGTTATAGATGGTAAGCTATGGCTAAATCAAATTTTGAAATAGTCGCTGTGAAAATCATTGTTTAAATATCGGCCTTTAAAATAGTCGTTTTGCAAACGGACTCAGATTTCGATGAAACCAGTTTCATTAGAACCGTATTGTTAAATTATTGCACGGTGTTAAATGGCGTGGCAAACCGATGTCATATGTGGCCACGGTAGCCGTAAACGCCCGTTCATTTTATATAACGCGTAATTAATATAATAAACAGATATGTGGGTATAACTTGAACAGACGATCGAATTAAGCCACGAAACCAATTACTTTGAGTTTGTATCGTTGATTAGAGTTAGGATAGGTATATAGTTTGTTATTTTAGGAGACCGTGAAATTTGGTGTCAAAAATGGCATTGCGGTGCGCGTAAAAATAGCCTACTGGGCAAAGAGTCTCAGAATGCGACGAAACTAGTTCCGTTGGGTTCGTAATGAAAAATTATTTTACGATTTCAAAGTTTCAAGTTGATTTGATTTATATGGTGATCGTGAAAAAAATTAAATGTGTGTTCATTTCTGGTTTTATAAAGGAAATTTTTTCATACGACCTCGGATTTCGACGAAACTTGTCCCATTGGATACGGAATACTGTTTTACAGTAAGATTAGCCTTTTTATCAGTAAACAGAAATCAATTGTGGCGGTTTTTGTCAACTACTTCATGGTGAAGTTTCATAAAATAATAATGTAATCACGTCCACATTCACCATTCTTGCATTCACATTTCTTTCTGATTCCTTGCCCTGCAAACCTTTTATTCCTAGTCTGCCAAACTACTACATCTTGCCGACCACGTTCCTGAAACCATTACTGTTATACAACTACCTATTTTTCTTCTGTAAACCTACCCCTAAAACCTTGCGCTCCACGAAGTTACTCTCTATAAAAAAAATCTGCTCCCTTCTATTCATTTCCAACAAGAGTAAATCCTATTCCATCAACGAAAATAAAATGAAAACAATTCATACATAACATCTACAATCCCGTAATTCATATGTTTAGATTTCTATTATGTTTCTCTTCATCGCGGTGGTGGTGTTCGAACCATAGTAGGAGCTCGTTCATGGGGAGAAACAATCGCCGGATTCTAATGGTGGTTGACTTCAAGTGACGTTGCCACCTACTGTAGCATGGTGTTTGACAGCACAAGGAGTGGCAGCCAGGCGGGTGCATGTCCAGTCGAAGTTCAGGGGCGGCGAGGGGGCCAGATCCGGTCGGGGTTGGTAACGTAAAGCGATGGGGGAAAGTGGCGGTGCAGGGTTTGTACGGCAGGTTGACAGCGTGCATGGAAATTTGAATTAAACCAAGAAGGCATGGCGCGCTTAGGTAGTGAGGTGAGGGACTTTGTGAGGCTTGCTGGAAACGTTGAAAGTTGAAGGATGGCAAGGGTGAAGTAAATGAGCATGGTGCATGCGGGAAGGAGAACGGATCGGAATGGAAACGTCAGCATAAGGAAAGGGACGGAACGTTAGTATGGGGAGGCGCATGCTGAAAGGTGGCGCGAGCAGAAGTCGAGGAGAGGGGCGATGTCAGAACACGGTGATGGCAAGGGGTCAGCCGGATGCTGGTGGGGGCGATGGTGGCACAATTGGTAGCTGCGAAGGAGTTCATGAAGCTGGCGAAATAAAGTAATAGGTAAGGATACTGCAGTGCCAATATATATGCTAATGTTAGGTGCTTAACTATGTTGTTAAGGTGCCCAAATCCATCTTTTTGCCTAAACATAAGTTAGCATGACTAATTAGATTTTTATGTGGCCATAAGTATACTTTAAGTAAGTAATTATTTAGAAAACAATGTATACATAAGGTATAGTGGGCCAAATTAATAGATCCGAGTTCTATACCAAATTGCCAAATCCTTTACACGTTATGAATTAAAGTTCTAGATTGCCTAATCCTGTTTTTAACGCTAATTAAGTTTAGAAAATGCATGATTGAAAATAGTATAATAACAGGACCCATTTTTTTATGATGTTATAACGGGAATTGTACTGAAATGTAAGTAAAGTGTCTAAACCAAAATATGGTACCCAGTAGCATGCGTAATTGTAGTACCATTGCGACAGGTATTGGCCTAACCATTATATAAATGTTTAGTAGTTTAACGTGGTCTAATATAAAGTCTAGTTTGGTGCCTAACCTAACAGCACGTGACCAATGTTTTGTGTATGGATGTAAAATATAACAGGGCCTATTGGTAATTAAGGTTGTAACTGAAATAGGTGGAAAGGGGGTATCTTGAAATGATTTTTTTTTATTAAAGCATGCCGAATTACATATGCCTGGACAACGTTTTATATCAGTAACATATATTATATTAATTAAATTTTAATTAGATTTGTTAATTAAAACATCAATGTATTATGCGTGTAATGTTGTCATGGGTTATCAGAACCGGACCCAACAAGGAGCGTTGGAACCATATCGGAGAACACGTCAGTATGGAGCTGTTTAGATGGAGCTGAACGCCACTGGAAACAAACCGTTTTAACGGCAAATGAAGAATCAATGTGAGTTAAACTCACTCAGTTTTCCCATTTATATTTGGTATAAATTGGGTTTTTATTTTGTTTGCTTTGTTTGATAATGGTTGACGGTTTGCTAGTGTTAAAATTATTTGTTGATATGACTGATGAAATTAAACCGTCATTTAATTTCAGTGAAATACCAAATCGTTATTTTAACGATTGGTTTCAATAAAGGTAACTTACCTTATTGGTCATGTTTATCAATAAACGTGTTTAATGGTTTGATTGGTTGATCTGTTGAATTGTTTAATCTGTTTGAATTGTTTTAAACTGTGTGGAGATAACCGTTTTGAATACAGGGAAGAACAGGTTGGAGGGAACCAACCGGATTCCTCAAAATTATATTATTTATTTCATATTATCGACATGTGAACAGTCATGTTTGGGTGATTGATTTGATTATGGATTGTTGACTGTAAATTCATCATCCGTCTAGTTTAAACCCATGGGAAATATTGGTTGAGTATTTGGCAACATTTGACCTATGAAATCAATCGTTTATAAATATTGATTCACCGTCAGGTGAGTCGATAGTGGTGAAGTTATAAAATTTATTTTATAATTAGGGTTAGATTTTTAAATATATTTTTGAATAAAATAATTTAAGGAATATGGTTTTAATTTTAATAAGGTTTTAAATTGAGAATTTACTATTCATTTTAGTAAATAAAGGAATTAACTACCTTCACAGTATTTAATGATAAAGATGAGGTATTTTTCCGATTAATAGAAATTTAGAGGATTACTTTTTAACTGGAATTCATATAAAAAATAACCGAATTGAAATGAAATCTAATTGAAGGGTGGAAAGAGTTCATAAACATGTTTTATTTAAAAATTGAGTTTTTATAACAAAGTTTTAAAGAAGTTTTTAAGCAAATTCTACAACTTAAAATAGATGTTACTTAATGATTTGAATTAAGTGAAAGGAAATTAAGGAAAAACTTTATAATAAAGCAGGGTTATGTAAATGGGGTTTAAAGTGTTAAGACGTTAATATTACATTAACGATACTTGAAAATGAGATCAAGTAGAAAAGGAAAATTTTAAATAAGAGTTCCAAAGTGGAAAAGGTCAGAAGGATTTGAAAGGAGATTGGTAAAGGTAAATTTGGGTAAAGAAGTGGGTCATAGGATTTGTATAACCAAATCCAGTTATAATGGAATTTGTTTTGAGACTGGAATAGAATATTGGTTTGGATTACAAGTTATATTTATCTGAGGGTAAAAACGTTGTTGATCAAGGTATGAGAGGTAATTAAAATATCCCAACTTGAACAACATCAGGATTATCTGAAGATGATACCAGTTGGTAATCGTAAAGGAGGTTAGTGATAATTTATTATTTCCATTCGAGAAATAATAATGTGATGTTTGGGGAGAATTTGGGAAATATATGAAGTAAAGGAAATTAGAAAAAAGAAAATGTAAAGTTGAGTTTTATAATGTTTCAACAATAGAACAAAAAGGTATTTTGTAAAGTTGGTTACGAATAATAAGTTAAGTCGATTTTTCCAAGTTTAAATAATAAAGGATAATGTAACAAATGTTTGAAAGGAGGATTAAGTGGGAATTTAATATGATTATAAGTTATTTCACTAAGTATTAAAATGAAATGATTTTTGAGCACATTAGTATATTAAGTATGCAGTCAAATATCGTATTCTTGAGTATTTAAGGAGTTAGAAGTTTTAAATTAAACAGAAGTGAACCAGTCTGTTTTAGATTAAAAGGCCAAGTGATGCTGAATACTGAACCAGTGAACTCACTGGATTGTCATGATTGAAACACCGTTTATTTTGATAGTTAAATCACCAACTATCAAAGCTGTTCCAATACGATTGTTGGTACGGAAAGACCGGGATCAAATTTATATTCGAAAACCGTTCCGACCAACAAATACGTGAAGAGATCAGAAGATGATCGAGATGGAGCATTGAAGACCATGGATCTTCATAAGCGGAAGGATTACTAATAATCTCTGGTTTAGCGGCCAGAGATAAACTGTGGTTCTGTCGTGGTTGGAATCAACGGGTTGCAAGGACTTCTCGCTACTGATCCATGGGGTGATTCCTATATGAGATGCAGTAGGAGAGTGCCTTTGGTTCATCCTGTTCCTGGATGACTTGTACGGACGGATGTCTGACAGAGTATTTCCAAAAGGATCGCATACGTTGATTTCTTCAAACGTGCCATAGTTGGTTAGCTTCCAACTAGAGTATTTTTGTGGACGTCAATTAGCGATATCTAGTGGATTTGTCGTGCCATAGTTGGTTAGCTCCCAACTAGAGTATATTTGTAGACGTCAATTAGCGATATCTAGTGGATTTGACGATGTGGCATTCAAAGTAAATGGCGATCAGATGTTTCAAAGTAAATTCTGACCTCACGCCTCACAACTGGTAAATGACAAAAATCGGGCAGGCAGCATGGCTATGTGGGTCGCTCCCATTAGGGTGTATAATCACCTATCTAGAAAAGATCCTTTTGTTTCTTAAATCTATTTCGATGCTGTCCCTTTTCGGGAAGATGGTGGATAGCTACCACCGTTGGTGATATACATTCGATGCACTCAAGTGAAATGAGTGGTCGGTCATGTGTGGGCCGGGTTGAAAGACGTTCTTGTTGAACCCAGTGTATTCGCCTCTAGAGATACACTATCGGAAGGTTGTCCCATACCTTGTCAGAGTTGGAATCCAATCTCCATTAAGTGCCCGCGGTTTTGTTTGTATACTATATATATAGAGCATGAGATGCAAGCGTTCTACTCAATTCTATTTACTTGTATTTAGACATTATGATAATATCAGACAAGATATTGATTTCAAAACTGTTTTGGGTTATCGTAAGGTAAAAACCGTCCGTGTTTATGTGTGGATTTGGTCTTACGATTATCCTTTTCTTTGAAAGATTTTAACTTTAAAATCAGGTTGTATGATACCCTAAATACTGTGCGAGTTTTTCTCACTCTGGTTCACCAAACTGACCCGGTGTTTGTAATGCTCGGGTTAGACCGGGTTGTACAGGTTCAGGTTGTCGAATGCTGTGAAGAGACGAGCTGGAAGAGTCCAGACCTATTACATTACATAACTACCATTCCGCTGTGTGTTGTATATGAGGACAGGTTGTTATAACTGTCCAGTGGTGTTGATGTACTCTGATATGGTAAGTTTTATTCAAACCTCTCAATAAAGTTATTTCTATATTTTATTTTGTTCCGTTGTGATGTTAGACTCTGTGTTGTGTTGTTTCTTCTTCATCTTCTTCTTCGTCTATTCTAATATTTCTTTCTTTCTTACCTCACCCTCTAATTTCTTTCTAATAACATCCAGTGTTTTCGGTGTTTGGAAGGTCGGCACGAGTTACGGTAAGGGTATTTATGTCGATTTTTCTAGGCCGAAAATTCCTGTTCGTTACAATACCTTGAAATGAAAATATTTCTTTTATTTGCATCCACAAATGAAAATATACTTTGGAAATTAAAATTTGTCCTTTTATTTGCATTCACAAATGTAAATATTCGTTGAAAATAAAATTAGTTCCTTTATTTGCATCCATTAATGCAAATATTCATTAAAAATAGAATTTGTTCTTTTATTTGCATTCCTTGTTTTCAAATAATCTATAAAT
Source organism: Allium sativum (assembly GCA_030737875.1). Taxonomy (NCBI): domain Eukaryota; kingdom Viridiplantae; phylum Streptophyta; class Magnoliopsida; order Asparagales; family Amaryllidaceae; genus Allium; species Allium sativum. Next base: position 249,083,678 of record CM060909.1, on the reverse strand, counting down.
AAAAGTTACATTTATTTATTTATTTATTTGCATTCCTTATTGCAAATAAAACATTAAAAATTAAGGTTTTACTTTTGTTTGCAATTCTAAATGCAAACAAAACATCAAAATGTAAGTTACATTTTGATTACATTTTTGATATAAATAAAATGTCATTTTGAGAGTTGCATTTTATTTGCATCCTTTAATACAAATAAAACATGAATTGAATCTCTCACTTTATTTTCAAATTAAGGATTACCCTTTTTATTCACATTTTTAGATGTAAATAAAAGATAGGATTTAAAGGTTATATTTTAGTTACATTCTAGTTGTAGCAAAAATGGTAAGAATTGATGTTTCATTTATTTTCATTTAAAAGACAATATGAAGCATGGATTTTAGAATTTCAATTCTTATTGAAATTTTATGTGAAATGACAAGAGTCATTTTGTCAAATATTTTATAGGAAATAAAAAAGAGTTCTTTTTATCATTTTAAAAGAAGGAATTGAAGAATGTTTTTTTTCCAACTATTGGAAAAGAATGAATAATTAAACATTCATATTTTATCATTAAAGTAGCAGTAGACAAAAATACTCATTTTTGTCTAAATTAAAAGAATAAAACAAAATAATTACTTTTGTCAATTTGTCTTAGTTGGAAACCAATTATTCTCTTTTGTCAATTTATACTTGTTAAAAACAAATTGGTCCCTTTTTTCAATTGTAATAGTTAAAACAAACATGATCATTTTTGGCGCATAAGTTTTGATAAGACAAGTATATCACTTTTATTTGTTGTGATAAATTAAAATTTTCCGATTAAACAAACATCACTTTTATTTGTTTGTCGAAATAGATTTGTCGACAAAACAAAGTCATTACTTTTATAGGTTGACCAAATAGATTAGTTGAACCAATATTCCATTTTGTCAAAATATAATAGTTGGAAGCAAAATTACATTTTGTTAATTAAATTTAGAATAAAACAAAAATCACGTATTTTTTTATTAAATAAAGAGTTAAACACAAATAGCATTTTGTAAAATATGTTTGTGTTACCTCAAAATAGAAGTAACATTTCTTGAACATTTTGTTGGGATAAAACGTATATTTTTATTTGCATACATGAAATAGGTTTTATAGGTAAATATAAAGATCATTTTTTATTTGCGAACCTACATTAGAAATTATATTCAAATATAGGAATCATATTTTTGGTCAAACATACATTAGAATGTGTAGGTGAACTAAAGTGACAATTTTTTTATATATATTAATGCATACATTAGAATTTGTGTGCAACTTAAATTACACATTTTTATATGTTAGATCATATATTGGAAATATAAAACAAATAAACGTATCTTGTAGTTATCATCCCTAATAATGCTTACAAATAAATCACAGTTTATGTGACATTAGAATTGTATAGGAAAATTTTATGAATAAAAAAACAACATTTTTATTCGACATTAGAAATAAATTACATGATGGTTCATTATCATTAACTTGCTAGTAGAATTGGATTGGTTAAATCCTTTAACCAATAATTTATTTTATGAACTGTTTGTTGGCTGAAAACCCCATACGGGTGTTGGGATGAAAATTGACTTACACTAATCCCAATATTTATTTGTATGTCGATCGAACGATCGACAGGCTGCGATGAGCGTTATTATTTCATTTTAATGCTCACACAGTTATAGGTTGCACTCTGGATGTGAATGGATGGTTTGATGATATTTATCATTACGGTTATATACATTCATTGCATGAAATCCATATAACAAAGTTATATGGTAAATGATTGAGTCGCATTCCAATGCAGGATTTCTTTTAAATAAAGAATATCTTTTAAAATAAGGAATATTTGGAATAAAGAACATTGTAAAATAAATACCCTTTAAAATAAATAATACCGTACTATAAAGGATAATTTATATAAAGAATCTTTTTATATAAACAATATTATTAAATAATACTTAACAATTAATGAAAGGATGATATCGATGTCCGTTCTTGAATGGACATAAACACAAAAATATATTTCTATTAAGGTAAACAAGTTATTATTTAGGATAAAAAATTTAAATAATATTCCATTGGAATTAAATAAAAGAATTAGATTTTGGGTTGTCGTGAATGGTGTCTTAAATAACACTGTTCTTAACTACATATTAAAGAGTAAAATCTTTTAATTATGACTTTTAGAGTTTCAATTATGTTTATCAATTGGAATTAAAAGATATGTGTATTGGGTTTACCGTGAAGTATGTTTTAAACGACATTTGTTCTTTGACCCAATTTACATTGAAAATGTGATCTAGAATTTATAAATCCTTTTATCAAGATTTAAAAGAGATATTCCAAAGTCAAGTTTTCCAATTTAATATAAATTAAACTGGAATTGAATGGAGATTCGATTTGATAATAATCGAAATAGTATTCTGTAAAAGAAGACTGATACTATATATGGAATTTAAAAGGCTTTGCCGCTATTCCATTTATATTATTGGTCTAATACAGAAATTTATATCGATTATATTTTGACTTGATTTCCATGAAAATTCCATCTTTAATAGAAGATGATTTTGGGTTTATCGTGAACAATGTCTTTAAACGACATTGATTCTTTAATCCAATTAAAGACAAGGTAAATTCCTTTAAAATTGGAATAATCATTTAATAATGATTTTTGACATTAAAACCCCAGATTGGATTTTCAATGAATCTTTAGAAAGAAGATTTAAGATTGATTTTATAAAGAATTTATCTTTGATAAGATCAATGGGAACCTTTCCCTAATGATGTATTCTATTTAAAAGAATATACTGAATTGGAATGAAGGCGTTGGATGTGTTTTATAGCACTTGATTTTTAATTATAAAATACGCAAGTTATTCCGAAAGACCGGGTTTAACCCATTTCGAATAATTATCACGATGATGAAGAGTCGAAGATATTGAAGACGGTGTTAAAGACCGGCGATCCTCACATCGAATGGACAAGGGCTACTGATGCTCTGGACTGATTTGCACCCAGGACAGGGATAAAGTAGTAGTTGTCCGGACGTATTGTTGATTGTTCGGATATGTGAGGTATAATGCCTCCGGTTTCGTTCAGACCCAGAACGGACTTGTAAATGGATTGTGTGTCTGACATTGTATTCCTTCCTGCTGTATTTGTTGAACGCTACTGATTATATATTTCTGTTTAGTGGTGAAGAATTTATTCTTTACTTATCACCCTTCTCTAAGACGTTTCGGCTTAGAGGTTATATATATATATATTGGTAGATGATCAATGATATGATAGGGTCTGACAATGTGACATGCTAAGATGCAAATGATCAAGGCTTTGTTGAAAAGAAGGCCTTGTGATTGATGATCAAAGCATAGCCTATTTAGGCATAGCTTTGTGTATATCGTGACTTCGCGAGCCTTGTAACGACCTGGATTTTTCGGCTATTTGGTTCGAATATTTAAATTTATTTTAAATATTTTAATTGAACTATTTATGGGATTAAATATCGAAATCATTAATTAAACGATGACTGAGCATTTATATTTATATTTTAAATTATAAAACGAACTCGAAATAGCGCGGTAGTTCGTAAAATTGAATTTGAACTTCAATTGATTATACAGAATTCATTTAAAGTCAGATTTCGGTGAAACAAGAAGCGTCTGAATCTCGTTGATAATATTTTTCTAATGGAGGAGAAAAAAAATCAATTTTTCGTATTATAGATTTTATTTTACGTCCAAATCAAATTTCGAAATAGTCGTTGTGGAATCGTTTATACGCTATAACGATTTATTTAAATATAATTAAATATTGACTTCAAATTTGGTCAAGTCCTTTGAGGCGTAGTCATAATTTAATTTTTAGAATTTTACTGTAATTTTTATTTCGTAAAATGAGCAACTTTTTATTTAGAGTATTTTGCAACCTATATTAACATTTTGAGGTATCACAACATAAGTTAACCTACCGATATTATTATATATTTGTGATCGTGGCACAGCGTTGGACGCGACGGTATATTTATTTCTGTCATTAACGAGTCGTATGCGGACAGAGTTTTATACAATGGGGTACGTTAATTTTAAACTAAAATATCGTTACTCCATTTCACCTAATCAAATGAAACAATAAATAAAAATATAAAGCGTCAACCCCTGCCTTACCTAAGCAATGTGCTGCCATGTTGGACAGACCGTCCATAGCATGAAAGTGACAAAACAGAACTGTTAGCCTACAATTTTCAAATCTACAGGTTCTCCTATCCTAAGCCCCTTCGTTAAGTCTAAATCATTTTGAAAGAAGGCAATGTTTCCGTCCTTCAACACTGCATGCCTAATATTGTTTCCACTAGCCTATACTATACAAATGCACGGCCTGTGGAAGTGAAATTGAAATATCAGCCTACCCAACGTACTGTCCCCTTCCTCAAATCAAACACACAACCCAACATGCTGCCTCCCTCGTTAAATCAAGTCATTTTCTAGGATCAAGACCATGTAGTATTTAATAGAAATATTCCCATGAGCTACCTAATCAAATTAATACGTGCACATGCTAAAATAACCTATTCAGTCACTTTTTGTTAGTGACAATTGCATGCTAACCTACACAAAAGAGCAGCTGCCCTATTCTTCTACGGACATACGCACAGTCTTTTCTCTAGCAGCCTAAATTCATTTCCGCAAGCTAATCTATACTATAGGAAACGACGTCGTTCCTATCCATTGTCCCTCCTTGTCTATAAATACATGTTCATGTTCCATTTTCCAGCAAACTGAAAGCTCCATTGCAAATTTATATAAAAAAAGAGAAGAACAGGGATGGGAAAAATAGTGGCGTCTGCGTGATGCTACGAGCGAATGAAGCTGGAAATGGTAAGGAGTTCATGAGTGGAAAAAGGGGAGCTGCTATTTAAAAGTTGGTGAAAGCTTGTACTGGAAGGAGGTCTCGGTTGGCAAATACTGGATGGCTCGAGCAGGAGTTGATATATAATGGGAATACTGTGTAGTCTGTAGTATTGTTTCGGTGCAAAGACTTGAGCTAAAAGGGAACGGAAGTGGTGCATGGCGAGGTACAGGCAAGCGATGACTGAGGCCGGGAAAAGGTGCTATTGGTGGCTATATGAGAGGGAGTTTACCAGTGACGTCGCTGGAGCTAGCAAGAGGCGTTCAGATGGAGTATGGGATGTAATGGGTTCGCATGTTATGTCTGGAGCATACGTGGCCAACCGTGGGGGAGTTGCAGACATCCTTAAGTTGGAAAATTAAGAATGGGATGAGGGAAGTTTTGTGTGCGTGCATGGCAAAGGATAAGGGTGGAGGGTGATGTGTGTGCGTGACGCATGGGAAGCAACGCAACAGCCAAAAGGGTGATGGTTGCGAAGTGATAAAGGAACACAGGACGAAATGGACTGTAATCATATTGTTTGGGTTTGGGTCTTAATAGAAAGAGGATGGACAAAACGTTGGTCTAAGAAGAAAATTCAGGACACTTTGACATCAACAGAAAGGACACGGTGAGGTTTTATCCTGTTCTTTTTTTCGGTGAACCAGTTGGAAGAGAAACAAAAGGAGGACGGGCAAGTAGTTAAACGTGGATGGGGGAAGGCCATAAGTGGTTAATGTGATGGGCCTTCGTCGGAAAAAAGGAATCACGCTGGAAATAATGCAAGCAAGGAGAAAAGTGGTATGGATGGCATTGACTTATTTCCTTTTAGCTGGAGCGGGCGCATGTAGCTGTTAAGGAGTGAAGCAATATTGCAGCGAAGAAGTGGAGGATTGGTATGGCGACTGTACTTTGGATGGTCGCTGCCATGTTGGGTTGTAGAACAAAACAGTTTGGTTATTGGTTCGAAAACCCAGTAAGATGGGTTCATCGAAGACAGTGAATCGATGGGGAAGGTGGGCTTTCTGTTGAGGTTGTTGTGGCCTGTGCAGTACAAACGAAGGGCAAGAAAAGTTGGGAAGTTTGCAATCGGGTTTATCTGGTCTTCGAATGGGCGGAAGCTATGCAGCATGAATTGCCGAAAAAGCGTTACGTTGGAATCGCAGTACAGATCACTACATGGTTGTGTTGGTTCAGAAGGAAACGGGAGCAACCAGATTTTTCCGTTTAATTCTAGACACTGGTTCAAACTTAAACAAGGCGACGCGTGAACCGTTGATCGAATTAAGGTGAGTTAATTCTCACACATTTCTGAAATACTAGGACGTGCTAAATTCGTATAATTAAATTTAATTGGTTGATTGGATGCTTTGGATACCTATGGTTGCTTTAATGGTTGACGTTAATTATATTATCGTCATTTAAAATATTTCTATATGCTGATATGAAATATTATAATGATCTGTGTTGCAGGGAAGAACAGGCAGGAGGAACCAAACAGGTTCCTTAAATATTTAATATGCTGTTATTCCATATTTTATGAACTGTTTAAAACCCGTTGACTTTAAACCCTATTGGTTGTTGAATATGGTTGAGTTTGAACCAATATAAATATATATAGTATTGGTTGATAAATAAACAACAGATGGCCCTTAAATACACCGTTTTATAAAGTTCGATTCACCGTTAGGTGAATCGCTAGAAAAGAAGTTATGAAATTATTTTACAACAAATATAGATTTTTAAAATATATTATTTTAAATAAAGTTCTAAAAAGGAGAATAAACCAACTACATAAACACGTTGATTTGTTTAACCAAGTCGACCGTGCGCGAAGCACGTGCTTATTAAGTAAGTGTTAAAACGACTTTATTTAGCTAATTCAAGTGGCCAGATTTGACGTAACAATTAGAATGGTTTTATATTGAGATTGATCAAAGTGAATAAAATTATTTAGATTAATTAATTCTTAATTAATTTAAATGACAAGATCAATAACGATTGATCACATTTAAAGTTGAATAGTTAACGACGTTAAATGGAATTGTTTATTTAATTAGTTCACTAATTTAATGAGGATAGTTAATGGTAAAACAAACTAGGTTATTTTTGATAGAAAGGTCGAAGGATGAATATTATTTATTTAATAATAATCAAATGGGATTATTTAAATTAATTAGTTTGGTGATGAATTTAAAATGGGATTTGTGGTGATATGGGAAATGAGTGTCGGTTTTTATTACAACTGATATATATCTTACGATAAGATTGTTATTGATCAAGGTCTGAGAGGTAATTAAGATACCCCAACTTGAACAATTTCAGGATTATCAAAGGATGATATTAGTCGTAATGGTGAAAGTGGTAGAATAAAATATTTTGGGAAAAATAAAGATGTAACGTTATTTGAAGGATTTTGAAATGATTGGTAGGATTTTAACGGTACTTTCAAAGTTATGAAATAAAATTAAAATGAGATTTGTCTAAAGAGATGGGTAGTGATTTTGGTGTTCAAATAACCAAGCAAAAGAAGACGTTGAAATGAGTATTTTACAAATGATAAGTGATTCGATAAGATAATAAGAAATGTATGGCCAAGTGATGTTGTGTATAAATCAATGGATCTGTTTGTTTTTATGGTTGTTTATTTTGTTAGTTAAATAACCGACTATCAAAATCTGACCCAACGTTATTGGCACGGAAAGACTGGGATCGAATTTATATTCGAAAACCATTCCGACCAATAAATACGGATACGTCGAAGACGTTGATCGAGATGGAGCAAGTGAAGACCGTAGATCTTCATGAAACGGAAGAGTTACTTACAATCTCTGACTGATCCCAAGAGATATACTGTGATTCTGTCGTGATTGGAATCTTCGGGTTGCAAGGACTTCTCGCTGCTGATCCATGGGGTGATTCCTATATTGGATGCAGTAGGAGTGTACCTTCGGTTCATCCTGTACCTGGATGACGTATATGGACGATGTGAATGGTGGCCAGATGTTTCAAAGGTCGATTATAGCCTCAAGCCTCATCAACCGGGAAATGTCAAAAATCGGGCAGGATGCATGGCTATGTGGGCCGCACCCATTAGGGTGTATTGTCACCATCTAAAGAATATTCATATTTGTCACTTCTTTTCATTTCAGTATCCCCCGGGAACTACAGTGGTCGCGCGACAAAAAGCCGTAAGGTGGCAATATGCTCGATACACTTAAGAGAAATGAGTGGTCGGTCATGTATGGGCCGGGTTGCAAGACATTCTTGTTGAACCCAGTGTATTCGTCTCTAGAGATACACTATCGGCAGGTGGTCCCATACCTTGTCATAGTTGGAAATCCAAACTCCAATAAGCGCCTGCGGTTTTAATTGTATACTATATATGCGGAGCGTGAGATGCAAGCGTTCTGCTAGATTCTATTTACTTGTATTTAGACACTATGATAATATCAGAAGAAGATATTGATTTCAAAACAATTTGGGTTATAGTAAGGTAAAAACCGTCCGTGTTTATGTGTGGGTTGGTCTTACTATTATCCTTTGTTTCAAAAGGATTTCAAAGTTAAACAAGTTGGTTGCTGTATGAATTTATCATTGATAGTATTTTAGACTGATCCGGGTGAATTTTGTTTTAAATCAAATGTGCTTGGGGCAGACCAAGCATATTTACAGGTTAGCTTTCCGCTTGAAGCAACAGAGATGGAGTTGAAGTCGAGACGTATTCCATATATATACTGGTACTGGTTTATTTCCGCTGTATGTTGTATTGATCTGAATGTATACTCTGATGTGATATACAATTTTTGTATAAAGTATTTTTGATTATTATATTTTGTCCATTCTACTGTGAGACTTTGATCTTCTTATTCTTTTATTCTAATATTTCTTTCTTTCTTTTCTCACCCTCTAACTTCTTTCTATTAGCTTTCTGGGTTTTCGATATTTGAGTTTGGATACGGGACGTGTTAGTATCTGGATTCAAGTGTCAAAAATACCTGGGTCGCTACAGTTGGTATCAGAGCAATGATTTAGGAATAACCTTGGCTCTGTGGTGTAACTCGATAGAGATTGGGCTAGTAATACCCTTGATCGAGTTGAGTGCATATACGAGAATGCTTATTTGTAATTTGAATATAAAATTATTTTTATATTGTTTCAACCCAAAATATTTTATAAGAAGGAAAAATTATATTTTCTCAAATTATTATTTTATTCTAATTTGTATGAAGTTGGAAACATTTCAAATATGAAAAGGGAATTAATTTTAACTTGTATAAGTTAAAATAAATCCTTTGAATTGGAATTGAGACAAGCCAACAAGGATTTGACTTATGTTTGGGGAAAATGAAAATGAATAAAATCCCAAATGAAATATTTGGAAATAAGTCGAATTGCGTGATAGGAGTGGATTGTATAAACTTGGTTTGAACAAATCTGAATGAGATGGAATTGATTCAGGTAATTGAATCAGAATGAGATATAAGGAATGGGTTGGTATATCTAAATGGATTGTTAAAAATAGTTATGACTACGAATTGAAAGGTATGTAGAATGTGTTGGGAATGAGTATTGTGGATTTGAATTGGATTTGAGGATAAACTGATTGGAGACCAATAAAGGAAATACAAAGGTATATGCTGAGTTGGGCTCGTTAAAAATGAGATTCGATGGAAATAAATTTGAATGGTTTAATAAAACTAAAAGGAAACTTAAATTATAAAATTGGTGAATATGAAATTTGATATAGAATTAAATAAACCAGAATTTAACTTAAACTAAGTTAAATATTGGATGATTTGTTTGTATTGTGCATGGTTTGATAATTGGTTGAGTTAAAATCGACAAATGAGTTATTAAGGAATTGAATGAATTGGAAACAGAGAGATAAATCCCAGTATAATGAATTGAGAACAAAAATCAATTAAGAAATGAAACTGGAGAAAATTAACCTTGGATTGTTACCTGTATTGTAAATGGAGCTAAGTACAGATTACAAAGGGCTATGAAGTTGATTTGGTTACACAGATTGAGAGTAGTTACTTGGGTTTCTTTAAAATTGGAATCGAGTTGGGTAAACCTTAATATATTGGTTTGATGATTGAATTGGTACCCAAAATGGGTAGTCGCTTGGCTTTTATTTTCTTGGATCAATACGAGAGGCCCAGAGTGGCGTTTGTAGTCGTTTGGACTGAAAAGTACAGAGGAGGTGCTGGCGATTTTTTTGAAAATTTTACAACTTAGTAATATTTTTTATAATATTTTGAATTAATTATTTTGAAAATAATTGCGGTTGGAGCATTCTTTTTATCTAGCAATTTCGAGGACGAAATTTATTTAAGGGGGGAAGAATGTAACGACCTGGATTTTTCGTCCATTTGATTCGAATATTTAAATTTATTTTAAATATTTTAATTGAACTATTTATGGGATTCAATATCGAAATCATTAATTAAACGACGACTGAGCGTTTATATTTATATTTTAAATTATAAAACGAACTCGAAATAGCACGGTAGTTCGTAAAATTGAATTTGAACTTCAATTGATTATACAGAATTCATTTTAAGTCAGATTTCGGTGAAACAAGAAGCGTCTGAATGTCGTTGATAATATTTTTCTAATGGAGGAGAAAAAAAATCAATTTTTCGTATTATAGAATTTATTTTACGTCCAAATCAAATTTCGAATTAGTCGCTGTGGAATCGTTTATACGCTATAACGATTTATATAAATATAATTAAATATTGACTTCAAATTTGGTCAAGTCCTTTGAGGCATAGTCATAATTTAATTTTTAAAATTTTACTGTAATTTTTATTTCGTAAAATGAGCAACTTTTTATTTAGAGTATTTTGCAACCTATATTAACATTTTGAGGTATCACAATATAAGTTAACCTACCGATATTATTATATATTTGTGATCGTGGCACAACGCTGGATGCGGCGGTATATTTATTTCTGTCGTTAACGAGTCGTATGCGGACAGAGTTTTATAAAACGGGGTACGTTAATTTTAAACTAAAATATCGTTAGTCCATTTCACCTAATCAAATGAAACAATAAATAAAAATATAAAGCGTCAACCACTGCCTTACCTAAGCAATGTGCTGCCATGTTGGACAGACCGTCCATAGCTTGAAAGTGACAAAACAGAACCGTTAGCCAACATTTTTCAAATTTACAGGTTCTCCTATCCTAAGCCCCTTCGTTAAGTCTAAATCATTTTGAAAGAAGGCACTGTTTCCATCCATCAACACTGCATGCCTAATATTGTTTCCACTAGCCTATACTATACAAATGCACGGCCTGTGGAAGTGAAATTGAAATATCAGCCTACCCAACGTACTGTCCCCTTCCTCAAATCAAACACACAACCAACATGCTGCCTCCCTCGTTAAATCAAGTCATTTTCTAGGATCAAGACCATGCAGTATTTAATAGAAATATTCCCATGAGCTAGCTAATCAAATTAATACGTGCACATGCTAAAATAACCTATTCAGTCACTTTCTGTTGGTGACAATTGCATGCTAACCTATACAAAAGAGCAGCTGCCTTATTCTTCTACGGACATACGCACAATCTTTCCTCTAGCAGCCTAAATTCATTTCCGCAAGCTAATCTATACTATAGGAAACGACGTCGTTCCTATCCATTGTCCCTCCTTGTCTATAAATACATGTTCATGTTCCATTTTCCAGCAAACTGAAAACTCCATTGCAAATTTATATATATAAAAAAAGAGAAGAAAAGGGATGGGAAAAATAGTGGCGTCTGTGCGATGCTGCGAGCGAATGAAGCTGGAAATGGTAAGGAGTTCATGAGTGGAAAAAGGGGAGCTGCTATTTAAAAGTTGGTGAAAGCTTGTACTAGAAGGAGGTCTCGGTTGGCAAATACTGGAAGGCTCGAGCAGGAGTTGATATATATTGGGAATACTGTGTAGTCTGTAGTCTGTAGTATTGTTTCGGTGCAAAGACTTGAGCCAAAAGGGAACGGAAGTGGTGCATGGTGAGGTACAGGCTAGCAATGACTGCGGCCGGGAAAAGGTGCTATTGGTGGCTATACAAGAGGGAGTTTACCAGTGACGTCACTGGAGCTAGCAAGAGGCGTTCAGATAGAGTATGGGATGTAATGGGTTCGCATGTTAAGTCTGGAGCGTACGTGGCCAACCGTGGGGGAGTTGCAGACATCCTTAAGTTGGAAAATTAAGAATTGGATGAGTGAAGTTTTGTGTACGTGCATGGCAAAGGATAAGGGTGGAGGGTGACGTGTGTACGTGACGCATGGGAAGCAACGCAACAGCCAAAAGGGTGATGGTTGCGAAGGGATAAAGGAACACAGACGAAATGGACCGTAATCATATTGTTTGGGTTTGGGTCTTAATAGAAAGAGGATGGACAAAACATTGGTTTAAGAAGAGAATTCAGGACACTTTGACATCAACAGAAAGGACATGGTGAGGTTTTATCCTGATCTTTTTTTCGGTGAACCAGTTGGAAGAGAAACAAAAGGAGGACTGGCAAGTAGTTAAACGTGGATGGGGGAAGGCCATAAGTGGTTAACGTGATGGGCCTTCGTCGAAAAAAAAGGAATCACGCTGGAAATAATTCAAGCAAGGAGAAAAGTGGTATGGAAGGCATTGACTTATTTCCTTTTAGCTGGAGCGGGCGCATGTAGTTGTTAAGGGGTGAAGCAATATTGCAGCGAAGAAGTGGAGGATTGGTATGGCGACTGTACTTTGGATGGTTGCTGCCATGATGGGTTGTAGAACAAAACAGTTTGGTTATTGGTTCGAAAACCCAGTAAGATGGGTTCATCGAAGACAGTGAATCGATGGGGAAGGTGGGCTTTCTGTTGAGGTTGTTGTTGCCTATATAGTACAAACGAAGGACAATAAAAGTTGGGAAGTTTGCAATCGGGTTTATCTGGTCTTCGAATGGGCGGAAGCTATGCAGCATGAATTACCGAAAAACCGTTACGTTGGAATCGCAATATAGATCACTACATGTTTGTGTTGGTTCAGAAGGAACGGAAGCAACCGGATTTTTCCGTTTAATTCTACACACTGGTTCAAACTTAAACAAGGCGACGCGCGAACCGTTTATCGAATTAAGGTGAGTTAATTCTCACACATTTCTGAAATACTAGGATATGCTAAATTCGTATAATTTAATTTAATTGGTTGATTGGATGCTTTGGATACCTATGGTTGCTTTAATGGTTGACGTTAATTATATTATCGTTGTTTAAAATATTTCTATATGCTGATATGAAATATTATAATGATCTGTGTTGCAGGGAAGAACAAGCAGGAGGAACCAAACCTATTCCTTAAATATTTAATATGTTGTTATTCCATATTTTATGAACTGTTTAAAACCCGTTGACTTTAAACCCTATTGGTTGTTGAATGTGGTTGAGTTTGAACCAATATAAATATATATAGTATTGGTTGATAAATAAACAGCAGATGGCCCTTAAATACACCGTTTTATAAAGTTCGATTCACCGTCAGGTGAATCTCTAGAAAAGAAGTTATGAAATTATTTTATAACAAGTATAGATTTTTAAAATATATTATTTTAAATAAAGTTCTAAAAAGTAGAATAAACCAACTACATAAACACGTTGATTTGTTTAACCAAGTCGACCGTGCGCGAAGCACGTGCTTATTAAGTAAGTGTTAAAACGATTTTATTTAGCTAATTTAAGTGGCCAGATTTGACGTAACAATTAGAATGGTTTTATATTGAGATTGATCAAAGTGAATAAAATTATTTAGATTAATTAATTCTTAATTAATTTAAATGACAAGATCAATAACGATTGATCACGTCTAAAGTTGAAAAGTTAACGACGTTAACTGGAATTGTTTATTTAATTAGTTCACTAATTTAATGAGGATAGTTAATGGTAAAACAAACCAAGTTATTTTTGATAGAAAGGTTGAAGGATGAATATTATTTATTTAATAATAATCAAATGGGATTATTTAAATTAATTAGTTTGGTGATGAATTTAAAATGGGATTTGTGGTGATATGGGAAATGAGTGTCGGTTTTTATTACAACTGATATATATCTTACGATAAGATTGTTATTGATCAAGGTCTGAGAGGTAATTAAGATACCCCAACTTGAACAATTTCAGGATTATCAAAGGATGATATTAGTTGGTGAAAGTGTTAGAATAAAATATTTTGGGAAAAATAAAGGTCTAACGTTATTTGAAGGATTTTGAAATGATTGGTAGGATTTTAACGGTACTTTCAAAGTTATGAAATAAAATTAAAATGAGATTTGTCTAAAGAGATGGGTAGTGATTTTGGTGTTCAAATAACCAAGCAAAAGAAGACGTTGAAATGAGTATTTTACAAATGATAAGTGATTCGATAAGATAATAAGAAATGAATGGCCAAGTGATGTTGTGTATAAATCAATGGATCTGTTTGTTTTTATGGTTGTTTATTTTGATAGATAAATAACCGACTATCAAAATCTGACCCAACGTTATTGGCACGGAAAGACTGGGATCGAATTTATATTCGAAAACCATTCCGACCAATAAATACGGATACGTCTAAGACATTGATCGAGATGGAGCAAGTGAAGACCGTAGATCTTCATGAAACGGAAGAGTTACTTACAATCTCTGGCTGATCCCTAGAGATATACTGTGATTCTATAGTGATAGGAATCGACTGGTTGCAAGGACTTCTCTGTGACGACCCGATTTCCCGTTCTCACGGAAACAAGGTTATCTTAGGAATATAACACAGAAACATACAATAGCAAAACAGAATTAAATAAATACACCAGAATGAACAACAAAATATACTGGATAAAAGTAATCATCAGAGTTACACAGTATACAGGATCTTACTTAGTACAAATACAGTTCAGCTATACATAAATGTCTACAGCGGAAATAAACAAAATATGTACAATAGGAGCTGAACAGCATAAAAAGAAATAAATGATAGAATCCATCTTCAGCTCCAGCTATCCAGAAAGAACCAGCTAAACCTGAATACAAGGCTGCCCGTGTGGAAAAAGGGGCACCCGAGTTTGAGAGTGAAACAAACTACGAGTCAGTCATGGGACTGGTATGAGAAATCTACTCAACACATATATAATTGGCTAATCACAGGACCACGCCACTTTCGCGGAACGGGTTTACTCCATTGGATTGCCAGTGCTTTAAAACAAATCTTTCTTTTAAACATCGCTATGCTTTTTATAAAAATGAAGCCATTATAAGACTCAGTTCCCATCACACAATGCAACGCAAACCGGAGGATAGAGTTTTACCTTATAATAGCCAAAATATGATTGATACGAATAAAACAAAGGCATTTGATATTATTGCTAGTGTTTACATGTTTTGAAAACAATTTCAAATCATAACTATCAATCATAGACGGCATGGGTACCATATATCATGTCGCCATATATATATACAATCAAAACCGCACGATGTCGTATTTGGAAATTGGATTTCCGTCATGAACCAAGGCAAAAGATAGTCCTTACCGAATTCGAGACGCTCTAGCCCGCCCCTCAGGATCAGAACGCATCAACCCTTTAGATCGTCAAGGCTGGTCCACCGATGTGGATTATTATGCCTGAACACTACGTCTCCCCGCCCTTTGGGGCGTAAACGAGCCAACGAATGACTCCATCGGACCCGGACCGTCCGATCAAACCGAGGCGCCTCGCAACAGCAACAACCACATAGGTGAAAAGTATATAAATGTCAGGGCTGGTTGGTCACTGACACCACCCTAGCTAGAAAGAAACGCAGGCCCTCCCCGATGTCCTCTCCCGTTTTAGGTTCATACCGGGGTGTGAGGCTCGCGAATTCACATTATACACAAAGCTACGCCACACAGGCGGTGCTTTGATCATCACCACAAGACTTTGCTTTTCAACAGAAGCCCTGATCACTGCATCTTAGCATGCCACACAGACAAATCACACCGTGCAACTGATGGCTATCAATCACACAGAACAAATTCCTATGTCGGACACACAGTCCATTTACAAGTCCGTTCTGGGTCTGAACGAAACCGGAGGCACTAAATACCTCGCAAACCCTTCGATCACCACGTACGTCTGGACGATCACCACTCATTATCCATATTTCGGGATGCCTCCCAATCAGGACCTCGGTTACCATCCAAACGAGGTGAAGATCTCTGGTCTTCGACCATCGTCTTCATCTTCGAATTTCAATCGTCGGTCAATTATTCGAAATGAGAACTAACTCGGCCTTTTCAAATAATTCACGTATATTTAGAATTTCAATTCGATTTATTTCAATGGTTAAATTATTCGACAACACCAATTTTGTTCTTTAATGTAATTTTCACACCAAACACATTCAACCATCAAATATCACATAAATCAAGCAAATTCAGTTTATTTCCATTCCATATCGCTTATGATATTTTATAACTATTTATCGCTATTTTTATTTATTTTAAAATAGCTAATATATTCAAAACGACGTTTCGGGCCATAACGTTGCCGTGGCGCTGTTTTTCTTCAGATTTGATTTACACATATCTGAAAATCTAACCGTTGGATCTTCACAAAATTTACATCATTAGAAAGGTCTTTTCAAAACGAATCCAACGGTTCCAGTTTCGGGAAAATCCGACGGTCGGATCTCCCGGCACAATCGTTTGAAGTTTCGATTTCAAAATACGAACTGCAGCGTCGTTATTCGATTCAATATATAATTATATTTATATATATATAAATATAATCGCTTCTGGCGCTGTTTTTCTTCAGATTTGAATTAAACATTCCAGACAATCCAACCGTTGGATTTTTACAAGGTTGGTGTCGTTGGAAAGATTATTCCAAGGCGAACCCGACGGTTGAGATTTCGGGAAAATCCAATGGTCGGATTTCCCGCACTAGTCGTTTGAAATCACGATTTCAAAATACGAACTGCACGGCTTCGTTTCGTTTTAATTTTATTTATATTTATATATTTATATAAATATAGTTCATTCAACAATTTCAATATCGTTTTCACTTCAAATATTTTTCTAACACCTTAAATTTTGGAAAAATTTCGCCATAACCTCCCCTGCACCGGGAGCATCGGGAAATCGCAAATAGCGTTCCCGGTCCTTCTAATCTCAAAAAGAAAAAGAAAAAGCCAAGCGGCTAGCCAACAGGCTCAAAATCATCACCCAAACAAATCAGTAAATGTGTACCTATTTGTCGGGCACAAAATTTTATTCCTCTTCTCTAGCCCCTTTGCTATAACCTGTTCAATAAATATGCATGTACATATATATACAGTTCTTATCATTTATCATTTTCTATTCGACTTCATATTTGATTTCAATTTGGTTTAAAAACACCATTCGTTCTAATGTTACATAAATAGGTGCAAATCATTTCATTAGCTAATTAATGAATATTTCAACTCATATATGTTTATTTTGAACAAGTGGCTATTTTTAACATTTCACATTTCAACGATTTATTTCAAAATATGAATACCATTCAACACATGAATTTCTAAACAACGAATGAATATCAATTCAACACATGAATGTTTTCTATGGTTTTTATATATAGATAAAAATGTGATTTTTATTATCGAACAATTTATTTCAAAATATGAATACCATTCAACACATGAATTTCTAAACAACGAATGAATATCAATTCAACACATGAATGTTTTCTATAGAATGAATAAATATAGTTTAAGCATATGAAAATAATTCAAACACAAGAATATTATTCGAAATTTCGGTAGCATAACGACAGGGTAGTTAAACCGGCACCGTCCCTAGTACGGCTCCTCGCTCTACCTTAAAACCTCGCGTTTTTTGACAATGGGGATCATGCATCTAGTTCGCACGCAGGCGGCATGTATATATTTATTTCATTTCCACAAACTAATCCTATGTGGTTTCAACCAAATATTTTTCAACCACCAAATGGGTATTTTTCAACCGCAATCAACCAATATCAATCACAAACAATCCCAAACAATCATTCAATTTTCACAACAATTTCAACCAATAAATATCGTCCATGGTTTGTGGACGAGGGGGCGTATATATATATATATATATATATATATATATATATATATATATATTTATAGATAGCAATTCACTTTCATTTCACACATATATAATATTTTTAAAACAGAAATCTCACCAATAGCTATCCAACTGCACGACTCTTCCTTTATAGAAATCTTCGCCTTTTGTCGCTTTCGTCCGTATTCTTTACACATGTAAAAATCGAATTTTTACTATGCTATTCAATATATAAAAATCTGATTTTTATTTCGACTTTCAATATATAAAAATCTGATTTTTACTTCGACTTTCAATAAATAAAAATATGATTTTTACTTTTTAAAGAAATCAGTTTAAAATCAGTTTTTACTCTTTTTATAAAATCAGTTTTTAACTTTTAATAAAATCAGTTTTTAACTTTTAATAAAATCAGTTTTTAACTTTTAATAAAATCGGTCTTTTAATAAAATCAGTTTTTAACTTTTAAAAAAAATCAGTTTCAGTTTTTATTTTTAAAACAGTTTCAGTTTTTAAAATCCTAAAAAAAATTCAGTTTTAAAATTCTTAAAAATTCAGTTTTAAAATTCTTAAAAATTCGGTTTTTAAAATCCTAAAAATAAGTTTGTAATTTCTTTAACATTCAGAAATCAGCAAAACAAAAATAAAAATAAAAATGAAATCTAATTACTCTCCGCAGATTTCGAAAAGGGAGGGAAGAAGAAGGAGCGTCGGCGGCTGGGTTCGAGGGCTGCTCGATGGTCTTCGTCGGCGACTTCGAGACGAGGCGGGGGTGCTGCTTCGATTGCGTCGCGACTTCGAGATGAGGGCGGGGTTGCTTCGGGGTCTTCGTCGGTTTCGAGGGGGGCGTCGGCGATGATGTTTGGAGGGAGGCGCTCGATCTAATTTAGGTTTTCTTTTTTTTTCTCTTCTGGTAAATGAATCGGGGGGGGGGGGGCAATGAAGATAAAAAGGGGGGGAGAAATTAAATTTTTTTTTTTTTATTATTTTATTATTTAATTTTGCAAAAAGGTTGACTTTTACATACGACCTCGAAACGAGGCCCACCGCCTGTCGCCCATAGCGTTTTACCCCCATTCCGAACACAATGGGATATGTATCGCAAGCTGATTCGATTGTTACAATCAGTTTCCTTTTGAATTTACATTTAAATCACTATATTGAATTTTAAACGTACATTTCAAACTACCGGGGTCACATACTAACACTTAAAATTCCAGAAAAATATTTTCTAGCTTCGTATTGACGATACGGTCCTAACGAAACTAGTTTCGTCGAATTCTGAGACCGTTTGAAAAATGGCCAATTTCCAGTCGATTAAAATCAACTTAAACCGGTCAAACGCGTTTTCCTTTGCCACGCTCACATATTGATTCGAAAAATTATGAAATTTGGAACCTAACAATAACTTGACACTACGGATCTAACAAAAGTGGTTTCGTCGAAATCCGAGGTCGTTTGCAAAATGTCCATTTTTAAGGGCCTGAATTCCATAGCGACGTTTCAGAATTTTCAACTGGACATATCTTTTGATTCCCGCTTTCAAATTTCGATTGGTCGGATTCGTTGGAAAGATATTCACTAAAAGATTTAAATATTTTTGGTTTCACTAAAATCCGGATTGTTTTGCACCCGGTATATTCAATTGAAGTTTGAAATCGAATTATCGAACTACCGCGCTATTTTCAATTCTATATATAATTATAATTAATTATATTCGTTTTCAAATGTCGATTCGAACTCAGTTTTCATCGCCATTATTTAAAATATTTATTTTAAATATTTAAAATCCATTATTTTAGCCAATTTAAAAAATTTAAATTGGTTCAGATTTTCTGGGTCGTTACAATCTCCCCCACTTAAAACTTTTCGTCCCCGAAAAGGAATAAAGTCGAAAGTGGTTTGATAAATCTACAATCACAGAACACTACAACCAATCCAATTGTTTTTAACCCTTTTTAACTTTTCAAATAGATATCTTTTATATATTCAAAAATTATATTTCTAAAACCAGACTATATATATATAATCACAAATACGTTATTTAAAAATATATTACTCTCGACTCGTTCTGAGGCACTTCTGACCCCATCTCTAACGAGTTGTTCTGATTCCGCTATACTCATACTAGGATATTACTGATCCTATCTGTATAGAGTTACCCGTCCTAGAACACTACTGGTTCTATTTCTGACGAGTTCGTTCAAATGTTATATTCCAGAACTAAGCTTAACCAAAGCTCTGATACCACGATGTGACGACCCGATTTCCCGTTCTCACGGAAACAAGGTTATCTTAGGAATATAACACAGAAACATACAATAGCAGAACAGAATTAAATAAATACACCAGAATGAACAACAAAATATACTGGATAAAAGTAATCATCAGAGTTACACAGTATACAGGATCTTACTTAGTACAAATACAGTTCAGCTATACATAAATGTCTACAGCGGAAATAAACAAAATATGTACAATAGGAGCTGAACAGCATAAAAAGAAATAAATGATAGAATCCATCTTCAGCTCCAGCTATCCAGAAAGAACCAGCTAAACCTGAATACAAGGCTGCCCGTGTGGAAAAAGGGGCACCCGAGTTTGAGAGTGAAACAAACTACGAGTCAGTCATGGGACTGGTATGAGAAATCTACTCAACACATATATAATTGGCTAATCACAGGACCACGCCACTTTCGCGGAACAGGTTTACTCCATTGGATTGCCAGTGCTTTAAAACAAATCTTTCTTTTAAACATCGCTATGCTTTTTATAAAAATGAAGCCATTATAAGACTCAGTTCCCATCACACAATGCAACGCAAACCGGAGGATAGAGTTTTACCTTATAATGGCCAAAATATGATTGATACGAATAAAACAAAGGCATTTGATATTATTGCTAGTGTTTACATGTTTTGAAAACAATTTCAAATCATAACTATCAATCATAGACGGCATGGGTACCATATATCATGTCGCCATATATATATACAATCAAAACCGCACGATGTCGTATTTGGAAATTGGATTTCCGTCATGAACCAAGGCAAAAGATAGTCCTTACCGAATTCGAGACGCTCTAGCCCGCCCCTCAGGATCAGAACGCATCAACCCTTTAGATCGTCAGGGCCGGTCCACCGATGTGGATTATTATGCCTGAACACTACGTCTCCCCGCCCTTTGGGGCGTAAACGAGCCAACGAATGACTCCATCGGACCCGGATCGTCCGATCAAACCGAGGCGCCTCGCAACAGCAACAACCACATAGGTGAAAAGTATATAAATGTCAGGGCTGGTAGGTCACTGACACCACCCTAGCTAGAAAGAAACGCAGGCCCTCCCTGATGTCCTCTCCCGTTTTAGGTTCATACCGGGGTGTGAGGCTCGCGAATTCACGTTATACACAAAGCTACGCCACACAGGCGGTGCTTTGATCATCACCACAAGACTTTGCTTTTCAACAGAAGCCCTGATCACTGCATCTTAGCATGCCACACAGACAAATCACACCGTGCAACTGATGGCTATCAATCACACAGAACAAATTCCCATGTCGGACACACAGTCCATTTACAAGTCCGTTCTGGGTCTGAACGAAACCGGAGGCACTAAATACCTCGCAAACCCTTCGATCACCACGTACGTCTGGACGATCACCACTCATTATCCATATTTCGGGATGCCTCCCAATCAGGACCTCGGTTACCATCCAAACGAGGTGAAGATCTCCGGTCTTCGACCATCGTCTTCATCTTCGAATTTCAATCGTCGGTCAATTATTCGAAATGAGAACTAACTCGGCCTTTTCAAATAATTCACGTATATTTAGAATTTCAATTCGATTTATTTCAATGGTTAAATTATTCGACAACACCAATTTTGTTCTTTAATGTAATTTTCACACCAAACACATTCAACCATCAAATATCACATAAATCAAGCAAATTCAGTTTATTTCCATTCCATATCGCTTATGATATTTTATAACTATTTATCGCTATTTTTATTTATTTTAAAATAGCTAATATATTCAAAACGACGTTTCGGGCCATAACGTTGCCGTGGCGCTGTTTTTCTTCAGATTTGATTTACACATATCTGAAAATCTAACCGTTGGATCTTCACAAAATTTACATCATTAGAAAGGTCTTTTCAAAACGAATCCAACGGTTCCAGTTTCGGGAAAATCCGACGGTCGGATCTCCCGGCACAATCGTTTGAAGTTTCGATTTCAAAATACGAACTGCAGCGTCGTTATTCGATTCAATATATAATTATATTTATATATATATAAATATAATCGCTTCTGGCGCTGTTTTTCTTCAGATTTGAATTAAACATTCCAGACAATCCAACCGTTGGATTTTTACAAGGTTGGTGCCGTTGGAAAGATTATTCCAAGGCGAACCCGACGGTTGAGATTTCGGGAAAATCCAATGGTCGGATTTCCCGCACTAGTCGTTTGAAATCACGATTTCAAAATATGAACTGCACAGTTTCGTTTCGTTTTAATTTTATTTATATTTATATATTTATATAAATATAGTTCATTCAACAATTTCAATATCGTTTTCACTTCAAATATTTTTCTAACACCTTAAATTTTGGAAAAATTTCGCCATAACCTCCACTGCACCGGGAGCATCGGGAAATCGCAAATAGCGTTCCCGGTCCTTCTAATCTCAAAAAGAAAAAGAAAAAGCCAAGCGGCTAGCCAACAGGCTCAAAATCATCACCCAAACAAATCAGTAAATGTGTACCTATTTGTCGGGCACAAAATTTTATTCCTCTTCTCTAGCCCCTTTGCTATAACCTGTTCAATAAATATGCATGTACATATATATACAGTTCTTATCATTTATCATTTTCTATTCGACTTCATATTTGATTTCAATTTGGTTTAAAAACACCATTCGTTCTAATGTTACATAAATAGGTGCAAATCATTTCATTAGCTAATTAATGAATATTTCAACTCATATATGTTTATTTTGAACAAGTGGTTATTTTTAACATTTCACATTTCAACGATTTATTTCAAAATATGAATACCGTTCAACACATGAATTTCTAAACAATGAATGAATATCAATTCAACACATGAATGTTTTCTATGGTTTTTATATATAGATAAAAATGTGATTTTTATTATCGAACAATTTATTTCAAAATATGAATACCATTCAACACATGAATTTCTAAACAACGAATGAATATCAATTCAACACATGAATGTTTTCTATAGAATGAATAAATATAGTTTAAGCATATGAAAATAATTCAAACACAAGAATATTATTCGAAATTTCGGCAGCATAACGGCAGGGTAGTTAAACCGGCACCGTCCCTAGTACGGCTCCTCGCTCTACCTTAAAACCTCGCGGTTTTTGACAATGGGGATCATGCATCTAGTTCGCACGCAGGCGGCATGTATATATTTATTTCATTTCCACAAACTAATCCTATGTGGTTTCAACCAAATATTTTTCAACCACCAAATGGGTATTTTTCAACCGCAATCAACCAATATCAATCACAAACAATCCCAAACAATCATTCAATTTTCACAACAATTTCAACCAATAAATATCGTCCATGGTTTGTGGACGAGGGGGCGTATATATATATATATATATATATATATATATTTATAGATAGCAATTCACTTTCATTTCACACATATATAATATTTTTAAAACAGAAATCTCACCAATAGCTATCCAACTGCACGACTCTTCCTTTATAGAAATCTTCGCCTTTTGTCGCTTTCGCCCGTATTCTCTACACATGTAAAAATCGAATTTTTACTATGCTATTCAATATATAAAAATCTGATTTTTCTTTCGACTTTCAATATATAAAAATCTGATTTTTACTTCGACTTTCAATAAATAAAAATATGATTTTTACTTTTTAAAGAAATCAGTTTTCAATACCTTTTAAAAATCAAAATCAGTTTTTACTCTTTTTATAAAATCAGTTTTTAACTTTTAATAAAATCAGTTTTTAACTTTTAATAAAATCAGTTTTTAACTTTTAATAAAATCAGTTTTTAACTTTTAATAAAATCAGTTTTTAACTTTTAAAAAAAATCAGTTTCAGTTTTTATTTTTAAAACAGTTTCAGTTTTTAAAATTCTAAAAAAAAATCAGTTTTAAAATTCTTAAAAATTCAGTTTTAAAATTCTTAAAAATTCGGTTTTTAAAATCCTAAAAATCAGTTTGTAATTTCTTTAACATTCAGAAATCAGCAAAACAAAAATAAAAATAAAAATGAAATCTAATTACTCACCGCAGATTTCGAAAAGGGAGGGAAGAAGAAGGAGCGTCGGCGGCTGGGTTCGAGGGCTGCTCGATGGTCTTCGTCGGCGACTTCGAGACGAGGCGGGGGTGCTGCTTCGATTGCGTCGCGACTTCGAGATGAGGGCGGGGTTGCTTCGGGGTCTTCGTCGGTTTCGAGGGGGGCGTCGGCGATGATGTCTGGAGGGAGGCGCTCGATCTAATTTAGGTTTTCTTTTTTTTTTTCTCTTCTGGTAAATGAATCGGGGGGGGGGGGGCAATGAAGATAAAAAGGGGGGGAGAAATTAAAAATTATTTTTTTATTATTTTATTATTTAATTTTGCAAAAAGGTTGACTTTTACATACGACCTCGAAACGAGGCCCACCGCCTGTCGCCCATAGCGTTTTACCCCCATTCCGAACACAATGGGATATGTATCGCAAGCTGATTCAATTGTTACAATCAGTTTCCTTTTGAATTTACATTTAAATCACTATATTGAATTTTAAACGTACATTTCAAACTACCGGGGTCACATACTAACACTAAAAATTCCAGAAAAATATTTTCTAGCTTCGTATTGATGATACGGTCCTAACAAAACTAGTTTCGTCGAATTCTGAGACCGTTTGAAAAATGGCCAATTTCCAGTCGATTAAAATCAACTGAAACCGGTCAAACGCGTTTTCCTTTGCCACGCTCACATATTGATTCGAAAAATTATGAAATTTGGAACCTAACAATAACTTGACACTACGGATCTAACAAAAGTGGTTTCGTCGAAATCCGAGGTCGTTTGCAAAATGTCCATTTTTAAGGGCCTGAATTCCAAAGCGACTATTCAGAATTTTCAACTGGACATATCTTTTGATTCCCGCTTTCAAATTTCGATTGGTCGGATTCGTTAGAAAGATATTCACTAACAGATTTAAATATTTTTGGTTTCACTAAAATCCGGATTGTTTTGCACCCGGTATATTCAATTGAAGTTTGAAATCGAATTATCGAACTACCGCGCTATTTTCAATTCTATATATAATTATAATTAATTATATTCGTTTTCAAATGTCGATTCGAACTCAGTTTTCATCGCCATTATTTAAAATATTTATTTTAAATATTTAAAATCCATTATTTTAGCCAATTTAAAAATTTTAAATTGGTTTAGATTTTCTGGGTCGTTACATTCTCGCTGCTGATCCATGGGGTGTTTCCTATATTGGATGCAGTAGGAGAGTACCTTCGGTTCATCCTGTGCCTGGGTGACTTATATGGACGATGTGAATGGTGGCCAGATGTTTCAAAGGTCGATTATAGCCTCAAGCCTCATCAACCGGGAAATGACAAAAATCGGGCAGGCAGCATGGCTATGTAGGTCACACCCATTAGGGTGTATTGTCACCATCTAGAGAATATTCATATTTATTACTTCTTTTCATTTCTGTATCTCCCGGGAACTACGGTGGTCGCGCGACAAAAAGCCGTAAGGTGGCAATATGCTCGATACACTCAAGAGAAATGAGTGGCCGGTCATGTGTGGGCCGGGTTGCAAGACGTTCTTGTTGGACCCAGTGTATTCGTCTCTAGAGATACACTATCGGCAGGTGGTCCGATACCTTGTCATAGTTAGAAATCCAATCTCCAATAAGCTCCCGCGGTTTTAATTGTATACTATATATGCGGAGCGTGAGATGCAAGCGTTCTGCTAGATTCTATTTACTTGTATTTAGACACTATGATAATATCAGAAGAAGATATTGATTTCAAAACGATTTGGGTTATAGTAAGGTAAAAACCGTCCGTGTTTATTTGTGGGCTGGTCTTACTATTATCCTTTGTTTCAAAAGGATTTCAAAGTTAAACAAATTGCTTGCTGTATGAATTTATCACTGATAGTATTTTAGACTGATCCAGGTGAATTTTGTTTTAAATCAAATGTGCTTGGGTCAGACCAAGCATATTTACAGGTCAGGTTTTCGCTTGAAGCAATAGTGATGGAGTCGAAGTCGAGATGTATTCCATATATATACTGGTACTGGTTTATTTCCGCTGTATGTTGTATTGATCTGAATGTATACTCTGTTGTTGTGATTTACAATTTTTGTATAAAGTATTTCTGATTATTATATTTCGTCCATTCCGTTGTGAGACTCTGATCTTCTTATTCTTCTATTCTAATATTTCTTTCTTTCTTTTCTTACCCTCTAACTTCTTTCTATTAGCTTTCTGGGTTTTCGATATTTGAGTTTGGATACGGGACGTGTTAGTATCTGGATTCAAGTGTCGAAAATACCCTGGTAGCTACAAGCCTCACACCGGTTGAGTCTAAAACGGGAGAAGGGAACATAGGGAGTGCACACGTTTCTTTCTAGCTAGAAGTGGTGACAGTGCTTAAACTGGCTGACATTTGCTTATGTGGTTGATGGAATTTTTGCGAGGCCTCGGTTCATTCTTATCGGTTGCCCTCGGCCGATTTGTAGGTCCAATAGGATCGGGGAGCGTGTTTTCAGGCCTAACTAATCCACTAAAGTATTTGTGAACCGGCCCTGCTATATCCAAGGGTTCGCCAATGCCCGAATCCTGAGACATTGCTAGAGTGTCTCGAATCGGTCAGGAGCTCCTCCCTAGCCTTGACTCATGATGGAAATCCAAATTCCAATACGCCCCTCGCGGTTTTGATTGTATAACTAGTATGGCGACATAGTAGATGGTAGCTATGCCGTCTAGGATTGATATTATATTTGAAATGTTTTAAATATATATACACACTAATAATAATATCGTTTTTACGTATCAAGCATCTTTTGACCATTATAAGGTAAAACCCTATCCTCCGGTTTGCGTTGCATTGTGTGATGGGACCTGGGTCTTATAATGGTTTCATTTTTTCTAAAAAGCATTGCGTTATTTGACGATTTACTTTATTTTATGAACTGGCAATCCAATGGATTAAACTCGTCCCGCGATAGCGGCGTGGTCCTGTGATTTGCCTACTTATTAGATAAGTTAAGTTAAGAGTTCTCACACCAGTCCCACGACTGACCTGTAGTTTGCTTCACTTTGCAAACTCGGGTGCCCTCTTTCCACACGCGCAGTCGAGTAGCTTTTTGCAGATATAGTTAAGCAGGATCCTGGATTGAAGCCTGAAGCTGTGTCCAAAATATTGATGGCCTTCCGCTGCACTATATCTACTTTATTGTAAATATATCTTCCGTTGTATTATTTATCGATGTACTCTGATATTCTGTACTCTGATGTAACATTTATTATTGATGTTATAAAAGTCTGTATTGTTGTTCTGATGTGTCGTATGCCCAAAGTTAAAGTATTCGGAGATTTCTAACTCTTTGGATCGGACCTGTGTGGTTTATGGGCGATCCAAAGGGCGGGGATTTCCGGGTCTTTACATATTCAATATCAAATTCTACGATAGATAAATATCGTATTGGAAATAATGATATATATATATCTTTCAAATTTCCATAACAACATATGTATAATCACGAAATCCAACATCGAAATATTCCAAAGACAATTTCGATTCAAATCCATTCCAATGCCATTATTGGAAATTCTGGTTATTTTTAAACCATTTCAAATCCAATTTATTTATTTTAAAAATAAATAAATTACTATTCTAGTTCAAAACTAGTTCATTTCGATAAAAATCTATTTTTATCTTTTCAAATATGGAGTTTTTCATCCTAATTCTTTCTAAATCATTTCTTATGATTTTACACAAATTATTACAATTTTTAATAATATTATCAAGGCCCATAAAGTCGATTTCCATCAACGGCCATCGAACTGCACTTACAGCGACCTTTTCCAAATTTGATTTGGACATAATTCCAAATCCAACCATTAGATTTGTAACGACCACTGGATTTTCGACTCCGAAAATCGACACAAAACCCAACGTTGACTGTTCAGACATTGAAAATACCAGGTCATTAATAGAAAGAAATAAGAGGTTGAGAAAGATAAGATAGAAAATTAGAATAGAAGAAGAAGAACAACATCAGAATCAGAGTAAACACGAATCTCACAGCGGAACAAATAAAATATATTATATAAAATAACTTTGAAATACAAATCTGTTTGTATATACATACCATACCAGAGTACAACATAACATTTGATACAGCGGAAATAATTATAAATAACCATCGGTGAAGCCACCTACTTCGAGCTCCTCCAAGTAAATCTGCAAACTCCGGAAACACTTGACTGCCCGTACAAATTTGGGCACCCAAGAGTTTAGGGAAACCAAACAAAATAAACTCTGGGTCAGTCATGGGACTGGTGTGAGTAAATTCCAACCATATAGTTTAACTAAAAAAATCTTTTGAAAGAAAGAGATAATAGTAAGAACAGCCCACACATAAACACGGACGGTTTTTACCTTACTATAACCCAAACATTTTTTGATATAAAAATCTGGTGATATTATAATAATGTCATATAAAGTAAATAACCAAATAGCAGAACGCTTGCATCTCACGCTCTACATACATAGTATAAAATCAAAAACCGCAGGGCACTTATTGGAGATTGGATTCCAACTATGACAAGGTATGGGACCACCTGCCGCTCGTGTATCTCTAGAGGCGAATACACTGGGTTCACAAGAACGTCTTGCAACCCGGCCCACACATGACCGACCACTCATTTCGCTTGAGTGTATCGAATGTATATCACCAACGGTTGGGCTCAAACCACCGTTTCCCGAAAAGGGACATCATCGAAATAGATTTAAGAAGTAAAGGAATTTCTCTTGATGGGAGATTATACAACCTAATGGGAGCAACCCACATAGCCATGCTGCCTGCCTAATTTTTGTCATTTCCCGGTTGTGAAGCTTGAGGCTACGTCTATCTTTTAGAACATCTGGCCACCTTACACTTTGAATGTCACATCGTCAAACCCGTCAAATCACTAGTTGATCTTCTCAAAATTATTACGGTATAAAAGCTAAGAGAAACGAATTTCTCCGCCACCAGACGTAATACCTTGAAAAGATCATCTTATGTGGCCGTTGGGAATACTCTGTCAGACATTCGTCCATACAAGTTGTCCTGGGACTGGACAAACAGAAAACACCATTCTGGGACAGGACGACCCTTGCATTTCACTCCGTCTTCAATTATTGTCAGCATAATCTATTCACAACGCTTATGCCTATAAGGAGTGGTTTTAGATAATATATCCAACCGGTCTCTCCGTATTGACAACGATGGTCAAAACACTTCGATAGTCGGTTATTTAACTATCGAAGTAAAATCAAACATCCATTCAATTGTACAACTAAACATCACATAACCACGGGCACTTTTTATTTAACATTCATTTTATTATTCAAATTCCCATATCTTACCAGATATTTCTCAAATCTCGTTTTAGCACTTTCACACTTCTTGGAAAATATTATCAGTTATTATAACTCTTATTCTTGTATCTCTTTGGACAACATCGTTGCTTATTACTTTATAATAAGTGGATTTCAAACCAAATTGTTTCATTCCCTAGGGAGTAGTGCTATATATAAAATCACGCTTAAGCTTGGCCAACAACGTTAATTTAACGCTATAGTTCAAAACTTGTCATACGCTGTAATATTCCCCTTATAACTAATCTCGACATAACAGTCACGCTTAAGTTTAGTCAACAGCGTTATTTTATCGCTATAGTTATAGGACTTGTCATACGCTGTAATATTCTCTTTATAACTAATCTTGACATCCCTTTCCGTTACAAAAATCTTGACATCTCTTTCCGTTACAAACAAATACCATCCTTCGATAATAGTGAAGTCATTCAAGTTGGGGTATTTTAATTACCTCTCAGACCTTGATCAACAACATTCTTATATTAGAATAGATATAAGTTCGTAACTCTAACCCCTTATACTTTAAAATCCGTAAACGTGCTTCTTGCTATATTTTAAATATGGTTTTATGACGCCATATCCTTATATTGAAAACTCGGTTATTTACATTAGCTTATACAAATCCATTTTTAAATATTTCTCTCCGCTTCGTCTTTCTTAGACAAATCCCTTATTAAACATTCCTCTTCGCTTGTCTTCTTTAGACAAATCCTTTATACTTTAAAATCTTATTTAAACCAAATCAACTATTCGTTAATTTATTACATTAGATTAATCAGCCCAATCTAATTTAATTATATAACCAATTATTGATCAAAACAGTTTGCTTGGTAAATATTTAGCAATGATTCACCCCCAAATCAATTCTAACAAATCTTTTCATTTTGAATAAATAACATTTATTAATCCAAATAATTTCACTTGTATCGATTACTATAAAAAAAATAATTTATTTCTAAATAACCTCATTTACTATTAAATAAACAATAATCGATTCTAACTAATCTTACTTAATATGAAATCAACCATAATCTATTTGTAAATATCTCATTTAATTGTTCTTAAAACAATAAATTCTTGTTATTAATCATCAAGATAATCTTCGCCTACTTACTTATTAATCTTATTAATATAAGAATCCACTTTACCAAATTATTTAGTAAGTATGGTGAAACACGTGCTTCGCACACGGTGGGATTTTGGTAAAACAATAGTGGTTAAAACAAATGATACATTTATGGTTGGTTGCTGCCACTTTCTTAATTGATATCATCTATTGATTAAATCAAAATAACATTTGAATTTCCATTCAACGCTAACATCAACACAAGGTTTCAAAAGTCATTTGGGTTCAAATAGTGCATCTATATAAAACAAACAGTACATATAAATATTGAGGAATCCGGTTGGATTCCTCCAACCGGTTTCCTGCATCCACCGATGTTAGTCAACAATTAACACTGATTCCATACCAAGAAACATTATAATCGGTGGAATCAGTCCAACCAATGATGTGTATATATGCAACGATATATAATTCAACCAATTTAATTGTAATCTACCGAAGCGACCATCACACAACGTTCAACCAATATTTGAAATATAATTATAATATTTTAAAATAGAACAGAGTTAGTGAATTTACTCACCATGGCGCGTTAACCGTTTAGTAACGATTTGCGTCGGCTGATCATATCAGGCGTTTAATTTGCCAAAAATTTGACGTGCTTCAAATTTCTCCAAATCGACTTCATAGCGTCGCCAGCTTCTGTCAATTCCAAAGTGACGGACCGTTCGTCGAATCCTTTATATAAACCGGCTCATCTTGATACGCCCACATCTGCTCAATGCTATCTTCTGCTTCGATGCAAACATGAAACCGTGAAACCATTGCCGTATTTTGTTCATCTCATTCCTCATGCATGCATCAAAACCCAGACTTCATCCCACTGCGCCTGACTTGCGCTACTTCCATCTCACGTCTCATGCACCAAACTGACACCGCCAACGCCCCTTTTGCATCAACTCGTGTATCACATGTTGCACCCTCTTTTGCTGCATGTTTAAGTCCATATAACTTCATCAATCAATACACGCAAAGCCAGTACTGAACGAAAACATCCCAGATGATACACGTACCAAATCCCAAACGCTAAGACTACTGAACAAATCCATGCATGTGAACTGCTCATTAATGTTTCATGTACTACAACATTTGTTCACCCTGCAGGAAACCGCAAGGCCTCAGTACTTCACTTGTCCTTAAATCACTCTATAAAATATAATGGCCCGCTCTAGAAGGCAAAACCCATCCATTTTCCCCTACCGGCGTTTCAGATCTCCCAACAACTGAACAGCAAATCCTCCGACAGCTAAACACACACTTCCTTTCATAGCCAAGACCAAAAATATTCATATAGAAACAAAGAAAATTATTGAGGAGTCCATACAAGTTTGATTTATATTTTAGAGGGGAGTATAAGATCGGATTTTGTTTGGTACTTTTAAGTCTCAGCATTGTTTATTTACTTATTTTTGCTCCAAAAAGAAATGGGTGTAGCGCCGTATATATATATGGAGGAAAGACTTGATGATCACATGTTAGCTTTCATGTAGATCAATAGGGTAGGACAGTATTACTTCGCAATGAAGTATTAGGACTGCAGAGTAGCCATGCACTGATCATATTAATTGTTGACAAGAAGGTGGGTATTTAATTGTTGATATGAACAAACACTGGTATGCAATGTTCACATCGCAAGTAGCAGGTATGCAGTTTATTTCGAGATGCATGTGCTTTAGTTTTAGGTAGGAGATAGGTTCAAATTTTTCAGAATATTGGTTCTTCTAGCCTGCGCGAAAGAAGTAGGCAGGTATAGGCTTTTTTTTTCTTTTCATGAGTTTTCACTTCCAGGATTTTTAATAGATTTGAAAGTGTATGTTATATTGGCTCTGAGTTTCCACATCACCGTACTGCAGATACGTCATGGATGTTGAATTCGAACCCTACTAGTATAGAAGACAATTGTGTTGTTCTTTCATCAGTATAAAGGGCATGCAGATTATTAAATGGTGATTTGCCTTGACATAGTGAGGAGGGTAGCTCGTTCATATAGGGAAATAGATCTGTAAATATTTCTTAGCCATTAAGTTTAGCTATTGTAGATGTTCGAGATGATAGGATATATACATCGACATAGGTTAGATTAGAATGCAGGTACTGTGCTTTGATTAAATTCCCACTGTAGTCTGCGTTCTGATTTGCTTTGACAAAGCCTTTAGCTTATATTTACGGTAGCAATGAAAATGCTAAAATACATAGGTTGAATCTGTTGGATTTTATGCATCTTACTTAGTCTTGAAGTATGGAGATCTCGTTTTGAATCAAAATGTTAGTTCCTGTACATACTAGCTAGTAGCCAATTATCCTTCACACTCTATTATGTTGATTTCATATACCAACATAGATATCATGATCAGGGGATACCCAGAGAACTGTTGATGGAAACGACATTAGACCCTTTGTTTTCCTTAGGCACTTAGCCATGTAATGCGTCCTCTCTCTATATATAATATATGTCTCTTTTTACTTTGATTTATATGTACATGTATATAGGTCCCTTGATTTTCATATGCGTATATTTTTATCTTGGGCACATACATACGCAACATATTAAATAAGAAGGTACGGGGGTCCTCTTTTTTTCTCTCTTTTTACTTTGGTCTTGTCTGTACCCAACCACATAAAATTCGTTTACGGATGAGCTGTTATGGACAAAAATAAGATTACGGTCGTGTTCAGCGAGGTGCCACGACCCCAAAAATATAAAAATATCGGTATATTAACTCATATTGTGAAACCCCGAAATATTGATATAGGGTGCAAAATACTCCAAATAATAAGTTGCGTATTTAATTAATTAAAAATTACAATAAAATTATAAAAATTAAATTATCATTACGTCTCAAAAGAACCTTGTCCAAATTCGAAACCGATATCTAGTTATATCAAATAAACCGTTACGGTCGATAAACGATTTTACAGCGACTATTTGGAAATTTGATTTGGACATAACTCACAATCTGTAAAACGAAATCTTGGTTTTTCACTTTCATTAGAAAAATACAGTTCAACAAATTCCATCGTTTCTTGTTTCGCAGAAATCTGATTTAAAATGAGTCTTGTACACTCAAACGAAGTTCAGAACGTTAAATTACAAACTGCCGCGATATTATGGCCTCGATTATATTTAATATATAAATTTTATACGTTCAACTTCGTTTTAATTAATATATATATCACTTATACTCTGAATTCAATATTTAAACTGATTTAAATATCCAAATACGAGCCGATAAGAATGCGGGACGTTACATTCCTTTCCCCTTAAAATAATTTCGTCCTCGAAATTGCTAAGATGGAGAAAATGCTATAATTTCTATTGTAAACAGGTTAAAAATCTTTTTGGTTTACTTCATAATTTCAGTTCCAACTGAACTGATCAAAATATTAATTCCCTTCTTTGTAACGAAAATTTTCAAAATTCGGAGAATTTTCTAACACTTAAATTTTCAGAGAATTTTGTCAGCCTCTCTGCTGCACGGTTCATTTGGTACTACTACCACACGCCACTTTGGGCCTTCTACCTTTATCGGCATCCAACTTTCTCGTTTCCTTTTGCAATCCATTCAGCATACCCAAATGCATCTCCAACAGATCTCCAGTCAGTTTATCCTCAATCAATAATTCTCTTACATCCCAACTCAAATTTCTTTTTCAAACTCCAGTTCAATTCCAATTCCAAATAATCAAATTTCCCAACCAAGTTTGGTTCCATTCCTAATCTCAATTCACAACTCAACTACTTTGCCAAGTCAAATCCTTATTCTAGTATGTTTTCCACCTACATGGCTTCAATTCAACTCCAATTTTATTTGACTTAGTTAAATTCTCTATTCATTTACTTCCTAAGAAAACTTTAAATTTCAGAAATCAAATTCCCGGGGTTTTTATTTCAAACCAGTTTGAGATCATATACACATATATACTTATAACATAGCAATTCAAAACATTTGAATTTCCGAACAACTTATTTCAAAACAAAATCTTTGGTAGTAATCCATCACTTCGAAACTCAAAAATGAACACTGATGATGTGGCCGTCATCATCAATTTTTTTTTCCAGTGATCAAAGTGAGTTCAATACTATATTACTTTTCAAACTCATTTGTAAACACTTCCATTTGAAAATTACCTCAAAATATCTTTCACAACATTTGGAAAAAAATTCAAATCTCCCAAGATTTTAAATTTCCTATATATTTAATCCAAACATTATTTCCAACTCTTTTCCAAGTTCCCAGAGTTTTAATTTCAAATTCTGGTTTAAATTCAGATTTATTCTATCAAATTTTATACGAATTTTGATTGGTTATTTATAACCATTTCACTTTATAATCTTATTCGATCAACATATCCAATATATATAATAATGATTCCAAGATATATACTCCTTTTTATATCAAAATATAATTTGGGTAAAATTATTTCATTTACCCACTTTTCAAAACATACTGTGTCGAATTACTCTGTTCAAGAGTTTAGAAACACCTATCGATACAGTTTGCAATCCAGTATCGACCAGAATTCATAAACCACTTGCCAAACCAATCAACACAATATAAAACAGTTCTTATATTGATTTACAAATACGCGCTCATATATATACACTCAAACTCAATCTAGGGTATTACTAACCCCATCTCTATTGAGTCACGCCACAGAGCCAAGGTAATCACTTAACCTTATGCTCTGATACCAACTGTAACGACCACGGGATTTTCGACTCCAAAAATCGACACAAAACCCAACGTCGACTGTTCAGACATTGAAAATACCAGGTCATTAATAGAAAGAAATATGAGGATGAGAAAGATAAGATAGAAAATTAGAATAGAAGAAGAACAACATCAGAATCAGAGTAAACACGAATCTCACAGCGGAACGAATAAAATATATTATATATCATAACTTTGAAATACAAATCTGTTAGTATATACATACCATACCAGAGTACAACATAACATTTGATACAGTGGAAATAACTCTAAATAACCATCAGTGAAGCCACCTGCTTCGAGCTCCTCCAGGTAAATCTGCAAACTCCGGAAACACTTAACTGCCCGTACAAATTTGGGCACCCAAGAGTTTAGGGAAACCAAACAAAATAAACTCTGGGTTAGTCATGGGACTGGTGTAAGTAAATTCCAACCATATAGTTTAACTAAAAAAATCTTTTGAAAGAAAGAGATAATAGTAAGACCAGCCCACACATAAACACGGACTGTTTTTACCTTACTATAACCCAAACATTTTTTGATATAAAAATCCGGTGATATTATAATAATGTCATATCAAGTAAATAACCAAATAGCAGAACGCTTGCATCTCACGCTCTACATACATAGTATAAAATCAAAAACCGCAGGGCACTTATTGGAGATTGGATTCCAACTATGACAAGGTATGGGACCACCTGCCGCTCGTGTATCTCTAGAGGCGAATACACTGGGTTCACAAGAACGTCTTGCAACCCGGCCCACACATGACCGACCACTCATTTCGCTTGAGTGTATCGAATGTATATCACCAACGGTTGGGCTCAAACCACCGTTTCGCGAAAAGGGACAGCATCGAAATAGATTTAAGAAGTAAAGGTATTTCTCTAGATAGGTGATTATACACCCTAATGGGAGCGAACCACATAGCCATGCTGCCTGCCCGATTTTTGTCATTTCCCGGTTGTGAAGCTTGAGGCTACGTCTATCTTTTAGAACATCTGGCCACCTTACATTTTGAATGTCACATCGTCAAACCTGTCAAATCACTAGTTGATCTTCTCAAAAATATTACGGGTATAAAAGCTAAGAGAAACGAATTTCTCCGCCACCAGACATAATACCTTGAAAAGATCGTCTTATGTGACCGTTGGGAATACTCTGTCAGACATTCGTCCATACAAGTTGTCCTGGGACTGGACAAACAGAAAACACCATTCTAGGACAGGACGACCCTTGCATTTCACTCCGTCTTCAATTGTCGTCAGCATAATCTATTCGCAGCGCTTATGCCTATACGGAGTGGTTTTAGATAATATATCCAACCGGTCTATCCGTATTGACAACGATGGTCAAAACACTTCGATAGTCGGTTATTTAACTATCGAAGTAAAATCAAACATCCATTCAATTGTACAACTAAACATCACACAACCACGGGCACTTTTTATTTAACATTCATTTTATTATTCAAATTCCCATATCTTACCAGATATTTCTCAAATCTCGTTTTAGCACTTTCACACTACTTGGAAAATATTCTCAGTTATTATAACTCTTATTCTTATATCTCTTTGGACAACATCGTTGCTTATTACTTTAGAATAAGTGGATTTCAAACCAAATTGTTTCATTCCCTAGGGAGTAGTGCTATATATAAAATCACGCTTAAGCTTGGCCAACATCGTTAATTTAACGCTATAGTTCAAAACTTGTCATACGCTGTAATATTCCCCTTATAACTAATCTCGACATAACAGTCACGCTTAAGTTTAGTCAACAGCGTTATTTTATCGCTATAGTTATAGGACTTGTCATATGCTGTAATATTCACTTTATAACTAATCTTGACATCCCTTTCCGTTACAAAAATCTTGACATCTCTTTCCGTTACAAACAAATACCATCCTTCGATAATAGTGAAGTCATTCAAGTTGGGGTATTTTAATTACCTCTCAGACCTTGATCAACAACATTCTTATATTAGAATAGATATAAGTTCGTAACTCTAACCCCTTATACTTTAAAATCCGTAAACGTGCTTCTTGCTATATTTTAAATATGGTTTTATGATGCCATATCCTTATTTTGAAAACTCGGTTATTTACATTAGCTTATACAAATCCATTTTTAAATATTTCTCTCGGCTTCATCTTTCTTAGACAAATCCCTTATTAAACATTCCTCTTCGCTTGTCTTCTTTAGACAAATCCTTTATACTTTAAAATCTTATTTAAACTAAATCAACTATTCGTTAATTTATTACATTAGATTAATCAGCCCAATCTAATTTAATTATATAACCAATTATTGATCAAAACTGTTTGCTTGGTAAATATTTAGCCATGATTAACCCCCTAATCAATTCTAACAATTCTTTTCATTTTGAATAAATAACATTTATTAATCCAAATAATTTCACTTGTATCGATTACTATAAAAATAATAATTTATTTCTAAATAACCTCATTTACTATTAAATAAACAATAATCAATTCTAACTAATCTTACTTAATATGAAATCAACCATAATCTATTTGTAAATATCTCATTTAATTGTTCCTAAAACAATAAATTCTTGTTATTAATCATCAAGTTAATCTCCGCCTACTTACTTATTAATCTTATTAATATTAGAATCCACTTTACCAAATCATTTAGTAAGTATGGAGAAACACGTGCTTCGCACACGGTGGGATTTTGGTAAAACAATAGCGGTTAAAACAAATGATACATTTATGGTTGGTTGCTGCCACTTTCTTAATTGATATCATCTATTGATTAAATAAAAATAACGTTTGAATTTCCATTCAACGCTAACATCAACACAAGGTTTCAAAAGTCATTTGGGTTCAAACAGTGCATCTATATAAAACAAACAGTACATATATATATTGAGGAATCCGGTTGGATTCCTCCAACCGGTTTCGTGCATCCACCGATGTTAGTCAACAATTAACACTGATTCCATACCAGGAAATATTATAATCGATGGAATCAGTCCAACCAATGATGTGTATATATGCAACGATATATAATTCAACCAATTTAATTGTAATCTACTAAAGCGACCATCACACAACGTTCAACCAATATTTGAAATATAATTATAATATTTTAAAATAGAACAAAGTTAGTGAATTTACTCACCATGGCGCGTTAACCGTTTAATAACGATTTGCGTCGGCTGATCATATCAGGCGTTTAATTTGCCAAAAATTTGACGTGCTTCAAATTTCTCCAAACCGACTTCATAGCGTCGCCAGCTTCTGTCAATTCTAAAGTAACGGACCGTTCGTCGAATCCTTTATATAAACCGGCCCATCTTGATACGCCCACATCCGCTCAATGCTATCTTCTGCTTCGATGCAAACATGAAACCGTGAAACTATTGCCGTATTTCGTTCATCTCATTCCTCATGCATGCATCAAAACCCGGACTTCATCCCACTGCGCCTGACTTGCGCTACTTCCATCTCACGTCCCATGCACCAAACTGACACCGCCAATGCCCCTTTTGCATCAACTCGTGTATCACATGCTGCACCCTCTTTTGCTGCATGTTTAAGTCCATATATCTTCATCACTCAATACACGCAAAGCCAGTACTGAACGCAAACATCCCAGATGATACACGTACCAAATCCCAAACGCTAAGACTACTGAACAAATCCATGCATGTGAACTGCTCATCAATGTTTCATGTACTACAACATTTGTTCACCCTGCAGGAAACCGCAAGGCCTCAGTACTTCACTTGTCCTTAAACCCCTCTATAAAATATAATGGCCCGCTCTAGAAGGCAAAACCCATCCATTTTCCCCTACCGGCGTTTCAGATCTCCCAACAACTGAACAGCAAATCCTCCGACAGCTAAACACACACTTCCTTTCATAGCCAAGACCAAAAATATTCATATAGAAACAAAGAAAATTATTGAGGAGTCCATACAAGTTTGATTTATATTTTAGAGGGGAGTATAAGATCGGATTTTGTTTGGTATTTTTCAGTCTCGACATTGTTTATTTACTTATTTTTGCTCCAAAAAGAAATGGGTGTAGCGCCGTATATATAAATGGAGGAAAGACTTGATGATCACGTGTTAGCTTTCATGTAGATCAATAGGGTAGGACTATATTACTTCGCAATGAAGTATTAGGACTGCTGAGTAGCCATGCACTGATCATATTAATTGTTGACAAGAAGGTGGGTATTTAATTGTTGATAAGAACAAACACTGGTATGCAATGTTCACATCGCAAGTAGCAGGTATGCAGTTTATTTCGAGATGCATGTGCTTTAGTTTTAGGTAGGAGATAGGTTCAAATTTTTCAGAATATTGGTTCTTCTAGCCTGCGCGAAAGAAGTAGGCAGGTATAGGCTCTCTCTTTTTTTTTTTTTTTCATGAGTTTTCACTTCCAGGTTTTTTAATAGATTTGAAAGCGTATGTTAGATTGGCTCTGAGTTTCCACATCACCGTACTGCAGATACGTCATGGATGTTGAATTCGAACCCTACTAGTATAGAAGACAATTGTGTTGTTCATTCGTCAGTATAAAGGGCATGCAGATTATTAAATGGTGATTTGCCTTGACATAGTGAGGAGGGTAGCTCGTTCATATAGGGAAATAGATCTGTAAATATTTCTTAGCCATTAAGTTTAGCTATTGTAGATGTTCGAGATGATAGGATATATACATTGACATAGGTTAGATTAGAATGCAGGTACTGTGCTTTGATTAAATTCCCACTGTAGTCTGCGTTCTGATTTGCTTTGACAAAGACTTTAGCCTATATGTACGGTAGCAATGAAAATGCTAAAATACATAGGTTGAATCTGTTGGATTTTATGCATCTTACTTAGTCTTGAAGTATGGAGATCTTGTTTTGAATCAAAATGTTAGTTCCTGTACATACTAGCTAGTAGCCAATTATCCTTCACTCTCTATTATGTTGATTTCATATACCAACATAGATATCATGATCAGGGGATACCCAGAGAACTGTTGATGGAAACGACATTAGACCCTTTGTTTTCATTAGGCACTTAGCCATGTAATGCGTCCTCTCTCTATATATAATATATGTCTCTTTTTACTTTGATTTATATGTACGTGTATATAGGTCCCTTGATTTTCATATGCGTATATTTTTATCTTGGGCACATACATACGCAACATATTAAATAAGAAAGTACGGGGGTCCTCTTTTTTTCTCTCTTTTTACTTTGGTCTTGTCTGTACCCAACCACATAAAATTCGTTTACGGATGAGCTGTTATGGACAAAAATAAGATTACGGTCGTGTTCAGCGACGTGCCACGACCCCAAAAATATAAAAATATCGGTAGATTAACTCATATTGTGAAACCCCGAAATATTGATATAGGGTGCAAAAATACTCCAAATAATAAGTTGCGTTTTTAATTAATTAAAAATTACAATAAAATTATAATAATTAAATTATCATTACATCTCAAAAGAACCTTGTCCAAATTCGAAACCGATATCTAGTTATATCTAATAAACCATTACGGTCGATAAACGATTTTACAGCGACTATTTGGAAATTTGATTTGGACATAACTCAAAATCTGTAACACGAAATCTTGGTTTTTCACTTTCATTAGAAAAATACAGTTCAACAAATTCCATCGTTTCTTGTTTCGCAGAAATCTGATTTAATACGAGTCCTGTACACTCAAACAAAGTTCAGAACGTTAAATTACGAACTGCCGTGATATTACGGCCTCGATTATATTTAATATATAAATTTTATACGTTCAACTTCGTTTTAATTAATATATATATATATATCACTTATACTCTGAGTTCAATATTTAAACTGATTTAAATATCCAAATACGAGCCGATAAGAATGCAGGCCGTTACAAGATTTCAAATTTCTAATATTCGTTAGAAAGCTCTTTTCGATACGAATCCAACGGTTCCGGTTTCAGGAGAATCCGACGGTCGGATCTCCCATAATATCTGTTCGAAGTCAATGGTCGAAATTCGTGAACTGCCGCGGCGCGGCGCGTTCTATTCAGGCCATTATATTATATATATAATATATATAATATATACTTCGTCGATTTCCTTTTAAAACGTATTTTATAAATTGTTTTAAATTCGTTTTCAAAACGATTTCAACTTCTTTTTCGAATTCAAATCAAAATTGAATTTTCCCTTACAAATTCGTTTTAAATTCATTTCAAATTGATTTCAATTCAAATTGATTTTCAGTTCAATTTCAATACGTTTTAAACTCAATTCAGAACGATTTCAATTCTATCTCAATCTAATTCGAATTTCAATTCTATTCAGTTTAATTCGAATTTCAATTCTTTTCAATTTAATTCGAATTTCTATTCTTTTCAATTTAATTCGAATTTCTATTCTTTTTAATATAACTCGAATTTCGAAATCACTTTCAATATTCATTGAAAAATGAATAAAATCGATATAAATATCGTTCGCGATAAAATGGCGTCAATCTAATCAACTCGGATTCATATATTTCTATTTTCAAATATTCTATTTTAAATATTTCTATTTCAAATATTTCTTTTTCAAATATTTCTATTTCAAATATTTTTTTTTCAAATATTTCTATTTCAAATATTTCTTTTTCAAAACTGGAATGAGGCCCAATCAATTACCATATAATGTTAATTATATGGATTTTCTACAACACATGTATAAAATAACAACGATAAATAATCAACCATCATCCAGAGTGCACTACACAACTGCATAAGCATTAAATATAAATATCTAACGCTTATAACAGTCTGTCAATCAATCGATCGACATACAACTAATTATTGGGATTAGTGTATGTCATATATCATCCCAATACCCGTGAGGGGTTTCAAACAATTAAACACAGATTTTATTTGTGCAGTTGGGCGATGTGTAAAATTTATCGTCCCAATCAATATCAGTCAAATCAGTGTACATAAACAAATCGTTCGATTTGTAAATGAATATTTATTTTATTCACATTCTCGTTAAAAAATATTTTTAACGACCAAAATATTTTATTCAACCTATGAATATTCTATTCGGTTCATTTATTCAATAAAATGATATTTTTATTTATCTAACATATTTTAGAAAATTTCGGCGGCATACCGGCACGATACAAGAAACGGGACAAGGCCTAGCCTTATCCTCGGTCTAATAATGGCCCACGCCATATACATACCAATCAAATCAATCTCATTTCACCAAACAACCAAATTCAAACCAATCATCCAATCAACTACACAACCAAACAAACAAGTCGTCCATGGTCTGTGGACGATGGGTGTCGGGTGCTACTAAACACTGTCTGCATCGTAGTATATATTATTAACTAGAAAAAGAAAATTAAAAGGTGAGAAGTTCTCACCTACTAGCTAAACCAATACACCGCGACTCTTCTTATGTAGAAATCTTCGCCGTGCTCACTCTTTGTCAATTTCATTGTCCGTAGCCACTACATATATAAAAATCACATTTTTACATTGCCATTCAAACGATAAAAATTATAGTTTTTTCTTTGATACATATATGATGAAAATCACAATTTTATATCCTCACTTCATATGTAAAAATCGTATTTTTATCCTATCGCTACAAATATTAAGATCAATTTTTTACTTCATTACATAAATAAAAATCATATTTTTATTATCTCTATAATATAAAAATCGAATTTTTACTTTGCTATAAAAATTACATTTTCATCCCAACATATATATAATAAAAATCAGATTTTTATTTCGCTACAAATATAAAGATAATATTTTTATATTCTCTATTATATAAAAATCATATTTTTATCTTCCTACTTATATAAAAATTATATTTTTATTATCTATAACTATAAATAAAAATCGCTTCTTTATCCACTAAAAATCAAATCTCTTTATATTTTAAAAATATAATATTTTCTAAATTAAAGATCTAATCTTTCACTTATAAAAATATAATCTTTTCATCGCTACTTCATGTACAAAAATCGAATTTTTATACCTTTACTTCCTATGTAAAAATAAAATTTTTATACCTTTACTTCATACGTAAAAATCATAGCTTAATAAGCTAAAAATCCTATTTTTATCAAGCTAAAAATCAGTTCTTTCTTCACAATAAAAATCAGTTCCTTCTTTACCATAAAAATCAGTTCTTTTTAAAATAAAATTACCTAATTAAATATAAATCAGGTTAAAACTTATTGTCGCCTGGAAAGGGGGTGAGAGGCGAGGAGAAGGAGGAGTCTGCGGTGGAGAGAGGCGCCAGCGGTTGGTGGCCTTCGGCTTCCGGTTGGTTGCAGTTGGCGGTGGGAGGGGGCTCCTCGATTTGGGGCACTGGCGGCTGTGGAAGAGGGTACGAATGGAGGGGCTTCGGGCTCGCGCTCGGGATGGAGGTTGGGCGGAGGAGTGGACGGGTTCGTCTGAGGCGCGACGCGGTAGGGGTTGGCCATGACGGCGCGAGGCCTGGAAGGGGCGACGGGCGGTGGAATGCTTTTTTTTATTTCCCTAAATCTCGATCTGGTTTTAACTGAAAGGGGGGGGGTTGGTTTGACCGAGTAAAAGGGGAGAAGAAGGGATGGGAGGGAATAATTTAATATTTATTTTATTTTATATTTAGTTCCAATATATGTGCTTTCGCATACGAACTCAAAATTAAGCCCACCGACTGTCGTCCCTAGCTAATTACCCCCATTCCGAACACAATGGGATATGCCACATAGGCCAATTCGATCGTTTCGATCAGTTTTCGTCAAATTTACAATTAAATCATTATATTGAATTTTAAATGTACATTTCAATTTACCAGGGTCACATACTAACTAGAAAAATTCCCAAAAAAATATTTTCTAGCTTCGTATTGAAGATACGGTCCTAACAAAAATAGTTTCGTCAAATTCTGAGACCGTTTAAAAAATGGTGATTTTCTAGTCGATTAAAATCAAGTGAAACAGGTCAAACGCGTTTTCCTTTGCCACGCTCACATATTGATTCAAAAAATTACGAAATTTGAAACCTAGCAATAACTTGACATCATGGACCCAACAAAAGTGGTTTCGTCGAAATCCGAGGTCGTTCGCAAAATTTCCATTTTAAGGGCCTGAATTCCATGGCGACTATTCTGAATTTTCAACTGGGCGTATCTTTTGATTTCCGCTATGAAATTTCGATTTTTCGGATTCGTTGGGAAGATATTCTGAATTAGATTCAAATATTTTTGGTTTGACTAAAATCCGGTTTATTTTGCACCCGGTACATTCATTTGAAATTTGAAATCGAATTATCGAACTACCGCGCCATTTTCAATTCCTTTTATATATATAAATAAATATTTATATTCTAATGACGATCTATATAAATATATACATTTGAATTATATTCAAAATAAATTTCTCGTTGTTTTTATTTAAAATGTTTATTTTAAATATCCAAAATTCGCTAAAATTGCCAAATTAAAAATTTTAAATTGGCTC
This sequence comes from Allium sativum, assembly GCA_030737875.1. Lineage (NCBI taxonomy): Eukaryota > Viridiplantae > Streptophyta > Magnoliopsida > Asparagales > Amaryllidaceae > Allium > Allium sativum. The sequence continues at coordinate 249,038,703 of CM060909.1, read as the reverse complement.
GGATTTCCAGGTTATTACATCAAAAATCCTTTTGAAAGAAACGATAAAATTTATATCAAAAGTCTTTTGATATTATAATAATGTCTGTCAACCACAACTAAATAATCATCTAGCAGAAATGCTTTCATCTCACGTTCTACATATATAGTATAAAATCAAAACCGCGAGCACTTATTGGATAATGGATTACCAACTATGGCAAGGTATGGAACCACCTTCCGATAGTGTACCTCTAGAGAGGAATACACTGGGTTCAACAAGAACATCTTGCAACCTGGCAATACATGACCGACCACTCATTTCGCTTTAGTGTATCAAATGTACATCACCAACAGTTGGGATCAGCAACTGTTTCCCGAATGGGACAACATCGAACAGATTAAAGAATGAAATGAATATCTCCAGATAGGTGATAATACACCCTAATTGGCAGCCAACCACTTAGCCATGCTGCCTGCCCGATTTTTGTCATTTCCCGGTTGTGAGGCTAGAGGTCACGCTTATCTCTGACGGATCACACATTTATTCACGTTGAATGTCACATCGTCATACCCGCCAAATCACAAATTGGTTTCCCCAAAAATACAACGGGTATACAGCTAAGTGAAACGAATTCCTCCACCACCAAACGTAAATACGTTTAAAGAGATCAACTTACGCGATCCACTAAATATACTCTGCCAGACATTCTTCCATACAGGTCGTCGTGGGACTGGGCAAACCAAAGGCACTATTTTGTAAACAGGACAGCCCTTTCATAACTCCGTCTTCAATTTTCTTCATCATATTTGATCGCAACGCTAACGCCCATACAGAGTGGTTTTCAGATAATGAATCTGATCCCGGTCTCTCCGTATTAACAACTGAAAATGGTCAAAACTTCAATAGTCGGTGAGTTAACTATCAAAGAAAAACACGTGTGCAATCAACGATATTATTTCCAGATGGAAATTATATCGATCAATCATCATTTAACATTATCTCTTTAGTTCATAAATTTATTCATTTCCTGTTTCCATATATTCAACTTTCTTTATTTTCTAAATTTAGAAAATATATTTTATTAATCATTAGAAAACATTTCCGTCTCTTTTTCACGTATCACTATCATTCCAGTACTCTTTATCATCAAACATTTCATTTTCTATGATTAGAAAATATCTCTAATTATATTCGGAAAATGTTTCAAAAACTCATTCATCGGATTTAAACAGATGTTTAAATAAAACATCGCCATACCACTCAAACCATTACCTTCATCAACTAAACTCACTTAACCAACCTTCACTATCGAACCTTAACCATTCCATAGTTAAAAAATGGAATCAATCAAGTTGGGGTATAACTACCTCTCAGACCTTAACTGAACAACATTTCTAACTTAGAAAATAGACAAAGTTCACCTTTTAATTCTTTAACAAACTTCCTTACGTAACTCTCGGATTCTATTTATGAATCCACTTCTTTTACCTAAATCATTTGATTATAGCAATAGTGTTATAATCCCATGCTTCTGAACTATAATAACTTAAATATAACTTTTATTTATTAATTTGGATAAACAAACAACAACTAATTTATAAATAAATAAATAAATCTAGATTAAAATGGAAAGTAAATGGTACTTTCCCGAATTCGATATAATCGAATGTCAAAGTATAATTCTCTCTTTTGAATAAACTATATTCGATAACTCCTTTCGAATAAACTATATTCAGTACTCTCTCTTAGAATAAACTATATTCGAATAACTCCTTTCGAACAAACTATATTCGAAAATCTCCTTTCGAATAAACTATATTCGATAATCTCTCTTCTAATAACTAATATTTGATAATCTTTATTCGAATAACTATATTCGATAATCTCTATTTGAATAACTATATTCGATAATCTCTATTTGGATAACTAATATTCGATAATCTCTATTCGATTAACTTTGTTTAATTAACTCTAATCAATTAACTAGATTTGATTAACTCTAATAGATTAACTCTATTTCGATTAACTCTAATCGATTAACTCTACTCGATTAACTCTAATCGATTAACTCTAATCGATTAACTCAAATCGATTAACTCTAATCGATTAACTCCTTTCGATTACTCTATTCAATTAACTCTATTCGATTAACTCTAATCGATTAACTCTATACGATTAACTCTATTCCATTAACTCTATTCGATTAACTCTACTGGATTAACTCTATACGATTAACTCTATTAGAATAACTCTAATTCCTTTTATAATCCTTCTAACTTTCCAAATATTTCCTTTTATGATACCTTATTTATTTTCTAAATAAATATTCCTTTTATCTTTCTATTTATTTCCCAAATAAATATTCCATTTCAATTCTATTTATTTTATTTTCTGACTATCTCTTTTTCTATTCTATTTGTTTAACAAATATTTCCTTTTCAATTTGTTTCACAAATATTTCCTTTTCTATTTGTTTCACAAATATCTTCCTTTTCTAATTGTTTCACAAATATCTTCCTTTTCTATTTGTTTAACAAATATTTTCCTTTTCTATTTATTTCACAAATATTTTCCTTTTCTATTTGTTTCACAAATATCTTCCTTTTCTATTTGTTTTACAAATATCTTCCTTTTCTATTTGTTTCACAAATATCTTCCTTTTCTATTTGTTTTACAAAAAATTTCTTTTCTATTTGTTTCACAAATATTTTCCTTTTCTATTTGTTTCACAAATATTTCCTTTTCTATTCTTTGATTTTATAATTTTCTTTTATAAAATTCTTTTCCTTTTTTATATAAAATCCATTGAGTTTATATAAATAATTCATTTTCAAAATACACTTTGAAAATCCTCTTTTCTACATCCTAGTATTTCTTATGGTATTTAAAATACCACATAACAATGATTGATATCATTCAAACACATATAATCAACAACAGATTCTATATCACATCATATATCACCATATATGAAAAGCAGTAAAATAAATGTTGAGGAATCTAGTTCGATTCCTCCGACCTGTTTCCCTGCATCCACAGATGTTAAACAATATAACTACTATCAACTTCATTTCAATATGAAATGTTCTGATAAACAGAATCAATATTTGATTAACGATATATATATATATATATATATCGTTATCTGTACTTTTAACCAATAACTTAGCAGTTCAACCAAATAGTCAACACACAGAATCAATCATCATTTTTCAATTCTAAATATACGCTATAAAAATATGAAATGGTAGAGTTGGTGAGTTTTACTCACATTGGACGATCATCGTTAAGTAACGATAATTGTCGTTGATTCAGATCAGAAATTTATTTTGCTATAAATTGTAACGGGCTCTAATTCACTCCCAGTCAATTCCATTGTGTCGCTCTCGTCCATATGATCCCAACGGATCTTGTTTTGTCCAATTCTGATAACGTATGACCAAGTTATTTAGATTACAAGCTTTTAAACAATTTAAACTAAAATAAACTTTAAACCTTTTTCTTTTAATTGGGCCTTCACCTTATTTCCTTTTGGCCCACTACCCTTTAATCCCAAAGCCAACTCGCGATGAAATCCTTCTTCCACCAGATGATAGATGATCCCGCAAGCACTCATGTTAGTTTCACGCCATTGCCAACCCTTGGCATCGCACGTTCTCCTTCCTCACCAACTTATAAATCAAACTGATAACACCAAAATTTCCCTCTTTGCTTCCTCTTCACACCCGTCTATGTAACTTCCAACTCGCACTAGTTTTAGGCATTCCGACTCAACTCAACAATGGCGGATTCCAGAATGACATCGACTTTTATTTTCTCCAAACCCACTCAGGAATTCACACCAGGAGCGGTTTACCCCCACAAATCCAAATATACAACTAAAAACTGCAATAGATGCTTGAATCCGCCCCTACGATGAACCCTAGATGCCGCTGTAAAAGTTCGACTTCGATAAAAAGGGCATCGCACCCAGTAATATACACACCAGATTGTAGTGGATGATCATAGGAAGCTAGTGTAAGTCATTTGGGGAATTTAGAGATTTAATTCGATTTTATTTTGGATTTAGAATTCATGATTTTTGTCTGAGAAGTGAAAATAGCTGGCGGCTCCATTTTGACCAAAACGAAAAGTAGTTTTAGGGTTTGAGGGAAATGTGATATTTATAGGATAAATTTTGGCTTCCCTTAGAACATTCATCAAATTTTTATATTAATATATATTCTACAATTAGCACCATTTATCATTTTAAAAAATTCCTATGATTACACATGATATCCAAAAATCACGAAAATGGACATACACCTTTAGTTCGATATTACGGACCTAAGGTTACTAGTTTCGTCGAATTCCGAGTCCATTTGCTCACACAACATATTTTTAAAGTCAGATTATTGACTGTTTTTCAAATTAAAATCTCGTATGGCCACATACTGACCCCAAAAATTACGGAAATTGAAATCTTGCAATAATTTAGCATTACAGATCCAACAAAATTAGATTCGTCGAAAATGGAGTTCGTTTGCAAAATTAGCTATTTTTAAAGCTCAAAATAAACCAATTTAAATATTAATATATTTAAAAACAATTCAATTTAATACTAATAAATTAATATTACCGTACATATTCACACTAGAATATCATACAGCTCCAATTAGATTTATAACTCGATATTCAAATCCCGGTTGAATCGGTATTCAATTTTTATTGAAAAATCCTTTTATAATATAAATAAATCGTTATAATTTATAAAGGACTTCCATAGAGACTTTTTGAAAATTTGATTTAGACAAAAATCAAAATCTACACAATGAAATCCCGATCTTTCTCTTCCATTTGAAAAATATACTTCCCCAGCTCCGAACGTTTCTTGTTCCACAGAAATCCGATTTAAAACGAACTCCGTATATTCATTTAAAGTTCAAATCGCCAAATTGCGAACTGCCACGCCATTTCGAGCTCGATTATAATTATATTATAATTATACATTCAAACTTCGTTTAAATAATATATTCGTTATTATAATTCAATTCTAAACTGAATTATATATTTTGAATTGCCAAATTCACACAATATATTCAATTCTCTATTTCCGACTATGTCAGAATTAAATATATTATTATATTATTTATATTAATTAAATAATCAATATTATTTAATTTATCGACCATTTAATTCTATGAATCAATATTTAAATAATTAAATTAATTAATTATATCATAAAAATACGGGACATTACATTGACAAATAGTGATAAGGGAATGTGATTTAATTTCCATATACGATCATTTTGGAATAGTTCATTTAACAACTATTGGTTCAGCTTCTTTGAGTTGCATCATCAGATTAAAATGATTTAATACTATTTGAGCACTGTTATCCTTTGTTGACAATGGCTGAACCAAAAGAGCGAGTAAAATTCAAGCTAAGTGGGTTGCTACCATTAGGGTGCTATTGCATTTACTCTAGATTGGATTTGTATGTGTTTACACATGGATGTGAAAACTCGAATTCTTGGATTTTGTAAGGGGCCCGGCTTGAACATTTCCGAGAGCCATCGGAGTTCTCAACATATTCTAGAGATATACTTTAGGTCAAGGGAGCACACTCTCCTAATCATTTTTTTTGTTTGGAAAATTTCTTGTTCGACTCTTAAATTTTAAGTTTTCCTATTTTTAATTTACATTGGACAGATATAAACCTTTCCTGATGTTTAAGTAGTTTAATCCACGGTGAGATTGGATGTTGTTGTAATTGATCTAGTCCATAGTTAACGATGTAATCCCATATCTTTGGAAAATTTTACTTTCCCCTTGTCGAATCCAAATTCTTGGATCAGTTTATTTATTTCCTCCCAGAAGAGTTGTATGCTCTTCTCCATGTGTTGTTGTTCGGTTATTTCCTTTTGTTTGGTATTTAGACATATATATATATATATATATATATATATGTATGTATGTATGTATAGATAATGTTCGTTCCTTGTTTATTTCAATATTTCTAAATTGTGACAATACTTATGGATGTGGTTTTGTGAGGTAAAAACCCAGTCTCACAAAATCATTATTTGTTTCTATTTACTTGAATTTTTTTCATGCTAGTTTTCCAGACCGACCCGTGTGTTATTTCATTATAACGCTTGGTAAAATTGAGCTTGTTTCCAAGCAATTTTCAGTTGGATATGGAGCTCATGGAGTAGAATTAGTAGTTCGTGTATTGTATTATTTATTTCTGCTATATTATATTTACCTACCAGCAATTGCAAGGTAAGAATTTTATAACTGTCCAACTAATAAGATTCGTTTTTAATTCTGTTATACGTTATATCTTGGAGCGACAGTTCATCAGTCATTGCTACTATTTTATGTTTTTGATTCTTCTATGAGATTCTGAATTTTATTTCGTTCTTTTTTTTTCATTTTCATTTAACTCAAACAATATATGTTTTTGACGATTGGATGTTCGAAATTAAAGTACAGTGGTTGTACTTAGTGTCAACTTTCGATGGTTAGTTAGGTAGGTAATTACATTTTGTATCAGAGCTAAAGGTTAGGCTAGAACCTTGGCTCTAGTGGGGTAACTCATTTAGATTGGGTAATCGAGACCTTGAAATGAGTTTGAGAGTGTATGTATATATACACGAGCGTATTTTTTAGTATTACAAAAATATATATTGTGTTAATTAATTTGTTGAGTTGTTTGTGAATTCTGGTCAAGATGTGGGGTACCACATCGTCGATAAGAAATTCTAAACAATTGAAATAAGGAAAGTAGACACGATATTGATTTTTGAAAATTTGGTAAATGAAATATTTTATCCAGGATATATTTTATATGTAAAGTGTAACGACCCGGAAAATCTGAACAAATTAAAAATTTTAAATTGGCTGTTTTCGTGGATTTTAAATATTTAAAATAAATATTTTAAGTAATAATGACGAAAAGTAAGTTTGAATCGACGTTTGAAAATAAATATAATTAATTCTAATTATAAACAAGGCCTGAAATGGCGCAGTAGTTTCAAAATTTGAATTCAAACTTTGACTGGCTATACCGGGTGCAAAACAAAACGGATTTTAGTGAAACCAAAAAATTTTAAATCTGTTAGTGAATATCTTTCTAACGAATCTGAAAAATCGAAGTTTCATAGTGGAAAGCAAAATTTATGGACAAATGAATTTTCAGAAAAGTCGCTATAGAGTTTATATAGCCCGTGAAAATGGCCATTTTGCGAACGACCTCAGAATTCGACGAAACCACCTTTGTTGGATCCAGGATGTCAAATTATTGCTAGGTTTCAAATTTCATAATTTTTGAAGCTATTATGTGAGCGTGGCAAAGGAAAATGTGTTTTGGTCAATTAAAGTTAAATTGGATCGATCAGAAATGGGCCATTTTTCAAACGGTCTCAGAATTCGACGAAACTAGTTTTGTTGGGACCGTATCATCAAAACATAGCTAGATTTATTTTTCGGGAATTTTTAGAATCAGTATGTGGCCCCAGCAAATTGAAATGTACGTTCAAATCAAATATTGAATGTTTTATATTTTAATTTGAAGAAAAACTGACTGAAACAGTCGATGGACCTACGAAACATATCCCATTGTGTTCGGAATGGGGGTAAAACGCTAGGGACGACAGTTGTTGGGTTTGAATTAGTGTTCGTAAGAGATAAGCGCATTTTTGGATTTTAAAAATTTATAAATATAAAAAAATTATCCTATTCGTCCACCTCAGAACTTTCTCTCTCTCCCTCAACCGAACGAAGGTGGAAAACGTTCGAACCTTCCTCCCTCATTTCCTCCTCCTACACGCACCATTAGACCTCGACCCAGTTGAGGATTTTGTAGCCCTCGTCGAGCTCTTCAAATCCATACCTGGAGCATCCCCTATCGTTATGCCATCCACGAGATATTCCCCTCGAAAGTCGCGCCCTTCTATGCGCCGCCGGAGCTCTGATCTGCCACCGAGTTCGACCGCTCCACCCCCGTTTAGGCGCCTCTCGACACTCTTCCAGGTGGCGCAGGCTGATCGGGTCCAAACTACATGGATTTCGAGAAAAAGCTAAACCTAGTTTTGAAGAATTCGTGGAGGTAACGGCCTATTTTAAATAAACTATATTATAGCAGTTTAAAGCGCTACGGTTTTTGATTTCACTGTAAAAATCATATCTTTTTCGTTTGTTGAAGAAATTCAGTGAAACAAGAGACAGTGGACTCGTGTGGACGTCTTCTACATTCTAGAAGAGACCGGATATTTTTCTGAGCCTTCTGCTTTTTTTGGTGGAGTGGAACCCAATGTGAGATTTCTAAACTATAAACGATATGGAAAACGACAATGTATAAATTATATAGTCGATGTATGGTTTATATAAACGTTATACACCTCATGTATAAGCATTGTATATGTTGTACGTTCGATGTATAAGTTATATATGCGTTGTAAAAATTATATATGTGTTGGAATAGAAGTGAAATGCTTATATATATATACGCCCCTCGTCCACAAACCATGGACGATATTTATTTAGTTGTGATTGGTGTGAAAATTAGTTGATAGCGAATGGTTGATTAGAATTGTTTGTGGTTGAAATTGATTGATTGTGGTTGAAAAATACCCGTTTGTGGTTGATAATTATTTGGTTGAAACCACATAGGATTAGTTTGTGGAAATGAAAAAAAATATACATGCCGCCTACGTGCGAACTAGATGCATGAAATCCCCATTATCAAAAGCTGCGAGGCTTTAAGGTAGAGCGAGTAGCCATACTAGGGACGGCCCCGGTTTTAACTACCCTGTCGTTATGCTGCCGAAATTTTGAATAATATTCATGTGTTAGAATTATTTTCATGTGTTGAAACTATATTCGTGTGTTGAATAGAAAACATTCATGTGTTGAATAGAAATTCATTCGTTGAATAGAAATTCATGTGTTGAATGGTATTCGTGTTTTAAATAAATTGTTTTATAATAAAATTCCTATTTTTATCATCTATATGAACTATATAAAATAGTCGTGTTTTGAAAGAAATTATTTTATAATAAAAATCCTATTTTTAACACCTATATGAACTATATAAAATAGTCGTGTTTTGAAATAAATTGTTTTGCAATAAAAATCACATTTTTACTATATACATGAATCGTTAAAAAAAAAGTGAAGTGTCGGAATAAATGTCTGTTGGATAAAAATATCATTTTTATCAAATGTATGAAAAGAATATGGTTTTGAAATCGAAGAATCGATTATATATATATATATATACATATATATATATATATATATATAGAATTGAAATATAACGAAGCTGTAGTTCGTGTTTTAAAACTGTGATTTCAAACGATTAGTGCGGGAGATCCGACCATCGGATTTTCCCAAAACCGAAACCGTGGGGTTCATTTTGGAAATTTCTTTCCAACGACACCAACTTTGCAAAGATCCAACGGTTAGATTGTCTGGAATGTTTAATTCAAATCCGAAGAAAAACAGTGCCAGAATCGATTATATATATATATAATTAAATTAAATCGAATAACGACGCTGCAGTTCGTATTTTGAAATCGAAACTTCAAACGAGTGTACCGGGAGATCCGACCGTCGGATTTTCCCGAAACTGAAACCGTTGGGTTCATTTTGAAATGAACTTTCCAATGATATAAAATTTGTGAAGATCCAACGGTTAGATTTTCAGATATGTGTAAATCCAATCTGAAGAAAAATAGCGCCACGACCATGTTATGGCCCGAAGCGTCGTTTGAATGAATTGGCTATAAATAAATAAATAAAAATAGCGATAAATCGTTATAAAATATTATAAACGATATGGAATGCGAAATTTAGAAACTAACTGAAGGTTAGCTAAGTCGAATGGTTTCCTGGGTTTTGATCTGATGTTGGTTTTGGCCTTCAGGGTTAATATTTGGGAAATCGTTCTCTTACTGGTTTACAGTTAGTGACTAATGAATTGGAATAAGGCGTAGGTGTGTTTGTGTAGCACTTGTTTATTATATACGCGAGTTGCTCAGAAAGACCGGGTTTACCCCATCTGAATAACTGAATCGACGTTAAGAAGTCGAAGATGAAGACGGTGGTTGAAGATCGGAGATCTTCACCTCGTTTGGATGGTAACCGATGTCCTGATTGGGAGGCGTCCCGAAATATGGATAATGAGTGGTAATCGTCCAGACGTACGTGAATATCGATGGGTATGCGAGGTATATAGTGCCTCCGGTTTCGTTCAGAACCAGAACGGACTTGCAAATGGACTGTGTGTCTGACATGGGAATTCATTCTGTGTGATTGATAGCCATCAGTTGCATGGTGTGAGTTTCCTATGTGGCGTGCTAAGATGTAGTGATCAAGGCTTCTGTTGAAAAGCAAAGCCTTGTGGTTGATGATCAAAGCACCGCCTGTGTGGCGTAGCTTTGTCTATAACGTGAATTCGCAAGCCTCACACCCCGGTATGAACCAGAAACGGGAGAGGACATCAGGGAGGGCGTGCGTCTCTTTCTAGCTAGAGGTGGTGTCAGTGCTTGAACTGGCTAACATTTATACTATTTTCACCTATGTGGTTGTTGTTGTTGCGAGGCGCCTCAGTTTTATCAGTCGATCCGGGACCGATGGAGTCATTCGTTGGCTCATTTGCGCCCCATAGGGCGGGGAGACGTATTGTTCAGGGTTTAAGTTTAATCCACATCGAGTGGACCGGCCTTGACGATCCAAGGGTCACTCGAGCTCTGATCCTGAGACATGGTAGGCTAGATTGTCTCGATGTCGGTAAGGACTATCTTTTGCCTTGGTTCTTGACGGAAATCCAATTTCCAAATACGTGACTGTGAGGTTTTGATTGTATACCTATATATGGCGACATAGTGGTATGGGGCATTAATGCCGTCTATGATTGATACTTATGATTTGAAATTGTTTTTGAAACATATAAACACTAGTAATAATATCAAATTCTTTTGTCTTATTCGTATCAAGCATATTTTGGCCATTATAAGGTAAAAACTCTATCCTTCGATTTGCGTTGCATTGTGTGATGGGAACTGAGTCTTATAATGGCTTCATTTTTATAAAAAGCATTGCGATGTTTAAAAGATTTACTTGTTGTAAAGCACTGGCAATCCAATGGAGTAAACCTGTTCTGCGAAAGTGGCGTGGTCCTGTGATTAGCCATATTATAAAATGTGTTAAGTAGATTTCTCATACCAGTCCCATGACTAACTTGTAGTTTGTTTCACTTGCAAACTCGAGTGCCCCCCTCTTTCTACACGGGCAGCCTTGTATTCATGTTTTAGCAGGCTCTTTCTGGATAGCTGGAGTTGAAGATGGATTCTATCATTTATCTCTTTTTATGCTGTTCAGCTCCTATTGTACATATTATGTTTGTTTTCCGTTGTAGACATTTATGTATAGCTGAATTGTATTTGTACTAAGTATGATCCTGTATACTGTGTAACTCTGATGATTACGTTTATCCAGTGTATTATTTGTGCATTATCGGGTGTATTTATTTATTTATGTTCTGCTATTATTTGTTTATGTGTTATATTCCAAAGATTACCCATGCCGCCGTGGATACGGGGTTTGGGGTCGTCTCAACGTGGTATCACAGCTTTGGTTAAGCTTAGTGCTGGAATATAACATATTAACGAACTCGTCAGAAATAGAACCAGTAGTGTTCTAGGATGAATAACTCATTACAGATAGGATCAGTAATATCCTAGTATGAGTAAAGCAGAATGAAATACACCCCAGTAGACACATTTACATTCAAGTATTTGTCTCTATGTTTTGAAATATCTTTTCTGTTGACCTGACACTTTGTCTGCTAATTGCAGACGCACTAGAGAATGAGTGACAGGAACAGAAGAAATAATCGTATGGCTCGACAAGCTAATGAGCCAGTTGTGCTCCCGCAGCTAGAATCAGATATAGAAGTTCTATTCAAGAGATTTCGAAATCTGGGTTGATCACCATTCTTAGGCAAGGAGTCCATTATGGAAACTCAAGCTTGGATTCATTCTACTGAGAAAATCTTTGAAGGTTTAAAGCTGAGAGATGATCAGAAAAGATTGCTGGCGTCTTGGGCACTCAAAGAAGAAGCTTTGTTCTGGTGGGATTCAATTATTAAGGATAATCCAGAAGGTGATTTTCCTAGATAGATTTACTCCTCCAGAAGCGACTGAGCGGTTATGTGATGAATTCTCTTATCTGATACAAGGAGATATGACCATTCCAGAATATCATAAGAAATTCAATGAACTTTTTCTCTTTGCCCCGCATCTAATTCAAGATCCAAAGAGAAAGAATCTGAGGTTTATTCATGGCCTACAAAGAAAATATCAGAATTGTGTAATGAGGAACGTGAAGCTTCCTTTTTCAGAAATGATATACATGGCTTACCAGTATGAGGATCTCGATAGGAAAGGTATGTTGCGAGACGAAGAAGAAATTAGTTCTAGTAGCAAAAGAAAATTTGAAACAGATAGCCCTGAGGCAAATGCACAGCCTGAGGCGAGTACGAAGGCTGAGGTCAGAAAGAGGCCAAAGGTCAGTCATAAAAAGGTAAAGTCAGTCATATGTCTAAAGTGTGATCAGCAAGGGCATTCGATGAGGAACTGTAGGTCTTCGAACAGACGAAAGAATGACGGGTCTAAATACGAGAAGAATTTTCAAGAGAATAGAAAGTGCGGTCAATGCCATCAGGCTGGTCATCTTTCAAAGGCCTGCCCGCTATTCAGAAAACCTGAAGCAGTAAATGTAAATGAAGTGGCAGAAGTGCCTGCATCTTCATCTGGTCAGGAAAGGGCAGATGTTTTGGAAGGCACACTCAATGTCAAAAATATTCCAGTTAAAGTGCTGTTTGATACAGGCACGTCCCGAAGCTTTATTGCAAAGAATGCGGTTAAGAAATTGGATTTGAATTTGAGGAAGCTCAAAGAACCCATCACTGTCCATAATCCGGTTGGAGGTTCCCTCGATCTTAGCTGGATTTGTGCAGTGCCTGTCTCTTTTTCCTGTTTTAAGTTCCCTACCATCTCTATCGTCATGAATTTTACTGAATTTGATCTTATTTTGGGATTGGACTGGTTAATCAAGTATGAGGCTGAGGTTAGATGCGCCGAGAGAGTTGTTAAGGCAAAGGCTAAATCAGGGAATTATATAACCATACCCTGCGAAGGCCCGAATTCAAATAGAAAAGACTTTTGGTCAGCTCTAGAGGTTTCTCCTGCTCAAATACAAAATATCCCGGTAGTCACAGAGAATATTCCCGACCTCATAAAAGATATTCTTGTCATCAAGAAATATGCAGATGTGTTCGAAGAAGTTGTCAACTTACCTCCACAGAGAGAAATTGATTTCAAGATCGCTTTAATCCCGAATGCAAGGCCAGTAGTTCACGCTATTCGAAGAATGACCTTGAAAGAGAAAGAGGAGTTAGACAATAAAACAAGACAGCTTGTATGGAAGGGTCTGATCAGGCCTAGTTTCTCTGATTGGGGAGCAGCAGTGGTGTTTGTCCCAAAGTCTGACGGTACTCTGCGACTATGTGTTGATTATCGGGACTTGAATAAGCAGACAATAAAGAATAAATATCCATTGCCGAGAATCGATGATTTATTGGATCGTCTGAATGGAGCACAAGTATTTTCATGGATGGACCTAGCTATAGGTTTCCATCAGCTTTGTATTGCCGAAGAGTGTGTTCCTATGACAGCATTCAGAGGTCCAGACTTATTCTATGAGTGGTTAGTAATGTCGTTCGGCTTATGTAACGCTCCAGCATACTTCGTCGATTTGATGAATAGAGTGTTCAGAGGGGTTTTGAATAAGTTTGTTCTGGTCTTTATTGATGATATTCTAATCTTCTCTAAGTCAAAGGTCGAACATGAAAAACATTTGGAACAAGTTCTGGAAATTCTGAGAAAGAATGTATTGAAAGCTAAACTGTCCAAATGTATATTCTAGCAAGATGAAGTGAAATTTCTTGGCCACGTCGTATCAAAAGAAGGAATTGCTGTGGATCCAAGTAAAATCACGGCTATTCAAAATTGGAAACAGCCTAGTACTTCGACAGAAGTCCGAAGTTTTCTTGGATTGGCTAGTTATTACCGGAAGTTCGTTAAGGATTTTACGAAGATATCTAGTCACTTAACGAAGCTTACGAAGAAGCACGCAAAATTCAAGTGGACAGAATGTGAGGAGGCTTTTGAGGAGCTAAAGTTAAGATTAACAACGGCTCCAGTGTTAACCATAATCGATGGCAATCAGGAATTGAAAGTCTGGACAGATGCCTCTAGAGAAAGCCTTGGTGCAGTATTAATGCAAAGAGGTCAAGTGGTTGCTTATGCTAGCCGTCAGCTGAAGCCACATGAGAAAAACTACGTCACTCATGATCTTGAGTTGTTGGCTATCGTATTTGCTTTGAAAATCTGGAGACATTATCTTCTGGGTGAGAAATTCGAACTGTATACAGACCATCAGTCATTGAAGTATTTGTTCACTCAGAAAGACTTGAATCTGAGACAGCAACGTTGGCTAGAGTTCCTTGTAGCATACGATTTTGAGATTCCATGCACTCCAGGGAAAGCCAATGTAGTGGCCGATGCACTAAGTCGAAAGAATGCAATAATCGCCAGTTTTATTATCACAACTTCATTGATTGACAAAATATCTATTCTTCAGAAGGATGATAATTTTATTAAGGATATGATCAAAAGGATTCAGAAAGGCGAACCCTCGTGTTTTCAAATAGATAACGATGGGACTCTGAGATTGAGAGGGAGGATTTGTGTTCCCGACATCCCCGAGTTAAAAAGGTAAGTGTTGGACGAGTGTCACAAGTCCAAGCTGAGTATCCATCCAGGTGTGGACAAAATGTATAACGATCTCAAGCGAACATTCTGGTGGAAGGCTATGAAAAGGGACGTTTCAATATATGTTAGCCGATGCCCTACTTGCCGGCTTGTCAAAAGCGACCAACAGAAACTGGCTGGATTGTTGCAACCGCTGGACGTTCCAGGTTGGAAGGGGGAACATATTTCCATGGACTTCATAGATGGTTTGCCCAGGACTAGAAAAGGAAATGACAGTATTTGGGTGATCGTAGATCACTTCACGAAGACCGCCCATTTCATACCTGTCAAATCCAATAGAACTGCTCAGAGTCTGGCGCAGATTTATTTCAAGGAAATGGTTAGGCTACATGGAGTGCCGCTCAGTATAGTCAGTGATAGAGATCGAATATTTACTAGCAAATTCTGGGAGGCATTTCAAGTAGAACTGGGAACGAAGTTGAATCTAAGCACCTCCTATCATCCATAAACAGATGGTCAGACTGAGAGGGTGAATCGTATTTTAGAAGATTTATTACGGGCTTGTGTTCTTGATTTTGGTGGATCATGGGAAGACCATTTGCATTTGGCTGAATTCTCCTATAACAACAGCTACCAAGCGAGCCTGACGATGTCACCATTCGAAGCATTGTATGGTAGACCGTGCCGATCTCCTGCTTGTTGGGTCGAACCTCGTAATAGGCTTGTATTGGGACCAGATATGATCCGCGAAGCTGCCGACAAAGTCGATTTCGTTAAGAAACGATTACTCGCCGCTCAAAGCCAATAGAAGAGCTATGTTGATTCGAGAAGAAGAGATTTGGCTTTTTCTGTTGGTGATTATATGTATCTAAGGGTTTCTCCGATGAGAGGAGTGATTCGATTTGGCAAAACTGGAAAGTTGGCGCCCAGATTTATTGGTCCATTCCCTATTCTTGAACGGATTGGAACTCTGGCCTATAGAATTCAATTGCCTGATTGGTTGCCTGGAGTTCATGATGTATTTCACATATCTCAACTTCGAAAGCACGTTCATGATCCAGACTTGATCGTGGAAGAAGCAGCGCAACAGGATATTGAAATTACTCCAGAATTGGCTGTGAGAAGAGAGCCGCTAAAGATTATCGGCAAAGAAACCAAACAACTGAGGAACAAGAAGGTTCACTTAGTCAAAGTGCAATGGAGTGGAGATCTGCGAGATTGTACTTGGGAAACTGAGGAGAGCATTCAGAAAGCCTATCCAAAGTGTCGAGTGGATATCTCTGATTGACTCCGGTGCAAGGTACATTTACCATACTTTGCATTACCATTTTGTTCTCTACTTTGTTGTTATTTTCTTTTCACAGATGTGAGCTTTTAATTCTATAGTCTGAATGATTTTAAAAGAATATAGGGATTGATTAGTACATTTTTGAAAAGTTAAAAATAAAATTGATTGTTGTTTGTGTGGTGTGGTAGTAGATTTGATTAATTAAATTATTAGAAGGATAGTTAATTTAATCAATAAAAGAATGAATGGTAGAATTTATTCGATTAAACCACACATTGAACTGATTTAAAAATAGATAGAAATATATACATGTGCATATATATGTTTCAACAGGTAAATGGATTAGCTGTTGAGTAAAGAATTTATTTGCGTGCCTGACAAATAGGTAAACCTTAATGAGTTGGATGCGAAATATTATTATATCAACTCTTGTGAATGCCATTGGATGCGGAGTGCTGGTTGTTCTGTGTGTAATAATAAACGTCGCCATAGGATAGTAAAAATTAATTTTGAACTACACTGCATGCCATACTTCTTGAAGATAGGCATACTTCATCATATACCACATAAGCATTTGGAGCTTGTGTGACGAGGTGGAAAATTTACAATACGAGCGAGAGGCTTGTATGACGATGACTATATATTACAGGTTGAATTGATGACTGATATGGACCATATAAAATTGTAACGATAAATTGCCAGATTAATAAAAAACCCACACGGGTCTAGAGTTGACAATAATCACGTCTCTCTAGTTATTAGATACGACACATGGATTATTTATTTCCCACACGGGACGAGGTGACGAGAATTTTTTCTCTGGAGCAATTAAAATACACATTCCCTCAGGCTTTGACAGGGTGACGAAAATTTATTCTCTGGAGTTATTATCTATACACGCTCCCTTGTAAACACCAGAATATATCAATATAAATATGTGTATGCTTTATAGGATTTATTGGGTACCTAATACGGCCCAATAAATTTCCAAACCCCTCCCCATACAAAGGAGGTTATGGCGAAATTTTTTGAAAATTCCAGGTGTTAGCCAAATTTTTGAAGAATTTGAAAATTCTCAAAAACTGAAAAGTTGGAGAATGGAAGCCAGATTGAACGTGGAGTTGATTAATCAAACCACTTTCGACTTTGTTCCTTTTCGGGGATGAAAACTTTTAAGTGGGGGAGATTGTAACGACCCAGAAAATCTGAACCAATTTAAAAATTTAAATTGGCTGTTTTAGTGGATTTTAAATATTTCAAATAAATTTTTTAAATAAAAACGACGAAAAGTAAGTTTGAATCGACGTTTGAAAATAAATATAATTAAATCTAATTATAAACAAGGCCTGAAATGGCGCGATAGTTTCAAAATTTGAATTCAAACTTTGATTGACTATACCGGGTGCAAAACAAAACGGATTTTAGTGAAACCAAAAATATTTAAATCTTTTAGTGAATATATTTCTAACGAATCTGAAAAATCGAAGTTTCATAGCGGAAAGCAAAAGTAATGGCCAAATGAATTTTCAGAAAGGTCGCTATAGAGATTATATAGCCCGTGAAAATGGCCATTTTGCAAACGACCTCAGAATTCGACGAAACCACTTTTGTTGGATCCGGGATGTCAAATTATTTCTAGGTTTCAAATTTCATAATTTTTGAAGCTAGTATGTTAGCGTGGCAAAGGAAAACGTGTTTTGGTCAATTATAGTTAAATTGGATCGAGCAGAAATAAGCCATTTTTTAAACAGTCTCAGAATTCGACGAAACTAGTTTTGTTGGGGCCGTATCGTCAAAACATAGCGAGATTTATTTTTCGGGAATTTTTAGAATCAGTATGTGGCCCCAGCAAATTGAAATGTATGTTCAAATCAAATATTGAATGTTTTATATTTTAATTTGAAGGAAAATTGACTAAAACAGTCGAATGGACCTACAAAACATATCCCGCTGTGTTCGGAATGGGGGTAAAACACTAGGCACGATAGTTGTTAGGTTTGAATTGGTGTTCGTAAGAGAAGGGTATTTTTGGATTTTAAAAATTTATAAATATAAAAAATTATCCTATTCGTCCACCTCAGAACTTTCTCTCTCTCCCTCAACCGAACGAAGGCGGAAAACGTTCGAACCTTCCTCCCTCGTTTCCTCCTCCTACACGCACCATTAGACCTCGACCCAGTTGAGGATTTTGTAGCCCTCGTCGAGCTCTTCAAATGCATACCTGGAGCATCCCCTCTCGTTGTGCCATCGACGAGATATTCCCCTCAAAAGTCGCGCCCTTCTAAGCGCCGCCGGAGCTCCGATCTGCCACCGAGTTCGACCGTTCCACCCCCCATTCAGGCACCTCTCGACCCTCTTCCAGGTGGCGCAGGCTGATCGAGTCCAACCTACACGGATTTCGAGAAAAAGCTAAACCTAGTTTTGAAGAATTCGTGGAGGTAACGGCCTATTTTAAATAAACTATATTATAGCAGTTTAAAGCGCTACGGTTTTTGATTTCACTGTAAAAATCATATATTTTTCGTTTTTTGACGAAATTCAGTGAAACAAGAGACAGTGGACTCGTGTGGACGTCTTCTACATTCTAGAAGAGACCGGATATTTTTCTGAGCCTTCTGCTATTTTTGGTGGAGTGGAACCCAATGTGAGATTTCTAAACTATAAACGATATGGAAAACGACGATGTATAAATTATATAGTCGATATATGGGTTATATAAGCGTTGTACACCTCATGTATAAGCGTTGTATAAGTTGTACGTTCGATGTATAAGTTATATATGCGTTGTAAAAATTATATATGTGTTGGAATAGAAGTGGAATGCTTATATATATATATGCCCCTTGTCCACAAACCATTGGTTGTGATTGGTGTGAAAATTGGTAGATAGCGAATGGTTGATTAGAATTGTTTGTGGTTGAAAAATAACCGTTTGCGGTTGAGAATTATTTGTTTGAAACCACATAGGATTAGTTTGTGGAAATGAAAAATATATACATGCCGCCTACGTGCGAACTAGATGAATGAAATCCCCATTGTCAAAAGCTGCGAGGCTTTAAGGTAGAGCAAGGAGCCGTACTAGGGACAGCCCCGGTTTTAACTACCCTGCCGTTATGCTGCCGAAATTTTGAATAATATTCAAGTGTTAGAATTATTTTCATGTGTTGAAACTATATTCGTGTGTTGAATAGAAAACATTCATGTGTTGAATAGAAATTCATTCGTTGAATAGAAATTCATGTGTTGAATGGTATTCGTGTTTTAAGTAAATTGTTTTATAATAAAAATCCTATTTTTATCATCTATATGAACTATATAAAGTAGTCTTGTTTTGAAAGAAATTGTTTTATAATAAAAATCCTATTTCTAACACCTATATGAACTATATAAAATAGTCGTGTTTTGAAATAAATTGTTTTGCAATAAAAATGACATTTTTACTATATACATGAATCGTTAAAAAAAAAGTGAAGCATCGGAATAAATGTCTGTTGGATAAAAATATCATTTTTATCAAATGTATGAAAAGAATATGGTTTTGAAATCGAAGAATCGATTATATATATATATAATTGAAATATATCGAATAACGAAGCTACAGTTCGTGTTTTGAAACTGTTATTTCAAACGATTAGTGCGGGAGATCCGACCATCGGATTTTCCCGAAACCGAAACCGTGGGGTTCGCTTTGGAAAGATCATTCCAACGACACCAACTTTGTAAAGATCCAACGGTTGGATTGTCTGGAATGTTTAATTCAAATCTGAAGAAAAACAGCGCCAGAATCGATTATATATATATACAATTAAATTAAATCGAATAACGACGCTGCAGTTCGTATTTTGAAATTGAAACTTCAAATGAGTGTACCGGGAGATCCGACCGTCGGATTTTCCCGAAACTGGAACCGTTGGGTTCGTTTTGAAATGATCTTTCCAATGATATAAAATTTGTGAAGATCCAACGGTTAGATTTTCAGATATGTGTAAAACCAATCTGAAGAAAAACAACGCCACGACCACGTTATGGCCCGAAGCGTCGTTTGAATGAATTGGCTATAAATAAATAAATGAAAATAGCGATAAATCGTTATAAAATATTATAAACGATATGGAATGCGAAATTTAGAAACTAACTGAAGGTTAGCTAAGTCGAATGGTTTCCTGGGTTTTGATCTGCTGTTGGTTTCGGCCTTCAGGGTTAATATTTGGGAAATCATTCTCTTACTGATTTATGGTTAGTGACTAATGAATTGGAATAAGGCGTAGGTGTGTTTGTATAGAACTTGTTTATTATATACGCGTGTTGCTCAGAAAGACCGGGTTTACCCCATTCTGAATAACTGAATCGAGGTTAAGAAGTAGAAGATGAAGACGGTGGTTGAAGACCGGAGATCTTCACCTCGTTTGGATGATAACCGATGTCCTGATTGGGACGCATCCTGAAATATGGATAATGAGTGGTGATCGTCCAGACGTACGTGGAGATCGATGGGTATGTGAGGTATATAGTGCCTCCGGTTTCGTTCAGACCCAGAACGGACTTGCAAATGGACTATGTATCTAACATGGGAATTCATTCTGTGTGATTGATAGCCATCAGTTGCATGGTGTGAATTGCCTGTGTGGCGTGCTAAGATGCAGTGATCAAGGCTTCTGTTGAAAAGCAAAGTCTTGTGGTTGATGATCAAAGCACCGCCTGTGTGGCGTAGCTTTGTGTATAACGTGAATTCGCAAGCCTCACACCCCGGTATGAACCAGAAATGGGAGAGGACATCAGGGAGGGTGTGCATCTCTTTCTAGCTAGAGGTGGTGTTAGTGCTTGAATTGGCTGACATTTATACTATTTTCACCTGTGTGGTTGTTGCTGTTACGAGGCGCCTCGGTTTTATCGGTCGATCCGGGACCGATGGAGTCATTCGTTGGCTCGTTTGCGCCCCATAGGGCGGGGAGACGTATTGTTCAGGGTTTAAGTTTAATCCACATCGAGTGGACCGGCCCTGACGATCCAAGGGTCACTCAAGCTCTGATCCTGAGACATGGTAGGCTAGATTGTCTCGAAGTCGGTAAGGACTATCTTTTGCCTTGGTTCTTGACGGAAATCCAATTTCCAAATACGTGACTGTGCGGTTTTGATTGTATACCTATATATGGCGACTTGCTATGATTGATACTTATGATTTGAAATTGTTTTTGAAACATATAAACACTAGTAATAATATCAAATTCTTTTGTCTTATTTTTATCAAGCATATTTTGGCAATTATAAGGTGAAAACTCTATCCTCCGGTTTGCGTTGCATTGTGTGATGGGAACTGAGTCTTATAATGGCTTCATTTTTATAAAAAGCATTGCGATGTTTAAAGATTTACTTGTTGTAAAGCACTGGAAATCCAATGGAGTAAACCCGTTCCGCGAAAGTGGCGTGGTCCTGTGATTAGCCATATTATAAAATGTGTTGAGTAGATTTCTCATACCAGTCCCATGACTGACTCGTAGTTTGTTTCACTTGCAAACTCGGGTGCCCCTCTTTCTACACGGGCAGCCTTGTATTCAGGTTTTAGCAGGCTCTTTCTGGATAGCTGGAGCTGAAGATGGATTTTATCATTTATCTCTTTTTATGTTGTTCAGCTCCTATTGTACATATTATGTTTGTTTTCCGCTGTAGATATTTATGTATAGCTGAACTGTATTTGTACTAAGTATGATCCTGTATACTGTGTAACTCTGATGATTACGTTTATCTAGTGTACTATTTGTGCATTATCGGGTGTATTTATTTATTTCTGTTATGCTATTATCTGTTTATGTGTTATATTCCAAAGATTACCCTTGCCACCGTCAGTACGGGGTTTGGGGTCGTCTCATAAAGAAATATTTTTCTAAAGTGTATAGTTATATATATCGTTGTTGGTTGAAGATAATATTAAATTATTACCATTATTGTTTGACTTTTCATGCTCAGATAGCTTAGAAGCATTGACTGTTGTGTGTTGATTTTTAATTCATGTTTTATTAATATATGGACATTTGTTAACATTTTAAGTGTATTGGAATCGAATCACTTGTTAATTAAGTTTCACCGTTTAACTATAAGGTGTTCAACATAAAAAGTATGTTAAAATCAACATTTAATTGAAGATTGGTTAATAAAATCTAAGTGGCAAATTGAACATTTAGAAAAGAAAATTTTGAGAAAGTTTTATTATTATATAAGTTGATTATCTGTATATCAGCAATAAATAAGTATGATGACGAAATATTGTTTGAAACTATTTTTGATTAAAGTAGTATCGTATTGTTTAAAATATTTTTAAAAATGATTTATTAAAATAGAAATAATAGTTCTAATTAAAAATATTTTCGAAGTTATGATATTCCAAAATTTCATATTCCCTTATGATTAAAATCCATTTGTATAATAAGTTCATAACTAGAAATCTTGAATTCCTAATTGGTAAAGAAACATTATTTTGGAAAAGCCAGCCAGTTTTATAGTCGTTGTACCACTTATTAGAATAGGTAAAGAGGAAAAGGATTCCTACACAGCCGGAGAAATCCTATTCTGGTTCGAAGTGCCAGAATATTATAGCTATACAATACAACACAGGACAAAAATTGTGTTTCTGTAGCTACAAGAGACCACAACTAGTCCCCAACACCTGAGGAACTATTGGAGTCATCACTACCTATAAAGTTGACATACTCAGAAAAGAGTACAATAGGGTTCGGTACATGGCACGAGTTATGACTACGAAACTCGTATTCCCGATCCCAAGAAGTATCAAGTAATAGAGTCATATTACTCTCACCAAACTCACCCTCGTCAATTAGCACAAAATCATCTCCCTCAACTCGATATTTCAATCTCCTAAAATCATCCTCAATGTCAATTATATATTTATAATACAATTTATCTTTTGGAACATATCTCATCCCAGAATCATTATGAAACCATGATTGTTCTTTAGTATGCCAGTATATACCATGATCATCAGATTCTGCATCAGCAGATACATCTTCTTTTTATATTAGTACATCCGCGCTTGAAGTTTCTTTGCTTTCAAGTTGTTCTAAATTTGATTCATCAACAACTAACTTCTCAACTACTTTAGGCTTTGGAACCCAGATACTTGTAGGAGGCTTCTTAAGTGGATATCGTACCTTCGCAGGACCTACAAGCTTATAAGCTTCTAATATACGGCCAAAGGAATGACAATTTGTGCATATTTCCGGTTGTTATGAGTCCTGAACATCAACGTATGAATCATACCCATAAAGAGAGACTTTAAATTTTTTTCGTAAAAGGATTGCTTGGAGTTATTTCAATCAAAGTTTTAGCAAGAACAAGGTTTTTCCTGGCCTCTATATTGGCATCAAATCATTTAAAATTCCCAATTTTACTAGATAACCAATTTAATCCTGGAAGCATCTGAAGGACCGATGGAATTCTGGTAAATATTGTATATATTGGAATGGGAGGCACTTGCTCTCTGGCACTCTCAATTGTCGTATTCCATCATGTTATGATAAAGGGTTTACCACCAATGATTGCAAGATCGGATTCCAACACTTTCCTTCTCTCCTCTTTAATCGAAAATTTAAAGTAAAACATCCCATTAACAACATTTACGCGTAGACCACCTCCCAAGTTCCAGGCATTATTACAATGGTCGCGAACATCAAGGTAGGGAACATCGGAGTTTAGGAAAAAACCTACTACGTGATCAATCCAATAATTTACACATTCTTGAACTATCTCAGGTGATGGTTTCGGGTTATCCGAGGATGAGAGGAAATCTCAAGGAGAGAAGGCTCCAGCACATCGAGGGAGGGAGGTGAAGAAAGAGGTGTAGCTCGTCTTGGTTTGCATAATTAAGGCCTTGAGATTGACAAAAGGATTTTCGTTTGGGGTGGAGTGAGGCAATACAGGAATTGCACAACAGATTTTGAAGATGCATAATCTCGACCATAATGCATGCATAATTTTCCAGTGGAGGAGTTAGGAATAACTGTTGCTTTTGTTAGCAAAAATACATCAGTTCTTTCTGCTATTTCACCATTCACGTTCTCATCATTCTTGTCCATAGACATACTTCCTATTATGACCTCAACATTCACTATGATTTTTTGGCAACACCATCATTGACAACCTATAAACTAGTAACACTATCAAGTATTGCATTTTCAAAGTTACCTGATGGGTTTCATTTGGGAACGACATCAAGATTAGCAGAGATTCGGTTTTCTATCCATCTGTCTTCAGTTGATTTTCCAACAAGCATCATTGTAGCTGCAGAGGGAGTTACTTCAGTAAGACCAGAATTAGTTGGAGCAACCATAACTATCGTGGTAGTCATAGAGAAACATTGCTAGCTCAGGTTTGAGTGAGTTAAGTGGGTAGGAGGGTTTTAATGAGTTCAACTTATTTAAAACCATAAACTGGTATGAACGTCTAAGTTTAATAAATCATTTGATGTTATTTAAACTAATACATAGTCATCTTTTCTTTAGACCCCTAAGGTAAATGTGTTGAAGGGGTTGGCTCAGTTGGAAAATGTATATTTTATTTGGATACCAATTTGATTTTTTGAGTGAAATAAACAAATTGATAAGTAACGATACATTTGGTACTATGTATATGGTCTTAAAAATTACACAAGTATTATACATAGTAAGTTAAATTAGAATTGTTTGTTTTTGTTTTTCACTTTATATGATGTTTCGTAGGTTTATTTCTAGGTGAAAAGGAATATTCGACAATTTTGGATATTCGAGATTTCCAAGTTGAACACCGAAACATAACTTAGTTTATAAGTTAACTTAAGAGAAGATGATTATAATTTTTTAGTTTAATGAAGTTTGAACATACAAATTAAATTTAACTAAATCGAGCTCGCCACGTAGCGGTAGTTTGTAATTTCTCGATTGATGTTCAAATGAATGTATAGGATCCAATTTGAGTCAGAATTCTTTGAAACAGGAATATTCTGAATCTATTGGATTATAGTTTCCTAATAAAAGAGTAAAATCAGGATTTCATTTTGTAGATTTTGAGTTAAGTCAAAATCAATTTTTTAGAAAAATTATGATTTGGTAGTTCATAAACTAAAATTAATAATTTAATATAATAGTGAAAGTGATTTAGGAAAGACTGGGATAACTAAGAAACCAATCAAATTGAGGAAGTGGAGCATGCATAAATCGTTTAGTTTGCATGATGTATGATAAATAGTTTGGATACATAATTTCAGAGTAATTTGCACCAATTAGAAAAAGGATTTTTCACTTGATTCTGATAGCGAACACTTAATTTGGATTCCTAGTATGATCCTGAAGTTTTCCAATGTAGTTGAAGGCAATGTAAGGAAAATGGATGTTATAATCGAGAAACTCGATCGGAGTTTCTAGGAAGATCGAATGAGCAGTACTGGTTCTGAAGTGAATTCTATATGTTCGGGGAAGTGATTAGATCAAATTTATTGTATGATTTATTTATGTATATCATATGGACTTGAAGATAATTGAATTAGTAGTTTGTGACTCACCTAAAAATATGGGTGATATTTATTTTGTATTTTAAATAATGTTAAATGTTAGTTTTTTCTTTATGGAATCTGTTTGATTGTTCTGTTGGTTTATTCCATTTTGGAATTTGATTGTCATTGGTTGGTTGATTTTGTGCTTTTATAGACTATGGTTTGTAAAAAAAAGTGTTTCTTGATTAGGACTTAAATGCTGGTAAATTTGAAAAAGTGGTTTCAAAGGAATTTGAAGAAAAAACAGCGTTTAATGTAAATTTACAAAAAATTAGTTATGACTAAAAAGGGCTTTGGGGAGTTTTTCTGATCGGGTGACTGGCCATGTAGATTTAATTACTCTGATTGTTGTTTTTAGAGGAACTAGAATACCACTAGATGCTCCAAATTGTTTTTAGAGTTATACCATGCTTTGGTCGGAGGAGCCCTCACCTTTTCATAATTGATTTTGATTTGGTTTGGTTTCTATTCGAAGAAAATTCAAAGTGTTTTGAATATAAAAACCGGGGAGATTTGTACTAAAATTTCTCCTTTGAATAGTGGATGCATATTGGTTCATTACAAGATACCCTCTATAATTTGGTTGCATATGTTTTGATTATATTTTGGATTGTGTAAGTGCGGGGAAAAAAGAATCAGTTGAATTTCTTACGCACCTGCATTAGCTCAAAGAAAATAAAACTACATGCTAAAGTAAAAATAAACCGCAATAGAGGTACATAGGAGTTAATGTTGGGTTTTTTATTCGTTTAATGATTTTATGTCCTATATATGGAAGGCCCCTTGGCATTTTGTTTTCTTTTGAGTGAGTTGGAGGCCCTATGTAGCAGATTGTGGTTTTCGGGATTAAGCAGCACAAACGAGGTACTGCCGAAATTTTCCAAAAATTTAGGATTTAATCAAATAAATTGGTAACTCATTTTTGTTTATAAGTTAAACTTAAGGAATTGTTATCATTTCTTTCCTTATTGAAATTAGGGAACGAAATTATTTTTAAGTGGGGGCGTGAATGTAACAACCCAAGATTTAATTTATTATATTATAAATATTTAAATGGTTGGATTATTCAAAATTTAATAAGTTGAATTCCAATTTAGTATATGTTAAAAAAATTGTATTGGTAATTATATATTAATTAAAAAGATTCAATAATTTCCTTTGACTTTGTTTAGTTAATTAATATTGATTATAAATCCATTTTGCAAATTTATCAAAAATAATAAATAGTTTGGATTTAAATAGATCTCTAGATTATATTATAAAATAATAATCTAATGCAAAAATACCATTTTGCAAACTATCTCCAATTTTGTCGAAATTAGTTTCATCGCATCCAAAATAGTGAATAATTGTGAGGTGTCAAGTTTTGCGACAATTGAATTTATCGCACGATCATGTGCAATGAAAACATGTATCGTTTAGCGATTTAAATTGTAATGTTATAATTTGTTTTATAATAAAGTAATAGTGTTTTTGTGATTTTTCAAAACATAATAACTTGTGTGTATTATTATCAATTTGATATCATGTCATATTTTAGAAAGCGGTGATATTTTTTTACTGTTTGGAGTCCGTACATAAAGTCTAAGATGTGTATTGTAATGCCTTAAAATTCGATATAAACTATATAACTTGGATCTCCGCAAATTAGACAACTCAATTTTGTACTTTATCCTTTCATCTTCATGCCATGCTTCAAGGAAAAAAATGGAAGCAAACATAACTTATAAAATCAATATCTCAAGTTGTAGTCCATTAAAAATCCTAAAGCAAGCTTCTTTGAGACCCTAATGCTCCTAGCTTTATTTTAATGCCACTTTAGGTGCTTGCCCGTTGTTTTGGCTGAAGTCAGTTTGTGGAAAGAATCTAGGATTCGAGTTTTTTTGAGTTGTAGGGATCGATTGGTGTTTTGGAGGTTGGACTCGATCTTGAGGAGGCAAGGTTCTTTGGCAGGTGGATTTTTAGGTGGTACGGTGTTGTGTCAGGGAGGTCGATAATGAAAAGTTGCAACTCACAGTTTACAAGTCGTGTTTTGCATGATTGTGTCGAGTTCAACATGATAATGATGGAAAGGAAGCTCTTGCAACGCAGAGTTTGTTGCATTTGGTTTAATCGGATTTCGTTAGAAATGGAGGGGTTGGATGGAGCAAGGAGTCGACATGGGTTATGTGTGTAAACTACAGGCATTTCCAAAGTTTAAATGGGGAAAAAAGATTAGAAAAGGGTAATTAAGATAATTATAGGATTGATGAATAAATCAATATTTAATTTGTTTAATTTTTTTTATAAATGCGATATCTAATTCATGCGAGATCGAATTCAGGCACTAACAATTGCGTTGAGCTCGTATCGTCAATACCTTATGTTGGAATTGGATTGGTTGTTTTTAAAGCTTGTTGGAATTGCACCAAATATCGAACATACGTTGTTTTGGCTCAAAGCAAATCGGTTCTTCGATAATGGAAATCTCTGTGAGTAAAACTCACCTTTTTTATTTACCAATATTTTATGAAGTAGATTAAAATATTGATTATCTACTTGATTGTGAATA
This sequence comes from Allium sativum, assembly GCA_030737875.1. Classification (NCBI taxonomy): domain Eukaryota; kingdom Viridiplantae; phylum Streptophyta; class Magnoliopsida; order Asparagales; family Amaryllidaceae; genus Allium; species Allium sativum. The sequence goes on along the minus strand of CM060909.1, from coordinate 249,010,520 downwards.
TTGATAGTTATTTTTCTTTGTTAGACTGTTATATTATCAATTGGTTGTTTGATTTAATTGAACTAATTAAGTGTTTGAATTAAATATAGAATTATGACTTAGCATCTTTAAATGCTATTATACTGTTTAAGCATGATTTACGATTCCGTTATAACATCTTGAATTGCTATTAGACATTTTTGAGTTTATTTTGTAATTCCAAATTTTGCAAGTATCTAGTATTGTAGGAATTGTTGAATATAGTTGAATTGATTACATTACTAGTTTTGATGTAACAATTTTAAAACATATGTTTGGTGTTATTGATTGCACAAATAAACATCATTTAGAATTTGATTGAACTTATTCTAATTGACACCAAGTTAGCAAAATAAACCACCGTTCTATGATTTTATTAAGCTGGATATTTTGTTTGAATTCATTTGCTCATATTCATTCATTGCTTTTATTTACTTATGAATATTCTCACATTTTTTAGATTGTCAATGATTGAAATAAATTAGATATCCTATTTGATTCAAACCCGAGTTTTCACAGAATCGATATTTGAGTAAAATTATCATTCTAAAGTAATGACATTTGTATTTATTGTTCGAGTAATGATAACGAGATTCAATTGTTTATTTTAACTTATTATAAGTGAGATTAATTATGCATTTAATTAATAAATTGAAATGTGATTATTCATTTTAGCAATGATTAATGAATTTAGTTATATATTTGGTTGTTGAAATCTAAATTTAATAACCATTTTAATTAATAATTAATTCAAATTAATAATCATTTTTGTTAGTGATGTTTAACTTTAATAATCATTTTGAATAAATGATGCCATAGTTCAAATTCTGGTTTTAAGTAGTGAGGTTTCAACTTAATCGTGTGGCTTTTCATTACAAGATTTTAAAAGAAATTAATTTTGACTTACTGAAAAGATTATATCAAGTTTAATGTATTAAATAAAAATGATTTAAGAATCATTAATCGATTTATAAAAGGTTTTGAAGCTTTATTGGTTGAATTTGTAAAGGCTAAAAATTAATGCAGTTTTTTAATTCAAAAATCTTAAATGTGATTAACAGTAACAACCCGGAATTTCTGAACCAATTTAATTTTTTTTATTTTAGCTATTTTAATGGGTTTTGAATATTTAAAATGATTTATTTTAAACAATAACAATTTAAAATTTATTTAAATCAAAGTAAGAACGTATAAATTTAAAATTTAATTAAAACAAGTTTGAAATGGCGCAGTAGTTTGAAAACTCGATTTTCAATTTCAAATTAATGTACAGAATTAAAAAGAAATCGAATTTCAGTAAAACCAGAAATATTCGAATCTGTTTAATTATATCTTTATAATGAATGAAAGAAACTGAGATTTCACTTAATAAATTAAAAGTTATGTCCAGTTTAAAATTCAAAATAGTCGCTATGGAATTTATATATATATTAATATAATATATAACCCTTAAAAATAGCCATTTTTCAAATGATCTCCAAATTCGACGAAATTAGTTTTGTTAGGGCCGTATCGTCAAAACATAGCTAGATTAAATTTTCTATAATTATTGGAGTCGATGTGTGGCCCCGTATAACGACCGAACTTCCCCGGTCTCCGAAGAGAAGAGAAAGAACAAATTGTTTGAGAACAAGACTAATCAGAACACAAACAGAAGAACATTTCATTGCTATTACAACAATTTACATCAGAATACAAGAATATAACATAGCATGAATAAATATTATACATCAGAAGATATTAGAGATTTAAATTACATTTAAATACATAGCAGCGGAAAAAGAATACATAACACAACTGAAAGAAATCCGCGGATATAGAGATTTCTGAGTATAGTTCCAGCTATAAATCAGGATCCTGTGAATAAAATATCTACAAAAACCCAACTACTAGCTGCCCATGTGGAAAACAGGGGCACCTAGAGTTTAGGTTAAAACAATAAACTCCAGGTCAGTTATGTGACTGGTGCGAGAAACAAAACAGTTATTTAAAACTTTACTTTAAAATAGAGTATATCAAGGGACCACGCCGTATAACACGGAACGGGTTTTATCCCAAGAATACCAGTTCATATAACAAACAATGCAATGCTTTTTGAAAAAATGAAGCTATTATAAGACTCAGGTCCCATCAAACAATGCAACGCAAGTCGAAGGATAGAGTTTTCCCTTATAATAGCCAAACATGCTTGGTACGTTTAAAAAAAATCATTTTGATACTATTATAAGTGTATAGTGTATAAAACGACTTCAAATATAAATATATCAATCATAGAAAGCATAGTATCCCATGCTACTATGTCGCCATACTAGTTCTGCAATTTAAATCGAAAGGTCACGTATTGGAAGTTGGATTTCCATCTGTGAACCAAGGCAAGGGATCGTCCTTACTGACTTCGAGACAATCTAGCCTACCATGTCTCAGGCAAGTACTCAGTCAAGCCTTGGATTGTCAGAGCCAATCCAAATAAAGTGGATTAAAATGCCTGAACAAAGCATTTCCCCGCCCTATGGGGTGTATATATCTGAGGCGCCCCGCTATCCATCATCCACATAAGTAAAATGTCTAGGCTACATACCATGACACCACTCCTAGCTAGAAAAAAATGCATGTCCTCCCTAAGGTCCTCTCCCGTTTTTGGTTCACACCAGGGTGTGAGGCTTGTGAATTAACGTTATACACAAAGCTATGCTATATTAAAGTCGTGCTTTGATCATCGACCACAAGACTCTTCTTTTCAACAGAAGCCTTGATCATTTGCACCTCAGCATGCCACTCAGGTAATTCACGCCATGCAACTGATGTCTATCAATCACACAGAATGAAATCCAATGTCAAGCACAAATCCATTTACAAGTCCGTTCTGGGTCTGAATGAAACCAGAGTCACCTTATTCCTCGTCCCTTATGTCCAATACAGGAGGGAGGTCCTCGCATATCCGGTTGAACTCCTAGTACGTCTGGACGATCACCACTTATTACCTTGTCTCGGGTGTACAACCCAATCAAGACATCAGTAATCATCCAAATGATGTGAAGATCTCTGGTCTTGAACCACCGTCTCCATCTTGGACTTATCATCGAATCAGTTATTCAGAATGGGTAGAAACCCAGCCTTTATGAATAACTCGCATATATTATAAACAAGCGCTACACAAACACAACATACGCCTCATTCCAATTCAGAATATTCTTTTAGCCAAATATTCTTTTTCAAATTTAAACCAAATTAAGGTTTTCCAAACTAGTCGGGATTAGCAAACCTTACCGAAGTAATCATTTGTTTTATTTCCCAATCTCAACCTAATCATCCCATGGAACAAAACTGGTAGTACTCCATATCTAACACCATGGTGTTATCGGTAAAATTAATTACCATTTCACGTTTAAATCTAATTAAAGATTTAACTATCGCTTGGAGTAAAACTAGTGGTACTCCATTCTCGACCATTTCATGAATTCGATAAATTTAATTATCACGTTCATCTTCCAATCTAATTAAAGATTCATTAAAACTCTATTTCAGTTTTAATCTCCAAAAATCATTACTTAATGATTATTCAAAGTTAAGAAATTAGTCTTATCTTTAACTGGGTTAAAGAACTAATGTCATTTAAAACACAGTTCATGATAAACCCAAAATCACATTCCATTAATTGTGGAATCGTCATGGAAAATAGATCAATATATATATTCGATATAAACGTCCACATCCAACCGATAATATAAATGGAATACCAGCAAAGCCTTTTAAATTCCATATATAGTAACAGTCTTCCTCCATAGAAGTTCACTTCGATTATTACCAAATCAAATTCCATTCCATTCCAATTTGTTTTATTAAATTGGAAACCTTTCCTTTGGAAAATTCCCATTAAATCTTAATAAAAAGATTTATATATTCCAAATCACATTTCACTGTAAATCGGGTTAAAGAACGAATGTCGTTAAAAATACAATTCACATTCCATTTTATTCCAATTAAATGTTTATTAACTGGAAACTCTAATAATCTTAATTAAAAGATTTATTCTTTTCACACAGGGTTTAAGAACAGTTTTAATGAAGACACCATTCACGACAAACCCAAAATCCATTTTCAATTCAATTCTATTTAAATATTAATTAATCGGTAAACTTCATGAAATCTTAATTAAAATATTTAATCTTTTCCCAAATGGGTTTAAGAATAGTGTTAAGAAAGACACCATTCACGACAAAACCCAAAGTCTAATTTGATATTAAATACAAGGCTCTGAATAGAAAATAATATCAGCTTATATTCAATATCAAATTCTGAAATCAACAAATATCGTGTTCGGAATAACGATGAATATATCTTCCAAATTCCTCAACGATATCTGTATAATCACGGAATCCAATACCGAAATATTTTGAAGACTGTTTCCACTCCAAACCATTTCAATTTATTTATTGGAAAAATTCTGGTTATTTAAAAACCATTTTCTCAATACAATTTATTTATTTAAAATTTATTGGATTATCATTCTAGTTATTAACTAGCTTCTTTCGATAAAAATATATTTTTATCTTTTCAAAAATGGAATTTTTCATCCCAATTCTTTCCAAATCATTTATCACGATTTTACACGAATTATTAATATTTTTAATAACTTTATCAAGGCCCGTGCAGTCGATTTCCGCTAACGGCCATCGAACTGCATCCATAGCGACCTTTCCCAAATTTGATTTGGACGTATCTCCAAATCCAACCATTAGATTTTAAATATCTTATATTCATTGGAAAGCTCTTTTCGATACGATCCCAATGGTTTTGGTTTTAGGAGAATCTGACGGTCGGGTCTCCCGTAATGTCAATTCGAAGTCAATGGTCGAAATTCGCGAATGGTCGCGGCGCGGCGCGTTCTATTCAGGCCATCAAATATATATAATTCGTCGATTTCCATTTAAAATTTAGTTTATAAATCGTTTTAAATTCATTTTGAAAATGATTTCAACTTCATTTTCAATTTTAAACCAAAATTAATTATTCCATATCATTATTATATAAATGATAATATTTTCAAAACATTCAATTTTAAAATCACTTCCTTTTCGATATTCATTATAAAAATGAATGAAATCGATACAAAAATGTCGTTCGCTTCAAAATGGCGCATCTCTATCAACATGGCTTCATATATTTCAATTTTTTTTCGTGTCCATCCAAAATCGGACATTAAAACCAGATTTTAATTCTTTATTGAATATCATTATAAAATATTTGTTTTTTTCAAATATTCATTATTTTAAAATATTCGTTATTTTAAAATATTCATTCTTTCCGAATTGGAATCAGACACAGTCAATTACCTTATAACGTTATTTATATGGATTTCATACACACATTTACACAATGATAACCAAACACAGTCAACCATCATCCAGAGTGCATTTCACAACTGCATAAGCATTAAATATAAATAATTAACGCTTACAACAGCCTGTCAACCCATCGATTGACATACAACTAAATAATTGGGATTAATGTACGTTAAATATCATCCCAATACCCATGTGGTGTTTCAACCAACAAATACCGAATGTTGTTTATGCGGTTGGGCGATGTGCAAAATTTATCGTCTTTCCAATCAATATCAGTTAAATGTGTGTATATAAACAAATCGTCTGATTTGTAAATGAATATTTATTTTATTCATATACACGTTAAAAAATATATTTTTAATGATAAAATATTTTATTCAACACATGAATATTTTATACGGTTCATTTGTACAATAAAAATGTTATTTTTATTGTTCTAACATATTTTAGAAAATTTTGGCAACATAACGACGCGATACTAAAACCGGAATAAGGTCTAGCTTTATCCATCGCCTAATAATAGCTCGCGCTATACACATACCAATTCTAATCAAATCAATTTACATACCAAATCAAATTCAACCAATTTATCAGTCAAAACAAACAACCAAACATCCATGGTTTCAATCAAAGGCGTCCGGTGCTACTAAGCACCGTCTGCATCCTAGTATATATTTTTAACTGTAATATAAATTTGAGTGAGAAAATAAAGTTCTCAATTTTGGGATCCACTCCTCCAGTTTTATTTTTGAATTTCTGAACCATTTTGATTTGCTCGAAATTCCAACGCAATCTTTTCCACGTTGTTCATAGTAAAGATCATATTTTTAATATGATGTTTATATATTTAAAAATCACATTTTTATATCGCTATATATATATATATATATATATATATATATATATATATATATATATATGATCACATTTTTATATCGCTTTATATATATAATAAAAATCATAATTTTACATCACTAAAATTTATATTTTTATATCTCTAAACATTATATATTTATAATGCCATTCAAATAATAAAAATCATATTTTTATTATTCTATCCATATAATAAAAATCACATTTTGATAACCACCATATGAAATTAAAAATCACATTTTTACTAATGCTATATTATGTATAAAAATCACATCTTTACAATGCTATGTATACATTAAAATCGGTTTTTTTATCACAATGCTATACATATAAAAATCACATTTTTATATCGCGCTATATATATATATATATATATATATATATATATATATAAGATCATAGTTTTACCTTTCTAAAAATAATTCTATAGTATGACAATTATATATATAATACATACGATAAAAATCATATTTTTAGCTTTCTAAAAATAACTTCATAACTTGATAAAAATTCTATTTTTAGCTACATAAAAATATTTTCTCAACACGATAAAAAACTTATTTTTATATAAATAAAAATCGTATCTTTCTATAATTAAAAATCTAATCTTTCATGAATTAAAAATCTAACCTTTCATGAATTAAAATCTAATCTTTCATGAATTAAAAATCATATTTTTTTACCTACTAAAATTCATATTTTTATATAGGAATCAAAATCAGAAAACTTACAATATTTTCTAGGGTTTTGGTCGGAGCAGTGGGCGGTAGGGTTGCTGACGTTCGGGGGAGGACTCAGGCGGCGGCGGCGACAGGCCCTTGAAGCTGGCGGCGGTAGTCCTTTTCCTAGCGATGATCGATTTGGGGTCTGCGGCAGTTTATAGTTTTGGGGTTAAGGGCTTGCAAAAGGGAAGTGGGAAGAGGCGGAGGAGGGCGGCGCGGCTCAAGGGGGTGCGGTGGAGGTCGAAATCGGCGGTGGCGGCTGCGGTCTTATGAGGCGACGGGGAATCGGGTTTTCGTTTTTTTCTTTTTCCTTTTCTGAAGTCAACGGGGATGGAAAGGGGGTTAAAGAGAGAAGGGGTTATTATATATTATATTAATATTTTATTTATTTTAATTCTTTTGATTTCAAAATACATGTTTAACGATACAAACTCCAAATCAAACCCAACGACTGTCGCCCCCAGCTAATTACCCTTATTCTGAACGCAATAGGATATGTCCCATAAACCAATTCGAATGTTTTGATCAATTTTCATTTAAATTAAAATATAAATCAGTATGCATTGAATTTGAACGTATATTTTAATTTATCGGGGCCATATACTGACTCCAAAAATTCCAGAAAAATAAATTTGGCTATGTTTTAACGATATGGTCCTAATAAAACTAATTTCATTGAATTTGGAGACAGTTTGAAAAATGGTCAATTTCTGGTCGATCCAATTCAAGCTAAAATTGACAAACAAGTTTTCCTTTGCCACGCTCACATATTAATTCCAAAAATTATGAATTTTGGAATCTAGCAATAATTTAACATTCTGGATTCAACAAAAGTGGTTTCATCAAAAACAGAGGTCGTTTGCAAAATCGCTATTTTTAAGGGCTATATATTATATAAAATTCCATAGCGACTATTCTGAATTTTCAACTGGACATAATTTTTTATTCCTGGTATGAAATCTAAATTTTTCACATTTGTTGGAAAGATATTTTCAAATAGATTCAAATATTTTTAGTTTTACTGAAATCCGATTTTTTTTTGAATCCTGTACATTCATTTGAAGTTTGAAATCAAATTTTCAAACTACCACACCATTTCAGGCTCGTTTTATAATTAAAATAAATTTATTCATTCTAAGTTCGATTTAAATAAAATTTTAGTCATTATTATTTAAAATGAATCATTTTAAATATTCAAAATTCATTAAAATTACTAAAATAAAAAATTTAAATTGGTTCTGATTTTCCGGGTTGTTACAATCTGTAACAACCCTGAATTTTGGGGCCAATTTAAAATTTATTTTAAGTGATTTTAAATGAGTTTTGATATTTAGAATAATCTATTTTAAATAATAATGATCACAAATTTGGTTCAAATCGAAGTTAGAGTGAATAAATTAATTTTAATTATAAAAAGAGCTAAAAATAGCGCGGTAGTTTGAAAAGTCAAACTTGAACTTTGACTGAGCGTATAGGACGCAAATTTTAACGGATTTTAGTGAAACCAAAAATATTGGAATCTATTTAAATATATCTTTCTAGAGAATCCGAAAAATCGAAATTTCATAGCGGAAATCAAAAGTTATGGCCAATTCAATTTTTAGAAAGGTCGCTAGGTAATTTGCATAGGTCAATAATGCTACTGTTTGCATATAAAGGAAATTGAACACGAAACCACTTCCATTGAGTTCGAAATGATGTTTCTGCATTGGAAAAGTATAAACACTTATATATTTGGAGTTACGAAAATTATTTGTTTAAAAATGTATTTTTAATATAAAATATATAGCCATGGAAAATAGTGATTTTTCAAACAGTGTCCGCTTTCGACGAAACCACTTTTGTTGGAACCGAAATGTCAAATTATTGCTAGGTTTAAAATTTTAGAATTTTCCGAGTTAATATGTGAGCGTAGCAAAAGAAACTGTGTTTGGTCAATTTCGGTCAAAATTAATTGACTGAAAAATAGCCATTTTTCAAAATGTCTCAGAATTCAACGAAATAAATTTTGTTGGATTCGTATCATCAAAACAAAGCTAAAAATGATTTTTTTGGTAATTTTTAGAATTAAAATATAATTATAATTGATTTTTCAGTGTAAACGGGCAAATTTTTGACTTTAAAAATTCATTAAAAATTCATACGGGCTCAGAATTGAGCGAAATTTATTTTCATAGGTCCACAGCATCAAAACATAGCCAAATATAATTTTCGAGAATTTTTGAAGTTAATTTGTGACCTCGGTGAATTTTCATGTACGGTATACATTAAAATATTAATAAAATAATATAATTATTCCAAAACTCATAATAAATTTCGGAATTGGGTCCTGTAACATGTTCCATTGCGTTCAGAAGGCCTCAAAACCTTAAGAACGACAGTAAGCAGGCCTGAATCGGGGTTCGGACCAAAACAGGCCTTAACGGGCTAATTAAATTATTAAATAATGATTAGGAAAACCTAATATTATATTATAAACCCGAAATTACTGTTCACCGTCCTCTCCAAACGTGAATTTCTGCAGCCACCAAAGAACCCATAGCCTCCAATTTTTCAAACTTCGATTTCTCCTTCGTTTCTCAACGGAATTTAGCGTGTGAGTACTCATTTCGAAGCTCTTCCCGAGCTCTTTCTTCTCCGACAAGAATCATCTCGAACCGTGCCTCGACGAAGCCGCCATACCCCCGTGAACAGCCGCTGGTCGCGCCCCCCCTAGGCCCCACCAGGCGCCGCCGAGCACCACCCCCCTCTGGCCGATCAAAGCCCTCTCCGAGCCGGTCTTTCTCCAACAAACGGCTCGTCGTTTCGTCAACTACAACTCCAGAAAATCGGATTTGAAGTTTTGAACAAATTCTGAAAATAAGGTATGCTTCAGATTTTGCGACGCTTTTAAGCGTTGCTGCAGTAGTATTTAAAAGTCAGAATTATTCAAACATTGATAACTAATGCGTATGAACCCCGAATCTGAAAATTTCAGATCCGACAGAACCGTGGCGACGAGTAGGCTTTGCTGAGACTGATTAGAGTGAATTCTGAATTTATTTGGCATTTTAAATTCTTATCCAATCAAGGTGAGAATTCATTTTAAGTTAAATTTAATTAGTTTAATAGTTATGCTTGCGTTATGAGAAGTTGAAAATCAATAATGGATGTTATTATGGATTATAGATTTGGATTGCTTTGCGATGTTAGGATGCTAGATCTGAAACTTTAAGTGATTAGATATGTGAGAATTTATTTTTAATTTAATTTAATTTATTTAATTATTAATTCTTATTGATTAAAGAATATCTCTTGATAAATCCGCTATGTATTAATATTTTGAATACGGATCTAAGTTGTTTATGTCCGTATGATGTTAGATCTATGAACCTAGATATTAGATCTGAATTCATTGACTAATTAAAATGATTATTTGTTAATTCATTTACATCATCCCTCGTTGATTTGTCATATGCCATCAAAAATATCACCTTGTGTAAAATTTGGATGTAAAGTGTTAGATCTTTGCTGATTGATTTATTTGATTTTCTTTTTCTGTTGTTGATTGTGATGATTTATATTTTAGTATGCAAATCAAACATTTAGAATTTGCGATGATATACATTTTACTATCTAAACCAAAGATTTGGCATTTACGATGATTTACAATTTAGTATTGTAACAACCCGAAAATCTGGGCCAGTTTAAAATTTTTATTTTGGCAATTTTAGCAAATTTTGATTATTTAAAATGAATTATTTTAAATAATATCGACGAGAAATTTATTTTGAATATAATTCGAACGTATATATTCGTTCGATTCGTCGTTAGAAAATAAATATTTATTTTAAATTATAAAAGGAATTGAAAACAGCGCTGTAGTTCGATAATTCGATTTCAAAATTCAAATGAATGTACCGGGTACAAAACAATCCGGATTTTAGTGAAACCAAAAATAATAGGATTTATTTGAGGGTATCTTTCCAACGAATCCGGAAAAATCAAAATTTCATAGCGGGGATCAAAAGATATGTCCAGTTGAAAATTCTGAATAGTCGCTATGGAATTCTGGCCCTTAAAAATGGAGATTTTGCAAACGACCTCGGATTTCGACGAAACCACTTTTGTTGGGTCCGTGATATAAAGTTACTGCTAGTTTTCAAATTTCATAATTTTTCGAATCAATATGTGAGCGTGGCAAAGGAAAACGCGTTTGACCATTTCAGTTGAATTTAATCGACTGGAAAATGGCCATTTTTCAAACGGTCTCAGAATTCGACGAAACTAGTTTTGTTAGGACCGTATCGTCAATACGAAGCTAGAAAATATTTTTCTGCAATTTATAGGTTTAGTATGTGACCCCGGTAAATTGAAATGTGCGTTCAAATTCAATATATAGAGTTATATGTTGATTTTGATGAAAACTGATCGAAATGATCAAATCAGCTCACGATACATATCTCATTGTGTTCGTAATGGGGGTAATAAGCTAGCGGCGACAGTCGTTGGGTTTGAATCGGGTTCGATATTGAAAGTCAACTTTAAAGAAGAATTAAATTAAATTAAATAATAAATAATTATATTATCACCCCCCCCCCCCCTTCTCACTTTCTCTCTCCCCGTCAGTTAGGTTTAGGGAAAAAAAGAGAAAAGGGGAAAGCGCTCGACGGAGGACCGTCGCCCCCATCGCTAGTGATCCTGGCGCCGCCACCGGAGGCCGACCTCCCCCTCTTCCACTCCGACGACGACGAGACCCCCCCAGCTCCTCCTCCTCCACTGAAAATCATGGCTGAACCGAAATCGATGCACCCCATCGTCGACGTCCTCGAGCCCTTGCTCCACCGCCACAGCCTAGAGCCGACCGCCTGAAGCCCTCCTCCTCTCCGATTAGTACAGAAATCCGCCCCCCCCTTCACTAAAAACTGTAAGTATTTTCTTTTTACACTATAAAGCTTTGTTTTATTATGTTTTTAGAGTTAATACAAATAGGGTATTCTGGTTTATAAAAATATGGTTTTAAATATATAAAAGGTTCGATTTTTATATTTATCAAGTATGATTTTTCATGTCAGAAAAGAATATGATTTCAAATTAAAAATAGGATTTTTGTAAAATAGAAATGAAATTCGATTTTTATATATTAAATAGCAAAGTAAAAATTCGATTTTTATATATTGAATAGTAAAGTAAAAATTCGATTTTTATATATTGAATAGCATAGTAAAAATTCGATTTTTATATATTGAATAGTAAAGTAAAAATTCGATTTTTATATATTGAATAGCATAGTAAAAATTCGATTTTTATATATTGAATAGCATAGTAAAAATTTGATTTTTATATATTGAATAGTAAAGTAAAAATTTGATTTTTATATATTGAATAGCATAGTAAAAATTCGATTTTTATATATTGAATAGCAAAGTAAAAATTCGATTTTTATATATTGAATAGCGAAGTAAAAATTCGAATTTTATATATTGAATAGCGAAGTGAAAATATGATTTTTACATATGTAGAGGATACGGGCAGAGAAAGTGACAAGAGACAAGAACGACGAAGATTTCTGCAAAGAAGTGTCGTGGGATTGGATTAGTTATTCTGTGAGAATTTCTCACTCTTTAATTTTATTTTTCTAGTTATATAAATATATACTAGGATGTAGACGGTGTTTAGTAGCACCCGACACCCGTCATCCACAGACCATGGATGGCTTGTTTGTTTAATTGTTTGGTTGTGTAGTTGGTTAGATTATTTGGTTTGGGATTGAATTGTTTGGTGAAATGAAATTGATTTGATTGATGTGTGAATGGCGTGGGCCTTCACTAGACCGGGGATAAGGCTAGGCCTTGTCCCGTTTCTAGTATCGTGTCGTTATGCCGCCAAAATTTTCTAAAGATAAGTTAGAAAAATAAAGATAACATTTTATTTAATAAATGAACCGAATAGAATATTCATAGGTTGAATAAAATAGTTTGATCGTTAAAAATATAATTTTTAACGTGAATGTGAATAAATAAATATTCATTTACAAACCGGACGGTTTGTTTATGTACACCTATTTGAAGGACATTGATTGGGACGATAAATTTTACACATCGCCCAACTGCACAAATAAAAATCTGTGTTTGATTGTTTGAAACCCCACACGGGTATTGGGATGATATTTGACGTACACTAATCTCGATTGTTTAGTTGTATGTCGATCGATTGATTGACAGACTGTTATGAGCGTTGAATATTTATATTTGATGCTTATACAGTGTAGAATGCACTTTAGATGATGGTTGATTATTCATCGTTGTTATTGTATACATGTGTTGTAGAAAATCCATATAATTAACATTATATGGTAATTGATTGGGCCTCATTCCAGTTGTGCAAAAGAAATATTTGAAATAGAAATATTTGAAATAGAAATATTTGAAAAAGAAATATTTGAATAGAAATATTTGAAAAGAAAATATTTGAAATAGAATATTTGAAAATAGGAATATATGAAGCCGTATTGATTAGATTGACGCCATTTTGATGTGAACGATATTTATATCGATTTTATTCATTTTATAATGAATATCGAAAGTGATTTCAAAATCTAATATTTTGAAAAGAATAGAAATTCGAATTGAAACTGAATAGAATTGAATTCGAATTGAAATTGAATATAAATGAATTCGAATTGAAATTGAAGTGAAATGAATTTGAAATCAATTTGAAAAGAATTTAAAACGAATTTATATTGGAATGTTCAATTTTGATTTGAAATTGAATATGAAGTTGAAACCGTTTTGAAAATAAATTTAAAACGATTTATAAAGCACGTTTTAAGGGAAATTGATGAAGTATATATTATATATATAATATAATGGCCTGAATAGAACGCGCCGCGCCGCGGTAGTTCGCGAATTTCGACCATTGACTTCGAACGGATATTACGGGAGATCCGACCGTCGGATTCTCCTGAAACCGGAACCGTTGGGTTCGTATCGAAAAGAGCTTTCTAACGAATATTAGAAATTTGAAATCTAACGGTTTGATTTGGAATTATGTCCAAATCAAATTTTAAAAAGGTCGCTGTAAGTGCAGTTCGATGACCGTTGATGGAAATCGACTGTACGAGCCTTGATAAAATTGTTAAAAATAGTAATAATTTGTGTTAAATCATAAGAAATGGTTTAGAAAGGATTGGGATGAAAAACTCCATATTTGAGAAGATAAAAATAGATTTTTATCGAAATGAACTAGTTTTGAACTAGAACTATAATTCTATTTATTTTTAAATAAATAAATTGAATTTGAAAAGGGTTTTAAAAAATAACCAGAATTTCCAATGATTGCATTGGAGTGGATTTGAATCGAAATTGTCCTCGGAATATTTCGATGTTGGAATTCGTGATTATACAGATGTTGTTATGGAAATTTGAAAGATATATATTTATATCGTTATTTCCAATACGACATTTGTTAATCGTAGAATTTCATATTGAATATAAGCCGATATATATTTTCTATTCAGAGCCTTGTATTGAATATCAAATGTGATTTGGGTTTGTCGTGAATGGTGTCTTCATTAACACTGTTCTTGAACCCAGTTGAGAAAAGATTAAATCTTTTTATTTAGATTTAATGAAGTGTACCAATTAAATAATATTTAATTGGAATTGAATTCGAATTAATTTTTGGGTTTATCGTGAGCAGTGTTTTAAATAACACTTGTTCTTTAACCCAATAATTAATGGAATGTGATCTTGGGGTTTATCGTGAATAGTGTTTTTAAATGACACTGATTCTTTAACCCCGTTAATGATTAAAACTAAGTGGAGTTTTAATGAATCTTTAATTAGATTGAAATAATCGAAAATGGAGTATCACCAGTTTTACTCCAGACGATAGTTAAATCTTTAATTAGATTTGAACGTGAAATGGTAATTGAATTTACCGATAACACTGTGGTGTTAGGTATGAAGTATTACCAGTTTTACTTCATGGGATGAATAGGTTGGGATTGAGAAATTAAAACAAATGATTACTTCGGTAAGGTTCGTTAATCCCGACTAGTTGAATCAAAATTCAAAAGAAGATTAAAGGATAAATTCAAGGAATTTATCTTTGATAAAATTAATGGGAACCTCTCCCTATGAATGTGAAATTTAGAAACTAACTGTCGGTTAGCCAAGCAGAATGGTTTTCTGGATATTGATCTGATGTTGGTTCCGGCCTTCGGGGTTAATATTTGGGGAATTATTCTCTTGATTAATTTACGGTTAGTGACTGATGAATTGGAATGAGGCTTATGTTGTGTTTGTGTAACACTTATTTAAAATATACGCGAGTTATTCGGAAAGACCGGGTATATCCCATTTTGAAAAACTGATACGACGATAAGTCGAAGATGAAGACGATGGTCGAAGACTGGAGGTCTTCACGTCGTTTGGGTGATTACTGATGATCTTGATTGGGCTGTACACCCAAGAAGATGGAAACAGTTGGTGATCGTCCAGACGTACTTGGAGATCGATGGATATGCGGGGTACTAGGTGCCTCCGGTTTCGTTCAGACCCAGAACGGACTTGTAAATGGACTGTATGTCTGACATTGGATTTTAGTCCGTGGGATTGATCTCTATTAAATATATATCTGTTTGGCGGCGGAGAATTTATTCTCTTGCTTAACGCCCTTCTCTGAGACGTACGAGCTCAGGGGTTATATACTGATGGATATCAAACGCATGGAGTAAATTGCCTGTGTGGCATGCCTAAGTGGCAATTGATCGGGGCTTCTGTTGAAAAGCAAAGCCTTGCGGTGATGATCAAAGCACAGCCTGTGTGGTACAGCTTTGTGTAACGTGAATTCGCAAGTTTCGCACCCCGGTTGTGAACCAAAAACGGGAGAGGACCTCAGGGAGGGCATGCGTTTCTTTCTAGCTAGGGTGGTGTCAGTGACCTACCAGCCCTGACATTTATATACTTTTCACCTGTGTGGTTGTTGCTATTGCGAGGCGCCTCGGTTTGATCGGACGATCCGGGTCCGACGGAGTCATTCGTTGGCTCATTTACGCCCCAAAGGGCGGGGAAACGTAGTGTGCAGGCATTTTAATTGTGACGGCAAGGAATTTCGCTCGGTCCGAACCAGTCGCTAAACCGATTCAGGCCGTTCGAAACGCCCTATCGTTTGAGAACACGACAAAACAGAACGCATACAGAAGAACATTTCATTGTATATTACAACAATGCATCAGATTACAAGAATATACAGAGTATAAACAAATAAATATTACACAGAAATATCAGAGATTTAAATTACATTTAAATACATCGCAGCGGAAAATAATACAATACACAACTTAGAATGAGATATACGGATACAAAGCTTTCCGGATATCGTTCCAGCTGTGAACCAGGATCCTGTGAATAAAATCTGCAAAACCGAAACTACTAGCTGCCCGTGTCAAAATAAGGGCACCCAGAGTTTAGGTTAAAACAATAAACTCCAGGTCAGTCATGTGACTGGTGTGAGAACTAAAACAGTTATTAATCTTTATTTTAAATCATTAGGTAAATCAAGGGACCACGCCGTATAACACGGAACGGGTTTCCTCCCAAGAATACCAGTGCATAAAACAAACAGCGCAATGCTAAATAAAGAAAAATGAAGCTGTTATAAGACCCAGGTCCCATCACACAATGCAACGCAGCCGAGGATAGGGTTTTCCCTTATAACAGCCAAAGAATGCTTGATATGTTTAAAACAAATCATTTGATACTATTATAAGTGCATAGTGTATAAAACAACTTCAAATCATAAGTATCAATCATAGGCGGCATGAGCGCCCCATCCCACTATGTCGCCATATATAGGTTTACAAATAAAACCGCAAATGTCACGTATTTGGAAATTGGATTTCCATCTATGAACCGAGGCAAAAGATAGTCCTCAACCGATTCGTGACTCTCTAGCCCGAGCCACAGGCAAGCGCGCAGGCAAGCCTTTAGATCGTCAGGGCCGGTCCACCGATGTGGATTATTATGCCTGAACACTACGTTTCCCCACCCTATGGGGTGTAAGTCTGGTCCGTCAGCCGACCAGAAGCATCGGCCGAAACCGATATAACCGAGGCGCCTCGCAACTGCAACAACCACATAAGTCAAACTCGTCAGGGCGCGTAAAACCACTGACGCCACTTCTAGCTAGAAAGAAACGCAAGTCCTCCCTGAGGTCCGTCTCCCGTTTTTGGTTCATACCTGGTGTGAAACACGCGAGGTAAACGTTACACAAAGCTACGCCACAAAGGCCGTGCTTTGATCATCACCACAAGACTTTGCTTTTCAACAGAAGCCTTGATCATTTGCATCTTAGCATGCCACACAGGCAAACCATCCTATGCAACCGATATCAGTCACACAGAATGAAATCCGATGTCAGACACACAGTCCATTTACAAGTCCGTTCTGGGTCTGAACGAAACCGGAGGCACCTAGTACCCCGCATATCCATCGATCTCCAAGTACGTCTGGACGATCACCAACTGTTTCCATCTTCTTGGGTGTACAGCCCAATCAAGATCATCAGTTATCACCCAAACGACGTGAAGACTTCCGGTCTTCGACCACCGTCTTCATCTTCGACTTATCGTCGTATCAGTTATTCAGAATGGGATAAACCCGGTCTTCCCGAATAACTCGCGTATATTTAAATAAGTGTTACACAAACCCAACATACGCCTCATTCCAATTCATTAGTCACTAACCGTAAATTAATCAAGAGAATAATTCCCCAAATATTAACCCCGAAGGCCGAAACCAACATCAGATCAATATTCAGAAAACCATTCTGCTTGGCTAACCGACAGTTAGTTTCTAAATTTCACATTCATAGGGAAAGGTTCCCATTAATTTTATCCAAGATAAATTTCTTGAATTTATTCTATAATCTATTTTTGAATATCAATTCAAACTAGTCGGGATTAACGAACCTTACCGAAGTAATCATTTGTTTTAATTTCCCAATCCCAACCTATTCATCCCATGAAGTAAAACTGGTTATACTTCATATCTAACACCATGGTGTTATCGGTAAATTCAATTACCATTTCACGTTCAAATCTAATTAAAGATTTAACTATCGCCTGGAGCAAAACTGGTGATACTCCATTTCGATTATTTCAATCTAATTAAAGATTCATTAAAACTCCACTTAGTTTTAATCGTTAACTGGGTTAAAGAATCCGTGTCATTTAAAAACACGGTTCACGATAAACCCAAAGTCACATTCATTAATTATCGGGTTAAAGAACAAGTGTTATTTAAAACACTGTTCACGATAAACCCAAAAATCAATATTAATTCAATTCCAATTAAATATTATTTAATTGGTACACTTCATTAAATCTAAATAAAAAGATTTAATCATTTCTCAACTGGGTTCAAGAACAGTGTTAGTGAAGACACCATTCACGACAAACCCAAATCACATTCGATATTCAATACAAGGCTCTGAATAGAAAATATATCGGCTTATATTCAATATCGAATTCTACGACTAACAAATGTCGTATTGGAAATAACGATATAAATATATATCTTTCAAATTTCCATAACAACACCTGTATAATCACGAATTCCAACATCGAAATATTCCGAAGACAATTTCGATTCAAATCCACTCCAATGCAATCATTGGATATTCCGATTATTTTCAAAATCCTTTTTAAATTCAATTTATTTATTTAAAAATAAATAGAATTATCATTCTAGTTCAAAACTAGTTCATTTCGATAAAAATCCATTTTTATCTTTTCAAATATGGAGTTTTTCATCCCAATTCTTTCTAAATCATTTCTTATGATTTTACACAAATTATTGCTATTTTTAATAATTTTATCAAGGCCCGTACAGTCGATTTCCATCAATGGCCATCGAACTGCACTTACAGCGACCTTTTTCGAATTTGATTTGGACATAATTCCAAATCCAACCGTTAGATTTCAAATTTCTAATATTCGTTAGAAAGCTCTTTTCGATACGAACCCAACGGTTCCGGTTTTAGGAGAATTCGACGGTCGGATCTCCCGTAATGTCCGTTTGAAATAAATGGTCGAAATTCACGAACTGCCGCGGCGCGGCGCGTTCTATTCAGGCCATTATATTATATATATAATATATATAATATATACTTCGTCGATTTCTATTTAAAACGAATTATATAAATAGTTTTAAAATTCGTTTCAAAATCTATTTCAACTTCCATTTCAATTCAAGGCAAAATTGAATTCTTCTTTATAAATTCGTTTTAAAATTCATTTCTATTCAATTCAAATTTCAATTCAATTTGAATTCATTTAAATTCGCTTTCAATTCAATTTGAATTCGTTTTCAATTCATTTCCTTTCGAAATCGTTTTCAATTCAATTCATTTCGAAATCGTTTTCAATTTAATTCATTTCGAAATCGTTTTCAATTCAATCCATTTCGAAATCGTTTTCAATTCAATACATTTCGAAATCGTTTTCAATTCAATTCATTTCGAAATCGTTTTCAATTCAAAATTACTTTTCAATATTCATTTCAAAATGAATAAAATCGATAAAAATATCGTTCACGTCAAAATGGCGCATCTAATCAACACGGCTTCATATATTTCCATTTTCAAATATTCTATTTCAAATATTTCTATTATTAAAATATTTCGTTCAACACATGACCAATCTCAATGGATGAGTACTGTCAACACATGAACCTTTATTTTATAATATTCTTTATTTTTCAAACTGGAATGAGGCCCAATCAATTACCATATAAAATTAATTATATGGATTTTCATACAACACATGTATATAATAGCATTGAAAAATAATCAACCATATGAATTTCTATTCAGTTCATTTTTATATAAAATGATAATTTTATTTTTCTAACATATTTTAGAAAATTTCGGCGGCATAACGGCACGATACTAGAAACGGGACAAGGCCTAGCCTTATCCCCGGTCTAGTGAAGGCCCACGCCATTCACACATCAATCTAATCAATTTCATCTCCTCAAACAATTCAATTCAAACAAATAATCAAACTAATCTATGCAACCAAACAAACAAGTCCATGGTCTGTGGACGATTGTGTCGGGTGCTACTAAGCACCGTCTGCATCCTAGTATATATATATAACTAGAAAATAAATTGAAAGGTGAGAAATTCTCACTTATAGCTATCCTAGCTCCACGGCGCTTCATTGCAGGAAATCTTCGCCAACTCGCCTTTTTGTCGCTTTCGCCCGTATTCTCTACATATGTAAAAATCTATTTTTATTTTTACTTTCAATACATAAAAATTCTATCGAAGTTCAATATATAAAAATTCTATTGAAGTTCAATATATAAAAATTCTATTTTTATTTTTACTTTCAATATATAAAAATTCTATCGAAGTTCAATATATAAAAATTCTATTTTTATTTTTACTTTCAATATATAAAAATTCTATCGAAGTTCAATATATAAAAATTCTATTTTTATTTTTACTTTCAATATATAAAAATTCTATCGAAGTTCAATATATAAAAATTCTATTTTTATTTTTACTTTCAATATATAAAAATCTGATTTTTACTTTAAAACAAAATCAGTTTTAACTTCTTTTAAATCTTTTACTTTTTAAAGTTTAAATCTTTTAAAACCTTTTTAGAAATCAGTTTTAAAATCATTTATAGAATCAGTTCTCTTTTTCCCAAATTCAGTTTTCTAATCTTTATAAAATCAGTTTTCTAATCTTTATAAAATCAGTTTTCTAATCTTTATAAAATCAGTTTTCTAATCTTTATAAAATCAGTTTTCTAATCTTTATAAAATCAGTTTTCTAATCTTTATAAAATCAGTTTTAACATTTTTTATAAAATCAGTTTTCTAATCTTTATAAAATCAGTTTTCTAATCTTTATAAAATCAGCTTTACTTCTATTTTTTTTATATAAAATAAAAATAAAAATAAATAAGAAAAAAACTTACAAGGGGGGCTTTGGCAGTGGTCTTCGTCGAAGGGAGGAGCTGGAAACGGAGGAGGGGGTCGCGCTCTGGCTGGACGGTGGAGGACTGGGCGGAGGCGGTTTAAGGGGGTCGGGCTTTGAGTCCGGTGCGGTCGTGAGACGGTGGGGATTTCGGGATTCAGAGGAGAGGGAGAAGAGAGAGTCGCGAGGGGCCTGGTGGCTGCCCCCACGGCGGCGGCGTCGTCTCCTCGTCGGAGACGCGACGAGATGGTGGGGATTTCTTGGCAGACGAAATCGCGGCGGTTTTTTTCTTCTTCTTGAAATTGAAATGAACGGGGGAGATAAGGTTTGGGGGGGTGAGGGTGTTTATAAAAATATATATATTAATATTTTATTTAATTTATTTTCAAAGAGGGGTTGACTCTTTGTTCGGACTCCAATCGAGACCCAACGACTGCCGGCCCTAGCTAATTACCCCCATTCCGAACACAATGGGATATATCACGTTAGCCAATTCGACTGTTACGATTAGTTTTCGTCGAAATCAACATTTAAATCCTTATATTGAATTTAAACGCGCATTTCGAATTATCGGGGTCGCATACGAACTCTATAAATTGCAGAAAAATATTTTCTAGCTTCGTATTGACGATACGGTCCTAACAAAACTAGTTTCGTCGAATTCTGAGACCGTTTGAAAAATGACCAATTTCCAGTCGATTAAAATCAACTGAAACTGGTCAAATGCGTTTTCCTTCGCCACGCTCACATATTGATTCGAAAAATTATGGAATTTGAAATCTAGCAATAACTCGACATCACGGACCCAACAAAACTGGTTTCGTCGAGATCCGAGATCATTTGCAAAATTGCTATTTTTAAGGGCCTTATATAAAAATATATATAAATTCCACAGCGACTATTTCTAATTTTAAACTGGACATATCTTATCATTTCTAAGATGAAATCTCAGTTTGTTAACTTCGTTACAAAGATATAGTTATACAGATTCAAATATTTCTTGTTTCGTTCAATTCTGACTTATATTGAATTCTGTATATTCATTTGAAATTAGAAATCGAATTTTCGAACTACCGCGCCATTTTCAATTCCTTTTATAATTATATATGATTATTATATATATTCTAACGACGACGTATATAATATATACGTCGAATTCAATTCTAAATAAATTTCCGTCGATATTATTTCAAATAATTCATTTTAAATATTCAAAATTCGCTAAAATTGCCAAAATAAAAATTTCAAACTGGCTCGCATTTTACGGGTTGTTACAATCTCCCCCACTTAAAACTTTTCGTCCCCGAAAAGGAACAAAGTCGAAAGTGGTTTGATTAACCAACTCTACTTTCAATTTGGCTTCCATTCTCTAACCTTTCAGTTTCTGAGAATTTTCAAAAATTTGGCTAACACCCTAAATTTTTGAAAAATTTCGCCATAACCTCCCCTGCACCGGGAGTATCGGGGAATTTCAAATAGCTTCCCCGGTCCTTCAGATCTCAAAAAGAAAAAGAAAAAGCCAAGCGGCTAGCCAATAGGCTCACAAAATCATCATCACCCAAACAAAACTGGAAATTATGTGGTAAACATGTACCTATTTGTCGGGCAAACAAATTTTATTCTCTGCTCTAGCCTCCTTGCTATGACCTGTTCAATGTAAGTATATGTATATGCAAGCAAATGCAACCAATTTTCAATATAATTCATTATTTGATGCTATTAGGCATAATGGTTCAAAATTAGCAAACAAATAAACAAACAACACAAAACATCAATCAATTAGTGAATTAGAGTTTCAAATTCATAATTTTGATACATATACAAAAAATCATGTTTTTGGTGCCAATTCACAACAATGTGTTCTAACTATATATAAGTTTTGGTTCTCACACCAGCCTAATGGAAATATATAGAAAATCACACCTTCAACACTCGAACACTAATTCTGATGATGTAACTACAATCATCAGAATCATCTTCGGGCGACTAGAGTGTGAATCTATATCTATCCAGTATATTAAAACTTCGAATACACGTGGATCAGACGTATACCCAAAATCTTTATATACTGCATTGTCCAAATCAATATAAATAAATAATCAAATACGAATAGTTGATTTAAATTTTCAAAACAAAGAATGTTTTCATTTGAAAAATATACTCTTCACACTCGTTCTAGGATACTACTGATCCCATCTCTAACGAGTCATTCCCATTGGATATTACTAATCCAATATCTGATGAATTCTTTCGTATGGTTCTAATGTGCCTTGTTCTCTAGCTTTGTAAACCAAAGCTCTGATACCAAATGTGACGGCAAGGAATTTCGCTCGGTCCGAACCAGTCGCTAAACCGATTCAGGCCGTTCGAAACGCCCTATCGTTTGAGAACACGACAAAACAGAACGCATACAGAAGAACATTTCATTGTATATTACAACAATGCATCAGATTACAAGAATATACAGAGTATAAACAAATAAATATTACACAGAAATATCAGAGATTTAAATTACATTTAAATACATCGCAGCGGAAAATAATACAATACACAACTTAGAATGAGATATACGGATACAAAGCTTTCCGGATATCGTTCCAGCTGTGAACCAGGATCCTGTGAATAAAATCTGCAAAACCGAAACTACTAGCTGCCTGTGTCAAAATAAGGGCACCCAGAGTTTAGGTTAAAACAATAAACTCCAGGTCAGTCATGTGACTGGTGTGAGAACTAAAACAGTTATTAATCTTTATTTTAAATCATTAGGTAAATCAAGGGACCACGCCGTATAACACGGAACGGGTTTCCTCCCAAGAATACCAGTGCATAAAACAAACAGCGCAATGCTAAATAAAGAAAAATGAAGCTGTTATAAGACCCAGGTCCCATCACACAATGCAACGCAGCCGAGGATAGGGTTTTCCCTTATAACAGCCAAAGAATGCTTGATACGTTTAAAACAAATCATTTGATACTATTATAAGTGCATAGTGTATAAAACAACTTCAAATCATAAGTATCAATCATAGGCGGCATGAGCGCCCCATCCCACTATGTCGCCATATATAGGTTTACAAATAAAACCGCAAATGTCACGTATTTGGAAATTGGATTTCCATCTATGAACCGAGGCAAAAGATAGTCCTCAACCGATTCGTGACTCTCTAGCCCGAGCCACAGGCAAGCGCGCAGGCAAGCCTTTAGATCGTCAGGGCCGGTCCACCGATGTGGATTATTATGCCTGAACACTACGTTTCCCCACCCTATGGGGTGTAAGTCTGGTCCGTCAGCCGACCAGAAGCATCGGCCGAAACCGATATAACCGAGGCGCCTCGCAACTGCAACAACCACATAAGTCAAACTCGTCAGGGCGCGTAAAACCACTGACGCCACTTCTAGCTAGAAAGAAACGCAAGTCCTCCCTGAGGTCCGTCTCCCGTTTTTGGTTCATACCTGGTGTGAAACACGCGAGGTAAACGTTACACAAAGCTACGCCACAAAGGCCGTGCTTTGATCATCACCACAAGACTTTGCTTTTCAACAGAAGCCTTGATCATTTGCATCTTAGCATGCCACACAGGCAAACCATCCTATGCAACCGATATCAGTCACACAGAATGAAATCCGATGTCAGACACACAGTCCATTTACAAGTCCGTTCTGGGTCTGAACGAAACCGGAGGCACCTAGTACCCCGCATATCCATCGATCTCCAAGTACGTCTGGACGATCACCAACTGTTTCCATCTTCTTGGGTGTACAGCCCAATCAAGATCATCAGTTATCACCCAAACGACGTGAAGACTTCCGGTCTTCGACCACCGTCTTCATCTTCGACTTATCGTCGTATCAGTTATTCAGAATGGGATAAACCCGGTCTTCCCGAATAACTCGCGTATATTTAAATAAGTGTTACACAAACCCAACATACGCCTCATTCCAATTCATTAGTCACTAACCGTAAATTAATCAAGAGAATAATTCCCCAAATATTAACCCCGAAGGCCGAAACCAACATCAGATCAATATTCAGAAAACCATTCTGCTTGGCTAACCGACAGTTAGTTTCTAAATTTCACATTCATAGGGAAAGGTTCCCATTAATTTTATCCAAGATAAATTTCTTGAATTTATTCTATAATCTATTTTTGAATATCAATTCAAACTAGTCGGGATTAACGAACCTTACCGAAGTAATCATTTGTTTTAATTTCCCAATCCCAACCTATTCATCCCATGAAGTAAAACTGGTTATACTTCATATCTAACACCATGGTGTTATCGGTAAATTCAATTACCATTTCACGTTCAAATCTAATTAAAGATTTAACTATCGCCTGGAGCAAAACTGGTGATACTCCATTTCGATTATTTCAATCTAATTAAAGATTCATTAAAACTCCACTTAGTTTTAATCGTTAACTGGGTTAAAGAATCCGTGTCATTTAAAAACACGGTTCACGATAAACCCAAAGTCACATTCATTAATTATCGGGTTAAAGAACAAGTGTTATTTAAAACACTGTTCACGATAAACCCAAAAATCAATATTAATTCAATTCCAATTAAATATTATTTAATTGGTACACTTCATTAAATCTAAATAAAAAGGTTTAATCATTTCTCAACTGGGTTCAAGAACAGTGTTAGTGAAGACACCATTCACGACAAACCCAAATCACATTCGATATTCAATACAAGGCTCTGAATAGAAATTATATCGGCTTATATTCAATATCGAATTCTACGACTAACAAATGTCGTATTGGAAATAACGATATAAATATATATCTTTCAAATTTCCATAACACCTGTATAATCACGAATTCCAACATCGAAATATTCCGAAGACAATTTCGATTCAAATCCACTCCAATGCAATCATTGGATATTCCGATTATTTTCAAAATCCTTTTTAAATTCAATTTATTTATTTAAAAATAAATAGAATTATCATTCTAGTTCAAAACTAGTTCATTTCGATAAAAATCCATTTTTATCTTTTCAAATATGGAGTTTTTCATCCCAATTCTTTCTAAATCATTTCTTATGATTTTACACAAATTATTGCTATTTTTAATAATTTTATCAAGGCCCGTACAGTCGATTTCCATCAATGGCCATCGAACTGCACTTACAGCGACCTTTTTCGAATTTGATTTGGACATAATTCCAAATCCAACCGTTAGATTTCAAATTTCTAATATTCGTTAGAAAGCTCTTTTCGATACGAACCCAACGGTTCCGGTTTTAGGAGAATCCGACGGTCGGATCTCCCGTAATGTCCGTTTGAAATAAATGGTCGAAATTCACGAACTGCCGCGGCGCGGCGCGTTCTATTCAGGCCATTATATTATATATATAATATATATAATATATACTTCGTCGATTTCTATTTAAAACGAATTATATAAATAGTTTTAAAATTCGTTTCAAAATCTATTTCAACTTCCATTTCAATTCAAGGCAAAATTGAATTCTTCTTTATAAATTCGTTTTAAAATTCATTTCTATTCAATTCAAATTTCAATTCAATTTGAATTCATTTAAATTCGCTTTCAATTCAATTTGAATTCGTTTTCAATTCATTTCCTTTCGAAATCGTTTTCAATTCAATTCATTTCGAAATCGTTTTCAATTCAATTCATTTCGAAATCGTTTTCAATTCAATCCATTTCGAAATCGTTTTCAATTCAATCCATTTCGAAATCGTTTTCAATTCAATTCATTTCGAAATCGTTTTCAATTCAAAATTACTTTTCAATATTCATTTCAAAATGAATAAAATCGATAAAAATATCGTTCACGTCAAAATGGCGCATCTAATCAACACGGCTTCATATATTTCCATTTTCAAATATTCTATTTCAAATATTTCTATTATTAAAATATTTCGTTCAACACATGACCAATCTCAATGGATGAGTACTGTCAACACATGAACCTTTATTTTATAATATTCTTTATTTTTCAAACTGGAATGAGGCCCAATCAATTACCATATAAAATTAATTATATGGATTTTCATACAACACATGTATATAATAGCATTGAAAAATAATCAACCATATGAATTTCTATTCAGTTCATTCTTTATATAAAATGATAATTTTATTTTTCTAACATATTTTAGAAAATTTCGGCGGCATAACGGCACGATACTAGAAACGGGACAAGGCCTAGCCTTATCCCCGGTCTAGTGAAGGCCCACGCCATTCACACATCAATCAAATCAATTTCATCTCCCCAAACAATTCAATTCAAACAAATAATCAAACTAATCTATGCAACCAAACAAACAAGTCCATGGTCTGTGGACGATTGTGTCGGGTGCTACTAAGCACCGTCTGCATCCTAGTATATATATATAACTAGAAAATAAATTGAAAGGTGAGAAATTCTCACTTATAGCTATCCTAGCTCCACGGCGCTTCATTGCAGGAAATCTTCGCCAACTCGCCTTTTTGTCGCTTTCGCCCGTATTCTCTACATATGTAAAAATCTATTTTTATTTTTACTTTCAATACATAAAAATTCTATCGAAGTTCAATATATAAAAATTCTATTGAAGTTCAATATATAAAAATTCTATTTTTATTTTTACTTTCAATATATAAAAATTCTATCGAAGTTCAATATATAAAAATTCTATTTTTATTTTTACTTTCAATATATAAAAATTCTATCGAAGTTCAATATATAAAAATTCTATTTTTATTTTTACTTTCAATATATAAAAATTCTATCGAAGTTCAATATATAAAAATTCTATTTTTATTTTTACTTTCAATATATAAAAATTCTATCGAAGTTCAATATATAAAAATTCTATTTTTATTTTTACTTTCAATATATAAAAATTCTATCGAAGTTCAATATATAAAAATTCTATTTTTATTTTTACTTTCAATATATAAAAATTCTATCGAAGTTCAATATATAAAAATTCTATTTTTATTTTTACTTTCAATATATAAAAATTCTATCGAAGTTCAATATATAAAAATTCTATTTTTATTTTTACTTTCAATATATAAAATCTGATTTTTACTTTAAAACAAAATCAGTTTTAACTTCTTTTAAATCTTTTACTTTTTAAAGTTTAAATCTTTTAAAACCTTTTTAGAAATCAGTTTTAAAATCATTTATAGAATCAGTTCTCTTTTTCCCAAATTCAGTTTTCTAATCTTTATAAAATCAGTTTTCTAATCTTTATAAAATCAGTTTTCTAATCTTTATAAAATCAGTTTTCTAATCTTTATAAAATCAGTTTTCAAATCTTTATAAAATCAGTTTTAACATTTTTTATAAAATCAGTTTTCTAATCTTTATAAAATCAGTTTTCTAATCTTTATAAAATCAGCTTTACTTCTATTTTTTTTATATAAAATAAAAATAAAAATAAATAAGAAAAAAACTTACAAGGGGGGCTTTGGCAGTGGTCTTCGTCGAAGGGAGGAGCTGGAAACGGAGGAGGGGGTCGCGCTCTGGCTGGACGGTGGAGGACTGGGCGGAGGCGGTTTAAGGGGGTCGGGCTTTGAGTCCGGTGCGGTCGCGAGACGGTGGGGATTTCGGGATTCAGAGGAGAGGGAGAAGAGAGAGTCGCGAGGGGCCTGGTGGCTGCCCCCACGGCGGCGGCGTCGTCTCCTCGTCGGAGACGCGACGAGATGGTGGGGATTTCTTGGCAGACGAAATCGCGGCGGTTTTTTTTTCTTCTTGAAACTGAAATGAACGGGGGAGATAAGGTTTGGGGGGGTGAGGGTGTTTATAAGAATATATATATTAATATTTTATTTAATTTATTTTCAAAGAGGGGTTGACTCTTTGTTCGGACTTCAATCGAGACCCAACGACTGCCGGCCCTAGCTAATTACCCCCATTCCGAACACAATGGGATATATCACGTTAGCCAATTCGACTGTTACGATTAGTTTTCGTCGAAATCAACATTTAAATCCTTATATTGAATTTAAACGCGCATTTCGAATTATCGGGGTCGCATACGAACTCTATAAATTGCAGAAAAATATTTTCTAGCTTCGTATTGACGATACGGTCCTAACAAAACTAGTTTCGTCGAATTCTGAGACCGTTTGAAAAATGACCAATTTCCAGTCGATTAAAATCAACTGAAACTGGTCAAACGCGTTTTCCTTCGCCACGCTCACATATTGATTCGAAAAATTATGGAATTTGAAATCTAGCAATAACTCGACATCACGAACCCAACAAAACTGGTTTCGTCGAGATCCGAGATCATTTGCAAAATTGCTATTTTTAAGGGCCTTATATAAAAATATATATAAATTCCATAGCGACTATTTCTAATTTTAAACTGGACATATCTTATCATTTCTAAGATGAAATCTCAGTTTGTTAACTTCGTTACAAAGATATAGTTATACAGATTCAAATATTTCTTGTTTCGTTCAATTCTGACTTATATTGAATTCTGTATATTCATTTGAAATTAGAAATCGAATTTTCGAACTACCGCGCCATTTTCAATTCCTTTTATAATTATATATGATTATTATATATATTCTAACGACGACGTATATGATATATACGTCGAATTCAATTCTAAATAAATTTCCGTCGATATTATTTCAAATAATTCATTTTAAATATTCAAAATTCGCTAAAATTGCCAAAATAAAAATTTCAAACTGGCTCGCATTTTACGGGTTGTTACATTAATCCACATCGATGGACCGGCCCTGTCGCTCCAAGGGTCACTCGAGCTCTGATCCTGTGGCTCGGGCTAGAGAGTCACGAATCGGTAGAGGACGATCCCTGGCCTCGGTTCACAGACGGAAATCCAATTTCCAAATACGTGACATTTGCGGTTTTATTTGTAAACCTATATATGGCGACATGATATATGGTACCCATGCCGCCTATGATTGATACTTATGATTTGAAGTTGTTTTATACACTATGCACTTATAATAGTATCAAATGATTTGTTTTAAACGTATCAAGCATTCTTTGGCTGTTATAAGGGAAAACCCTATCCCCCGGCTTGCGTTGCATTGTGTGATAGGACCTGGGTCTTATAATAGCTTCATTTTTCTTTATTTAGCATTGCGCGGTTTGTTTTATGCACTGGTATTCTTGGGAGGAAACCCGTTCCGTGTTATACGGCGTGGTCCCTTGATTTACCTAACTTTAAAAATAAAGATTAACTGTTTTAGTTCTCACACCAGTCACATGACTGACCTGGAGTTTATTGTTTTAACCTAAACTCTGGGTGCCCTTATTTTGACATGGGCAGCTAGTAGTTTTGGTTTTGCAGATTTATATTCACAGGATCCTGGTTTACAGCTGGAATGATATCCGGAAAGCTTTGTATCCGTATATCTCTTCTAGTTGTGTATTGTATTATTTTCCGCTACTCTGTAATGTATTGTAATCTCTGATATTTTTCTGTGTAATATTTATTCATTTATACTCTGTATATTCTTGTAAACTGATGTATTGTTGAAATTAACAATGAAATGTTCTTCTGTCTGCGTTCTACTTTGTCGTGTTCTCAAAACAATTCGTTCTTTCTCTTCTCTTCGGAGACCGGGGGAGTTCGGGTCGTTTCAAGTATGTAAATCAAAATTTTAGAATTTACGATGATATACATTTTAGTATGTAAATTAAATGTTAGATTTGGCGTTGACATGAATTTACATTTTATTTTGTAAATTCAATATTAAGATTTGGCGTTGACATGAAATTCACATTTTACTTTGTAAAATAAAAGTTAGAATTGTGCGTTGACATAAAATTTACATTTTTTATTTGTAAATAAAAGCTAGAATTATGCGTTGATATAAAATTTACATTTTATTATGTAAATCAAAGATTAGAATTTTGCGTGATATAAAATTTACATTTTATTATGTAAATTAAAGCTAGAATTTTTCGTTGATACAAAATTTTACATCTTTTTATGTAAATTAAAGTTGGAATTTGCCGTTGAAATAAAATTTACATCTTTTTATGTAAATTAAAGTTAGAATCTTGCGTTGAAATAAAATTTACATCTTTTTATGTAAATTAAAGTTGGAATTTGTCGTTGAAATAAAATTTACATCTTTTTCTGTAAATTAAAGTTAGAATCTTGCGTTGAAATAAAATTTACATCTTTTTATGTAAATTAAAGTTTGAATTTGCCGTTGACATAAAATTTACATCTTTTTATGTACATTAAAGTTAGAATGTTGCGTTGCCAACAATTTCACATTTTATTATGTAAATAAACTTAGAATTTTGCGTCGACTTGAATATACATTTTTATTTTGTAAATTCAATATTAGGATTGGCGATGACATGAATTTACATTTAATTTTGTAAATTCAATATCAGAAATTGCGATGACATGAAATTTTCATTTTTATTATGTAAATTATAAAGTGAAATTATACTGTATGTTAAAATTACATTTTTCTTGGTAATTAAAAGGTGAATTTACATCTGATGAATTAAATTATATTTTATTATGTAATTTATGGATGAATTTACACCGCATGTTAGAAATATACATTTTTCTGTGTAATCAAAATGTGAATTTATGTTGTATGATAAAAACTACATTTTTTTATGTAATTACAATAGAAGTTTGTATTGTATGATAAAAATTACATCGTTGTATGTAATCAGAGATGGGAATTTGGTGATGTAATTAAAATTTTCATTTTTATGTAATGTAAATAAAAGTGGGAATGTGTTATGTATAAAAATTTACTTTATTTAAGGTTAATGGTAGAAATATTCGCCATAGGAAAATTTACATTTTTTTATGTACATACTATAGTAATTTTGATCGTAGGAAAATTTACACTTTAATGTAATTATTATAGTCATTCTTCTCCGTAGTAAACTTACATTATTTTTAGTGTAAATGTAAATATATAGGAATTCACCGTATGTTAAAATTTACATTTATTATTAATGTAATATGTATAAGAATTTCACCGTAGGGAAAAGTCCACCTTTTATTTAATAAATAAAATAAGAATGTGACATGGAATATAAATATACATTTTTATTAATGTAAATAAATAGAATATTCACCATAGTTAAGGTTTACATTTTCATTGATGTAAATAAGAATGTGACATAGAATATAAATTTACATTTTTGTTAATGTTGAAATAGGAATTTACATTGTATGAGAAATTAACATTATTTTTGGTGTTAATAATAGGTAATTTACAATGCATGAAAAATTAACATTTTTAATGTTAATTAAATAGTAAGTTCACCGTATGAGGAAATTAACATTTTTAATGTTAATATTATAAAAATTATAACGTATGATGTAATTAACATTTTTAAAGTTAATATTAATAAATAATTTTACCGTGGGATAAAATTAACATTGTATGTTAATAATGAGTAATTTCACCGCATGTATGAATTTACATTATTGTCAATGTAAATTAAATAGTAAATTTAACCGTAGGATGATTAACATTATTTTTAATGTTAATAAAGGGTAATTTAACCATAGGATAAGTCAACATTATCTTTAATGTTAAAATTAAGAAAATATGCATCGTAGGATGAGTTAACATTATTCTAAATGTTAATATAAAAAGTGTATACACCATAGGGAAAATTTTACATTATTTTAATGTTAAAATAAAGGAATTCCACCGTAGGATGAGTTTACATTTTATTCAATGTAAATAGGTAAGAATGCGACATGTAAATGCAAGTTTACGTTTTATTCAATGTAAATAAGTAAGAATGTGACATGTAATTGCAAGTTTACATTTTATTAAATGTAAGGAAAACAAGAATGCGATATGTAATGAAAGTTTACATTTTAATTAATGTAAATAAAAATATGATTTTGAGAATGCGTCGTTAAATAAGAAGTTTGACTATTTTAAATAATTAAAATAGAATGAATTGTTAATAAAAATATTATTAACGAATAAGAAGGATTTTCAAAATATATATATATATATATGTATATATATACGAGGATTGTTTGGGAAGTCCGAGATATTCTCATCCCAAATTAATCCAGCGGCGTTAAAGCGAAGTAAGAAGACGACGCATGAAGACCGTAAATCTTCCCTCGAATGGACAGCGATCGAGACCCTGAATTGACTTGCTACCAATTCATGGGTCAAGGTCATTGCCCAGACGTACGTGTTGGTTTCACGGATTTGGCTTTCGTTCAGACCCAGAGCATAAGTTTAAATGGATGGTGTGTCTGACATCGTACTTCGTTATATATCATATTGTTGATTTTCTGTTAATATATAAATATTGGTGGTGGAGAATTTATTCTCTACTTAACACCCATTTATGTATTGATGGAGAAGCAATGGTATGGTATGGAGTGACAATGTGGCATACTAAGATGCAATGATCAAGGTTTCTTGTTGAAAAGCAGGCCTTGTGGGATGATCAAAGCATAGCCTGTTTAGGCATAGCTTTGTGTATGACGTGACTTCACGAGCCTCACACACCGGCGGAGTCTAAAACGGGAGAAGGGAACGCAGGGAGTGCACACGTTTCTTTCTAGCTAGAGTGGTGCCAGGGACCTACCAGCGCTGGCATTTATTCATTGTGGTTGTTGGATTTTTCGAGGCCTCGGTTTTATGCGATCGCCACTGGCCGTATTATAGGTCCAAAAGGACCGGGAAGCGTGTGTTCAGGAATTGCCAATCCATTAAGCGTTAACGTATGGACCGGCCCTGCAGGATCCAAGGGTTGGACAGAGTACCAATCCTGGGGCATTGCTAGAGTGTCTCGAATCGGTAAGGAGCTCCTCCCTAGCCTTGACTCAGATGGAAATCCAAATTCCAAATACGACCCTACGGTTTTTTATTGTATTACTAGTATGGAGATATAGTAGGATGGGGTACTATGTTTCCTAGGATTGATACATTTATTTTGAAATGTTTTATTATACACTAATAATAATATTAAACTCGTATTTGCCGTATTTAGCATGTTTAATCACCATAAGGGAAAACTCTATCCTCTGGTGTGCGTTGCATTGTGTGATGGGACTTGAGTCTTATGGTGATTCCATTTTTCTAAAAAAGCATTGCGATGTTGTACGTTTTGACACTTTAAATTATGCACGACAATCCATTGAGTAAACCCGTTCCGTATTAGCGGCGTGGTCTTTGGATTTGTCATATTATTATTACTAAACTAGTTATGAATTCTCATACCAGTCCCATGACTGACCTGTAGTTTGTTTCACCTTTTTGCAAACTCGGGTGCCCTCTTTTCTACACGGGCAGCCAAGTAAATAGGTTCATTCTTTGCTTGGAGTCTTGTCTTGGAGTTGCTCATTATCTTTGCTTGGATTTGCTTTTGCGGAGAGGTGATGACTTGGAGCTTTGAGGACAACTATCATTTACTTCTATTGCATTTTTCTATCTTTAAGTTCAGTCATTAGACTTGTTTCATTTCGTATTGCTTATTTTGGGAGTTGGAACTTATTTTCATTTCTACAAACTTGATGTAATAATTTGGAATTCTGTGACTGTTGGGATTATGTGGTTTATGACATTATATTTCCGCTGCTATAATGTTATTATTCTATGGTTTTTCCTCTGCTATGTTGTATCAGTGATGTGTATTGTTATATTTATGTTGTATTCCATATGATTATTCCTTACTTCCACCTAGTGGAGGTTTGGGGTCATCACAGTTGGTATCAGAGCTTTGGTTACACTTAGCTTTGGAATATAACATATTTATAGCAAATTCGTTTACATAGAATCACAATATTCTATGGCGAACATTTCATGAGATACATAATAGCCAGTCACTTTCGTCATCTTTTCATTCATCCTTCGATCTTTTCTATCTCTTAGAACCACCATTACAGTTGTTCTGACTCTTCCCTTGATCGTACAGAACTAACTAAAAAGGGGTACTCGGGCCGCTAGAACTAGTAGAGCTAGAGCAAGGAAGCAAGACGCTACTGGAACTGAGGAGCTTTATTCCCAACGACACGGTTAAGAAGTTAGAAATTAAAACATTCTACGTTCTCTAGGTTAGTTCCTACTCTTCTATTTCTCCTTTTCCTTTTCGAGGACGAAAAGTTTTTAAGTGGGGGAGATTGTAACAACCCTGAATTTTGGGGCCAATTTAAAATTTATTTTAAGTGATTTTAAATGAGTTTTGATATTTAGAATAATCTATTTTAAATAATAATGATCACAAATTTGGTTCAAATCGAAGTTAGAGTGAATAAATTAGTTTTAATTATAAAAAGAGCTAAAAATAGCGCGGTAGTTTGAAAAGTCAAACTTGAACTTTGACTGACCGTATAGGACACAAAATTTAACGGATTTTAGTGAAACCAAAAATATTGGAATCTATTTAAATATATCTTTCCAACGAATCCGAAGAATCGAAATTTCATAGCGGAAATCAAAAGTTATGGCCAATTCAATTTTTAGAAAGGTCGCTAGGTAATTTGCATAGGTCAATAATGCTACTTTTTGCATATAAAGGAAATTGAACTCGAAACCACTTCCATTGAGTTCGAAATGATGTTTCTGCATTGAAAAAGTATAAACACTTATATATTTGGAGTTACGAAAATTATTTGTTTAAAAATGTATTTTTAATATAAAATATATAGCCATGGAAAATAGTGATTTTTCAAACAGTGTCCGCTTTCGACGAAACCACTTTTGTTGGAACCGGAATGTCAAATTATTGCTAGGTTTAAAATTTTAGAATTTTCCGAGTTAATATGTGAGCGTAGCAAAAGAAACCGTGTTTGGTCAATTTCGGTCAAAATTAATTGACTGAAAAATAGCCATTTTTCAAAATGTCTCAGAATTCAACGAAATAAATTTTGTTGGATTCGTATCATCAAAACAAAGCTAAAAATGATTTTTTTTGGTAATTTTTAGAATTAAAATATAATTATAATTGATTTTTCAGTGTAAACGGGCAAATTTTTGACTTTAAAAATTCATACGGGCTCAGAATTGAGCGAAATTAATTTTCATAGTTCCACAGCATCAAAACATAGCCAAATATAATTTTCGAGAATTTTTGAAGTTAATTTGTGACCTCGGTGAATTTTCATGTACGATATACATTAAAATATTAATAAAATAATATAATTATTCCAAAACTCATAATAAATTTCGGAATTGGGTCCTGTAACATGTTCCATTGCGTTCAGAAGGCCTCAAAAACTTAAGAACGACGTAAGCAGGCCTGAATCGGGGTTCGGACCAAAACGGGCCTTAACGGGCTAATTAAATTATTAAATAATGATTAGGAAAACCTAATATTATACTATAAACCCGAAATTACTGTTCACCGTCCTCTCCAAACGTGAATTTCTGCAGCCACCAAAGAACCCATAGCCTCCGATTTTTCAAACTTCGATTTCTCCTTCGTTTCTCAACGGAATTTAGCGTGTGAGTACTCATTTCGAAGCTCTTCCCGAGCTCTTTCTTCTCCGACAAGAATTACCTCGAACCGTGCCTCGACGAAGCCGCCATACCCCCGTGAACAGCCGCTGGTCGCGCCCCCCTAGGCCCCACCAGGCGCCGCCGAGCACCACCCCACTCTGGCCGATCAAAGCCCTCTCCGAGCCGGTCCTTCTCCAACAAACGGCTCGCCGTTTCGTCAGCTACAACTCCAGAAAATCGGATTTGAAGTTTTGA
The DNA here is from genome assembly GCA_030737875.1 of Allium sativum. Classification (NCBI taxonomy): domain Eukaryota; kingdom Viridiplantae; phylum Streptophyta; class Magnoliopsida; order Asparagales; family Amaryllidaceae; genus Allium; species Allium sativum. The sequence goes on along the minus strand of CM060909.1, from coordinate 248,973,920 downwards.
ACAAATTCTGAAAATAAGGTATGCTTCAGATTTTGCGACGCTTTTAAGCGTTGCTGCAGGAGTTGTTAAAAGCCAGAATTATTCAAACATTGATAACTAATGCGTATGAACCCCGAATCTGAAAATTTTAGATCCGACAGGACCGTGGCGACGAGTAGGCTTTGCTGAGACTGATTAGAGTGAATTCTGAATTTATTTGGCATTTTAAATTCTTATCCAATCAAGGTGAGAATTCGTTTTAAGTTAAATTTAATTAGTTTAATAGTTATGCTTGCGTTATGAGAAGTTGAAAATCAATAATGGATGTTATTATGGATTATAGATTTGGATTGCTTTGCGATGTTAGGATGCTAGATCTGAAACTTTAAGTGATTAGATATGTGAGAATTTATTTTTAATTTAATTTAATTTATTTAATTATTAATTCTTAGTGATTAAAGAATATCTCTTGATAAATCCGCTATGTATTAATATTTTGAATACGGATCTAAGTTGTTTATGTCCGTATGATGTTAGATCTATGAACCTAGATATTAGATCTGAATTCATTGACTAATTAAAATGATTATTTGTTAATTCATTTACATCATCCCTCGTTGATTTGTCATATGCCATCAAAAATATCACCTTGTGTAAAATTTGGATGTAAAGTGTTAGATCTATGCTGATTGATTTATTTGATTTTCTTTTTCTGTTGTTGATTGTGATGATTTATATTTTAGTATGCAAATCAAACATTTAGAATTTGCGATGATTTACATTTTACTATGTAAACCAAAGATTTGGCATTTACGATGATTTACAATTTAGTATGTAAATCAAAATTTTAGAATTTGCGATGATATACATTTTAGTATGTAAATTAAATGTTAGATTTGGCGTTGACATGAGTTTACATTTTATTTTGTAAATTCAATATTAAGATTTGGCGTTGACATGAAATTCACATTTTACTTTGTAAAATAAAAGTTAGAATTGTGCGTTGACATAAAATTTACATTTTTTATTTGTAAATAAAAGCTAGAATTATGCGTTGATATAAAATTTACATTTTATTATGTAAATCAAAGATTAGAATTTTGCGTGATATAAAATTTACATTTTATTATGTAAATTAAAGCTAGAATTTTTCGTTGATACAAAAATTTACATCTTTTTATGTAAATTAAAGTTGGAATTTGCCGTTGAAATAAAATTTACATCTTTTTATGTAAATTAAAGTTAGAATCTTGCGTTGAAATAAAATTTACATCTTTTTATGTAAATTAAAGTTGGAATTTGCCGTTGAAATAGAATTTACATCTTTTTATGTAAATTAAAGTTAGAATCTTGCGTTGAAATAAAATTTACATCTTTTTATGTAAATTAAAGTTGGAATTTGCCGTTGACATAAAATTTACATCTTTTTATGTACATTAAAGTTAGAATGTTGCGTTGCCAACAATTTCACATTTTATTATGTAAATAAACTTAGAATTTTGCGTCGACTTGAATATACATTTTTATTTTGTAAATTCAATATTAGGATTGGAGATGACATGAATTTACATTTAATTTTGTAAATTCAATATCAGAAATTGCGATGACATGAAATTTTCATTTTTATTATGTAAATTATAAAGTGAAATTATACTGTATGTTTAAATTACATTTTTCTTGGTAATTAAAAGGTGAATTTACATCTGATGAATTAAATTATATTTTATTATGTAATTTATGGATGAATTTACACCGCATGTTAGAAATATACATTTTTCTGTGTAATCAAAATGTGAATTTATGTTGTATGATAAAAACTACATTTTTTTTATGTAACTACAATAGAAGTTTGTATTGTATGATAAAAATTACATCGTTGTATGTAATCAGAGATGGGAATTTGGTGATGTAATTAAAATTTACATTTTTATGTAATGTAAATAAAAGTGGGAATGTGTTATGTATAAAAATTTACTTTATTTAAGGTTAATGGTAGAAATATTCGCCATAGGAAAATTTACACTTTTTTTTTATGTAAATACTATAATAATTTTGATCGTAGGAAAATTTACACTTTAATGTAATTATTATAGTCATTCTTCTCCGTAGTAAACTTACATTATTTTTAGTGTAAATGTAAATATATAGGAATTCACCGTATGTTAAAATTTACATTTATTATTAATGTAATATGTATAAGAATTTCACCGTAGGGAAAAGTCCACCTTTTATTTAATAAATAAAATAAGAATGTGACATGGAATATAAATATACATTTTTATTAATGTAAATAAATAGAATATTCACCATAGTTAAGGTTTACATTTTCATTGATGTAAATAAGAATGTGACATAGAATATAAATTTACATTTTTGTTAATGTTGAAATAGGAATTTACATTGTATGAGAAATTAACATTATTTTTGGTGTTAATAATAGGTAATTTACAATGCATGAAAAATTAACATTTTTAATGTTAATTAAATAGTAAGTTCACCGTATGAGGAAATTAACATTTTTAATGTTAATATTATAAAAATTATAATGTATGATGTAATTAACATTTTTAAAGTTAATATTAATAAAAAATTTACCGTGGGATAAAATTAACATTTTATGTTAATAATGCGTAATTTCACCGCATGTATGAATTTACATTATTGTCAATGTAAATTAAATAGTAAATTTAACCGTAGGATGATTAACATTATTTTTAATGTTAATAAAGGGTAATTTAACCATAGGATAAGTCAACATTATCTTTAATGTTAAAATTAAGAAAATATGCATCGTAGGATGAGTTAACATTATTCTAAATGTTAATATAAAAAGTGTATACACCATAGGGAAAAATTTACATTATTTTAATGTTAAAATAAAGGAATTCCACCGTAGGATGAGTTTACATTTTATTCAATGTAAATAGGTAAGAATGCGACATGTAAATGCAAGTTTACGTTTTATTCAATGTAAATAAGTAAGAATGTGACATGTAATTGCAAGTTTACATTTTATTAAATGTAAGGAAAACAAGAATGCGATATGTAATGAAAGTTTACATTTTAATTAATGTAAATAAAAATATGATTTTGAGAATGCGTCGTTAAATAAGAAGTTTGACTATTTTAAATAATTAAAATAGAATGAATTGTTAATAAAAATATTATTAACGAATAAGAAGGATTTTCAAAATATATATATATATGTATATATATACGAGGATTGTTTGGGAAGTCCGAGATATTCTCATCCCAAATTAATCCAGCGGCGTTAAAGCGAAGTAAGAAGACGACGCATGAAGACCGTAAATCTTCCCTCGAATGGACAACGATCGAGACCCTGAATTGACTTGCTACCAATTCATGGGCCAAGGTCATTGCCCAGACGTACGTGTTGGTTTCACGGATTTGGCTTTCGTTCAGACCCAGAGCATAAGTTTAAATGGATGGTGTGTCTGACATCGTACTTCGTTATATATCATATTGTTGATTTTCTGTTAATATATAGAATTTATTCTCTACTTAACACCCATTTATGTATTGATGGAGAAGCAATGGTATGGTATGGAGTGACAGTGTGGCATACTAAGATGCAATGATCAAGGTTTCTTGTTGAAAAGCAGGCCTTGTGGGATGATCAAAGCATAGCCTGTTTAGGCATAGCTTTGTGTATGACGTAACTTCACGAGCCTCACACACCGGCGGAGTCTAAAACGGGAGAAGGGAACGCAGGGAGTGCACACGTTTCTTTCTAGCTAGAGTGGTGCCAGGGACCTACCAGCGCTGGCATTTATTCATTGTGGTTGTTGGATTTTTCGAGGCCTCGGTTTTATGCGGTCGCCACTGGCCGTATTATAGGTCCAAAAGGACCGGGAAGCGTGTGTTCAGGAATTGCCAATCCATTAAGCGTTAACGTATGGACCGGCTCTGCAGGATCCAAGGGTTGGACAGAGTACCAATCCTGGGGCATTGCTAGAGTGTCTCGAATCGGTAAGGAGCTCCTCCCTAGCCTTGACTCAGATGGAAATCCAAATTCCAAATACGACCCTACGGTTTTTGATTGTATTACTAGTATGGAGATATAGTAGGATGGGGTACTATGTTTCCTAGGATTGATACATTTATTTTGAAATGTTTTATTATACACTAATAATAATATTAAACTCGTATTTGCCGTATTTAGCATGTTTAATCACCATAAGGGAAAACTCTATCCTCTGGTGTGCGTTGCATTGTGTGATGGGACTTGAGTCTTATGGTGATTCCATTTTTCTAAAAAAGCATTGCGATGTTGTACGTTCTGACACTTTAAATTATGCACGACAATCCATTGAGTAAACCCGTTCCGCATTAGCGGCGTGGTCTTTGGATTTGTCATATTATTATTACTAAACTAGTTATGAATTCTCATACCAGTCCCACGACTGACCCGTAGTTTGTTTCACCTTTTTGCAAACTCGGGTGCCCTCTTTTCTACACGGGCAGCCAAGTAAACAGGTTCATTCTTTGCTTGGAGTCTTGTCTTGGAGTTGCTCATTATCTTTGCTTGGATTTGCTTTTGCGGAGAGGTGATGACTTGGAGCTTTGAGGACAGCTATCATTTACTTCTATTGCATTTTTCTCTCTTTAAGTTCAGTCATTAGACTTGTTTCATTTCGTATTGCTTATTTTGGGAGTTGGAACTTATTTTCATTTCTGCAAACTTGATGTAATAATTTGGAATTCTGTGACTGTTGGGATTCTGTGGTTTATGACATTATATTTCCGCTGCTATAATGTTATTATTCTATGGTTTTTCCTCTGCTATGTTGTATCAGTGATGTGTATTGTTATATTTATGTTGTATTCCATATGATTATTCCTTACTTTCACCCAGTGGAAGTTTTGGGTTATCACACAATCTCCCCCACTTAAAATCTTTTCGTCCTCGAACAGGAACGGTGTTGAAAGTTGTTTAACTGACCAACTCTACTTTCATTCTTCAACTTTTTAGTTTCTAAGAATTTTCATAAATTTCAAAAATTTAACTAACACCCTAAATTTTCGAAAAATTTCGCCATAACCTCCTTTGTACGGGGAGACATTTAAAACCTCAACTAGTCACGCAACGCTCTTGCCAATCCAAGAGAAAAAGAAAAAGCCAAACGGCTAGCCAATCAGCTCATAAAATCATCCAAACCTAAGAAAATAGTAAACATGTACCTATTTATCGGGCATACAATTTTATTCCTCTTCTTAGCTTCCCTGCTATGACCTGTTCAATGTATATACATGCACATATATGCAATTTTAAACAATTTTCAGTTCAGTTTAATATTTGACCAATTTGGCCAAATTTACCTTACATTCACATATTGGTTCAAATGAATAATCACAAAACGAAATCAACAATCAGCAATCAATTAGTTGATTAACATTTCAAACACATAACTTTATTACATAGTCAAAAATCATATTTTTGATGCCAATTCACAACAATTAACCCTATCTAGTTTTGGTTCTCACTCCAGTTAGTTGAAAATATATAGATATCACACTTTCGAAACTCAAACATAATTACTGATGATAACCGGTTAATCACCAGGATCATCTCCGGGCGACTAGATTGTGATTCTATATCTATCCAGCATATTTGAGGCTTCGTATACACGTTTGGAAGGCATATATGCAAAATCTACATATACTAGATTGTCCCAATTCAATATAAAATAAATGATCAAATACATGTAACAAGATTCAAATTTTCAAAACAAAATTTGTTTTCATTTTTATTTTAAAAATAACACTCTTTCAACTCATTCTAGGATACTACTGATCCCATCACTAATGAGTAATTTTTATTGGATATTACTAATCGAATCTCTGATGAATTTTTTCGTTCGGTTCTAACGTGTCTTGTTCTCGAGCTCTGTAAACCGAAGCTCTGATACCAAATATAACGACCCGAAATTCCCCAATCTTCGAAGAGAAGAGAAAGAACAGATTGTCTGAGAACAGGACTAATCAGAACACAAACAGAAGAACATTTCATTGCTATTACAACAATTTACATCAGAGTACAAGTATATAACAGAGTATGAATAAATATTGTACATCAGAAGATATCAGAGATTTAAATTACATATAACTACATGGCAGCGGAAAAAGAATACATAACACAACTGAAAGAAATATGTGGATACAGAGCTTTCCGAGTATAGTTCCAGTTGTAAATCAGGACCCTGTGAATAAAATATCTGCAAAGACCCAACTACTAGCGGGCCATGTGGAAAATAGGGGCACCCAGAGTTTAGGTTAAAACAATAAACTCCAGGTCAGTCATGTGACTGGTGTGAGAACTAAAACAGTTATTTAAAACTTTACTTTAAAATAGAGTATATCAAGGGACCACGCCGCATAACACGGAATGGGTTTTCTCCCAAGAATACAAGTGCATATAACAAACAGCGCAATGCTTTTTGAAAAAATGAAGCTATTATAAGACTCAGGTCCCATCACATAATGCAACACAAGCCGGATGATAGAGTTTTCCCTTATAATTGCCAAACATGCTTGGTACGTTTAAAACAAATCATTTTGATACTATTATAAGTGTATAGTGTATAAAACAACTTCAAATATAAATGTATCAATCATAGACGGCATAATATCCTACGCTACTATGTCGCCATACTAATTTTGCAATTTAAATGTCACATATTGGAAGTTGGATTTCCATCTGTGAACCAAGGAAATGAATCGTCCTTACTGACTTTGAGACAATCTAGCCTACCATGTCTCAGGAAAGTACTCAGTCAAGCCTTGGATTGTCAGGACCAGTCCACACGAAGTGGATTAGAATGCCTAAACAATGTGTTTCCCACCCTATGGGGGCGTAAGTCTGGTCAATATGTCGACTATGTCATCCATTGGCCCCGTAGTGACCCATATATCTGAGGCGCCTCGCTATCCATCATCCACATAAGTAAAGTATCTAGGCTCCATACCATGACACCACTCTTAGCTAGAAAGAAACATAGGTCCTCCCTGAGGTCCTCTCCCATTTCTGGTTTACACCGAGGTGTGAGGCTCGCGAATTAACGCTATACACAAAGCTATGTTATATTAAAGCCATGCTTTGATAATCAACCGCAAGACTCTGCTTTTTAATAGAAGCCTTGATCATTTGCATCTCACCATGCCACATAGGTAATTCACGCCATGCAACTGATGCCTATCAATCACATAGGATGAAATCCAATGTCAGACATACGTCCATTTACAAGTCCGTTCTGGGTCTAAACGAAACTGGAGGCACCTTATTCCTCATCCCATATGTCCAATACAGGAGTGATGTCCCCGCATATCCGGTCGATCTCCAAGTATGTTTGGACGATCACCACTTATTACCTTGTCTCGGTGTACAGCCCAATCAAGACATCAGTAATCATCAGAACGATTTGAAGATCTCCGGTCTTCAACCACTGTCTTCATCGTCGAGTTATCTTCGAATCAGTTATTCAGAATGGGTAGAAACCCGGCCTTTCCGAATAACTCGCGTATATTATAAACAAGTGCTACACAAACACAACATAGGCCTCATTCCAATTCAGAATATTCTTTTAGCCAAATATTCTTTTTCAAATTTAAACCAAATTAAGGTTTCCCAAACTAGTCGGGATTAGCACACCTTACCGAAGTAATCATTTGTTTTATTTCCCAATCCCAACCTAATCATCCCATGAAGCAAAACTTGCAGTACTCCATATCTAACACCACGGTGTTATCGATAAAATTAATTACCATTTCACGTTCAAATCTAATTAAAGATTTAACTATCGCTTGGAGTAGAACTAGTGGTACTCCATTCTCGATCATTTCATGAATTCGATAAATTTAATTATCCCATTTACCTTCCAATCTAATTAAAGATTCATTAAAGCTCTATTTCAGTTTTAATCTCCAAAAATCATTAATTAATGATTATTCAAAGTTAAGAATTTAATCTTATCTTTAACTGGGTTAAAGAACTAATGTCTTTTAAAGCACAGTTCACGATAAACCCAAAATTACATTCCAATAATTATGGAAACTTCACGGAAAATAGATCAATATATATAATCGATATAAACTTCCATATCCAACTGATAATATAAGTGGAATAACGGCAAAGCCTTTTAAATTCCATATATAGTAACAGTCTTCCTCCATAGAAGTTCACTTCGATTATTACCAAATCAAGTTCCATTCCATTCCAATTTATTTTATTAAATTGGAAACCATTCCTTTGGAAAATTCCCATTAAATCTTAATAAAAAGATTTATTTATTCCAAATCACATTCCAGTGTAAATCGGGTTAAAGAACGAATGTCGTTAAAAACACAGTTCAAAGTAAACCCAATTCACATTCCATTTTATTCCAATTGAATATTTATTAACTGGAAAGTCTAATAATCTTAATTAAAAGATCTATTCTTTTCACACAGGGTATAAGAACAGTGTTAACGAAGACACCATTCACGACAAACCCAAAATCCAATTTCAATTCAATTCCAATTAAATATTAATTAATTGGTAAACTTCATTAAATCTTAATTAAAATATTTAATCTTTTCTCAACTGGGTTTAAGATTAGTATTAACAAAGACACCATTCACAACAAACACAAAATCCAATTTGATATTAGATACAAGGCTCTAAACAGAAAATAATATCGGCTTATATTCAATATCAAATTCTGAAATCAACATGTATCGAATTCGGAATAACGATTATATCTTCCAAATTCTTCAACGATATCTGTATAATCATGGAATCCAATACCGAAATATTCCGTAGATTGTTTCCATTCCAAACCATTCCAATTTATTTATTGGAAAAATTCTGGTTATTTTAAAACCATTTTCTCAATCCAGTTTATTTATTTAAAAATTATTGGATTATCATTCTAGTTATTAACTAGCTCCTTTCGATAAAAATATATTTTTATCTTTGCAAATATGGAATTATTCATCCCAATTCTTTCCAAATCATTTATTACGATTTTACATGAAATATTATTATTTTTAATAATTTTATCAAGGCCCGTACAGTCGATTTCCACTAACGGCCATCGAACTGCATCCATAGCGACCTTTTCCAAATTTGATTTGGACGTATCTCCAAATTCAACCATTAGATTTCAAATCTCTTATATTCGTTGGAAAGCTATTTTCGTTAGATTTCAAATCAGTTAAATGTGTGTACATAAACAAATCATCTGATTTATAAATGAATATTTATTTTATTCATATACACGTTAAAAATTATATTTTTAACGATAAAATATTTTATTCAACACATGAATATTTTATACAGTTCATTTATATAATAAAAATGATATTTTTATTGCTTTAAGACATTTTAGAAAATTTTGCAGAATAACGGCGCGATACTAGAACCGAAATAAGGTCTAGCCTTATCCCTCGCCTAACACTGGCTCATGCTATACACATACCAATTCTAATCAGTTCAATTTACATCCCAAATCAAATTCAACCAATTTATCAATCAAAACAAACAACCATACATCCATGGTTTCAATCAAGGGTGTCGTGTGCTACTAAGCACCGTATGCATCCTAGTATATATTTTTAACTGTAATATAAATTTGAGTGAGAAAATAAAGTTCTCACCTTTGGGATCCACTCCTCCAGCTTTATTTCTAAATTTCTAAACCATTTGGATTTGCCTGAAATTCCAACGCAATCTTTTCCACGCTGTTCATAGTAAAAATCACATTTTTAATATGATGTTTATATATTTAAAAATCGCATTTTTCTATCGCTACATATATATAAAAGGTCACATTTTTATATTGCTATGTATATAATAAAAATCATATTTTTATCGCACTAAAAAATATATTTTTATATCGCTAAACATTATATTTTTATAATGCCATTCAAACAATGAAAATCATATTTTTGTTATTCTATTCATATAATAAAAATCACATTTTGATAATAACCATATGCAATTAAAAATCATATTTTTATTAACGCTATATTATATATAAAAATCACATCTTTACAATGCTATGTATACATTAAAAATTGAGTTTTTTTTATCATAACGCTATACATATAAAAATCACATTTTTATATCATTATATATATATGATCATATTTTTATCTTTCTTAAAATATTTCTATGGTATGACTATTTCATATATAGAATACATACGATAAAAATCATATTTTTAGCTTTCTAAAAATAACTTCATAACTCGATAAAAATTCTATTTTTAGCTACATAAAAATATTTTCTCAATACGATAAAAATCTTCTTTTTATATAACTAAAAATCGTATCTTTCTATAACTAAAAATATTATCTTTCATGAATTAAAAGTCTAATCTTTCATGAATTAAAAATCTAATATTTCATTAATTGAAAATCGTTTTTTTTTACCTACTAAAATTCATATTTTTATATAGGAATCAAAATCAGAAAACTTACAATATTTTCTAGGGTTTTGGTCGGAGCATTGGGCGGTGGGGTTGTGACGTTCGGGGGAAGACTCAGGTGGTGGCAGCGGGCCCCTGAAGCTGGCGGCGGGGGTCCTTTTCATGGCGGTGATCGATATAGGGTTTGCAGTGGTTTAGGGTTAAGGGCTTCCGACGGGGAAGTGGGAAAAGGCGGAGGAGGGCAATGCGGCACAAGCGGGGTGCGGTGGAGGTTAAAATCGACGGTGGCAGCTGCGGTCTGATGGGGACGCGAGGAATCTGGTTTTTGATTTTTTCTTTTCTTTTTCCTTTTCTGAAGTCAACGGGGAAGGAAGGGGGTTAAGGAGAGAATGGGTAATTATATATTATATTAATAATTTATTTATTTTAATTCTTTTGATTTCAAAATGCATGTTTAATGATACAAACTCCAAATCAAACACAACGACTGTCGCCCCCAGCTATTACCCTCATTTCGAACGCAATGTGATATGTTCCAAAAGCCAATTCGACTGTTTCGATCAGTTTTCATTTCAATTAAAATATAAATCAATATACATTAAATTTGAACGTACATTTAAATTTATCGGGGCCACATAGTAATTCCATAATTCCAGAAAAATAAATTTGACTATGTTTTGATGATACTATCCTAACAAAACTACGTTCGACGAATTTGGAGACCGTTTGAAAAATGGTCAATTTCTGGTCGATCCAATTCAAATTGTAGTTGACAAACATGTTTTCGTTTGCCACGCTCACATACTAATTTCAGAAATTGTGAATTTTGGAATCTAGCAATAATTTGACATTCCGGATCCAAGAAAAGTAGTTTTGTTGAAAACGGAGGTCGTTTGCAAAATCGCTATTTTTAAGGGCTATATATTATATAAAATTCCATAGCGACTATTCTGAATTTTCAACTGGACATAACTTTTTATACCCGTTATGAAATCTGGATTTTTCACATTCGTTGAAAATATATTTTCAAACAGATTCAAATATTTTTGGTTTTACTGAAATTTGATTTATTTTGAATCTTGTACATTCATTTGAAGTTTGAAATCAAATTTTCAAACTACCACGCCATTTCAGGCTCGTTTTATAATTAAAATAAATTTATTCATTCTAACTTCGATTTAAATAAAATTTTAGTTGTTATTATTTAAAATAAATAAATATTCAAAATTCATTACAATTGCTAAAATAAAATTTTAAATTGGTACTGATTTTCCAGGTTGTTACACCCCGGTAAATTAAAATGTACGTTTAAATTCAATATATATTGATAAATGTTTTAATTTAAAAAATGATCAAAATAATAGAATTGGCTTACGAAACATATCCCGCTACGTCCGGAAAGGTGTATTTAGCTAGGGACAACAATCGTTGGGTCTCGTTTGGAGTTCGAATCGATTAACAAGTTATTTTGGAAAATAAATAAAATAAAATAATAATATATATGAAACGTAGAACCCTAGTTTCTAAGCCCTTTTGTCCTAGCATGGTCAGCACCCTAAATAGGCCGCCATTTAAAAACCGATGATCTGAATCAATCGATTCTTCCTCCACAATTTTCTCCATCACCGTGCGTTAATCCCTGAAATCTCTAACAAGGAAACTCCCCAGCTCATCGAGATCGACAGCTTGACCGGTAGTGATCGACAAAGAGGCGCTGTAGCGGTCGGAATTTCATCAGAAATGCACGTCGTTCGAGTGCACTTCCAAGCGCGGTGGGGCCTTCGATTTGAGTCGAGGTCTAGATGATGGCAGATAGCGCCAAGGCAGTTTAGGTGGCCACCTCCGATCGTCGTCCGGCGGTTCGAAGGCTGAGGCACAAGTAAACGTCGAGGCTGACATTTGGGTTCAGGGCTCCAGTAATTAGCGAGGAGGGAGAATAATTAGTGAATAGGGTTAAGTTAATTATTTTAATTAATTATTTAATTACTCAATGTATTAAAATCCATAACTTTTTCATACGAGGTCCAAATCCGACGATTTCGAATCCGTTGCGATCATGACAACGAACACTTTAACATGGAACTCAAAGGAATGGAAAAGGAGCCAGTTGCAGTTTTTGATAAAATTAAACGACCAGTTTAATTTTATTAAAAATAAAATCTCCAAATAAAGACTAATGGAGTAGAAACCAATGTGAGGACTCCTTCTCACTAAATTATATTTTATCATGTAATTGTATTCATGTATAGAAATATATAGAATTGCCTATGTAGATTTTTATCAGTTTTAATCATTATAAATTGTATACGGTGCCAGCTAGCTCACCTCCCTCGTCCACAGACCATGGACGATTTAATTGACTATATTGTGTTTTGATTGTGATGCTAAAATGTTTAAAATGTTAAAAATAATTTAATATTATTTTGTGGTAGTTGAAATCAAATTATAAATATCTATTTATAATTTAAACAGTGAAAATTGGCTAATTAGAAAAATAATTCAAATCGAGTTAGAGCTGGCCAAATTTATAAACCATTGATTATTTTGAATCCATTTTTGTTGTTTGGAAACCCCACACAGGTCTGGGGATGATAATTTATTCACATCTCCCATGAATTTCAATATGTCAATAGATTTAATGACAGACTATGATAAGCGTTATTTAATTATTTAATGTTTATACTGTAGTAAGTTGCACTCTGGATGATGTCGAAATGTTTAATGACTATTTATCATTATTGTTAAATACATGCGATGTATGAAATCCATATAACTGAAATTACTTGGTAATTAATTGAGTCGCATTCCGATTCAGAATATGAATGAATAATTTAAAAGAGTATTAAGCGAAAAATTAAATTATGATTTTGATGTCCGATTTTGGATGGACACGAAAATATTGAAATGTGAAGCCGAGCTAAGTAGTAAACGCCATTTCAACTGAAACGGGTTTACTAATTGATTTTATTCATTTTATAATGGATACAAAAAGGAAATCGATTTCAAAATTAGATATTTTAAAAATATTATCATTTATATTTTATAATGATATGGAATATTCAATTTTGATTTAGAATTGAAAATGAAGTTGAAACCGTTTTAAAGCGAATTATAAAATACGTTTTAAATGGAAATGCAAGATATATATATATATATATATATATATATATATATATAATGGCTTGAATAGAACGCGCCGCGCAGCGACCGTTCGCGAATTTCAACCATTGACTTCAAATGGACATAATGGGAGATCCGACCGTCGGATTCTCCTAAAACCGGAACCGTTGGGTTTGTATCGAAAAGAGCTTTCCAATGAATATAAGATATTTAAATTTGAATGGTTGGATTTTAAATTATGTCCAAATCAATTTCAAAAAAGGTCGCTATGGATGCAGCTCGTTGGTCGTTATTAGAAACCAACTGTACGGGCCTTAATTAAATTATTAAAAACATGGAAAAATTGTGTAAAATCATAACAAATGATTAGGAAAGATTTTGGATGAAAAATTTTATATATGAAAGGGTAAAAGATATTTTTATCTGAATGAACTAGTTATTAACTAGAATAAAAATCCAATGTTTTTAAATAGATAAATTGGATTTGTAAATAGGTTTGAATATAACTTGAGTTTTCCAATGAATGAATTGGAATGGATTTGAGTGGAAATAATATTCAGAATATTTCATTATTGGATTTCGTAATCATACGGACATTGTTGGGGAATTTGGAAGTTACTAGTATCGTTATTACCAATGCGATATCCGTTAGTTTCAGAATTTGATATTGAATATAAACCGAATTTCTACTTAGAGTCTTGTATCAAATAAGATTTAGAGAAGTTACCGCTTAATTAATATTTAATTGGAATTGAATTAAAATTGGATTTTTGGGTTTATCGTGAATGGTGTTTTAAATAACACTTGTTCTTTAACCCAACTAACATTGAAGAGATTATTTGAAATTTATAAATCTTTTTATTAAGATTTAATGGAAATTTTCCAAAGTAAAATTTTCCAATTTAATATATTAAATTGAAATTGAATGGAATTCGATTTGGTAATAATCAAGATGAGCTTCGATAAAGGGAGACCGCTACTATATATGAAATTTAAAAGGCTTTGCCGTTATTCCGCTTATATTGTTAGTCTGATACGAAAATTTATATCCATTATATACTGATCAGATTTCCGTGAAGATTCCATTTTGATGGCATATGAATTGGATTTATTATGAACTGTGTTTTTAATAACATTGGTTCTTTAACCCAGTTAAAGACAAGATTAATTTCTTAAAGTGAATAATCATAGTAACTATTTTTCATATTAAAACCAAGGTGGAGTTTTAATGAATATTTAATTAGATTGAAATGAGAATGGGATAATTACTTTTCATGTATCAATAGAAACAACCCATACCCTATGTAATTTAAATTCCCACTCTTGCCCCCTTTGTCATGCTTCTACATGATTTATCCAATCACGCATTATGAGGGCTTTACTAACTAATATTCTGCATTTTATAAAGGCCCACTTCATATACATATGCAGATTTCATAAATTAACCAAACCCATAAAGAAAATGAATAAATAACATCAATCAGTTTTTCCTTCTTACGTCTCATGTGTACACACTACCCTTGTGCACCCTGCACCACTTGTAAATGTACACATACATATTCATATTCACACATGAGAATCATCATTACCTAATATTAATTAGGGTTATATCTTTGGGTTACCAAAGTTTCCCCTTCTTTTAGAAATTGTGTCCCACAATTTAGCATGTTTCATTAATCTCAAGTCTTTTTAATCACTATTTCCTGATTAAAGTTTTCCTTTTTACTACATATATCTACTTTAACATACATAGAATAAATTAGAGAGTTAAATACCTTTCTCCCATTCAGCAAATATCTTAGGATACTTGGTCTTGATTTCATCCTCTACCTCCTAGGTTCAATCATTGGAATCAAGACGCCATTGGACTTTCACAAGTTTTATTACTTTATTTCTCAATTTCTTTTCTTCTTTGCTCACAAATCTTACTTGTTCTCTCTCATATACCAAGCTAGGATTAATCTTCAATTTTGTAGGTGCTTTCAATATATCCTTTTCATCATGCACCCATCTTCTCAATTGAGACACATGAAATACATCTTGTATTGCTCCCATTTCCTCAGGCAACTCCAACTTATAAGCTATTGATCCCACTTTCTTCAATATTATGTATGGTCCAATGTATCTAGGGGTTAATTCACCCTGTTTTCGAAATCGAAAATCCTTTTCATTGGAGACACTTTTAAAAATAGATAATCACCTACCATGTACTCCACCTGTTTTCTCTTTTGATAAGCATACATCTTTTGTCTACTTTGTGCAGCAGCCATTCCTTTTCTAATTAAAGAAATTTTATCAGATATTTCTTTCACATGTTTTGAACCTAACACAATCTTGTCTCCATATTCTATCCAGTTAGCAGGTGATAAGCAAGGCCTCCTATATAGAGCTTCAAAGGGTGCCATCCCTATTGTCCTCTTATGACTGTTATTGTTTGAAAATTCTGCTAAATGGATATAATCTTCCCAACTACTTCCCCAGTCTAACACACATGCTCTCAACATATCCTCTAACATTTTATTTACTATCTCAGTTTTCCCATCTGATTGGGGATGGTATGTTGTGTTCATACACAGTTTTATCCCCATGGCTTCTTGAAAACTACTCAAAAATTTGGAAGTAAATAATGTATCTCTATCGCTTACAATAGATTTGGGAATGCCATGTAATCTCACTATTTCTTTAATGAATATTTGAGTTAATTTGGGTGCACTTCTTTCTGATTTTATGGGTATAAAATGTGCAACCTTTGTCAACCTATCAACCACTAGCCAGACACTATCATTACCTCTTTTTGACCTTGGTAAACCATCTATAAAATCCATGGAAATTTCTTCCCATTTCCATTCAGGAACACTTGAAGGTTGTAATAATCCAGATGGCTTTTGGTACTCAGCTTTCACTTGTTGGCAAATAATACACTCAGCTACATGTTTGCCTACATCCCCTTTCATGCCTTTCCACCAAAAATTTCTTTCTAAATTGTTATACATTTTTATTCCCCCTAGGTGAATAGTGTACTTACTTCTATGGTACACATTCAATATTTCTTTCTTTAATTCTGCATTTAAAGGGACACATAATATCTTCTTCCTCAAATATCCTTGATCATCTATACGAAGCCTTTTGCCTCCTTTCCTTTATTTAAAAGCATCTTCTTTTCTTTTAAAAAGGGATCTTGATCCTGCAAATCTCCTGTTCTCTTCACCAAATTAGACTGGAAAATAATGATACTTAATTTTCCTTGGTTCCTTGATATACTGGCTACATCCATTGGCATTTCTTCATTGGCACTTTTTATATCCACCTCAGAAAGTAAAGACAAGGTCCTGAATTCATCCATCATTAAAGAAGAAACTCTGGCATGTTGTCTACTTAATGCATCAGCAACCTTGTTAGCTTTTCCAGGTGTATACAGTATATCCAGATCAAAAGCTGGTAAGAATTCTACCTACCTGTGTTGTCTCTTGTTTAAAACCTTTCGAGAAGACAAATATTTTAGTGATTTATGACCAGTATATAATTCAAATTTTGCTACCAATAAATAAGGTCTCCTTAATTTTAGAGCATAAACCACTGCAGCTAATTCTAAATCATGTGTAGCATATCTCATTTCATTTACCTTTAATTGCCTAGTAGCGTAAGCTTTTACTTGCTTACCTTGCACTAAAACAGCTCCTATCCCACTTCCACTTGCATCAGTGTATACAATTAACCCTTCATTACCTTTTGGAACCTTCAACACGGGTTCTTCAATCAGAGCTTCCTTCAATTTCATGGATGCTTCTTCACACTTCTCTATCCAAATAAATGTATGGTCTTTTCTGGTCAATTGTGTGAGAGGAATAGAAAACTTTGCAAAATCTTTTATGAATATAATAGCCAGCCATACCCATGAATGATCTCACATCATTCACTATTCTAGGCCTCTTCCAAGTTTGCACTGCCATGACTTTACTTGGATCCACTGAAATCCCTTGTTCAGAAACAATATGACCTAGAAAACTAACCTTATTTTCCCAAAAAGTGCATTTGGAAATTTTGCTTTAAGGTCATATTTTCTTAATTTACATCAGTCATTGTGCTCCTCTTTTGTTCTAGAATATACTAAGATATCATCTATAAAAATTAGCATAAATCTATCCAAATAATCTCTAAACATTCTGTTCATTAAATCTATAAAGTATGATGGAGCATTTGTGAGTCCAAATGGCATAAATAAGAATTCATATTATCCATACCTTGTGTTAAAAGCTGTATATTTAACACTTTCCTCTTCTACCTTCATTTGATGAAAGCCAGATGCTAAATCCAATCTAGAAAATATTTTATCACCACCCAATTGGTCAAAAAGATCATCTATTCTTGGCAATGGGTATTTGTTCTTTATTGTGACTTTGTTAAGCTCTCTATAGTCATTACGCATTCTCATTGTACCATCATGCTTCTTAACAAAGACCACTGGTGACCCGCAACAAGAACAACTTGGCCTTATAAATCCTTTTTCTTCTAATTCTTGCAACTGCTTTTTCAACTTAGTTAACTCCTTAGGCCCCATCCTTGTTGGTTTCTTTATTACAGGACTTGCACCAGGGACTAATCATATTTGAAATTCAACTGGCCAGTGGTGAGGTACCCCCTTCACTTCATCAAACACATCAAGGTATTGATTCACTACAGGTACTTATTCTAGCAGTACCCTTTGTTCTTTTATTCCCAATGTACTAAAACATTTAAATCCCTTTTCTTTACTTGTTTCACACCATATTGGTATCCTTTCACCCCAGTAATTTTTAAAGAAATAATAGAATTTTCTAAATTAATGATGGCCTTGTACTTTTTCAACCAATCTACCCCAAGTATGACCCATATACCCGGGTAAATCAACACAAACAAACCAGAAGTAAAAAGGCTATCACCAATTTTAATTATACTTGTTGGCACATCATTCCTAGGTCACGTGAACTACCCAATGGACTTGTTATATATAAGGGTTTATCAGCTATTATGCAAGTTAATTTTAATTATTGCACTATATTATAGGAAATCGGTGAATGCGTGGCTCCAGTGTCATATATCACATTTACTAGAATTTGTTTAATAAGTAGAATACCTTCCACTTGTCCTTGCACTTCATTATTTGAGCTAATCACCGACTTGCCTTTTCCTTCTATAGCCCCCACTTTTCCCTGTTTGTTCTCAGGGCAGTTTCTCTTTAAATGTCCCTCCTTTCCACAATTAAAACATTTGAAAGTGGCAACTTGTCCTGCTTGGCACCTGGATTTGATATGTCCCTCTTTGCCACAGTTATAGCATATGAGTTTCTTTTTACCCTCAGTTGCAGTAGGAGTTTCAGATTTCTTCTTATCTACTGCTTCAGTTGTCTCCTTATCATAGGGTTGAGACCTGTTTTTTTTCTTTTTGTCGTTATTATTCTTCATGCTCCTATACTTCTCTGGTATTGTCATGTTGGTCAAAACTTAAGGTCAAATTCAGTACTTGATCAAAAGTTTTCTTAATGTAGGGCAAATTGCTCTGCTTAGGCCTGCATTTAACCCTTGTATATACCTACCATTCTTTGAAGTTTCATCAGCAACTAGCATTTGTCCATACTTAGACAAACACTCAAACTTTTGGGTGTATTCAGTGACACTCATGCCCCCTTGCCTTAATCTGATAAACTCCTCCAGCAGCGATGCTTTTGCGGATGTAGGTACAAACCTAGCCTCCAACATCTCCTTGAATTGATCCCATGTAATCTCATTTTTTGGTCTCCTGCTATGATTACCTCCCACCAATCCAAGGCTACTCCTCTTAACTGCCTGGAAGCAATTTGCCTCTTTTTCTGATCATCCACCTGCATATCATTGAAAATTCTTTCCAATGTCCTTATCCAAGTCTGGACCCCCATAACCCCTTCAGTTCCTTCAAAGCTTTTGCCTCCTAAGCGTGTATAAGTTTTTAGCAACTTAGAGAGTTCTTCATATGGGTTATTGTGTCCAGGTTCACTCCCTCCCTTAAAGCTCTCACAAAATCTTGCATGTTCAACATTTGAGGTGCACTGGATAGTCCAACATTGGAATGAGGTCTTGGTCCTACCATGGTTGTCTATAAACAATCATCAATTAATTAGCACAAATTTTTCCTTAATTTTTAGTGGTTCTTATTTATGTTTGTTTTATATTCTTCATATATTCCATTCAGACAATTTCTTTGATTCCCACTTTATTACTCAAATACTTGTAGCTATAAAATTACATAACACAGCTCTGATACCAACTGAGAGAACTCCTCTAACAATTTCGTATTAAATTAGCTAATTTTTGGGTTCTTTTCTAACTAGGGTTTCCTATTTGGGGATTTCCAAATAGTTTTTTTCCTTCCAGGATCCATCAATTACTGATATATACATATCAATGTATGCTTAAGGTGTTCAGCCTCCTACGTGAAATTTCTTACTAAGGAAATCAGAGATTTGGATGATTAAAAATAGAGGAGATTAAGAGTAATATTAATCTCTTTATTTTTACATAGCTCAAAGAGTTAAACAACAACAATCAGGCAACAAATCACACATGCAGATTTTTATGACTAGAAATGAAGTTCTAACAATCATTTAAATAACTTATACGCAAGTAATTTTATGATTATTGCATCCACACTTTCAGATATGTGAATGTATATGCATAATTGTTCAAGTTAAATTGGCTATCATACATGCAGATCAAATGTATTATCCAATCATATCTAGTGTATGCAGATTTTGAATTTAGTTCATTAACCTATGTGAATTTATCCAGTGTTCATACCACTTGTAATTGCACTTGAAATTAGTGGCAAACAATGAATTTTAACTGAACTTCATTAATACTTTCAAAGCATGATTTTCATTTTTTATGTGCTGGATGCTAGACCATTTAAAGGAGGCTATGCAGTTATATCACTTTTGCACATGTTCATGACCTCTTTGGCACATATACATAGAGTCATTTAAAAATACGTGTATCGGTAACCATTCATGGTGCACTACTTCTTAAATCTTTGCCTCTTTTAAACCAGTACTCTAGCATCATTGGTTCATGCCTTGCAGTATTATACAAATCCAGTGATAAAATCCATAAAATTGATATATATATATATATATTCTCCATATTCAGTCATCATCTAATTAGCCAACAAACAAAAATTCAGGTATCTTAACTTCCAAACAAGTCTAGTCTAACAGCTACCTAGTTCAGCTAATACAAAGCAACCATTATATTAATAAAAGATGCAAACACTACTAATGATCATTATTTCTAATTAGACCATTCCTAAGCCAAACTTTATAGATAAAACCAAGCAAAACACTTCAGATAACCAGAATCTCTCATATATCTTCTAATTACCCTCCACATTACTTGTAGATGCAATAGAGACTGCCCCATTGAATTGAGGCACCTCCATTTGCAATTGAGGAAACAAGGTCAAACATGATGTTTGGTATGAGTATAACTAAATCTACATAAACCGATACCTATATTCATATAAATTTGATACCGGTTTTAATAAATAAGTTCATATAAAACTGATGTCTGCATATCCTTATGTCTCACTTTACTTTTACTCATAGCCTTCTCTTATTACTTCAGGTTAATATTTAACTTTTCATTTGAAACACATTCCCAGAAATTGAACATATGTACAACATAACATTACCAGGAGAACATTCATTTAATCCATACATGAAAACATAGTCAGGTATATTTCCTCACGTTAAAGTATTCTTAACACAAGCATGTTACTATCCTATTTACCCCAACCCTCATCCTCTTGATCAGGTTTTTCATGTTTTTCTTGTCTTGAGCCTTTCTCTTTACACTGAACACCAATGTACACATTGTGAGGGATCCCCTCTACCTATCAACCCATCACACAAAGGCCTCAGGGCATTAACATGCCATGTATATGCCTGAGTTTTCCACTTGCGACCTAGACAAATCAATGTATCTTGTGATTATACTAACCACACTAGCTCCATTAATTCATTGAACTATTTTCTAATTAATCTGTTATCCCATTTAACAAGTTATCCCATTCATTTCCTAGGGTCATCCCACAGATTAATACACTTTCAATATAATTCAAATAACAGGGGTTATTTCAAATAATAAGCATTTCATACCAAGTGCAGTATTAAATATTCATGCCTAAATTATTAGGACTTCACA
The DNA here is from genome assembly GCA_030737875.1 of Allium sativum. Classification (NCBI taxonomy): domain Eukaryota; kingdom Viridiplantae; phylum Streptophyta; class Magnoliopsida; order Asparagales; family Amaryllidaceae; genus Allium; species Allium sativum. The sequence continues at coordinate 248,952,184 of CM060909.1, read as the reverse complement.
CAACATCTCACACAATCATCCACAAATATCCAAATCAGTCCACAAGGGTCATAACCTCCTTTTTCCTACTACAAAATCTATAGTGTAATTTATGTATTGTTGAGAGCACATGATTAAAGGTTTTGGATACCTCCAGACCTCATGATTTCTTGATAACTCCCTTTTATGAAAACAAGTTACCAAAAAAATCAATAAAGAAGATCAGCAATGGTCTTAGCACATTGCTCTTCTTTATCCTTAAATATGGATGCAGACATAAGCATGAGACCCTCTTGTCCATACTGCCTTACACCCCATCAAATCCTACCTCTCAACAATATATTTTATATTATTCTCATGCAAATAGCTTACTGTGTTCCTACAGTGGCATATAATCATTTTTGCATGTAAACATTACTATTTTAACAAGGCAAATTCTTTCCTAAATAATACGGTGCATTTTCATAGAAATAGAAAGGCTGCCTTAAAGGACTTAATGCCATAAAAATAGTATATACTCACAAAAATGTTTCCTTCTTAAATATTTGATAATGGCTCGAGCTCTTAGATTCTGTTGATATTGTTTGCTTAGGGTTTTCTTTTATTCAGCAAGGTAGGGTACCTCCTAAGCCTAGTGATTATATATTGGGTAAGCTAGGGTTTCTAAGCTACCTAACGTCATCTTTACCCATTCAGGGAAAATTACTGGCTGATCATATTAACACCCATAGTTGTACCCATTTTACTTTTCATGTATCAATAGAAACAACCCATACCCTATGGCACTATGCCATTTACTTTTAACCAAAGTACATAATTTAAATTCCCACTCTTGCCCCCCTTTGTCATGCTTCCTGCATGATTTATCCAAGCATGCATTATGATAGTTATACTAACTAATATTCTGCATTTTATAAAGGCCCACTTCATATACATATGCAGATTTCATAAATTAACCAAACCCATAAAGAAAATGAATAAATAAAATCAATCAGTTTTTCTTCTTATGTCTCATGTGTACACACTATCCTTATGCACCCTGCACCACTTGTAAATGTACACATACATATTCATACATGAGAATCATCATTACCTAATATTTATTTTGGTAATATTTTTGGGTTACGACAAAAAATAATTCAAATTGAATTAGAACTGGTAAAATTTATTAATCAGTGATTATTTTGAATCGACTGTTGTTCTTTGGAAACCCTACACGGGTCTGGGGAAATGATTTATTCACATCTCCCCTGAATTTAATTATATGTTAATCGATTGATTGACACGCTATGATAAGCGTTATTTAATTATTTAATGCTTATACAGTAGTAAATTGCACTCTGAATGATGTTGGAATGTTTAATGATTATTTATCATTATTGTTAAATACATGCGATGTATGAAATCCATATAACTGAAATTATATGGTAGTTGATTGAGTCGCATTCCGATTCAGAATATGAACAAATATTTTAAAATAATATCCAGTGAAGAATTAAATTACGATTTTGATGTCCGATTTTGGATGGACACAAAAATATTGAAATGTGAAGCCAAGCTAAGTAATAAACGTCATTTTAACCCGAACGGGTTTATTAATTGGTTTTATTCATTTTATAATGAGTACGAAAAGGAAATGGATTTCAAAATTAGATATTTTGAAAATATTATCATTTTAATATTATAATGATATGGAATATTCAATTTTGATTTGAAGTTGATGAACGACCTGATTATTAGGGCTGTTGGGCCCCTATCTATTAAGTATATGCCGATGTATTTAGAATAGTTTGGATTACTTTACTTAAAGTAGCGAAAGTCCGAGGAAACCCTTAATAAAGAAACCTTTTTTAAGAATAGACATATATTTCGTGATCAAATACCTCCTCTAAGAATAGTTTGGATGACTAGACTTATATGTTGTTGACTGCTTTCTCTAGACTTTACGTAGTATATTTAGTGCTGATCACGAAGATTTAGAATGCGAACTAGGTTCAAATCTCTCGGTCTGTTAAAATGCCTCAGCTGGATTTAAAGTTGAAAATGAAATTGAAATCGTTTTAAAATGAATTTATAAACGATTTATAAAATATGTATTAGATCAAAATCGATGATACATATTATATATATAATGGCTTGAATAGAACGCGCCACGCAACGGCCGTTCGCGGATTTCAACCATTGACTTCAAATGGATGTAATGGGAGATCCGACCGTCGGATTATTCTGAAACTGGAACTGTTGCGTTCGTATCGAAAAGAGATTTCTAATGAATATAAGAGATTTAAATTTGAACGGTTGGATTTTAAATTATGTCCAAATCAATTTCAGAAAAGGTCGCTATGGATGCAGTTCGTTGGCCGTTATTGGAAACCGACTGTACGGACCTTAATAAAATTATTAAAAATATGGAAAAATTGTGTAAAATCATAATAAATGATTTGGAAAGATTTTGGATAAAAAAATTCAATATTTGAAAGGATAAAAGATATTTTTATCTGAATGAACTAGTTATTAACTAGAATAAAAATCCAATGTTTTTAAATAAATAAATTGGATTTGTAAATAGGTTTGAATATAACTTGAATTTTCCAAAGAATGAATTGGAATGGATTTGAGTGGAAATAATATTCAGAATATTTCATTATTGGATTCCCTAGTTATACGTATATTGTTGAGGAATTTGAAAGATACAAATATCATTATTACCGATACGATATCCGTTAATTTCAGAATTTGATATTGAATATAAGTCGGATTTCTATTTAGAGTCTGTATTTAATATCAAATTGGATTTTGGGTTTGTCATGAATGGTGTCTTAAATAACACTATTTTTAAACCCCGATGAGAAAAGAATAAAACATTTAAATAAGATTTAGAGAAGTTCACCAATTAACTAATATTTAATTGGAATTCAATTAAAATTGGATTTTTGGGTTTATCATGAATGTTGTTTTAAATAACACTTGTTCTTTAACCCAATTAATAGTGAAGAGATGATTTGAAATTTATAAATCTTTTTATTTAGATATAATGGAAATTTTCCAAAGTAAAGTTTTCCAATTTAATATATTAAATTGGAATTGAATGGAATTCGATTTGGTAATAATCGAGATGAGCTTCTATAAAGCAAGACCGTTACTATATATGGAATTTAAAAGGCTTTGTCGTTATTCCATTTATATTGTTATTTTGATATGGAAACTTATATCCATTATATACTGATCATATTTCCGTGAAGATTCCATTTTGATGGCATATGAATTGGGTTAATTGTGAACCCTGTTTTTAATAACATTGGTTCTTTAACCCAGTTAAAGACAAGATTAATTTCTCAAAGTGAATATTCATAAAGTAATGATTTTTGACATTAAAACCAAGGTGGAATTTTTAATGAATCTTTAATTAGATTGAAATGAGAATAGGATAATTGAATTTATCGAATTCGAGAAATGATCGAGAATGGAGTACCACCAGTTTTACCCCACGCAACAGTTAAATCTTTAATTATATTTGAAATGAGAAATGGTATTAATTTTACCAATAACATAGTGGGTGTTAGGTATGGAGTACTACTAGTTTTGCTCCATGGGATGAATAGGTTGGGATTGGAAAAAAAATGATTACTTCAGTAAGGCTCGATAATCCCGGCTAGTTTGATAAACCTTAATTTGGTTTAAATTGTGAAAAGAATATTTGAATAAAATAACATACTAAATTGGAATGAGGCGTATGATGTGTTTTTATAGCACTTGATTATAAGATATGCGAGTTATTTGGAAAGACCGAGTTTAAACCATTCTGAATAATTGATACGACGATTAATAGTCGACGAAGAAGACGATGGTTGAAGACTGGAGATCTTCACATCATTTGGATGATTATTGATGTCTAGATTGGGCTGTACACCCAAGACAAGGTAATAAGTGGTGATCGTCCAGACGTACTTGGAGATCGATTGGATATACGAGGACCTCTCTCTTGTATTGGACATATGGGACGAGGAATAAGGTGCCTCCAGTTTCGTTCAGACCCGGAACAGACTTGTAAATGGATGTGTGTCTAACATTGGATTTCATTCTATGTCGATTGATTTCTATTAAATTTATATTTTTTTAGTGGCGATGAATTTATTCTCTTTCTTAACTCCCTTCTCTGAGATGTACGAGCTTAGAGGTTATATATTGATAGATACCTGTTGTATGGCATGAATTGTAAATGTGGCATGCTAAGATGCAAATGATCAAGGCTTACTATTGAAAAGAATAGTCTTGTGGATGATGATCATAGCACGGCTTTAATTATCATAGTTTTGTGTATAGCGTCAATTTGCGAGCATCACACCCTGGTGTGAACTTGAAACGGGAGAGGACCGCAGGGAGGACATGTGTAACGACCTACATTCTACGCAACGAAGGATCGTAGAATATTTTTTTTACATGCGAAGTCGTATGGTCATGTAACTTTGGGAGACGACTATTGGGGTCATTTCCCATGTTCATGATATTTACCAATTTTTAAATGACCATTTTACCCCTAGCTAATATTGTTTCAGCCATAACTTTTGATTGGGAAGGAGTTTTGGCTTGAAACCACTTCCATTAGATCCGAATGATGGTTTACCTTTCCGTAGAGTGGTTACATTAGCCAAACAGACTCACTGTTTGAGAGATATGGCTAAAACAAGTTTTAGGTGGTGAAAAACAGTTTAATTGGGCTTAACCGGGTGATTAACAGCTAGGCCCAAAGGGGAATTTCGGGATTTGGAGTATTTAAGGGCTGTTAGCGTTTAGAGAACACCCTTTTTCTCACTTTCACAGCCGCCTAAGACATTCCTCTCAACCTAGCAATGGCCTCCAACATCTAAAACACCCCAAATCACCTCGTAATCGCTAATTAAGCCAAATCTACATCAAATCAAAGAGGATTAGCACAAGAATCGAGGTAGAACTGCTGTATAGCTTTGGGAACAGCGCCAAACAGAGAATCACTTCAGATTTAATATTTTATTTGTGGCAAAGGTGAGTGATTTGCATAGTTCCTCACTAATTATGGTTAATTGAGGGTAATTAGTGATAATTAGTGAATTTATACATGTTAAAAATCTGGAAAAAATATTGATAAATTTTGAAATATTGTTTTAGGCCTCTGTTAGAAAATTTGGTTAGTTTGGTTAAGTTTTACTAATCCTATCATTAGTTAGGCTTAAACATGCTTAAGGGAAAATATGGGGTTTTAGCTATGTTTGATCCGTTTTAACTTGTCAAAATGATGTTTTGGTGCTTATGGTCATTTCTACATGTTGCTATGACTGTATGGTATGCTTCGTGATTGATTAGAATAGTTAGATTGGTCGAAAAAGCCGTTGTATGGCGTAAAACAGTCGCTGGAAAGAAGTGCAGGAAATTGCCCAAACCGGATCGGGCCGGAGGAGGAAAGCACGATCCGGCCCGCTCGCCTGGAAGCTGCATGATCCGACCCGTTCGCCTGGAAGCTCCACGATCCGACCCGCTTGTGAGAAGGAGCTCCGATCCGAACCGATGCCACTCACGAGTTGCCCCACCCTTCCACAAACCGCCTAGGAAAGCACGCCACGTACAGGTGCGGTGATCCGACCCGACCAGAAGACACGATCCGACCCGGAGCAGGGACTACCTACGAACTGAACTGGAGCATGATGTCATGACCAGGAGCTTGGCACCATGACCAGATCCGATGCAGGTGGCTCGAACTGATCCGAATGAGGATGATGACCACGAACCAAACTCAGAAGTTCTGAACGCGAGGCATGGGTTGCTAACCAAATGAAGACCGATCCGGAGAAGACCAAAACCCGAGATGCAAAGGCAGTCCAAATGAGAAGTAGAACTCAGAATCCAGATGGGAACCAACGAGTCGACTTCATGAGTTGGGCTTTCCTGCGGGATGTGTGCTAAGGGGTTGTCGATGTCTATGACTTTGGATCACTATGTATGGGAGGTACGTGGACGGATTCAGGGCCATAGTGGTCTAGGTACGACTAGTGGGCTATAGACCAATGAGGTGGGGTCATATGAAAAGGTTTTGTCATGATCCCATGGGATAAGCTTGGTGGTAGCAGTACTTGTACAAGCCGAACTCCGTCATTACCTAGATGGGTCTAGTGATCAAAGTGGTGGATATCGTATGCTTTACGCACTGAGTGAGAGATGTGAGGATGGTTGCTATGCTTGATTTGTTTGCCATCACTATGACATGCACGCCCTCACCCCGTATTCTTTACACCATATGTTAGTGCCACCTTAGAGTATTGTACAGTATGTAGTGCTAACTCTATGGTTGCAGGTCCAGGTTCAGGTATGGTTTAGTATACCTGTTATTGTTCTGTTTTGATGCTTATCGCTCATACCAGACTTTTGTATGACCTAGAGTTTTATGTCTCTTCTTATTACTCTGGGTGCTCTCAAACGGGCAGACTAGAGACAGGTTAGGTGGTATGCACAGGTAGTTGTACCAGAGACGAGTAGGAGGCTCCTACGTATGATATATATAGATATTCTCCCTGTGTCGTTGCTGGTCACCACTTTGGGCATTAGTAGTGTACCTTTCCTTTCTTTTTCTTTGGAGACAGTTTTAAACTTGTAATAATGATGATGTGGAACATAAGCTGTATTTGGATTTTCCGCTGCTACGATGTTTAGTTTCAGCTTATGCACTGTCTCACCTATTTTGTGTCAAGTATGTTATTATTATATTTTATTCCTTGCGCTGTGAGACATTCTACAGGTTCTTTGTTAGTTCACCAGTAGTTCATTCTCTTCTTTCCTTTCTTTGGCGACCGTTCCGTTCTAGTCGGGCATGTGTACAACGCACTTTCGGAGGAAATGTCGGCTGGTGCGGGGCGGGCCGTCACACTTGGTATCAGAGCTCTAGGTTGCATAGTTAACCTAGGGAAGTTATCAGGGAGAGATAGTACACGTATATGAGAGCGCGTATTTGTGATTATTTTGGTTTTTAAAAACTATATATATACTATTAGTCTATTTAAGAATGAAGTCGCACTTCACTGGCACCACTATGGAGATGGTTCATCATTTTCTCTTTACAGATTGAACGATGAGCCGATACGCAAGGGGTGCCGGTAGAGGAGCCAATAATGGGAATGCTGCTGATATGAGGACGATGTTTACTAACCTCACGAGGGAGATGCTTTGAGATATTCAGAGGGAAGCTCCTAATGCTGGTAATGGTGGTGGTCCAGCGGTGCAGGCACCTTGGGCCGATTTCGCCAAGCTGAACAAGGATTATACTAGTCTTGGTGGGAAGCTGTTCCACGGAACGGAGTCGGCTACGGATGTTCAGGATTGGTTGGATGGCTTTTCAGCATATCTTCGAAGACTTGAGTGTCTAGGATGCGATGAAGAGAAGGCTAGCATCCCGTCAGCTGCAAGTACGGGCAATGAATTGGTGGAATGCTATAAAGGTAGTTACTCCCGAAGATTAGATTACTTGGGATCAGTTTAAGGTTCGCTTTAGCGATAAGTTCATTCCAACTGCTCAAAAGTCAGTGTTGTTTAAGAAATTCTTGGAACTTAAGAAGAATGGCAGAGCCGTCTCGGATTATATTGCCGAATTCAACACTTTGTCGAAATATGGTTTATCCCTAATAGATACTGCCGAAAAGAAGAACGAGAAGTTCATAACTGGATTGGATGGATACTTTAGGGAAAGACTTATTAACCACATCGATGAGACATTTGAATCGATTGTGGAGGAAAGCTTTAAGATCGGAAAGTCTTTAACCTAGGTCGAAGACTAAGGTCGCATCTGTAGAGGAGCCAAAACCGCAAGCAATCGATGGAGGCAAGAGTGGTTGAAACACCCCACCTCCGTTAGGGTCACTCTCAAAGGGAATGCCCTAATTTTGGTGGAGGTTTATAAGTACAAGTCACAGATATACAAGACAGATATAAGAACACATATTTGTAAACAGCGGAAGAACAACAAACTTTATTTCATAAAGTCAAATACGTGTTACAAACAACATCCTTTCCAAAAACATAACATAACACTTTCATAATCTGTCTTGAGTACATTATTTTTAAAGAAGCATAAATAAAAACATAGATAAACTGCAAAAGCCCCATAGTGGATTGTCCAAAGCCATAGTTCAAAACAGGAAAGTCCAAGCAATACATTTCTCTTCTTCAAATTGGATGCTGAGGTGGGTCAAGCTGCTGTGTTCCCTCCCTGAGGACCTGGGGGGGGGGGGGGGGAAACGGAAGAAAGAAGACGAAAGAAAAGTAGAGTCAGACATAAAGCCTGAGTAAGTCTAGTGCTATTTTGTCTATGAATAAAGAACTGGGTATGATAAGTATAAACAAGAAGTGGGCATGCACTATAAACTTGGTTAAGTTGTCTAGGGTCGAATATACTACCGTACCCCATGTTAATCTCTGAACCCATATAAACTAGTTTCCAATTTGCACCCCATAATCAGGGTGATGTGATCCATTCAATGATGATCGGCTCCTACTCGCATAGTTACATGTGTCTTACGGCCCCCGATGTCTGTAGTTACCTATGCTGGTCCCACCATGGGGTGTATCAAGTCCCATAGTGGTAACCCGACACAAACTTAGAGTGCACAGGTATGCTACTGGTGCCCAGTGCCTTATTTTTCTGCGCCGGAGTGTGTGCACGCCCGCACTCCGTTAGAACCTACACTGCTACACCACCGCCGTCGCTTTGACCTCTTACAATCAGCCCAGTAATCGTGCCCCACCCTGCCTAGTTTCAGGGTATCCTGATACACCTTTTTAGGGTTACTGCTGAAAAGGGTCCCCCGTTACTAGGTTTTCTATCTCTAGCCAACATGCTAAGTTGGTTAAGTGTTTCCTAACCTAACCCCACCAGTCCGTTTTGTTTAGCATGTTCCATTTTGATTAAGTCTCTAGTTCACTTAATCCTAACAATCCTGACTCAGCCTTAATTGTCTTATTAAGGCCCTGACCTCTCACATTAGACAGGTATTGTTGTGGCTGCCTGTTGCCGGTTGGTTCCGGGCAGCCTTACGCCACAACTCAGTCTAACCTCGGGTCCTTGCTGGGCTCCATGTTTAACCTCCCACATTGGATAGGTATTGTTGTGACTACTGGACAGCCGGGCGGTTCCGGGCAGGTTTACATCACAACTCAATCCAACCTCGGGTTAAACACATCGTATGTTCTACATTTACATATTTTGTCATTCTTCTTTATTTCTTATATGTAAATATTTGCGGCCCATTATTAAGTTAATGGTGTAAAGGTTACACCAATCACGGGCCCAACCCATACTTGAATTTGGGCCCTTCTATTTTATATTTTCATTCATTAATTAATTTTAACCCAACGTTATTTTCCCCCGTTTTACACGTCCGTTCATATATATTGGGCTTAGCCTTTTAAAGCCCAATTTAGCCATGCGAAAAGGGGAGGCTTAAAGCGTGATTACATACACAAAGAGGGGAAGGTGAGCGCATGGACTTGCATATGACGTTGGGAATACAAAATAGAAACTGGTGTACTTGCATAGTAGTGACATATACTTTGGTCATAAAACATAGGTGACATGAATCATGTGAACTTGTAATTGAGATATCATTATTGACACATGAACCTATATTTTTATTTAGGCATAATGTCAAACATAAGCATGGCATAAATATTTCTAGCATAAACATGGCATAATGTCAAACATAAGCATGGCATAAATACTTTTAGCATAAACATGGCATAATGTCAAACATAAGCATGGCATAAATACTTTTAGCATAAACATGGCATAAACACAAACAAGTCATGTTCATAAGGTTTCTATATTTTTACAAAGGGGATACTTTGTTACTAACACAAAAGCATAGTTCAACTTAATCATGATTTAAGTCTAATCACATAACGATGGTATAAACATACTTATGCATAAATATTCCTAAACATGGTGTTTGCTTTAAACTTGAAAAAAGGGATTTTTGAGTCTAACCTAGCCATGTTTCACATATGTCATCATATAATTCTTTTAGACTTGTTCATGGATTTCAATTATGCCAAATATCATTCATAGCCTAGCCATATTCATGACTTAATACATGGATTATGGTATCAAAATTCCAACATAGTTTCATATGGATTATAACAACCAAACTTGTTTCAATTACTTGCAAAATGATTTATGCACAAAAAGATACATCATAGTGACATGATAACAAAGCCCCAAACTTGCATGGATTCCAATCAACTACATACATGTAGCCTCAACATAGATTACATAATTTGCGCAATATTCCAAACGTATACTTGCATAGAACTACCGCATGTAGTTCTTTATAACGAATAACATAATTTTGCACAAATATGAATTACTTTATTATCCCAATTCAAGCATACAAATCAATACAGTTGTTCATTCATACCAAAGTAATACTCTACTTACAATGGTTGCGGCGAATTCTCTAATTAAGAGATATGATTCCTTTGTCGAATTGATTGGCTTTAGGTTACTTGAATTGCTTTAGGCTTTAGAACTTTCTCCCTAATCCTCTCTCTAGTTGGCGGCTACTCTTAGTCGTTCCTCAGCAACATGGCGGCTATATTCTTAATTTTGAATGAATAGATTAGGGTTTAGTCTAGGGTTGTTTATATAGAGGTTAGGAACTGATTAGGACCCTTGATGTTGCTAGGTTAGATCATAGCCATTCATTAGGAAGAGAGACCAATAAAAACCCGCCACCTAGCCCTAATGACCAAGCAGACCACAGAGATTCGACCAAACACAGATCTGGCCAGCCAGGTTGACTGGGCTCGACCAGGTCGACACCCCTGTCGACAGGGCTGTCGACAGCCCTGTCGACATGGGTAGCCCAGGTCGACAGCCCAGTCGACCTGGGTGGCCTAGGCGGGTGTTTATCCGCCCTGGCCCACTGGGCCCGATTTTTAATTATTTTATTCTGTTTGAATTTTAAATTTGATTCAAAACTTCCGAAGGCCATATCTTCTCCATACGGACTCCGTTTTTCGAAAACTCGGACTCTATTTCGCGTATTTTTCCGAGACGAACGCAATGGCGTATCCCGTTTCCCTTAGTTCTTTGATTTCAGATTAATTATACTTTAATTTGTTAATTTCACAGTTATAGAATTTTCGGGGTATTACATTCTCCCCCACTTAAAAGGATTTCGTCCCCGAAATCTTCAAGTTAGGAGGAATGTATATCCTAACATCCAAACATCCATCTACTCATCCATCAAACACGAGCATCCATTGTCCTTAAAAGAATTATAATGCTTCATGATCATATGCAAAGTGTGTGTGTATACATGAACTTATCTAATGCAAAATCAGGCGGTCTACTGATTCAGTTGACCTCCTTAATGCGAATTATGCAAGTGCCATGAATCCATTATGTATGCAAATTTTCCTATCCTTGATTCTACATGAGTGCACAGTCATTCAATACAAATGCAGCATCCACATGTCAACACATTAAAGTTCAACCACATACGAATACAAACACATATGCATATGCAATATGAAGTGACTGAGCCGATCTAAAACCTAGATTGTGTGTGTGTATATGCAACCACGAGCAACCACTAGCAATCACTTGCAACCACTTGCAACCATCATCCATAACATGTTTCAATTACATGTTTCCATCCAAAAGGGTTTCTACCTGAAAGATAAGGTCGAGGAAATATACCTAAAAAGATAGATAAAAGCGCAACTTAAGGAAAATGAAAGATCAAGGATGTACCCTCGAACAAAAAAGGGTAGGCAGTACGGATTCTAGCTTCAGTTTCCCAAGTCGCGTCTCCCTTGGCGTCGCTCCACTGAACTTTGACGAGCTTGACTTCGCGGTTGCGTAGCTTCTTCACTTCCGTTCCTAATATGCGGGTTGGAACTTTTCTTATGGTTGCTTCGCGTTCCACTTCGGCCTCTTCGAGGATATTTGGCTCTACCACTTCAGCAGACTCATGTAGACATTTTCGTAGATGTGAAACGTGAAAAACGTTGTGGACTCCAGCCAACTTCTCGGGTAGCTCTAATCTATAGGTCATCTTCCAAATTTTCTCGATGATAGGGAATGGTCCTATCTAAAGGTATAGTCGAATGATAGAAGCAAGTAAAAACTTTGTGCCCATTAGGCAATGTCAAAACTGGAAATCTATGCCACATATATATTGATTAGGAGAAGAACTCTCTAAGCATCAGCCCCGAAGACCGAAATCAACATCAGACTGACACCCAAAGAATTTCTCAACCCAATCACCATATATGATTCTAGGAAACTAAGTATGATGGACTCCTTTTAGGTCACAAGGGAGTCCCTTCCTAAGACCAACCCGTATCCTATAAAGCCCAAAAAAAAAACTTTAGTAAAACCAACAAACACCCTCGAGCCCCAACATGAGTTGGAACCCTTGCCTCTCGTTCCTTTTTCACTTATTCTCCTTCTAGTATACTTGGCTCAAGCATAACTGCGTACTCATGGTTCCATTCAAGCTCTCCAAAATCCATTAGTGAATCTTGGATCTTGTTCCTTTACTAGAAGGTATTCCACATGGATGAATTATCTCTTGAAAATAAACAAATGTCAACTATGTTGCCAAATGTACCTACTAAGGTGATTCTCCACAACTCATTCATAAGCGAAATGAACTTTCTGCTTTAGTGGCGAACACTACTGGAGCGCCCCATTCTGAAATGCTCCTCCTAATGAACCCCTTTTCTAGAAGCTCTTTAATCTGTTTACTGAGCTCTTTCCTTTCTCGTGGAGCCATATGTCTAACGGGCAACGCAACGGGCTTTGCATTATCTACAAGATATATGCGGAAGTCTATTTCCCGCTTCGGAGGCAAGCCCTTCACCTCTTCGAAGACATCCGGATATTCCCGAACCACTTTAACTGATTGCAAATTTTCAACAGAGGCATCTAGCGCTTCAAGATAACTAAGCATAACCGCATACGAAGTATTACCGAGTTGGGTTAGGAGCCTAACAACCCTTTTCTCACAATCAAGGACGGCCCCATTACTGGATAGCCAATCCATACCCAAAATCAAACCATACCCCGAAAAGCCCAAAACAAAGGCACTACATTGAAATTCAACACTTAGAATAGAAATTTTCAAATCCAAACAGATCATAGACAAATGAGCTGGGCCCCCAATTGGGTTTGAAACAATTAAGGGGTCCTCTACCATACTAGTTTTTAGGTGCAGAGATTCTACTAAAGCAGACGAGATAAAGGAGTGTGATGCGCCAGAATCAAATAAAGTGCGAACGGGGTGATCGTAAAGATAAACTACACTTTCTACAGAAGTGTTTGTACCTCGCTGTTGCAGAGGTGGCGCTTCCAGCACATGAATCTGTGCCCCTGGGGTGGATCCAGCGCTCTGCCCCTGCCCTCGTTTCCTTGGGCAGTCCTTAGCCCTGTGGCCCGTCTCACCGCAAGAAAAGCACCCACCATTCTCCTTGGCCTTCTTTTTCCGGCAGTCCTTTACTAAGTGCCCCACTTTGCCACAGAAATTACACGTCCTCTTCTCTTTGTTGCCTTCCCCGCCTTTCTTAAAGTCTGTCTTCTTAGGCTGCAAACCCTTTTTCTTCCCTTGAGAGCTTTCTGCTTTGGTCTCCTTCTTGCCCTTGTCCTCTTCGTTCAGCAATGCCATTTGCACCAATCTTTCATACGTGGCTCCCATGGGTATATGGGTCATGGCCAAACTGTGTAATGGCTCATTTAACCCCTTGACGAAACGGAGAGCCTTCTTATGCGGGGTGTTGACTAGGTCAAGCCCAAACCTAGCCAGCTCATCGAACTGATTCACATACTCTCTGACAGTCTTGTCCCCTTGCTTAAGAAATAAGAATTTTTCCAACTGCAAACTTCTTTCCGCATCTGAGAGAAATTTAGTCTAAAACCTTGCCCTAAAGTCCCCCCATGTCTCCACTGGTCTTTCAGCATTAGTGACTTCCCACCAGTAGGAAGCCTCGCCCTTCAATAGCCATACTGCCAATTGCACTTTTTGTCTATCCTCTACCTCAAAGATGATGAATAGGTCCTCCGTTTCTTTCAGCCAATTTCTAGCTGCTACGAAGGACTCAGTTCCATGGAAATCCCTTCCTCCCATAGCTTTAAAATCTTTACATATCTTAGCAAACGTGTTTCCCCGAGGAGGAGGTGGAGGAAAAGGTGCTGCTGCAGCTGGATGATTTCCTTACGCTGGGGGAGGAGGAACGGTAGGACCTGGCTGAGTGGCCCTTGCTTCTAAGAACCGTCTAAACCAACCAGGTATTGGTACCCCTTCCGGCAAGTTAAGTTCTTGGGACATGCTGAAACAAAAAGGATAGATTCAAAACGAAGGATAAGAGATAATACCTATGGCTTTGGGGAGTGGACTTTGCCTTTTAAAAATAATACTTTTCTTTTAAAAATGCTTCATTAAATTTCCTTTTTGAAAATAATTTTTTTTTTCAAAACTTTTTATCTTATCTGGTAAACCTATGCTCTGATACCAAGTGAAACACCCCACCTCCGTTAGGGTCACTCTCAAAGGGAATGCCCTAATTTTGGTGGAGGTTTATAAGTACAAGTCACAGATATACAAGACAGATATAAGAACACATATTTGTAAACAGCGGAAGAACAACAAACTTTATTTCATAAAGTCAAATACGTGTTACAAACAACATCCTTTCCAAAAACATAACATAACACTTTCATAATCTGTCTTGAGTACATTATTTTTAAAGAAGCATAAATAAAAACATAGATAAACTGCAAAAGCCCCATAGTGGATTGTCCAAAGCCATAGTTCAAAACAGGAAAGTCCAAGCAATACATTTCTCTTCTTCAAGCTGGATGCTGAGGTGGGTCAAGCTGCTGTGTTCCCTCCCTGAGGACCTGGGGGGGGGGGGGGAAACGGAAGAAAGAAGACGAAAGAAAAGTAGAGTCAGACATAAAGCCTGAGTAAGTCTAGTGCTATTTTGTCTATGAATAAAGAACTGGGTATGATAAGTATAAACAAGAAGTGGGCATGCACTATAAACTTGGTTAAGTTGTCTAGGGTCGAATATACTACCGTACCCCATGTTAATCTCTGAACCCATATAAACTAGTTTCCAATTTGCACCCCATAATCAGGGTGATGTGATCCATTCAATGATGATCGGCTCCTACTCGCATAGTTACATGTGTCTTACGTCCCCCGATGTCTGTAGTTACCTATGCTGGTCCCACCATGGGGTGTATCAAGTCCCATAGTGGCAACCCGACACAAACTTAGAGTGCACAGGTATGCTACTGGTGCCCAGTGCCTTATTTTTCTGCGCCGGAGTGTGTGCACGCCCGCACTCCGTTAGAACCTACACTGCTACACCACCGCCGTCGCTTTGACCTCTTACAATCAGCCCAGTAATCGTGCCCCACCCTGCCTAGTTTCAGGGTATCCTGATACACCTTTTTAGGGTTACTGCTGAAAAGGGTCCCCCGTTACTAGGTTTTCTATCTCTAGCCAACATGCTAAGTTGGTTAAGTGTTTCCTAACCTAACCCCACCAGTCCGTTTTGTTTAGCATGTTCCATTTTGATTAAGTCTCTAGTTCACTTAATCCTAACAATCCTGACTCAGCCTTAATTGTCTTATTAAGGCCCTGACCTCTCACATTAGACAGGTATTGTTGTGGCTGCCTGTTGCCGGTTGGTTCCGGGCAGCCTTACGCCACAACTCAGTCTAACCTCGGGTCCTTGCTGGGCTCCATGTTTAACCTCCCACATTGGATAGGTATTGTTGTGACTACTGGACAGCCGGGCGGTTCCGGGCAGGTTTACATCACAACTCAATCCAACCTCGGGTTAAACACATCGTATGTTCTACATTTACATATTTTGTCATTCTTCTTTATTTCTTATATGTAAATATTTGCGACCCATTATTAAGTTAATGGTGTAAAGGTTACACCAATCACGGGCCCAACCCATACTTGAATTTGGGCCGTTCTATTTTATATTTTCATTCATTAATTAATTTTAACCCAACGTTATTTTCCCCCGTTTTACACGTCCGTTCATATATATTGGGCTTAGCCTTTTAAAGCCCAATTTAGCCATGCGAAAAGGGGAGGCTTAAAGCGTGATTACATACACAAAGATGGGAAGGTGAGCGCATGGACTTGCATATGACGTTGGGAATACAAAATAGAAACTGGTGTACTTGCATAGTAGTGACATATACTTTGGTCATAAAACATAGGTGACATGAATCATGTGAACTTGTAATTGAGATATCATTATTGACACATGAACCTATATTTTTATTTAGGCATAATGTCAAACATAAGCATGGCATAAATATTTCTAGCATAAACATGGCATAATGTCAAACATAAGCATGGCATAAATACTTTTAGCATAAACATGGCATAATGTCAAACATAAGCATGGCATAAATACTTTTAGCATAAACATGGCATAAACACAAACAAGTCATGTTCATAAGGTTTCTATATTTTTACAAAGGGGATACTTTGTTACTAACACAAAAGCATAGTTCAACTTAATCATGATTTAAGTCTAATCACATAACGATGGTATAAACATACTTATGCATAAATATTCCTAAACATGGTGTTTGCTTTAAACTTGCAAAAAGGGATTTTTGAGTCTAACCTAGCCATGTTTCACATATGTCATCATATAATTCTTTTAGACTTGTTCATGGATTTCAATTATGCCAAATATCATTCATAGCCTAGCCATATTCATGACTTAATACATGGATTATGGTGTCAAAATTCCAACATAGTTTCATATGGATTATAACAACCAAACTTGTTTCAATTACTTGCAAAATGATTTATGCACAAAAAGATACATCATAGTGACATGATAACAAAGCCCCAAACTTGCATGGATTCCAATCAACTACATACATGTAGCCTCAACATAGATTACATAATTTGCGCAATATTCCAAACGTATACTTGCATAGAACTACCGCATGTAGTTCTTTATAACGAATAACATAATTTTGCACAAATATGAATTACTTTATTATCCCAATTCAAGCATACAAATCAATACAGTTGTTCATTCATACCAAAGTAATACTCTACTTACAATGGTTGCGGCGAATTCTCTAATTAAGAGATATGATTCCTTTGTCGAATTGATTGGCTTTAGGTTACTTGAATTGCTTTAGGCTTTAGAACTTTCTCCCTAATCCTCTCTCTAGTTGGCGGCTACTCTTAGTCGTTCCTCAACAACATGGCGGCTATATTCTTAATTTTGAATGAATAGATTAGGGTTTAGTCTAGGGTTGTTTATATAGAGGTTAGGAACTGATTAGGACCCTTGATGTTGCTAGGTTATATCATAGCCATTCATTAGGAAGAGAGACCAATAAAAACCCGCCACCTAGCCCTAATGACCAAGCAGACCACAGAGATTCGACCAAACACAGACCTGGCCAGCCAGGTTGACTGGGCTCGACCAGGTCGACACCCCTGTCGACAGGGCTGTCGACAGCCCTATCGACATGGGTAGCCCAGGTCGACAGCCCAGTCGACCTGGGTGGCCTAGGCGGGTGTTTATCCGCCCTGGCCCACTGGGCCCGATTTTTAATTATTTTATTCTGTTTGAATTTTAAATTTGATTCAAAACTTCCGAAGGCCATATCTTCTCCATACGGACTCCGTTTTTCGAAAACTCGGACTCTATTTCGCGTATTTTTCCGAGACGAACGCAATGGCGTATCCCGTTTCCCTTAGTTCTTTGATTTCAGATTAATTATACTTTAATTTGTTAATTTCACAGTTATAGAATTTTCGGGGTGTTACAGTGGTTCTCAGAATAAGAGAAAGCAGAACAAGAATAAGTTTGGCCAGAAGAAGAAGAAAGATGTTGAGTGCTTTATCTATGGAAAGAAGGGCCACTATGCTAGTAATTGTCAAGCAAGGCCAGCATATAGGAAGTGCTTCAACTGTGGCCAAGTGGGACATCACAAGGACAAGTGTCCGCAACCCCCTAAAGAAAAGCAGATGGTGAAAGCATATGCCCTTAATGTTATTCCTTCCTCGTTGAATGCCCCAACTGCGGTGGAGAAAGGAAAGAATGTCATCATTCAAGATATGCTTTCTCTTTATGATGTTCCTGTTAGAGTTTTGTTTGATACCGGAGCTTCTAGTTCCTTCATATCTAGTGACCTGGTAGATAGGTTAGGATTGGAGCCTGAGATTGTCGATAGACCTTTAGTAGTGACGAAAATGATTGGTGGTTCGACTAGCCTTAGCATGATTTGCCGTAATGTGGTCTTATCGAGTCATGGATGCATGTTTGTTTGCGATTGCTTAGATTTGGGATTTACTGGGTTTGGCATTATTTTGGGAGTCGATTGGCTCCAAAGATATGGGGTGGTGGTAGACTGTGAGGGCTTTTTGGTGAAAGCTAGAGCGAATGTTGGGCAGAGGGTAGTGTTTGGTGGTCTACCTAGTGATGGGGTAATGGCTAGTTTTCTAAATTCCCTCGGCATCCTGCATGATGAGTTGTCAGGTGTGCCCGTGGTTGGCCAGTATCCGGACATTTTCGAGGAAGTGACCGGACTTCCACCACACCGAGAGATTAAATTCCGTATTGATTTGGTGAAAGATGCCGGACCTATAGCGATACCACTTCGTCGTATGGCGCCAAGGAAGCAGCGAGAGCTCGGGGTGTAGGTAAGCGATCTTTTGAAGAAGGGATTTATCAAAAGAAGTGTTTCTGAGTGGGGAGCACCAGTTGTGTTTTCTACCAAGGCAGATGGTTCCCTTCGTTTGTGTGTGGACTACCGCGAATTGAATAAGGTGATGAGGAAGAATAAGTATCCTCTACCACGGATAGATGATTGTTTGATCAGTTTAGTGGCACGAGAGTATTCTCCCAGTTGGTCTCACGACAGGTTTTCATCAGCTTAGAGTGGAAGCTGAGAGTATAGCTCAAACGGCATTTCGGACGCCGTCTGGATTTTATGAGTGGTTGGTTATGCCATTTGGGTTGACCAACGCGCCAGCATATTTTGTGGATCTTATGAATAGGGTATTCAGAGATCAGTTGAATAAGTTTGTTCTTGTGTTCATGGATGATATACTTGTTTATTCGAGGACTGAGGAAGAACACAAGGAACACTTGAGGATAGTGATGGAGGTGTTGAGAAAACACCAATTGAAAGCAAATTTTTCTAAGTGTCAGTACTGGAGAAGGAAATGAGATTCTTGGGCCATGTTGTTTCAGAAAATGGTATCGCCGTGGACCCTGCGAAGGTGGCTACGGTACAAGATTGGTCTACACCCAAGAATGCAACGGGTATAAGATGTTTCTTAGGGTTAGCTGGATATTATCGTAAGTTTAACCAAGACTTCTCTAAGATAGCAGCACCGTTGACTCAGTTGACTAAGAAAATTCAAGCTTTCGTCTAGGATGAAAAGTGCGAGAATGCATTCAAGAGTCTAAAGGACAAGTTGACATGTGCACCAGTGTTAGTCATTCCTAAGGGGAGTGAAGAGATGACGGTATACACGGATGCATGTGGTATCGGACTAGGTGCTGTATTGATGCAAGGAGGCAGGGTTGTAGCTTATGCAAGTCGGCAACTGAAACCACATGAGAAAAGATACCCTACCCATGATTTGGAATTAGCAGCGATCATATTCGCATTGAAGATGTGGAGACATTATCTCTTAGGAGAAAGATTCGAGTTGTTTACTGATCATAAGTCATTAAAGTGTCTTTTCTCTCAAAAGGATCTAAATCTCCGACAACAAAGATGGTTAGAATTCTTGGCTTCCTATGATTTCGATATCGCATACACACCAGGAAAGGGCAATGCGGTAGCTAATGCATTGAGCAGAAAACATGCCAGTTTAGGGGCTATGTTTCTTGAGTGGAAGTAATTGGAGTACATCGCGGGGTATGATTTCAGACCAAAGTGCAAATTGTATCCAGAAATGTTAGCAAGTTTGACGATCAGACCCACGTTGATTGAGCGGATTGGCTCTAGTCAGAGGGACGGTCCTAACCTATTGGAAATCATCTCAAAGTTAGAGATGGGAATCGATGAAGAGATGAGCAAGTATGGGCTTGATCGAAATGGATCGCTTAGGAAGAATGGAAGTGTAACACCCCGTAATTCTGTTAATATTAGTATTCACAAATTAAAGAATAACTAATCCCAAACGTGAGAAATGTGGGAAAAGGGTTGCGCCATTGTGTTCAACTCGGAATTCTGGTTGAAATAGAGTCCGAGTTTGCGTGAATTGGACTTCGTATGAAGAAGTTATGGCCATCGGAAGTTTCTGAAAATTCAAAACAGCTCGCAGGAAATTTAAAATTCAAACTGAAAGTGCAGAAGCGGGCTGGGCGGGAAAAATTCCCGCCCAGGCAGGTCGACTAGGGAGTCGACATTAGTGTCGACCTCCCCCCCAGGTCGACTATAGTGTCGACCTGGGTGTCGACCTGGTCAGTCGGCTAGGGTTTTGACAGAGCCCAATTCTGAGCTGCTGATGTGTCTTTAGGGCTGAGTTGGCAAATTAAACGGTTCAGGTTAGTTCTGAGTTGATCTGACGGTCTAAATAATCCCTAAACTCTATAAATACCTAGGTAGTCTCTCACCCTAATTCATATGAAAAATATAATGGTTACCGTCATACCGCCGCCATGGAACTCAGTCTAGCCGCCGCCAACTAAGAAGGAAGAAAAGCTAATCAAAACCTAATTCTACTCAACTCTTAAGCTCTCTTTTCTCTTCTAATTGTGAGTATGATGATCTTAACAAGAATATTATTATTTTAATTAGGTTAAGTCATGAATGGATTATGAGTAGATGATGTGAATTGTCATATATGTTGTTGTAAATCTTATGCTATCATGTATGTTATAAATCCTATGCTATGTGGGGATGATATCCTATATGTTGTAAATCATGCTATGATGATGTTATGTATGTTGATAGTTTCTATGCTAAGTTGTGATGAATCATACATGTTAAAAAGCCATGATGTTACTATCTATGCTAACTAGTTCATGTTAATCAAATCATGATGTTGATATTATTTGGGTTATGTTGATCTATATGACAAGTCACATATGAAAGTTTAGGTTGAGATTATGAACATATGGCATGACATCTATTTTGATTATGACATCTAGAATTATGCTATGACATATGTGAGATTCTATGCTAGTTCACACCATCATTATGTTGCCTAAAACCCCATATGCAAGTTTATACATAAATTTGGGTTATGATCATATCATGTAAATTGTGCCATTTAACAAGTTGACACCTTTAGATCCTTAACATGTGTAGTTTATGCAAGTTTCACCCCTATTATGGTTAGATTCATTTTAATTGTCTATATGTTGTGATAATTTATTTTTGTGCTATGAGTTAGACTATTCGAGTCTAACGTATATTCTGCGTTGAATAAGCGAACGTATAAACGTGGGGTAGGGGTAATATTAAGGATTTAATAATAAGAAGTTGGGGTGCAATTGATATGATTTTGCATGCCATGAGTGGATGACCATAATTGAGTCAATTATGGGCATCATTAAAATTAGAGTTAATTAATAATTTGAATAGGGAATTATTAAAACTGGGGTAAAAGATTATAAGTGATAATCAATGCTTAGGACACGAGGTTGGACTCGTTTGTGACGTAAACCTGCCCGGACCGGCCCGGCAAATCTAGTGGTCACAAATGTCAGCCCAATGTGAGAGGTCCTAGGCCTAAACTAAAGCATAACAGTTGTAAAGACACGAGGTTAGACTCTTTTATGGTGTAAGACTGCCCGGACCCGCCCGGCAAATCCAGCTGCCATAAATGCCAGTCTAATGTGAGAGGTCTTTATGAGGTTATGGCCTGAATGAATTAAGAAATACTTAACCAGATAAACATGTAAGGTGGGACATGGGGGTTAAGTTGGTGCCTTGGGTGGCATGAGGAATCTAGTGGGTGCCCTTAGTGGCATGTGAAATACGATTAGTAAGACTTAACCAAACATACATGTAAATGAACATGACTAAGAGGGTTAATTGGATATATTAATGACAAGCTTAGGTGGGTAGCTTGTGGGGGCCCATTTCAACCAGTATCCCAAACGTATCTTTGTGGGCTCGACCCAAGTCGAGGATGGGACATGCATACTGGGTTTGACTATAAGAGGCCAAAACGGGGAGCGGTGGCAACGCAAGTCCAACGGGTTTCATATGCGTGTGTGGACCCGGGCTGGTAGGTAAGACGTTGTTGCATCATGTAGGTATAAGCCGTGCATTCTCAAGTTGTATCGGGTTGCCACTTTAGGGGAGTGATACACCCCACTGTGGGGCCAGCACGGGTATCTACGAGTAGGGAGACGATCGGAAGTGGGTAGTGGGGTACACCTAGTGGAGATAGGGGCAGACGACACCTATGTAGTCAGCTAGGGGTACGTAAGGCTATTTATATTGTTTCTGTGTGAAGCAAGTGGGATCAACCTTTAGGGTGACTGGTGCGGTGCAGTGTAGTAATGTGCGGTGCAGTGAAGTAATTATTCGTTAGTAATTAGGTGTGCCTTTACCGTTATCTTTAACGTTATCTTAAACGTTGTCTTTATCTGCTCATTCCATACCTAATAGTTCATAGACATTTACTTGTCTTCCAGCTTATGCCTTAGTCTAGTTATTTTGATAATAGTATTGTTAGAATTATCATACTCGCCAGACTTTATGTTTGACCCCCTCCATTTCTATCCTTTTTCCCCCACCAGGTCCTCAGGTTGGACCCAGCTCTAGTGGAGTTTGATTGGATTGCTTCATCTCTTTTGGAAAGCTTGGACCGTTGAAGTAAAGTCCAGCTTGTTATCTTCTTTAATGGCTATTTGTGTAATGGGATTATGTATTTTTTTTTCAAGATGGATAATGTACTTGACTCTGATTTATGGTTTTATGATGTAACAAACATGTTTAATTTCCGCTGCAATAAAATGAAGTTTTAGATTTCCAAGTACTACTTATTATCTGTCTTGTTGTAATTTTTATGTTCTATATTCACTTATAACCTCCATGGAAGTTAATGCATTCCCTTTGTGAGTGACATTAATGGACGTGGGGTGTTACACGTGGTATCAGAGCTTAAGGTTACCAGAATAGATAAAATTATTAGAAAAACTATTTTTCTAAAGTATTTTTGGAAGAAGTATTTTCAAAAACATGTTTTAATGAGTAATTTAAGAAAAACATAATCCCCAATAGCCATATCTTTATCTTTCGAATTCTACATTTTGAATCTTTCCTTTTTCGTTTCAGCATGGCTGAAGATCTTAACCTACCTGACGGTGTAACGATACCAGGATGGTATAGAAGGTTATTAGAGGCTAGGGCCGCCGCAGGTCCAGCCAATGTTCCTCCACCACCAGTTACACCCGTTCCTCCTCCTCCTCGCGTAGATACTTTTGCAAAGACGTGC
This sequence comes from Allium sativum, assembly GCA_030737875.1. NCBI lineage: Eukaryota > Viridiplantae > Streptophyta > Magnoliopsida > Asparagales > Amaryllidaceae > Allium > Allium sativum. The sequence continues at coordinate 248,928,710 of CM060909.1, read as the reverse complement.
AAGGAATTTAAGGCTATGGGTGGAAAACCTATTCAAGGGTCAAAAACGTTTGTGGAAGCTAGAGATTGGCTTAGGGAGGTGGAAGAATTGCTAGAAATCTTTGAAGTGGAAGAAGGGAGGAGAGTCAAATTAGCAGCTTGGTTAATGAAGGGAGAGGCCTCTTTCTGGTGGGAGGTCACTAATGTGGAGCGTCCTGTTGATTCTTGGGCGGATTTCAGACATAGGTTTGAGGCGAAGTTTCTCTCAAGGGCAGAAGAGAACTTATATATGGAAAGGTTCTTGTCATTGAAGCAAGGAAGCTCATCGGTGAAAGAATATGTTAAAAAATTTAATCAGTTAGCAAGGTTTGGCTTGGACTTAGTGAACACGCCGGAGAAGAAGGCTCTGAGGTTCGTTAATGGATTGAATGAACCGTTGCAAGGGTTTGCTATGACCCACATCCCTATGGGGGCCACCTTTGAGAAGCTAGTAGACATGGCACTCATGCATGAGGAGAAAGGCGCTAAAGTTGATAAGGCACCCGAGAAGAAAGGGGATCAGAAGAAACCACAACAGCAAAACAAGAAGGGTGGTAAAGACAGTAACGGCAAGGGAAAGAAGAAATGCTTTAACTGTGTGACACCATGCCATCTCAGGAAGGATTGCCGAGAGAAAAAGAAGACTGGTTGTTTCCACTGTGGTGAGGCGGGACATCTAGTGAAGAACTGCCCAAAGAAGGGCAGAGGGCAGGAGCTACCTCGGGAGGACAAGTGCAGGCCCTTACGGCACCAGGGCAGGCAAGGGGACAAGTTCAGGCTCTCGCGGTCCCACCGCTGCAAGAACGACGTAGAACCATCTCTGTTGAAAGCTTAGTTTTTCTGTTTGATCATCCTGTCCGTACCTTATTCGATTCGGGCGCATCGCATTCGTTTATCTCAACATCATTAGTTGAATCACTGCACTTAAACACCAGTTTAGTAGAGGATCCCTTAGTTGTTTCGAATCCAATTGGGGGCTCATCTTATTTGTCCATGATGTGTTTGGATTTAAAAATTTTTATACTTAGCGTTGAGTTTAGATGTGATGCTTATGTGTTGGGCTTCACGGGCTATGGGCTAATTTTAGGAATGGATTGGTTATCCAGAAATGGGGCCGTTCTTGATTGTGAAAGGAGAGTAGTTAGGCTCGTGACTCGCCTTGGCAACACTCTCGAAATCTTTTGTAATCCCATAAATTCCGTTATGCTAAGTTATCTAGAGTCGCTTGACGCGTCTGAGGAAAATCTACGATCTGTTAGAGTGGTCCGAGAATATTCGGATGTGTTTGAGGAGGTGAAGGGCTTGCCTCCGAAGCGGGAAATAGATTTTCGAATATATCTTGTGGATAATGCGAAACCAGTATCTGTGCCAGTACGCCACATGGCTCCACGTGAAAGGAGGGAACTCGATAAGCAAGTGAAGGAGTTGCTTGAGAAGGGGTTCATAAGACGTAGTATATCGGAGTGGGGTGCTCCAGTAGTATTTGCCACGAAGGCGGATGGGTCCCTTAGACTTTGTGTGGACTATAGAGAACTTAATAAGCTTACTAAGAAGAACAGACACCCACTGCCGAGGATTGACGATCTCTTCGATCAGTTAGTTGGCGCCTCAGTGTTTTCGCAATTGGACTTAGCCACTGGTTTCCATCAATTGAGAGTGGCTGAGGATAGCATTGACAAGACTGCCTTTAGGACTCCGGACGGTTTCTATGAATGGCTAGTGATGCCCTTCGGTTTGACAAACGCCCCCGCATACTTTGTTGATTTGATGAGTAGGGTGTTTAGGGAGTACCTTAACAAATTCGTGGTAGTCTTTGTAGACGACATCTTGATCATTTCTAAGGATGAAGAAGAGCATGCCCTACATCTTAGGGAAGTGTTGGAGACCCTACGAGCGCATAGCCTTAAAAAAAATTCTAAGTGTCACTTTTGGCGGAAAGAAGTACGATTCCTAGGGCACGTGGTTTCCAAAGAAGGGATAGCTGTGGATCCCGCGAAGGTGGTGGCTATCCAAGATTGGAAGGTCCCTAGAAATGCTACCGAAGTGAGAAGTTTCTTGGGGTTGGCTGGCTACTATAGGAAGTTTATCAAAGACTTCGCAAAGATATCAGCTCCATTGACACACGTTTGACAAAGAAGAACCTAGTTTTCACGTGGGACGTAGATTGTGATGATGCGTTCCAACGTTTGAAGAGAGCTTTGACCTCAGCCCCAGTCTTAGTGCTACCAGACGGGAGTAAACCGTTTACTGTTTATACTGACGCTTGTGGGACAGGACTAGGCGCAGTCCTAATGCAAGAGGGCAGGGTAATAGCCTATGGTGGAAGGCAGTTGAGGGCGCATGAGAAAAATTACCCCACACATGACCTAGAGTTGGCCGCTATTGTTTTCGCGCTTAAGTCTTGGCGCCATTATCTACTTGGCAAGAGATTTGAGTTATTTACTGACCACAAATCTCCAAAATACTTATTCTCTCAAAAGGACTTGAACTTAAGGCAGCAACGGTGGATGGAGTTCTTAGCATCCTACGACTTCGAGATAACATATACCCCTAGCAAGGGTAACGTAGTGGCAGACGCCTTAAGTAGAAAAAGATTATCCTTAAGTCCTTTATTTGTTGAGTGGCGAAGCTTAGAATTCATTTCGATGTTTGACTTTAGACCTTCCGTTGACTTTGTACCCGGTTTGCTAGCATCCTTAGAGGTTAGACCTACGCTTTTGGGACGGATTGGCGAGGCACAGCGAGACGACCCACAGTTGGTTGAGTTAGTATAAAAGCTCAAAGGAGGGGAGTCATCAAGCCATCTCCGTAGGTATACCCTAGATGATAAGGGTTGGTTACGTAGGGACGGTAGACTTTGTGTACCAAAAGACGATGACCTAAGGAAGGCTATTCTTGACGAAGAACATCATTCAAAGATGACCATTCATCCCGGAGGGGACTAGATGTACAAAGATATGAAGCGAGTTTACTTTTGGGCCGGCATAAAGAAAGATGTGGCCGAGTATGTCACTAGATGCTTGGTGTGCCAACAAGTAAAGGCGGAGCAAAAGAAACCCGGTGGGTTGCTTCACCCATTGGAGGCTCCACTATGGAAGTGGGAAAGTGTCTCGATGGACTTTGTGGATGGATTACCGCGATCAAGGAAGGGTAATACGGGAATTTGGGTTATAGTAGATAGACTTACTAAGAGCGCCCATTTCATTCTCGTGAAGAGTAAGAGGACTGCTCCGTGGTTAGCTTCTGTATACGTCCGAGAAATAGTTCGTTTGCACGGTGTTCCTTCTAGCATAGTGAGCGACCGCGATCCTATTTTCACTAGCGAATTTTGGAGAAGCTTACAAGAGGCGGTAGGGACTCAGTTATGTTTGAGCACCACATATCATCCTCAGACGGACGGCCAGACCGAAAGGGTGAATCGCATTCTAGAGGATCTTTTGAGGCTATGTATCCTAGACTTTGGGGGTACATGGGAAGAGCATCTTCCATTGGAAGAGTTCGCATATAATAATAGCTTTCAGTCCAACATTGGCATGGCACCTTTCGAAGCTCTTTATGGACGACCTTGTCGTTCACCTACATGTTGGTGGGAATCAACAGATAAGATCTTACTTGGGCCCGATATGATTAGGGAGACTTCGGAGAAGATTGACTTGATTCGAAGGAGGATGAAAGCAGCGCAAGATAGGCAGAAATCTTATGCGGATAAGAGGAGGACAGATCTCGAGTTTGAAGCTGGGGACATGGTCTTTATCAAAGTGTCTCCATTACGGAACGTCGTTCACTTTGGGTCCGTTGGGAAATTAGCACCAAGGTTTGTAGGGCCGTTTCCAATTAAGGAAAAGATTGGACAGATGGCGTATAGAGTGGAGTTGCCTGAGAGACTTAGTGGTGTACACGACGTATTCCATGTGTCACATTTGAGGAAGTGCTTGCACGAGACCGTGGAAGTGGTAGAGCCGAGCTTGCTTAGAGAGGTGGAGATCGAGCGTGATGCGACGATTCGACGAGCTCCTACGCGCATTCTTAGGTCGGAGATCAAGAAGCTGAGAAATCGAGAGGTCAGACTAGTCAAAGTGCAATGGGGAGATGATGAGAGCAACGCTACTTGGGAGACGGAAGAGAAGATGCGTTCACGATACCCTTTTCTTTTCGAGGGTATGTCCTTTAATCTCTCCTTTATCGCATATCTTGTACTTATCTTACCTTTAGAGTATCCTCTCGCTAGTACTCTTGACCTTTAGTTAGGATAATCCTATGGTTGAAACATGTGTTTGAGACATGTTATGTATGATGGATGCAAAGTGGATGCAAGTGTTTGCTAGTGGTTGCTCGTGGACGCATATACACACACTATTAGACACTAGATCGGCTCAGTCACTTCATACTGCATATTGCATATAAATGGCTGTATTTAGTAAAATGGATGTATAATGATTGTGCTATCATATGGATACCGCATTTTGGTGAATGGTTGTGCACGCATATAGAGATAATATGTTGCATTATGAAACTTTTGCATACATAATGGACGCATGGCACTATCATGGTTTGCATTAAGGAGGTCAACTGAATCAGTGGACCGTCTGATTTTGCATTTGATAAGGGACATATACACACACTGTGCATTTAAACATGAAAGCATTAGAAGTCTATAAGGACAATGGATGCATGTGTTTGATGGTTGAGTAGATGGACGATTGGATGTTAGGATATACATTCTTCTTAACTTGAAGATTTCGGGGTCAAAATCCTTTAAGGAGGGGAGAATGTAACACCCCATAATTCTGTTAATATTAATATTCACAAATTAAAGAATAACTAATCTCAGACGTGAGAATTGTGGGAAACGGGTTGCGCCATTGTGTTCATCTCAGAATTCTGGTTGAAATAGAGTCCGAGTTTGCGTGAATTGGACTTCGTATGAAGAAGTTATGGCCATCGGAAGTTTCTGAAAATTCAAAACAGCTCGCAGGAAATTTAAAATTCAAACTGAAAGTTCAGAAGCGGGCTGGGCGGGAAAAATTCCCGCCCAGGCAGGTCGACTACGGAGTCGACACTAGTGTCGACCTCCCACCCCCCCCCCCCCCAGGTCGACTATAGTGTCGACCTGGTCAGTCGGCTAGGGTTTTGACAGAGCCCAATTCTGAGCTGCTGATGTGTCTTTATGGCTGAGTTGGCAAATTAAACGGTTTAGGTTAGTTCTGAGTTGATCTGACGGTCTAAATAAACCGTAAACTCTATAAATACCTAGGTAGTCTCTCACCCTAATTCATATGAAAAATAGAATAGCTACCGTCATACCGCCGCCATGGAACTCAGTCTAGCCGCCGCCAACTAAGAAGGAAGAAAAGCTAATCAAAACCTAATTCTACTCAACTCTAAAGCTCTCTTTTTCTCTTCAAATTGTGAGTATGATGATCTTAACAAGATTATTATTATTTTAATTAGGTTAAGTCATGAATGGATTATGAGTAGATGATGTGAATTGTCATATATGTTGTTGTAAATCTTATGCTATCATGTATGTTATAAATCCTATGCTATGTGGGGATGATATCCTATATGTTGTAAATCATGCTATGATGATGTTATGTATGTTGATAGTTTCTATGCTAAGTTGTGATGAATCATACATGTTAAAAAGCCATGATGTTACTATCTATGCTAACTAGTTCATGTTAATCAAATCATGATGTTGATATTATTTGGGTTATGTTGATCTATATGACAAGTCACATATGAAAGTTTAGGTTGAGATTATGAACATATGCCATGACATCTATTTTGATTATGACATCTAGAATTATGCTATGACATATGTGAGATTCTATGCTAGTTCACACCATCATTATGTTGCCTAAAACCCCATATGCAAGTTTATACATAAATTTGGGTCATGATCATATCATGTAAATTGTGCCATTTAACAAGTTGACACCTTTAGATCCTTAACATGTGCAGTTTATGCAAGTTTCATCCCTATTATGGTTAGATTCATTTTAATTGTCTATATGTTGTGATAATTTATTTTTGTGCTATGAGTTAGACTATTCGAGTCTAACGTATATTCTGTGTTGAATAAGCGAACGTATAAATGTGGGGTAGGGGTAATATTAAGGATTTAATAATAAGAAGTTGGGGTGCAATTGATATGATTTTGCATGCCATGAGTGGATGACCATAATTGAGTCAATTATGGGCATCATTAAAATTAGAGTTAATTAATAATTTGAATAGGGAATTATTAAAACTGGGGTAAAAGATTATAAGTGATAATCAATGCTTAGGACACGAGGTTGGACTCGTTTGAGACATAAACCTGCCCGGACCCGCCCGACAAATCCAGTGGTCACAAATGTCAGCCCAATGTGAGAGGTCCTAGGCCTAAACTAAAGCATAACAGTTGTAAAGACACGAGGTTAGACTCTTTTATGGTGTAAGACTGCCCGGACCCGCCCGGCAAATCCAGCTGCCATAAATGCCAGTCTAATGTGAGAGGTCTTTATGAGGTTATGGCCTGAATGAATTAAGAAATACTTAACCAGATAAACATGTAAGGTGGGAGATGGGGGTTAAGTAGGTGCCTTGGGTGGCATGAGGAATCTAGTGGGTGCCCTTAGTGGCATGTGAAATTCGATTTGTAAGACTTAACCAAACACACATGTAAATGTACATGACTAAGAGGGTTAAGTGGGATATATTAATGACAAGCTTAGGTGGGTAGCTTGTGGGGGGCCATTTCAACCAGTATCCCAAACGTATCTTTGTGGGCTCGACCCAAGTCGAGGACGGGACACGCATACTGGGTTTGACTATAAGAGGCCAAAACGGGGAGAGGTGGCAACGCAAGTCCAACGAGTTTCATATGCATGTGTGGACCCGGGCTGGTAGGTAAGACGTTGTTGCATCGTGTAGGTATAAGCCGTGCATTCTCAAGTTGTATCGGTTTGCCACTTTAGGGGAGTGATACACCCCACTGTGGGGCCACCACGGTTATCTACGAGTAGGGAGCCGATCGAAAGTGGGTAGTGGGGTACACCTAGTGGAGATAGGGGAAGACGAAACCTATGTAGTCAGCTAGGGGTACGTAAGGCTATTTATATTGTTTCTGTGTGAAGCAAGTGGGATCAATCTTTAGGGTGACTGGTGCGGTGCAGTGTAGTAATGTGCGGTGCAGTGAAGTAATTATTCGTTAGTAATTAGGTGTGCCTTTACCGTTATCTTAAACGTTATCTTTATCTTCTCATTCCATACCTAATAGTTCATAGAAATTTACTTGTCTTCCAGCTTATGCCTTAATCTAGTTATTTTGATAATAGTATTGTTAGAATTATCATACTCGCCAGACTTTATGTCTGACCCCCTCCATTTCTATCCTTTTTCCCCTCCAGGTCCTCAAGTTGGACCCAACTCTAGTGGAGTTTGATTGGATTGCTTCATCTCTTTTGGAAAGCTTGGACCGTTGAAGTAAAGTCTAGCTTGTTATCTTCTTTAATGGCTATTTGTGTAATGGGATTATGTATTTTGTTTTATCAAGATGGATAATGTACTTGACTCTGATTTATGGTTTTATGATGTAACAAACATGTTTAATTTCCGCTACAATAAAATGAAGTTTTAGATTTCCAAGTACTACTTATTATCTGTCTTGTTGTAATTTTTCTGTTCTATATTCACTTATAACCTCCATGGAAGTTAATGCATTCCCTTTGTGAGTGACATTAATGGACGTGGGGTGTTACAGGAAGACTAGTTGTACCCAATGTCAATGTATTGAGAGATGAAGTGCTTAGAGATGTCATCGCTCAAAACTGACTATACATCCCGATGGTAATAAAATGTATCGAGACATGAAGCAGATCTACTATAGGGAAGGGATGAAAAGAGATGTTGGGAAGTTTATATCCAAATGCATGAATTGTCAGCTAGTTAAAGCTGAGAAAAAGAAGCCTAGTGGTTTGTTGCAACCATTAGAGATTCCAGAATGGAAATGGGAAGAAGTCTCGATGGATTTTATTGATGGGTTACCAAGGACTAGATCGGGTCATGATAGCATTTGGGTGATTGTGGACCGATTGACCAAGAGTGCAAGATTTATACCCGTCAAGTCGAATAGAACGGTAACTAAGTTAGATGAACTCTATGTAAAGTGGGTAGTGAGATTTCATGGAATACCCAAAGGCATTGTGAGTGACCAAGATCCGTTGTTCACTAGTGGATTTTGGAAGAGCTTACAAGAGGCGTTAGGATCAGAATTACATCTCAGTGTCGCGTATCATCCTCAAACCGACGGTCAGATAGAGAGGGTGAATCGAGTGTTAGAAGATCTCTTGAGGGCTTGCATATTGGACTTTGGTGGATCATGGGATGACCATTTGCATCTAGTAGAGTTTGCATATAATAACAGTTACCAATCCAGTATTGGCATGGCTCCATTTGAAGCTTTGTATGGAAGACCGTGTAACTCACAGTCATGTTGGTTAGAAACTGGTGAGAAGTTTGTGCTTGGACCAGATGTGATAAGAGAAACTTCAGCTAAGATTAAGGTTATCCAACAGTGAATGAAGGCTGCCCAAGATAGGCAGAAGAGTTATGCTGATAAGAGGAGAAGGGAATTAAAGTTCTCCATTGGCGACTTGGTGTTTGTCAAGATTTCCCCGTTGAAGAGCGTGATACGATTTGGCAGCAGAGGCAAGTTAACACCAAGATTTGTTGGTCCATTCCCAGTTCTTGAGCAAATTGGGAATTTAGCATATAAAGTTGAATTACAAGAGAAGATGGCAGGAGTTCACAATGTGTTTCATGTTTCCTAGTTAAGGAAGTTCATACATGACCCCGATGTGACTATTTCACCTGATTAGTTGGACGATATCGAGGTTGAACCCGAGGCGGTTGGGAACCGCAAGCCTATGCGTATTGTTGGGAATGATACGAAGCAACTTCGAAGGAAGGCGGTGAAATTAGTCAAAGTTCAGTGGGGCGAGAATGAGAATGACTGTACTTGGAAGACAGAGGAGAGCATTAGGAAGATGTATCCATAACTCTTCGCTTTGTAAGATTTCAGTTTTAATTTAGTCTTACCGCATGCTAGGATAGGTTTGCTTTATTTGTTTTGCATGTTTTATTGTTATATATGATTGGTAGGCATGCGGGATCCGTTGTATGTATTGGGTTAAGGAATTTCGGGGATGAAATTTCTTAAGGGGGGAAGAATGTAACGACCCGCACTCTACGCATCGAAGGATCGTAGAATATTTATTTATTTTCACATGTGAAGTCGTATGATCAAGTAACTTTGGGAGATGACTATTGGGGTCATTTCCCATGTTCATGATTTTTACCGATTTTTAAATGACCATTTTACCCGTAGCTAATAATGTTTCGGCCATAACTTTTGATTGGGAAGGAGTTTTGACCTGAAACTGCTTCCATTAGATCCGGATGATGGTTTACCTTTCTGTAGAGTGGTCATATCAGCCAAACGAACTCACCATTTGAGAGATATGGCTAAAACAAGTTTCAGGTGGTGAAAAACAGCTTAATTGGGCTTAACCTGGTGATTAACAACTAGGCCAAAGGGGAATTTCGGGATTTGGAGTATTTAAGGGTTGTTAGCATTTAGAGAACACCCTTTTTCTCCCTTTCCCAACCGCCTAAGACATTCCTCTGAACCTAGCAATGGCCTCCAACATCTAAAACACCCCAAATCACCTCCTAATCGCTAATTAAGCCAAATCTACATCAAATCGAAGAGGATTAACACAAGAATCGAGGTAGAACTGCTGTATAACTTTGGGAATAGCGCCAAACAGAGAATCATTTTAGATTTAATATTTTATTTGTGGCAAAGGTGAGTGATTTGCATAGTCCCTCACTAATTATGGTTAATTAAGGGTAATTAGTGATACTTAGCGAATTTATACATGTTAAAAATTCGGAAAAAATATTGATAAATTTCGAAATATTGTTTTAGGCCTTTGTTAGAAAATTTGGTTAGTTTGGTTAAGTTTTATTTATCCTATCATTAGTTTGGCTTCAACATGCTTAAGGTAAAATATGGGTTTTTTTTGCTATGTTTGATCTGTTTTAACTTGTCAAATTGATGTTTTGGTGTTTATGGTCATTTCTACATGTTGTTATGACTGTATGTTATGCTTTGCGATTGATTAGAATAGTTAGATTGGTCGAAAACGCCGTCGTATGGCGTAAAACAGTCGCTGGAAAGAAGTGCAGGAAATTGCCCCAACTGGATCGGATCGGAGGAGGAAAGCTCGATCTGACCCACTCTCCTGGAAGCTCCACGATCCGACCGGCTCGCCTGGAAGCTCATCAATCTGACCCGCTTGTGAGAAGGAGCTCCGATCCGAACCGATGCCACTCACGTGTTGCTCCACCCTTCCTCCAACCGCCTGGGAAAGCACGCCACGAGTGAAGGAGCTACGAACAGGTGCAGTGATCCGACCCGACCAGAAGGCACGATCCGACCCGGAACAGGGACTACCTACAAATTGAACAAGGCATGATTCCACGACCAAGAGCTTGGCACCACGACCCGATCCGATGTAGGTGGCTCGAACCGATCCGAATGAGGATGATGACCACGAACCAAACTCAGAAGTTTTGAATGCGAGGCATGGGTTGCGAACCAAATGAAGACCGATCTGAAGAAGACCAAAACCGGAGATGCAAAGGCAATCCAAATGAGAAGTAGAACTCAGGATCCAGATGGGAACCAATGAGTCGACTTCATGAGTTGGGCTTTGTTGTGGGACGTGTGCTAAGGGTTTGTCGATGTCTATGACTTTGGATCACTATGTATGGGAGGTACGTGGACGGATTCAGGGCCACAGTGGTCTAGGTACGGTTAGTGGGCTATAGACCAATGAAGTGGGGTCATTTGAAAAGGTTTGGTCATGATCCCATGGGATAAGCTTGGTGGTAGCAATAGTTGTACAAGTCGAACTCCGTCATTACCTCGATGGGTCTAGTGATCAAAGTGGTGGATATCGTATGCTTTACGCACTGAGTGAGAGATGTGAGGATGGTTGCTATGCTTGATTTGTTTGCCATCACTATGACATGCAAACCCCCACCCCATATTCTTTACACCATATGTTAGTGGCACCTTAGAGAATTGTACAGTATGTAGTGCTAACTCTATGGTTGCAGGTCCAGGTTCAAGTACGGTTTAGTATACCTGTTATTGTTCTGTTTTGATGCTTATCACTCATACAAGACTTTTATCTCACCTCGAGTTTTATGTCTCTTCTTATTACTCTGGGTGCTCTCAAACGAGCAAACTAGAGACAGGTTAGGTGGTAAGCACGGGTAGGTGTACCGGAGACGAGCATGAGGCTCCTGCACATGATATATATAGATATTCTCTCTGTGTCGTTGCTGGTCACTGCCTTGGGCATTAGTAGTGTACATTTCCTTTCTTTTGCTTTGGAGACAGTTTTAAAGTTGTAATAATGATGATGTGGAACATAAGCTATATTTGGATTTTCCGCTGCTATGATGTTTAGTTTCAGCTTATGCACTGTCTCACCTGTTTTATGTCAAGTATGTTATTATTATATTTTATTCCTTGCGCTGTGAGACATGCTACAGGTCCTTTGTTAGTTCACCAGTAGTTCATTCTCTTCTTTCCTTTCTTTGGCGACCGTTCCGTTCTAGTCGGGCATGTGTACAGCGCACTTTCGGAGGAAATGTCGGCTGGTGCGGGGCGGGACGTCACAACATGCATTTCTTTTTAGCTTGGAGTGATATCATGGTATGGAGCCCAGGCATTTTACTTATGTGGATGTTGGAAAGCGAGGTACCTCAGATTTGAGTCCCTAGTGGCCCTTGATATTGGTCGACATACTGACCAAATTTTATGCCCCATAGGGCAGGGAAACGTATTGTTCAGGAATTACAAATCCACTAAAGTAAGTGTGGACTGACCATGCTGCTCTGGGTGCACTTGCAAGTGAGTCCTAAGGCACGGGCTAGAGTGTCTCGAATTCGGAAGGAAGATCCCTTGCCTTGGTTCATGATGGAAATCTAATTTCCAATATGACATTTTTCGGTTTTAATTGTGAAACTAGTATGGCGACATAATATATGGTACCTATGCCGTCTATGATTGATACATTTATATTTGAAGTTAATTTTGACATTATGCGCTAATAGTAATATCAAAATGATTTGTTTTAAAACGTATCAAGCATGTTTGGCTATTATAAGGGAAAACTCTATCCTTCGGCTTGCGTTGCATTGTGTGATGAGACCTGAGTCTTATAATAGCTTCATTTTCCAAAAAGCATTGCGTTTTTTTATTTGAACTGAGATTCATGTGGAGTAAACCCGTTCCATGTTATACGGCATGGTCCCATGATTTCCCAACTTTTAAAGTAAAGATTTAATAACTGTTTTAGTTCTCACACCAGTCCCATGACTGACTCGGACTTTATTGCTTTAACCTAAACTCTGGGTGCCCACATTTTTCACATGGGCAGCTAACAGTTTTGGTTTTCGTAATACTTCTTTTCATAGGATCCTGGATTACAGCTGGAGCTATATTCGGAAAGCTTTGTATCTGTATATCTCTTTTAGTTGTGGTTGTAGATGATTTTCGCTGTACATTATATTTACGTATATATTTTTCTACTGTTATGTAATTAAATCTCTGATATTATTTTTCCGCTATGTAATATTTATTCGTGCTTTGAAATATTCTTGTACTTTGATGTAATTGTTGTAATAGCAATGAAATGTTCTATTGTTTGTGTTTCGATGCGTCGTATTCTCAAAGCAATCCGAGCTCCTCCGTCTCCTCGAGGATCAGGAAGTCTGGGTCGTCTCATTAATTATCTTACAGGATGATTAATTTTGTTTTACAATTTATGAATAAAGTTCGACATTTAATTTATTTTCCTTTGGGAAGAAATATCTTAGGTTTATCTAATTTTTATTCCTTAGAGATAAATAATATTGTTTAGAATTTATTAGCATTAATTATTAAATGAGAAGTACTTTTAAATAGAGTTGGTTTGAAATTGAATCTAAGGGTAAAAATTTTGGTTTATGGAAAATGATGTTTAAATAACATTGATTTTCGGCCTTTCTTGAAAGTACAACTATTTATAATAAGCTCTTTAAAACTATTTTTAAAGAATATTGTCAAAAATATTTTCTTTCAAATACATGAAATGTGGATACTGGCACGCGTTTGGATTTTTGAAGTCTTAATAGTTTTCGATACGGATATGGAAAGAAAGTTTCCGTAAATGATATCGCTTATATGGAAAGTATGTCGTTACGCTCTTATTAATAGATGTTGAAGTATAAAAACTTTCCCCTATTTCGAAGATTGAAAACATTATTTGGGCGATGCCTAGAGGTAACACTACCACAACTTGCCCGACTTTATTTCTAATTGAGAGATAGTACAAGTTTGGGATCAGCAAATAGTGATAAAAAATGTGATTTAATTTCCATATACGATAATTTGGAATATTCCTGATAGTGGATTTAACAATTATCGGTTCAGCTTTTTTTGGTTGTATCATCAAATTAAAATGATTTGTTGCTCTTTGAGCACTATTATCTTTTGTTGGCAACGGCTGAACCAAAAGAGCGAGTGGTAGTCAAGCTATGTGGCGTTTCTCCCATTAGGGTGCTATCACATCTATTCTAAATTGGATTCGGTTATGTTCGCACGCAGATGTGAAATACTCGGATTCTCTGATTTTGTACGGGGTCTGGCTTGAACGTTTTCGAGAGACATCAGAGTTCTCAGTGTATTCTAGAGGTATACTTTTGGTCAGGGGAGCGCAATCTCCTAGTCATTATTCGTTTGGAAACTTTCTGGATTCTGAAATTTCTAGTTTTACTTTTTTTAATTTGCTTTGAGAAGATATAAACCTTTCATGATATTTAATTAGTTTAATCCATGGTGAGATTGGATGTTGTTGTGATTGACCTAGTCCATGATTAACGGTGCGATCCCATTTCTTTGGAAAATTTTACTTTTCCTCATTGGATCCAAATTCTTGGATCAGTTTCTTCATTTCCATCGAGAAGTGCTATATGCTCTTATCCATGTGTTGTTGTTTGATTATTTTATTTTGCTTGGCATTTATACATGTATATATATATATATATATATGTGTGTGTGTGTGTGTGTGTGACGTTCATTCCTAGTTTATTTCAGTGTTTCTAAATTGCGTCAATGCTTAAATATGTGGTTTTTTGAGGTAAAAACCCGTTCCGTAATTAGCAATGTGGTCTCACAAAATCATTATTTGTTCTCATTTACTTAAAATTTATCATGCTAGTTTTCCAGATTGATCCGTGTGTGTTATTTCATTATAATGCTCGATCAGACCGATCTTGTTTCCATGTTGTTATCAGTTGGATATAGAGCTCATGGTGTATAGTTAGTAGTTCGTGTATTGTACTATTTATTTCTATTGTATTATATTTACATATCAGCATTTGTAAGGACATAATTTTATAGCTGTCCAACTAATAGGATTTGTTTTTAACTCTGATATACATTGTATCGTGGATTTATAGTTCATCTGTTATTACTATTGTTTTATATTTTCAAATCCATTGTGAGATTCTGTTTTTTCCTTTTATCCTCCTCTTTTTCATTATCTTTTAACCCTAACAATCTACGTTTTTGACAATTGGACGTTCGACATTAAAGTACGGTGGTCGTATTTAGTGTTGACTTTTGTTGGTCGGGAAGGTGGGTCATTACAATGTTGTTGCATGAAATGATGTGGTCTAGCTCTCAATTGTGTCATGTGACATATGGAGGTTGTGAATAGGTGATTGCATCACTTTCTGAAAGGAGTATTAATCTTGAAACGACGATGGTGGTCATATAGAGAATAAGTGGTGAAGTTCACAGGTTAATTAATGCTTGTTAATATGGTTTTAGGTTAAACAATTCAGATTATTAATTATATTTTAATTATATTTTTAGCTTTTATCTATAATAAATATAATTAATTATTTATATTGTTAAAGGAAGATCAATTACTATGTACTTGATAAGGATTTAAAGATCCGGTATCATTATTTATAATAATGGTTGTTTATTTGTTTGGCTTAAATTTAAAAATCATTTATCTATAATGGTTTGAAGATATATAATTTTCCATTAAGGATGTTTCAGAATAAATATTTTATTTATATTAGGTTTAAAGTAAGAAATCGTTTTTTACAAGGATTGAAAGTGCTTTTATTATCCAGAAATAATAGATTATTCTTTAACATGGTTTTCAAGCAAAATTTCTTATTTATTTATATATTGGGGGAGATGAATCATTTAAGTGAAGTAATTTTAAATATTAATTATTTGTATAAAAGATTAATATAAAAATGATTTAAAGAATATGTATGAGTATTTAACATTAAATTTTATACAAGGATTTAAGGAATTGATATTTAATTCTCCCAAGTTTAAGCTTCTTAAATATGGTGATATAGATGTTTATTTTGAACTTAACATCGAAGGAATCAGGTTCGGGTTTGTTCTCATATCTATTTATTTTTAAATAACTTTGTTTATCCTTTATATACGATTTGGAAATAAGAAATCTTTTTTAACTGATTTTTGAATTTATTTACGAATAATATAAGCTTTGGATATAAATATTTAAAATATAATGTCTTGTAAAATACCCAGGTCATAAGATAAGTATAGGAGTATTTAAATAAATATTCTAAAATGAGATTTTATAACTAAAAGGTTCGTTTTTGTAACAACCCGGAAAATGTGAACCAATTTAAAATTTTTAAAATTGGTTATTGTCAAAGAATTTAAACAATTGAAATAGCATATTTCAATAAAGTAATAAATTGGAAATAGTGAGGCAGTTTGAAAATTTGAATACAAAATTTGACTAACTGTACCGGGTGGAAAATATAACAGATTTTAGTGAAACCAAAAATATTTAAATCTGTTTATGAATACCTTTCTAATGAATCTGAAAAATCGAAGTTTCATAGCAGGAATCAAAGTTATGGCCAAATGAATTTTCAGAAAGGTAGCTATATAGAATGTATAGCCCTTGAAAATAGACATTTTGCAAACGACCTCGGAATTCGATGAAACCACTTTTGTTGGATCCGGGATGTCAAACTATTGCTAGGTTTCAAATTTCATAATTTTTGAAGCTAGTATGTGAGCGGGGCAAAGGAAAATGTGATTGGTTAATTTCTGTTAAAATGGGTCGACCAGAAAATGGCCATTTTGCATACGATCATAGAATTCGACGAAACTAGTTTTGTTGGGACCGTATCGTCAAGACATAGCTAGATTCATTTTTCTGGAATTTTTCGATTCAATTTGTGGCCCTGGCAAATTGAAATGTACGTTCAAATTGAATATTAAATGTTTTATACTTTAATTTGAAAAATAACTGACTGTAACAATCGAATTGGCCAACGAAACATATCCCATTGTGTCCGGAATGGTGGTATTTAGCTAAGAGCGACAGTCGTTGGGTTGAAATTGGTGTTCGTTTGTTCAAAAGGATATTTTAGGAATTTAAAATTTAAATATAATAGGTAAAAGCCCCTCTTTTCTCTCACTACGTTGACCAGTCAAATCCCGATCGAAACCAACACCCCCCCCCCCCCCCACGAACGACGGAAACCCATTCAGAGCTTCCAGGCCCGATCGTCGTCGCCACGCGCGTTTTCATCGCCCCCTCCAGTTAACTTTTCTGTTCATCTTCCCCTCCTCTTTCAATCCATCCAACCCTCGTCAGAAATAGTTTGGTATTTGCGTCGAATTCCAGCGAGGAAGTCATTGTCTTTGGAGTGCCGCCGAGCATCGTAGGGACCACCGAGTTGAGTGCCACCATAGGCGCTGGAGACCTTGTTCGAAGCTCTTCGACGTTGCAGCATCTGATCGTGACAATACTTCATCGATCGATCGTGAAATTAAAACCTAGTTTCGAAGGTTTGGCAAAGGTATCGGCTTTGAAACTTCTGAAATGAAAATAACACTTTTAAGTGTTGCAAAACTTTGAAAAATCTTATCTTTTAAGTGTGTTGACGAAATTCGATGAAACAGGAAACATTGGGACCGCAAGGAGGCTCTCTACCATCTAGCAGAGGCCGCGGATTTTTCTGGTCTACCTACGATTTTTAGCACTTCAAAAACCAATGTGAGGAATCTAAATTAATTTGTGTGAATGGAATCGTGTTGTATAAATTATATAAGCGAAGTGTAAATTATATACGCATTGTATACCTCATGTACATGTGTTGTATAGGTTATATTAGCGATGTATAAATTATACAAGCGTTGTATGAAACATATATGCTTTGAATTGTGTTGAAATTCAAGTGAAATATAGAAATAATATATATATATACTCCCCTCGTCCACAGACCATGGACGATATTTTTTGCTTGTGATTGGCGTGAAAATATATAGTATGACGAATGGTTGGAAATAATTGTTTGTGCTTGATATTGTGGTTGAAAAATACCTTTGTGGTTGAAAAATACCCTCTTGTGGTTGAAACAAATTAGAATAGGATTGTGGAAATTAAAATAAAACATGCCGCCTGCGTGCGAACTAGATGCATGGTTCCCCATTGTCAAAAACCGCGAGGTTTTAAGGTAGAGCGAGGAGCCGTACTAGGGACGGTCCCGGTTTTAACTACCCTGCCGTTATGCTACCGAATTTTTTTGAAATATTCATGTGTTAGAATAATTTTCATTTGTTGAAATTATTTTCATATGTTAAAACCGATATTCATGTGTTGAATTGAAATTCATTCGTTGAATTGAAATTCATGTGTTGAATGTTATTCGAATTTTAAATAAATAGCTTTAATGATAAAAATCACATTTTTATATATATACAAACTATAAAGAATATTCATGTGTTGAATGTTATTCGAATTTTAAATAAATAGCTTTAACGATAAAAATCACGTTTTTATATATATACAAACTATAAAGAATATTCATGTGTTGAATTGAAATTCATTCGTTGAATTGAAATTCATGTGTTGAATGTTATTCGAATTTTAAATAAATAGATTTAACGATAAAAATCACATTTTTATATATATACAAACTATAAAGAATATTCATGTGTTGAATGTTATTCGAATTTTAAATAAATAGCTTTAACGATAAAAATCACATTTTTATATATATACAAACTATAAAGAATATTCATGTGTTGAATTGAAATTCATGTGTTGAATGTTATTCGAATTTTAAATAAATAGCTTTAACGATAAAAAATCACATTTTTATATATATACAAACTGTAAAGAATATTCATGTGTTGAATTGAAATTCATTCGTTGAATTGAAATTCTTGTGTTGAATGTTATTCGAATTTTAAATAAATAGCTTTAACGATAAAAATCACATTTTATTATATATACAAACTATAAAGAATATTCATGTGTTGAATTGAAATTCATTCGTTGAATTGAAATTCATGTGTTGAATGTTATTCGAATTTTAAATAAATAGCTTTAACGATAAAAATCACATTTTTATATATATACAAACTATAAATAATATTCATGTGTTGAATTGTAATTCATTCGTTGAATTGAAATTCATGTGTTGAATGTTATTCGAATTTTAAATAAATAGCTTTAACGATAGAAATCACATTTTTATATATATACAAACTGTAAAGAATATTCATGTGTTGAATTGAAATTCATTGGTTGAATTGAAATTCATGTGTTGAATGTTATTCGAATTTTAAATAAATAGCTCTAACGACAAAAATCACATTTTATTATATATACAAACTATAAAGAATATTCATGTGTTGAATTGAAATTCATTCGTTGAATTGAAATTCATGTGTTGAATGTTATTCGTATTTTAAAATAAATCGATTAGACAATAAAAATTACATTTTTATTGTGAATATGAAGTGTTAAAAACATTCACGTGTTGAATAAATATTTTTGATGAAAAAAATATTGCTTTTATCACGTATACGCTTTGATAAAAATACACACGTGTTGAAATAAATATTAGTTCGCTAGAAATATTACTATTAGCTTTGTTCTGCATATATATACATGTGTCGAACAGGGAAAAATGGATTAGCTGTAGAGTAAAGAAATTATTTTCGTGCCCGACAAATAGGTAAGCCTTGATGAGTTGGCTGCGCAATTTTATTTTTATATCAACTCCTGTGAATGCCATTGGATGCGGAGTGCTGGTTATTCTGTGTGAAATAATAAACATCGCCACAGGATAGTAACAATTAATTTTGAACTACACCACATGGCATACTTCTTGACGATAGGCATACTTCATCATATTCCACACAAGCATTTGGAGCTTGTGTGACGAAGTTGAAGATTTACCATATGAGCGAGAGGCTTGTATGGCGATGATTATATACTACAGGTTGAACTGATGACTGATATGGACTATATAAAATATAATGATAAATTGCCAGATTAATAAAAACCACACACGGGTCTGGAGTTGACAATAATCACGTCTCTCTAGTCATTAGATACGGCACATGGACTATTTATTCCCACACGGGACGAGGTGACGAGGATTTATCCTCTGGAGTAATTAAAAATACACGCTCCCTCATGCTTGACAGGGTGACAAGAATTTATTCTCTGGAGTTATTGTCTATACACGCTCCCCTGTAAACACCAGAATATATCACTATAAATATGTGTATACTTTATAGGATTTATTGGGTACCTTACACGGCACAATAAATTTCCAAACCCCTTCCCGTACAAAGGAGGTAATGGCGAAATTCTTCGAAATATAAAGGCGTTAGTGAAATATTTGAAGTGAAAACGATATTGAAATTAAAGAATGAACTATATATAAATATATAAATATAAATAGAATTGAAAGGAATCGAAGCCGTGCAGTTCGTGTTTTGAAATCGTAATTTGAATCGATTAGTACGAGAGATCCGACCATCGGATTTTCCCGAAACCGCAACCGTTGGGTTCGCCTTGGAAATATCTTTCCAACGGCACCAACTTTGTAAAAATCCAACGGTTGGATTGTCTGGAATGTTTAATTCAAATCTGAAGAAAAACAGCGCCAGAATCATTTATATTTATATATAAATATAAATATAATTAAATTAAATCGAATAATGACGCTGCAGTTTGAATTTTGAAACCGTAACTTTAAACGACTAGTGTGGAAGATCCGACCGTCGGATTTTCACGAAACTGGAACCGTTGGATTCACTTTGGGAATATCTTCCCAGTGGTATAGACTTTGTAGAAATCCAACGGTTAGATTTTCTGATATGTGTAAAACAAATTAGGGGAAAAACAGCGCCAGTGCCACCGCACGACCTGAAACATCGTTTAATTAAATATGACCATTTTTAAATAAATAAAAATGGCGAAAAATCGTTATAAAATATTATAAGCAACATGGATTGGAAATAAACCAATTTGGCTTGATCTGCTTGATATTTGATGGTTGTATGTGTTTGACACGAAAATTATACTAAAGAACTGAAATATGAGTGTTGAATAATATAACCACGGAAAGAATTGATTTGAATTCTATTTATACGTGAATTATTTGAAAAGGCCGAGCTAACCCTCATTTCAAATAATTGATTGAACGATTCGAAGGCGAAAATACAAAAACGATTCAAGACCGACGATCTTCGTATCGGTTGGATGGGCGCTGCTGAGGTTCCTGATTGGAGTAGCTACCGTGAAGGAACGTAAGTAGTAGCCGTCTGAACGTATATGTTGATTGTACGGATATACGAGGAATATGGTGCCTCCGGTTACGTTCAGACCCAGAACGGACTTGTAAATGGATTGTGTGTCTGACATTGGATTTTGTTCTACACTTATTGATCTCTGTTAAATATATATCTGTTTGGCAGCGGAGAATTTATTCTTTTGCTTAACACCCTTCTTTGAGACGTACGAGCTCAGAGGTTATATATCGATAGAAACCAGTCGTATGGAGTGGATTGCCTATGTGGCATGCCAAGATGCAGTGACCAAGGCTTCTGTTGCAAAGCAAAGTCTTCTGTTCGATGATCAAAGCACGACCTATGTGGCCTGGCTTTGTGTATAACGTGGATTCGCGAGCCTCACCCCTCGGTATGAGTCAAAAACGGGATAAGGACCCAAGGAGTGCACGACATTTCTTTCTAGCTATGGTGGTGTCAGTGGCCTACTAGCCCTGACATTTATATCTACTTTTCACCTATGTGGTTGTTGGAATGCGAGGCGCCTCGATTTTAGGTCTGTAAGGACCGGGAAACGTGTGTTCAGGAATAACTAATCCTCAAACGTAAGGGAGGACTGGCCTTGGAGGATCCAAGGGTTACCCAGAGTGTGTAGTCCTGAGGCATTTGCTAGAGTGTCTCGAAGTGGAGAGGAGCTTGCCCCTTGCCTCGACTCATGACGGAAATCCAATTTCCAATACGAAATAATGGATTTGATTGTAGAACTAGTATGGCGACATAGTGGTATGGGGTACTTATGCCGCTTATGATTGATATTTATGATGCTATTCGTTTTTGAAACATATATGCACTAGTAATAATATCAAATGATTTTGCTTTGCACGTATTAAGCATATTTGGCCATTATAAGGTAAAACTCTATCCTCCGGTTTGCGTTGCATTGTATGATGGGACTTGAGTCTTATAACGGCTTCATTCTTTTTAAAAGCATTGCGTTGTTTTTAAAGAGTTTACTCTGTTTTAAATGCACCAGCAATCACTGGAGTAAACCCGTTCCGCGAAAGTGGCATGGTCCTATGATTTGTCGTATTACTGTTGTTTAACCAGTTAAGTAAATTTCTCATACCAGTCCCATGACTGACTCGTTGTTTGTTTCACTTTGCAAACTCGGGTGCCCTTATTTTCACATGGGCAGCCTAGTTCACAGATGACAGGTTGTTTTGGCTTAGCACTGTAGTATGGAGTGCACTTTTGGCTTATGGCGAGGCTGACTTCACCGAGATTACTTTGACATTTTCTGCCATTAATGTATATGTATTATGACTCCACCTATGGCGAAGCAGACTGTTTTACTTCCAGTATTTATTATCGTATGTATATGTACCGCCTCCGGCGATGTAGACTGATACCCTTATTATGTCTCACTCTATGTATATATTCCGCTGATAGCGATGCTGACTGATCATTTCCCTTTTATTTACTAAATTATATCCTACGTTGTGTTATTTTGATGTTGTTACATGTTGTGATTCCGCTGTCATATCCATGTAAAATTATTCAATTTATTGTTTTTGCTATTATCTGTACTCTGCTATGATGATTGATGTGTTATATTCCAATGATTATCCTTAACACCGTCGTACGGATTTTGGGATCGTCACAGTTGGTATCGGAGCTTTGGTTAACCTTAGTTCTGGAATCTAACACATTAAACACCTCGTCAGAATAGAATCAGTAGAGTTCTAAGGTGAGTGGCTCATTAGAGATAGGATTAGTGATGTCCTAGAATGAGCTAAGTAGAATAGCAAAACAATTTGATCAGTACATCATTACCTTTCCCTATGTTCTCCTGCTTTATCATATATGAAAGTTATCATTTCTGTGAGCTTGACTCCTTTCTTGCTTATACAGTACTTTATCTGATGGCTACACGAGCAGCTGCAGCCAGAGGTGGCCGAGGAGGCATAACAGGCAGAGTAGCAGGACGGGGGAATATCCCCATAGTAGAGGAGGGTCCTATTATACAGCCACCAGCACCCTAGGACTTTGAGCATGACAGAGTAGCAAAGAGATACAGGAACCTGGGAGGAAAACCCTTTTCTGGCCTTGGTACCGTGACAGAGGCTATTGCATGGTTGAAGACTTGTGAGAAGATTTTTGAGGGCATGGAACTGGGGACCCACAACAAGGCACGTCTAGGCATTTGGCTCTTACAGGAGGAGGCCGAGTTGTGGTGGGATGCCATCACCTCCGAAGATGTGGAGGGTACTGTTAGGACCTGGGAACAATTCAATACCATGTTCAAGGAAAAGTTCATTCCTTAGCAGGCCTTAGAGCGGATGCGTGATCAGTTTGCTAATCTCCAGCAGGGAGACCTCTCAATCCAGGACTACCTCAACAAATTCACTCAGCTATCACGCTATGCTCCAGAGCTTATTTTGAGAACCAAAGCTAAGAATAAGAGGTTTATATTTGGGCTACGGTGCAAGTTCCAGGACAGGGCCATGAGCAACATCAAACTCCCATTCTTAGAATTGGTAGAGATGGCCTGCAACTACGAAGATCTGGATGAGAGAAACTCCAACCTAGACCGTGCCAAAAGCCAAGCTGGAAAAAGGCGCAAAGCTTCAGGAGATCGGCCAGAGTCCAACAATGCAGCAGCCGCTACTCAGCAATCTGGAAAGATACCTAAAGGAAGCTGCTACAACTGCGGAAAGAAAGGACGTTATTTGAATGTATGCAAAGCCCCAAAGAAACTAAAGGCAAATCCAGACCGCAGCTCAGCCGAATGCTACAACAGCCATCAGAAAGGGCACTATAGCAGGAATGGTCCTTTGAAGAAGAATGCACAGGTGGCTCATGTTTATGACGGGGAGACCCCGCCAGCTATCACCGATGGATCAGGTAAACCCGACGTCTTGGGAGGTACCCTTACCATTAAAAATATTCCTGTTTCTGCACTTTTTGATACTGGTGCATCACGTAGCTTCATTTCTAGTAACACTGTTCACAAGTTAAAATTGAATCAAAGGAAGCTTAAAGAACCAATTAAAGTTCAAAACCCGATAGGAGGTTCTATTGTTCTCAGTTCATATTGCAGAGTGCCCGTCTCCTATTTTTCTACAAGTTTCCCCTTAGGTTAATCATCATGAATCTCTCTGAATTCGATGTTATTCTCGGTTTGGAATGGTTAACAAAATATAAGGCCGAAGTTAGATGTGCCGAAAGAATCGTGAAAGTTAAAACAAAACTTGGGCATATCACTATACCATGCCATGGCTCAGAAACTAATAGAAAAGAATTTTGGTCTTCTTTGGAAGTTATTCCCACTTCATTGGAAAAGATACCGGTCGTTAAAAACTATGCGGATGCGTTTGAAGAAGTCGAAAACTTACCTCCGCAAAGAGAAATTGAATTCAGAATAGATCTAATTCCGAATGCCCGACCAGTAGTACACCCAATTAGAAGAATGGCCCCGAAAGAAAAAGAAGAGTTAGGCAGCCAAACCAGAGAACTACTTTGGAAAGGTTTGATCAGACCAAGCTTTTCAGATTGGGGAGCAGCTGTAGTATTTGTCCCGAAATCAGACGGTATTCTACGACTTTGTGTTGATTACCGAGATCTCAATAAGAAGACACTGAAGAACAAATATCCCTTGCCACGTATAGATGATCTGTTTGATCAATTAAATGGGGCGACAGTATTCTCCAGGATGGACCTAGCTACAGGTTTCCACCAATTACGTATAGCCGAAGACTGTGTTCCTTTGACAGCCTTCAGGGGACCCGATTTATTCTACGAATGGTTAGTAATGTCGTTCGGCTTGTGTAACGCTCCGGCATACTTCGTCGATCTTATGAACAGAGTGTTCCGGGGTGTTTTGAATAAATTTGTTCTGGTCTTCATCGATGACATTTTAATCTACTCCAAGTCGGTAGGCGAGCATGCAAAACATTTAGAACAAGTGTTGATAATTCTGAGGAGAAATGTTTTGAAAGCTAAATTTTCTAAGTGTGTCTTCTAGAAGGATGAAGTTAAGTTCCTTGGCCATGTCGTATCAAAAGAAGGGATTGCTGTAGATCCAAGCAAAATTACAGCGATTCAGGACTGGAAACAGCCTACTACCCCCATAGAAGTTCGAAGTTTCCTTGGATTGGCTAGTTACTATCGGAAATTCGTTAAGGATTTTTCAAAGATATCTGGTGTATTAACAAAGCTTACAAAGAAGCATGAGAAATTCAAATGTACTCCCAAATGTGAAGAAGCTTTCCAGGAGCTGAAACTGAAATTGACAACTGCTCCAGTATTGACAATTATAGAAGGAAACCAGGACTTGACTGTATGGACAGACGCTTCTATTAGAGGGCTTGGCGCAATATTAATGCAAAAGGGCCAAGTGGTCGCTTATGCCAGCCGTCAGCTGAAGCCGCATGAAAGGAACTATGCAACTCATGATCTTGAGTTGTTAGCTATCGTGTTTGCTTTGAGAATCTGCAGGCATTATTTATTGGGCGAGAGGTTCGAACTATTTACCGATCATCAATCATTGAAGTATCTATTCACTTAGAAAGATCTAAACTTGAGACAACAGCGTTGGTTAGAATTCCTTGCAGCATATGATTTTGAGATTCTATACACTCCAAGGAAAGCCAATGTTGTCGCAGATGCGCTCAGTAGAAAGAATGAAATCATCGCCAGTTTTATCATTACGTCTTCATTAATTGACAGGATCTCGACCCTTCAGAAAGAAGTTAATTTTTCTAAGGAGATGGTCAAAAGAATCAAAGAAGGCATAGACTCGAGCTTCCAAGTTGATAGTGAGGGAGTTCTGAGATTAAAAGGAAGAATTTGTGTTCCTGACATCTCCGAGCTAAAAAGGGAAGTGCTTAATGAATATCACAGGTTCAAACTCAGTATCCATCCCGGTGTGAGCAAAATGTATAACGACCTCAAACACACATTTTGGTGGAAGGAAATGAAAAGAGATATTTCATTATATGTTAGCAGATGCTCCACTTGTCATCTAGTTAAGAGCGATCAGCAGAAATTGGCTGGATTATTACAATCATTAGAAATTCCAGGATGGAAGTGGGAGAAGATTTCGATGGACTTCATTGATGGTTTGCCTCGAACTAAGAAAGAAAATGACAGTATTTGGGTGATCGTAGATCGCTTCACGAAGACCGCCCATTTCATACCTGTCAGATCCAACAGAACGGCTCAAAGTTTAGCACAGATTTACTTCAAAGAAATAGTTAAATTGCATGGAGTGCCGCTCAATATAGTCAGTGATAGAGATCCCCTATTTACTAGCAAATTCTGGGAAGCATTCCAGACAGAATTGGGAACCAAATTGAATCTAAGCACTGCTTATCACCCTCGGACAGATGGCCAAACTGAGCGGGTGAATAGAATTCTAGAAGATTTACTGCGGGCTTGCATTATTGATTTTGGCGGGTCATGGGAGGATCACTTACATTTGGCAGAATTCTCTTATAACAATAGCTATCAAGCAAGTTTGGGAATGTCGCCATTTGAAGCATTATACGGCAGACCGTGCAGATCTCCCGCATGTTGGGTAGAACCTGGGAACAGACTTGTGCTGGGGCCCGATATGATTCGAGAAGCATCTGATAAAGTTGATTTCATCAAGAAGCGATTGAAAACCGCACAAAGCCGACAGAAAAGTTATGCTGATGCGAGAAGAAGAGATTTATCATTTGCCGTTGGCGATTATGTCTATTTAAGAGTTTCTCCGATGAGGGGAGTAATCAGATTTGGCAAAACTGGGAAGTTGGCACCGAGATTTATTGGTCCCTTTCCTATACTTGAACGGATTGGAACTCTTGCATATAGGGTTTCATTACCTGATTGGTTGCCTGGAGTGCATGATGTGTTCCACGTATCTCAACTTAGAAAACATGTGCATGATCCGGATCTTGTTGTGGAAGAAGCAGCACAATAGGACTTGGAAATTACTCCAGAATTAGCAGTCAGAAGAGTGCCATTGAAGATCGTTGGAAAAGAAACTAGAGAGCTCAGGAGCAAAAAGATTCATTTAGTTAAAGTGCAGTGGAGTAGTGATCATAGAGACTGTACTTGGGAGACAGAGGAAAGCATTAAACAAGCCTACCCCAAATGCAGAGTGGACATCTCTGACTAACTCCGGTGCAAGGTACCTTTACAATACTTTGCATTTACATTTTGTTTCCCACTTTGTTGTTGTTTCCTTTTCGGGGACGAAAAGTTTTAAGTGGGGGAGATTGTAACAACCCGGAAAATGTGAACCAATTAAAAAATTTTAAAATTGGTTATTGTCAAAGAATTTAAACATTTGAAATAGCATATTTCAATAAAGTAATAAATTGGAAATAGTGAGGCAGTTTGAAAATTTGAATACAAACTTTGACTGACTGTACCGGGTGGAAAATATAACGATTTTAGTGAAACCAAAAATATTTAAATCTGTTTATGAATACCTTTCTAACGAATCTGAAAAATCGAAGTTTCATAGCAGGAATCAAAAGTAATGGCCAAATGAATTTTCAGAAAGGTCACTATATAGAAAGTATAGCCCTGGAAAATAGACATTTTGCAAACGACCTCGGAATTCGACGAAACCACTTTTGTTGGATCCGGGATGTCAAACTATTGCTAGGTTTCAAATTTCATAATTTTTGAAGCTAGTATGTGAGCGGGGCAAAGGAAAATGTGATTGGTCAATTTCTGTCAAAATGGGTCGACCAGAAAATGGCCATTTTGCATACGATCTCAGAATTCGACGAAACTAGTTTTGTTGGGACCGTATCGTCAAGACATAGCTAGATTCATTTTTATGGAATTTTTCGATTCAGTTTGTGGCCCTAGAAAATTGAAATGTACGTTCAAATTGAATATTAAATGTTTTATACTTTAAATTGAAAAATAACTGACTGTAACAGTCGAATTGGCCAACGAAATATATCCCATTGTGTCCGGAATGGGGGTATTTAACTAGGGGCGACATTCGTTGGGTTGACATTGGTGTTCGTTTGTTCAAAAGGATATTTTAGGAATTTAAATATAATAGGTAAAAGCCCCTCTTTTCTCTCACTACGTTGACCAGTCAAATCCCGAACGAAACCCCCCCCCCTCCCGAACGACGGAAACCCATTCAGAGCTTCCAGGCCCGATCACCGCCGCCATGTGCGTTTTCACCCCCCCCCCTCCAGTTAACTTTTCTGTTCATCTTCCCCTCCTCTTTCAATCCATCCAACCCTCGTCAGAAATAGTTTGGTATTTGCGTCGAATTCAAGCGAGGAAGTCATCGTCTTTGGAGCGCCGCCGAGCATCGTAGGGACCACCGAGTTGAGTGCCACCACAGGCGCTGGAGACCCTGTTCGAAGCTCTTCGACGTTGCAACATCTGATCGTGACAATACTTCACGGATCGATCGTGAAATTAAAACCTAGTTTCGAAGGTTTGGCAAAGGTATCGGCTTTGAAACTTCTGAAAAATAACACTTTTAAGTGTTGCAAAACTTTGAAAAATCATATCTTTTTAGTGTGTTGACGAAATTCGATGAAACAGGAAACATCGAGACCGCAAGGAGGCTCTCTACCATCTAGCAGAGGCAGCGGATTTTTCTGGTCTACCTACGATTTTTAGCACTTCAAAAACCAATGTGAGGAATCTAAATTAATTTGTGTGAATGGAATCGTGTTGTATAAATTATATAAGCGAAGTGTAAATTATATACGCATTGTATACCTCATGTACATGTGTTGTATAAGTTATATTAGCGATGTATAAATTATACAAGCGTTGTATGAAACACATATGCTTTGAATTGTGTTGAAATGTAAGTGAAATATAGAAATAATATATATATATATATATACTCCCCTCGTCCACAGACCATGGATGATATTTATTGCTTGTGATTGGCGTGAAAATATATAGTATGACGAATGGTTGGAAATAATTGTTTGTGCTTGATATTGTGGTTGAAAAATACCTTTGTGGTTGAAAAATACCTTTGTGGTTGAAAAATACCCTCTTGTGGTTGAAACAAATTAGAATAGGATTGTGGAAATGAAAATAAAACATGCCGCCTGCGTGCGAACTAGATGCATGACTCCCCATTGTCCAAAACCGCGAGGTTTTAAGGTAGAGCGAGGAGCCGTACTAGGGGCGGTCCCGGTTTTAACTACCCTGCCGTTATGCTGCCGAAATTTTCTAAATATTCATGTGTTAGAATAATTTTCATTTGTTGAAATTAATTTCTTATGTTGAAACCGATATTCATGTGTTGAATTGAAATTCATTCGTTGAATTGAAATTCATGTGTTGAATTTTATTCAAATTTTAAATAAATAGCTTTAACTATAAAAATCACATTTTTATATATATACAAACTATAAAGAATATTCATATGTTGAATGTTATTCGAATTTTAAATAAATAGCTTTAACGATAAAAATCATATTTATATATATATACAAACTATAAAGAATATTCATGTGCTGAATTGAAATTCATTCGTTGAATTGAAATTCATGTGTTGAATGTTATTCGAATTTTAAATAAATAGCTTTAACGATAAAAATCAAATTATTATATATATACAAACTATAAAGAATATTCATGTGTTGAATTGAAATTCATTCGTTGAATTGAAATTCATGTGTTGAATGTTATTCGAATTTTAAATAAATAGCTTTAACGATAAAAATCACATTTATATATATATATACAAACTATAAAGAATATTCATATGTTGAATTAAAATTCATTCGTTGAATTGAAATTCATGTGTTGATTATTATTCGAATTTTAAATAAATAGCTTTAACGTTAAAAATTACATTTTATTATATATACAAACTATAAAGAATATTCATGTGTTGAATTGAAATTCATTCGTTGAATTGAAATTCATGTGTTGAATGTTATTCGAATTTTAAATAAATAGCTTTAACGATAAAAATCATATTTTTAAATATATACAAACTATAAAGAATATTCATGTGTTGAATTGAAATTCATTCGTTGAATTGAAATTCATGTGTTGAATGTTATTCAAATTTTAAATAAATAGCTTTAACGATAAAAATCAAATTATTATATATATACAAACTATAAAGAATATTCATGTGTTGAATTGAAATTCATTCGTTGAATTGAAATTCATGTGTTGAATGTTATTCGAATTTTAAATAAATAGCTTTAACGATAAAAATCACATTTTTATATATATACAAACTGTAAAGAATATTCATGTGTTGAATTGAAATTCATTCGTTGAATTGAAATTCATGTGTTGAATATTATTCGAATTTTAAATAAATAGCTTTAACGTTAAAAATTACATTTTATTATATATACAAACTATAAAGAATATTCATGTGTTGAATTTAAATTCATTCGTTGAATTGAAATTCATGTGTTGAATGTTATTCGAATTTTAAATAAATAGCTTTAACGATAAAAATCACATTTTTATATATATACAAACTATTAAGAATATTCATGTGTTGAATTGAAATTCATTCGTTGAATTGAAATTCATGTGTTGAATGTTATTTGAATTTTAAATAAATAGCTTTAACGATAAAAATCACATTTTTATATATATACAAACTATAAAGAATATTCATGTGTTGAATTGAAATTCATTCTTTGAATTGAAATTCATGTGTCGAATGTTATTCGAATTTTAAATAAATAGCTTTAACGATAAAAATCACATTTTATTATATATACAAACTATAAAGAATATTCATGTGTTGAATTGAAATTCATTCGTTGAATTGAAATTCATGTGTTGAATGTTATTCGTATTTTAAAATAAATCGATTAGACAATAAAAATTACATTTTTATTGTGAATATGAAGTGTTAAAAACATTCACGTGTTGAATAAATATTTTTGATGATAAAAATATTACTTTTATCATATATACGCTTTGATAAAAATACACATGTGTTGAAATAAATATTAGTTCGCTAGAAATATTACTATTAGCTTTGTTCTGCATATATATACATGTGTCGAACAGGGAAAAATGGATTAGCTGTAGAGTAAAGAAATTATTTGCGTGCCCGACAAATAGGTAAGCCTTGATGAGTTGGCTACGCAATTTTATTTTTATATCAACTCCTGTGAATGCCATTGGATGCAGAGTGCTGGTTATTCTGTGTGAAATAATAAACATCGCCATAGGATAGTAACAATTAATTTTGAACTACACCACATGGCATACTTCTTGATGATAGGCATACTTCATCATATTCCACATAAGCATTTGGAGCTTGTGTGGCGAGGTTGAAGATTTACCCTACGAGCGAGAGGCTTGTATGGTGATGATTATATACTACAGGTTGAACTGATGACTGATATGGACTATATAAAATATAACGATAAATTGCCAGATTAATAAAAACCCCACACGGGTCTGGAGTTGACAATAATCATGTCTCTCTAGTCATTAGATACGGCACATGGACTATTTATTCCTACACGGGACGAGGTGACGAGGATTTATCCTCTGGAGTAATTAAAAATACACGCTCCCTCAGGCTTGACAGGGTGACGAGAATTTATTCTCTGGAGTTATTATCTATACACGCTCCCCTGTAAACACCAGAATATATCACTATAAATATGTGTATGCTTTATAGGATTTATTGGGTACCTAACACGGCCCAATAAATTTCCAAACCCCTTCCCGTACAAAGGAGGTTATGGCGAAATTTTTCGAAACACAAAGGCGTTAGTGAAATATTTAAAGTGAAAACGATATTGAAATTGAAGAATGAACTATATATAAATATATAAATATAAATAGAATTGAAAGGAATCGAAGCCGTGCAGTTCGTGTTTTGAAATCGTAATTTGAATCGATTAGTACGAGCGATCCGACCATCGGATTTTCCTGAAACCACAACCGTTGGGTTCGCCTTGGAAATATCTTTCCAACGGCACCAACTTTGTAAAAATCCAACGGTTGGATTGTCTGGAATGTTTAATTCAAATCTAAAGAAAAACAGCGCCAGAATCGTTAATATTTATATATAAATATAATTAAATTAAATCGAATAACGACGTTGTAGTTCGAATTTTGAAACCGTAACTTTAAACGACTAGTGTGGAAGATCCGACCGTCGGATTTTCACGAAACTGGAACCTTTCGATTCGCTTTGGGAATATCTTCCCAGTGGTATAGACTTTGTAGAAATCCAACGGTTAGATTTTCCGATATGTGTAAAACAAATTAGGGGGAAAACAGCGCCAGTGCCACGGCACGACCTGAAACGTTGTTTAATTAAATATGGCCATTTTTAAATAAATAAAAATGGCAAAAAATCGTTATAAAATATTATAAGCAACATGGATTGGAAATAAACCAATTTGGCTTGATCTGCTTGATATTTGATGGTTGTATGTGTTTGACACGAAAATTATACTAAAGAACTGAAATATGAGTGTCGAATAATATAACCATGGAAAGAATTGATTTGAATTCTAATTATACGTGAATTATTTGAAAAGGCCGAGCTAACCCTCATTTCAAATAATTGATCGGACGATTCGAAGGCGAAAATACAAAGACGATTCAAGACTGACGATCTTCATATCGGTTGGATGGGCGCTGCTGAGATTCCTGATTGGAGTAGCTACCATGAAGGAACGGAAGTAGTAGTCGTTTGAACATATATGTTGATTGTATGGATATACGAGGAATACGGTGCCTCCGGTTTCGTTCAGACCCAGAAAGGACTTGTAAATGGACTGTGTGTCTGACATTGGATTTTTTTCTATACTGATTGATCTCTGTTAAATATATATCTGTTTGGCGGCGGAGAATTTATTCTTTTGCTTAACGCCCTTCTCTGAGACGTACAAGCTCAGAGGTTATATATCGATAGAAACCAGTCGTATGGAGTAGATTCCCTATGTGGCATGCCAAGATGCAGTGACCAAGGCTTCTGTTGCAAAGCAAAGTCTTGTGTTCGATGATCAAATCACGGCCTACGTGGCCTGGCTTTGCGTATAATGTGGATTCGCGAGCCTCACCCCTCGGTATGAGTCAAAAACGGGATAAGGACCCAAGGAGTGCACGACGTTTCTTTCTAGCTATGGTGGTGTCAGTGACATACCAGCCCTGACATTTATATCTACTTTTCACCTATGTGGTTGTTGGAATGCGAGACGCCTCGATTTTAGGTCTGTAAGGACCGGGAAACGTGTGTTCAGGAATAACTAATCCTCAAACGTAAGGGAGGACCGACCTTGGAGGATCCAAGGGTTACCCAGAGTGTGTAGTCCTGAGGCATTTGCTTGAGTATCTCGAAGCGGAGAGGAGCTTGCCCCTTGCCTTGACTCATGACGGAAATCCAATTTCCAATACGAAATAACGGATTTGATTGTAGAACTAGTATGGCGACATAGTGGTATGGGGCACTTATGCCGCCTATGATTGATATTTATGATGTTATTCGTTTTTGAAACATATACGCACTAGTAATAATATCAAATGATTTTGCTTTGCACGTATTAAGCATATTTGGCCATTATAAGGTAAAACTCTATCCTCCGGTTTGCGTTGCATTGTATGATGGGACTTGAGTCTTATAACGGCTTCATTCTTTTTAAAAGCATTGCGTTGTTTTCAAAGAATTTACTCTGTTTTAAATGCACCGGCAATCACTGGAGTAAACCCGTTCCGAAAAAGTGGCGTGGTCCTATGATTTGCCGTATTACTGTTGTTTAATCAGTTAAGTAGATTTCTCATACCAGTCCCATGACTGACTCGTTACCTGTTTCACTTTGCAAACTCGGGTGCCCTTATTTTCACACGGGCAGCCTAGTTCACAGATGACAGGTTGTTTTGGCTTAGCACTGTAGTATGGAGTGCACTTTTGGCTTATGGCGAGGCTGACTTCACCGAGATGACTTTGACATTTTCCGCCATTATTGTATATGTATTATGACTCCAACTATGGCGATGCAGACTGTTTTACTTCCAGTATTTATTATCATATGTATATGTACCGCCTCCGACGATGTAGACTGGTACCCTTATTATGTCTCACTGTATGTATATATTCCGCCGATGGCGATGCTGACTGATCATTTCCCTTTTATTTACTAAGTTATATCCTACGTTGTGCTATTCTGATGTTGTTACATGTTGTGATTCCGCTGTCATATCCATGTAAAATTATTCTATTTATTGTTTTTGCTATTATCTGTACTCTGCTATGATGATTGATGTGTTATATTCCAATGATTATCCTTAACACCGTCACATGGATTTTAGGATCGTCACAGTTTTAAAGAAGCATGATTATTGATATGAGAAAATTAAATCCTTGGATGATCTTTGTTTATATATTTGATAGTTAAATAACTGACTACCAAATTTGGTGAACTTTTTTATTATCAAATCGAAAAGACTAACAGTGGACCAAGCTATTTTAAAACCGCTTCGATCAGGATGAAGCATTTTGAACAGGAAATATCTTGAAGTTGGTCGAAGATGGAGTTATTCGGTTTAGTTCAGACCTAGAACGAAACTGTATGGATGAATGTTGGTATTGCATATCTGCTTGGAATGCAGTATTAGCTTTCCAAGATGATATGCTACTTATAAGGTAATATATTACCTTTATTCTTCTCACTTGCAGAATTAATAATGTAGGAACAAGCTACCAAGCTATGTGGGTCGCTTCCATTAGGATATGACCATTCCATATCTAGAGTCAATATCTTTATATGCTTCGGGTCCCCTTATGTTTGTTTATCAACTAAGGTGTTTATATTCAGTGCTGTCCATTTTAGAAGAGGGGATGGTCCTGAGTTGTTGAGGGCATATTAGCGCAGTCTTTCATGCATTTTATCTAGAGATGCACAGATTTTGTGGGTTACCCTTTCCCTTTCATAGTTGGGATTTATTCTTCAATACGAACCTTCAGACTTGATTGTATATCTGTATATTAGAACATGAGATGCAGCGTATTGACTATTTTATTATATTTATTCTTGGATTTTAGAAATTATTACAACATTATTAGATGTATAATAAAGTGTTTTGGTTATCATAAGGTAATAACCCATCCATGTAAATGTGTGGTATGGACTTACAAGATACGTTCGATTTCAAAGGTTTAAAAGTTAAATAATAAATTATCTGTGTTTTGATTTTTCTCACACTGATTTACTAGATGTATCCGAGGGTTATTTTATTATAATACTCAGGTCAGACCAGGTTTATTTACACGTTAGATTAAATCTAGTTTTCTTTGAAGCTTCAGGAGAGTAGGAGAAGTCAGAATGTATTCTTGGATATCTTTTTATTTTTTTCTATTGTTATTTGTCAGCATTTGTAAGGGTAGGTTGTTATAACTTATAACTGTATAGATCGATTTATAGATTTAATTCCCTAGTATATGTATTAAATTACAATTTTTATTTATGTAAGTATTATTGTTATATTATAGATTTTCAATCCGCTATGATATTCAGTTTTGTATCTTCTTTCTTTTACTTTAACAAATTATCCTTCCATCGCTTGATTTTTCAGCTCGGGGCTACTATAGATGTATTAGTGTTGACATTTGAGAGTTAAAAAGGCAGGTTGTGACATTATAGTATAAGATCTTAGGTTGAGCGAACACTTAAGCTTTGGTAGATTTTACTAATAAAATATTAGGTTAATAACATCCTAAAATGAGTCTCGGTGTGTAAGTGTATGTTTATGTGTGTATACATCTGAGTGCATATTTGTTAGTTTACCAAAAATTTGTATTGTATTGTTTTGTTACGTCTGAATTTTGGATTCGAATCAACACTTCAAAAAGTTTAATCTATACGATATTGTTCTAATATTTGATAAATGAAATAATTTTACCAAAGTTGTATATTTATGTACAAAAGAAAATTCTCATATACTAAATATAAATACTTTTGATGTGTTAATCGATAGGGAATGGCAATATATAGTTATTATCATTTATCATTTGATTTATCATGCTCACGTAATTAGGAGCATTTATATTAGTCGTCGCTTGTGTTATTTGTTGATCGATTAGCTGCACCAGACTAGTTTATGGCTTTTAACTACTATGTTTAGTTAAAAGCAATTTTATCTTTTTTTACTATATTGGTTTAGCAGATTAGTACATGTAAGAACATTAATGATGAACATCTTATAATTCATTTTCACGATTTGACTATAAGGCTTTCGACGATAAAGTTGGGTTAAAATTTTATTGTAAATCAAAAGTTCACGTTTAATGTAAATAAAAGATTAATTGGTAAAATGATCTGAAGTTGATTTTAAATAAGTTGGACATTTTGAGAATTTAAAATCCCATTGTTCTGAAAAATGATTTTTCTAGAGTTTTGAAGGAAATGGTAATACAATTGTTTGTAATTATAAGTATAATGAATTCTAAAGGATTCTAAAAGCACTAGACTCACTACAATCACTGGAAAATAATTCTAATGATAACTACAGCATCATTCATTTTCGAGTTTCTAATTAAGGAATTACCACTATAGAAATTGATTGGAATATATTTGAAACTGATTAGTTAAAACCAAAAATTTTGTTCTCTAAAGTATATGTTTTGATATATATATATATAAATAAGGATATATTTATGCTCTTGTTTTTATTTTGAAACATTTTGAAATAAAAATCCGAGAGTTGAATTTGAAAGTTTGCAATTTAGTATTACAGATGCATGTAGCATGTATATCAAAGTAAACTAGTTTTTACATCTCATCCATTATGTTATTTAGCAATTTTCATATACTAAAATATAATGGTGTTTTCGATGATGTTAGATAGTTGAGATTTCCAAACTTGATTATAAAATAAAGTTATGTATTTTTTTTTGAATTTATTCAGGAGAGAAACCGATCGGAGTCGTAAAACCCTTCCAAGGGCACCTAGCCTGGTCCGCGAGCACCAATTAAGTGGCTGATCTTAGGGTATGCACATGGTATGCTCTGAGGAGTAAAGGCGAAATCAATAATAAAAATTTATTGAGCATTTTGGCTAAGTAAAACAAATTTGAAATTTTATATTACGAAACAAAAGAATTGTTTGAAAATATAAATTTATGTTTAAATGTGGTAATCAACGTAAGTATGTTGCGCAGATTCTCATAATGAAACTTAAGTATGAAATGGTTATAGAATTGAATTTTTGATGTGTGATCAACTTGAAGTACGAAATATTTAAACTTTTGAGAATTGTTTAATGAAGAAATTAGAACATAAGTTTTGAAATATTTTACTTGAGTTTAGATGTTATTAAAGAAAATTGAGTTACGAATAATTATTGTTATGAATGTTGTTAATTAATTGTTATTTTGAGCTCAAATCTCCTAAAATGGTAAATCAACCTAAGTGTGGTTATCGAGATAAGTTTAGGTTTGATTTTAGTGAACATTTAAACATTGGTAAAGGTTTTTATTGATTGTTCACATTATGATAATTAAATTCATTTTGATATGAAGTCCAAATAATGGTTTGTATAAAATAATCTAAAGGTAAATAGTATAAACAGAAATAGACCGAATATGAAATTAAATGAGAATAAAAGGAAAATTAGTGTAGAAATATTTTTTTTGAAATAAGTGCATTATTTGTACATAAGCCATGTTATTCGCATAGCTGTTCATTTTAGATTTGAGTGCACAATTTTGAAATGATTTATATCGGTCTGAATAAGAACTTTTCACTCGACTCTTGAATACGAACATTGAATATGAATTTTTGATGTGATTTTGGAATTCTCTATCAAAGTATATGGCTATGAAAGAAGTATGATGGTTTTTAATCAAGGAACCCAATATGATCGCACTAGATCGATGGAGTGAGCAGTAATAGTTCAAAAGTAAAAAAGTTTGATCGAGTGAACGAGCAAATCAAAAAGTACATAAGGATGACATATTTAAATCGGATGGACTTAAAAAAAAAATTAACTTATGGAATTTAAATTACATAACTTGAACATAATATTTTTGTGTATGTTGATTCTTATTTATGAATTGAAATGCTTAGTTTCAAGTTGTATGTTGGATATAATTTTGTATTATTTGGTTTTCATGTATAACTCTTTTTATGCTTCTCAAGTTAATAAAAGTTACGAAGCAAAAGTCACTAATTGCAATTAACTCCATTATTATTATTATTTTCAAGAAACAGGTACACATTTATTTATTTTAATTGAATTGGGTGATTTTACATCCTGGATATGGATAATCGCTTGGCTTTTTCTTTTTATTTTGATTGATTTGAGCCATACATGGCTAATGATTGTTTTTTATCGAGCTGCACAAAAAAGATGTTGCCGATATTTTCTGTGATTATAAGGACTTAGAAAAGTTAACAACCCTTTTCAAATAACTAGTTTTGGAAGTTAACGGGTTTGGGTGCATTGTTCTAACTTGGCGAATCTCAAGGCTGAAATTCTTTTAAGAGGGGAAGAATGTTACCATCCATATTTTTATTGATGAGTATTTAATCAAGTTAAAATTTTAAAATATTGATTTTAGAAATTAGTGAATTGAATTCAAGGATCCATATAAATATCAAGTTAATAACTGAAATTCAAATATGGATGTTGTTTAAAATATTTGATATTGTAAATTTGATTCTTGAAAGTGATTTAAATAATTGAATTCTAAATTTTATATTAATTTAATGATTAAATGGTTTGATTTAATTCTTTTTAAATTGAGTAATAATAGTAAATTCAATTTTTGATCTTCATTTACAATTATAAGTAATTAAAATAAATAATCATGAAATAAACTATTATTTTGAAGACTAGTTTCTTTCGACGTATTCATAATTTAAATTATTTAACTTTTCCCATAATTTCCAGTTTGGAATAACATTGTAATTAAATTCAATGATTTTAAGCAAGATGTAGCACTATTGTGATTTTTATATATCCAATAACTAGTGTATATTATTTTTATTTTGAGATTGTGATGGAATTCTAAATGTGACCATATTTTTATTTTATCCTTTGGAGTCCATATGTGATCAACAAGTTATGCTACGCGATACGGTAAAATTTGACAAATAGTAGAATTTGATTCCACCAAAATTTAGATATCACAACACATTTCATTTTATTTGTCTCTCCCTAGTGCACTTCTTTGAACCAAGAAGCATGTAAATGGAAAAGTAAACAACGATCAAATTCTTTTCTAATAAAATCAAAATAAATTCATATAAAACCTAACAATAGGAAGCTTTCATCTTGGACTTGGAGTTGGAAGGTCTTCTTTTTGGTTAGGGTTTAGCCTATGCGGTGATGAATTTGGGAAGGCTGATAGTAAATATGTGAGGCTAGGTTTAGCTTTTAAAAGTAATGCAAGCATCGACTGGCACAATATTGGGTTGTTGATTTGAGTTTTTCAGACGAAATAGCATGTTGCTGCATCAAATGGTGTCGTGCGAGTTTCAAATGTGTCACGCAACATATGTGGGTTGTGAGTAGATGGTTGCAGCGCTATCTAAACGGGGGGATTGAACTTGAGATGGTGGTGCTGGACCGATGGAGAGCAAGTAGTGGAGTTCATAGGAATCAACAAATCACTGTTTTATGGAGCGATGGTGGAGAAATTGACGTTTGATGACCATGCAGGGTTATTCAGGAGAAGGTACATCCACTTCTCATTTAAAAGACTGGAAGATGACCATGGTGGGTAGTTTTGACGATAAAAACCTCAGCTAATGATATGTTTATATTTATTCATGCACAAATGATTATCTTGATATATATTTTAATATTGCAGGCTATTAGATAGGTATTGATAATATAGACTATACAGTATCAAGATAGAAGATCTAGATTGATGATTCAAGGTTCACAGAATGAAGACTCATTACTATTGAATAGTTCAAGAATTCAAGATGACCTTGACACATAATTAAATCTTAGAATAAATGTTAAAGCTCAAGTTGCACTCACTTAACCTCATTCCATCTATTTTACAAAATGTTTACAAAGTACACCTACTTTTAAAATCCCTTTACGAAATGTTTTCAAATACTTTTGGTTTCTAAAAATAACTTTTCACAGAATTTTCACTTCTTTTTTTTCAAAATGATTTTTAAAAAAGAAATCTTAAGTCTAATACCTTTACTTTACTTACCTTTTAATATTGATTTTGACCTTAAATGTATTTCCTTTAATCCTTATATTTTGATTTCAATTTCATACTTTAGATTTTGATTTTAGCCTTAATATTAATGATTTGATATTATATTTTGATACTATATTTTAATATCCATATTTTAAATTTAATTATTTTGTTTTTTTGAATATATATATATATATATATATATTATACTTTAGTTCAAAATCTTCAAAAAATTTCTTCATAAGTTTTATCATGTTTAGAATATACGTTTACTATGTTTAAATAGTTACACAAAGTTTCAAATCATTATATATAGTTTTACATTTTTTACAACATGTTTTAACAAATTATTTTTCAAATGCACTATAAGTATGCTAACATAGGCATACCATGTATGTCGACATAGTGACCAGTATTGTCACATATCAAATTTAAAATAAAGTGTCTTTTTCCCCCACCCATTCGCGAACAGCCACTTCCCTTCATTTTTATACATAGGTTTCTTCTATAAATGAATTCATAACATATTTTTCTCATTTTGTTTGCTTATTTTCATCTCTCTCATTTTCTATGAAAACTATACATAAGCTATGCTAATTTTCAAATTGAATCAAGTATGTTCAACTCCTATTTGATTTTACATCAAACTCTTATCACTTTACTAATATCAAAGTGCAATTCAAAGTTGTAAGAGCAATTGTAATTAAGATGGAAAGATCCATGTCTGCATTCTTTGTAAAATAAATAGAACAATTTTTATCGTTGTGAGTTAGTGGCCCTAAATGTAATGGCGCGATTTTCGATGCCTCAAAAGTCGTGTCATTATTGAAAGAATTTAAAAGATGAGATAGAAAAGATAGAACTTATAAATAGAAGAATAAGAAGACATCAGAATCTCACAGTGGAATTTCACAAAATACATAATATATTACAATAAGGGTCTGAAACATCGTAGTACATCATCTTAATACAATACCATAGTACAACAGCATAATTATACATCATGACTAGGATAATACAAATGTCAAACTGGATACATAGATATAGATATACTACTGGTCTTGAACTTGAACTTCATAGGATTCCACTTGCCTAACCTGAATTACTTGCCTACTCATAACAAGTGTTATGAGTACCCAAAAGTTTAGGAAACAGAAAACAAACTCTGGGTCGGTCAAGGGACTAGTGTGAGTAAACATAGTTAAAAGATTTTAAACAGGGAGGTAAGAAACAAGGTTTTCCATTTTGGACAGATTCGTTTACTTTAGAAATCTTTAGACCAATCCATAACTAATATATGGATAATAACCTGAGTATTTTATATCAAAACCTTTGATATTACTATAGTTTGTATCAAATAAATAACAATCTAGTGAAACGCTTGCATCTCACGTTCACGTATATAGTATAAAATCAAAAACCGCATAGCGCCTATTGGAGATTAGATTCCAACAGACAAGGTATGGGAGAACCTACCGATCAGTGTACTCTAGAGGGTATACGCTGGGGTTCAACAAGAATGTCCTGCAACCCGGCCACACATGACGGACCACTCATTTAGCTTGAGTGTATCGAATATATTGCCACCACGGTTGTTGGCCATCCAACCAAAATCCGAAGATACAGAATCGAAAAGAAGAATAAATATGAATTTTGTAATAACCCGGAAATTCTGAGCCAATTTAAAATTTTTATTTTGGCAATTTTAGCGAATTCTGAATATTTAAAATGAATTAATTTAAATAATAACAACGAGAAATTTATTTTGAATAGAATTAGAAT
Source organism: Allium sativum (assembly GCA_030737875.1). NCBI lineage: Eukaryota > Viridiplantae > Streptophyta > Magnoliopsida > Asparagales > Amaryllidaceae > Allium > Allium sativum. The sequence goes on along the minus strand of CM060909.1, from coordinate 248,887,048 downwards.
GTATATATTTATACGTCGTCGATAGAATATAAATATTTATTTTAAATTATAAAAGGAATTGAAAATGGCGCGGTAGTTCGATAATTCGATTTCAAAGTTCAAATGAACGTACCGGGTGTAAAATCAACCGGATTTTAGCGAAACCAAAAATATTTGAATCTAATAGTAAATATCTTTCCAACGAATCTGAAAAATTGAAATTTCATAGCGGGGATAAGAAGTTACGTCCAGTTGAAATTTCAGAATAGTCGTTATGGAATTCAGGCCCTTAAAAATGGAAATTTTGCAAACGACCTCGGATTTCGACGAAACCACTTTTGTTGGATCCATGATGTCAAGTTATTTCTAGGTTTCAAATTTCATAATTTTTCGCATCAATATGTGAGTGTGGCAAAGGAAAACGTGTTTGACCAGTTTCAGTTGATTTTAATCAACTGGAAATTGACCATTTTTCAAACGGTCGCAGAATTTGACGAAACTAGTTTGGGTAGGACCGTATCGTCAATACAAAGCTAGAAAAATATTTTTTAGGAATTTTTCGAGTTTGTATGTGGCCCCGGTAAATTGAAATGCGCGTTCAAATTCAATATATAGAGTTATATGTTGATTTTGACGAAAACTGATCGAAACGATCGAATCAGCTTACGATACATATCCCATTGTGTTCGGAATGGGGGTAATTAGCTAGGGCGACAGGCGGTGGGTTCGATTTCGAGTTCGAAAATAAAATTTGCTTTTTGAAATTAAATAATTAAATAAATTAAAAATAAAATACCCCTCTCTCTCCTCCCTATTTCCTCTCAGCCCCCCTCCCCCGATTTTGTTTTCATTAAAAAAAAAGATAATAAAAAAGAAAATGGCAGGGGGATCGCGATCTCGTCCCCCCCCCCTCGGCCTTCCACCGCCGCCAAGGCGGGCACCACCACCTCTGACCCCTCCCCCCCTCTTCTCCTTCTCTTCCTCCTCCCCTTTCTCCTCCCCATCTCCTCCTGCTTCAATCAAATCTGCCGTGCCCTACCTCGCCCTGGCCACCGCCTCTGGCCTCACGCGCCCCTCCGACCTCACCACAGACCGCCGACCACCTGATGCCCCTCCCCCCCTTCGACAGCACACCCCCCTCTCCAGATTTCAACTGTGAGCCCTTTTCTTTCCTTTTATTTCTATTTTTCTTGTCTTCACTTATTTAGGTAATTAGTGATTTTAAAACTGAAATTAGATTATTATTTTTATAGTATATAGTTTAGATTTTTAACATTAAAAGATTTGATTTTTATTTATATTTTTCAATAGAAAGATAGGATGATAAAGTTTGGATTTTAATGCGATAAAGATTAGATTTTTAACATGAAAAAGAAATGATTTTTATAATGAAATAGCGAAAAGATTATGTCTTTGAAGTAGGAAAGATATGATTTTTATCATATGTGAAATATATTTTTTTTTATAAAGTAGAAGTATTAAAAATATGATTTTTATTCATGTAGAGTAATAAAAATATAATTTTTATTATATTACTAGCAAGATGAAAATATAATTTTTATATAGAGAATAGTGTGATAAAAATAGAATTTTTATCTATATAGTAGTGGTGTAAAAATAGAATTTTTATCTATATAGTAGCGGTATAAAAATGAGATTTTTATCCATATATAGTGATTATAAAAATGTGATTTTTATATACATAGCAATAATATAAAAATGTGATTTTTATATATGTAGTGAATACGGGCAACGAAAGTAACGAAAGGCGAGAACGGCGAAGATTTTCTACATAGGAAGAGTCGCGGCGTTTGGTTTAGCATATCGGTGAGAACTCCTCGCTTTTATTTTTATTTCTAGTTGAAGTATATACTATGATGCAGACGGTGTTTAGTAGCACCCGACACCTGTCGTCCACATACCATGGACAGCTTGTATGCTTGTTTGTTTAATTTTGATGTGTAGTTGATTGTGTGATGTGATGTGAAATGAAATAAAATATTTATATAGTTAAAAATATTTTATAGTTGAAAATAGAATTTTTAACGTGTATAAGAAATAAATATTTATAAACAAATCGGACGGTTTGTTTATATACAAACATTTGAATGATATTGATTGGGATGATAAATTTTACACATCACCCAACTGCACAAATAAAATATGTGTTTGATTGTTTAAAACCCCACATGGGTATTGGGATGATATATGATATACACTAATCCCAATAATTAGTTGTATGTCGATCGATTGATTGACAGACTATTATGAGCGTTAAATATTCATATTGGATGCTTATACAGTGTAGAATGCACTTTGGATGAAGGTTGATTATTTGTCATTGTTGATATATACATGCGTTGTATGGAAATCCATAGAAATAAAATCTATGGTAATTGATTGGGCCTCATTCCAGTTTTGAAATAGAATATTTGAAGAGAACTATTTGAATAAAATATTTGAATAGAAATATTTGAAAAAGAAATATTTGAAATAGAATATTTGAAAATAGAAATATATGAAGCCGTATTGATTAGATTGACGCCATTTTGACGTGAATGATATTTATATCGATTATGTTCGTTTTTATAATGAATATTGAATAGTGATTTCAAAATCGAATATTTTGAAATGATATTCGAATTAATTGAATTAAAACGAATTAGAATTCGAATTGAATTAAACTGAATTGAATTCGAATTGAAATTGAATTGAAATTGAATTGAAATTGAAATTGAATTGAAAACGAATTGAAATTGAATAGAAACGAATTCGAGTTGAAATTGAATTGAATTCGAATTGAAATTGAATTGAAAACGAATTGAAATTGAATAGAATTGATTTCGAATTGAAATTGAATTGAAATTGAATAGAATTGAATTTGAATTGAAATCGATTTGAATTGAAATCAATTTGAAATGAAAACAATTTGAAATGAATTTAAAACGAATTTATAAGGAAAAATTCAATTTTAATTTGAATTCAAAATGATGTTGAAATCGTTTCGAAAACGAATTCAAAACTATTTATAAAATACGTTTAAAAGGAAATCGACGAAGTATATATTATATATATTATATATATAATATAATGGCCTGAATAGAACGCGCCGCGCTGCGGCAGTTCGCGAATTTCGACCATTGACTTCGAATTGACGTTGCGGGAGATCCGACCGTCGGATTCTTCTAAAACTGGAACCGTTGGGTTCGTATCGAAAAGAGATTTCTAATGAATATTAGAAATTAGAAATCTAATGGTTGGATTTGGAATTATGTCCAAATCAAATTTGGAAAAGGTCGCTGTAAGTGCAGTTCGATGGCCGTTGATGGAAATCGACTGTACGGGCCTTGATAAAATTATTAAAAATAGTAATAATTTGTGTTAAAACATAAGAAACGATTTGTGAAGAATTGGGATGAAAATTTCCATATTTGAAAAGGTAAAAATAGATTTTTATCGAAATGAACTAGTTTTGAACTAGAATAATAATTTATTTATTTTTAAAATAAATAAATTGGATTTGAATGGTTTGATAATAACCAGAATTTCCAATAATTGAATTGGAATGGATTTGAATCGAAATCGCCTTTGGAATATTTCGATGTTGGATTTCGTGATGATACAGGTATTGTTATGGGAATTTGAAAGATATATTTATATCATTATTTCCAATACGATATTTGTTGGTCGTAGAATTTGATGTTGAATATAAGCCGATATATTTTCTATTCAGAGCCTTGTATTTAATATCAAATGTGATTTGGGTTTGTCATGAATGGTGTCTTCATTAACACTGTTCTTAAGCCCAGTTGAGAAAAAGATTAAATCTTTTTATTTAGATTTAGTGAAGTGCACCAATTAAATAATATTTAATTGGAATTGAATTGGTATTGATTTTTGGGTTTATCGTGAACAGTGTTTTAAATAACACTTGTTCTTTAACCTGATAATTAATGGAATGTGGTTTTGGGTTTATCGTGAACCGTGTTTTAAATGACACTGATTCTTTAACCCAGTTAAAGATTAAAACTAAGTGGAGTTTTAATGAATCTTTAATTAGATTGAAAAGATCGAGAATGGAGTATCACCAGTTTTACTCCAGGCGATAGTTAAATCTTTTATTATATTTAAACGTGAAATGGTAATTGAATTTACCGATAACACCGTGGTTTTAGATATGAAGTATTACCAGTTTTACTTCATGGGATGAATAGGTTGGGATTGGGAAATAAATGATTACTTCGGTGTGGTTCGCTAATCCCGTCTAATTTGAATTGATATTCAAAGAAGATTAAAGAATAAATTTAAAGAATTTATCTTTGATAAAATTAATGGGAACCTTTCCCAAAGTATAAGAATATTTGAATAAAAGAATATTCTGAATTGGAATGAGGCGTATGTTGTGTTTGTGTAACACTTATTTATTATATACGCGAGTTATTCAGAAAGACCGGGTCTATCCCATTTTGAATAACTGATTCGACGTGGTGTCGAAGATGAAGACGGTGGTTGAAGACTGGAGGTCTTCACGTCGTTTTGATAATTACTGATGATCTTGATTGGGCCGTACACCCAAGAGGAGAGAATCAGTTGGTGATCATCCAGATGTACTTGGAGATCGATGGATATGTGAGGTACAAGGTGCGTCCGGTTTCGTTCAGACCCAGAACGGACTTGTAGATGGACTGTGTGTCTGACATTGGATATCATTCTGTGTGATTGATGGATATCGGTTGCATGGAGTGGTCTGCCTATGTGGCATGCTAAGATGCAAATGATCAAGGCTTCTGTTGAAAAGTAGAGTCTTGTGGTTGATGATCAAAGCACAGTCTGTGTGGCACAGCTTTGTGTAGCGGTGATTCGCGAGCCTCACACCCCGGTTGTGAACCAGAAACGGGAGAGGACCTCAGGGGGGACATGCGTTTCTTTCTAGCTAGAAGTGGCGTCAGTGGTTTTACATGCCCTGACGAGTTTGACTTATGTGGTTGTTGCTGTTGCGAGGCGCCTCAGATATATCGGTGACTGTTTGAAGCCGATGGAGTCATTTGTTGGCTCATTTACGCCCCAAAGGGCGGGGAAACGTAGTGTTCAGGCATTATAATCCACATCGGTGGACCGGCCCTGACGATCCAAGGGGCAGTTGCAGCTGTTCCCGAGACACGGGCTAGAGCATCTCGAATCGGTAGAGGACTATCTTTTGCCTCGGTTCACAGATGGAAATCCAACTTCCAAATACGTGATATTTGTTGTTTTGATTGTAGAGCCTAGTATGGCGACATGATATATGGTACCCATGCCGTCTATGATTGATATTTATGATTTGAAGTTGTTTTATACACTATACACTTATAGTAATAATAAATGATTTGTTTTAAACGTATCAAGCATTCTTGACTATTATAAGGTTAAAACCCTATCCTCCGGCTTGCGTTGCATTGTGTGATGGGACCTGGGTCTTATAATAGCTTCATTTTTCTTTATTTAGCATTGCGTTGTTGTTTTATGCACTGGTGTTCTTGGGAGGAAACCCGTTCCATGTTATACGGCGTGGTCCCTTGATTTACCTAACTTTGAAAATAAAGACTAATAACTGTTTTAGTTCTCACACCAGTCCCATGACTGACCTGGAGTTTATTGTTTTAACCTAAACTCTGGGTGCCCTTATTTTGACACGGGCAGCTAGTAGTTTTGGTTTTGCAGATTTATATTCACAGGATCCTGGGTTTACAGCTGGAATGATATCCGGAAAGCTTTGTATCCGTATATCTCCTTCAGTTGTGTATTGTATTATTTTCCGCTGCTTTGTAATGTATTGTAATCTCTGATATTTATCGAATGTGTAATATTTATTTATACTCTGTATGTTCTTGTATTCTGATGGAATTGTTGTAATTAACAATGAAATGTTCTTCCGTCTGCGTTCTATTTTGTCGTGTTCTCAAAACAATCAGGAGTTTCGAACGGTCTAGGTCGGTTTAGCGACTGATTCGGATCGAGCGGAATTCCCGGTCGTAACATCGTGGTATCAAAGCCTTGGTTTACAAAGCTCAGAGAACAAGACACATTAGAACCATACGAAAGAATTCATCAGAGATTGGATTAGTAATATCCAATGAGAATGACTCGTTAGAGATAGGACCAGTAATATCCTAGAACGAGTGTGAGGAGTAGTGTTTTGAAATAAAAGTGAAAACAAATTTTGTTTTGAAAATTTAAATCAATTATTCGTATTTGATTATTTATTGGTATTGAATTTGGACAATCCAATATATAAAAGATTTTGCATATACGCCTTGCAAATGTATATTCGAAGTTTTAATATACTGGATAGATATAGAATCACACTCTAGTCACCCGGGGATAATCCTGATGATGGTGCATCATCATCAGCATTTATATTCGAGTGTCGAAGGTAGGATATCTATATGATTCCAATTGACTGATGTGAGAACCAAAATTAGATAGGGCTTATTGTTGTGATTTGACATCAAAAATCTGATTTTTGGACTATATATCAAAGTTATGAATTTAAAAAGCTAATCAACTAATTGATTGATGGTTGTGTTGTTTGATTATTGGTTGATTAATTAAAATTTGTACCCTATAGCCAAATTGTATCAAATAGTGAATTGTATTGAAAATTAGTCGCATTTGCATGCATGTACATGTACTTACATCTTCAAAATGATGTACGAAATATGTTTTATAGTCGAAAAATAATTATCAACTTAATCCAATTATAATTCAGTTTACACGTCCAGTATTTATGGGTTTCAATTAACATAACAGTATATGTTTATCTTGTTCATATCTGGATATTATCAATATCTTTTATAAATGAACAGTTAAAACGTGTGCGTTGCACACAGTATTTATATTCAGTTTTGACCAACATTTAGAATGGATAAACAAAGCACGTGCGTCGCGCACGGTATTTTGCTTCGTTTATCTTCGTTGTTTCAAACAAGGTTAAATTCTTCAATTCTTCTAGTAACTTATTTTATTTCTTCTAATTTATCTTAAATAAATTAATTTAATAATTTATTTAATTTATTTTCTTTATATTTCTACATCTCAAACTCGTAGAAATTCTCTGGTCAACTTCTATACTTGATCTTTCTGCCATTTTCCTCCGTCCACTTGCCTATGACAAATTAAATAAAAATTCTATTTTTATTTAATTATTTATTTTTATTTTTTATAATTTATTTAATTTCATATTTTAAATTAAAACTGCTTTGAATTTAAAATCTTGTTCAGCAATTCCTTTACAAACGGTTTTACCAAAGTACCAGTGCCACTTTTCAAAACATTGTGATTTCCCTCAAAAAATCCTTGCCACGACTGTGTTTTTCTTGTTTGCCAAAGTACCACCCTGGTACTTACAAAAGTACCAGGTACCATCTCCAAAAATACCTTACCACGACCGTGCTGATCACCTCAAATCACTTGCCACGACTGTGTTTTCTCGTTTTGTCAAAGTACCACCCTGGTACTTTGTAAAGTGCCAAGTACCCAAAGTACCACCCCCTTGCACTCACGTTTACCACCTGAAAACTGCTACTGCACACATGTTCTGTCAAAGTACCACCTGGTAATTTGCAAAGTGCCAAGTAACCGAAGTACCACCTCTCGAAACTTCGTGCCACACACGCGGATTATTGCCATTTCCCTTGGTTTATATTTTTCCTTTATATTTTTAATTTCCCTTTTTCTTTATTTATTTTTCTAGTTTCTCTACTTTTTAATCCTGTGTATTATCTTATTTATTTTCCTGCTACTAACTTTATTAATTTGTCTATTCCCACTTCATGTTATTTTCCAGTCTTCAGCAAATTTCCGCAGGCACCAAACCAGGCACCAACAAGAACGTTGTGCCACTTCCCTTTTCCACCATTCTTCTTTCTTTTTACCTTAACTTCCTATTATTTATATCTTTCATTTTACGTTTGTTTTTGGCCATTTACCCTACTACTTCTCTAAATTTTTGTAGCTTTCAAGTGCACAGTTGTGCATGTGTGCACATGTACACCCCCTCGTGCCACTCGACGATTGACAAACCACCCTACGCAACCCCCAAACAGCCCCCAGCACCCTCTGACCAAATGTTACAGCCTACATCATCTCCTCTTCCAAAATGCTCTTGTCCATTAAAATAGCCGAACACCCTTAGCAAACCTCGTTCACCAAAATGCCTCGTCCTGCCACCTCCTTCCGCCGATCAGCGTATAAATTTACCAGTACGAAGTACACTCACACCTTAACCTCCACCCCTAAATATGGCTCAACTCGATGCACCCATTGGTGCACAGTTCAACGCCAAAGTCTCCTTTAAACCACACGAGAAAAAACCCTAAATCGATCCAAAACTCAAAAATCAAATTATAGAAAAATCGAATACTATTTTTCCCACATTCCATGATGATTCACGACCCTCCAATCCCAACGCCGTGAAATTTCGTCAACTAATTCGTCGGAATTTGAAAATAGTTCCATTTATCGATCATCTCGAAATTTTCTTTATATATAGACTTAAAAATCTTGAAACTACTTTTGAAAATCATCAATTTGTACCACGATTATATATACATACATATATATATATATATATTCAAATCAGGTTTCTACGATGTTTGAAAAACCATGATATATATTGATTTACACAGAGCAAACTATTTTTCTGGTTTCTTACATAAACGTTCATTTTATTTGTTGTTTACTTTAGTTATATTACCAATGTATGAAAACATATGCATTATACATTTGTATTCACATAACACCTGTAAAAAGATTTTGTATCATTCTCTTCTAAGAACAACTTTATCATGATGTTCTGTTATTAAAAAATGGAGTACATGTTTTGTTATCTAAGGGTTTTACAATCCTTATGCAAACAGACTTCTTACATAAAATGGCAGTATAACAAGTGTTCATCAAGGTTCCTACCATCAGATATTATTTGTTGATAGTCAAAACAATTGGTGTTCATAGCAGAAACTTGCAACTTCATCATAGAGCATTCAAAATTGATGTATAACCAAACAATTCACAACAGTAATGAAATGGATTTAATAATGAAATAAATGATATTTACTCACTTTGAAATGCTTTCCAGTTCCCTACTAATGGAACTTCAGTGTTTTTGGGTGTATGGTGAAAAGGTGAATTTAAACCCCATATTTATAGGCAAACCTTAAGAGTTTTAAAATAATTTCCTTCACATGGTTCTACAGTAACCTCCCCATTAGCCTCACCCCTCTCTACGTCCTTATCATAAGGAACACAAGTAAGAAAATATTTGTTTACCCTAGGATATTTTGGCCAATAAGCTTGTCTTATGTAATTCCTTCTAGAAGCCCACCTTTCTCACCATACCTTCATTAAATACTCTATACCTCATCTCTACTTCAAGCCAGTATAAAATTGCTTTCTTAATTCTTAAGTATATAGATATTTTACTTAAGGCAATACTCCTCTGCACATGTCTTAGGTTTAAGTAGAATTAACTTGCTAGCTTAGTCTTACTATTTGCTCTCAAATCATATTATAAAATTTGTTTTCATGTGATTTGAATTTTTTCTTGCTTGTGTTCATAGATATTTTCCTATGGTCAAATTTAGTCAACCAATGATGTGTGCATATTATTTTCTATGTTATCATATATACATGGCCGAATGTTTCCTTAGACATGTATAATAATTTTTTGATACAAAGTCCCTTATTGTATTTGATTTTATTTCAAATCCCTTTGTAAAAACCAAAGTCCCTTTTATATACATGTTATCCTATGTATATGTAATTATTAAGGTAATCATCCTTATGTGGAAAATCAGGGATTTATTTGCAAAGTTCCTTCTTGACTTTTGTTTATGGTTTTACTATATGTGTATTAAAGTATACGCACATATTTATATACATATGGTTATGTTTTCCAACATGTTTTAAAATGAGGATTTTTTTCATGTTACACACTTATGTTATGGTGTTAAATCATTCATGAGTTATTTTAGTTACAAGTGTATTATCAATCTTATTTATACTATGGTTTACACTTGAATGTTGTGTACTTATTTCATATTTTCAAATCTCAAAATATAAACAAGTATCCATATATATATTTATACATATATTAAAAATCACTTTAGTTTTGTTTAAATAGCATATTTGATTTTAATCTCCTTATTAAAATCAATTGTTGACAGCCGGAAAAAGTCGGGACATTACATTCCACCCCCCCCCCCCAAAATAATTTCATGCCCGAAATTAAAGTAAGAAAGATAGAAAAATTTTCCCAAAGGATAATACTTCATATCATAACCATACACTAGTCTTATACTAGTACTAGTCATACACAATATACTACCATACTAGTGCTACACTTGACTAGTTCAAGTTGTAGACTGTCATAGATTCATATATATAGTCCAACTTATCCCTCCATCCTACTCCTTTGACACTGTGTAGGTACCATTCCCGATTCCTTTTCCCTTTACGTCCCCAGAAGTTGACGGCTCATTTATGATAGCATAAACATTAGTCTGTGGTGCCTTTTTCATCAATTGGCAGTTCTTGATCATGTGTCCAGGCTGATGGCAGTTGAAACAAAGGTTCTTTACCACCATCTCATTTCTCCGATTCTGATTTTGTTGCTGCTGTTGCTGAGGTTTCTTTTGCTGTTGGGCTTGTTCGGGTTCCTTATCCTTTGGCTCCTTACAAAATCTAGCGATATGTCCCTTTTGTTTGTAGTTTTGACATAGAACCTTCTTGAAACGATTTTTATACTTCTCATCCCTTGTATCTCCTTTTTCCTTGTTCTCCTTGTTTGGATTGAATTTCCTCTTCCGGGGATTCTGTCTACTTATTTCTCTAGCCTGAGTCTCTTCTGTTGTTGGTTTCTGGGCATCCAAGGCTTTATACCTGAGTGCTATGAAATAACCCGGATATCTGGGCCAATTTAAAAATTTTATTTTGGCAATTTTAGTGAATTTTAATTATTTAAAATGAATTATTTTAAATAAAAACGACGAGAAATTTATTTTGAACGGAAGTAGAACGTATATTTATACACGTCGTCGTTAGAATATAAATATTTTATTTCAATTATAAAAGGAATTGAAAATGGCGCGGTAGTTCGATAATTCATTTCAAACTTCAAACGAATGTACCGGGTGCAATATAAACCGGATTTTAGTGAAACCAAAAGTATTCGAATCTAATTGATAATATCTTTGAAACGAATCCGAAAAATCGAAATTTCATAGCGGGGATCAAAAGTTATATCCAGTTGAAATTTCAGAATAGTCGCTATGGAATTCAGGCCCTTAGAAATGGAAATTTTGCAAACGACCTCGGATTTCGACGAAACCACTTTTGTTGGATCCGTGATGTCAAATTATTACTAGGTTCCAAAATTCATAATTTTTCGAATCAAGATGTCAGCGTAGCAAAGGAAAACGCGTTTGACCAGTTTCAGTTGATTTTAATCGACTGGAAAATGGCCATTTTTCAAAAGGTCTCAGAATTTGACGAAATTAGTTTTGTTAGGACCGTATCGTCAATACGAAGCTAGAAAATATTTTTTGGGAATTTTTAGAGTTAGTATGTGGCCCCGGTAAATTGAAATGCGCGTTCAAATTCAATATATAGAGTTATATTTGGATTTTGACGAAAACTGATCGAAACGTTCGAATCAGCTTACGATACATATCCCATTGTGTTCAAAAATGGGGGTAATTAGCTATGGACGACAATTGGTGGGCTTGATTTCAACTTTGAAATAAAAAGTTACTTTTTGAAGAGGAATTAAAATAAATTAATATATATAATATTATCCCTCTCTTTTCTCCTAACCCCCCTTTCTATTGTTGACTTCAAAAAGAAATAAAAAAAAAGACCCGATACCCAGACCTCGTCGCCCCCTCCCCCTCGATCGTCGATGCGCCATCGGAGCGCCACATCCCAAGTCGTCGCGCCGCCTCCACCTTTTCCTCTTCCCCTTCCTCCTCCTCGCAACTGCGATTTCCCCCTAAACCCTCGCCGCCCAGACGCGACGCCACACCACCGCTAGCCGCGCCCTACCGCCGCCGATGGTCGGCCTCTCACCAGTCGCTCCCCCCTCCGCTAAGCTCCCGTCCGTTCGAAGATCCCTCCCTCCCCAAATCGAGCTCCAGCGAAACCCTAGCCCAAGGGCCACCAAGCGCCACCAATGTGGGACCCGCCGAGCCTCTGGTCGGACCTCCTGATCTCCGCCGACTACTGTTTTCCTCCACCCTTTCGTCAAAAACCAAAGAACGGTGAGTGTTTTATTTTTACTTTTACTATTTCTTTTGTTTATTTTAGTTAGCTAATTTAAATATAAAAACATGATTTAAATTCAGTCTTTAGATTATGATAAAATTTATATTTTTATTCATGAGAGGTTTAGGTTTATGTATAAGAAAAAGATTCGATTTTTATTTATTCATTTGCAAGAGAAAGATTCGATTTTTATTTATTCATTTGCAAGAGAAAGATTCGATTTTTATTTATTCATTTGCAAGAGAAAGTAATGGTTTTTATATAGATAAAGTTCATATATTTATATAGATAAAGTTCAGATTTTTAATTACTAAAGATGAGATCTTTGATGGAAGAAAAATATGATTTTTAACATATAAAGATTTTATTTTTATAAAGGTAAAACTTTAATTTTTAATGCAAAGAGGGCTTTGGTTTTTAAAGTAAGGAAAGGAACGATTTTTATCATCTAGAAGGAGAAATAAAAATTCGGTTTGTATAATGAATATAGAAAGGTTAAGAATATAATTTTTATATATGTGGAGATATAAAAATATAATTTTTATATGTGTAGTAAAGTAAAAATTAGATTTTTATATATATGAAGTGAAAGTAAAAATTCGATTTTTATATAAGTAGCGGATTGAAAATAGAATTTTTATATAACAAAGAATATAAAAATATAATTTTTATTTATGTAGCGAAATAAAAATATGATTTTTATTGTATATGTAGTGAAATAAAAATGTGATTTTTATTTATATATGAACATCGTGATAAGAAGTGAGATGGAACGGATTGAAATCAAAAAGGGAATTCAGACAGTTCAGAGATTCAGAAATAAAATGATGGAGTGGAACCCCAATGTGAGAACTCCTCACCTTTAATTTAATTTTCTAGTTAAAATATATACTAGGATGCAGACGGTGTTTAGTAGCACCCGACACCCATCGTCCACAGACCATGGACGACTTGTATGCTTGTCTGTTTGATTGTGATGTGCAGTTGATTGTGTGATGAGATGTGAAATGAAATAAAATATTTATATAGCTAAAATAAAATATTTTATAGTGGAAAATATTTTATAGTTAAAAATAGAATTTTTAACGTGTATATGAAATGAAATAAAAATAAACAAATCGGAGGATTTGTTTATATACACATTTGACTGATATTGATTGGGACGATAAATTTTACACATCGCCCAACCGCACCAATAAATTCTGTGTTTGATTGTTTGAAACCCCACATGGGTATTGGGATGACATATGACATACACTAATCCCAATAATTAGCTGTATGTCGATCGATTGATTGACATATGGTTATAAGCGTTGAATATTTATATTTGATGCTTATATAGTGTAGAATGCACTTTGGATGCTGGTTGATTATTTGTCATTGTTGATATATACATGTGTTGTAGAAAATCCATATAATTAACATTATATGGTAATTGATTGGGTCTCATTCCAGTTTTGAAATAGAAATATTTGAAATAAAATATTTAAAAAGTAATATTTGAAAATAGAAATATATGAAGCCATGTTGAATAGATTGACGCCATTTTTACGTGAACGATATTTATATCGATTTTATTCATTTTATAATGAATATCGAAAGTGATTTCAAAATCTGATATTTTGAAAGGGATTGAAGTTCGAATTGAAATTGAATAGAAATGAATTCGAATTGAAATTGAATTGAATTGAAAACGAACGGAAATTGAATTAGAAGTCAATTTGAATTGAAATCAATTTGAAATGAATTTAAAACGAATTTAGAAGGAAAAATTCAATTTTGATTTGAATTTGAAAAGAAGTTGAAATCGTTTTGAAAACGAATTTAAAACGATTTATAAAATACGTTTTAAAAGGAAATCGACGAAATATATATAATATATATATATTATATATATAATGGCCTGAATAGAACGCGCCGCGCTGCGGTAGTTCGTGAATTTCGACCATTGACTTCGAGTGGATATTGCGGGAGATCTGACCGTCACATTCTCCTAAAACCGGAACCGTTGGGTTCGTATCGAAAAGAGCTTTCTAACGAATATTAGAAATTAGAAATCTAACGGTTGGATTTGGAATTATGTCCAAATCAAATTTGGAAAGGATCGCTGTAAGTGCAGTTCGATGGCCGTTGATGGAAACCGACTGTACGGGCCTTGATAAAATTATTAAAAATATAAATAATTTGTGTAAAATCATCAGAAATGATTTGTGAAGAATTGGGATGAAAAACTCCATATTTGAAAAGATAAAAATGGATTTTTATCGAAATGGACTAATTTTGAATTAGAATAATAATTTATTTATTTTTAAATAAATAAATTGGATTTAAAAAGGGTTTTAAAAGTAACCATAATTTTCAATAATTAAATTGGAATGGATTTGAATCGAAATTGTCTTTGGGATATTTCGATGTTGGATTTCGTGATTATACAGATGTTATGGAAATTTGAAAGATACATATATATCGTTATTTCCAGTACGATATTTGTTGGTCGTAGAATTTGATATTGAATATAAGCCGATATATTTTCTATTCAGAGCCTTGTATTTAATATCAAATGTGATTTGGGTTTGTCGTGAATGGTGTCTTCATTAACACTGTTCTTAAACCCAGTTGAGAAAAAGATTAAATCTTTTTATTTAGATCTAATGAAGTGTACCAGTTAAATAATATTTAATTGGAATTGAATTGGTATTGATTTTTAGGTTTATCGTGAACGGTGTTTTAAATAACACTTGTTCTTTAACCCGATAATTAATATAATGTGATTTTGGTTTGTCGTGAAAGGTATCTTCAATAATACTGTTCTTAGACCCAAAGGAGTTAAGAAAATCAGAAACTAACTGAAGATTAGTTAAGTTGAATGGTTTCTGGAGTATTGATCTGATGTTGGTTTCGGCCTTCGGGGTTAATACTTAGGGAATTGCTCACTTGCTAATTTACGGTTAGGGACTGATTGAAATGTGATGTGATTTTGGGTTTATCGTGAACCGTGTTTTAAATGACATTGATTCTTTAACCCAGTTACAGATTAAAACTAAGTGGAGTTTTAATGAATCTTTAATTAGATTGAAAAGATCAAGAATGGAGTATCACCAGTTTTGCTCCAGGCGATAGTTAAATCTTTAATTAGATTTGAACGTGAAATGGTAATGAAATTTTCCGATAACACCGTGGTGTTAGATATGAAGTATCACCAGTTTTACTTCATGGGATGAATGGGTTGGGATTGGGAAATTAAAATAAATGATTACTTCGGTGTGGTTTGCTAATCCCGACTGGTTTGAATTGATGTTCAAAAGAAGATCAAAGAGTAAATTTAAAAGAATTTATCTTTGATAAAATTAATAGGAACCTTTCCCTAAGATTGTGAAATTTAGAAACTAACTGTAGGTTAGCTAAGCAGAACGGTTTCCTGGGTATTGATCTGATGTTGGTTTCGGCCTTCGGGGTTAATATTTGGGGGATTATTCTCTTGTCAATCTACGGTTAGTGACTGATGAATTGGAATGAGGCGTATGTTGTGTTTGTGTAACACTTATTTATTATATACGCGAGTTATTCGAAAAGACCGGGTTTATCCCATTCTGAATAACGGATTCGACGATTAGTCGAAGATGAAGACAATGGTTGAAGACCCGAGGTCTTCACGTCGTTTGGATAATTATTGATGATCTAGATTGGGCCGTACAACCAAGAGGAGAGAATCAGTTGGTGATCATCCAGACGTACTTGGAGATCGATGGATATGCGGGGTACTAGGTGCCTCCGGTTTCGTTCAGACCCAGAACGGACTTGTAAATGGACTGTGTGTCTGACATTGGATTTTAGTCTATGTGATTGATTTCTATTAAATATATATCTGTTTGGCGGCAGAGAATTTATTATCTTGCTTAACGCCCTTCTCTGAGACGTACGAGCTCTGGGGTTATATATCGATGGATATCAAACACATGGAGTGAATTTCCTGTGTGGCACGCCTAAGTGGCAATATGATCAAGGCTTCTGTTGAAAAGCAGAGTCTTGTGGTGGATGATCAAAGCACGGCCTGTGTGGCATAGCTTTGTGTAACGTTGATTCGCGAGCCTCACACCCCGGTTGTGAACCAGAAACGGGAGAGGACATCAGGTGTAACACCCCACATCCGTTAGTGTCACTCACAAAGGGAATGCACTAAGTTCTGTGGAGCATTTTAAGGTAAAAGATGCAGATAAATTACAAGACAGACAGAAATTAAACAACGGAAAATAAAACTTTGCTTTATTGATAGAATAGTTTGTACAACGATTTCTTTATAATATCAGAGTATCATCTGACTTACAAAATAAAGAAGCATAAAAATACATTTATATTCCCCAATGTACCATAAGCCAGCCATAGCAGCGAAAAGGAGAGTCTAATGCACTTTGCCGAAGAATCTTCAAGCTTGGGAAGAGTGACGGTCCAATATAACCTGAACTATACTATTCCCTCCTCAACTACTTGGGGGGGAACGGAAGAAAAGAAGACGAAAGAAAAGTAGAGTCAGACATAAAGCCTGAGTAAGTCTAGTGACTATTCCGTCTATGTATAAGAAAAAGAGCATGATAAGTATAAACTGGAAATGGGAGAGTACCATAAACTAAGTTAAGTTGTCTAGGACCGAATATACTATCATGCCCCATACTAATCAAGATAAGATAAGATAAGATTAACACAAGATACACTATGACAAGATAAACTGGATATGCTTTAACATTTTCCTTGCTTCGCTATTAACCTGTTACTATAGTTTCTATGTCTCTGCACTGCCTAACAAGTGTCCACGCTAGTAATGATAACGTAGCCCAATCCCTGAAATTCTGGTTACTTTCAGGCGTACATTTATTATTTATTACCTAGATTTAATCTAGGGTTTTATATCACGTGCTTTCTAGTTTCAACTAGAGTTTACGCTATCTACTGAACGCTTCTCGGATTCAGGGTTTATGCCACCTAGTCCAACTAGGGATTATGCTACCAGTCGAACGATGCCCCCCAAGTCTAGGACACACTACCTAGAGTGGTATATGTTCCTAGACTTCCCCACGCATGTATCGCGGATCGTTATCGCTTGTCTAGTTGCACATGTCCTGTAATGTGCGGCCCGAGTCCTGCGGCAGGGCAAATCAAGAAACACAGAACTCGGTCGGGAGCTTTCAGATATCTGCCGATGCAGATGCTAAGGTCTGCTTTTATTCCAGTGGCTATGGTCCCACTCGACCCCTCCCTCAACAAATGAAAGGCACACCTTGAAAAATGAGAACTATATGCAGGCCCCCTATGCCCCACTAACCTATGGCCATCCTCACCCATAACTAGATAGCAAGTATATGGTCTTCTGGAGTTCTCCGCCTTTCTGCTTCACATATCTCGATTGACTCAAGATAGATGGTAGACGACGAGTTGCTATCACAGGGCTAACGTTTTCTCTCCGAATCACGCTGGTCCATCCTAGTCTTTAGGTTGCCATATTTTGCAACCAAGGCATACCCCTGGTTCTTCTAACGCAGACCTTAACCTCTGTGAGCCCAGAAGGATCATCTGCAGCCTCACAGAGGGATACCAAGAGTACCCTCACGTCCCCTTGAAGCCTCGGGCTTCGTAACCCAATTCGTTGGAGCCTTCTTTAAAATCAGATGGACGTTCGCTCCTTCTCGTGTTGTACTAAGAATTATTACTTAGTTTTGTTAACTAAGGTTTACCACTTAGTCTCCAGAACCGTTGTTTCCTTAACTAAGGTTTACTACTCGGCCTTTTTCTCGTCAAGTTGGATTGGTTAAGTGTCATTAGTTAATTCAAGTTAACTTAACCCATTCATTTGTCATATTAAATTGGTTAAGTGTTAACAGTAGTTCATGTTGACTTAACCCTACCACAGACCAAGTTATATTGGTTAAGTATTTCTTATTACTTAACCCTACCTATTCATCTTGAATTGGTTAAGTGTTCTTTTTAACTTAACCTTGACATCCTTTTAGTTAACATGTTAAAACGGTTAAGTGTTCCCTTAGTTAACTTAACCCTAATCTCTGTACATGTTCTAATGGCTAAGTATTACCACTTTCATGTCTTAACTTAACCTTGTTCATCTTATCATGCTATGATGGTTAAGTGTTCTAGTTTACTTAACCTCACCTTCTGGTCTAGTTAACATGTTAAATTGGCTAAGTGTATTTACTTAACCCTACCTTCTAGTCTAGTTAACATGTTAAGTTGGCTAAGTGTCTTTCTTAGTTACTTAATCCCTACAAATCTTACCTTGTTAACATGTTAAGTTGGTTAAGTATTCCTATGGACTTAACCTAACCCACTTGCCAAATCAACTTGTTATCATGGTTAAGAGTTCTAATTTTTCTTAACCTCAATCACTTGTCTAACTAACATGTTTTCTATGGTTAAGTGTCCTAATTAACTTAACCTCAGTCACTAGTCTAACTAACATGTTTTCTATGGTTATGTGTTCTAATTATCTTAACCTCAGTCACTAGTCCAGTTAATCAAGTTATAATGATTAAACATTTGCTTAACCTTCCCCACTCACCTAGTCAACATATTAAATTGGTTAAGTGTCCAGATTAAACTTAACCCTACCCATCATTTTAGTTAACATGTTGAATTTGGTTAAGTATTAATTTAATTGACTTAACCCTATCAATCCTGACTTAGCCTTAATTTATAAATTAAAGCACCAACCACTCACATTAGACAGGTATTGTTGTGGCTGCCTGTATGCCGGTCGATTCCTGACAGTCTTACGCCACAACTCAGTCTAACCTCGGGTCTTTATTGGGCTCAATGTTTAACCACCCACATTGGATAGGTATTATTGTGACTACTGGACAGCCGGGCGGGTCCGGGCAGGTTTATGTCACAACGCAATCCAACCTCGGGTTAAACACATCATATTTTCTAAGTTTACATATTTTGTCTCTTTTCTTTTTATATGTAAATATTTGCGGCCCATTATTCTTATTGGTTATAATAATTTGTACCACTTAAATGTCCTCAAGTCGTTGGCATGTGTCAAACATGCCAACACATATGTTTTATTTTTAACCCAACGTCACTACCCCCGTCTTATACGTTTGCTATATGATAACATATGTGTGGGCTTAACATTTAAGCCCAACTTAGCCACATGAAAAAGGGAAGGCTTAGAACATGATGTATATATTCTAAGTAACATAAAAGGGGTGTGTGAACGCATGAACTTGCACATAGCGATTTAATCACAAATTAGAGACTAGTGTATTTGCATTGTAATAGCATATACTTTGGACATAAAGCATAAACTTAAACATGGATCCTATGTTTCAATCTAATCATGTAAACTTGCATTTACAATAAGGATCTAACTTAATTAGACGTCACTATTATGATCTTGACTACAACATAAGCCTATATTTTTATTTAGGCATAATATCAAACATAAGCCAGTCATGTTCATAAAGTCACTATATATTCACAAAGGTGCTCACTTTTGTTACTAATACAAAAGTATGGTTCAACTAGAATTATGAGGCCTACTCCAACATAAACATATATGAATCATAATACCCAAATGGATCCAACTACACTAGAGATTATCATAGGAATATACATACAAGGGTCTAAATCATGTAGTCATAATAGTGGATCATACTTGCATAAGTCTCAACTTGGTTGTAACAAAATATGTATACAACTTTTATTAACCAAAATCATGTAAGAACCAATTTCCAACATGAATCACTTACTTGTAAGATGTATTACTTTTCATTGCAAACGCACAGTTAATCATGGTAATTATACTACAACATCCCAAATCCATTTATAATAAAATCATAGCAATATACAATTATAAACTAGCATCATTACGATTAAAGTACAATTCCACTTTCATTCTACACAAATCAAGTTCCAATTTTCATTCATATCGGAATAGCACTCTACTTACAACGTATGAAGAATCTTCAATTCAGGATTCTGAATTCTGAATTTGGAGATGCTATCCTTTGTCGTAGGCGTTGTTTTGATTTAATTGTCGTGGCTTTAAGCTTTTGAATCAACTCCTGATCGTCTCTTAATTTGACGGCTACTCCTAGTCTTTCTTCAGCAACATGACGGCTCCATACTCATTTTATTTGTGTGAATTAGGTAGAGTCTTAGGTCCTTTTTATAGAGTTTGTGAATTGATTAGGGCCGTCGATGGAGCTTAGATTAATATTAGCCGTTCGTTTTAAAGAGAAACCAATCAGGAGCTGAAACATAGCCCTAGTGACAAGACAAAGTCCAGAAATTCGGCGAAGCACAGACCAGGCCAGCCAGGAGGGGCTGGGTTTGACCTGGCTCATGGGCCAGGTCGACTACCCAGTCGACCCCCAGGTCGACTACCCAGTCGACCTAGGTGCCTTGGGCGGGAAAATTCCCGCCCAGCCCAATCTGGGTCCGATTTTGGAATTTTGAACTCATTTCTGAACTGTTTCTGTTTGTTTGAATTTTAAACTGAATTCTGAAACTTCCGGAGGTCATATCTCCTTCATACGGACTCCGATTCTCGCAAACTCGGACTCGTTTTCATGCAGAATTCCGAGACGAACGCAATGGCGTAACCTGTTTCCCTTGATTTTGAATTTAAAATTTAATTCTGCCTTGATTTGTAAATCTTAGTGTTACAGAATTACAGGGTGTTACATTCTCCCTCACTTAAAAGGATTTCGTCCCCGAAATCTTCAAGTTAGGAAGAATGTGTTCTACCATCCAATCACCCATCTACTTAGCCATTCAATCACAGGCACTCATTGTCCTTAAAAGATTTCTAATGCTTTCATGTTCATATGCATAGTGTGTGTATATGTCTTTATCTAATGCAAAATCAGGCGGTCTACTGATTCAGTTGACCTCCTTAATGTGAATCATGTCAGTTCATGCGTCCAATCATGTATGCAAGCATCCCTAGTTATGTAAATACTACATGTGTGCACAGCCATTCATCCATATGCAACATCCATATGATAGCATATGGAGTTCAACTTACAAACAAATACATATCTGTAAATGCAAGATGAAAGCGTCTGAACTTGATCTAGTGCCTAATACGTATGCATATGCATTCACGAGCAACCATTTGCAACCACTTGCAACCATCAACCATAACCTGTTTCAAATACTTGTTTACATCCATTGGCTTCTACCTAAGGATCGAAGATACGACTTTGGAAAGAGATAAACAATTATGTGTAAAGCTCCAACCAAAGAAATCAAGGATGCACCCTTAAGGAAAAAGGGTATAATGCTAGTATCTAGCCTTCTTGAGCTTTACTCCACTGTATCTTTAACTAATTTAACTTCACGATGGTGAAGTTTCAGACCTCCATTTCCAAAATAAACAAATGTCAAGCATGATACCGAGTGTATATACTAGAATGATCAGAGGTCTCTCCTCTTAGCTTATCCATTATGCCATAACTATAAGGGTCGAAAGGTCACTACGTGCTTTTTATAGTGCCTGTCACAACTATTCATCTCTCACGCAAACCATCCTAGTCGAACTCGACATTCCTCAAGTACAAGCCCCAAAGGCCTAAACCAATATCAGACAAGCACCCAAGGAATATCTCCTCCGAATTTAGACGATCTACGTGAGATGATATAAGCAAACTCGATAGCTATTCTCAAATCCCTACTAACCAAAAATAAACTGGTCGGACCACCAATTGGATTTGAGACTCTAGTGGGATCTTTCTACTATACAAGTAATATGGTGCAGAGACCCAACTATGGAAGTGGATATGAACAAATGCGAAGCGCTAAAACCAAAGGAAAGAGTACGAACAGCAAAACTAGACTCTTCCACCAGAACTTTACTACCTTTCTCCTAGGTACGCTTGGTGGTGAAAGTATGTACTTGCCCTTCTGAAAATCTTGTTCCTCGTTCTTGCCCTTGTCCTTAATTATATGCCCTATTATACCCTAGTAAAGATACTTCCTCTTGTCTTAGGTTTTATAATTCCTTCCTCCTTTGTGAGCTAAATCTACATCCATGAATTCCTCATCCTCTTCCGTGTGTAATCACGTTGACAAATCTCTCGAAAGCTGCTTCCATCTTACAGAAAACTCTATAAGCTTGAAAGAAAGCTGGCCGTAGGTGAAACAACTACGGCTATGGATGGAAGCCGGGGCACTACTTCGCCCATCGATGAGGTTACCTCCCAGAAAGCCAGGAGCCCCAGAGACTCAAGAAAGAAGGAGACAAGAATTCAAATAGAGGAAGAGAAGATAGTGCGTATGGCTTTTGGGGAATATGCCTTTAAAACAAATCTTTTCTTTTGAAAATGCTTCTTTTAAAACCGTTTTTGAAAATAATTTTTCAAATCCTTTATCTGATCCGGTAACCTTCACCTCTGATACCACGTGTAACACCCCACATCCGTTAGTGTCACTCACAAAGGGAATGCACTAAGTTCTGTGGAGCATTTTAAGGTAAAAGATGCAGATAAATTACAAGATAGACAGAAATTAAACAGCGGAAAATAAAACTTTGCTTTATTGATAGAATAGTTTGTACAACGATTTCTTTATAATATCAGAGTATCATCTTCCTTACAAAATAAAGAAGCATAAAAATACATTTATATTCCCCAATGTAGAATAAGCCAGTCATAGCAGCGAAAAGGAGAGTCTAAAGCACTTTGCCGAAGAATCTTCAAGCTTGGGAAGAGTGACGGTCCAATATAACCTGAACTATACTATTCCCTCCTCCACTACCTGGGGGGAACGGAAGAAAAGAAGACGAAAGAAAAGTAGAGTCAGACATAAAGCCTGAGTAAGTCTAGTGACTATTCAGTCTATGAATAAGAAAAAGAGCATGATAAGTATAAACTGGAAATGGGAGAGTACCATAAACTAAGTTAAGTTGTCTAGGACCGAATATACTATCGTGCCCCATACTAATCAAGATAAGATAAGATAAGATTAACACAAGATACACTATGACAAGATAAACTGGATATGCTTTAACATTTTCCTTGCTTCGCTATTAACCAGTTATTATAGTTTCTATGTCTCTGCACCGCCTAACAAGTGTCCCCGCTAGTAATGATAACGTAGCCCAATCCCTGAAATTCTGGTTACTTTCAGGCGTACATTTATTATTTATTACCTAGATCTAATCTAGGGTTTTCTATCACGTGCTTTCTAGTTTCAACTAGAGTTTACGCTATCTGCTGAACGCTTCTCGGATTCAGGGTTTATGCCACCTAGTACAACTAGGGATTATGCTACCAGTCGAACGATGCCCCCAAGTCTAGGACACACTACCTAGAGTGGTATATGTTCCTAGACTTCTTCACAGATGTACCGCGGATCGTTATCGCTTGTCTAGTTGCACATGTCCTGTAATGTGCGGACCGAGTCCTGCGGCAGGGCAAATCAAGAAACACAGAACTCGGTCGGGAGCTTTCAGATATCTGCCGATGCAGATGCTAAGGTCTGCTTTTATTCCAGTGGCTATGGTCCCACTCGGCCCCTCCCTCAACTAATGAAAGGCACACCTTGAAAAATGAGAACTACATGCAGGCCCCCTATGCCCCACTAACCTATGGCCATCCTCACCCATAACTAGATAGCAAGTATATGGTCTTTTGGAGTTCTCCGCCTTTCCGCTTCACGTATCTCAATTGACTCAAGATGGATGGTAGACGACGAGTTGCTATCACAGGGCTACCGTTTTCTCGCCGAATCACGCTGGTCCAACCTAGTCTTTAGGTTGCCATATTTTGCAACCAAGGCATACCCCTGGTTCTTCTAACGCAGACCTTAACCTCTGTGAGGCCAGGAGGATCATCTGCAGCCTCACAGAGGGATACCATGAGTACCCTCACGTCCCCTCGAAGCCTCGGGCTTCGTAACCCAATTCGTTGGAGCCTTCTTTAAAATCAGATGGACGTTCGCTCCTTCTCGTGTTGTACTAAGAATTATTACTTAGTTTTGTTAACTAAGGTTTACCACTTAGTTTCCAGAACCGTTGTTTCCTTAACTAAGGTTTACTACTCGGCCTTTTTCTCGTCAAATTGGATTGGTTAAGTGTCATTAGTCAATTCAAGTTAACTTAACCCATTCATTTGTCATATTAAATTGGTTAAGTGTTAACAGTAGTTCATGTTGACTTAACCCTACCACAGACCAAGTTATATTGGTTAATTATTTCTTATTACTTAACCCTACCTATTCATCTTGTATTGGTTAAGTGTTCTTTTTAACTTAACCTTGACATCCGTTTAGTTAACATGTTATAACGATTAAGTGTTCCCTTAGTTAACTTAACCCTAATCTCTGTACATGTTCTAATGGCTAAGTATTACCCCTTTCATGTCTTAACTTAACCTTGTTCATCTTATCATGCTATGATGGTTAAGTGTTCTAGTTTACTTAACCTCACCTTCTGGTCTAGTTAACATGTTAAATTGGCTAAGTGTATTTACTTAACCCTACCTTCTAGTCTAGTTAACATGTTAAATTGGCTAAGTGTCTTTCTTAGTTACTTAATCCCTACAAATCTTACCTTGTTAACATGTTAAGTTGGTTAAGTGTTCCTATGGACTTAACCTAACCCACTTGCCAAATCAACTTGTTATCATGGTTAAGAGTTCTAATTTTTCTTAACCTCAATCACTTGTCTAACTAACATGTTTTCTATGGTTAAGTGTCCTAATTAACTTAACCTCAGTCACTAGTCTAACTAACATGTTTTCTATGGTTAAGTGTTCTAATTATCTTAACCTCAGTCACTAGTCCAGTTAATCAAGTTATAATGATTAAACATTTGCTTAACCTTCCCCACTCACCTAGTCAACATATTAAATTGGTTAAGTGTCCAGATTAAACTTAACCCTACCCATAATTTTAGTTAACATGTTGAATTTGGTTAAGTATTAATATAATAGACTTAACCCTATCAATCTTGACTTAGCCTTAATTTATAAATTAAAGCACCAACCACTCACATTAGACAGGTATTGTTGTGGCTGCCTGTATGTCGGTCGGTTCCGGGCAGTCTTACGCCACAACTCAGTCTAACCTCGGGTCTTTATTGGGCTCAATGTTTAACCACCCACATTGGATAGGTATTGTTGTGACTACTGGACAGCCGGGCGGGTCCGGGCTGGTTTATGTCACAACGCAATCCAACCTCGGGTTAAACACATTGTATTTTCTAAGTTTACATATTTTGTCTCTTTTCTTTTTATATGTAAATATTTGCGGCCCATTATTCTTATTGGGTATAATAATTTATACCACTTAAATGTCCACAAGTCGTTGGCATGTGTCAAACATGCCAACACATATGTTTTATTTTTAACCCAACGTCACTACCCCCGTCTTATACGTTTGCTATATGATAACATATGTGTGGGCTTAACATTTAAGCCCAACTTAGCCACATGAAAAAGGGGAGGCTTAGAACATGATGTATATATTCTAAGTAACATAAAAGGGGTGTGTGAATGCATGAACTTGCACATAGCGATTTAATCACAAATTAGAGAGTAGTGTATTTGCATTGTAATAGCATATACTTTGGACATAAAGCATAAACTTAAACATGGACCCTATGTTTCAATCTAATCATGTAAACTTGCATTTACAATAAGGATCTAACTTAATTAGACATCACTATTATGATCTTGACTACAACATAAGCCTATATTTTTATTTAGGCATAATATCAAACATAAGCCAGTCATGTTCATAAAGTCACTATATGTTCACAAAGGTGCTCACTTTTGTTACTAATACAAAAGTATGGTTCAACTAGAATTATGAGGCCTACTCCAACTTAAACATATATGAATCATAATACCCAAATGGATCCAACTACACTAGAGATGATCATAGGAATATACATATAAGGGTCTAAATCATGTAGTCATAATAATGGATCATACTTGCATAAGTCTCAACTTGGTTGTAACAAAATATGTATACAACTTTTATTAACCAAAATCATGTAAGAACCAATTTCCAACATGAATCACGTACTTGTAAAATGTATTACTTTTCATTGCAAACGCACAGTTAATCATGGTAATTATACTACAACATCCCAAATCCATTTATAATAAAATCATAGCAATATACAATTATAAACTAGCATCATTACGATTAAAGTACAATTCCACTTTCATTCTACACAAATCAAGTTCCAATTTTCATTCATATCGGAATAGCACTCTACTTACAACGTATGACGAATCTTCAATTCAGGATTCTGAATTCTGAATTTGGAGATGCTATCCTTTGTCGTAGGCGTTGTTTTGATTTAATTGTCGTGGCTTTAAGCTTTTGAATCAACTCCTAATCATCGCTTAATTTGACGGCTACTCCTAGTCTTTCTTCAGCAACATGACGGCTCCGTACTCATTTTATTTGTGTGAATTAGGTAGAGTCGTAGGTCCTTTTTATAGAGTTTGTGAATTGATTAGGGTCGTCGATGGAGCTTAGATTAATATTAGCCATTCGTTTTAAAGAGAAACCAATCAGGAGCTGACACATAGCCCTAGTGACAAGACAAAGTCCAGAAATTCGGCCAAGCACAGACCAGGCCAGCCAGGAGGGGCTGGGTTCGAACGGGCTCAGGGGCCAGGTCGACTACCCAGTCGACCCCCAGGTCGACTACCCAGTCGACCTGGGTGTCCCAGGTCGACTACCCAGTCGACCTGGGTGCCTTGAACGGGAAAATTCCCGCCCAGCCCAATCTGGGTCCGATTTTTGAATTTTGAACTCGTTTCTGAACTGTTTCTATCTGTTTGAATTTTAAACTGAATTCTTAAACTTCCGGAGGTCATATCTCCTTCATACGGACTCCGGTTCTCGTCAACTCGGACTCGTTTTCATGCAGAATTCCGATACGAACGCAATGGCGTAACCCGTTTCCCTTGATTTTGATTTTAAAATTTAATTCTGCCTTGATTTGTAAATCTTAGTGTTACAGAATTACAGGGTGTTACATCAAGGAGGGCATGCGTTTCCTTCTAGCTAGAAGTGGCGTCAGTGGTTTTACACGCCCTGACGAGTTTGACTTATGTGGTTGTTGCTGTTGCGAGGCGCCTCGGATATATCAGTGACTGTGTGGAGACGATGGATTCATTTGGCTCATTTACGCCCCATAGGGCGGGGAGACGTAGTGTTCAGGCATTTTAATCCACATCGATGGACTGGCCCTGACGATCCAAGGCTTGTCTGCGTGCTTGCCTGAGACATGTGCTAGATTGTCTCGAATCGGTAAACGACGATCCCTAGCCTTGGTTCACAGATGGAAATCCAACTACCAATATGTGACATGTGCGGTTTTGATTGTAGAAACTAGTATTGGCGACATGATATATGGTACCCATGCCGTCTATGATTGATATTTATGATTGAAATTGTTTTGATACTATACATTTATAGTAATAAAACATGAAATTTAGCGTATCAAGCATGCTTTGGCTATTATAAGGTAAAACCCTGTCCTCCGGTTTGTGTTGCATTGTGTGATGGGACCTGGGCCTTATAATAGCTTCATTGTTCTTTATTTAGCATTGCGTTGTTGTTTTATGCACTGGTGTTCTTGGGAGGAAACCCGTTCCGTGTTATACGGCGTGGTCCCTTGATTTACCTAACTTTAAAATAAAGATTAATAATTGTTTTAGTTCTCACACCAGTCCCATGACTGACCTGGAGTTTATTGTTTTAACCTAAACTCTGGGTGCCCTTATTTTGACACGGGCAGCTAGTAGTTTTGGTTTTGCAGATTTATATTCACTGGATCCTGGTTTACAAATGGAATGATATCTGGAAAGCTTTGTATCCGTATATCTCCTTCAGTTGTATTTTGTATTATTTTCCGCTGCTATGTAATGTATTATAATCTCTGATATTTATTGAATGTATATTATTTGTTTATACTCTGTGTATTCTTGTATTCTGATGAATTGTTGTAATAAGCAATGAAATGTTCTTCTGTCTGTGTTCTGATGTGGCTTGTTCTCGACTCAATCCGGGCTTTCCTCACAGGGGAAGTTCGGGTCGTTTCATCGTGGTATCAGAGCTTTGGTTTACAAAGCTTAGATAACAAGACACATTAGAACCATACGAAACAATTCATCAGATATTGGATTAGTAATATCCAATGGGAATGACTCGCTAGAGATGGGATCAGTAGTATCCTAGAACGAGTGTGAAGAGTATATTTTTGAAAATGAAAACAAATTTTGTTTTGAAAATTTGAATCAATTATTCGTATTTGATTATTTATTTATATTGAGTTTGGACAATCCAGTATATAAAGATTTTGCATACACGTCTAATCCACGGGTATTCGAAGTTTTAATATACTGGATAGATATAGAATCACACTCTAGTTGCCCGAAGATGGTTCTAATGATCGCTATAGCGATTGCATCATCAGTATTCATGTTCGAGTTTCGAAAGTGGGACTTCTATATATTTCCATTAGACTGGTGTGAGAACCAAAATTAGATAGGGTCTATTGTTGTGATTTGGCATCAAAAATGTGATTTTTGACTATATATCAAAGTTATGAATTTGAAAAGATAATCAACTAATTGATTGATGGTTGTGTTGTTTGATTACTGTTTTGATTAATTGAAATTTTAACCATATAGCCAATTTGATCAAATAGTGAGCTGTATTGGAGATTTGTCGCATTTGCATGCATATACATGTACTTACATTGAACAGGTCATAGCAAGGAGGCTAGAGCAGAGAAATAAAATTGTTTGCCCGACAAATAGGTACATGTTTACCATAATTTACTGTTTTGTTTGGGTGATGATGATTTTATGGGCCGACTGGCTAGCCGCTTGGCTTTTTCTTTTTGAGATCAGAGGGCCTGTATGGCAATTTCGGGATTTTCCCGGTGCTCCCGGTGCAGGGGAGGTTATGGCAAAAAATTTAGGGTGTTAGCCAAATTTTTGAAAAATTTGAAAAGTTCTTAGAAACTAAAAAGTTGAAGAACTTAAGTCGTAATTAAAATAACGAAATTTGAGTTTATTTGTTAAACAACTTTCGGCTTCGTTCCTTTTCGGGGACGAAAAGTTTTAAGTGGGGGAGATTGTAATAACCCAGAAATCTGGGCCAATTTAAAAATTTTATTCTGGAAATTTTAGCGAATTTTAATTATTTAAAATGAATTATTTTAAATAAAAATGACGAGAAATTTATTTTGATGGAAGTAGAACGTATATTTATATACGTCGTCGTTAGAATATAAATATTTTATTTCAATTATAAAAGGAATTGAAAATGGCGCGGTAGTTCGATAATTCGATTTCAAACTTCAAACGAATGTACCGGGTGCAATATAAACCGGATTTTAGTGAAACTAAAAATATTCGAATCTAATTGATAATATCTTTGAAACAAATCTGAAAAATCAAAATTTCATAGCGGGGATCAAAAGTTATGTCCAGTTGAAATTTCAGAATAGTCGCTATGGAATTCAGGCCCTTAGAAATGGAAATTATGCAAACGACCTCGGATTTCGACGAAACCACTTTTGTTGGATCCGTGATGTCAAATTATTGCTAGGTTCCAAAATTCATAATTTTTCGAATCAAGATGTGAGCGTAGCAAAGGAAAACGCGTTTGACCAGTTTCAGTTGATTTTAATCGACTGGAAAATGGCCATTTTTCAAACGGTCTCAAAATTTGACAAAATTAGATTTGTTAGGACCGTATCGTCAATACGAAGCTGGAAAATATTTTTCGGGAATTTTTAGAGTTAGTATGTGGTCCCGGTAAATTGAATTGCGCATTCAAATTCAATATATAGAGTTATATTTGGATTTTGAGGAAAACTGGTCGAAATGTTCGAATCAGCTTACGATACATATCCCATTGTGTTCGGAATGGGGGTAATTAGCTATGGACGACAGTCGGTGGGCTTGATTTCGACTTTGAAATAAAAAGTTACTTTTTGAAGAGGAATTAAAATAAATTAATATATATAATATTATCCCTCTCTTTTCTCCTAACCACCCCTTTCTATCGTTGACTTCAAAAAGAAATAAAAAAAAGACCGATACCCAAACCTCGTCGCCCCCCCGCCTCGATCGTCGATGTGCCACCGGAGCGCCCCCATCCCCAGTCGTTGCGCCGCCTCCACCTTTTCCTCTTCCCCTACCTCCTCCTCGCGACTGCGAGTTCCCCCTAAACCCTCGCCGCGCAGACGCGACTCCCCACCACCGCTAGCCGCGCCCCACCGCCGCCGATGGTCGGGCTCTCACCAGTCGCTCCCCCCTCCGCTAAGCTCCCGTCCGTTCGAAGATCCCTCCCTCCCCAAATCGAGCTCCAGCGAAACCCTAGCCCAAGGGCCACCCAGCGCCACCAATGTGGGACCCGCCGAGCCTCTGGCCGGACCTCCTGATCTCCGGCGACTACTGTTTCCCTCCCCCCTTTCGTCAAAAACCAAAGAACAGTGAGTGTTTTATTTTTACTTTTACTATTTCTTTTGTTTATTTTAGTTAGCTAATTTAAATATAAAAACATGATTTAAATTCAGTCTTTAGACTATGATAAAATTTAGATTTTTATTCATGAGAGGTTTAGGTTTATGTATAAGAAAAAGATTCGATTTTTATTTATTCATTTGCAAGAGAAAGATTCGATTTTTATTTATTCATTTGCAAGAGAAAGATTCGATTTTTATTTATTCATTTGCAAGAGAAAGATTCGATTTTTATTTATTCATTTGCAAGAGAAAGTAATGGTTTTTATATAGATAAAGTTCATATATTTATATAGATAAAGTTCAGATTTTTAATTACTAAAGATGAGATCTTTGATGGAAGAAAAATATGATTTTTAACATATAAAGATTTTATTTTTATAAAGGTAAAACTTTAATTTTTAATGCAAAGAGGGCTTTGGTTTTTAAAGTAAGGAAAGGAACGATTTTTATCATCTAGAAGGAGAAATAAAAATTCGGTTTTTATAATGAATATAGAAAGGTTAAAAATAAAAATTTTATATATGTGGAGATATAAAAATATAATTTTTATATGTGTAGTAAAGTAAAAATTAGATTTTTATATATATGAAGTGAAAGTAAAAATTCGATTTTTATATAAGTAGCGGATTGAAAATAGAATTTTTATATAACAAAGAATATAAAAATATAATTTTTATTTGTGTAGCGAAATAAAAATCTGATTTTTATTGTATATATAGTGAAATAAAAATATGATTTTTATTTATATATGAACAGCGTGATAAGAAGTGAGATGGAACGGATTGAAATCAAAAAGGGAATTCAGATGGTTCAGAGATTCAGAAATAAAATGATGGAGTGGAACCCCAATGTGAGAACTCCTCACCTTTAATTTATTTTTCTAGTTAAAATATATACTAGGATGCAGACGGTGTTTAGTAGCACCCGACACTCGCCGTCCACAGACCATGGACGGATGCTTGTTTGTTTGATTGTGATGTGTAGTTGATTGTGTGATGAGATGTGAAATGAAATAAAATATTTATATAGTTGA
This sequence comes from Allium sativum, assembly GCA_030737875.1. Lineage (NCBI taxonomy): Eukaryota > Viridiplantae > Streptophyta > Magnoliopsida > Asparagales > Amaryllidaceae > Allium > Allium sativum. Next base: position 248,855,222 of record CM060909.1, on the reverse strand, counting down.
AATAAAATATTTTATAGTGGAAAATATTTTATAGTTAAAAATAGAATTTTTAACGTGTATATGAAATGAAATAAAAATAAACAAATCGGAGGATTTGTTTATATACACATTTGACTGATATTGATTGGGATGATAAATTTTACACATCACCCAACCGCACCAGTAAAATCTGTGTTTGATTGTTTGAAACCCCACACGGGTATTGGGATGACATATGACATACACTAATCCCAATAATTAGTTATATGTCGATCGATTGATTGACAGACTGTTATAAGCGTTGAATATTTATATTTGATGCTTATACAGTGGAGAATTCACTTTGGATGCTGGTTGATTATTTGTCATTGTTGATATATATATATGTGTTGTAGAAAATCCATATAATTAACATTATATGGTAATTGATTGGGCCTCATTCCAGTTTTGAAATAGAAATATTTGAAATAAAATATTTAAAAAGTAATATTTGAAAATAGAAATATATGAAGCCGTGTTGATTAGATTGACGCCATTTTAACGTGAACGATATTTATATCGATTTTATTCATTTTATAATGAATATCGAAAGTGATTTCAAAATCTGATATTTTGAAAAGGATTGAAGTTCGAATTGAAATTGAATAGAAATCACTTCGAATTGAAATTGAATTGAATTGAAAACGAACGGAAATTGAATTAGAAGTCAATTTGAATTGAAATCAATTTGAAATGAATTTAAAAAGAATTTAAAAGGATAAATTAAATTTTGATTTGAATTTGAAAAGAAGTTGAAATCATTTTGAAAACGAATTTAAAACGATTTATAAAATACGTTTTAAAAGGAAATCGACGAAATATATATAATATATATATTATATATATAATGGCCTGAATAGAACGCAACGCGCTGCGGTAGTTCGTGAATTTCGACCATTGACTTCGAATGGATATTGCGGGAGATCCGACCGTCTGATTCTCCTAAAATTGGAACCGTTGGGTTCGTATCGAAAAGAGCTTTCTAACGAATATTAGAAATTCGAAATCTAACGGTTGGATTTGGAATTATGTCCAAATCAGATTTGGAAAAGATCGCTGTAAGTGCAGTTCGATGGCCGTTGATGGAAATCGACTGTACGGGCCTTGATAAAATTATTAAAAATATAAATAATTTGTGTAAAATCATAAGAAATGATTTTTGAAGAATTAGGATTAAAAACTCCATATTTGAAAAGATAAAAATGGATTTTTATCGAAATGGACTAATTTTGAATTAGAATAATAATTTATTTATTTTTAAATAAATAAATTGGATTTGAAAAGGGTTTTAAAAGTAACCAAAATTTCCAATAATTGAATTGGAATGGATTTGAATCGAAATTGTCTTTGGAATATTTCGATGTTGGATTTCGTGATTATACAGATGTTGTTATGGAAATTTGAAAGATACATATATATCGTTGTTTCCAATACGATATTTGTTGGTCGTAGAATTTGATATTGAATATAAGCCGATATATTTTCTATTCAAAGCCTTGTATTTAATATCAAATGTTATTTGGGTTTGTCGTGAATGGTGTCTTCATTAACACTGTTCTTAAACCCAGTTGAGTAAAAGATTAAATCTTTTTATTTATATTTAATGAAGTGTACCAGTTAAATAATATTTAATTGGAATTGAATTGGTATTGATTTTTAGGTTTATCGTGAACAGTGTTTTAAATAACACTTGTTCTTTAACCCGATAATTAATAGAATGTGATTTTGGGTTGTCGTGAACGGTATCTTCAATAATACTGTTCTTAGACCCAAAGGAGTTAAGAAAATCAGAAACTAACTGGAGATTAGTTAAGTTGAATGGTTTCTGGGGTATTGATCTGATGTTGGTTTCGGCCTTCGGGGTTAATACTTAGAGAATTGCTCACTTGCTAATTTACGGTTAGGGACTGATTGAAATGTGATGTGATTTTGGGTTTATAGTGAACCGTGTTTTAAATGACATTGATTCTTTAACCCAGTTACAGATTAAAACTAAGTGGAGTTTTAATGAATCTTTAATAAGATTGAAAAGATCGAGAATGGAGTATCACCAGTTTTGCTCCAGGCGATAGTTAAATCCTTAATTAGATTTGAACGTGAAATGGTAATGAAATTTACCGATAACACCGTGGTGTTAGATATGAAGTATTACCAGTTTTACTTCATGGGATGAATAGGTTGGGATTGGGAAATTAAAATAAATGATTACTTCAGTGTGGTTCGCTAATCCCGACTAGTTTGAATTGATGTTCAAAAGAAGATCAAAGAGTAAATTTAAAAGAATTTATCTTTGATAAAATTAATAAGAACCTTTCCCTAAGATTGTGAAATTTAGAAACTAATTGTAGGTTAGCTAAGCAGAACGGTTTCCTGAGTATTGATCTGATGTTGGTTTCGGCCTTCGGGGTTAATATTTGGGGGATTATTCTCTTGTCAATCTACGGTTAGTGACTGATGAATTGGAATGAGGCGTATGTTGTGTTTGTGTAACACTTATTTATTATATATGCGAGTTATTCGGAAAGACCGGGTTTATCCCTTTCTGAATAACGGATTCGACGATTAGTCGAAGATGAAGACCATGGTTGAAGACCGGAGGTCTTCACGTCGTTTGGATAATTATTGATGATCTTGATTGGGCCGTACACCCAAGAGGAGAGAATCAGTTGGTGATCATCCAGATGTACTTGGAGATCGATGGATATGCGGGGTACTAGATGCCTCCGGTTTCGTTCAGACCCAGAACGGACTTGTAAATGGACTGTGTGTATGACATTGGATTTTAGTCTGTGTGATTGATTTCTATTAAATATATATCTGTTTGGCGGCGGAGAATTTATTCTCTTGCTTAACGCCCTTCTCTGAGACGTACGAGCTCAGGGGTTATATATCGATGGATAACAAACGCATGGAGTGAATTGCCTGTGTGGCACGCCTAAGTGGCGATATGATCAAGGCTTCTGTTGAAAAGCAGAGTCTTGTGGTGGATGATCAAAGCACGGCCTGTGTGGCATAGCTTTGTGTAACATTGATTCGCGAGCCTCACACCCCGGTTGTGAACCAGAAACAGGAGAGGACATCAGGGAGGGCATGCGTTTCCTTCTAGCTAGAAGTGGCGTCAGTGGTTTTACATGCCCTGACGAGTTTGACTTATGTGGTTGTTGTTGTTGCGAGGCACCTCGGATATATCGGTGACTGTGTGGAGCCGATGGAGTCATTTGGCTCATTTACGCCCCATAGGGCGGGGAGACGTAGTGTTCAGGCATTTTAATCCACATCGGTGGACCGGCCCTGACGATCCAAGGCTTGTCTGCGTGCTTGCCTGAGACATGGGCTAGATTGTCTCGAATCGGTAAAGGACGATCCCTAGCCTTGGTTCACAGATGGAAATCCAACTTCCAATACGTGACATGTGCGGTTTTGATTGTAGAAACTAGTATTGGCGACATGATATATGGTACCCATGCCGTCTATGATTGATATTTATGATTGAAATTGTTTTGACACTATACACTTGTAGTTATAAAACATGAAATTTAGCGTATCAAGCATGCTTTGGCTATTATAAGGTAAAACACTATCCTCCGGTTTGTGTTGCTTTGTGTGATGGGACCTGGGTCTTATAATAGCTTCATTGTTCTTTATTTAGCATTGCACTATTGTTTTATGCACTGGTGTTCTTGGGAGGAAACCCGTTCCGTGTTATACGGCGTGTTCCCTTGATTTACCTAACTTTAAAAAAAAAAGATTAATAACTGTTTTAGTTCTCACACCAGTCCCATGACTGACCTGGAGTTTATTGTTTTAACCTAAACTCTGGGTGCGACACGGGCAGCTAGTAGTTTTGGTTTTGCAGATTTATATTCACAGGATCCTGATTTATAGCTGGAACGATATCCGGAAAGCTTTGTATCCGTATATCTCCTTCAATTGTATTTTGTATTATTTTCCGATGCTATGTAATGTATTGTAATCTCTGATATTTATCGAATGTATATTATTTGTTTATACTCTGTGTATTCTTGTATTCTGATGAATTGTTGTAATAAGCAATGAAATGTTCTTCCGTCTGCGTTCTGATGTGGCTTGTTCTCGACTCAATCCGGGCTTTCCTCACCGGGGAAGTTCGGGTCGTTTCATGCTAAGTCCACTAATTCAACAAATGGGTCTTTCAGACATCCATGCAGATTATCCTTCAGTCCAGCTACAAACATCTCTTTCTTCTTCAGTGGGGTATTGACCAACTCTGGTCCAAATCTTGATAGTGCATTGAACTTTTTCTCGTACTCAGTGACAGTCATGTTTTCTTGTTTCAAGTCAATGAAGTCTCGGTACATCCTTGTTTTCCCAGTTGCTGGCAGATACTGAGCTTCAAAAGCTTCCTTGAACATTACCCAAGTAAAATTCTCCTCCGGAGTATTTGCAGTCTGGGCATCCCACCAGATTGTTGCAGTTTCCTCCAGATTCCATTAAGCTAAGGGACGTTTATACTCGTCATCCAACTTCAGTCCCTTAAAAATTTTCTCACATGATCTAATCCATGCTTGGACTTCAATCAGTGATTCAGTTCCCTTAAAATTCTTTCCTCCCAGAGTGGTATAATTCTTGCAAATCATAGCAAAGTTTGGCTGTGTTGGAGCTTGGACCACTTCAGTTGTATCCACTTGGGTTTGATTAATAGTGTGCTATTTGTCGTGGTTGCCTTGCTTGCTCCTCGGCCTCGTCTTCCTTGAGAACTCATTATCAGCTTTCTGAGTATACGATTTGAAAGTTAATACTCAATCGGAATATGTCTTAGGGATAACTTAAGTCAATAACCAGGGTCGTCCTATACTAAAATAGTTTTTAGTAAAAATACGCTCTCTCAACACTAACCCAAAGCCTAGGTGTTCCGAAAAATCTAAGCTTTGATACCAACTGTAACGGCGCGATTTTCGATGCCTCGAAAGTCGTGTCATTATTAAAAGAATTTAGAAGATGAGATAGAAAAGATAGAACTTATAGAATAGAAGAATAAGAAGACATCAGAATCTCACTACGAAATTTCACAAAATACATAATATATTACAATACAGGGTCTGATACATCATAGTACATCATCTTAATACAATACCATAGTACAACAGCATAATTATACATCATAACTAGGATAGTACAGATGTCAAACTGGATACATAGATATAGATATACTACTGGTCTTGAACTTGAACTTCATAGGATTCCACTTGCCTAACCTGAATTACTTGCCTACTCATAACAAGTGTTATGAGTACCCAAGAGTTTAGGAAACACAGAAAATAAACTCTGGGTCAGTCAGGGGACTGGTGTGAGTAAACATAGTTAAAAGATTTTAAACAGGGAGGTAAGAAATAAGGTTTTCCATTTTGGACAGATTCATTTACTTTAGAAATCTTTAGACCGATCCATAACTAATATATGGATAATGACCCAAGTATTTTATATCAAAACGTTTAATACTACAGTAGTTTGTATCAAATAAATAACCATCTAGTGAAACGCTTGCATCTCACATTCACGTATATAGTATAAAATTAAAAACCGCAGAGCGCTTATTGGAGATTGGATTCCAACAGACAAGGTATGGAAGCACCTACCGATCAGTGTACTCTAGAGGGTATACACTGGGGTTCAACAAGAATGTCTTGTAACCCAGCCACACATGACTGACCACTCAATTAGCTTTAGTGTATCGAATATATTGCCACCACGGTTGTTGGCCATCCAACCGAAATCCGAAGATACAGAAACGAAAAGAAGAATAAATATGAATTTTCTCTAGATCGATGACAATACACCCTGCTTGGGTATGACCCAACTAGCCATGCTGCCTAGCCCAACTTTTGTTACTTCCTGGTTGTGAAGTTTGAGGTCACGTTTATTCTTCTGACAGATTATTTCATCAATTACTTTGAATGCCACATCGTCATATCCATCAGAATCACTCATTCGATTAACCAAATATATTGCGGGCAATAAAGCTAAGAGAAACGAATTTCTCCGCCACTAACATAATATACTTACGTAAATTCGATGTGTAGAATTTAACTGATATACGTTGTCAGACACTCGTCCATTCGGGTTTGTCTTGGGACTAAACAGACCGAGGATACTATAGCCTTTGCATATCGCCGTCTTCAGTATTCTGACATGCGTCGTATAAATCGATTCAAAGTGGAATGTTTATCCCGGACTCTTCGAAACGATGTACGAAATATCTTTCATAGTCGATTAATAATTATCAACTTAATCTGATTATAATTCAATTTACACGTCCTGTATTTATGGGTTTCAGTTAACATAACAGTATATGTTTATCTTGTTCATATCTAGATATTATCAATATCTTTTATAAATGAACAGTTAAAACGTGTGCGTTGCACACGGTATTTATATTCAGTTTTGACCAACATTTAGAATGGATAAACAAAGCACGTGCGTCGCACACGGTATTTTGCTTCGTTTATCTTCGTTGTTTTGAACGAGGTTAAATTCTTCAGTTCTTCTAGTAACTTGTTTTATTTCTTCTAATTTATCTTAAATAAATCAATTTAATAATTTATTTTCATTATATTTCTACATCTTAAACTCGTAGAAATTCTCCGGTCAACTTCTGTACTTGATCTTTCTGCCATTTTCTTCCGTCTACTTGCCTATGACAAATTAAATAAAAATTCTATTTTTATTTAATTATTTATTTTTATTTTTTTATAATTTATTTAAAATCAGATTTTAAATTAAAACTGCTTTGAATTTAAAATCTTGTTCAGCAATTCCTTTACTAACGGTTTTACCAAAGTACTAGTGCCACTTTTCAAAATACTGTGATTTCCCTCAAAAAAATCCTTGCCACGATTGTGTTTTCCTTGTTTGCCAAAGTACCACCCTGGTACTTGCCAAAGTACCAGGTACCATCTCCAAAAATACCTTACCGCGACTGTGTTGATCACCTCAAATCACTTGCCACGAATGTGTTTTCTCGTTTTGCCAATGTACCACCCTAGTACTTTTTAAAGTGCCAAGTACCCAAATTACCACCCCCTTGCACTCACATTCACCACCTGAAAACTGCTGCTGCACACATGTTCTGTCAAAGTACCACCTGGTACTTTGCAAAGTTCCAAGTACCCAAAGTACCACCTCTTGAAACTTCGTGTCACACACGCGGATTATTGCCATTTCCCTTGGTTTATATTTTTCCATTATAATTTTATTTTCCCTTTTTCTTTATTTATTTTTCTATTTTCTCTACTTTTTATTTCTGTGTATTACCTTATTCATTTTCCTGTTACTAACTTTATTAGTTTGCCTATTCCCACTTTATGTTGCTTTCCAGTCTTCAGCAAATATCCGCAGGCACCAACATGAATGCTGTGCCACTTCCCTTTTTCCCCCATTCTTCTTTCTTTTTATCTTAACTTCCTGTTATTTACGCCTTTCATTTTACGTTTGTTTTTTTTTCCAATTACCATACTTCTTCTCTAAATTTTTGTAGCTTCCAAGTGCACAGTTGTGCATGTGTGCACATGCATGCCCCCTCCTGCCACTCAACACCTAACAAACCACCCTGCGCAACCCCCAAACACCCCCCAGCACCCTCTGACCAAATGTTACAGCCCTACATCATCTCCTCTTCCAAAATGCTCTTCTCCATTAAAATAGCCGAACTACCTCAGCAAACCTCCTTCACCAAAATTCCTCTTCCTGCCACCTCCTTCCACCGATCGACGTATAAATTTACCAGTACGAAGTACACTCGTGCCTTAACCTCCACCCCGAAGATGGCTCAACTCTACGCACCCATTGGTACGCAGTTCAACGCCAAAGTACACACGAATCTCACAGCGGAACGAACAACATATAATAGATAACATATCCTTGAAATAAAATCAGTATATGTTTACAATAACATTATCAGAGTATACACTTACAACACAGCGGAAATAACTATAGCTATATAATCCTGAAGCCTCCTGCTCCAAGCTCTTCCAGTATATCTGTAAATTCCTGACTACTTGACTGCCCGTACAAAATTAGGCACCCAAGAGTTTAGGGAAAACAAAACAAAATAAACTCCGGGTCAGTCATGGGACTGGTATGAGTAAAACAGTTTAAAACAAATTGAGCCATTAAACGATATCTCATAAGACCACGCCGTATAACGGAACGGGTTTTTCCCTTATGAGAATCCAAAATATCTTTATATCAAAAATCTTTTGATATTATAATAATGTCTATCAACCACAATATAATAATCATCTAGCAGAAACACTTTCATCTCACGTTCTACATATATAGTATACAATCAAAACCGCAAGCACGTATTGGGTAATGGTTTTCCAACTATGACAAGGTATGGAACCACCTTCCGATCAGTGTACTCTAGGAACGATACACTGGAGTTCAACAAGAACATCTTGTAACTCAGCCACACATGACCGACCACTCATTTCGCTTGAGTGTATCGAATGTATATCACCAACAGTTGGGATCAGCAACCGTTTCCCGTATATATATATATATATATATATATATATATATATATATATATATATATATGGGACAACATTGATAGATTAAAGAAGCAAATGAATATTCTCTAGATAAGTGATTATACACCCTACTTCGGAGCGACCGACTTGGCCATGCTGCCTGCCCGATTTCTGTCATTTACCGGATGTGAGGCTAGAAGCTACGCTTATCTTTACATGTCGCATCTTCATTCACTTTGAATGTCACATCGTCATACCTTGCAAATCACAAATTGACTTATCCAAAAATATCACGGGTATAAAGCTAAGAGAAACGAATTCCTCCGCCACCAAACGTGAATACGTTTGAAGAGATCAACTTACGCGATCTATTAGGTATACTCTGTCAGACATTCTTCCATACAGGTCGTCCTGGGACTGGACAAATCGAAGGCACTATTCTGTAAACAGGATAGCCCTAGCATAATTCCGTCTTCAATTATCTTTGGCATATATCATTCATAAAGCTTATGCCAATACGGAGTGGTTCTTCGGATAATAATCCAACCGGTCTCTCCATATTAGCAACGTTAAAATGGTCAAAACTTCGATAATCTGTGATTTAACCATCAAAGAAAAACAGGGGTGCAAACAACGATATTATTTCCAGATGGAAATTATATCGATCAATCATCAACTATATATATATTCACATTTCCTTATTTTCTATGTTTAGAAAATATATGTTATTAACACTGAAAAACATTTCCATTGTTTATTTACATATCTCTATCATTTCACAACTATCAGTCCCTGACTGTAAACTAGTAGGAGAACAATTCTCTAAGTATAAACCCCGAAGGCCGAAACCAACATCAGATCGATACTCAAAAAACTATTCAACTTAACTAATCTCTAGTCAGTTTCTAATCTTGCTTAACTCTATTTGATTTACTCTGTTCGATTAACTCCTTTCGATTAACTCGATTCGATTAACTCCTCTGTTTATTTTCCAAATAAATAATCCTTTATTCTATTTATTTTCTAAATAAATATTCTCCTTTATAATCTCCTATTTATTTTCTAAATAAATATTTTCAAATTATTTCCTTTTATAAATCGGTTGATTTTATAAAATTCCTTTATTTCAATATATGTTGAAATATTTCCTTTTACATCCCAGGGTTTCCTATGATATTAAAAATATCGAATAACAATGATCAACGTCATTCTAACACACAGAATCCATAACAGATTATATATCACATCAGATATTCCAATACATGAACAGAACAGTATTATAAATATTGACGAGTCCAATTGGACCCCTCCAACCTATTTCCCTGCATCATAGATGTTAAACAGTATAATTAACATCTATTTCATTTCAATATGAAATATTCTGCTAAACAGAATCAATATTTGATTAACGGTTTATATATATATATATATATATATATATATATATATCGTTATCTATAATTTCAACCAATACACAAGCAATTCAACCAAACAGTTAACACACAGCAATCAGTCTTCATTTATCAGTTCTAAATATACGTTATAAAAATAAAACTGTTCAGAGTTGGTGAGTTTTACTCACATGTGACGATCATCGTTAATAACGATAACCATCGCTTGATTCAGGCGGACAATTTATTTTACAATAAATTGTAACGAGCTTCAATTCACTCCCAACTAGTTCCATGGCGTAGCCATCGTCCATACGATCCCAACGGATCCAACTGTTCGAAATTCTGATAACGTATGATAAAGTTCTATACTTTACAAGTTATACAAGTCATAAAAATAGACTAAAATTAATTTTACTTGAGTTTGGGCTTTACCAAACTAACCCGGCCCATCAACCCATCCTTTGTACTAGGGTCGTTTTTCCTTCTTCTCCAACACTAAAACATGCTCCAGCTCCTCTAAAACATGGTCGCCCTTCCCCTCAAAATCCCACACCATTGCTCCAGCGAAATCTAAATAAAAATCACCATCTCTCTTCCCTTTTGAAACTCTATCTGTTCATCCCAAAAAGATACAACTCGCAAGCACCCTGCGAAGTCCGACTTCGAAAGTTTTTTTCCACACCCATACAGATCCTCCGATCACTTTAAGTACGGCTACGCCCCAAAAATCTTACGCAAGTGCCATACCTCAGTACGAACCCAAAACCGAACTCGATTTCCTAAATCGAAGCCTAAATCCGATGATTTTCTAAACCCTAGCCAACGTCCGTTATGAGACAGCGACGCCCCATAGTTCGCACCCTTCCAGAATCACCTCGGATTGTAGAGAATCAACGTAGCAACTCATTTACACTCATTCCATGATTTATTGACGTCTCTATGATTTTATTTTGATTTTTCAAATGTTGATTTTCTCACATTATTTGGTTTGAAGGTGGCAGCTCACCTTGTTTCGAGTTTACAGAGAAGGCTTAGGTCTTAAGGAATGGGAGTTAAATGTTTATTTATAGGGAATAGTTTTTTTATAAATTTTTATTTGAATATTATATTAAATTATAAGCAAACGCTATTTTCCTTTGTCCTCTAAAATTCCTGTTATCACATATGACACCCAAAAATCACGAAACTGGACATGCACCTTCAGTTCGACATTACGGTCCCAACGAAACTGGTTTCGTCAAATTCCGACTCTGTTTGCTCACACAGCGTATTTTTAAAGGTTAAAATAACTACTATTTTTCCATTAAAATCTCGTACGGCCACATACTGACTTCAAAAATCACGAAACTTGACATCTAACTATAATTTGATATTGCGAATCCAACAAAATTAGTTTCGTCTAATTCTGAGGTCGTTTGCAAAACTGGCTATTTTTAAAGCTCAAAATAACCCATTTAAATATATAAATATATTTAAATTTAATTAAATTAAATATTAAAAATTAAATATTATCGTCTATATTCACAGTGGAATACCATACAGCTCAGAAAAATCCTATATGGGTTTCTAACTCGATATTTCAATCTAGGTCAACCCGATATTCGATTTATATTGAAATTCATTTTTAAAATATAAATAATTCCTTTATAAATTATAAAGGAATTCCACAGCGACTTTTCTAAAATTTGATTTGGACATAAATCAAAATCTACACGACGAAATTCCTATTTTTCTCTTCCACTAGAAAAATATACTTCACCAGACCCTAACGTTTCTTGTTTCATAGAAATCCGATTGAAAACGAACCCTGTACATTCAGTTGAAGTTCGAATCGCGAATTTACGAACTGCAGCGCCATTTCGAGCTCGATTATAATAAAAATAAAATTTATACGCTCAACTGTCGTTCAAATAATATATTCGTTATTCTAATTCAATTCTAAACTGAATTAAATATCACAGATGATTTAGTTCACACTATATTGCCATTTCAGCCAATTCTGGTTATTTCAGAATTAAATATATTATTTAATTTATTATTTTAATTAAATATTCACCATTATTTAATTCAATGACCATGAAATCCTTTTAATCACCTTTTAAATAATTAAATAAATTAATTATCATATCGCTGAAAAATGCGGGTCATTACACAATTCAAGGATATAAAGATGTAAATGAGAGCCCCATTCTCTCATAATATAAGGAATGGAAGGAACCCGTTGAATTTGAAGATTCCATTAATGATTACTTATGATGGAAGGTCGGGCCCCATGGTGTACTTGGCATGATACATCAGGCACATAGATATACTGGTGGCATATAAGGAGTTAATGGTAAAGTGCTTTTATTTTTATCTCACAGCTTCGGTTATGCTTCAAATAACTGAATAATATATCAAATAAAACTAGGAGCATATTTGTTGATAGGTTCATGAAATAGATCAGTGTCTACACCGCGGTGTTGAAGAATGTAATGACACCGAAAATGATAATATAATGACCATAAAAAACATTGAGGAGATTCGTGGAATGATACAATATAGTGGTGACATCGGTGGATAGACCAGAACAATAGATGGTATCGATGGTAGTTTTATTAAGAGTAGCTGATGATTCGAAATTTAAGACTAGTTGGAGAGAGATCCCCTACGGGATCTCAGTGAGTTTTACTATGAAGCCGACAGATACTTGCGTCAGGAAGATGCTAGATAAGAAAAGAAAGTCAAAATCAAAGCTTTAAAGGATAAGGAAATGCTTGAACCAAGTCTCAAGCAGGATAAAGGAAAAAGAAAGATGAAAAGCAAGCATAAGAGCATAAGGAAGAATATAAGAGGACAGAGGTATCCCTCTTATGCGAAACTAGATTAATCGACAGAAAAAATTTATCTAGATAATATGGTAGATCCCAATAGGAGTTCGGCCAGGAGCAAGCCGATTGACAAAAAAAGAATATCGGGGAAATATTGCATGTTTCATGAGTTGGATAGGCATGCTATAGCTAAATGCAGGTACTTTAGAGATGCAATAGAGGAACATGTTAGGAGTGGACTGCTCCAGCGATACATGGAAAACCAAGGGACAGCATAGGAGCATAGACAACTGTCTGCAACGCATAAACTAAGCGAGGCTCGCTCGAGATATCAAATCAACATCCCTTGATAAGGGTGATGAAGCTATAATAATAGGTGATTACCACTCAAATGAATGACTTAGAACACTCTTGCGTATATGGGACCATGATTTGATCTCTTGGCATGTTTTGAGCCGACGTCAAGCCGTGAAACCCGGAGAGGCTTAGCTTGGTTCCCCTTTCATTTTCTTTTCATGTTTCCATGTATTTATTTGAATTTTCAATGAACGATGAATAAGATTGATCACGGTTTGCTTTAAATGGAGAGATGACGTTGTAATTGTAAGGAATGAACATCTTTCACTGGAAAGTGACTGGATGAACTTGTATGAATACACTACGAATTCATTTCACAAGAGAGTGGCCGGATGAATTTGTACGAGTAAACTATGAATTCCTTTCACCGAAGTCTGACTAGATGAATTCGTATGAATAAACTACAAATTCTTTTTTCCAAATAGTAATTGGATGTGTAAATGAACTAATAAATAATATTTTGATCAGGAAGTCAGAGCCAAAAAATATGAAAATAAACACATACGATAATATTAAATTAATACCCATTTGGATTGTCAAGTAAAGATGGTGCTTGGCATGAAAGAATATAGATCGCAGTATATCCTTGACCAGGATCACAACTAAAGTCTAGTAAGTAATGTCACTTCACCAAAAAAAGATAGAATATGCTTACTTATTATTGAACTCCTTTCTTGGAATGTTATTGGATTCAGCTATGTTAAGGATGTGGATTAAGGATCTTAAGGAAAAATTAACACTAGAGGAGGGTGAATAGTGTTTATAAGGAATTTAAAGAAGCCTTTAACAAACTAAAATTACTATATGAATCACACAATGATTATCACACCAGAAATGATCACAAAAATAGAAACACTCACAGACACAAATATAAGTGAATACAAAATGCAGAAAAGGAAAGAACATACTAGACTTTATACTGGTTTGGATTACTCCTATGTCCAGTTTCATGCAACGCTAGATTGCACAGAGTTTTATTAATACTACTATCATTCTTACAAACACCCTTGATTTCACATCTACAAGGTTAACACTGATTCCACCACCACACTTGATTTCATGGCTATAAGGTTAACAGATGCACTCCGTTAACTCTTCAAGGTATGGCGAGAACTGGTAGAAATTCCATTAAGTAAGATAGCTGCTACAGTTCTGACTATGATAGAAACATAGGTTCTTTCCCATTCTTAACCCGAGGTGCGTAGCGATTACTGGAATGCTCCAATTTCAGTAGTTGATCCAATCCTTCCCGACTCATGTACCGGTTAAGGTAGGATTGACATAACGACCAGTTAGAGGTGATCACTCTGTTTTGGCCATTCATTCTCATTGGGCCTTAGCCTGTCTGGCGAGGGTTTCCTACATACATGCCGCCCGGATTAATATATACTTGGCCTCGTCCCACTTCTTTTTAACGAGGGCGCGCGACTTACTTCCAACAAATTTGGATTTCATTGTTTTCCCAGTATATTAATTTAGCGAGCAGTTATCATGTGTTTTGCCACTCCGGCTGATTCCACCACCCTTGACTTCACAGTACAAGGTAAACACCGCTCCCTTACCTTAATTTCCGGGCTACAAGGAACACCCTCTTTCCAAAACAATTCCCAAGTGATTACAATAGCCCTAGTACTCTTGAGTAGCACTTCCAATCAGAGAGTATTTTATAGTGACTGAGAAAAGAAGAAGTTTGATACAATTTGAGTAGAAATCGGTAGAGTATAAGTGTAGAAATCAAGAAATTAAAGTATGATAATGGTGGTAAGAGAAGGGATGAAAAAGAAGATAAAAATGTAAAAAATTCGAATTTAACCTCTATTTATAGAGTTTGAAAGGCAACGTTTTTGAAGCATTTCAAAATATGAAACGACACTCCCTTTGAAATTAGAAAAGCGACAGTTATATGTCGACATGTAAAAAAATGTATGTCGACATATATACTATATTTGTGAATTTTAAATCATTTCTAAAATATTTAAATCAATATATATTCTGGAAATTCCTCAAACAAAACTAGTTGTTAAAACATTATTTTTCAAGTATAAAAACATAAGAAAATATTATTTAAATATATGATTAAAACTTTATATATAAGTGATATAAAAACTATATAATATATATAGGAATTTATAAAGAGATATTTATAAACTACATAAAAAAGGGTTTATGAAAACTTAGAGTTTAAATAATCAAAAATAAACTTAGTAAAATATATATAAATGATTTAATTAATGTATAAAAATAAGAACACTTATAAACTAGGAAATATATTTGAAATCATAAGTTTGGAATCCTTGGAAGATTAAAAATCGTTTTAAGAGAAGTTTGAAATCAATTTGAAAATAGTTTGAAATCAATTTTGAAAAGGGATGATTTGAAAGCAGAGTTTAAATGCTATTCAGATTTTTACATAATATCTAGACTCTATTACTTGATAATCTTGAGCTCTTGAGATCTTAACTATCTTGATACTCATGAGTCTTGAATTTCTTGATATCTCGAATCTCTAATACTGTATAGTCTTGAATATTTATATCCTGCATATATATAAATATATATATATATTCTGGACAAAGATGTTAGTATATATTTTATAATCAATAATGTTATTAATTGAAACATGGTTGTCGTCATTAGAATTCAATTCTCCAAAAATCTCCCCCTTTTTGATGTGACAACCTTGGTTTATAAAATATTCACACCTGTTAATTTGATTCCTTGATTACTCCCCCTTAAACTATTGCTATCATAAGTGTACCCTATTTTATGATTTCTCCCCTTTTGTCATCAACAAAAAGTATATCTATCTATACTTAAAATAATCCTAGTGACTAATTCTATTTATAACTCCCCATAAATTTATAACTCTCCCTAAATTTAAATCTAAAAATTTATAATTCCCGCTAAACTTATCGCTATACTATTGTAATTTTACTAAGTAAACTAAACACGAGTATAATCAAACATTGTATAAACTAATCAAGCAATTCAAATAAGCTTTACAAGAAATCAAAACAATCAATCCAAACAATCTAAGCCAAATCAACCAAAGCAAAAAATATATGTTAATTCAAAAACACTTCTTGAAACTTCAACTAATCCTAGAAACTATAAAGGTCCCCCTTAATTTAATACTAGAAAAACTATATGTAATAAAATGTGAAAAAGATAGTTATATTATTTAATACCTGCATGTGTATAAGTATATTTCAAGCCTATCAACACACATACATATCAAATCTAACCAGGTCAATCAAGCCAAACTTGTCAAAAAAGTCAATCAAGCCAAACTTGTCAAACAAATCAATCAAGCCAAACTTGTCAAACAAATCAATCAAGCCAAACTAATCTAACAAATCAATCAAGACAAACAAATTAAAATAAATATGTTATGTGTTTAATTAATAATCCTATATATTTCTAAGACAACAACTCTCCATATAGTATACTTGTTATGTGTGGAGTTAAACATGTAATGCAGTGTGTGTAGTATGTTGGTTATATGCAATATGAAATGTATGTCATATGCAAAGCAATATGAAATGATATATTGAATGAAATGCAACTTGTGATGTGAATGATTTTAATTTGAGATGCACAGTAATTTATAATAATAACTACTGACGAATAAGATGTGTAATGATAATGATTTGGTGATGATATCTATTTCGGTAATAAAGTACTATGCATATATATATATATATTATATTATTTTAACCATACAAAGAAAATACACATTAGTTTCTAGACTTGAGTTAATGATACTAATAAAAGAGATTGAAAGGATAGTGAGGGTAAAAGTTTAATAGTAATTAAAAAATATATTCATGATAGGTAGTAGAATAATTTTATGAAAAATATGGAGTTAAATAACTTTAGTAGGGTGCTTCTTTAAAAAGAAAATAGTAAATGTTGAAGATCTTTTTAAAGAGAATATAAAATTTTATCATATGAAGTAAACTAAAAACTTGTATTCATAATTGTATATAAAAACTGATTTTAAAAAGAACTTAAAATTCAATTTATTATAAGATATACATTTTTTTTGATATAAATTAAATTTAAACGTTAGAAATCAAAACATATTAGTTTGCTAAAGAACCATTTATATGTTAAAACTTTAAAAGAAATCTATATTTATAATAAAAATTATCTGGTAATATAAAGTAAACTATAGAACTATAACTTATTATATTTAAATTATATATTTAAGACATAAAATCATATATATATATATATTATACCAAAATATTAAGTTAACTATACAAGTTTTATAAATCTTAATAAGAAATCAAAACTAGTATTAAGTTACAAATAGTATTTGTGATAATGTAACCCAAAATTGTTATGAAATTATACAAAAAATATATTAGTTAAACTATGTATGTTTAAACAACATATAAAAGATATATAAATTTAAATTTTATAAAACTGTTAAATGTTTGAAAATTTTAAATTATCTCAGTCATATTAACATATTTATGTACTATATACATGCTTTTAATATACATTTTGAAACAAAATGAACATAAGTAGATGATCAAAATTGATAGCTAGAGTTTGAATTGACATTTTCATATTTGAAAAGATATCCTTTCAATTTTTCAAAACCAATTTAAAGAGTAGTGAAATTTAAAATAAGAAGAGATTTTAATTAAATTGGTATGTTGATATGTATACTTAGGTGTATCGACATATGTACCAAAATATCTAAAACTATTAAAAAAAATATATACCTAACTATGTGCATAGATGTATATTCCTAAATTCAATGATAACTGTGAAATAATTGTAAAACGTACCTCCTTTTGCAATCCTTCTTTTTGTTGTTATTCCATTGTCATGAACCACACATTCACATCTTCCAAAATTTGATGATGAGATCTGCTCTAATGCGACAGGCTCGTTTTTCTGATCAACATAGTATATTTATTTGCTGAATTTGAAGATTGTATGAGAAAAATATTAATGATTTAGTAGTTCAACCAACTTAGCACCAAAAATTTGAATTTGAATTTGAAATTTTAATGAATGGACACTTCAACTACTACAATCCCAAAAGTCATATCCCTTCATGATGAACAATCATCTTGGTGTCTTTCGACCAGTAGTCATCAGACATAACTCTTCCCCTGCAAAGCACATAACTTTTCAAAGAATCAAGTGATTTTTTAAAATAACTAATTATAATTTTAAATAATAACATCATGATGATTCTATGATATATATATATATATATATATATATATATATATATATATACAAGCCTTAAAATATAGCCATTTAAACTTTTCAAAAAATCAGATTATTATAACTTTAATTTTCAACAAAATAAAATGCAGACTCATCTTAATACTGATGCAATGCATGAATTTAAACTAGAGTTATAAATAATTTCAAAATTAGCCATTTAATATTTCTATAATTCAGATTATGAACTTTTGAAAACATATGTTCTTATATAATTTTTTAAGGACGCGGATTAAGGATCTTAAGGTAGCATTAACACTAGCGGAAGGGGTGAACAGTGTTTGTAAGGAATTTAAAGAAATCTTTAACAAACTAAAATTTCAATATGAATCACAAAGATTATCACACCAGAAATGATAACAAACACAGAAACAATCACAGACTAGGTGTAACAACACGGAAAATCCGAACCAATTTAAAAAAAAAATTGGCTATTTCAGTGAATTTTGAACAGTTAAAATAATTTATTTTATATAATAACGATTAAAAATTTATTTTAATCGAGGTTAGAGAAAATATATTCATTTTGATTTTTAAAGGAATTAGAAATAGTACGGTATTTTGAAAAGTCAAACCCGTACTTTGACTGAATGTACCGGATTCAAAATTTAATGGATTTTAGTGAAACCAAAAATATCTAAATTTGTCTAGAAATATATTTGCAACGAATCCGAAAAATCAAAATTTCATAGCGGGAAACAAAAGTTATGGCCAGTTGAATATTCAGAATGGTCGCTACAGTATAATTTATAGCCCGTAAAAAAAGCCATTTTTCCAAACGACCTCCGTTTTCGACGAAACCACTTTCGTTGGATCCGGAACGTCAAATTATTGCTAAGTTTAATTTTACGGAATTTTTGGAATTAATATATGAGTGTGACAAACGAAAATGTGTTTTGTCAATTTCAGTCAAATCTGATTGACTTGAAAATAGCCATTTTTCGAACAGTCTCAGAATTCGACAAAATTAGTTTTTTAGTACATTATTGTAATAACCCGGAAATCCGAGCCAATTTAAAATTTTTATTTTGGCAATTTTAATGAATTTTGATTATTTAAAATGAATTATTTTAAAAAATAACGACGAGAAATTTATTTTGAATGGAATAGAACGTATATATTTATATAGATCGTCGTTAGAATATAAATATTTATTTTAAATTATAAAAGGAATTGAAAATGGCGCGGTAGTTCGATAATTCGATTTCTAAATTCAAATGAAGGTACCGGGTGCAAAATAAACCGGATTTTAGTGAAACAAAAAATATTTGAATCTAATAGAGAATATCTTTCCAAAGAATACGAAAAATCGAAATTTCATAGTGGGAATCAAAAGATATGTCCAGTTGAAATTTCAGAATAGTCGCTATGGAATTCAGGCCCTTAAAAATGGGAATTTTGCAAACGGCCTCGGATTTCGATGAAACCACTTTTGTTGGATCCGGGATGTAAAGTTATTGCTAGGTTTCAAATTTCGTAATTTTTCGAATCAATATGTGAGCGTGGCAAAGGAAAACGCGTTTGACCAGTTTAAGTTGATTTTAATCGACTGGAAAATGGCCATTTTACAAACGGTCTCATAATTCGATGAAACTAGTTTTGTTAGGACCGTATCGTCAATACGAAGTTAGAAATTATTTTTCGGGAATTTTTCTAGCTAGTGTGCGGCCCCGGTAAATTGAAATGCGCGTTCAAATTCAATATATAGAGTTATATGTTGATTTTGATGAAAACTGATCGAAACAGTCGAATTAGATTACGATACCTATCCCATTGTGTTCGGAATGGGGGTAATTAGCTATGGACGACAGTCGTTGGGTTGGATTTCGGGTTCGAATAAAAAGTCAACTCATATAGGAAAAATATAATATTAAATTATTAATATATAAATATTTAAATACCCCCTCCGTCTCTATTTATCTCTCCACGATGAATCAATTTCGGAAAGAAAAAAAACAAAACTAAACCTAAATCGCATCGCCGCCTCCATCTGAGCATCGCCGCCACGCTCCTGCCTCCTCCACCTTCTTCTTCGACGCATAGGACCCCCTCGCCCTTGCTCCGGTTGCTGACGCGCATCACACGCCCCCCCCCCCCCCACACACACACCCCCTCCCCCCATCGCGAGCCATCGCCCCGCTCCCCTTCGCCGTTCGAGTGCCAGAAACCCTAAATCCGACATCGAGGACACGAGCGCCACCTACTCGACGCCGTGAAGCCCCCCAGTGCCTCCCCGCTTCGATTCCTCCCTTTCCATTTTAACAGTAAGCTTTCTTCTATTTTATTTACTTAATTTCATTTTTTTTATGTAATAATATTTACATAGTCAGATTTATATTGATATGAAACATTGTTCTCAGTTTTTAAAGTAATAAAAAATTTTGATTTTTAATTATAAGAAAATTTTGATTCTTAACTTCTTAAAGCTATGATTTTTAATTCAGTAAAAATACGATTTTTATAGGAAGAGATTTGAAATAAAAATATGATTTTTATATTATATAGATGGTAAAAATATAATCTTTTCTATTATGTAACGTTAGAAAAATATAACTTTATCGAAGAAAGAAATGATTTTTATAGAAGTAAAGACGTGATTTTTAAACAAGGAAAGATTAGATTTTTAATCAAAAAAAAAATATGACTTTTATATAGTATGGATAATAAAAATATAATTTTTATAATTTAGAAGTATTAAAAATTTGATTTTTATATATTGAATAGTGAAGTAAAAATTCGATTTTTATATATTGAATAGCGAAGTAAAAAATTTGATTTTTATATATTGAATAGCGAAGTAAAAATTCGATTTTTATATATTGAATAGTGAAGTAAAAATTCGATCTTTATATAAGAAGTAGAAATATAAAAATATAATTTTTACATAGAAAGAAGCGTTGTAAAAATATATAAAGTAGAAATAAAAATATGAATTTTATTTATTGAAATTAAGTGATAAAAATATAATTTTTATTATAAACAGCGAAACAAGGACTGCATTGGAATTTCGAACAAATCCAGACGATTCAGCAGTTCAAAAGCAAGCACGGCGAAGTGGAACCCTTTGTGAGAACTCCTCACCTTTTATTTAATTTTCTAGTTAAAATATATACTAGGATGCAGACGGTGTTTAGTAGCACCCGACACCCGTCGTCCACAGACCATTGACGGCTTGTATGCTTGGTTGTTTGATTTTGATGTGTAGTTGATTGTGTGATGTGATGTGAAATAAAATATTTACATAGTTAAAAGTATTTTATAGTTGAAAATAGAATTTTTAACGTGTATATGAAATGAAATAAATAAATATAAACAAATCGGACGATTTGTTTATATACACACATTTGACTGATATTGATTGGGACGATAAATTTTACACATCGCCCAACTGCACAAATAAAATCTATGTTTGATTGTTTGAAACCCCACACGGGTATTGGGATGATATATGACATACACTAGTCCTAATAATTAGTTGTATGTCGATCGATTGATGGACAGACTGTTATGAGCATTAAATATTTATATTTGATGCTTATACAGTGTAGAATGCACTTTGGATGATGGTTGATTATTAGTCATTGTTGATATATACATGCGTTGTATGGAAATCCATAGAAATAAAATCTATGGTAATTGGTTGGGCCTCATTCCAGATTTGAATAGAAATATTTGGAATAGAAATATTTGAAAAAGAAATATTTGAAATAGAAATATTTGAAAATAGAAATATATGAAGCCGTGTTGATTAGATTTACGCCATTTTGACATGAAAGATATTTATATCGATTTTATTTATTTTTAATGAATATGGAAAAGTGATTTCAATAATCGAATATTTTAGAAAATGAATTCGAATTGAATGGAAATGAATTAGAATTCGAATTGAATTGAAAATAAAATGAATTTGAATCGTATTGAAATTGAATGTAAATCAATTTGAAATGAATTCGAATTGAAATGAATTCGAATTGAAAATGAATTAGAATTGAATTCGAATTGAATAGAGATGAATTCGAATTGAAATTGAATTGAATTGAAAACGAACTGAAATTGAATTAAAAATCAATTTGAATTGAAATCAATTTGAAATGAATTTAAAACGAATTTATAAGGAAAAATTCAATTTTGATTTGAATTTGAAATGAAGTTGAAATCGTTTTGAAAACGAATTTAAAACGATTTATAAAATTCGTTTTGAAAGGAAATCGATGAAGTATATATTATATATATAATATAATGGCCTGAATAGAACGTGCCGCGCCGCGGCAGTTCGCGAATTTCGAACATTTACTTCGAATGGATGTTGCGGGAGATCCGACCGTCGGATTCTCCTAAAACCGGAACTGTTGGGTTCATATCAAAAAGAGCTTTCTATTGAACATTAGAGACTTGAAATCTAACGGTTGGATTTGGAATTATGTCCAAATAAAATTTGGAAAAGGTCGATGTAAGTGCAGTTCGATGGCCGTTGATGGAAATCGACTGTACGGGCCTTGATAAAATTAGTAAAAATAGTAATAATTTGTGTAAAATCATAAGAAATAATTGGGGAAGAATCGGGATGAAAAACTCCATATTTGAAAAGATAAAAATAGATTTTTATCGAAATGACCTAGTTTTGAACTAGAATTTTAATTCTATTTATTTTTAAATAAATAAATTGGATTTGAAATGGTTTAGAAAATAACCAGAATTTCCAATAATTATATTGGAATGGATTTGAATCGAACTTGTCTTTGGAATATTTCGATGTTGGATTTCATGATGACACAGATATTGTTATGGGAATTTGAAAGATATATATATATATATCGTTATTTCCAATACGATATTTGTTGGTCGTAGAATTTGATATTGAATATAAGCCGGTATATTTTCTATTCAGGGCCTTGTATTTAATATCAATTGTGATTTGGGTTTGTCGTGAATGGTGTCTTTATTAACACTGTTCTTAAGCCCAGTTGAGAAAAAGATTAAATCTTTTTATTTAGATTTAATGAAGTGTACCAATTAAATAATATTTAATTGGAATTGAATTGGTATTGATTTTTGGGTTTATCGTGAACAGTTTTTTAAATAACACTTGTTCTTTAACCCGATAATTAATGGACCGTGATTTTGGGTTGTCATGAACGGTATCTTCAATAATACAGTTCTTAGACCCAAAGGAGTTAAGAAAATCATAAACTAATTGGAGATTAGTTAAGTTGAATGGTTTCTGGGGTATTGATCTGATGTTGGTTTCGGCCTTCGGGGTTAATACTTAGGGAATTGCTCACTTGCTAATTTATGGTTACGGACTGATTGAAATGTGATGTGATTTTGGGTTTATTGTGAACCATGTTTTAAATGGCACTGATTCTTTAACCCAGTCAAAGATTAAAACTAAGTGGAGTTTTAATGAATCTTTAATTAGATTGAAAAGATCGAGAATGGAGTATCAACAGTTTTACTCCAAACGGTAGTTAAATCTTTAATTAGATTTGAACGTGAAATGGTAATTGAATTTACCGATAACACTGTGGTGTTAGATATGAAGTATAACCAGTTTTACTTCATGGGATGAATAGGTTGGGGTTGGGAAATTAAAACAAATGATTAGTTCGGTAAGGTTCGTTAATCCCGACTAGTTTGAAGTGATATTCAAAGGAAGATTAAAGAATAAATTTAAAAAAATTTATCTTTGATAAAATTAATGTGAACCTTTCCCTATGAATGTGAAATTTAGAAACTAACTGTAGGTTGGCTAAGATGAATGGTTTCCTAGGTATTGATCTGATGTTGGTTTCGGCCTTCGAGGTTAATATTTGGGGAATCATTCTCTGGTAAATTTACGGTTAGTGACTGATGAATTGGAATGAGGCGTATGTTGAGTTTGTGTAACACTTGTTTATTATATACGCGAGTTATTCGGAAAGACCGGGTTTATCCCAATCTGAACAACTGATACGACGATAAGTCGAAGATGAAGACGGTGGTTGAAGACTGGAGGTCTTCACTTCGTTTGGATAATTACTGATGATCTTGATTGGGCCGTACACCCAAGAGGAGGGAATCAGTTGGTGATCGTCCAGACGTACCTGGAGATCGATGGATATGCGGGGTACTAGGTGCCTCCTGTTTCGTTCAGACCCAGAACGAACTTGTAAATGTACTGTGTGTCTGACATTGGATTTTAGTCTGTGTGATTGATTTCTATTAAATATATATATCTGTTTGGCGACGAAGAATTTATTCTCTTGCTTAACGCCCTTCTCTGAGACGTACAAGCTCAGGGGTTATATACTGATGGATATCAAACTCATAGAGTGAATTGCCTAAGTGGCATGCCTAAGTGGCAAATGATCAAGGCTTCTGTTGAAAAGCAAAGTCTTGTGGTAGATGATCGAAGCACGGCCTTTGTGGCGTAGCTTTGTGTAACGTTTGATTCGCGAGTTTCACACCTGGTATGAACCAGAAACGGAAGAAGGACCTCAGGGAGGGCATGCGTTTCCTTCTAGTTAGAAGTGGCGTCAGTGGTTTGACACGCCCTGACGAGTTTGACCTATATGGTTGTTGGTTTGCGAGGCGCCTCGGATATATCGGTGACTATGTGAAGCCGATGGAGTCATTCGTTGGCTGATCTACGCCCCATAGGGCGGGGAGACGTATTGTTCAGGCGAAATAATCCACTCCGTGTTGACCGGCCCTGACGATCTAAGGGGTTGATGCGTTCTGATCCTGAGACATGGACTAGATTGTCTCGAATTCGGTAGAGGACGATCCGTAGCCTCGGTTCATACCATAAATGATAACCCAACTTCCAATTCGACATTTTGTGGTTTTGATTGTATACCTATATATGGCGACATGATATATGGTACCCATGTCGCCTATGATTGATATTTATGATTGTATATAAAATCAGAAACTAACTGAAAACGAGCTAAGATGGGTGGTTTCTTGGGTATTAGTCTGATGTTGGTTTCGGCCTTCGGGGTTAATACTTAGGGAATCGTTCTCTTACTAATTTGCTGTTGGAGTCTGATTAAGAATAAAAAGATTAATAATTGTTTCGGCTTCCGTTGCATTGTGTGATGTTGGTTTCGGCTTCCGTTGCATTGTGTGATGGGACCTGGGTCTTATCACAGCTTCATTTTTCTTTATTTAGCATTGCGCTGTTTGTTTTATGCACTAGTGTTCTTGGGAGGAAACCCGTTCCGTGTTATACGGCGTGGTCCCTTGATTTACCGAACTTTAAAAATAAAGATTAATAATTGTTTTAGTTCTCACACCAGTCCCATGACTGACCTGGAGTTTATTGTTTTAACCTAAACTCTGGGTGCCCTTATTTTGACACGGGCAGCTAGTAGTTTTGGTTTTGCAGATTTATATTCACAGGATCTTGATTTACAGCTGGAACGATACTCGGAAAGCTTTGTATCCGCGTATTACTTCTAGTGGTGTATTGTATTATTTTCCGCTGCTATGTAATGTATTGTAATCTCTGATATTTTATGTGTAATATTTATTTATTCATACTCTGTATATTCTTGTATTCTGATGAATTGTTGTAATTAACAATGAAAAGTTCTTCTGTCTGCGTTCTTTTGTGTGTTGTTCTCAAAGTATCTGGTCTTTCCTCACCGGGGAAGTTACGGGTGACTACAGTTGGTATCAGAGCTTTGGTTTACAAAGCTCAGAGAACAAGACACATCAGAACCATGTGAAAGAACTCATCAGATATTGGATTAGTAATATCCAATTAGAATGACTCGTTAGAGATAGGATCAGTAGTATCCTAGAACGAGTGTGAAGAGTATATTTTTCAAATTGAAAACAAGTTTTTTTTTGAAAATTTAAATCAATTATTCGTATTTGATTATTTATTTTATATTGATTTGGACTGTCCAGCATATACAGATTTTGTGTATACGTCTGATCCGCGTGTATTCGAAGTTTTAATATACTCGATAGATATAGAATCACACTTTAGTCGCCCAGAGATGATTCTGATGATGAGGCCTCATCATCAGTGTTTATATTCGAGTGACGAAAGTGAGATTTCTATATATTTCCTATTGACTGGTGTGAGAATCAAAATTAGATAGGGCCTATTGTTGTGATTTGACATCAAAAATATGATTTTTGACTATATATATCAAAGTTATGAATTTGAAATGATAACCAACTAATTGATTGATAGTTGTGTTGTTTGTTAATTTGTTTGATAATTTTGAACCATTATGCCTAATTGTATCAAATATTGAATTGTATCGAAAATGAGTACGAATGCTTGCATATACATGTACTTACATTGAACAGGTCATAGCAAAGAGGCTAGAGCAGAGGAATAAAATTGTTTGCTCGACAAATAGGTACATGTTTACCATAATTTACTGTTTTGTTTGGGTGATGATGATTTTATGAGCCGATTGGCTAGCCGCTTGGCTTTTTCTTTTTCTTTTTGAGATCAGAGGGCCTGTATGGCAATTTTGGGATTTTCTCGGTGCTCCCGGTGCAGGGGAGGTTATGGTGAAATTTTTCGGAAATTTAGGGTGTTAGCCAAATTTTTGAAAAATTTGAAAAGTTCTTAGAAACTGAAAAGTTGAAGAACTTAAGCCATTACGAAAATAATGGAAGTTGAGTTGATTTGTTAAACAACTTTCGACTTCATTCCTTTTCGGGGATGAAAAGTTTTAAGTGGGGGAGATTGTAATAACCCGGAAATCCGAGCCAATTTAAAATTTTTATTTTGGCAATTTTAATGAATTTTGATTATTTAAAATGAATTATTTTAAATAATAACTACGAGAAATTTATTTTGAATGGAATAGAATGTATATATTTATATAGATCGTCGTTAGAATATAAATATTTATTTTAAATTACAAAAGGAATTGAAAATGGCGCGGTAGTTCGATAATTCGATTTCTAAATTCAAATGAAGGTACCGGGTGCAAAATAAACCGGATTTTAGAGAAACAAAAAAATATTTGAATCTAATAGAGAATATCTTTCCAAGGAATCCGAAAAATCGAAATTTCATAGTGGGAATCAAAAGATATGTCCAGTTGAAATTTCAGAATAGTCGCTATGGAATCCAGGCCCTTAAAATGGGAATTTTGCAAACGACCTCGGATTTCGACGAAACCACTTTTGTTGGATCCGGGATGTAAAGTTATTGCTAGGTTTCAAATTTCGTAATTTTTTGAATCAATATGTGAGCGTGGCAAAGGAAAACGCTTTTGACCAGTTTCAGTTGATTTTAATCGACTGGAAAATGGCCATTTTACAAACGGTCTCAGAATTCGATGAAACAAGTTTTGTTAGGACCGTATCGTCAATACGAAGTTAGAAATTATTTTTCGGGAATTTTTCTAGCTAGTGTGTGGCCCCGATAAATTGAAATGCGCGTTCAAATTCAATATATAGAGTTATATGTTGATTTTGATGAAAACGGATCGAAACAGTCGAATTACCTTATGATACATATCCCATTGTGTTCAGAATGGGGGTAATTAACTATGGACGACAGTCGTTGGGTTGGATTTCAGGTTCGAATAAAAAGTCAACTCATATAGGAAAAATATAATATTAAATTATTAATATATAAATATTTAAATACGCCCTCCCTCTCTATTTCTCTCTCCACGATGAATCAATTTCAGAAAGAAAAGAAAAGAAAACTAAACCTAAATCGCATCGCCGCCTCCATCTGAGCATCGCCGCCACGCTCCTGCCTCCTCCACCTTCTTCTTCGACGCATAGGACCCCCTCCCCCTTGCTCCGGTTGCTGACGCGCAGCACACCCTCCCCCCCCCCATCGTGAGCCATCGCCCCGGTCCCCTTCGCCGTTCGAGGGCCAAAAACCCTAAATCCGACATCGAGGACGCGGGCGCCACCTACTCGACGCCGTGAAGCCCCCCAGCGCCTCCCCGCTTCGATTCCCCCTTTCCATTTTAACAGTAAGCTTTCTTCTATTTTATTTACTTAATTTCATTTTTTTTTATGTAATAATATTTACATAGTCAGATTTATATGGATATGAAACATTGTTCTCAGTTTTTAAAGTAATAAAAAATTTTGATTTTTTATTATAAGAAAATTTTGATTCTTAACTTCGTAAAGCTATGATTTTTAATTCAGTAAAAATACAATTTTTATAGGAAGAGATTTGAAATAAAAATACGATTTTTATATTATATAGATGGTAAAAATATAATCTTTTCTATTATGTAATGTTAGAAAAATATAACTTTATCGAAGAAAGAAATGATTTTTATAGAAGTAAAGACGTGATTTTTAAACAAGGAAAGATTAGATTTTTAATCAAAGAAAAATATGACTTTTATATAGTATGGATAATAAAAATATAATTTTTATAAAGTAGAAGTATTAAAAATTCGATTTTTATATATTGAATAACGAAGTAAAAATTCGATTTTTATATATTGAATAGCGAAGTAAAAATTCAATTTTTATACATTGAATAACGAAGTAAAAATTCGATCTTTATATAAGAAGTAGAATTATAAAAATATAATTTTTACATAGAAAGAAGCATTGTAAAAATATATAAAGTAGAAATAAAAATATGAATTTTATTTATTGAAATGAAGTGATAAAAATATTTTTTTTATTATAAACAGCGAAATAAGGACTGCATTGGAATTTCGAACAGATCCAAACGATTCAGCAGTTCAAAAGCAAGCACGGCGGAGTGGAACCCTTTGTGAGAACTCCTCACCTTTTATTTAATTTCCTTGTTAAAATATATACTAGGATGCAGACGGTGTTTAGTAGCACCCGACACCCGTCGTCCACAGACCATGGACGGCTTGTATGCTTGGTTGTTTGATTTTGATGTGTAGTTGATTGTGTGATGTGATGTGAAATGAAATAAAATATTTAAATAGTTAAAAGTATTTTATAGTTGAAAATAGAATTTTTAACGGGTATATGAAATGAAATAAATAAATATAAACAAATCGGACGATTTGTTTATATACACACATTTGACTGATATTGATTGGGACGATAAATTTTACACATCGCCCAACTGCACAAATAAAATATGTGTTTGATTGTTTGAAACCCCACACGGGTATTGGGATGATATATGACATACACTAGTCCCAATAATTAGCTGTATGTCGATCGATTGATGGACAGACTGTTATGAGCGTTAAATATTTATATTTGATGCTTATACAGTGTAGAATGCACTTTGGATGATGGTTGATTATTAGTCATTGTTGATATGTAAATGCGTTGTATGGAAATCCATAGAAATAAAATCTATGGTAATTGGTTGGGCCTCATTCCAGTTTTGAATAGAAATATTTGAAAAAGAAATAATTGAAATCGAAATATTTGAAAATAGAAATATATGAAGCCGTGTTGATTAGATTTACGCCATTTTGACGTGAATGATATGTATATCGATTTTATTTATTTTTAATGAATATGGAAAAGTGATTTCAATAATCGAATATTTTAGAAAATGAATTCGAATTGAATTGAAATGAATTAGAATTCGAATTGAATTGAAAATAAAATGAATTCGAATCGAATTGAAATTGAATGTAAATCAATTTGAAATGAATTCGAATTGAAATGAATTCGAATTGAAAATGAATTAGAATTGAATTCGAATTGAATAGAAATGAATTCGAATTGAAATTGAATTGAATTGCAAATGAACTGAAATTGAATTAAAAATCGATTTGAATTGAAATCAATTTGAAATGAATTTAAAACGAATTTATAAGGAAAAATTCAATTTTGATTTGAATTTGAAATGAAGTTGAAATCGTTTTGAAAACGAATTTAAAACGATTTATAAAATTCGTTTCGAAAGGAAATCGACGAAGTATATATTATATATATTATATTTATAATATAATGGCCTGAATAGAACGCGCCACGCCGCGCCGCGGCAGTTCGTGAATTTCGACCATTGACTTCGAATGGATGTTGCGGGAGATCCGACCGTCGGATTCTCCTAAAACTGGAACCGTTGGGTTCTTATCGAAAAGAGCTTTCTATTGAATATTAGAGACTTGAAATCTAACAGTTGGATTTGGAATTATGTCCAAATCAAATTTGGAAAAGGTTGCTGTAAGTGCAGTTCGATGGCCGTTGATGGAAATAGACTGTACGGGCCTTGATAAAATTATTAAAAATAGTAATAATTTGTGTAAAATCATAAGAAATGATTTGGGAAGAATTGGGATGAAAAACTCCATATTTGAAAAGATAAAAATAGATTTTTTATCGAAATGACCTAGTTTTGAACTAGAATTATAATTCTATTTATTTTTAAATAAATAAATTGGATTTGAAATGGTTTTGAAAATAACCAGAATTTCCAATAATTATATTGGAATGGGTTTGAATCGAAATTGTCTTCGGAATATTTCGATGTTGGATTTCGTGATGATACAGATATTGTTATGGGAATTTGAAAGATTTATATATATCGTTATTTCCAATATGATATTTGTTGGTCGTAGAATTTGATATTGAATATAAGCCGGTATATTTTCTATTCAGAGCCTTGTATTTAATATCAAATGTGATTTGGGTTTGTCGTGAATGGTGTCTTTATTAACTCTGTTCTTAAGCCCAGTTGAGAAAAAGATTAAATCTTTTTATTTAGATTTAATGAAGTGTACCAATTAAATAATATTTAATTGGAATTGAGTTGGTATTGATTTTTGGGTTTATCGTGAACATTGTTTTAAATAACACTTGTTCTTTAACCCGATAATTAATGGACCGTGATTTTGGGTTGTCGTGAACGGTATCTTCAATAATACTGTTCTTAGACCCAAAGGAGTTAAGAAAATCATAAACTAATTGGAGATTAGTTAAGTTGAATGGTTTCTGGGGTATTGATCTGATGTTGGTTTCGGCCTTCGGGGTTAATACTTAGGGAATTGCTCACTTGCTAATTTATGGTTACGGACTGATTGAAATGTGATGTTATTTTGGGTTTATTGTGAACCATGTTTTAAATGACACTGATTCTTTAACCCAGTCAAAGATTAAAACTAAGTGGAGTTTTAATGAATCTTTAATTAGATTGAAAAGATCGAGAATGGAGTATCACCAGTTTTACTCCAAACGGTAGTTAAATCTTTAATTAGATTTGAACGTGAAATGGTAATTGAATTTACCGATAACACCGTGGTGTTAGATATGAAGTATAACCAGTTTTACTTCATGGGATGAATAGGTTGGGGTTGGGAAATTAAAACAAATGATTACTTCGGTAAGGTTCGTTAATCCCGACTAGTTTGAAGTGATATTCAAAGGAAGATTAAAGAATAAATTTAAAAGAATTTATTTTTGATAAAATTAATGGGAACCTTTCCCTATGAATGTGAAATTTAGAAACTAAATGTAGGTTGGCTAAGATGAATGGTTTCCTGGGTATTGATCTGATGTTGGTTTCGGCCTTCGGGGTTAATATTTGGGGAATCATTCTCTGGTAAATTTACGGTTAGTGACTGATGAATTGGAATGAGGCGTATGTTGTGTTTGTGTAACACTTATTTATTATATACGTGAGTTATTCGGAAAGACCGGGTTTATCCCATTCTGAATAACTGATACGACGATAAGTCGAAGATGAAGACGGTGGTTGAAGACCGGAGGTCTTCACATCGTTTGGATAATTACTAATGATCTTGATTGGGTCGTACACCCAAGAGGAGGGAATCAGTTGTTGATCGTCCAGACGTACTTGGAGATCGATGGATATGCGGGGTACTAGGTGCCTCCGGTTTCGTTCAGACCCAGAACGAACTTGTAAATGGACTGTGTGTCTGACATTGGATTTTAGTCTGTGTGATTGATTTCTATTAAATATATATCTGTTTGGCGGCGGAGTATTTATTCTCTTGCTTAACGCCCTTCTCTGAGACGTACGAGCTCAGGGGTTATATACTGATGGATATCAAACGCGTAGAGTGAATTGCCTGTGTGGCATGCCTAAGTGGCAAATGATCAAGGCTTCTGTTGAAAAGCAAAGTCTTGTGGTTGATGATCGAAGCACGGCCTTTGTGGCGTAGCTTTGTGTAACGTTTGATTCGCGAGTTTCACACCCGGTATGAACCAGAAACGGGAGAAGGACCTCAGGGAGGACATGCGTTTCCTTCTAATTAGAAGTGGCGTCAGTGGTTTTACATGCACTGATGAGTTTGACTTATGTGGTTGTTGGTTTGCGAGGCGCCTCGGATATATCGGTGACTATGTGAAGCCGATGGAGTCATTCGTTGGCTCATTTACGCCCCATAGGGCGGGGAGACGTATTGTTCAGGCATAATAATCCACTCCGTGTGGACCGACCCTGACGATCTAAGGGGTTGATGCGTTCTGATCCTGAGACATGGGCCAGATTGTCTCGAATTCGGTTGAGGACGATACCTAGCCTCGGTTCATACCATAAATGATAACCCAACTTCCAATACGACATTTTGCGGTTTTGATTGTATACCTATATATGGTGACATGATATATGGTACCCATGCCGTCTATGATTGATATTTATGATTGTATATAAAATCAGAAACTAACTTAAAACGAGCTAAGATGGGTGGTTTCCTGGGTATTAGTCTGATGTTGGTTTCGGCCTTCGGGGTTAATACTTAGGGAATCGTTCTTTTACTAATTTGCGGTTGGAGTCTGATTAAGAATAAAAAGATAAAATTTCATGTATCAAGCATTCTTTGGCTGTTATAAGGTAAAACCCTATCCTCCGGCTTGCGTTGCATTGTGTGATGGGACCTGGGTCTTATCACAGCTTCATTTTTCTTTATTTAGCATTGCGCTATTTGTTTTATGCACTGGTGTTCTTGGGAGGAAACCCGTTCCGTGTTATACGGCGTGGTCCCTTGATTTACCGAACTTTAAAAATAAAGATTAATAACTGTTTTAGTTCTCACACCAGTCCCATGACTGACCTGGAGTTTATTGTTTTAACCTAAACTCTGGGTGCCCTTATTTTGACACGGGCAGCTAGTAGTTTTGGTTTTGCATATTTATATTCACAGGATCCTGATTTACAGCTGGAACGATACTCGGAAAGCTTTGTATCCGCGTATTACTTCTAGTGGTGTATTGTATTATTTTCCGCTGCTATGTAATGTATTGCAATCTCTGATATTTTTTGTGTAATATTTATTTATTCATACTCTGTATATTCTTGTATTCTGATGAATTGTTGTAGTTATCAATGAAAAGTTCTTCTGTCTACGTTCTTTTGTGTGTTTTTTCTCAAAGTATCTGGTCTTTCCTCACCGAGGAAGTTACGGGTGACTACATTTATCATCAAAACAAAGCCAGAAATAATTTTTATGGATTTTTCTAAGTCCGTATGTTGCCCTGGTAAATTTAAATATACGATCAAATTAATTTATTAAATAATTTAAATATTAAATTAAGGATTTCAGGCCATAGACAGTCGTTTGGGCTGATAAGACCTAGCCCATTGGATCCGGAACAAGGGCTATTGGGTTGGGTCAACTCTGGTTGGACGGAATTCGGAGTTGTTTAGAACTTTTGGAATTATTTGTAAAAATTACATTTAAATATTATAAATAAAGTGTAAAATCATTTTCATACCCTAATCTTATACTAACCGCGGCCGCCATCTACAATATTCATGGCCTAAAACCTCCTAACTTCAACCATTAAAATCCACCAATCCTCTCAGTAAAACTCCTCACTCCAGTTCAAGCTTTCGAAGAGATTTTCCTCCTCTTTGATTCTGTATGGTTGGATCATAAAACCGTCAAGTTTTCAAAGAGTTTCAGCACCCCCAAACGCCCAGCGTTTGCGCCACCGCGGTGGTCCAGTGCAATCACCGAGTGGGCCCCCTTCGCCGGCGAACGTGCGCCTCCCCTAGCATGTCGAGATGTCATCTCCTGATCGTTGTCCGACTGCTTGAGGTGTTTGGAAAAATCAACCCTAAGATCGAAGTAGTTAGATTTACTAACGACCGATTACTGGGTTGAGGAAGAAGGTATAAATCCTTAAGTAAATTAATTAATTTATTATATTTAAATATTATCAACTTAAATAAATCATAACTCGATCATACTGACTCAGAATAACGCGATTTCTGAAGTGTTGCAATCATAGAGATGAGATCTACAACTCTAGACTGAAAAGGGACAATTCCGAGCTGTTTGAATTTTAGACTAACTTGCATCACGATTGTGAGATTTCTTTTTATATATATATATATAATTAATTTATTTATTTAATCTATTTGCTACGTAACGATTGTATGTATATGACTTAGATTTGCAATGTGATGAGATTGCGGATGATTTATCTGCTTGTTGGTGATGTATAAACATAGATCTATATGTATTAAATAAAATAAATCATTTTGTTATATTATTGATTTGGATTAGAATTGCCATTTCAATAGAATAAATCATTTTGTTATATTATTGATTTGGAATAGAATTGCCATTTCAATAAAATAAATCATTTTGTTATATTATTGATTTGGATTAGAACTGCCATTTCAATAAAATTAATCATTCTGTTATATTATTGATTTGGATTAGAATTGCCATTTCAATAAAATTAATCATTTTGTTATATTGTTGAATTGCATTAGATTTTCAAGTCAACATAAAAACATTATTTTGATCATTTTTGTTGAATTACATTAGATTGTCAATTCAAGATAAAAACATTATTTTGATCATTTTTGTTGAATTGAATTAGATTGTTAATTCAATATAAAAACATTGTTTGGATTATTTTTGTTGAATTGAAACATTATTTAATCATTTTTATTGAATTGAAATAGAATTGTAAATTCAATATAAAATATTATTTTGTCATTTTATGGGATTTAATAGAATTGTTAATACAATTGAAAATATATCATTTTTGTCTATATTATTGTGTTGAAATAGAATTGTCAATACAATTGAAAATGTATCATTTTTGTTTTTATTATTGTATTGAAATAGAATTGTCAATACAATTGAAAATACATCATTTTTGTCTATATCATTGAATTGAGATAGAGTTGTCAATAAACATTGAATTAAAAAGTTATTATTTTATTTGAATTCTTTGATGCAAATAAACATTGAATTAAAAAATTATTCTTTTATTTGCATTCTTTGATGCAAATAAACATTGAATTAAAAAGATATTCTTTTATTTGCATTCTTTGATGCAAATAAACATTGAATTAAAAAGTTATTCTTTTATTTGCATTCTTTGATGCAAATATACATTGAACTAAAAAGTTGTTCTTTATTTGCATTCCTTGATGCAAATATAGTTTGAAATAAAAAGTTATACTTTTATTTGTATTCTTTGATACAGATAAAATGTTGAAATTGGAAGTTAAATTTTTATTTGCGTTTCTTGATGCAACTAAAACATAGTTTTACAAAGGTTATATTTTATTTGTAATTTAGATACAAATTAAAAACATGATTTATAAAGTTACATTTTTGTTTGCAATTTTAGACGCAAACAAACATTGGAATTAAAGTTACATTTTTTTTATTTGCAGTTTAAGATGCAAACAAAACATCAAAATTAAAATTGCATTTTGTTTGCAAAATTTTGATGCAAACAAACCATTAAAATAAAAGTTGCATTTTTGTTTGCAAATTTGGTTGCAAACAAACATTTAATAAAGATTACATTTTTATTTGCATATATAGATGCAAATAAACATCGCAAAAAAAGATTATATTTTTATTTGCATATTTAGATGCGAATAAACACCATAGGAAAAAAGTTGCATTTTTGTTTGCAAATTTATTTGCAAACAAACCATTTAATAAAGATTGCATTTGTGTTTGCAGTTTAGATGCAAATAAAAAACATTATAATAAAAGTTACAATTTTTTTTACATTTTAGATGTAAATAAGGACATGAATTAAAAGGTTACATTTTTATTTGCAATTTTGATATAAATGAAAACAAAGAATAAAAAGTCATATTTTTATTTACATTTTAGATGTAAATAAAAAGAATAGATTTCAAAAGTCACATTTTTATTGATATTTCATATGAAATAAAAGAATAGATTTAAATATAAAGATGTTCATTGTTGCTGTAGATACAACAAAAATAGTAGAATTAAAATCATGTCTTATTTGTCATTTGGTTTCAACAAAAGGTGTGAACATTAAGAAAATATATTTTCTATACAATTTGTTTACCATTGGAAATAATAAGTTATTAAAAATATGATTTATTTCAAATCATCATTTTTATCATGTTAGAAGAATTAGGAAAATCATATGTATAAAATCTCTAACATGAATATGGATTGTACTTGGTTTGTTTGTGATTGTTGAAATAGTTGAAATCGCCAAATGATTTATATTTATATTTATATATAAATATAAATTAAAATTTAAATGAATCGCGTGCGGTAGTTCGCGTTTCGGCAACCGTAACGTCAAACATTATGCCGTAAGATCCGACCGTCGAATTTTTCCAAAACCGGAACCGTTAGGACCGTTTTGGGAAGATCTTTCTGATGATATAAACTTTATCAAAATTCAACGGTTAGATTTTAAGATATGTGTAAATCAAATTTTGGTAAAAATAGCGCCAGGGCCGCCCATCGACCCGAAGCGTCGTTTAATTATGTTGAGCTATTTTTAAATAAATAAAAATAGCGATAAATCATTATAAATTAATATTAATGATATTAAATTGTTTAAATGATAATAATTCGAAAAATTATTTGAAAAGACCGAGTTCAACTGATTTCAAATAATTTTACGGCGATTTTAAATCGAAGATATCGAAGACAGCGATCTTCAAGTCGAAAGGATAACTACTGATGCCTGGCATTGGCTAGCTACCAATAAAGGGTTAAAGTGGTAGTTGTCCAGACGCACTTGTTGATCATCCGGATACGCGAGCACCTAGGTGACTCCGATTTCGTTCAGACCCAGAACGGACTTGTAAATGGATGCATGTCCGACATTGAATTTCATGCCATGTAATTTAATTGATATCTATTAATATATTTCTGAGGTGGCGGAGGATTTATCCTCTTGCTAAACACCCTTCTTTGAGATGCACGAGCTCGAAGGTTATATATTGGTAGCTATCGATCGCATGGTATGGACTGTCAATGTGACATGCCAAGATGCAGTTGATCGAGGCTTTTGTTGAAAAGCAGAGCCTTGTGGATGATGATCAAATCATAGCCTATTTAGGCATAGCTTTGTGTATTTCCTTACCTCACGAGCCTCACAACCCGGTAAAGTCAAAAAGGGACAAGGGAACATAGGGAGTGCACACGTTTCTTTCTAGCTAGAAGTGGTGTTTGGGTTTTTACAAGGCCCAACATTTTTTACTTATGTGGTTGATGGAAAGAGGCGCCTCGGATATTTTTATTGGTCGCCAATGGCCAATTTACAGGTCCAATAGGATCGGGGAACGTGTGTTCAGGCATAACTAATCCACTAGCGTTATTTGTGGACCGGCCCTACAGGATCCAAGGGTTCACTGTGGGGAATCCTGAGACATTGCTAGAGTGTCTCGAATCAGTTACGAGATCGTCCCTAGCCTTGACTCATGATGGAAACCAACCTCCAATACGACATTATGGACTTGATTGTAAACCTATATATGGAGACATAGTATATGGTAGCTATGCCGTCTAGGATTGATACATTTATTTTGAAGTATTTTTGAAACATATTATACACTAGTAATAATATTAGAAATAGTATTGTAACACCCCGTATTTTCTGTGAACGTATAAGTAACAAATTAAAGTATACTTAATTTTTAGGAAAAGAATTAAAAGAAACGGGTTGTCCCATTGCGTTCGTCTCGAAATTCTGCTTGAGATAGAGTCCGAGTTTGCGTAAAACGGATACCGTATGAAGGAGATATGGACGAACGAAGTTAGGCAGAAAAACC
Source organism: Allium sativum (assembly GCA_030737875.1). Classification (NCBI taxonomy): domain Eukaryota; kingdom Viridiplantae; phylum Streptophyta; class Magnoliopsida; order Asparagales; family Amaryllidaceae; genus Allium; species Allium sativum. Next base: position 248,816,956 of record CM060909.1, on the reverse strand, counting down.
AGAAACATGCCAGAAATGCACTGGCGCACTTGTGAAGTGCGCCAGCACAAAAATACACTGGCGCACTTGGGAAGTGCGCCCATGTCAAGCCAGAAACCTGCACAGGGTCCTAGAGAGTTCTAATGACGATTTTTGATGTGTTGGACGGACCTGATGGCTTCTAGGGTGATCTAATAGTTCTGAAATACTCTCTACTCCTATAAATATGTGATTAACCTAACCCTAATTCATAGAATATTGTCTATGACACCATTATGCTACCAAACTCTCTCTTAAACCCTAGCCGCCGCCTCTAAATCTAATCTCAAGTGTTCATTCACAATTCAAATTAAAGTTTAGAGCTGCAACAACAATCGAAGAAGATTAATCAGCGTTTCTGCATCAAATTCGATTTATAATCCTTTTCTTTAGCCACGAAAGGCAAGTACAGTTATTTTCCGATATAAACGTTAATTACGATTATGGCATGAATAGTAAATTTGAATCTGAGGTTATGTTTGTTCTGTTCTGTTTAGATCTATCTTATTCTGTATCTCTTTCTTCTTTCTGTTCCATAGCCAGGCTACTACGAGCCTGCGCCGAATCTCATAAGAGATTAACGCACGAACGCTAAATTTTGGGACAAATAATGAATAATGCATAATTGGACATGAAACTATTGCCTATGACTATGATTCATGACTATGAGACTATTGCCTATGACTATGATTCATGACTATGAGACTATTGCCTATGACTATGATTCATGACTATGAGACTATTGCCTATGACATTGAATAAGAAACTATTGTGATTTGTCGCCCATGACTATTGTAGTTAGTTTCTTACGCCTATTCCCTTAATGATACTAGATCTCATATTTAGTATGTAACTTTGCTAGTTTATTCCCATCACTGTTATGTACATCGAGCCTAGTGGGGCCATTATCATTGTATTTGGTTCATTATTTCATGCCTATTCTTTTTTGTGCTTGTCTCCTATTCCTTTTGCTAGGGCCATTTCATGAGTACTTAGAGAACTTATTGAAACATTGGGCGTAGCTTAATTAAGTTAATAAATATGTTGGCATAATTTGAATTGGCTATGATAGAGAATGATTTACATGCATATTAGTCTTGGACAAAAATGGTAAACTAGAATATTAAATCTAGTTTTGACATGAACTGTAAATGGGAATATTAAGGCTAAGATTTGGGGCATATATTGTATTATGAATTATGACCTTGATTTAGGCATGTAAGTTTAGGCTAAATCTATGATTAGGCAAGATAGGTAAATAGAGTTTTAGATATATATAATCTGCTAAATCTGTTATCTGCTAAATCCGTTAAATTGCCTAATCCGTTATCTGCTAAATCTGTTATATTGCCTAATTTGCTAGTTCTGCTATATTGCCTAATCTGCTAGATCTGTTCATCTGCTAAATCTATCATCTGCTAAGTCTGCTGAAAATGCCTAATCCGTTATATGCTAAATCTGCTAAATTGCTTAATCTGCTAAATCTGTTAAGTCGCCTAATCTGCGAAATCTGTTATCTGCTGAGTTGATATATTTATTCTGTTATTGACATAATCTGAATTGGCTATAGTTATGAATAATTGACATGTATATTAGGCATGGGCATAAATGGTAAATTATTAATTAATTGGCCGCAAAGATAAACATGGCTAACTCGAGGTTAGAATGAGTTTGCGGCGTAATCCTGCCCGGAACTGCCCGGCACATCCAGTGGCCGCAAACAATAGGTTCTAATGTGAGAAGTTAGTCATAACATGCTTGAAACCCGCGGTTAGACTCAGTTTGTGGCAGAAATCTGCCCGGAACCAACCGACCTAACTAGTAGCCGCAAACTGTCAGTCTAATGTGAGAGGTCTGGGCATTAATATTTAATTAATGAAAATCTGAGATAAATATGATGTCTAAAATGTGTTGGGTGGATAGGGTTAAACCAACTAATGAAATTAATAAACCCGTTTCATGAATCTGTAGGCCCAGTACAAAGTTAGACAAGTCTGTAAATCTGTTAAATCTGTATGTCTGATCCGTTAGTCTGAAAACTTATTAACTTGATTTTCTGATCTGTGAACTAGTTGACCTGAACTCTGTATGTCTGAACTTGTAAACAAGTTAATCTGAAATTTGTTAGTCTGGGGGCACAAGGTTAGGAGGGAAAATACTTGTGTCATCTGTTGTTTGGGACCCATATTAGTCAGTAACCCTTTCTGGTATCAAAACTTTGGCCCAACAGTAGGTAGGGTCCGGGCACGCTTACTGAACTAATTATAAGCGGTTCATTCTGATAATGGCGAGGGGTGTTGATGGTGCGTTCCAACAGGGTCATGTGCGTGCATGGATCCCGGTCTGCCTCTGAGGATGTAAGACGCCGTGACATCTATAAATAGGTATGTGTCATTCAAAGGTTGCCACTTTAGGGAATGATACACCCTTTTGTGGGGCTGGCACAGGGTATTTATGTATTAGGGAGCCGATCGCGTGGGGTAGGATTTTGGGTACACTTAGTTCTGTCTGTTCTGTGGGGTACCGTCTGTTTCTGTTGGGTGGTAACACCTGTCTGTTTCTGCGTGGTACCGTCTGTTGGGGTGGTAAAGGCCCATTTAGTGTACACCTAATTCTAACATTCTGTTTCCGTAGGGATTATTCTGTTTCCGTTTCTGTCTCTGTTCGGGTGGTAAAGGCCCATTACTAGCATTCTGTTTCTGTACTTTCTATTTGGGTGGTAAAGGCCCATTATTAGCATTATGTTTCTGTACCTTCTGTTAGGGTGGTAAAGGCCCATTATTCTGTTTCTGTTTCTGTTTAGACATTAGGGTAACACCTAATCCTGTTATACTAGTATTGGTGCAGAGAAGTGAAAAGTAATATCATCATGTTTCTTCTGTTTAACCTAAGTATATATGTTATTCCTGTTTCCTGTTATCTCTCATCCAGTTTTATTTGCATGCCATGACATTATTATCTGTTCATAACTGAAAGTCACTGGACTTGCCAGACTTTATGTCTGACCCTTGTTGTTTCGCCTCTTTTCTTCCGTCCCCCCCCCCCCCCAGGTTTTCAAGGAGGGAATAATCTAGCTTGATCTAGATCTTTCTTCCTGCTTGAAGTGCTTAAAGTATGGCTCGTCTTTTTGTGGCATCTTTGGTGGGGATTATGATTTTAAAGTTTTGTACTCTGATGGCTTTTGAACAAGGCTGATATATATGTACTTGAGTTTTTGGTAAAGTTGTAACCAAACTGATTTCTGTCCGCTGCAATAAAGTTATAAAGTTTTTCAAGTATTATTTTTATATCTGTCTTGTAATATTCTGTTCTGTTTACTAAAATGCTCCATCAATGTTAAGGCATTCCCTTTGTGAGTGACCTTAACGGAGGTGGGGTGTTACACTTGGTATCAGAGCTGAAGGTTACCAGATTAGATAGAAGTTTTTCAAAACTATTTTCAAAAAGGTTTTAGAAGGAAGTATTTTCAAAAGTAAAGCTTATTTTGAAAAACATAATCCCCAAAAGCCAGATATCTTTCTTCCGATTCTTTGTTTCGAATCCCTTCCTCTTTCCCTTTTTAATCTCTTCTTCCGCGTATAGATGTTTTTTTCTAAGATACTTAAGAACTTCCGTACGGTGGGCGGAAAATCGCTTCATGAGATTGAGACGGTTATCAAAACTAGAAGGAAGGGGAGGACTTGTTGGTACCTTTAAGGTAGGGAAATTTCTGATAAGTTTTAACTTCCTTATCTGATTAGTAAGAAGAACTCTTTCTGATTCTAGCATTTTGATTCTGTAGTTAAGTCTCTGCACTTTAATACTAGTCTTGTTTCTGATTCCGCTGTAGTCTCAAAACCCATAAGGGTTACGACTCATCTGTTTGTGATAGGTTGGGTTTTGAGGGCATATGTGTTAGGCGTTAAGATAACTGTGACGCATACATTTCGGGATTTTTGGGATATGGTTAGGCTTTCTCAAGCTTAGTTTCCTAAAAATCATTTGATAATCTGATCTGTACCAGTAGTCTGTAAGTATCTTCATATTTCTGAAAAGGTTAGGGGTTTTTACTCGAAGCGTGAAGTAGATTTCCAGTTTGGCATTGTTTAATTGGAGTAATTCACTGGGTGTCAATCTGATGTTGATTTCGGTCTTCGGGGTTGATACTTAGGGAATGATTTTCTTAACCGATGTCTAATAGGGACAGAGCTCTTGTTTTAATCGTACTTGCTTCTATCACTCAGCTATATCCTATCGATCGAGTCTTCGACCTTTAGGTAGAAACTAATGGGTGTAAACATGTGTTTGAGACATGTTATGTTTGATGGTTGCCAGTGGATGCAAGTGGTTGCTAGTGGTTGCTCGTGGATGCATATACACACACTAGGCACTAGATCGGCTCGAAAACACTCTCATACTGCATATGGATGTGTGTGCATTTTCAATTTTGTGGATGCAAAATGATTGATTCATCACATGTATATAGCATTTGGATGAATGATTGCGCACACATATAGAAATGATGTGTATCAAATAGGATTTCTTGCATACATAATTGGACTCATGGCACCAACATGGTTCGCATTGAGGAGGTCAACTGAATCAGTAGACCGCCTAATCTTTGCATTAGATAGAAGACATATACACACACTTTTGCAAATGTTCATACAACATTAGAAGTTTTCTAAGAAAAATGGATGCTTGTGGATGATGGTTGAGTAGATGGATGATTGGATGGTAGGACACATTCTTCTTAACTTGAAGATTTCGGGGACGAAATCTTTTAAGGAGGGGAGAATGTAACACCCCGTATTTTCTGTGAACGTATAAGTAACAAATTAAAGTATACTTGATTTTTAGGAGAAGAATTAAAAGAAACGGGTTGCCCCATTGCGTTCGTCTCGAAATTCTGCTTGAGATAGAGTCCGAGTTTGCGTAAAACGGATACCGTATGAAGGAGATATGGACGAACGAAGTTAGGCAGAAAAACCGGAAACAGGCCAGAAATGCACTGGCGCACTTGTGAAGTGCGCCAGCACAAAAATACACTGGTGCACTTGGGAAGTGCGCCCATGTCGAGCCAGAAACCTGCACAGGGTCCTAGAGAGTTCTAATGACGATTTTTGATGTGCTGGACGGACCTGATGGCTTCTAGGGTGATCTAATAGTTCTGAAACACTCTCTACTCCTATAAATATGTGATTAACCTAACCCTAATTCATAGAATATTGTCTATGACACCATTATGCTACCAAACTCTCTCTTAAACCCTAGCTGTAGCCTCTAAATCTAATCTCAATTGTTCATTCACAATTCAAATTAAAGTTTAGAGCTGCAAAAACAATCGAAGAAGATAAATTAGCGTTTCTGCATCAAATTCGATTTATAATCCTTTTCTTTAGCCACGAAAGGCAAGTACAGTTATTTTCCGATATAAACGTTAATTACAATTGTGGCATGAATAGTAAATCTGAATCTGAGGTTATGTTTGTTCAGTTCTGTTTAGATCTATCTTATTATGTATCTCTTTCTTCTTTCTGTTCTATAGCCAGGCTACTACGAGCCTGCGCCGAATCTCATAAGAGATTAACGCACGAACGCTAAATTTTGGGACAAATAATGAATAATGCATAATTGGACATGAAACTATTGCCTATGACTATGATTCATGACTATGAGACTATTGCCTATGACTATGATTCATGACTATGAGACTATTGCCTATGACTATGATTCATGACTATGAGACTATTGCCTATGAATTCATGACTATGAGACTATTGCCTATGACTATGATTCATGACTATGAGACTATTGCCTATGACATTGAATAAGAAACTATTGTGATTTGTCGCCCATGACTATTGTAGTTAGTTTCTTACACATATTCCCTTAATGATACTAGATCTCATATTTAGTATGTAACTTTGCTAGTTTATTCCCATTCACTGTTATGTACATCGAGCCTAGTGGGGCCATTATCATTGTATTTGGTTCATTATTTCATGCCTATTCTTTTTTGTGCTTGTCTCCTATTCCTTTTGCTAGGGCCATTTCATGAGTACTTAGAGAACTTGTTGAAACATTGGGCGTAGCTTAATTAAGTTAATAAATATGTTGGCATAATTTGAATTGGCTATGATAGAGAATGATTTACATGCATATTAGTCTTGGACAAAAATGGTAAACTAGAATATTAAATCTAGTTTTGACATGAACTGTAAATGGGAATATTAAGGCTAAGATTTGGGGCATATATTGTATTATGAATTATGACCTTGATTTAGGCATGTAAGTTTAGGCTAAATCTATGATTAGGCAAGATAGGTAAATAGAGTTTTAGATATATATAATCTGCTAAATCTGTTATCTGTTAAATCCGTTAAATTGCCTAATCCGTTATCTGCTAAATCTGTTATATTGCCTAATTTGCTAGTTCTGCTATATTGCCTAATCTGCTAGATCTGTTCATCTGCTAAATCTGTCATCTACTAAGTCTGCTGAAAATGCCTAATCCGTTATATGCTAAATCTGCTAAATTGCTTAATCTGCTAAATCTGTTAAGTCGCCTAATCTGCGAAATCTGTTATCTGCTGAGTTGATATATTTATTCTGTTATTGACATAATCTGAATTGGCTATAGTTATGAATAATTGACATGTATATTAGGCATGGGCATAAATGGTAAATTATTAATTAATTGGCTGCAAAGATAAACATGGCTAACTCGAGGTTAGAATGAGTTTGCGGCGTAATCCTGCCCGGAACCGCCCGGCACATCCAGTGGCCGCAAATAATAGGTTCTAATGTGAGAAGTTAGTCATAACATGCTTGAAACCCGAGGTTAGACTCAGTTTGTGGCAGAAATCTACCCGGAACCAACCGGCCTAACCAGTAACCGCAAACTGTCAGTCTAATGTGAGAGGTCTGGGCATTAATATTTAATTAATGAAAATCTGAGATAAATATGATGTCTAAAACGTGTTGGGTGGATAGGGTTAAACCAACTAATGAAATTAATAAACCCGTTTCATGAATCTGTAGGCCCAGTACAAAGTTAGACAAGTCTGTAAATCTGTTAAATCTGTATGTTTGATCCGTTAGTCTGAAAACTTATTAACTTGATTTTCTGATCTGTGAACCAGTTGACCTGAACTCTGTATGTCTGAACTTGTAAACAAGTTAATCTGAATTTTGTTAGTCTGGGGGCACAAGGTTAGGAGGGAAAATACTTGTGTCATCTGTTGTTTGGGACCCATATTAGTCAGTAACCCTTTATGGTATCAAAACTTTGGCCCAACAGTAGGTATGGTCCGGGCACGTTTACTGAACTAATTATAAGCGGTTCATTCTGATAATGGCGAGGGGTGTTGATGGTGCGTTCCAACCGGGTCATGTGCGTGCATGGATCCCGGTCTGCCTCTGAGGATGTAAGACGCCGTGACATCTATAAATAGGTCTGTGTCATTCAAAGGTTGCCACTTTAGGGAATGATACACCCTTTTGTGGGGCTGGCACAGGGTATTTATGTATTAGGGAGCCGATCGCGTGGGGTAGGATTTTGGGTACACTTAGTTCTGTCTGTTCTGTGGGGTACCGTCTGTTTCTGTTGGGTGGTAACACCTGTCTGTTTCTACTTGGTACCGTCTGTTGGGGTGGTAAAGGCCCATTTAGTGTACACCTAATTCTAACATTATGTTTCCGTAGGGATTATTCTGTTTCCGTTTCTGTCTCTGTTCGGGTGGTAAAGGCCCATTACTAGCATTCTGTTTCTGTACTTTCTATTTGGGTGGTAAAGGCCCATTATTAGCATTATGTTTCTGTACCTTCTGTTAGGGTGGTAAAGGTCCATTATTCTGTTTCTGTTTCTGTTTAGACATTAGGGTAACACCTAATCCTGTTATACTAGTATTAGTGCAGAAAAGTGAAAAGTAATATCATCATGTTTCTTCTGTTTAACCTAAGTATATATGTTATTCCTATTTCCTGTTATCTCTCATCCAGTTTTATTTGCATGCCATGACATTATTATCTGTTCATAACTGAAAGTCACTGGACTTACCAGACTTTATGTTTGACCCTTGTTGTTTTGCCTCTTTTCTTCCGTTCCCCCCCCCCCCCTAGGTTTTCAAGGAGGGAATACTCTAGCTTGATCTGGATCTTTCTTCCTGCTTGATGTGCTTAAAGTATGGCTCATCTTTTACTGGCATCTTTGGTGGGGATTATGATTTTAAAGTTTTGTACTCTGATGGCTTTTGAACAAGGATGATATATATGTACTTGAGTTTTTGGTAAAGTTGTAACCAAACTGATTTCTGTCCGCTGCAATAAAGTTATAAAGTTTTTCAAGTATTATTTTTATATCTGTCTTGTAATATTCTGTTCTGTTTACTAAAATGCTCCATCAATGTTAAGGCATTCCCTTTGTGAGTGACCTTAACAGAGGTGGGGTGTTACAAGTACTTTCTACATGTCAAGCATTTTTTATCATTATAAGGTAAAACTCTATCCTCCGTTTGCGTTGCATTGTGTGATTGGACTTGAGTCTTATAATGATTTCATTTTCTAAAAGCATTGCGTTGTTTTTGACTTAAAAATTTATAAAACTTATGCGCTGGCAATCCAATTGTAACGATACACATTTTGCTCGACCTTAATCGATCGATAGATCGATTAAAATCGTTTAAAACCTTCATACGTTAACTTTGGGAATACAATACATTAGAACAATAACAGCAGACTTTTATAAACATTACAATAATGTTACATCAGAGTATAGAATATCAGAGTACATCAATAGATAAAATAAATCAAAAACTTATTACAATAAATTAATACAATACACAGCGGAAGACTTTCTATGCTCTGGACACAGCTTTAGGCTTCGATCCAGAATCCTGCTCAAGAGATAAATATCTGCAAAAAAACTACTCGACTGCCCGTATGGAAAAGAGGGCACCCGAGTTTGCAAAGTGAAACAAACTATAGGTCAGTCATGGGACTGGTATGAGAAATCTAACTTAACTAATCTAATAATGAGGCTAATCACAGGACCACGCCGCTAACACGGAACGAGTTTACTCCATTGGATAGACAGTGCATAATTTAAAGTAAATTGTTAAACAACGCAATGCTTTTAGAAAAATGAAACCATTATAAGACTCAAGTCCCATCACACAATGCAATGAAACCGGAGGATAGAGTTTTACCTTATAATGGCCAAAAATGCTTGATATGATAAAAATGGATTTGATATTAATACTAGTGTATATATATTTCAAAAACAGTTTCAATCATAATGTATCAATCATAGATGGCATAGTACCCCATCCTACTATGTCGCCATACTACTTCTACAATCAAAATCGATGGTGTCGTACTGGAAATTGGGTTTCCATCATGAGTCGAGACTAGGGATCGTCCTATCCGATTCGAGACACTCTAGCAAATGCCACAGGATTCGGACGTTGGCGAACCCTTGGATGCGGTAGGGTCGGTCCACACCTACGTTAGTGGATTGGCAATTCCTGAGCACACGCTTCCCGGTGCTTTTGGACCTCCAGTATGACCACTTCCGGCCTATAAATCCGAGGTACCCCATAATCCATCATCCACATAAGTAAAATGTCAGGGCTGGTAGGTCGCTGACACCACTCTAGCAAGAAAGAAACGTGTGCACTCCCTATGGTCCATATCATGTTTTGGACTCATACCGGGGTGTGAGGCTCGCGAAGTCACGCTATACACAAAGCTACGCCTAAACAGGCTATGCTTTGATCATCAACCACAAGGCTCTGCTTTTCAACAAAAGCCTTGATCCATGCATCTTAGCATGCCACATTGTCAATCCATACCATACCAATGATTCCTGTCAATATATAACCTCTAAGCTCGTACGTCTTAGAGAAGGGTGTTAAACACCAAACAGATATATATTTAACAAAGATCAACGAATACAGCAAAAAGGAATACAATGTCAGACATAGCATCCATTTACTAGTTCGTTCTGGGTCTGAACAAAACCGGAGGCACCTCATACCTCGCATATCCGAACAATCAACAAATACGTCCGGACAACTACCACTGCAGCCCCTTCAAGGTAGATAATCCAATCACGGGCGTCAGTAGTCCTCATCCATTCAATGTGAAGATCGTCGGTCTTCAATCATCGTCTTCAAATCTTCGACTTAAATCGTTGTATTAATTATTTAAAATGAGTTGAACTCAGTCTTTTCAAATAATCCTCGAATAATTATCATTTTAATCATTTCATATCATTCAAATATATTTATAACGATTTCTCGCTATTTTTATTTATTTAAAATAGCTCAATTATAATTAAACGACGCTTCGGGTCAATAGGCGGCCTTGGCGTTGTTTTTATCCAAATTTGATTTGCACTTATCTCGAAATCTAACCGTTGGATTTTGACGAGATTTATATCGTTGGAAAGATCTTCCCAAGGCGGTCCTAAAGGTTCCAGTTTTGGGAAAATCTGACGGTCGGATCTTTCGGTATAACCGTTTAAAGTGCGTTGTACACATGCCCGACTAGCACGGGACGGTCGTCATAAGAAAGGAAAGAAGGAAATTGACTAACGAGAAACCTGTAGAATGTCTCACAGCGCATGGAATAAAATATAATAATGATAACATACTTAACATAAAACAGGTGAGACAGTGCATAAGCTGATAACTAAAATCAACATCAACATCAGAGCAGCGGAAATCCAAATACAGCTCATTACAACTTTTCAAAATCTACTGTCTCTAAACAAAAGAAAGTCAAAGTAGAAGATACACCACCAATGCCCAAGCAGTGATCTTCAACAACACAGGGAGAATACTATGTATATGTATTACGTGGAATCCTCCTGCTCGTCTCCGGATCATCTACCCATGCATCACTAGCTAATCTGTCTCTAGTCTGCTCGTGTGAGCACCCAGAGTAATAAGAGGAGACATAAAACTCTGGGTCAGACATAAAGCCTGGTATGAGCGATAAGCATCTAAACAAAATAATAACAGGTATACTAAACCATACCTGAACCTGGACCTGCAACCAAAGAGTTAGTACCACATACCGTACAGTACTCTAAGGTGCCATAATAAATAGTGTAAAGGATACGGGGTGGGGTGTGCATGTCACAATGATAGCAAACAAATCATCCATAGCAACCATCCTCACATCTCTCACTCAGTGCGTAAAGCGTACGGCATCTACCACTTTGGAACACTAGACAAATTGAAGTAACGACGGATCCCGACTTGTAGAAACCCTGTTGTGACCAAGCCAAACACTTAGAGTCATGACCAAACATTTCAATGACCCACTTCATTGGTCGTAGCCCTTGGTTCTACCGATGCCATAATGGCCCTGAATCCGCCTTCGTACCTCCTACCATAGTGGTCCAAAGCTATAGACGTCGATAACCCCTTGGCACGCGTCCCGCAGCAAAGCCCAACTCATGAAGTGAACTCATTGGTTCCCATCTGGATTCTGAGCTCTAACTTCAAACTTGGACTACCTTTGCATCTCGGGTTTTAGTCTTCTCATGTCCAAGCTCCTTGTCTTCCTCACGGTCGCGGTGTGCGGATCGTGGTCTTCTCACGGTCGCGGTGTGCGGATCGTGGTCTTCCTCACAGTCGCAGTGTGCGGATCGTGGTCTTCCTCACGGTCACGGTGTGCGGATCGTGGTCTTCCTCACGCTTCAGGTGTGTGGATCGTGCTCCATCTCCATGCTCCAAGTGTGCGGATCGCTATACTTCGTCACGCTCCAGGTGTGCGGATGGCTATACTTCGTCACGCTCCAAGTGTGCGGATCGCTATACTTCGTCACGCTCCAGGTGTGCGGATCGCTATACTTCGTCACGCTCTAGGTGTGCGGTTCGTGGTCATACCCCACGGTCCGAGTGTGGGATCGTGGTCATACCCCACGGTCCGAGTGTGGGATCGTGGTCATACCCCACGGTCCGAGTGTGGGGGCGATCCGATCTGGTCCAAATTCCTGCAACTCTTCCAGCAAGCTATTTACGCCATACGACGACGTTTTTGACCAATCTAACTTTTCTAATCAATCATAAATCATTCCAAACAGTCATAGCAACATATAAAATCGACCATAAACACCAAAACAGCAATATAACATGTAAAAATGGATCAAACGTACCCAAAACCCATGTTTTCCCCTTAAGCATGTTTAAGCAAATCTAATGGTACGATTAGCAGAACTTAACCAAATCAGCACAAACTTCTAACAGAGGTCTAAAATAACATTTTAGAATTTTAGAATATTTTTCCAGAATTTTATAGTGTAAGAATTTACTAATTATCACTAATCACCCTGATTAACTGTAATTAGTGTCAAAACAATGCTAATCACTCACCTTGGCCACAATAAAACTTTCAGATCTGAAGTGAACCTCTGATTTGCACGAATTCCAATATATAATAGCAGCTCTACCTCGATCCTTGTGCTAATCCTCCTTGATTTGATGCCTCTAAGCCTTAATCCTTGATTAGGAAGTGATTTTGGGTGTTTTGAGAGAGATTTAGAGAGTGGAGGCCATGGCTAGGTTAAGAGGAATGAAAGTGGCGGCTGGAAAATGTCTAAAGAAATGTTTTCTAACCCTAATCAGCCCCTATATACCCCTAAACCTGAAATCCCCCTCTAGGCCTAGCTGCTAATCACCCGGTTAGGCCTTAAGCTGTTTTTCACCATCTGAAACTTGTTTTAGCCATATCTCCCAAACGGTGAGTCCGTTTGGCTAATGTGACCACTCTACGGAAAGAGAAACCATCATCCGGAGCCAATGGAAGTGGTTTCAGGTCAAAATTCCTTTCCAGTCAAAAGTTATGGCCAAAACAGTGCCAACTAGGGGTAAAATGGTCATTTAAAAATCGGGAAAAATCATGAACATGGGAAATGACCACAATAGTCGTCTCCCAAAGTTACATGACCGTACGACTTTGTATGTGACAGAAATAAATATTCTACGATCCTATGATGCGTAGAATGCGGGTCGTTACAGGGAAAATCTGACGGTCGGATCTTTCGGTATAACCGTTTAAAGTTACGACTTCAAAATGCGAACTACATCGCGTGTTTCATTTAATTTTAATTTATGTTTATATACATATAAATATAAATCGTTTGGCGATTTCAAATTATTTATTCTTTAAATAATTTTCTACACTTCATATTCATGTTATATATATATATATATATGTTTTGGACAGAAGTCTATTTCAAAACATGTACTTTTTCCTATTCATGACAATAAAAACGTAAAATTTTACTGTTTATTATTTCCATTTCCAACAATGAACACTTTTCTATATCCTTTACTTACATTACATTAAAAATGTGATTTTTAATGATAACATGTATTCATATTTTAAAACATGACAATTTCTTATTTCTTTACATTTTCCTATTTCTATACATTTCATAAAAAATGTGACTTTTCTATTCTTTTAATTACATTCTATAAAAATGTAGTTTTCCTATTCTTCCTTTATTTACATGAAAAATGTAATATTTTTCCTTCATTCTTCTATTACATAATAAATGTAATATTCCACTTTCAGACTTTATTTACATTGAAAAATGCAATCTTTTTTATTTCATCTTTAATTACATTAAAAAATGAAATCTTTTTATTTCATTTTTGATTACATTGAAAAATGTAATCTTTTCTTTTCATTTCTAATTACATTGAAAATGTAATCTTTTAAAATCTATTCTTTTATCGCATCTAAAATGTCGATAAAAATGTGATATTAAAACCTACTCTTTTTATAGCAATCTAAAATGACGATAAATATAACATTAAAACTTATTATTTTTATTGAGTATAGAACATCAATAAAGATGTCACATTTAAATCTACTTTTTTTATTGTCTCTAAAATGACAATAAAAATGCTTTGAATATAAAATATCAATAAAATGTCGCCTTTAAATCTCTTCTTTTATTTACATCAAAATGTAAATGAAAATGAAACTTTTTAATCTATCCTTTTATTTACATTTTAAATGTAAATGAAGATGTAACTTCAAATTCATTCTTTTTATTTACATCTAAAATGTAACTTTTATTTCTATTGTTTTTATTTCCATCTAAAATGTAAATAAAAATGTCAATTTTTCATCCATATTCTTATTTACACCTAAAATGTAAATATAAATGTACCTTTTGTAATCATGTTTTTATTTGCAACTAAATTGTAAATAAAATTGTACTTTTTCTAATCATGTTTCTATTTACATCTAAAATGTAAATAAATTTTTGTTTTTTAAATTCTAAGTTTTTATTCACATCTAAAATGTGAATAAAATATCCTTTATAAATTCATGTCTTTACTCACATTTAAAATGTAAATAAAAATATACCCTTATAATCAAATATTTTTATTTGCATCTAAAATGTAAGTAAAAATGTAACCTTTAATCTGATCTTTTTCTTTACACCTAAAATGTAAATAAAGGTGTCACTTTAAACCTATTCTTTTTATTTACATCTAAAAATGCAAATGAAGATGTCACTTTAAATCAATTCTTTTTATTTACATCAAAAAATATAAATGAAAATGTCACTTTAAATCTATTCTTTATATTTACATCTAAAAATGTAAATGAAGATGTCACGTTAAATTAATTCTTTTTATTTTCATCTAAAATGTAAATAAAAATATACCTTTTAAATTCATGTTTTATTTTACATCTAAAATGTATTCCTTTCAACAATTTCTAATATTACATTAAAAGTATATTTTAATGTAATCATGTTTTGATTATAACAATTTTTCTAACTAACATTACATTAAAAATGTCTATTTTTAATGAAATCATGTTTTCGGTCAAAAAATGAACAATTTCTATTCATTCCTTTAAAATGACAAAAATGAATACCTTTGTCTAGTCCTAATTTAATGACAAAGGTAAATGTTTTCATTTCATTCTTCTAATTTAAACAAAAATAAATGTTTTTGTTTTCCTCCTTATTAATTGACAAAAATGTAAATTCTGGTTTCATTCTTTTTAATTTACCAAAAATGTGAATTTTTGTTTTCATCTATTTTACTTTTACAAAAATGCCAAATTTGTTTCAACTATTATAAGTTTGCCAAAGTGGCAAATTTGATTTCAACATTTATAATTTGACAAAGGTGACAAATTTGGTTTCAACTAAACTAACTAGACAAATATGTGTATTTGGTTTCAACTAAATAAATTAGACAAATATGTTGGTTTCTACTAAATAAATTAGACAAATATGTGTATTTGGTTTCAACTAAATAAATTAGACAATTATGTGTGTTTGGTTTCAAGTTTTCATGTCAACGCATATAGTAACAACATATAATTTGGTGTCAAGTTTTTATGTCAACACATACAATAACAACATAAAATTTGGTGTCAAGTTTTTATGTCAATGCATACAATAACAACATAAAATTTGGTGTCGAGTTTTTATGTCAACGCATACAATAACAACATAAAATTTGGTGTCAAGTTTTTATGTCAACGCATACAATAACAACATAAAATTTGGTGTCAAGTTTTCATGAATCAAAATAAAAGATCCGAACTTTATTTTATTTTGCGAATCAAAATGAAGATCCAAACTTTATCTTATTTTGGTAAATCTAAATAAAAGATCTAAACTTTATTCATTTTGTAAATCAATAAAAGATCTAAACTTTATTAATTTTGTAAATCAGAATTAAAAATCTAAACTTTATTATTTCATGAATCAAAATAAAAGATTCAAACTTTCACTTTATTTATTTTATTTATTAAAAATAAAGATCCAATCTTTCAAGAATTAAAAAAAAGATGAGAACTTATATGAAGATTACATCAAAATTTATGGATCTAAACGAACATGGCTATCTCAAGACATCACAAAGCATTACAAATCACAGATCCACAAAATCCAAAACACAAAGCATAGCAGATGAGATTATAAACATGCATTCATGAATCTAATTCAATGATAATTAATTAACTGATTAATTAATTTTCTTAAAAACAGAAATCTCACCTTGCTATTTGGTCAAATCTAAAATCAAAGAGAACACAGAAATTGTTCAAACCAGATCTAGAATGTTGTATTCGACGACACAGTTCCAATGACTCTGAATTCGTTCAATTCTGAAATCGTACAAATAAAATATGAATTTTATAATCTACTTCACAATTTGCAACGCTTATTAGTGTTAGGATTTAATTAGATTATACCTCAGAAATTAAGGCCGTGTTTTTTTTTCAAATTGTTCAATTCTTCTCTTTCGATTTTCAGAAGCTTAAAGGCACAAAACGAGGAGCAGTCTATTGGACGTCGTTGGGGACGGAGAGACGCACGTGCACCGGAAGGGGGGTGGAGTTCGGTGGTGTGGTGGGCCCAGGGCGGAGCCTTGAATGGAGGCAGTTGGCGGAGGTGATTCACGAGCTGTGGTGCTCGGTTTCAGGCGAGGTCGGTGTTGATTGAAAGAGGAGGAAAATCTCTACAGAAAACTCAAAAGGAGGAGGGACTGAAATTGAGAGGAGATGGAGTTATTTGGTGAGGAAGAATCGATGGTTAATGGCAAATAACGATGGAAGTGGCGGCTGTAAGGTTCGGGAAGAAGGGTTACATTAATTTCCTATTATGTTTATAATATTAAATTCCTAATTAACCCAATTAAGGCTCTATTAGCAACTTTTCCAATTTCAGCCCAACAACTATCGTTCTTACCCAATTATCCCCATTCCGGACTCATCTAGCTATGTCCCACAAGCCCAAATGACTTTTTTCAGCCTGGTTTCTTCGATTTAAAATAAAATTTTCATCATTATTATTTAAAATAAATCATTTTAAATATTCCAAATTCATTAAAATTTCTAAAATAAAAATTTTAAATTGGCCCCAAAATTCCGTGTTGTTACACCAATGGAGTAAACACGTTCTGCATTAGCGGCATGGTCCAGTGATTAGCCCTATTATTAGTTTAGTAAGATTTCTCATACCAGTCCCACGACAGACTCGTTGTTTGTTTCACTTTGCAAACTCGAGTGCCCTCTTTCCACACGGGCAGCCAGTTGAATGGTTTTAGGTAGGGATGTTTTCTGGACTAGAGCTTGTTGATGAAGATGTTGGAAGATCTTTTCTTTTATCTTTTATTTTCTTCTTGAGATATTGAGACAGTATTGGATATTGACGTATTTTGGGAGATTGAGACTTACTTTCCCTGTTTTTAGACATCTATTTTGCTAAGTGTATCCTGTACTGCGTACTCTGATGTTCTATGATGATGTTTGTGATGACATTACTTTCCGCTGCAATGGTTTATATGTTTTGCTATGTAACTGTGATCTGTTATTGTTTTAATTATGTTATACTCCTATGATTATCCTTACTTTCTGTAACAACCCAAAATTTGGGGCCAATTAAAAATTTTATTTTAGAAATTTTAAGGGATTTTAAATATTTGAAATAAACTATTTTAAATAATAACGAATAAAATTTATTTTAATCAAAGTTAATACGAATATATTTAATTTAATTATAAAAGAAATTAAAAAGGTGGTGCCTGGCGCAACGGTAAGGTTACCCGGCTGGTAATCTGGAGCGCGCAGGTTCGAGTCCCGGCCTCTTCACATATGTGAGGGAAAGGCTTTGGCACTAATCGGCCACCCTCAGAGCCCGGAAAGCCGTGACAATAGTACCAGGACGGGAGACTGACCTGGGAAGTCCTCTCGCGCTTGAGTACGGGAGCCTTTGGCACTGGGTATCCACCTATAAAAGAAATTAAAAATAGCACGGTAGTTTGAAAAGTCAAATCTGAACTTTGACTGATTGTACAGGATGCAGAATAAATCGGATTTTGGTGAAACCAAAAATGTTAGAATCTATTTAAAAATATCTTTCCAACGAATCCGAAAAATCGAAATTTCATAGTGGGAATTAAAAGTTTTGGCCAGTTGAAATTTCAGAATAGTCGCTGTAGAATTTCTATATATTTTTAATATTAAAATTAGCCATTTTGCAAACGACCTCGGTTTTCGACAAAACCACTTTTGTTGGATTCAGAATGTCAAATTATTGCTAAGTTTAATTTTTCATAATTTTTAGAATTAATTTGTGACCCTGGCAAAAGATTTCAGTTTGGTCAATTTCCGTCGATTTTAATCGACTTGAAAAAGGCCATTTTTCAAACAGTCTTAGAATTCAACGAAATTAATTTTGTTAGGACCGCATCGTCAAAACAAAGCCAAAAATAATTTTTCTAGATTTTTCTGAGTTCGTATGTGATCCCGGTAGATAAAAGAGTACGTTCGAATTAATATTAAAAAGATTTATTTTAAAAATAAAAGAAACATGCAGTAAACGTCAGAAGTGGACTTCGGCACTAGCGCCATTGCATTCAGAAGGCGTCAGAACATATTGTTCGACAGTCGTTGGGCTCCGTTTAGAGATCAGACGGAAAAACCCTAATTTTGGATTTAATTAAAAAAAGTGAAAATACGCTCATACCCGTATAAATACGCACGCTGTCGTGCTTCTTCTTCCTGTTATTTTGACGCCACCGTAACCCATAACACATCAAATCTTCTTCCTTCGATTTCTCCTTCGTTTCTCAACAAAATCCTTCGCCGTAGTACAACTTTTTGAAGAGATTTTCGTGCTCTTCGATTCTACACCAAAATCAGACCCTCCCGAAGTCTGTAGCCGCCGCACCAACGCCGTAAACCCGCCGCCGTTCGCACCTTCTCGGGCCCACCACACGCCGCCGCACCCTCCCCCCTTCATACGAACTCCAAATTGGAAAATTTCAGATCCGAGAGAAATGTGACTGCGAGTAAGACTTTTAAAAAGGGATTGGGACAATTTCTGAATTTATTTGGATTTTTAATTTTGCATAAATCAAGGTGAGTATTCTAATTTAAATAATTAATAATTAATTTTATTATATTGCTTGTTCATAAATCATGCTGTATATGTGAGTAGTTATGATTTGTGACGTTATGATTATGTGTTGATTTGTTTTGGGATGTTGTATGACCACATTTCTAGTTATTGATAATTACAAATCTGAGATCATATGTTGTTTCATACACATGAATGCCAATTAAAACCCTTCTAGTTGGATCTAAAATATAGAACCATGCTTCTATCCCCTAGATCTATCTTTCTTTTATGCAGATCTATCTTATTTAGTTCGCATACATCTCCTGTATTGGAGTAAAGATCTAACTTTTGGTATAATTCATAGATCTTGAATTTGTTTGCTTATTAAAAATGAAAAGATTCAATTTTTATTGAAAATAAAAGTGAAAATGTTAACGGTATGAAAAGATTCAATTTTTATTGAAAATAAAAGTGAGAATGTTAACGGTATGAAAAGATTTATTTTAATTATATTTGAGATGTAATGTTAATTACATTTTTAATATAATTAAAAAGATAGGAATTTGACATGTAATTAAAAAGAAGGGAATTTGAAATGTAATGTAAATTACATTTTTAATGTAATTAATAGACAAGATCTCGACATGAAACAAAAATTACATTTTTATATGTAATTAAAAAGAAGAATTGGACATTAGAATAAAATTTATCTTTTTAATGTAATTTAAAAAGATAGAAATTTGCACTGTCATGAAAATTATATTTTTAATGTAAATAAAAAGATTAGATTTTTACATTGTAAATAAAAAGACTAGATTTTGACATTGTAAATAAAAAGAATAGATTTTTACATTGTATATAAAAAGATTGGATTTTTACATTGTAAATAAAAATATTAGATTTTTACATTGTAAATAAAAAGATTAGATTTTTACATTGTAAATAAAAAGAATAGATTTTTACATTGTAAATAAAAGACTAGATTTTTACATTGTAAATAAAAAGATGAGATTTTTGCATTATAAATAAAAAGATTAGATTTTTTATAATGTAAATAATTAGATCGGGTTTTTTATAAAGGACATGAAATTTATACCGCATAGAATTACATTTTTATATGTAATTATAGAAATAGAATTTACATGTAAATTAAAATTACATTTTATATGTAAATTAAGAATGAGAAGTTGCATTGAAAATTAAATTACATTTTTATATGTAATAAAAAAATAGGATTTTACGTTGTAAATTGAAACCAAGACTTGACATGCAATATTAATTACATTTTCAATGTAATTAAAAAGTAGAATTTAACGGTGTAATTAAAATCACATTTTTAATGTAATTTTTAAAGATAGAACTTTTCACCATTAATGTAATTACATTTGTAATGTAATTAAATAGAAGGATTTGACAATGCAATTAAGGAATAAGATTTTACCGTTGTAATGGGAATTACAATTTATATTATAAATAAAAAGGGAGAATTTTACATTGTAATTAAAAAGGTGATTTTACATTGTGATAAAAAATGGAATTTACATTTTTAACGTAAATAAAAGAATAAAGAATGGAATTCAACATTGAAATGGAATTTACATTTTAATGTAAATAAAGGAAAAAGAAGGGAATTCAACATTTAAATATAATTTACATTTCTATGTAAATATAATAATTAAAGAACAAAGAGAGGAATTGGACTTTGAATTATAATTTACATTTTTAATGTAAATAGGGGAATAAAAGAATGTATTTAAATGTTGAAATATTATCTTCATTTTTAAACAAATTAAAAATGAATGGGTATCGGTAAGTGTTTAGCTTGTTGTTGATTGGATGTCGTTATTATGGTTAAACGTTTATGTTTATATATTTATGTATAAATAAAATTCATTTTAAACGAATCGAGCACGGTAGTTTGCGTTTTGAAATCGTACCTTTAAACGACTATATCAAAAGATCCGACCGTCGGATTTTCCCAAAATGAAAACCGTTAGGACCGCTTTGAGAAGATCTTTCCAACGATATAAACTACATTGAAATCCAACGGTTAGATTTTGAGGAATATGTAAATCAAAATTGGTTGAAAACAGCACCAGGGTCGCTCCTTTGACCCAAAGCATCGTTAAATAAAGATTTAATTATTTAAAATAGTTAAGTTAAGAATTAATCATTATAAAATAATATAACTACATGAAATGGGTTTTCTCAAATTATATATGCGAGAATTATTTGGAAAGTCCAAGTTAATCTCATTCCAAATAATCAAACGACGTTAAAAATCGAAGTGTGAAGACGGCGAATGAAGACCGTAAATCTTCCCTCGAATGGACAACGATCAAGACCCTGAATTGACTTGCTCCCAATTCAAGGGTCGGGGTAATTGCCCAAACGTACATGTTGATTTCACGGATATGCGAGTACCTCCTTTCCGTACTGGACATACGGGACGAGGGTATCTCCAGTTCCGTTCAGACCCAGAACGAGCTTATAAATGGAATGTGTGTCTGACATTGTACTCTTATATTGTATTTATTGATTTTCTGCTGAATGTATGAATGATTGGTGGCGGAGAATTTATTCTCTTGCTTAACACCCTTTTATATATTTGGCAAAGGATTGATAGTGTGATATGGAGTGACAGTGTGGCATACCAAGATGCAATGATCAAGGTTTCTTGTTGAAAAGCAGAACCTTGTTGTGACGATCAAAGCACAGCTTGAATAAGCATAGCTTTGTGTATTACATAGCTTCACGAGCCTCACAAACCGGTTGAGTCTAAAACGGAGCAAGAGAACGCAGGGAGAGCAGCACGTTTCTTTCTAGCTAGAAGTGGAGTTTGGTTTTTACACGGCCTGACATTTTTACTTATGTGGATGATGGAGTGAGGCGCCTCGGATGTTAGGTCCTATAGGACCAGGAAACGTGTGTTCAGGAATAACTAATCCACAAACTGCAAGTGTGGACCGGCCCTGCAGCTATCCAAGGGTCACTCGAGCTTTGATCCTGAGACATTAGCTACAGTGTCTCGAATCGGTAAGGAGATCGTTCCTAGCCTTGACTCATGATGGAAAACCAAATTCCCAATACGACCCTACGGACTTGATTGTATTACTAGTATGGCGACATAGTAGTATGGGGTATTATGCTGCCTAGGATTGATACATTTACTTTGAAATGTTTTTGTAACATATATATACTACTAATAATAATATCAAATTCGTTTTTATCGTACCAAGCATGTTTAATCATCATAAGGTAAAACTCTATCCTCTGGTTTGCGTTGCATTGTGTGATGGGACTTGAGTCTTATGATGATTCCATTTTTCCAAAAGCATTGCGTTGTTTTATGAATTACTTATTTATATGTTCAGTCACCTTAAATTATGCACGGAAATCTATTGGAATAAAACCCATTCCGCATTAGTGGCGTGGTCCTTGGATTTGCCTTATTACTATTATTTAGAGTAGTTAAGAATTCTCACACTAGTCCTATGACTGGTCTGTAGTTTGTTTTCACCTTTGCAAACTCGGATGCCCTCTTTTCTGCACGGGCAGCCAAGTAACAGGTTTCTCTTTCTTTGGAGTTGCTGTCTTTGGAGCTTTCTTGGCTCTGCTTAGTTGAGGTGATGATTTGAAGCTATGAAGACTATCTATCATTTATCTTTCATTGCATTTTATCTTTAGACTTTGAGACATCAAAACTTATTTTATTTCATGTTGGTCTATTTTGAAGTTGAAACTTATTTCCTTTTGCTGAATTTGATGTAATAATTTAGGACTCTATGATTGTAGAATTCAGTGGTTGATGACATTCATATTTCCGCTATTATGATGTTGTTATTCTATAGTTTTCCTATGATATGTTGTATCTGTGATCTGTATTGTTGTATTTATGTTGTATTCCAAATGATTATTCCTTACTTTCATTCCATGGAAGAAAGGGTTCATCACAGTTGGTATCAGAGCTTTGGTTAAACATAGCTTTGGAATATAGCATATTTATAATAATTCGTTTACGTAGAATCACAATATTTTATGGCAAAAATTTCATGAGAATACATAATAGTCAGTCACTTCATCACCATCTTTTTATCTATCCTTTTATCTTTATCATTTCTTAAAAGCACCATTACAGTTGTTCTGACTCTTTCCTGGATCGTACAGAACTAACTAAAAATGAGTATTGCTGCCGTTAGAGCCGCTAGAGCTAGAGCAAGGAGGCAAAATGTTGCTGAAACTGAGGAGGCCACAGTTCAACAACCACCACCACCACCGCAGCCCTTTGACTTGGATAAGGTAGCGAAGAAGTTCAAGAATTTAGGTGGAGTTCCATTTACTGGTACGGAGACCGTGACACAGGCTCATACATGGCTTAAGAATTGTGAGAAGATATTTAGAGGGATAGGGATAGAAGATCAAAGGAAGAGATTTACGGCTTCATGGCTGCTCCAAGGCGAAGCACAGAATTGGTGGGAATTGGTCAATATAGGAGGTGATGAAGAAAATGTGACTTGGACCAAGTTTAAAGAGATGTTCAATGAAAAATACGTTCCAAGGCAAGAAGTGGAAAGGCTGCATGATGAGTTCGCCAACTTGAAGCAAGGCGACAAAACTATCTCTGAGTATGTAAGAAGATTTGAAGACCTCTCTCGCTATGCCCCCAGAATTGATTCTGTATGACTTCCAAAAGAACAAGAGGTTTATTAATGGGCTTGCAAGGAAGTACACTGACAGGGTTACTGCTCACATTAACCTTTCTTTCAATAAGCTGATTGAGTTTGCTTATCGCTATGAGGAGAATGACAAAAGAGTTTCACAGCAAGATAGAGAAAGGACCTTGGCCAACAACAATAATAAGAGGAAGCAAGCCGAAAAGAAGACTGAAGGAAGCAGTTTTGGAACTGCTAAAACTCATGACAAAACTAAGGTGCAATGCTACAACTGCCAAAAGTTTGGACATTATAGCAAGGAGTGCAGAAATCCAAAGAAGTCCAGAAGTGAGGACACTAGAGAATGCTATAAATGCCATAAAAAGGGTCACGTCAAAACTAATTGCCCACTATTGAGGAGTGCCCAAGTTGCCTATGTGTACGAGGGAGCAAGTGCACCACCTTCTTCCGCACCTACTTCTTGTGAGGAGCAGGTAAGCCTGATGTTTTAGGTGGCACTATTTCTGTTAAAAACATTCATGTTACTGCTTTGTTTGATACCGGCACATCAAGGAGCTTTATTTCCAGCAACACGGTTAAGAAATTGAAATTAAAACAAATAAGTCTTAAAGAGCCAATTAATGTTCATAATCCCGTAGGAAATTCTATCGTTCTAGATGTATTCTGTAAGGTGCCTGTTTCTTACTCCTACTTCAAATTTCCATTTAACTTGATTATTATGAATTTTTCCGAGTTTGATATCGTCCTTGGTCTTGATTGGCTAACAAAATATGACGCGAAAGTACTATGCTCCGAAAGAATAGTAAAGGCAAAAACAAAATTCGGGAATACTATTTCTATACCTTGTCATGACTCAAAATCAGATAGGAAAGCTTCTTGGTCTTCTTTGGAAGTCACTCCCATTTCTTTAGAAAATATTCCTGTGGTCAAAAATTACGTGGACGTATTTGAAGAAGTAGACAATTTACCCTCGCGAAGGGAAATCGATTTCAGAATTGATCTTGTTCCAAATGCAAGGCCTGTAGTCCATGTTATCCAAAGGATGACCCCTAAAGAAAAAGAAGAGTTGAAAACCCAAACTAAGCAGCTCTTATGGAAGGGACTCATCCGGCCTAGTTTTTCCAATTGGGGTGCAGATGTGGTGTTTGTCCCCAAGTCTGACGGTACTCTAAGGCTCTGTGTAGATTACCGCGACCTTAATAAGCAAACATTGAAGAACAAATACCCCTTGCCTCGCATAGATGATTTAATGGACCAATTAAATGGAGCCAAGGTGTTTTCGAAGATGGACCTAGCCACAGGTTTCCATCAACTGCGCATAGCCGAAGAATGCATACCTTTGACAGCCTTCAGAGGTCCTGACATATTCTACAAATGGCTGGTAATGTTGTTCGGCCTATGCAATGCTCCATCCTACTTTGTTGACTTGATGAATAGAGTCTTCCGAGATGTTTTAAACAAATTCGTCCTAGTCTTCATTGATAATATCTTAATCTGTTCTAAAACTAGGAGGAGCATGAAGGACATTTAAATGGGAAGTATTGGAGATTCTGTGAAGAAATGTTCTAAAAGCAAAATTTTCCAAATGCACATTTTGGCAGGAGGAGTTAAAATTCTTGGGCCATGTTGTGTCAAAGGAAGGAATTGCTGTTGACCCAAGTAAAATTTCCGCCATTCGAGATTGTAAGCAACCCAGTACACCCACTGAAGTAAGAAGCTTCCTAGGGTTGGCTGGATATTATAGAAAATTCGTCAAAGACTTCTCCAAACTGTTTGGCCCATTAACAAAGCTCACCAAGAAACACACCAAGTTCATTTGGACAACGGAGTGTGAGGAGGCCTTCCAAAAGCTAAAGGTGAGTTTGACCATTGCTCCCATACTTACCATCATCAATGGCAACCAAGATTTAGCTGTCTACACCGATGCTTCTCAAAGTGGTGGTCTTGGTGCGGTATTGATGCAAAGAGGAAAAGTTGTTGCTTATGCAAGTCGTTAATTAAAGCCGCATGAGAAAAATTATCGTGTTCATGACTTAGAGTTGTTGGCCGTAGTCTTTGCTTTAAAAATTTGGAGACGTTATCTTTTGGGCTAAAAATTTGAATTATTCACAGACCATCAATCCTTGAAATATCTCTTCGATCAAAAGGATTTGAATTTAAGGCAGCAATGATGGCTAGAATTTCTTGTGTCATACGATCTTGACATTTTATATACTCCGGGGAAAGCCAATGTTGTGGCGGACGCACTCAGTATAAAGGATGCAATTGTTGCAAGGCTCATCATTACCCCTTTGATTGATAAAATTTCTCCTCTTCAGAAAAATGATGTTTTTATTCGAAAAATGATGTTTTTATTCGAAAAATTATTGAAAGAATTCAAGAAGGTGAAAACACGAACTTTCAAATAGATGGCAAGGAATTCTTAGATTGCAAGGGCGGATTTGTGTTCCAAGTATCCCAGAGCTCATAAGAGAAGTTTTGGACGAAGGTCATAAATCAAAGCTTAGCATCCATCCAGGCATGAGTAAGATGTATCAAGATCTTAAGCGCACGTTTTGGTGGAAGGCTATGAAGAGAGATATATCCATTTATGTGAGTAGATGTCCTACATGCCAACAAGTAAAGAGCGATCAACGAAAGCTGGCAGGATTGTTGCAACCATTGGAGGTTCCAAATTGGAAGTGGGATCAAATCTCCATGGATTTTATATATGGTTTTCCCCGTACTAGGAAAGGAAATGACAGCATATGGGTGATCGTGGACCGCTTCACCAAGACCGCTCATTTCATACATGTCAAGTGCACTAGAACAGCTCAAAGTCTGGCACAAATTTATTGCAAAGAAATAGTCAGGGTACATGGGTAATAAAATTAAATCTTTCCTTTTCATCATTATCTGAATGAATATTTTCATTTTCTAAATAGTAATAAAAGAATAATCTTTTGTTTTTAAATAGAGTTCCTAGTAGCATTGTTAGCGACCGTGATCCTATTTTCGCTAGCAAATTTTGGGAAGCATTCCAAATTGAGTTGGGAACGACGTTAAACCTTAGTACCGCATATCATCCTCAGACAGATGGCCAAACAGAGAGGGTGAATCGCATTCTTGAGGATTTATTGCGAGCTTGCATACTCGATTTTGGAGGTTCTCGGGAGGATCACTTGCATTTAGCTGAATTCTCATATAACAATAGCTATCAAGCATGTTTGAAAATGTCTCCATTTGAAGCCATATATGGTAGGCAATGTAGATCGCCAGCATGCTGGGTTGAAAAAGGAAATCGTCTTGTTTTGGGCCCAGACATGGTTCGAGAAGCTTCGGACAAAGTCGACTATATTAAGAAGCGATTATTGGCCGCCCAAAGTAGACAAAAGAGCTATGCAGATGTAAGGAGAAGAGAGTTGGCTTTTGAAGTAGGTGACTATGTCTATTTGAAAGTTGCTCCAATGCGAGGTGTAATCCGGTTTGGGAAGACTAGAAAATTAGCACCTAAATTCATTGGCCCCTTCCCTATCCTTGAGAAGATTGGTACCCTAGCTTACAGAATTCAGTTGCCCGACTAGTTGCCTGGGGTGCACGACGTATTCCATGTGTCTCAACTTCGGAGGCATATTCATGATCCAGATCTGGTTGTGGAAGAAGCTGCACAGCAAGATTTGGAGATTACCCCCAAGCCTTGCAGTGAGAAGGGAGCCACTGAAAATTATTGGCAAAGAGACTAGAGAGATGAGAAATAAAAGACTCAACTTAGCCAAAGTGCAATGGAGTGGTGATACCAGAGACTGCACTTGGGAAACTGAGGAGAGTATCAAACAGGCCTGTCCCAAATGCAGAGTGGATATCTCCGATTAGATTTTGTTTTGAGGTACGCTGAAAACATTTTACATTCTCTGTGTTGGTTCCTACTCTTCTATTTTTCCTTTTCGAGGACGAAAAGTTCTTAAGCGGGGGAGACTGTAACAACCCGGAATTTGGGACCAATTTAAAAATTTTATTTTAGAAATTTTAAGGAATTTTGAATATTTGAAATAAACTATTTTAAATAATAACGATTAAAATTTATTTTAATCAAAGTTAATATGAATATATTCAATTTAATTATAAAAGAAATTAGAAATAGCACGGTAGTTTGAAAAGTCAAATCTGAACTTTGACTGACGGTACAGGATGCAGAATAAATCGAATTTTGGTGAAACCAAAAATATTAGAATCTATTTAAAAATATCTTTCCAACGAATCCGAAAAATCGAAATTTCATAGTGGGAAATAAAAGTTATGGCCAGTTGAAATTTCAGAATAGTCGCTGTAGAATTTCTATATATTTTTAATATTAAAATTAGCCATTTTGCAAACGACCTCGGTTTTCGATGAAACCACTTTTGTTGGATTCGGAATGTCAAATTATTGCTAAGTTTAATTTTTCATAATTTTTAGAATTAATTTGTGATCGTGGCAAAAGATTTTAGTTTGGTCAATTTCCGTCGATTTTAATCGACTTGAAAAAGGCCATTTTTCAAACAGTCTCAAAATTCGACGAAATTAATTTTGTTAGGACCATATCGTCAAAACAAAGCCAAAAATAATTTTTCTAGATTTTTCTGAGTTCGTATGTGACCCCGATAGACTAAAGAGTACGTTCGAATTAATATTAAAAAGATTTATTTTAAAAATAAAAGAAACATGCCGTAAACGTCAGAAGTGGACTTCGGCACTAGCGCCATTGCATTCAGAAGGCGTCAAAACATAATGTTCGGCAGTCGTTGGGCTCCGTTTGGAGATCGGACGGAAAAACCCTAATTTTAGATTTACATAGAAAAAAGAGAAAATACGCTCATACCCGTATAAATACGCACGCTACAGTGCTTCTTCTTCCCGTTCTTTTCACGCCGCCATAACCCATAACACATCAAATCTTCTTCCTTCGATTTATCCTTTGTTTCTCAACGAAATCCTTCGCCGTAGTACAACTATTCGAAGAGATTTTCGTGCTCTTCGATTCTACGCCAAAATCAGACCCTCCCGAAGCCTGTAGCCGCCACATCAACGCCATAAACCCGCCGCCGTTCACATCTTCTTGGGCCCACCACACGCCACCACACCCTCCCCCCTTCCGGCGAACCTCCCCCTCTCCGAGCTCTCCGACGTCACACAAACCATTTTGAAAACCATCGATCCAATCTCCCGAAATCTGGACTCAAAGATTTGAACAAATCTAAAATTATACGGCCTAAATTTCAAAGGTAAATTCCCAAATTTTCCACGCTTATTTATGTTGCAACTGCAGTTGTAAAAAGTAATTATTGATTAAAAATGGATAATTAATTCATACGAACTCCAAATTGGAATATTTCAGATCCGAGAGAACCGTGACTGCGAGTACGGCTTTTAAAAAGGGATTGGGACAATTTCTGAATTTATTTGGATTTTTAATTTTTCTTAAATCAAGGTGAGTATTCTAATTTAAATAATTAGTAATTAATTTTATTATATTGCTTGTTCATAAATCATGCTGTATATGTGATTAGTTCTGATTTGTGACGTTATGATTATGTGTTGATTTGTTTTGGGATGTTGTATGACCACATTTCTAGTTATTGATAATTACAAATCTGAGATCATATGTTGTTTCATACACATGAATGTCAATTAAAACCCTTCTAGTTGGATCTAAAATATAGAACCATGCTTCTATCCCCTAGATCCACCTTTCTGTTATGCAGATCTATCTTATTTAGTTCGCATACATCTCCTGTATTGGAGTAAAGATCTAACTTTTGGTATAATTCATAGATCTTGAATTTGTTTGCTTATTAAAAATGAAAAGATTCAATTTTTATTGAAAATAAAAGTGAAAATGTTAACGGTATGAAAAGATTCAATTTTTATTGAAAATAAAAGTGAGAATGTTAACGGTATGAAAAGATTTATTTTAATTATATTTGAGATGTAATGTTAATTACATTTTAATGTAATTAAAAAGATAGGAATTTGACATGTAATTAAAAAGAAGGGAATTTGAAATGTAATGTAAATTACATTTTTAATGTAATTAATAGACAAGATCTCGACATGAAACAAAAATTACATTTTTATATGTAATTAAAAAGAAGAATTGGATATTAGAATAAAATTTATCTTTTTAATGTAATTTAAAAAGATAGAAATTTGCACCGTCATGAAAATTATATTTTTAATGTAAATAAAAAGATTAGATTTTTACATTGTAAATAAAAAGATTAGATTTTTACATTGTAAATAAAAAGATTAGATTTTTACATTGTAAATAAAAAGATTAGATTTTTACATTTTAACTAAAAAGATGAGATTTTTGCATCGTAAATAAAAAGATTAGATTTTTTATAATGTAAATGAAAAGATCAGGTTATGTATAAAGGACATGTAATTTATACCGCATAGAATTACATTTTTATATGTAATTATAGAAATAGAATTTACATGTAAATTAAAATTACATTTTTATATGTAAATTAAGAATGAGAAGTTGCATTGAAAATAAAATTACATTTTTGTATGTAATAAAAAAAATAGGATTTTACATTGTAAATTGAAACCAAGACTTGACATGCAATATTACTTACATTTTCAATGTAATTAAAAAGTAGAATTTAACGATGTAATTAAAATCACATTTCTGACGTAATTTTCAAAGATAGAATTTTTCACCGTTAATGTAATTACATTTGTAATGTAATTAAATAGAAGGATTTGACAATGTAATTAAGGAATAAGATTTTATCATTGTAATTTGAATTACAATTAATATTGTAAATAAAAAGGGAGAATTTTACATTTTAATTAAAAAGGTGATTTTACATTGTGATAAAAAATGGAATTTACATTTTAAATGTAAATAATAGAATAAAGAATGGAATTCAAATGGAATTTACATTTTAATGTAAATAAAAGAAAAAGAAGGGAATTCAACATTTAAATATAATTTTCATTTCTATGTAAATATAAGAATTAAAGAATGAAGGGAGGAATTGGACTTTGAATTATTATTTACATTTTTAATGTAAATAGGGGAATAAAAGAGTGTATTTAAATGTTGAAATATTATCTTCATTTTTAAATAAATTAAAAATGAATGGGTATCGGTAAGTGTTTAGCTTGTTGTTGAATTGGATGTCGTTATTATGGTTAAACGTTTGTGTTTATATATTTATATATAAATATAATTCATTTTAAACGAATCAAGCGCGGTAGTTTGCATTTTGAAATCGTACATTTAAACGACTATATCGAAAGATCCGACCGTCGTATTTTCCCAAAACGAAAACCATTAGGACCGCTTTGGGAAGCACTTTCCAACGATATAAACTACGTTAAAATCCAATGGTTAGATTTTGAGAAATGTGTAAACCAAAATTGGTTGAAAACAGCGCCAAGGTCGCTCCTTTGACCTGAAGCGTCGTTAAATAAAGATTTAATTATTTAAAATAATTAAGTTAAGAATTAATCATTATAAAATAATATAACGACATGAAATGGGTTTTCTCAAATTATATATGCGAGAATTCTTTGGAAAGTCCGAGTTAATCTCATTCCAAATAATCAAACGACGTTAAAAATCGAAGTGTGAAGACGACGAATGAAGACCGTAAATCTTCCCTCGAATGGGCAACGATCAAGACCCTGAATTGACTTGCTCCCAATTCAAGGGTCGGGGTAATTGCCCAAACGTACATGTTGATTTCACGGATATGCGGGTACCTCCTTTCCGTATTGGACATACGGGACGAGGGTATCTCCAGTTTCGTTCAGACCCAGAACGAGCTTATAAATGGAATGTGTGTCCGACATTGTACTCCTTTATATTGTATTTATTGATTTTCTGCTGAATGTATGAATGATTGGTGGCGGAGAATTTATTCTCTTGCTTAACACCCTTTTGTATATTTGGCAAAGGATTGATAGTGTGATATGGAGTGACAGTGTGGCATACCAAAATGCAATGATCAAGGTTTCTTGTTGAAAAGCAGAACCTTGTGGTGACGATCAAAGCACAGCTTGAATAAGCATAGCTTTGTGTATTACGTAGCTTCACGAGCCTCACAAACCAGTTGAGTCTAAAACGGAGCAAGGGAACTCAGGGAGAGCAGCATGTTTCTTTCTAGCTAGAAGTGGTGTTTGGGTTTTACAAGGCCCGACATTTTTACTTATGTGGATGATGGAATGAGGCGCCTCAGATGTTAGGTCCTATAGGACCGGGAAACGTGTGTTCAGGAATAACTAATTCACAAACCGCAAGTGTGGACCGGCCCAGCAGCTATCCAAGGGTCACTCGAGCTCTAATCCTGAGACATTAGCTAGAGTGTCTCGAATCGGTAAGGAGATCGTTCCTAGCCTTGACTCGTGATGGAAAACCAAATTCCCAATACGACCCTACGGACTTGATTGTATTACTAGTATGGTGACATAGTAGTATGGGGTACTATACTGCCTACGATTGATACATTTACTTTGAAATGTTTTTGTAACATATATATACTAATAATAATATCAAATTCGTTTTTATCGTACCAACCATGTTTAATCATCATAAGGTAAAACTCTATCCTCTAGTTTGCGTTGCATTGTGTGATGGGACTTGAGTCTTATGATGATTCCATTTTTCCAAAAGCATTGCGTTGTTTTACGAATTACTTATTTATATGTTCAATCAACTTAAATTATGCACGGCAATCTGTTGGAATAAAACCCATTCTGCATTAGCGGCATGGTCCTTGGATTTGCCTTATTACTATTAGTCAGAGTAGTTAAGAATTCTCACACCAGTCCCATGACAGACCTGTAGTTTGTTTTCACCTATGCAAACTCTGTTGCCCTCTTTTCTACACGGGCAGCCAAGTAACAGGTTTCACTTTCTTTGGAGTTGCTGTCTTTGGAGCTTTCTTGGCGCTGCTTAGTTGAGGTGATGATTTGGAGCTATGAAGACTATCTATCATTTATCTTACGTTGCATTTTATTTTTAGACTTTGAGACATCAAAACTTATTTTATTTCATGTTGTTCTATTTTGAAGTTGAAACTTATTTCCTTTTGCCGAATTTGATGTAATAATTTAGGACTTTGTGACTGTGGAATTCTGTTGTTGATGACATTCATATTTCCGCTGCTATGATGTTGTTATTCTATAGTTTCCTTATGCTATGTTGTATATGTGATCTGTATTGTTGTATTTATGTTGTATTCGAAATGATTATTCCTTACTTTCATTCCATGGAAGAAAGGGGTCGTCACACTTTCATTCTACGGAAGTTTGGGTTGTCACGTTTGGTATCAGAGCTAAAGGTTAACCTTAGCTACGGAGTATAACATTTTTATAACAATTCGTCTAGATAGAATCAGTAGTATTCTAAGACAAGTAGCTCATTAGAGATAGGATTAACAATGTCCTAGAATGAGCACAACAGAATAGCACATATTAATCAGTCATTACATCATTATCATTTCATCATATGTCTCTATTTTGAAAAAAAAATCTTTCCTTTGAAATTTATCGTTTCTCTTAGTCTCATTCTTTCTTGATGATACAGATTGATTGAGAAACGAGTATTAGAGCACATACAAGAGCACGAAGAGGCAGAGGTGGGACAAGAGGACCCGCCCGAGACGAGACTCCTACAACCCAAGAATAGGAACAGGCCACTCCAGAAGTTGAGGCACCACGACCACCCCCATGTGCTTTCGATCTTGATAAAGTGACAAAGAAAATAAAGAATCTAGGGGGCGTGCATTATACAGGCCAAGAGACGGTGACGGAGGCGCAAGCATGGCTTAAGACGATGGAGAAGATTTTAGGAGGATTAGAGCTCGAGGACCACAGGAAGCGTTTTATGGCAACTTGGTTTCTGAAAGATCAGGCCCAAATTTGGTGGGAAACAACTATGGTGGGAGGTAATGAAGCTGATGTGACTCGGGAGAGATTCAAGGAGTTATTCAATGAGAAGTTCATTCCACCTCATGAGGTCGAACGCCTTCACGATGAGTTTGGCCACCTCCAACAAGGGAGTATGACTATTGCTGAGTATGCAAAGAAATTTGATGAGCTTTCTAGATACGCCTCCGAATTAGTCCAAGACCCTCTACAGAAAAATAAGAGGTTTATCAATGGTTTGGCAAGGAGGTACCATAACAGGGTTACCGCGCACATCGAACGCCCATTTGCTAAGGTGATCGAGATGGCATGCAGATATGAAGAGATTGATCAGAAGGGTTCTCAACAGGAACGAGACAAGAATCAAGCCAACAACAAGAAGAAAGAGGCAGAAAAGAAACCTGAGGTGGGCAGCTTTTCTACTGCTAAGCCCCAAGGGAAGAAGAAAAGGGATAAATCAAAGGTGAAATGCTTCAACTGCCAGAAAATGGGGCACTTCGACTATGAATGTCGAGCTCCCAAGAGACCAAAGAGGAATGACTCGGGGCCCAGCCAAAGTTCTTAGGATAGGAGGGAGTGCTATAATTGCCACCAGAGGGGTCACATCAAGCCTAATTGCCCGCTGCTGAAGAGTTCTCAGGTGGCACATGTCTATGACAGAGCGGCTGCACCAGCTTCTTCTGAAGCAGGTACGTTTGATGCTTTAGGAGGTACTCTTAACATTAAAAACATTCCCATTACTGTTTTGTTTGCCACAGGTGCATCTAGAAGTTTCATATCTGTTGACACGATTAAAAAGCTTAAATTGAAACCCAGAAAACTCAAAGAACTAATTAGAGCCCACGGTCCGATAGAAGGTTCGCTTATTTTTGATTAATATTGTGGAGTGCATATTTCTTACTCCTACTTCCAATTTCCTTTTAATCTGATCACCATGAATTTCTCCGGGTATGATATCATACTTGGAATGGACTGGCTAACAAAATATGAGGCTGAGTTACTTTGTGCTGAAAGAGTAGTTAGAATCAAAACAAAATTTGGAGACATCATTTCTATTCAATGCCACAGCTCAGCCATAGATAGGAAAGAATTCTGGTCTTCTCTAGAAGTCACTCCTGCTTCTATTGGGGATATTCCTATCGTCAGAGACTATGCGAATGTGTTCAAAGAAGTTGACAGCCTACCTCCACATAGAGAAATCGATTTCATAATTGACTTAGTTCCTAATGCAAGGCCAGTTGTACACCCTATTTGGAGGATGTCATTGAAAGAAAAAGAGGAGCTGAGCAAACAAACAAAGCAACTTTTATGGAAGGGTCTGATCAGGCCTAGCTTCTCGAGCTGGGGTGCAGCAGTGGTTTTCGTCCCAAAGTCAGACGGTATCCTCAGGTTATATGTGGACTACCATGATCTAAATTAGAAGACTCTGAAAAATAAATACCCGCTGCCCCGCATTGATGATCTGCTGGACCGCTTGAACGGAGCATGAGTATTTTCCAGGATGGACCTAGCTACAGGTTTCCACCTACTACGCATTGCCGAAGAATGTGTGCCTTTGACCGCCTTCAGAGGACCCGACTTATTTTATGAATGGCTAGTAATGCCCTTCGGCCTATGCAATGTTCCAGCATACTTCGTAGATCTGATGAATAGAGTTTTCCACGATGTTCTAAATAAATTTGTGTTGGTGTTCATCGACGATATTCTTATCTTCTCTAAGTCCGCTGCTGAACACGAAAAACATTTGAAAGAAGCCTTGGAGATTTTGCGTAGAAATGTGCTGAAATCCAAATTCTCCAAGTGCATATTCTGGCAAGAAGAGGTGAAATTCCTCGGCCATGTTGTATCTAAGGAAGGCATCTCAGTAGATCCAAGACAGATCTCGACCATCAAAGATTGGAAGCAGCCTACTACGCCCACTGAAGTCAGAAGTTTCTTAGGTCTGGCTGGCTATTATCGGAAATTCGTTAAGGATTTCTTGAAATTATCTTGTCTATTGACGAAGCTGATTAAGAAACATACAAAGTTCAATTGGACACCTGAATGTGAGGCAGCTTTCCAAGAGCTGAAACAGAAATTGATCACTGCTCCTATGTTGACCATTATTGATGGCAATCAGGATTTGAAAGTCTAGACAGATGCTTCTAGAGAAGGTTATCCTTTTCATCTAAATAAACATGTCAGAAATGACATTTTTCTAATGCCAAATCTTATTTTAACATATTATTCTTTTCTCTATTTAAGGTATTGTTGCGGTGCTAATGCAAAAAGACAAAGTTATCGCATTTGCTAGCCGCCAATTAAAACCACATGAGAAGAATTACGCCACTCATGATCTTGAGCTAATGGCCATAGTATTTGCTTTAAAGATATGGAGGCATTATCTCTTGGGCGAGGAATTTGAGCTATATACTGACCACAAATCCTTAAAGTATCTATTCACCCAAAGAGAATTGAACTTGAGGCAACAGTGTTGGGTTAAATTCCTTGCACCCTATGACCTGGACATCTTACATACTCCTGGGAAAGACAATGTAGTGGTAGATGCTCTTAGCAAAAAGAATTCGGCCAACACCAACCTTATACTTGCTAATTTCATTATTACCCCTACCTTGATCGATAAGATCTCGGCTCTTCAGAAGAATGACGAATTTATTCAGAGAATCATCAAAAGAGCCACGGAAGGAGAATCCACGAGTTTTCAGATTGATGACAAAGGAGTTCTGAGGCTATTGGGCCAAATTTGTGTTCTGAATCTTCCTGAGCTCAGAAAGGAAGTGATGGACGAATGTCACAAGTCTAAGCTCAGCATTCATCCGGGTGTGAGAAGGATGTACCATGACCTCAAGCGTACTTTTTGGTGGAGATCTATGAAGAGAGACATCTCTATATATGTTTCTGGATGTGTAACAACCCGCATTCTACGCATCGAAGGATCATAGAATATTTATTTCTTTCCCATATGAAGTCGTATGGTCATGTACGTTTGGGAAACAACCATTTGACTCATTTCTCATGTTCATGATTTTTATCGATTTTTAAATGACCGTTTTGCCCCTAGCTGATCTTGTTTTGGCCATAACTTTTGATTGGAAAGGAATTTTGACCTGAGACCACTTCCATTAGATTCGTTTGATGGTTTACCTTTCCGTAGAGTGGTCACATGTGAAAAACGGACTTACTGTTTGGGAGATATGGCTGAAATAAGGTTTGGAAGGTGAAAAACTGCTTAACCGGGCCAAATAGGGTGATTAGTGAATAGGCCCATAACCCATTTCGGGATTAGGGTTACGGGGAGGCTGAAAAGGGTTAGAGAATCATTCCGTTTCAGTTTTCTAGCCTCCACTTATCTCCAAGAAACCCTAAAAATGGCCTCCAACCTCTAAATCACCTCCAAATCATCTTTTAATCAAGAATTGAGCTTAGCAACATCAAATCAAGGGAGATCTACACCAAATCAACGTTAGAGCTGCTGTTTAGCATTGGGATTCGCATCAAGTCAGAGATTTATTTCAGATTTTAGTTTTGTTTGTGGCTAAGGTGAGTGATTTGCATAGTTCCTCACTAATTATGGCTAATTAAGGGTAATTAGTGTTAATTAGCGAATTTAAACATGATAAAATTTTGGAAAAAATATTTATAAAATTCGAAATGATGTTTTAGACCTCTGATATGAATTTGGGTTAATTTGGTTAAGTT
Source organism: Allium sativum (assembly GCA_030737875.1). Taxonomy (NCBI): domain Eukaryota; kingdom Viridiplantae; phylum Streptophyta; class Magnoliopsida; order Asparagales; family Amaryllidaceae; genus Allium; species Allium sativum. The sequence continues at coordinate 248,779,792 of CM060909.1, read as the reverse complement.
TTGCTAATCCTATCATTAGTTTCACCTAAACATGCTTAAGGGAAAACATGGGATTTTGGGTATGCTTGATCCATTTTAACCTATCATATTGACGTTTTGATGTTTGTGGTTGATTCTCTATGTTGCTATGACTGTATGGTATGCTTTGTGATTGATTTCAATAGTTAGAATGGTCGAAAACGTTGTCGAATGGCGTAAAATACTCGCTGGAAAGGTTGCAGGAAAAGTGCAGGTTCTGGACCGGATCGGATCGGATATGGGGGCTCGGATCGGAATAGTGACCGGGCAAGGACATCCGAACTGGATCGGAACTTAACACTTGAGAGGCTTGGCAAAAAGGAAGGCCATGTTGGTTAAGCTGGGGATCAGATCGACTTAAGGACGAAGGGCTCGGATCGGAGTATGGCGAAGGGATCGGATCAGATTAGAATAGGGAACGGGACCAGAAGAGGCAACAGGAGCTGGAGCACGAACTGAATGGGAGATGACAACCCAAACCGACCCGAAGTGGGACACCCGACCCGAACTAATGTGACGTTGTGAATCCGAACCGAACCGCCACCAGAGGAAGACCCCAAACCAAACCAACTCATGGTAGAGGACCCGACCCGAACCGATGGCTTGAAGGGGAACCCGAACCGACCCAGTAATGACCAATAACCCGAGATGCAAAGGTAGTCCAAATGGGAAGTTAGAGCTCAGGATCCAGTAGGGAACCAATGAGTTCACTTCATGGTTGGGCTTTGCTGCGGGACGTGTGCTAAGGAGTTGTCGACGTTCATAACTTCGATTCACCACTGAAAATGGATGATGGGCTACTTATCAGTGCAGTAGAGTCATTATGACTCGAGGGGCAAGGTGATGGTAGCAAGACTACGTTATCAGTGCAGTAGAGTCATTACGACTCGAGGGGCAAAGTGATGCGTAGTAAGACTATGAGCCAGTGCAGTGGGGTCATTGTGACTCCATGGGGCAGAGTGGACATAGTAAAGGATTAGTGAGGCTATGAGCCAGTGCAGTGGGGTCATTGCGACTCCATGGGCAAAGTGGACATAGCAAAGTATTAGTGGCTACGTTATCAGTGCAGTGAAGCCATTTATGACTTCATGGGGCAAAGTGATCGTAGCAAGGTATGTTGGGTGATCGAAGTGGTGAATATCGTATGCTTTATGCACTGAGTGAGAGATGTGAGGATGGTTGCTATGTTTTATTGTTTGCCATCACTATGACATGCACACCCCACCCCCGTTATCTTTACACCATTTGAAATGGCACCTTAGAGTGTTGTACAGTATGCAGTGCTAACTCTTTGGTTGCAGGTTCAGGTATGTTTTTAGTCTACCTGTTATTGTTCTGTTTAGATGCTTATCGCTCATACCAGGCTTTATGTCTGACCCAGAGTTTTATGTCTCCTCTTATTACTCTGGGTGCTCACACGAGCAGACTAGAGACAGGTTAGCTGGTGGTGCGCGAGTAGCTGATTCGGAGGCGAGCAGGAGGCTTCCACGTATGATATATAGATATTCTCCCTGTGTCGTTGGTGGTCGCTACTTGGGCATTAGTAGCGCACCTCCTTTATCTTGCTTTTGCTTTAGAGAGAGTTTGAAAAGTTGTAATAATGTTAGCTTTGCATCATAAGCTGTACTTGGATTTTCCGCTGCTATGTTTGTTTGTTTTCAGCTTATGCACTGTCTCACCTGTTTTATGTCAAGTATGTTGTCATTATAATTTATTCTATGTGCTGTGAGACATTCTACAGGTTCCTTGTTAGTTTATTCTCTTCTTCCCTTTCCTTCTGACGAACCGTCCCGTGCTAACTGGACATGTGTACAGCGCACCTTTAGAGTAAATGTCGGTTGGTGCGGGGCGGGCCGTCACATTTGGTATCAGAGCTCTAGGTTGCGTAGTTAACCTAGGGAAAGACACTAGGGAGAGATAGTACGCATATGAGAGCGCGTATTTGTGATTACTTTGGTTTTCAAAAGCTATATATATACTATTAGTAGTATAAGAATGAAGTCGTACTGAACTAGCACCACTATGGGGTCGTTAATCGTTTCCCTTTTTCAGATTGACGATGAGCCGATATGCTAGAGGTGCTGGTATGGGGGCCAATAATGGGAATGCTGCTGACATGAGAGCGATGTTTACTGACCTCATGAGAGACATGTTTAGGGAGGTGCAAGGGGCAGTTCCCAATCCCGAAATTGGTGGTGGTCCCATAGTGCAGGCGCCTAGGGTCGATTTCGCCAAGTTGTGCAAGGATTACACTAACCTTGGTGGGAAGCCGTTCCACGGAACGGAGTCGGCCATAGATGTTCAGGATTGGTTGGATAGCTGTGATCGTATCTTCGACGACTTGGGTATCGAGGATGCGATGAAGAGAAGGCTAGCGTCTCGTCAGCTGCAAGGGCGAGCGATGAATTGGTGGAATACCATTAGAACAGCTACTCCAGAAGATCAGGTTACTTGGGATCAGTTCAAGGCTTGCTTTAGCGAGAAGTTCATTCCAGCTGCCCAGAAGTCAGTATTGTTTAAGAGATTCTTGGAACTCAAACAGAATGGTAGGGCAGTCTCGGACTATATTGCTGAGTTCGACATTTTGTCGAAGTATGGACTATCTCTTATTGATACTCCTGAGAAGAAGAATGAGAAGTTCATTACTGGTTTGGATGGATACTTGGGGGAAAGGCTTATCAACCACATCGATGAGACTTTTGAATCGATTGTGGAGAAAGCTTTGAGATCAGAGAGTCTTTACCCTAAGCCAAAGACTGAGGCTGCATCTGCAGAAGGGCTGAAGCCGCAAGCAGGCGGTGGAGGCAAGAATAACTCTCAGAATAAGAGGAAGCAGGACCAATCTAAGGGTGGCCAGAAAAAGAACAAGAAAGAAGTTGAGTGCTTCAGCTGTGGTAAGAAGGGCCATTATGCTAAAGAATGTCGGGCCAATCCAGCGGAAAGGAAGTGCTACAACTGTGACCAAGTGGGACATCATAAGGATAAGTGTCCGCAACCTCTTAAGGAGAAGCAGATTGTGAAAGCATATGCTATTGATGTCGTTCCTTCTTCGTCGAATGCCCCAACTGCGGCGGAGAAAGGAAAGAATGTTGTTATTCAAGGTATGCTCTCTATTTATGATGTACCAGTTCGAGTTTTTTTTGATACAGGGGCTTCCCGTTCCTTCATATCTAGTGACCTGGTAGGTAGGTTGGAACTGTAATCCGAGATAGTCGATAGACCATTGGTTGTGACGAACCCGATTGGTGGTTCGACTAGCCTTAGTATGATTTGACGAAATGTGGTCTTATCGAGTCATGGATGTATGTTTGTTTGTGATTGCTTTGTTTTGGGCTTTACTGGGTATGGCATTATATTGGGGGTCGATTGGCTCCAAAGATACGGGGTGGTGGTAGACTGTGAGGGCTTTTTGGTGACAGTTAGGGAGGATGATGGGCGGAGGGTAGTGTTTGGTAGTCTACCTAGTGATGGGGTAATGGCTAGTTTTATAAATTCCCTCGACATCCCGCATGATGAGTTGTCAGTTGTGCCCGTGGTTGGCCAGTATCCGGACGTCTTCGAGGAGGTGACCGGGCTTCCACCACACCGAGAGATTGAGTTCCGTATTGATTTAGTGAAATATGCCAGACCTATAGTGATGCCACTTCGTCGTATGGCACCAAGGGAGCAGCGAGAGCTCGGGGTGCAAGTCAGCAATATTTTGAAGAAGGGATTTATTAGAAGAAGTGTCTCCGAGTGGGGAGCACCAGTTGTGTTTGCCACTAAGGCAAATGGTTCCATTTGGTTGTGTGTGGACTATCGCGAGTTGAATAAGGTAACGAGGAAGAATAAGTATCCTCTATCACGGATAGATGATTTGTTTGATCAACTGGAAGGAGCAAAAGTGTTCTCCCAGTTGGACCTCACGATAGGATTTCATCAGCTTCGACTAGCGGATGAGAGTGTTCCGAAAACGGCATTTAGGACGCCGTCTGGATTCTATGAGTGGTTGGTCATGCCATTTGGGTTGACCAATGCACCAGCCTACTTTGTGGATCTTATGAATCGAGTATTCAGAGATCAGTTGAATAAGTTTGTTCTTGTGTTCGTAGACGATATCCTTGTTTACTCGAGGACAGAGGAAGAACACAAGGGACACTTGAGAATAGTGATGGAGGTGCTGAGGAAACACCAATTGAAAGCGAAATTCTCTAAGTGTCACTTTTGGAGAAGGGAAGTGAGATTCTTGGGTCATGTTGTTTCAGAGAATGGTATTGCCGTGGACCCTGCGAAGGTGGCTACGGTACAGGATTGGCATACGCCCAAGAATGCAACAGATGTAAGAAGTTTCTTGGGGTTAGCTAGATATTATCGTAAGTTTATCCAGGACTTCTCCAGGATAGCAGCACCGTTGACTCAGTTGACTAAGAAGAATCAGTCCTTCGTCTGGGACGGAGTGTGTGAGAATGCATTCAAGAGTCTAAAAGAAAGGTTGACGTGTGCACCAGTGTTAGTCATTCCTAAAGGGAATGAAGAAATGACGGTATACATGGATGCTTGTGGTACCGGATTAGGTGCTGTATTGATGCAAGGAGGTAGGGTTGTAGCTTATGCTAGTCGGCAGCTAAAGCCGCATGAGAAGAAGTATCCTACCCATGATTTGGAATTAGCAGCGATCGTGTTTGCGCTGAAGATGTGGAGACATTATCTCTTGGGAGAAAGATTTGAGTTGTTCACCGATCATAAATCATTAAAGTATCTCTTCTCCCAGAAAGATCTGAATCTTCGTCAGCAGAGATGGTTAGAGTTCTTGGCTTCGTATGATTTTGATATCGCATACACACATGGGAAAGGTAATGCGGTTGCCGATGCCTTGAGTAGGAGACATGCCAGTTTGGGGGCTATATTTCTTGAATGGAAGCAACTGGAGTATATCGCGGGGTTTGATTTCAGACCAAAGTGCGAATTGGATCCAGAAGTGCTAGCTAGTTTGACGATCAGACCCACTTTGATAGAGAGGATTGGTTCCAGCCAGAGGGACGATCCTAATCTATTGGAAATCATCTCAAAGTTAGAGATGAATATCGACGGTGAGGAGATGTATTTGTATGGGCTTGATCGAGAAGGATGGCTTGAAAGAATGGAAGACAAGTTGTACCCGACGTAAATGGTTTGAGAGATGAAGTGCTTAGAGAATGTCATCACTCAAAACTGACTATACATCCCGGTGGTAATAAGATGTATCGAGACATGAGACAGACTTACTACTGGGAAGGGATGAAAAGAGACGTTGGGAAGTTTATATCCAAATGCATGAATTGCCAGCTAGTTAAACCCGAGCAAAAGAAGCCTAGTGGGTTGTTGCAACCATTAGAAATTCCTGAATGGAAATGGGAGCAAGTTTCGATGGATTTCATCGATGGTTTACCAAGGACTAGATCGGGATATGATAGCATTTGGGTAATTGTGGATCGATTGACTAAGAGTGCAAGATTTATACCAGTCAAATCGACCAGAACGGCAGCTAAGTTAGCAGAATTGTATATGAAATGGGTAGTGAGATTTCATGGAGTACATAAAAGCATTGTGAGTGACCGAGACCCGTTGTTCACTAGTGGGTTTTGGAAGAGCTTACAAGAGGCTCTAGGGTCAGAATTACATCTCAGTACCGCATATCATCCTCAGACCGACGGTCAGACAGAGAGGGTGAATCGTATATTGGAAGACCTCTTGAGAGCTTGTATATTGGATTTTGGTGGATCATGGGATGACCATTTGCATCTAGTAGAGTTTGCATATAATAATAGCTACCAATCCTGTATCGGTATGGCTCCATATGAAGCTTTGTACAAAAGACCGTGCAACTCACCATCATGTTGGATAGAGACTAGCGAGAAGTTTATGCTTGGACCAGATGTGGTGAGGGAAACTTCAGATAAGATTAAGATCATTCAACAATGAATGAAGGCTGCCCAAGATAGGCAGAAGAGTTATGCTGATAAGAGGAGAAGAGACTTAAAATTCTCCGTTGGTGACTTGGTGTTTGTCAAGATTTCTCCGTTGAAGAGCGTGATACGATTTGGCAGGAGAGGCAAGTTAGCACCAAGATTTGTTGGCCCATTCCCTGTTCTTGAACTAGTCGGGAATTTGGCATATATAGTTGACTTACCAGAGAAGATGGCGGGAGTTCACAACGTATTTCATGTTTCCCAATTAAGGAAGTTCGTTCACGACCCAGATAAGACTATTTCACCTGATCAGTTAGAGGACTTCGAAGTAGAACCCGAGGCGGTTGGGAACCGCAAGCCGATTCATATTGTCGAGCACGATACGAAGCAACTTCGAAGGAAGGTGGTGAAGCTAGTCAAGGTTCAGTGGCGCGATAACGAGAATGATTGCACTTGGGAGACAGAGGAGAGCATTAAGAAGACGTATCCAGAACTCTTTGCCTGGTAAGATTTACTTTGTGATTTAGTTATTCCGCATGCTAGGATAGACTTGTTTTGCTTGTTTTGCATGTTTTGCATGTTTGATGGTTGTTTATGGTTGATAGGCATGCGGGACCCTTTTTGTGTTTTGGTTAGGGAATTTCGGGGGCGAAATTTCTTAAGGGGGGGAGAATGTAACAACCCGCATTCTACGCATCGAAGGATCGTAGAATATTTATTTATTTCCCATATGAAGTCGTATGGTCATGTAACTTTGGGAAACAACCATTTGAATCATTTCCCATGTTCATGATTTTTGTCGATTTTTAAATGACCGTTTTGCCCCTATCTGATCTTGTTTTGGCCATAACTTTTGATTGGAAAGGAATTTTGACCTAAAACCACTTCCATTAGATTCGTTTGATGGTTTACCTTTCCGTAGAGTGGTCACATGTGAAAAACGGACTTACCATTTGGGAGATATGGCTGAAATAAGGTTTGGAAGGTGAAAAACTGCTTAACCGGGCCAAATAGGGTGATTAGTGAATAGGCCCATAACCCATTTCGGGATTAGGGTTATGGGGAGGCTGAAAAGGGTTAGAAAATCATTCCATTTCAGTTTTCTAGCCTCCACTTATCTCCAAGAAACCCTAAAAATGGCCTCCAACCTCTAAATCACCTCCAAATCATCTTTTAATCAAGAATTGAGCTTAGCAACATCAAATCAAGGGAGATCTACACCAAATCAACGTTAGAGCTACTGTTTAGCATTGGGATTCGCATCAAATCAGAGATTTATTTCAGTTTTAGTTTTGTTTGTGGCTAAGGTGAGTGATTTGCATAGTTCCTCACTAATTATGGCTAATTAGGGTAATTAGTGTTAATTAGCGAATTTAAACATGATAAAATTCTGGAAAAAATATTTATAAAATTTGAAATGATGTTTAAGACCTCTGATATGAATTTGGGTTAATTTGGTTAAGTTTTGCTAATCCTATCATTAGTTTCACCTAAACATGCTTAAGGGAAAACATGGGATTTTGGGTATGTTTGATCCATTTTAACCTATCATATTGACGTTTTGATGTTTGTGGTTGATTCCCTATGTTGCTATGACTGTATGGTATGCTTTGTGATTGATTTAAATAGTTAGAATGGTCGAAAACGTCGTCGAATGGCGTAAAATACTCGCTGGAAAGGTTGCATGAAAAGTGCAGGTTCTGGACCGGATCGGATCGGATATGGGGGCTCGGATCGGAATAGTGACCGGGAAAGGACATCCGAACTGGATCGGAACTTAACACTTGAGAGGCTTGGCAAAAAGGAAGGCCATGTTGGTTAAGCTGGGGATCGGATCGACTTAAGGACGAAGGGCTCAGACCGGAGTATGGCGAAGGGATCGGATCGGATTAGAATAGGGAACGGGACCAGAAGAGGCAACAGGAGATGGAGCACGAACTGAATGGGAGATGACAACCCGAACCGACCCGAAGTGGGACACCCGACCCGAACCAATGCGACGTTGTGAATTCGAACCGAACAGCTACCGGAGGAAGACCCCGAACCGAACCAACTCATGGTAGAGGACCCGACCCGAACCGATGGCTAGAAGGGGAACCCGAACCGACCCAGTAATGACCAATAACCCGAGATGCAAAGGTAGTCCAAATGGGAAGTTAGAGCTTAGGATCCAGTAGGGAACCAATGAGTTCACTTCATGGTTGGGCTTTGCTGCGGGACGTGTGCTAAGGAGTTGTCGACGTTCATAACTTCGATTCACCACTGAAAATGGATGATGGGCTACTTATCAGTGCAGTAGAGTCATTATGACTCGAGGGGCAAGGTGATGGTCGCAAGACTACGTTATCAGTGCAGTAGAGTCATTACGACTCGAGGGGCAAAGTGATGCGTAGTAAGACTATGAGCCAGTGCAGTGGGGTCATTGTGACTCCATGGGGCAGAGTGGACATAGTAAAGGATTAGTGAGGCTATGAGCCAGTGCAGTGGGGTCATTGCGACTCCATGGGGCAAAGTGGACATAGCAAAGGATTAGTGGCTACGTTATCAGTGCAGTGAAGCCATTTATGACTTCATGAGGCAAAGTGATCGTAGCAAGGTATGTTGGGTGATCGAAGTGGTGAATATCATATGCTTTATGCACTGAGTGAGAGATGTGAGGATGGTTGCTATGTTTGATTGTTTGCCATCACTATGACATGCACACCCCACCCCCGTTATCTTTACACCATTTGAAATGGCACCTTAGAGTGTTGTACAGTATGCAGTGCTAACTCTTTGGTTGCAGGTCCAGGTTCAGGTATGTTTTTAGTCTACCTGCTATTGTTCTGTTTAGATGCTTATCGCTCATACCAGGCTTTATGTCTGACCCAGAGTTTTATGTCTCCTCTTATTACTCTGGGTGCTCACACTAGCAGACTAGAGACAGGTTAGCTGGTGGTGCGCGAGTAGCTGATTCGGAGGTGAGCAGGAGGCTTCCACGTATGATATATAGATATTCTCCCTGTGTCGTTGGTGGTCGCTACTTGGGCATTAGTAGCGTACCTCCTTTATCTTGCTTTTGCTTTAGAGACAGTTTGAAAAGTTGTAATAATGTTAGCTTTGGATCATAAGCTGTACTTGGATTTTCTGCTGCTATGTTAGTTTGTTTTCAGCTTATGCACTGTCTCACCTGTTTTATGTCAAGTATGTTGTTATTATATTTTATTCTATGCGCTGTGAGACATTCTACAGGTTCCTTGTTAGTTTATTCTCTTCTTCCCATTCCTGCTAACGAACCGTCCCGTGCTAACTGGACATGTGTACAGCGCACCTTTGGAGTAAATGTCGGTTGGTGCGGGGCGGGCCGTCACAGGATGTCCCACCTGCGAGCAAGTCAAAAGTGATCAGCAAAAGCTAGCAGGTCTATTGCAATCGCTAGGAGTTCCAAGTTGGAAATGGAACGAAATTTCTATGGATTTTATTGATGGCCTGCCTCGGTCTAGGAAAGGCAATTACAGTATATGGGTGATTGTAGATCGCCTCGCTAGGACAACCCATTTCATCCCTGTAAAATCCAATAGAACAGCTCAGAGTTTGGCACAGCTTTATTTCATAGAAATTGTCAGACTGCACAGAGTTCCCAGCAGCATTGTCAGTGACCGCGATCCAATATTTGCTAGCAAGTTTTGGGAAGCTTTCCAAGAAGAGCTAGGGACTAAACTGAATATGAGCACTGCTTACCACCCTCAGATAGATGGTCAGACTGAGAGGGTGAACCGTATATTGAAGGACTTGCTGCGAGCATGCATCCTAGATTTTGGTGGGTCATGGGAAGATCATTTGCACTTGGTTGAATTCTCTTGTAGTAACAGCTACCAAGCAAGCCTGCAGATGTCGCCATTTGAAGCATTATATGGAAGGCCTTGCAGATCTCCCGCATGTTGGGTGGAACATAGAAATCAATTGGTATTGGGTCCCGACATGATTCGCGAAGCATCGGAAAAGGTTGATTTTATTAAGAAGCGATTACTTGCTGCCGAAAGCGGATAGAAGAGCTATGCATATGCTCGAAGAAGGGATTTAGAATTCTCTGTTGACGATCTTGTATACTTGAAGGTTTCCCCACTGAGAGGTGTAGTCCGATTTGGGAAGACTGGGAAATTGGCACCGAGATTTATTGGTCCATTTCCTATTCTCGAAAGAATTGGAACTCTCGCCTATATAGTGCAGTTGCCTGACTGGTTGCCAGGGGTCCACAATGTATTTCATGTGTCCTAACTCCGGAAGCATGTTCAGGATCCAGATTTAGCTGTGGAGGAAGCAGCACAACGAGATTTGGAAATTACCCCGGCCCTAGTAGTGGGAAGGGAGCCAGTGAATATTGTGGGCAAAGAGACCAGAGTGCTGAGAAACAAGAGGATCCACTAAGTCAAGGTGCAGTGGAGCGGGGATCCTAGAGACTGTACGTGGGAGACAGAGGAAAGCATCAAACAGGCCTATCCCAAGTGCAGAGTGGATATCTCCGAGTGACTCTTGTGTTGAGGTACATTTATAATATCTTGCATTTTCCGTTTTTTTTCCTACTTTACTATTATTTCCTTTTCGAGGACGAAAAGCTTTTAAGTGGGGGGAGATTGTAACAACCCGGAAAATCCGAACAAATTTAAAATTTTTATTTTGGCTATTTCAGTGAATTTCGAATAGTTAAAATAATTTATTTTAAATAATAATGATTAAAAAATTATTTTAATCGAGGTAAGAGCGAATATATTCATTTTGATTTATAAAGGAATTAGAATAGTACAGATTTTGAAAAGTCAAACCTGTACTTTGACCAAATGTACCGAATTCAAAATTTAACAGATTTTAGTGGAACCAAAAATATCTAAATCTGTCTAAAAATTTATTTCCATTGAATCCGAAAAATCGAAATTTCATAGCGGGAATCAAAAGTTATGGCCAGTTGAATATTCGGAATGGTCGCTATAGTATAATTTATAGCACGTAAAAAAAGCCATTTTTCAAACGACCTCTGTTTTCGATGAAACCACTTTTATTGGATCTGGAATGTCAAATTATAGCTAAGTTTAATTTTCTGGAATTTTTGGAATTAATATGTTGGTTTGGCAAACGAAAATGGGTTTTATCAATTTCAGTCAAATCTAATCGACTTGAAAATAGCCATTTTTCGAATAGTCTCAGAATTCGACGAAAATAATTTTGTTAGGACTGTATCATCAAAACAAAGCCAAAAATAATTTTTTTGGATTTTTCTGAGTCCGTATGTGGCCCCGGTAAATTTAAATACACGATCAAATTAATTTATTAAATAATTTAAATATTAAATTAAATATTTCAGGCCATAGACCGACGTTTGGGCTAACGAGACCTAGCCCATTGGATCTAGAACAGCGGCTATTGGGTGGGGTCAACTCTGGTAGGACTGAATTCAGAGTTGTTTAGAACTTTTGGATTCATTTGTAAAAATTACATTTAAATATTATAAATAAAGTGGAAAATCATTTTCAAACCCTAATCTTATACTAACAGCCGCCGACATCTACTGTATTCATGGCCGAAAATCTCCTATTCAACCATTAAAATCCACCGATCCTCTCAATAAAACTCCTCACTCCAGTTCAAGCTTTCGAAGAGATTTTCCTCCTCTTTGATTCTGTACGGTTGGATCATAAAACCGTCAAGTTTTCAAGGAGTTTCAGCACCCCAAACGCCCAGCGTTTGTGCCGCCGTTGTGGTCCAGTGCCACCACCGAGTGGGCCCCCTTCGCCGGCGAATGTGCGCCTCCCTTAGCCTGTCGAGGTGCCATCTCCTGACCGTTGTCCGACTGCTTGAGGTGTTCGGAAAAATCAACCCTAAGATCGAAGTAGTTAGGTTTACTAACGGCCGATTACTGGGTTGAGGAAGAAGGTATAAATCTTTAAGTAAATTAATTAATTTATTATATTTAAATGTTATCAACTTAAATAAATCATAACTCGATCATACTGACTCAGAATGACGCGATTTCTGAAGCGTTGCAATTGTAGAGACGAGATCTACTGCTCTAGACTGAAAAGGGACAATTCCGAGCTGCTTGAATTTTGGACTAATTTGCATCACGACTATGAGATTTATTTTTTTTATATAATTAATTAATTTATTTAATCTACTTGGTATGTAACAATTGTATGTATATGTAACGACCCAGGGTTTCCGACGCCTGAATCCCGACAATAATACACCAATCCCGTATCACTTGTCAGAACTCAAGTACCGAAACCACCAAATAGTTATTAGAAAGAATTTAGAGGTTGAGATAAGAAAGAAAGAAATATTAGAATAGAAGAAGAAGAAGAAACAACACAACCCAGAGTCTCACATCGCAGCGGAACAAAATATGATGCAGAAATAAAACTTTATTGAGAGCTTTCAAAATACTTACAATAGCATAGTACATCACACACTGGGACATTTATAATAACCTGTTCCCATATACAACACACAGCGGAATAGATACTAGATACAATACGTTTGAACACCTTCAGCTCGTCTTTGCATAGCATTCCATGACCTGAACCTGCATACTCGGGCTAACCCGAGCATTTACAAAACACCGGGTCAGTCTGGTGAACCAGAGTGATAAAAACTCGCACAGTATTAAGGTTTCGCACAACTTGATTTTAAAGTAAAAATCTTTTCGAAGAAAAGGATAATCGCAAGACCAAATCCACACATAAACACGGACGGTTTTTACCTTACGATAACCCAAACCATTTTTGAAATCAATATCTTTTCTGATGTTATAATAATGTCTAAATACAAGTAAATAACAATCTAGTGGAACGCTTGCATCTCACGCTCCACATATATAGTATATAATAAAAAACCGCGGGCGCTTATTGGAGATTGGATTCCGACCTTGACAAGGTATGGGACCACCTGCAGATAGTGTATCTCTAGAGGCGAATACACTGGGTTCAACAAGAACGTCTTGCAACCCCGCCCTCACATGACCGACCACTCATTTCGCTTGAGTGTATCGAATGTATATCACCAATGGTTGGGCTCAAACCACCGTTTCCCGAAAAGGGACAGCATCAAAATAAATTAACGAAGGAAATGGATTTTCTCTAGATAGGTGATTATACACCCTAATGGGAGCGACCCACATAGCCATTCTGCCTACCTGATTTTTGTCATTTCCCGGTTGATGAGGCTTGAGTCTACGCTTTATCAACACTTCGTCTTTACTTCGAATGTCACATCGTCAGATCCATCGACAATAACTAATTGACGTCCCCAACAATACATTATGTGTTAGCTGAAGAAGTTTCCTTCTCCGCCTCCACTCTTGGTATGGTTGAAGAAATCAATGTACGTGACCTTTCTGGAAATACTCTGTCATACATTCATCCATACAAGTCACCCAGGCACAGGATGAACCAAAGGTACCCTCCTACTGCATTATAGGAATCAACCTGAGAATCAGTAGCGAGAAGTCTTTGCAAAACCGTAGATTTCAACCACGACAGAATCACAGTATATCTCTACTTGCAATCAGAGATTTTAAGCAACCCTTCCTCTTATGAAGATCCACGGTCTTCACTAGCTCCATCTTGAATCAGCATCTTCAGCGTATTCGTATTTGCTGGATGGAATGGTTTTCGAATATATTCGATCCCGGTCTTTCCGTACCAACAATCGTATGGGCCAAATTCGATAGTCGGTTATTTAACTATCGAATAAAACAACATTTCATACATAACAAAATATATTCACTGATTCACTACTCAGTACCCTTTAGCCTATTTGACGAACCGTCCTTAATTATATTTTCCAAATTTTCCAATAATTGAAGCATCGCTTTTACTTCTTATTATAAAATAAGAATATTCTTTAAATTCATTTATTCAACTTATAAACTTTCAACACAGTTTATAATATCATTTCCAGAAACATGACTTATATTTCCCTCAACTACTCTCGTTTATAAACTAATATCGCCCTTGGATAATCATGGAGTCGTTCAAGTTGGGGTATTTTATTTACCTCTCAGACCTTGACCAACAACATTCACATCTTCAGGACAAATAGAAGTTTATTAACCACGCGTTCCTTTTGGAAATCTTATTTAAATCTCAACCAAGTTTACTTAACTAATTATAAAGTAAACTCTGTTTAAACTCTTTTGATTTATGTAAATAATCGTTTACGATATTCTATACCAGCTTTGATTTTATTACAAATGGGATCATTAAGGAAACTCCTTAATATATCTTTGTTATTATATTACAAATAGGTTTCAACAATTCAATTTCATTTGTTTAAGCCACGTAAGCAAAGCTTTTATAAATCTTATACTAATATCTAATACAATTCTTATATCGATATCTTTCTAAATTCTTATATTGGTATTTATCAAACGATTTAACTTATAATCTGTAACAATGTTACAAACTTCCTTTCACATTCAGTTTATTTACAATTATCACCATTCCAACAAATCATATACTTGATAACTTATTCGTCGTTAAAGCATATAATAATTCTTTATAAAAACTCATATCTAAAATAGCCCATTTCCTTTGTATCCAATGTTACAAAACACATTTCACAAACCTTTAACTTTTGTTTGCTCACTCGGTTCCATTTTCAAAACTTTAAATTTCCAATTACAAAATCCTTTGTAAATTAATTACAACCACTTATCATTCGTTTTCACTTTCACTTCTTTAACTACATTTTTTTTAAATCCCATTTTTTTATAGATCTCATTTATAAATCCATATTTGGTATTTTCAACTTTGATTCCATTTAAAATATGAAATCCCATTTCCAAAGCACCACTCATTTCAAATCTATCAATTTATTAATTTCATTCACGAAATGTTATTTAGTCACATTTCGTATATTTAAGACACCGTTTGTTAAGAACGATCATTTATCACAAAACATTTCTCTTTGAACTCTTTTACACATTCCTGTGTATTCGCGATCCAATGATCCTATTTTGAACTACACTTAAACTTCCCTTCCGACCAATAAGGCTTTTACAAATTCATTTCAACATTTAAATAGCCAATTCGATAAATTTATATCGTTTAAATATTTATTTGATAATCTCTTACATTTCTGTTAGATATAAATTTGTAAATTTGGCTTCGACTATTATCTTTGCCATAAGAGTCATATTTTAAAATCATACATATATATATATATAACTTTGAAACCCCTCGAAATCCATTTAATATCGATTTCGAAAATCATTTCTTTTAGTCGACGGTACTAAAGAGGCAAATGGCTACTATAGTACCAAACCGTGAAATATACACTGATTTCACATTTCACAACAAACAATTTAATCATATTGATAAACGTTATCAATATTATCCCACCTGTTAATCCCTGCAAAACAGCGGTTACCACAATTCAAATCATTCAGTTCAATATTTGTTTTCAGATGAAATAAAATATTGAATAATAACGGCTAATAATAACTGTAACAGTCAATACTGGGATAATAACAGTAGTTCAAGCATTCAACGATTTGATCATAACATTTATAGTGTTATAAACGTAACCACTAAGGTAAGTTACCTCAATCGGATTTAATCGTCATAAATAACGATTTGTTTCAGTTCAATTAAACGAATGTTTAATTTAACTGTTTCAGTCCATACATGAATATAAAAAAACGACGAATGAACAAACAAATAACCATAAACAAGCATAGCACAGAATTATAAAACCCAACTTATATATATAAAATATAAGAGGGGAGAACTGAGTGAGTTTAACTCAACTGATTTTCATTCGTCGTCAGAACAGCTTGTTTCAGTTACTTTCAATTTGTCCCAATCAGTTTCAAACTGTTACGCTTGTTGGTATAGTTTCAACGTTCCTTGTTCGGTCCGATTCTGCCACATATGACAACGTCATACAATAATCATGTTATGAATTTACATACGGTATACACTATATAAATTAATATCATAAATATTTGAACAATATTTTAAATTCCAAATTTTTATCTCTGTTTACGTGATGTATATATATAATAATTATTTGCTTACGTTGATACTCCCATTGGACTTACTAATGAAAAGATTAGGCACAAATGGATAAGTTCACCTTAATTATTATGTTATTATATTTTTAACTAACCTTTCATATATTAATTTCCATTAGGCGCTGCTAACTAAATACTTAAGGTCCGTTACTTAATACACTAACTAACGCGTAGTATACCCAGGCCATGTGTACTGTATATAACTTAGTACACATTATTAATATTAACATCATATATAACACTAAAACTTACGTTTGGATTAGGCAAGGATAACATACCACGCAACTCCTCTTCATGCTTCTTCCACCTCATATATTGGAAACTGTCAGTGCCACCTTCGCTTCAGCTCGTCCACCCATGTCTCACTAAATCCATGCACAACAACCTTCTCCCAACGCAACTTCAGTTTCTTTTTTTATTCTCATAAGGGACGAAGCTCAAAATACTCAGCACGCCCAAATATCAGCACCGCCATCCTTCCTTTCCCAATGTTTTTCACCTGACAGTAGTGCACCATTCTTCCTTATTTTAAAACAAAGAATCACGCACTCCATTCCTCACGTCCTCCTTTCAGTTTCATGCTTGCTTCAAATTTATATTTATATATATATATATGGACCGAAGTCCATTCTTTACTGTTCACGCAAGAGACTAGCACCCCACTTCTGAAACCGCTCCGTCACTCATCCCACATACCCATGCGCCGCACTTCCTCCTCTCGGATCATTCAAGCTCCGGCAAACTCTACCGCAAGTCGCCATGATCGATAAACGGCCCCGACTGCTATCACCCTTGCACCGCCACATTTGCCAGCGACTGCACCCCCTCAACCTCGAGCTGGTTGTCTTTGAACCACTCCAGCAAACCCCACTGTATACTTGTACGGAACCAAGCTTTTGGTTAGGGAAAACAAAGGAAAATGATCTCAGGATTTTAACGGGCGGTAAACGGGTTGTTTGGATACGATTTTAATGGAGGATGGTACGTTTTCTCTGTTGCTTGAGCGAGGGTGGAAATGTTTATTTATAGGAGAGTCACCTTGGCCATCAAGGAATAAGGTATAGGCTTAGGGTAGCATACAGTTGGGTGGGATTCTCAAAATTTGCTTTGTCGGCACGGTGACAGTAGATTGCAAGGCAAGTAAATGAAAGTTTGGCACTCAAGAAATGTATAGTGAAAAGTTTGAGACGCATAGTACATAAAAACGTGGCGCGAAAGGAAATACACTGTGG
Organism: Allium sativum; assembly: GCA_030737875.1. Taxonomy (NCBI): domain Eukaryota; kingdom Viridiplantae; phylum Streptophyta; class Magnoliopsida; order Asparagales; family Amaryllidaceae; genus Allium; species Allium sativum. The sequence continues at coordinate 248,762,567 of CM060909.1, read as the reverse complement.
AATGTTTTTTTTTTGTTTGACCTTCAAAAAGTGTTTTTGAGCGATAAAAATAGTGTAACGTAGGAAATTTTTGAAGTTTGGCACATTTAATATTTTTATATTATAACCAACTTGCACGTGAGTTATCACGATAAAAATCACCACAAACGATTTCTGTTTACTGATAAAAAGGCCAATCTTAGTGTAAAAAAGTATTCCGGGCCCAATGGGACAAGTTTCGTTGAAATCCGACATCGTTTGAAAAAAATTCCTTTATAAAACCGGAAATCAACAAGCGTTTAAATTTTTCTCGATCACCAGATAAATCAAATCAACTTGAAACCTTGCAATCCTATAATAATTCTTCAATACGAACCCAACGGCACTACTTTCGTCGCATTCTGAGACTGTTTCCCCGGTAGGCTATTTTTACGCGCACCGCAATAACCTTTTTAACGCCATATTATCTGGTCTCCAAAAATAACAAACTATATACCTATCCTGACTCTAATCGAAGATACGAACTCAATGGAATTGGTTTTGTGGCTTAATTCGATCGCCTGTTCAAGTTATAACCAAATAACCCTTTGTTGAATTAATTACGCGCTATAGAAATTGAATGGGCATTTACGGCTACCGTGGCCACATATGACATCGGTTTGCCATGCCATTTAACACCATGCAATAATTTAACATTACGGTCCCAATGAAACTGATTTCGTCGAAAACGGTGTCCGTTTGCAAAACGGCTATTTTAAAGGCCTATAATTTAATAACGATTTTATAGCGACTATTTTAAAATTTTGATTTGGCCATAACTTACAATTTACAACGCGAAATCTGGATTTTTCTCTTTCATGTGAAAATTATCATCCATACGGTTCCACCGTTTCTCGCTTCACCGAAATCCGACTTATATTGGATCATGTATATCCAATTCAAGTTCAAATCGAACATTTCGAACTGCAGCGCCTATTATGAGCTCAATTTATATTATAAATATATAACGTTCAAACTTCGTTTCAATAACGAATTAAATATTAAAATCCTTTAATATTCCAAATATACTATTTAAAATAAAATATTTGACTACAAAAATACGGGACGTTACATTCTTCCCCTCTTAAAATAATTTTGTCCTCGAAATTGCTAAGGTAAGAAAGAACGTTACAAACCCGTTAATTTCCAAATCCAAATTTATTTTAAATTAAAAACTAATTCAATATCATAAATAAATATTTTCAAAAATATCGAAAGTTTTCTAACACATTAAATTCCCGAAAAAATTCGGCAGAGTCTCCCCTGCACGGATTGACATCTGCGATATCGCAGGAACAAATAATATATATTCATCGACCCATACGGACGGAAAACAAAGCAAAAAATCAAAATTTATATTTTCGCGTAAGCGTACCTTTTACGAGCGCTACTGAGCTTACTTGCTCTATCTACTCGATCAAAATTTAATCCTCAAAGCCATCTGCCACCTGTACTTAACCCATTTGTCATATGAGTAACAATTCATGATATATTTATATGATATCTCATTAACCAACATGTATAACCTCACAAATTCCCAAAATCATACATGGGCATCAACTCGTTTGTAAATATAGGTTTAAATCATTAATTTTAATTCATCTATGATTTCATCCCAATTTATATTACTGGAAATTTATTTTAATTCATTCAGCTCTTATATAAACCATCGATGAATTCAACGAATCAAACAATCGGTAATCAATCAACAACCAATGCACCATTCAATCAATTGAATTTGTATTCAATATTTATATTTACTTTTCCTTAACATATTTCAATAACAATTCATTAAAATATCAAATCCAAATTAAATTTGTTTGATTTCAACATTATTTCTCAATTTAATTTCACTTAACCAAGCTAAATTTAATTCAAATTCTTAATCCAAATTTGAATATTATCCAAATCAATCAACCATCCCAATATTTCAATAATATAATTAAATTGTTTCTTGTCTATACAAAAATATAATTTGGGTAAAATAATTTCATTTACCCTCTTTTCAAAACAATGTTGTATCGATTGTCAGTTCAACACTTCTCAACACTTGAACCGATCAACCAACACAATACAAAACATTTGTATATAAAATTTACAAATACGCTCTCATACATATACACTCAATCTCGATCTAGGGTATTACTAACCCCATCTCTATCGAGTTACGCCACAGAGCCAAGGTTATCACTAAACCAATAGCTCTGATACCACTGTAACGACCCAGGGTTTCCAACGCCTGAATCCCGACAATAATACACCAATCCTGTATCACTTGTCAGAACTCAAGTACCGAAACCACCAGATAGTTATTAGAAAGAATTTAGAGGTTGAGATAAGAAAGAAAGAAATATTAGAATAGAAGAAGAAGAAACAGCACAACGCAGAGTCTCACATCGCAGCAGAACAAAATATAATGAAGAAATAAAACTTTATAGAGAGCTTTCAAAATACTTACAATAGCAGAGTACATCACACACTGGGACAGTTATAATAACCTGTTCCCATATACAACACACAGCGGAATAGATACTAGATACAATACGTCTGAACACCTTCAGCTCGTCTCTACACAGCATTCGATGACCTGAACCTGTATACCCGGGCTAACCCGAGCATTTACAAAACACCGGGTCAGTCTGGTGAACCAGAGTGAGAAAAACTCGCATAGTATTATGGTTTCACACAACTTGATTTTAAAGTAAAAATCTTTTCGAAAGAAAAGGATAATCGTAAGACCAAATCCACACATAAACACGGACGGTTTTTACCTTACGATAACCCAAACCATTTTTGAAATCAATATCTTTTCTGATATTATAATAATGTCTAAATACAAGTGAATAACAATCTAGTGGAACGCTTGCATCTCACGCTCCACATATATAGTATACAATCAAAAACCGCGGGCTTATTGGAGATTGGATTTCGACCTTGACAAGGTATAGGACCACCTGCCGATAGTGTATCTCTAGAGGCGAATACTCTGGGTTCAACAAGAACATCTTGCAACCCGGCCCTCACATGACCGACCACTCATTTCGCTTGAGTGTATCGAATGTATATCACCAACGGTTGGGCTCAAACCACTGTTTCCCGAAATAGGACAGCATCGAAATAGATTAACGAAGGAAATGGATTTTCTCTAGATAGGTGATTATACACCCCAATGGGAGCGACCCACATAGCCATGCTGCCTGCCCGATTTTTGTCATTTCCCGGTTGATGAGGCTTGAGTCTACGCTTTATCAGCACATCGTCTTTACTTCGAATGTCACATCGTCAGATCCATCGACAATCACTAATTGACGTCACCAACAATACATTATGTGTTAGCTGAAGAAGTTTCCTTCTCCGCCTCCACTCTTGGTATGGTTGAAGAAATTAATGTACGTGACCTTTCTGGAAATACTCTGTCAGACATTCATCCATACAAGTCACCCAGGCATAGGATGAACCAAAGGTACCCTCCTACTGCATTCTAGGAATCACCCTGAGAATTAGTAGCGAGAAGTCCTTGCAAAACTGTAGATTTCAACCACGACAGAATCATAGTATATCTCTGCTTGCAATCAGGATTTTAAGCAACTCTTCCGCTTATGAAGATCCACGGTCTTCACTAGCTCCATCTTGAATCAGCATCTTCAACGTATTCGTATTTGTTAGACGTAATGGTTTTCGAATATGTTCGATCCCGGTCTTTCCATACCAACAATCGTATGGGCCAAATTCGATAGTCGGTTATTTAACTATCGAATAAAACAACATTTCATACATAATAAAATATATTCACTAATTCACTACTCAGTATCCTTTATCCTCCTTGACGAACCGTCCTTAATTATATTTTACAAATTTTCCAATATTTGAAACATTGCTTTTACTTCTTATTATAAAATAAGAATATTCTTTAAATTCATTTTATTCAACTTATAAACTTTCAACACAGTTTATAATATCATTTCCAGAAACATGACTTATGTTTCCCTCAACTACTCTCGTTTATAAACTATTATCGCCCTTGGATAATCATGGAGTCGTTCAAGTTGGGGTATTTTATTTACCTCTCAGACCTTGACCAACAACATTCACATCTTCAGGACAAATAGAAGTTTATTAACCACACGTTCCTTTTGGAAATCTTATTTAAATCTCGACCAAGTTTACTTAGCTAATTATAAAGTAAACTCTGTTTAAACTCTTTTGATTTATGTTTATAATCATTTACTATATTCTATACCAGCTTTGATTTTATTACAAATAGGATCATTAAGGAAACTCCTTAATATATCTTTGTTATTATATTACAAATAGGTTTCAACAATTCAATTTCATTTGTTTAAGCCACGTAAGCAAAGCTTTTATAAATCTTATACTAATATCCAATACAATTCTTATATCGATATCTTTCTAAATTCTTATATTGGTATTTATCAAACGATTTAACTTATAATCTGTAACAATGTTACAAACTTCCTTTCACATTCAGTTTATTTACAATTATCACCATTCCAACAAATCATATACTTGATAACTTATTCGTCGTTAAAGCTTATAATAATTCTTTATAAAAACTCATATCTAAAATAGCCCATTTCCTTTGTATCCAATGTTACAAAACACATTTCACAAACCTTTAACTTTTGTTTGCTCACTCGGTTCCATTTTCAAAACTTTAAATTTCCAATTACAAAATCCTTTGTAAATTAATTACAACCACTTATCATTCGTTTTCACTTTCACTTCTTTAACTACATTTTTTTTTTAAATCCCATTTTTTTATAGATCTCATTTATAAATCCATATTTGGTATTTTCAACTTTGATTCCATTTAAAATATGAAATCCCATTTCCAAAGCACCACTCATTTCAAATCTATCGATTTGTTAATTTCATTCACGAAATGTTATTTAGTCACATTTCGTATATTTAAGACACCGTTTGTTAAGAACGATCATTTATCACAAAACATTTCTCTTTGAACTCTTTTACACATTCCTGTGTATTCGTGATCCAATGATCCTATTTTGAACTACACTTAAACTTCCCTTCCAACCAATAAGGCTTTTACAAATTCATTTCAACATTTAAATAGCCAATTCAATAAATTTATATCGTTTAAATATTTATTTGATAATCTCTTACATTTCTGTTAGATATAAATTTTTAAATTTGGCTTCGACTATTATCTTTGCCATAAGAGTCGCATTTTAAAATCATACATATATATATATATATATATATATATATTTATAACTTTGAAACCCCTCGAAATCCATTTAATATCGATTTCAAAAATCATTTCTTTTAGTCGACGGTACTAAAGAGGCAAATGGCTACTATAGTACCAAACCGTGAAATATACACTGATTTCACATTTCACAACAAACAATTTAATCATATTGATAACGTTATCAATATTATCCTACCTGTTAATCCCTGCAAAACAGCGGTTACCACAATTCAAATCATTCAGTTCAATATTTGTTTTCAGATGAAATAAAATATTGAATAATGACGGCTAATAATAACTGTAACTGTCAATACTGGGATAATAACAGCAGTTCCAGCATTCAACGATTTGATCATAACGTTTATAGTGTTATAAACGTAACCACTGAGGTAAGTTACCTCAATCGGATTTAATCGTTATAAATAACGATTTGTTTCAGTTTAATTAAACGAATGTTTAATTTAACTGTTTCAGTCCATACATGAATATAAAAAAAACGAATGAACAAAAAAACAACCATAAACAAGCATAGCACAGAATTATAAAACCCAACTTATATATATATAATATAAGAGGGGAGAACTGAGTGAGTTTAACTCAACTGATTTTCATTCGTCGTCAGAACAGTTTGTTTCAGTTACTTTCAATTTGTCCCAATCAGTTTCAAACTGTTACGCTTGTTGGTATAGTTTCAACGTTCCTTGTTCGGTCCGATTCTGCCACATATGACAACGTCATAAAACAATCATGTTATGAATTTACATACGGTATACACTATATAAATTAATATTATAAATATTTGAACAATATTTTAAATTCCAAATTTTTATCTCTATTTACGTGATGTATATATATAATAATTATTTGCTTACGTTGATACTCCCATTGGACATACTAATGAAAAGATTAGGCACAAATGGATAAGTTCACCTTAATTATTTTGTTATTATATTTTTAACTGACCTTTCATATAGTAATTTCCATTAGGCGCCGCTAACTAAATACTTAAGGTCCGTTACTTAATACACTAACTAACGCGTAGTATACCCAGGCCATGTGTACTGTATATAACTTAGTACACATTATTAATCTTAACATCATATATAACACTAAAACTTATGTTTGGATTAGGCAAGGATAACATACCACACAACTCATCTTCATGCTTCTTCCACCTCATATATTGGAAACTGTCAGTGCCACCTTCGCTTCAGCTCGTCCACCCATGTCTCACTAAATCCACGCACAATAGCCTTCTCCCAATGCAACTTCAGTTTCCTTTTTTTTCTCATAAGGGCCGAAGCTCAAAATACTCAGCACGCCCAAATATCAGCACCGCCATCCTTTCTTTCCCAATGTTTTTCACCTGACAGTAGTGCACCATTCTTCCTTATTTTAAAACAAAGAATCACGCACTCCATTCCTCACGTCCTCCTTTCAGTTTCATGGTTGCTTCAAATTTTTTGTTATATATATATATATATGGACCGAAGTCCATTCTTTACTGTTCACGCAAGAGACTAGCACCCCACTTCTGAAACCGCTCCGTCACTCATCCCACATACCCATGCGCTGCACTTCCTCCTCTCGGATCATTCAAGCTCCGGCAAACTCCACTGCAAGCCGCCATGATCGATAAACGGCCCCGACTGCTATCACCCTTGCACCGCCACATTTGCCAGCGACTGCACCCCCTCAACCTCGAGCTGGTTGTCTTCGAACCACTCCAGCAAACCCCACTGTATACTTGTATGGAACCAAGCTTTTGGTTAGGGAAAACGAAGGAAAATGATCTCAGGATTTTAACGGAGGGTAGACGGGTTGTTTGGATACGATTTTAATGGAGGATGGTACGTTTTCTCTGTTTCTTGAGCAAGTGTGGAAATGTTTATTTATAGGAGAGTCACCTTGGCCATCAAGGAATAGGGTATAGGCTTAGGGTAGCATACAGTTGGGTGGGATTCTCAAAAATTGCTTTGTCCGCACGGTGACAGTAGATTGCAAGGCAAGTAAATGAAAGTTTAGCACTCAAGAAATGTACAGTGAAAAGTTTGAGACGCATAGTATATAAAAACGTGGCGCGAAAGAAAATACACTGTGGAATGTTTTTTTTTTCTGTTTGACCTTCAGAAAGTGTTTTTGAGCGATAAAAATAGTGTAACGTAGGAAATTTTTGAAGTTTGGCACATTTAATATTTTTATATTATAACCAACTTGCACGTGAGTTATCACAATAAAAATCACCACAATCGATTTCTGTTTTCTTATAAAAAGGCCAATCTTAGTGTAAAAAGGTATTCTGGACACAATGGGACAAGTTTCGTCGAAATCCGACATCGTTTGAAAAAAAATTCCTTTATAAAACCGGAAATCAACACGCGTTTAAAATTTTCTCGATCACCAGATAAATCAAATCAACTTGAAACCTTGCAATCCTATAATAATTCTTCAATACGAACCCAACGGCACTAGTTTCGTCGCATTCTGAGACTGTTTCCCCGGTAGGCTATTTTTACGCGCACCGCAATACCCTTTTTAACGCCAAATTATCTGGTCTCCAAAAACAAAAAACTATATACCTATCCCGACTCTAATCGACGATACGAACTCAATGGAACTGGTTTCGTGGCTTAATTCGATCGCCTGTTCAAGTTATAGCCAAATAACCCTTTATTGAATTAATTACGCGCTATAGAAATTGAACGGGCGTTTACGGCTACCGTGGCCACATATGACATCGGTTTGCCATGCCATTTAACACCGTGCAATAATTTAACTTTACGGTCCCAATGAAACTGATTTCGTCGAAAACGATGTCCATTTGCAAAACGGCTATTTTAAAGGCCTATAATTTAATAACAATTTTATAGCGACTATTTTAAAATTTTGATTTGGCCATAACTTACAATTTACAACATGAAATCTGGATTTTTCTCTTTCATATGAAAATTATCATCCATACGGTTCCAAAGTTTCTCGTTTCACCGAAATCCGACTTATATTGGATCCTGTATATCCAATTCAAGTTCAAATCGAAAATTTCGAATTGCAGCGCCTATTACGAGCTCGATTTATATTATAAATATATAACGGTCAAACTTCATTTCAATAACGAATTAAATATTAAAATCCTTTAATATCCCAAATATACAATTTAAAATAAAATATTTGACTACAAAAATACGGGACGTTACAGTATATGACTTAGATCTACCATGTGATGAGATTGTGGATGATTTATCTGTTTGTTGGTGATGTATAAACATAGATCTGTATGTGTTAAATAAAATAAATCATTTTGTTATATTATTGATTTGGATTAGAATTGCCATTTCAATAAAATAAATCATCTTGTTATATTATTGATTTGGATTAGAATTGCCATTTCAATAAAATAAATTATTTTGTTATATTCTTGATTTGGATTAGAATTGCCATTTCAATAAAATTAATCATTCTGTTATATTATTGATTTGGATTAGAATTGTCATTTCAATAAAATAAATCATTTTGTTATATTATTGAATTGCATTAGATTGTCAATTCAACATAAAAACATTATGTTGATCATTTTTGTTGAATTACAATAGATTGTCAACTCAACATAAAAACATTATTTTGATCATTTTTGTTGAATTGAATTAGATTGTCAATTCAACATAAAAACATTATTTGGATTATTTTTGTTGAATTGAAATAGAATTGTCAATTCAATATAAAACATTATTTTATCATTTTTATTGAATTGAAATAGAACTGTAAATTCAATATAAAATATTATTTTGTCATTTTATGGGATTTAATAGAATTATCAATACAATTAAAAATATATCATCTTTGTCTATATTATTGTATTGAAATAGAATATTCAATACAATTGAAAATATATCTTTTTTGTCTATATTATTGTATTGAACTAGAATTGTCAATACAATTGAAAATATATCATTTTTGTCTATATCATTGAATTAAGATAGAGTTGTTAATAAACATTGAATTTGAAAGTTATTCTTTTATTTGCATTCTTTATAGCAAATAAACATTGAATTAAAAAGTTATTCTTTTATTTGCATTCTTTGATGCAAATAAACATTGAATTAAAATTATTCTTTTATTTGCATTCTTTGATGCAAATAAACATTGAATTAAAAAGTTATTCTTTTATTTGCATTCTTTGATGCAAATAAACATTGAATTAAAAAGTTATTCTTTTATTTGCATTCTTTGATGCAAATATACATTGAATTAAAAAGTTGTTTTTTATTTGCATTCTTTAATGTAAATATACATTGAAATAAAAAGTCAAACTTTTATCTGTATTCTTTAATACAGATAAAATGTTGAAATTGGAAGTTAAATTTTTATTTGCATTTCTTGTTGCAAATAAAACATAGTTTTAAAGAGGCTATATTTTATTTGTAATTTAGATACAAATTAAAAACATGATTTGTAAAGTTACATTTTTGTTTGCAATTTTAGATACAAATAAAACATTAGAATTAAAGTTACATTTTTGTTTGCAATTTTAGATGCAAATAAACATTGGAATTAAGGTTACATTTGTTTTGTTTGCAGTTTTTAGATGCAAAGAAAACATCAAAATAATAATTGCATTTTGTTTGCAAAATTTTGATGCAAACAAACAATTAAAATAAAAGTTGCATTTTTGTTTGCAAATTTGGCTGCAAACAAACATTTAATAAAGATTACATTTTTATTTGCATATTTAGATGCAAATAAACATCGTAGAAAAAGAATACATTTTTATTTGCATATTTAGATGCGAATAAACACCATAGGAAAAAAGTTGCATTTTTGTTTGCAAATTTAGTGCAAACAAACCATTTAATAAAGATTGCATTTTGTTTACAGTTTTAGATGCGAATAAAAAAATTATAATAAAAGTTACATTTTGTTTACATTTTAGATGTAAATAAGGACATGAATTAAAAGGTTACATTTTTATTTGCAATTTTGATATAAATAAAAACATAGAATAAAAAGTCATATTTTTATTTACATTTTAAATGTAAATAAAAAGAATAGATTTCAATAGTCACATTTTTATTGACATTTCATATGAAATAAAAGAATAGATTTAAATGATAAGATGTTCATTGTTACTGTAGATACAATAAAAATAGTATAATTAAAATCATGTCTTATTTGTCATTTGGTTTCAACAAAAGGTGTGAACATTAAGAAAATACATTTTCTATATAATTTGTTTACCATTGGAAATAATTAGTTATTAAAAATATGATTTATTTCAAATCATCATTTTTATCATGTTAGAAGAATTAGGAAAATCATATGTATAAAATCTCTAACATGAATATGGATCATACTTGGTTTGTTTGTGATTGTTGAAATAGTTGAAATCGCCAAATGATTTATATTTATATTTAAATATAAATACAAATTAAAATTAAAATGAATCGCGCGCGGTAGTTCGCGTTTCGGCAATCGTAACTTCAAATGATTATACCATAAGATCCGACCGTCAAGTTTTCCCAAAACCGGAACCGTTAGGACCGTTTTGGGAAGATCTTTCTGATGATATAAACTTTATCAAAATCCAATGGTTAGATTTTAAGATATGTGTAAATCAAATTTTGGTAAAACAGCGCCAGGGCCGCCCATCGACCCGAAGCATCGTTTAATTATATTGAGCTATTTTTAAATAAATAAAAATAGTGTTAAATCGTTATAAATTAATATTAACAATATTAAATTTTTTCAATGATAATAATTCGAAAAATTATTTGAAAAGACCGAGTTCAACTCATTTCAAATAATTTTACGGCGATTTTAAATTGAAGATATCGAAGACAGCGATCGAAGGCCGGCGATCTTCACGTCGAAAGGATAACTACTGATGCCTGGCATTGACTAGCTACCAATTAAGGGTTAATGTGGTAGTTGTTCGGATGCACTTGTTGATCATCCGGATACGCGAGCACCTAGGTGACTCCGGTTTCTTTCAGACCCAGAACGGACTTGTAAATGGATGCGTGTCCGACATTGAATTTCATTCCATGTAATTTAATTGATATCTATTAATATATTTCTGAGTTGGCGGAGGATTTATCCTCTTGCTAAACACCCTTCTTTGAGACACACGAGCTCGAAGGTTATATATTGGTAGTTATCGATCGCATGGTATGGACTGCCAATGTGACATGCCAAGATGCAATTGATTGAGGCTTTTGTTGAAAAGCAGAGCCTTGTGGATGATGATCAAAGCATAGCCTATTTAGGCATAGCTTTGTGTATTTCGTTACCTCACGAGCCTCACACCCCTGTAGAGTCAAAAACAGGGCGAGGGAACGCAGGGAGTGCACACGTTTCTTTCTAGCTAGAAGTGGTGTTTGGGTTTTTACAAGGCCCGGCATTTTTACATATGTGGTTGATAGAATGAGGCGCCTCGGGTATTTTTATTGGTCGCCAATGGCCAATTTATAGGTCCAATAGGATCGGGGATAACTAATCCACTAGCATTATTTGTGGACCGGCCCTGCAGGATCCAAGGGTTCACTGCGGGGAATCCTGAGACATTGCTAGAGTGTCTCGTATCGGTTAGGAGATCATCCCTAGCCTTGACTCATGATGGAAACCAACCTCCAATACGACATTACGGACTTGATTGTAAACCTATATATAGCGACATAGTATATGGTAGCTATGCCATCTAGGATTGATACATTTACTTTGAAGTATTTTTGAAACATATTATACACTACTAATAATATTAGATTATTTTCTATGTATCAAGCATTTTTTATCATTATAAGGTAAAACTCTATCCTCTGTTTGTGTTGCATTGTGTGATGGGACTTGAATCTTATAATGATTTCATTTTCTAAAAGCATTGCGTTGTTTTTGACTTAAAAATTTATAAAACTTATGCACTGGCAATCCAATGGAGTATACCCGTTCCGTGTTAGCGGCGTGGTCCAGTGATTGGCCATATTATTAGTTTAGTAAGATTTCTCATACCAGTCCCATGAATGACTCGTAGTTTGTTTCACTTTGCAAACTCGGGAGCCCTCTTTCCACACGGGCAGCCAATTGATAGGTTTCCGATAGGGATGTTTTCTGGATAGAGCTTGCTGATGAAGATGTTGGAAGATATTTTCTTTTATCTTTTATTTTCTTCTTGAGATATTGAGACAGTATTGGATATTGATGTATTTTGGGAGATTGAGACTTTATTTCTTTCCCTGTTTATAGACATCTATTTTGCTAATTGTATCATGTACTGCGTACTCTGATGTTCTGTGATGATGTTTGTGATGACATTATTTTCCGCTGCAATGATTTATACGTTTTGCTATGTAACTGTGATCTATTATTGTTTTAATTATAATATACTCCTATGATTATCCTTACTTTCGTTCTACGTAAGTTTGGGTTGTCACACTAGGGATGAGCATGAAAACCGATTACAAACCGAAACCGAACCGAAACCGCTAAAAACCGCATCTTAAAAAGCCGCACCAAAATAAAACCACAAAACCGATAAAATCGCACCGTTAGTATGGTCCAGGTTCGCTTTTTATCTTTTCTCAAACCGGAAAACCGAAACCGCACCGATATGGTTTCCGAATGCTTGCATTCCAATGGCACTTTGTCTTGTAGCTTTTTTCAAACCTTCACTACTTGCATTCCAATGCCACTTTGTCTTGTATCCATTTAAAAGCTTACGTTTTACTCCACTTCAGCTACAAATATAAGAAAATATATAGTTTACCTAGATTGAGAAATGGACAAAGTTGTACTTATCGCTGGTTACATTTTTGAGCAAATATTGATTGTTGTGGCAGGGTTGTGTTTATGTGTGATAATGTTATGTTCTTGCTGAGTGGTTAGGGAACAACGCCTTTTTTAATTAATCGGTTTTGAAACCGAAACCGAAACCGCACTTTTAAAACCGAACCGCACCAATGGTTCTTGGTTCGGTTTCGGTTCTTACTTTTCAAAACTGCACCCTAGCAGTTCCGAGTGCGGTTTTAAGTCAAAACCACACCAAACCACACCATTCTCATCCCTATCACTGACACAGATATAAGTAAATATAAAATGCAGAAAAGGAAAGAACACACCAGATTTTAAACTGGTTCGGATTACTCCTACGTCCAGTCCCACGCAAAGCTGGATTGCATAGAGCTTTGATAATATTGGTATCAATCCTATAACACCCTTGATTTCAGGGCTACAAGGTTAACACCGATTCCACCACCACCCTTGATTTCATGGCTACAAGGTTAACACCGATCCACCACGCTTGATTTCACGGCTACAAGGTTAACACCGCTCCCTTTCCTTGATTTCCGGGCTACAATGAACACACCATTTGCCAAATAATTCCTAAACGATTACAATAGCCCTGCAACTCTTGAATTGCACTTCTAATCAAAGTGTATTTGATAGAGATTGAGAAAAGAAGAAATTTAATATAATTTGAGTAGAAATCGGTAGAGTATAAGTGCAGAAATCAAGAAACTAAAGTATGATAATGGTGGTAAGAGAAGGGATGAAGAAGAAGGTAAAAAGGTAAAAAATTCGAATTTAACCTCTATTTATAGAGTGTGAAAGGTTGCAAAGTTTTTAAAGCATTTCAAAATATGAAAAGGTACTTTCTTTGAAATTTGAAAAAGTGACAGTTATATGTCGACATGTGCAATGTCGACATATATACTATATTTTTGACCTTTAAATCATTTTTAAAATATTTAAACCAATGTATATATTCTAGAAATTTCTAAAACAAAACTAGTTGTTAAAACATTATTTTTCAAGTATAGAAACATAAGAAAATATTATTTAAACATATGATTAAAAAATTAATATACAAGTGATATAAAAACTATATAATATATATATATAGGAATTTATAAAGAGATATTTATAAACCATATAAAAAAGGGTTTTCGAAAACTTAGAGTTTAAACAATCAAATTTAAACTTAGTTATGTATATATATATGATTTAATAAAACTATAAAAATTAGAATACTTATAAACTAGAAAATATATTTGAAATCATAAGTTTGGAATCCTTAGAAGATTAAAAATCATTTTGAGAAAAGTTTGAAATCAATTTGAATATAGTTAGAAAACAATTTTGGAAAGAGATAATTTGAAAATAGAGTTTGAATGCTCTTTAGAGTTTTACATAATATCTAGATTCTATTGCTTGATAATCTTGTGCTCTTGAAATCTTTACTATCTTGACACTCATGAGTCTTGAATTCCTTGATATCTTCAATCTCTAATACTGTATAGTCTTAAATATTTATATATGTCCTGCATATATAATTATATATATATATATTCTAGACAAGGATGTTAGTATATATTTTATAATCAATAATGCTATTAATTATAACAAGGCTGTTGTCATCAAAATTCCATTCTCTAACAAGCTATGCCTAGTGAGGCTGTATGGGTTCAAAAGAGCCATGACATCGTTATATGTTTGAGAATGTGAAACCAGAATGCAGGAACTAATGTCGCTTCGTTGGAGAGGGAAATGATTGGCTTACTTGTTCCACTTACCAGGAAGTGACTGAGATGAGTTCAATAAGAGCCCGATGAGGCAATGGATCATCGATAATAGTTGATGCTCCACAAGATCCCGACGCAGCTATGGATCGACAAATATGGCTGATTTTTTATACAAATTGATCAAAACTATGGATCATTAGATATGGCTGGTGTACGGCAAGAAACTGACAAGGTTACAAATTGTCCATCCTATTATGGCTTACATTTGGCATGTGCAAACTTGGATCGTCAAGCATGGTTAATATTTGAAAGAGTCCCAAGGTAGATAAGGATTGTTAAGTATGGTTGGTGCTCGGCGAGAGCTCGACCAAGCTATGGAGCGTTAAGTGGGATGATGCTTGGCACATAAAAAACTAGGGTCAACGAGACATCGGTTAACACTTGTTGCAGGAAGATCATGGGTAGCTAAGTATGAATTATATTTAGTAGGATCTCGAAGAGGCTGGAGTCACCAAGTATTAGGTTTTTCTTGTTTCGAAAAAACAAGGATCTTTGGGAATGGATAATGCTTAAATGGTGCTTGATGAGGCAACACATTCAATTACTTGCTCTGAATATCTGTGAACTTGGAAATCATAAATAATCTGGTGAGATCCCGAACTTGTCAATAAGCACAGAATGATCGCAAAAAATTAAATTAATCTGAAAAGATCTTCAATTCAGATATAGAGCTGAAGGAAATTCAAAACACGTCGTCCATCAAAAGATATGTTTTAAGGGGAAAATGTTGATTCTTCTTTTTACGGGGCCATCATGCTTTCAACTTTAATGTTCATATTGCTCCAGAAACAAGCACGGATGGATATACGATGTTATAGAAATTTGATTCATTTGAACAGAGTGCTCAAATAAAAACAGCTTGGAATAGTGGAATGATGGAATCTAGGTAGGCATAGGATAAATGCGATGCATCGGATCGACCCAGCTCTTAATCATGGGCCAATCAAATATATGTGCCTCTGATTGGCCTCCTCACTACGCTTTAGTTCGGTCTCACCTACACACAATCTAGATTGACCCAACCACATAGTACATCAGATTGACGTATCAATACTTGGAACTTGGATAAGAATTAAGGAAAGATGGATTTAAAATTTTTCTAAAATGATCTAAATTGAATCTTGATCGTTACCGATTCGAACCCTCAGACCGATACTGATCCAAGTTTGAGTTGTCATCGATCTCCTCGAGATTTTGCTAACTTAGTATAACTAGACTTACAGGATTATATTCGGATATTTAGGCTAATCTGAACCTACCCTCGGCTATATATAGAGGACTTAATGGTTATTTGAGGGATATTTTACCTGTTCTATATAGGTACACAACAGAATTTTAGAATCAACTCTTTTCTATTCACATTTCAATCTATCATAACTGTATTTGTAATCCTACAACATAAAAAATCAATTACACCAAATGGACATAGGCCAAACTGGCAAACCACTATAATTTTATTGTGTCCTTTACTTTTATGCAATGTTCTGTGATCTATGACTGTTTGAGTGTGTGGTGCTTGATTAGGATTGACTTTGTTGTTAGCGATAAGATATGAGGCTAATGTATATATTTTGAATGACGTCTATTTAACATAATAAATATCTTTTTGCTATAATATTAAAATGGTTTTCAAATATTAATTTTAACAAGTGTTGATTAGCTGTTAATTGCTAATTATTGATTTATTTACATATATTCCTGCTATGTAAGTACCTGTGATGGTGATTGGAAAGTGAACTGAATTAATGTTACACTAATACACAATCTACTTGTTACATCATCGTGTTTACATTAGTTGTGTTTGTAACCAATGCAAATAGTATTATATGCGTCGGTTTTCAGTAACAACTATCGCAATTAGTCTATGGAACGTAGCAGGAATTATTGAAAACAATTTACGATGGTTTTAGTTTACACCGTAACAAATTTATAAGCAAATAGAGTTATTCGCGTTATTATATTCAGGCCTTTTGAAAAATAATGTAATCCATTTGAGACCCCGCTTTTTCCCTTCCCTCATCTAAAGGGTAGCCCATTACGAATTTCGTAGTTCGATTATCTCAGTCCAAAAAAAGACCACACTAAACCCTGTACTTGATCTCCGTGTTTGAATTAGAACAAAGATTTGGTAGTTTATTCTTATGATTTTGTAGTTAACCCTGTGATTGTACAAAAAGTTGGCGAAAGGGTAGGGCTTTTGGAAATAGCCTCATGGATATGGCTAACGCCCTTGCATGTAGCAGTCAAGTGGGCATAGAGTGTGATGACTATAATAGATAGGAGGAAGCATTTGATGGTGGTTGTATCGAGCGGTATGAATCAGCAGCAAAATCATATTATTGAAGTTGTTGTTATTGGTATAATTTTAAGCGTCGTTCTTGTTGTATCGATTTTGCAAGTTAACGTGATGTAGGGAGATGAAAGGTAATGCTTAAACCCACTTCATTTTGATTTTGAAGCAAAATAGCTGGCACTTTTTTGGTGAAGGTCTTCATCTTTTTCAACAAAGTTTTTTAAAGATTAGTTCAAGTACCTTATATTTCCTGAATGCCATTCAATTTAGTTTTAAACTTATTAATTAATCAAGTGTTTTCTAGGATGAATTATACATGGAAAAATATCTGTGGTAGTTTTTGTTAATTGAGCTATTCTAATAACATGTCCATCTTTAGAACTACCATGCCCAATTTAATCTATTTTAAATATTAGAAGAGTTAGTTAATCTGTAACTTATCATGTTCTGTTATTGCAACTGAGTTATAATAATATAGTTTGTCTATTCAACAAAAGCTGCTAGCATAATGTAATTTTTTAAATGTTTGGAGTATTTCAAATTTGAATTTGTAATCCTCATGCTCTTCTAACATTCTCCTAACACATCAAGCGGTAATTTTGGGTAAGCGGAGTATCTTGAACATCGAATATTTATTATTATAATCACTTTATTCATTCCTATGACATGGGATTGCAATTATGCTATAGTTGGAATCCTTAGAGTAAATTTCAAAGATTAAAATGCAAATAGAAGATACGAATACACTCTCCTATTTATCATAAATCCATTGATCAATTAACCTAATGATTCCTAAACTTAAGCTTTGATACCAAATATAAAAACTTGAAACTTAATAAACCTAAATTTTGACCAAAATCTAAGCTTAGGTTCATCAATCCACGATTTAATCGATTTTGGGACCCGTAAGAAAGCAAGAGCATACCAAAGATTTATAGCATATATTCACAACTAAAATTAGATATGGTAACTAATACTATCTTTGGCTACTACCTTGGGATTAATCATGAAATTCTTTAGAGGGAAAAGCATCGCATCAATATCAAGCATGAGAAAAAAGAAAACTATCCCAATGACTGATCACGTGTTACTCCAATAACATGTTTCTAAAAGTTATTATATGGGTTGTAATGAGGGGTTGGTCAGAACAAGGTTTCGTAACTGTGAAATCTATATATTGTCTGTAACATAGATTTATATCACTTGATATCTCTTTAATTGTTATGCATATATTTTAAGGTTAGCTAATCTAATTTCATATTATGTGCACGGTTTTTTACCTATCCATTCCCATGGTATGAAATACCATCAAAGTCTACCAACCACCTGACACTCCCAATCAAATAACCACTTAATACTTCCTAATATGATGTAGGTTCCTACATTTAATTTTAAAGAGACATAGGTAGACATTTTTTATTTTGAAATGAGGAAGACCCTATTATATAAGACCAGTTTCAGCCCCTAACGTCGTTGTTGTTCGTTAGTGAGTCAAAGCTATAACATTATGTCATATCCTAGTTTCTTCCTTGATTCATTAGGATTATGTTTTCATAAAGTTTAAAATTCTTTTAGTTTTTCATAATCGTTGTTTTTAATACTAAACTATAACATTCCTCATTATGAGTCTAGAGCTAAATGCTACAGATGTTGTAGTCATCTACGATACTGATTTTCAATGGCAGAACACGAATATGTACCAATAGCACCAATATAAAATAAAATTAAACACAATTTCCAAAACAAATTTCCTATTTCATAAAATAGATATTTCATATTCATTACATAATTTCAAACTCTTTTCAGGTTCTGATAAAATTTAATAACATAAATACTTCAAGAGTGACATGAAAATGCCTCCTTGATTGACCAGAGTATTAATGACTGACATACAACAATTATTACAAGAGGACTTCAAAAGATAATTTCTAAATAGTTATTAACGTATCCTGCAGGTCTTCAGAAGTTTTATCTGCCAAATCCTAACAACATGAGAATTTGTATTCTTGATCTATTTAAATGAGTACTCAAGAGCTAAAAGAGAAAACCAAAAACTTTGGATCAAACAATAAGTCTAGTGTGAATAATAACATGCTACCTTGATAAATGAATATTCAATGAGACCATGTTGTTGAGAGGAACGAGTTTTCCCCGCGGTAGCATCATTTATTAAGTTAATTAAATCTTGCTCCTGCGATTACAGTGGTTACAGTGCAAAATAATCATAATCAAATGAATGCATGCTTATTGGTAATTTTAGCTATTCGTCTTTACTTCAAAATTTAATGCTACGAAGCTAAAACCACTCGAAATAAAACGCTACGACATTAGTGGATCACATCAAAGGTTCACCCTTCCTTTATAATAGATACATGGTCGAAACGAAGAAAAACAAGGCATTTAAAAGCTTACGAGTGAAACAAAGGATGCTTCACACCAATGGTGTCGAAAGCGAAACAAAACAATGGGGTTGCCTTGAACTTTAAACAGGGAGATAAAACAAGTGCTTCAACCCGAAAATACTTTATCTTTTCAAAATAGTGACACAGACCCTTTTAAAAATTGAATTAAATACAATTTTATAAAAGAGTAAAAGTGGAGTGAAAAAATCTATATCAACATCAAAACGAAATGAAGGAAACCAGATTTAAAAATGTGGCTTTCTCCATATCAAAGCAATGCATTACTTCGAAGCAATTTCCTTTACATCGTTCTTGATTGAAGCACTCCATACTATAATCTTCAAGGAATGACACTACGAAGAGAAATAAGGTGAACAAAGCGAATCGAACAAGTGAAGCAAAGCAGTGCTTCAACTGATCGTAGAGCCATTATTTTGATGAAACTGCATTTTATCTAGGTAAAGCCACACTTTTCACCTACCCCTTGTGATTTGGCAAATTCTAATGGTCAATAAATTCAGATTTATGTCATTGATTTGAAATTTAAATTTATAATGTACATGCAAAGCCCTTAATTATCTTTTACAGATTAATTATTTACTTAATCTTTGCTAGCTTAGAAAATTCATATCAAGTCATAAAATTATGGGAAAACTCCTCAAAATTTATAGTATATCCATTTTCTATAGTCATTTTTCATACAAAAATTTCAAATCCCAGAAAATTATTTAATTATTCTTGATGATTAATCCGAAATATAGGCATTTTCTCACTTAAGGAATTCACTAAAAATTCATACTTGCATGGAAAAATAATGAATCTCAAAATCCACTTTCAAAATGGTTTTTCTCATATCATACTAAAATCTCAAGTCAATTGAGTGTCATGTAGTAAGGTTTCTACTTAAACCCACATGATAATTTCATAATTAAATAATAAAATCATCAACAAGCATATATATATATATATATATATATCATTTAATATCTAAACATGGTGTAAGGAATCATATACCATAAACTAATTCAAATTTATATTTAGAGCCAAATGAAATAAACAAAACTGAGATTTGAGTTGGTTTGAATTCTTAAGCTTTTCTTTCCTATCTTTTAGTTTTTCCTTTCTAGATTTTTCCTTGGTTATGACCGACCTTATTAAGTTTAGTTTAGATGGAAATGAAATGAAGTGAAGTGATAAAGGTGAGTGGATAAGGGCTTAAGGGTGGGTCTTTTCCCATTTTACTCTCCTCTTATTATACTCTCTTAAAACCAATATATTCTTTTTGATCTAGTTAATTAACTAATCATCGCTCGACCTATTAGGCTTGTCAAATCTCATTCTTTTCATTACCTAGCATTATGTTATTTTATTTACTCAATTAAATATATTGAATAATATTTGATAAAAATAGGAATGTTACACGTGTAGTGTCTTTAACATGTTGAACTCAAGTCTTGTGCCAAAAACTTTATGTGCCATCCTAAAGATGTCGATTCTACCATTGCCTTGTCTATGACTACTCCAATTGGATAAAGTGTAGTACCTGACCATGTTTCTCCTCCCATCCAACAATAAAATTCGGTTTCGTGTTATCCATCAATCCTAAATAAGAGAAACCATTTGTTCCTTAAATTTGGTTGTACCATTGAGTCTCAGACCCTAGCTTCTTGCGACCAATCTACTGCAAATTCGGCTGCCCTTTCAACTTGTGCTCCAATGGACCACTCTATGCATTCAAGCAATTTTTCATGTGATACTATTCATTATTATCTTGGTGATTTTCAAGCTTCTTCGCCTATAGTTCTTGGCACGGCTCTCTACTTACATATTCGGATAACCCTTGATCTGAGTGTCGTCACCCCTATAGCGCCTTTCAGGGAGCCTCGACCTCCACCTTAGCCTATGCCCATGTGCTTCTTCTAGCTCATAGTTCTCTTGGCTTACACGTTGTTTTCTTGGCCTAACCACCATGCACCTCACGTGCAGCCTCAGTCCTTGTTTTCTCTTACTTCAGTTTACGCTTTCACTCACTTAGTCCTTGCTCCACTATACAAATCCCTAGCAGCACCAGCTATTAATCGATCAATAAAGAATGCAGATGTCTTTTATTTTTGACTCTCCTCCAAGTGGTTGGCCTCATTCCAACTGGTATCTTCGCATGTACACGTGGGGAATAATCTACAAAAGAATAGATTTATCTAAAATTTAGTTGGGCTATAGACCTTAAGCATGGACCAATGTCTCGTAAATACGGCCTAGAGTGTCATCGCAAGCGCAAATTGGATACTCAAGCTTTCCTCCATGTTCATGACTTAGAGTGGGGATGTTTGAGTTATCGATGGATTTTGACCAACGAAAAGGACGTAGTTTCATGCATCGCTTATCTCCTAATCGATTTTAGATTATGTCGTCCAAGGAAGCTATTATTGTAGGTCGTATCTTTTGTTATGGTTGCAAGTACTCCCAAGTTATCATTTTTCCTTTGTTGTTCTCTTTTCCTGTATTGCTACTTTGAACTAGAAAGCTCATTTTGGCTAGTAATATATTTTCTTTATTAATAAGAAAAAAAGAATTTACCATCAATCAGAACTACTTATGTGAGTTAGTCGACATTTTTAGTACTTATTGTGAAAATGTAATAATATTTCAAGCAATTACTACTAATAAAAACACTTCTCACTCATCATTTTTCACTTTATTGTATACTTTTTACAAAATCTACCATTTCGATCATGAACCAAAAATATTACATAATTTACCATTTTGTGGGTTGTTTTGCAGCCAGATACTCCCAGTATGCTGGGTTGACCTGAAGATTGACCTACACCTCTAAGGGGATGACCAGTAATGCCCTCTAAGGGGGCGGTCGACCCCCTTACTGTGAAATTGCTTAGGCAGTTTGCATACCTGTTGTGTTTTCCTTTGAAGCCTTTGTTCTATGTTTATTGATTCCTGAAGCATGCATTTGGTTTTTCAAGTGAATTCCTGAAGCTTTCCTACTTTATTTTGTTATTACATTAACTTAAAATCTTGGTAAATCTAAATTCTAGATTTTAATAATTATTGATGTTTTATTGTTAAATATTTAAGATGAGTTTTGATGACATTAGACACACATATATGATTTCAAACTAGTTTCTTGTATATAAATAAATATCGTTTTCCTTAAAGTTTGAGGCTAAAATATTTTGTAATCTTGGTTTTAATAATAAATGGCGTTGAAACAGTAGTATAAATCTATTTTAGAAACATAAAATGTTTTAAGACAAAAATCGATTGATTTCCAAAAATCATTTTGCAAACCCACTTTAAATACCAAATATTTTGCTAAATATTTACACATTTACACACCCTTTCGAGAAGATGTAATAAGGTTAAATGATATCATAAACCACATGATATGTTATACGATAGTATACGAAATCGATTAATTCCAGGATCGTCTAATTAAAGTTGATGATTTGTTGTTTAGTTGATTCGCTGATTTTTCGGTTTCTCCATTGCGGAGTTGACAAATGACTAGTGAACCAGTAGTGAGAATGTGTGGTGCAAGATGCATAGTTACCACTACTGGAATCACTACTCGTGTGTTAGTGACGCATAATGTTTATTGAGCCAGTACCAGGGGTTGCGGTTTCGTACGTATGAAAAAGTACATGCAAAGATGTTTGTCGTTAGGGTTGTGGTCCCACATATATGTAAAAGTATGTAAAAAGATGTTTGTTATTAGTGGTTACAGTCCCGTACATATCTAAAAGTACATACGAAGGT
Organism: Allium sativum; assembly: GCA_030737875.1. Lineage (NCBI taxonomy): Eukaryota > Viridiplantae > Streptophyta > Magnoliopsida > Asparagales > Amaryllidaceae > Allium > Allium sativum. The sequence continues at coordinate 248,739,281 of CM060909.1, read as the reverse complement.
GTTTGTTGTTTGTTGTTATATGCGCCGAAAGTTGCATGGTTAGGCTTAACACATTAGATCAGTACTAGGCTAAGCCATGGCGAAACTATTTGCACGTGCACTACTTTGTTGTTTCAGATCTAAATTGTTGATTGTTTATTTGATGATTCAGACCTTATGGTCACATATTGGAGACTGTTGATATTAGATCCTCTCCAATTATATTAATGATGGATCCATATTGTTGTTTGTTGATTTTTGATTTGATCTTATGATCATATATTGGAGTTTAGATGTTAAGGATTTCATATTCATATATTATGTTGATTTTTAGTTTCGATGAATGTTGTTTTGGAGATTTCCTAAATCTTATGAGTTAATTATATTGTTTATGCTATTTTCGCTGATTTTGGTGTTGCGACCACTTATGTTGTTTATGATGACATTGTACTTAGCTTATGACTAGTACCCAACGTTAGTTGATTGTCCTGTACTCATAACATGTTGAATTGTACCATGTCGCATTGATGTTGTAAATCTCTTTCCAACTTTTTGATAAAGAGTTGCCCATTCTATTCTGATGTCATTTTTATACATATTCTATTTCTCATTGTTAACTTGACTGACCCATATGTGTTAATGCTCGGGTCAAACTGAGTTTTTTCAAGTATCCCTAGCAACTGTTGATTTTTTTTTTGCTTCCGCCGTGGTTTTGACTATTTTGGGCTACTCAGTTTAGCTATTTTGTGTAGATATTCATACTTGATCTATGTATTTTGGTGGTGTACTTTTCACTTTGACTCGATATACCTATATTATGGTTGCAAACCGCAGTTTTGTCATTATACTTGTATTGTATGACTTTGTACCTGTATATATTTTGGGATGTTTGTTCTATTAACTACGATGTTGTATTTAATTGATCTTGTTCAGGATTATGCAAAACCAGCATAGTATTGTAATGAATAAGGATTGAGGGTGTCGACCCGCTCAAGAAAAAAATAAAAGCATTTATCGACACTCTTAATTTTATTCGATGAAAGACTTATGATTTCTCGCTCATAACCAGTCATATTCTCCACTCTAATAGATATTATTACTTATTAATGCTCCTTATTTGCATGGGTCTCGGGATGGGGCATCACAACTTGGTATCAAGGCTGAGTTCAGAAGCATACTGATTAATACATAACAAAAAGCAAGCAAATACGTCTAGGAATGTAATTTTTGTTGGAAAATGAATGAGCAAAGAAAGAAGAAGAGATAGGGAAGAAGAAGGGATAGCAACATTTAAAGTCCCACATCATAGAAATATTAGCACAATCTCTCCTTATATATTAGAAGCCAAATAGGCTTATGTAAAATAAAAAAGAGAGGGATGATAAAAGGATGTGGACTTGGCCATATTAAATACATTAAAAAGTCAAAGATAAGGGCCTTGGGCCTTGGGGCTCTTGGGGTCTCCTGATTGGATATGGCCGACGTTGCTGATTGGGCTAATGCACTGACATGAGAATATTTTTTCTCAGAATTTTAAAAGGTGTGTCTGTTCAGTCCAGAATTCGAAAGGAATGTCTGTTAACTGAACGAGTACAACCATTTGAATTCTCAGCGTATGCATATTAATAACCGAGCAGTTAAAGGGTCGCAAGCTTTCCTATTCTGACGGTTACTAATGCATGCGAACAGGCACTCCTCCTTGCCTATATATACACTGCCCAAAACAAGACAGAATTCACTTTTCTGCTTGCATTGCCTCTTCTTCTTCAAAGTAATTCTCTGATCTAGCTTCCGTAATCAACTTCAGTTCATCAGAGCTCCGTTTGCTGGCACTACGCAACGGAGTTGGTTCGTTTTATCCTGGGAAACAAATTGCAACTACGTCGATTGGTGCATACGACGGCAATATTGTTTCAAGGAAACAGAAAATATCTGGACTCAGACATTAGTGAAACAGAATACTTTCTGTTTATCTTCTATCTTGCGCACAAATCGGTTACGCTTTCTGTGATTATTGTAAATACAGTTTGACGTGACAATTGTGGCTTAATTGATTAACGTTGATTTTTGTTGCTGTCTGTTTGTAATACAATTGTGTAATTAAAAAAGTTCTAACATCTTGAAACAATATTTTGCTGTAGATGACGAAAAACAACAACACTAATTCTACACCGATTCAGACGGTGAAAACTGCTCAGCCAGCGCCAGTGCTTCCAACAATGGCTCTGTATCATGGCGAAAGGCCAGAGAAGTTCAATGGAATCAATTTCAAGCGCTGGCAACAGAAAATGTTGTTTTATTTAACAATATTAAGCCTTGCAAAGTTTCTGACTGAAGAGGCTCCTGTGGTAGACGAACTCGAACCTGACGCTACTAAAGTAGAGGCACTTAATATCTAGGCAAATTCAGATTTCATGTGCAAAAACTATATTCTGAATGGTCTGGATGATAGCCTCTACAATGTCTATTGTACTTTTGCAATCCAAACAACTCTGGTTGGCTCTGGAAAAGAAGTACAAAACTGAAGATGCAGGCATGAAGAAATTCATTGCTGGAAAATTTCTAGACTTCAAAATGGTTGACTCAAAGACGGTGATAAGTCAAGCTCAAGAACTGCAGCTTATCATCCATCAATTAGAACATGAAAAGATGACTCTTAGCGAGACTTTTCAAGTTGCTGCAACTATTGAGAAATTGCCTCCTTCTTGGAAGGACTTTAAAAAAATACCTTAAGCACAAGCGTAAGGAAATGACAATGGAAGATCTCATAGTTCGGCTACGCATTGAGGAAGATAACGGAAATTCTGAGAAAAAGATTTCTCAGAATATTGCTGCCAAAGCAAATGTTGTTGAGTCAGACAAAACTAACAAAAGAAAAAGGGAGAATGCTCCTAAGAAGTCAAAGAAATTTCTGGGTTCTTGCCACACCTGTGGGAAGAAGGGGCACAAAGCAGTCGAATGTCGTGCGCCTAAAAAAAAGAAGTTGGAAGCAAATACGGCTGATGTTTCGAAAGGCATTTCTGATCTTGATTTATGTGCAGTAATATCAGAATACAACCTTATTGGTAACTCAAAGGAATGGTTTGTAGACACTGGAGCCACTCGACACATATGTGCTAACAAGTGGATGTTTACAACCTATAAAACTGCAACTGATGCTGAACAACTTTTTATGGGCAATTCTTCCACTTCAAAGGTCGAAGGCAAAGGAAAAGTTGTGCTGAAACTGACTTCTGGAAAGGAACTGACTTTAAATGATGTTCTCCATGTTCCATAAATTCGCAAGAACCTGATTTCAGGATCGTTGCTGAGCAAGCATGGCTTCAAATTGATCTTTGAAGCTGACAAATTTGTTCTTTCCAAGAATGGGGTGTATGTTGGAAGAGGATATGTGTGTGATGGTTTATTTAAAGCAAATGTAACCACTATTGTACCATGCACTGAAATGAATGAAAGTGAATCTTCTGCTTATATTGTTGAATCTTCTAACATATGGCATTCTAGATTAGGGCATGTAAACTTTGATACATTGCGAAAATTGATTAACCTAGAATTTATACCAAAATGCAATATAGATTCCAACTATAAATGTCAAGTTTGTGCAGAAGCAATATTGACAAGAACCTCGTTTCATTATGTTGAACGAGTGACAGAACCTCTAGACTTAATACATACTAATGTATGCGATTTGAAAATGTGTCAAACTAGAGGTCGAAAAAGGTACTTTATTACATTCATTGATGATTGTACCAGATACTGTCATGTATATCTCCTTAGAAGTAAGCGAAATGTTTAAACAGTATAAGGCAGAAGTTGAGAATCAACTCAACAAGAAAATAAAATCTTTAAGAAGTGATAGAGGAGGAGAATACGAGTCTCCATTTGAGGAATTCTGTGCTGAACATGGAATTATACATCAAACTACAGCCCCGTATTCACCTCAATCCAACGGTATAGCCGAACGGAAAAATAGAACTCTTAAAGAAATGATGAATGCCTTACTAATTAGCTCTGGCTTGCCAGATAACTATAGGGGAGAAGCTATTCTTTCGGCAAATCATATTTTAAATAAAATACCACGAAAGAAAATATCTAAATCTCCTCATGAACTTTGGAAAAACAGACTACCATCCTACAAATACCTAAAAGTGTGGGGGTGTCTTGCCAAAGTAGAGGTACCAAAACCAAAGAAGGTCAAAATTGGACCAAAAACAATTGATTGTGTATTCATTGGAAATGCACAAAACAGTGCTGCATATCGATTTTTAGTACACAAATCTGAAATTGATGATATTCATGAAAATACCATCATCGAGTCGAGAAATGCTAGATTTTTCGAACATGTATTTCCCTTGAAATATGGTACTGAAAATCATGCACCTAAGAGACCAAGGGAAAATGAAGTTCCTTACTCTATTGAGGATGCTGAACAAAATAACACTCAGCAAAGTAGTGTTGAGCAGCAAGTGAAGGAACCAAGAAAAAGTAAAAGGTCAAGGACTTTGAAAACCTTTGGACCGGACTTCTATACATTTATGTTAGAAGATGATCCATTGACGTACAAACAAGCTATGTCTTCCAGCGATGCCCCTTATTGGAAGGAGGCAATTAACAATGAAATTGAATCCATTATGTCGAATCATACATGGGAATTGGTTGATTTACCTCAAGGATGTAAGGCCTTAGGTAATAAATGGATATTTAAAAAGAAATTGAAACCTGATGGTTCAATAGACAAGTACAAAGCTCGTTTGGTAGTCCAAGGATTCAGACAGAAGGAAGACTTGGACTATTTCGATACATATTCACCTGTAACGAGGATAACGTCAATTAGAATGCTCATTGCAATTGCATCCGTACATGACTTGGAAATACATCAAATGGATGTTAAAACTGCATTCTTGAATGGTGAACTAGAGGAGGAAATCTATATGAAACAACCTGAAGGATTTCTAAGCTTAGAAAATGAGCATAAAGTTTGCAAACTGGTAAAATCACTTTATGGCCTTAAGCAAACCCCAAAACAGTGGCATGAGAAGTTTGATAATACTATGTTATCAAATGGATTCACGATAAATGAATCAGATAAATGTGTGTACATAAAACATACACACATTGGATATATCATTGTTTGTCTTTATGTTGATGACCTATTGATCCTAAGCAACAATAAGGCCATAATAACATCTACAAAGGATATGTTATCCTCTAGATTCGATATGAAAGACCTAGGACTGGATGATGTGATATTGGGTGTAAAAATTCTGAGAACACCACAGGGATATGCATTATCCCAATCGCATTAAATCACCAAAATACTTGAGAAATTCAAGCAATATAATGTAACTATTGCAAAATCACCAGTAGATATGAACCAAAATCGAGTAAAAAACACTGGTGATGGTATTTACCAATTGGAATACTATCGTATACTAGGAAGTATCATGTATGTTATGAACTGTACTAGGCCTGATATTGCATATGCTGTAAGCAAACTAAGTAGATTTACCAGCAATCCTGGTAAACATCATTGGAAAGCGATAATCAGAGTTCTAGGATATCTAAAGTATACACAGAGTTATGGTCTATAGTATACAAACTATCCTTCAATAGTGGAAGGATACAGTGATGATAATTGGATCACTGGATCAAATGATACAAAGTCTACAAGTGGATACGTGTTCACATTAGGAAATGGAGCAATTTCATGGAAATCATCCAAACAGACTTGTATCACTAGATCTACGATGGAATCAGAGTTTATTGCACTAGATAAGACTGCAGAAGAAGTAGAATGGATTCGAAGCTTCTTGGAAGACATTCCTAATTGGAGCAAACCTATGCCTCCAATATGTATACATTGTGATAGTCAATCAGCTATTGGAAGAGCTAATAGTACACTATACAATGGTAAATCTAGGCATATTCGTCGTAGACATAAAACAATAAGACAACTTCTCTCTAATGGGGTTATCACAATAGATTACATTCGATCTATAGATAACTTAGCGGATCCACTTACAAAAGGCTTGCCAAGAGAGAAAGTTCAAACCTTATCGAAGGGAATGGGGCTAAGGCCTATAGACTAAAGGTTTTCGGAAACCCCACCTAGTTGACTGGAAATCCCAAGATCTAGGTTCAAAGGGACAACGAAGTTTTAGAGAAAATTGATGGCACTGTTATACACAAACCATTCCTATGATAAGTCAGTGCATTATATGTTGAATAAGGATAAGTATTAGTACTTTTAATGATGTCTGTATTTGAGGAATTAGATAATAACCTTTATAGAATCACCTACGTAAGTGCGAAGGCGCCGCTTCAAAGAGAATTATGAGGCCAAATTCTCTAAGCACTTATGAGACCAGGCAGGTGTTCAAGGCAAAAACGAACACATACAGAGAACGAAGGGTTATAAGAAACATTTATCATGTGTTATCTACTTTGGAATTACACAAAAGGCTTACAGTTCAAGGACAGTCTATGTCTACTGATTCGCCTGTTACACAAATAGGTAATCACTAGGAAAGCTCAAAGCCCTTGTGCTACTTTAACCGATGTGATAAATGGTTCGTGAAACTAAGATCGATTGCTCATTCATGTGGGGGATTGTTGGAAATGAATGAGCAAAGAAAGAAGAAGAGATAGGGAAGAAGAAGGGATAGCAACATTTAAAGTCCCACATCACAGAAATATTAGCACAATCTCTCCTTATATATTAGAAGCCAAATAGGCTTATGTAAAATAAAAAAGAGAGGGATGATAAAAGGATGTGGACTTGGCCATATTAAATACATTAAAAAGTCAAAGATAAGGGCCTTGGGCCTTGGGGCTCTTAGGGTCTCCTGATTGGATATGGCCGACATTGCTGATTGGGCTAGTGCACTGACATGAGAATGTTTTTTCTCAGAATTTTAAAAGGTGTGTCTGTTCAGTCCAGAATTCGAAAGGAATGTCTGTTAACTGAACGAGTACAACCATTTGAATTCTCAGCGTATGCATATTAATAACCGAGCGGTTAAAGGGTCGCAACCTTTCCTATTCTGACGGTTACTGATGCATGCGAACAGGCACTCCTCCTTGCCTATATATACACTGCCCAAAACAAGACAGAATTCACTTTTCTGCTTACATTGCTTCTTCTTCTTCAAAGTAATTCTCGATCTAGTTTCTGTAATCAACTTCAGTTCATCAGAGCTCCGTTTGCTGGCACTACGCAACGGAGTTGGTCCATTTTATCCTGGGAAACAAATTGCAACTACGTCGATTGGTGCATACGACGGCAATATTGTTTCAAGGAAACAGAAAATATCTGGACTCGGACATTAGTGAAACAGAATACTTTCTGTTTATCTTCTATCTTGCACACAAATCGGTTATATTTTCTGTGATTATTGTAAACACAGTTTGACATGACAATTGTGGCATAATTGATTAACGTTGATTTTTGTTGCTGTCTGTTTGTAATACAATTGTGTAATTACAAAAGTTCTGACAATTTTATTTTAGATTCCGTAGTATTCCTTTAAACTATATTTATATTGATGTCCTATGAATGATTCCATCTTTCCTTTATCATTTATTTTGTATTCACCCCTATTTTTTGATCCATGTCCATTCTTGTTTTCTTTTAAATTCCTTATAGCTGGTAGTAGTCAAGGTAATCACATCGACATGGGGCCCACTAGCAACCCATGTCCGGCTGGTATGCATATGAATGCTGATCATTTTACTGATATTGTAACTATATTTTATCTTCATGTTGCTATTATCTCTTTTATTCATCACATATCTGAGTTTGTTCATATATGTGGAGATTTCTTTTCTCTTGGAAGCTCGACTTTTAGTGGGTCAGAGGATGTTCCTTAGACTTTGAATTGGCTCAGGATATATGAGCGCATCATTTCCAATATGTACTTGTTCGATTGGCAGCGCGTTTTAGTATCATTGAGTATGCTATGGGACGAGGCCCTGCATTGGTCCGAGTCCCTAATATCAGGTAGAGATGAGGACTGTGTATATTGGGATCAATTCAAGGAAAACTTTCGGATGAAATTCATCCCTGATGCGGTAAGAAGATTCTTAGCTGATAAGGCTAGGAGGAGGCAATCTTTCATTGTGTCTTCATCATCGGTTCCTCGTATGAGATTCAGGATGGTTGACCGTGGTACTCGTATTGTTTCTGATCCGAGTGTGGCTCGCTCGTTTTGACCTCGGTGCTATGGTTGCAGTTCTTCTAGGCATCTCCTCTGTTGGTGTCCCAAACCACTTGTGTGCCACTATTGTAGGCGTGAGGGTTACCTAATCTCCTCTTACCCTAGAAAGGCGAAAGGTACCCTTTACTTCTCATGTTGATTCTATTCTATTCCTTGATTATGTATTGGAATTTTTGCATTTCAGGATCATTAGGTTTTTATGGCATATTGATAGTTTCCTTTTTGGAATTATCCCCACTTTTTCTATCTTAGGTGTTGTGATGAAGTGTATGCCAATGGGTTTTTTGGTACTTTAGCTGTAATTTCTTATACATGTGGACTGCATGTCTTTCCTTGATTTGATTCCATGTTGCAAAGCATGTCTTTGAATTTGGTGATCCTATTTTGATACCTTATTCTAGTTATCTTGGAGCATCTTATACTTCGAGACTTTGAGTAATGGTTTCAAATCACCCTTATATCCTCGTTGGATTTAGAAAGGCTGGGTTAGTAGAACATTTATGATTCCTTCCCTTATTGTGTTTGTTGAGAAGCGAAATCTTAACGCTTAATCTATGTTATTAAGTCGATGTGCCCCAATCTTACCCCTTATATTATCCCTAGTAGATTTAAAGAAAATGTGGTTTTAACTCGGGTGAATACCGATAAATAGATAACCTAAATTTATCAAAGTGCGTAGCGGGAATAAGATAATTATTTTGGTTGAGCGCAGTAATTAGTATATTTTGTAGATTTTTAAGAAATATATCCTTTAATTACTAAATTATTAAACTAGATTTATTTTAAAATGAAAATATTAAGCATTTTATTATGGTTATTAATCGTATTGATGTGTCTAGACGTGGTTTAAGAACTCCAATCGAGACAAGAGGATGCCTTGGGTCGATATGGGTTCCAAAACAACGTATGGGATATTGTTAACATGAAAAATGATCAATAAGAAAATTTAAAATTGAAAAATGACTTTTATAACTTTCTAGCTAATTGATTTTAAGCTCGTAAAGATTAAGTAGTATTTGAGTTTTATGAAATTTTGAAAAGTAGATTTTACAACAAGCAATTTAATTTATAAACTGGAGTTGTTAGACGTTGAATTTAAAATTCTATGTAAGAATGAAAAATATTGGAATTTATAATTATACATAAACATATATATGTAAACTAGGAGGGAGATGAAGTAATTTTTGTAGAAAAAAAAAACTTAACTATATTGGGAAGTAAAGGATTTGTAAAAACCTAAGTTTTAATAACTTTGTTACCCTTTTATAAATGCAGAATAACTAATACTAAGAGTCCTAAATTAAAATTTGTGAATCTATATTGATTTGAAATTCTAAAGTGTAATCAAAAGCTGAATGTGAATTTAATCAATTGTAGTTTTAAGAATAAAGTTTAATTTAATCAAGTATAGTTTTGAGAATAAAGGTTGAATCAACAATATTAATATTTTGAAGCTCCATTGTGTTCTCTTATTCCTGATGCTGGTACCTTGTGGTGAGACACACAACTCGTGCTTTTATCCGACTGTGTAAGTCTGAAGATGTAACATTGAGTTAATGAATTTCAGCATCTGTACTTTCTGTTGCCATCGTGAAAGGATCGAGTGGCTGCTTATGATTTTGATCGTCCTTTCCAATCGTATCTAGTCAGACTCCTTTTCTTTTTGCTACTCCGGATTGCGAAATCGGGAGATTCCCATATATTCAATCTTATGTCGAGTGTGTTTGAGATGTGCTAGTCATTCGTGAATGCTGGTGTAATCTCCAAAAGCTTCGAGTGAGGATATTTAATTTCCATTAGCCTTTCTTAACAATCTAGAATTTGTGTAAGTTTTTGGGTTACGATATGGTAAACCAAGTTGTTTCTCTGTTGCTGATCAGTCGGTCTAGTGAATACCATCATTTTATATTGAAATCTACCTCTTCCTGAATACGTCTTTTGTACATTGGCATGGCACTTACCAAAGCTTTGCATGGAAATTTCGTATTGATCGTCGTTTTGTTCTAATAAGTCTGGTTGGGAGTATATGCATTAAACTCCCATTTTTTGATGAAGCTATTGTGATGGCGTGACTGTTGATCGCGTATGGGGTAGGAGTTGAATCGCCTTAAACCCTACATGAATCCCAAAAGGGGTGTCATAAGTTTTGTTGGTTATTCTATCTCCATCCAGTATTTTCTTTGCGAAGTACTATGTATTGTAAGGAATAGGATTTTGGCGCCACAACAGAAAGCCACTTCCTTATCTCCTAACTTATCCACCTTGGCGCTTTCAATGTAATCTTGGGCAGAGCACAGTGTGCACAATTTCTCTTATAAGGAAAGGTTTACAATGTTCTAGTTCTGTGCTTGTTTTTGTTGTTGCACTTATAATGGTTTCGTGAGAGAAATCTTTGACGTATCGCTTGGTGCTTGGCTTCGAAGGATAAACACCTTCAAAGAAAATTACGATGAACTTATAACCTATCGATGCTTGTACTTGCGTATGCTTATTAAGTCGTCGAGTGCGTCGAATACTAGTTTTCACTTTTCCAAGCTTAGAGATAAGGAAGTCCAATGCAAACTCATCTCATTCGCTGTTTATTTCAAGTATTGATGGAATGAGTTAGGTTGTTGTAAAGCCCGTTAATTTTACAGCACATTAAAATGATAAACTAAAGAATACTTAATTTAATATTCAGAATTAAGTGAACGGACTGTGCCATTGCGTTTGTCTCGGAATTCTGGTCAAAATAGACACCTGGTTTGCGTAAAACATGCATCGTATGAAGAAGATATTAAGGCTTGAAGTTTGTATATGCATAAGAATATATATATATAATAAGTCCAGAATTCAAAACAATTCAAAATCAAGCAGCAGACAGGGGAGCAGGAAAATCTTGCCCATGGGTGTCGACCCATGGGTCAACACACCAAGGGGGAGGTGGGTCGACCACTATGCAGATCTGGGCAGATTTCTAGTTTCGTAAGTGGATTGATTTCTGTGCAAGATTCATTAGCTCATGGCTACAAATAAGATCCCATTTCTCTTGTTTTTACACACCAATAGAGAAATAGATTCGACATCTGCCCAGATTAAATTAGCCTTCTTCTTCTTCTTCAATAATCAAGTCATTCAAGTTTAAAGATCTATGATTCAACATCTGCAATTACTCTTATATTTCTTAGATCCAATCACAGTGAGTCTATGTTATTTTTAGATATGAATACTTAAAAGATAATCTTAACATGTTCATAAATTGGATCCAAGCCTGCGACTAATTGAATTGATCAGATCTGTCATAACCTGTGTATCTAAGTTATTTTGACATAACTATGAATTTGATCTAAGCCTATGCCTATTTATCATGTCAGATCTGTCATTATTTGTATATCTAATTCACTGATTAGATCTTATCACGTCTGTATATGATCGTGACACTATGCCTAATCAGTTCTATTATCACATGTTCACCAGATCTGTTCCTATGTGCCTATCTTGTCACTAGCCCAATTTTGTCATTGTATGCTTATTAGTTGTTATGCCTATTTTGTCGTCATACGTCAGTCTTGTTATTATGAATATTTTTGTTCTCTTCCCTTCTTATTTTCCCTTTTTTATTTTATAGCCAGGCTACCTTCGAGCCTAGGCATACCGCTGAAATATGCGAACGTGTGAAATTGGGAACGATGGGAAAAACGTTGAAATTGGGGCATAACTTGTGTTGGGAAATTTGGGCATAAATTGAATGAAATACATGAATATGGATTTGGGGCATAAATCAAATTGTGATTTAGATCTTAAATTTAGGGCATTTGGTACATGATAAGTATGACTTGGAAAAGGGGCATGAAAACCTATCATGAAATAGGGATAATTGTTAAAGAAAGAAAATGCCTAGAATTACAGTAATAGAAACTGTAACCGTACTTAGACACGAGGTTAGATTACACTTGTGGTAAAAGTCTGCCCGGACCCGCCCGACATATCCAGCGACCACAAGTGGTGAATCTAATGTGAGGGGTCTAAGTGCATAAACGTGTAACATGCTAAGACACGAGGTTAAGTCCGACTTGCGGAAGAAGTTTGTCTGGACCCGCCCAGCATATCCAGCATCCACAAGTTGTAGGCTTAATGTGGAAGGTCTAGTGCATTATAACCATAAATGAATAAATGGTAATGAATACTTAACTTGGTTGAATCCATAGGGATTACATGAATAATGTTAACTTGAGTAGGGGTTAAGTAAACTTGCTTGAAATAGTGGGAGGGTTAAGTGTATCTTGGGGCGGTGGGTAATATTTATATATATGCCCACAAACTTAACCTGATTGGGGTTATGCAATTTTATTATACTGGTATGACATAACCTATGGAAAACCTAGTAGTGGGGATGCAGGCGTAGGGGGAAGCTTGTATCATCTTGTGTGTGGGACCTGTTTCAGTCGCTAACCCATATATAGGTATCAAACGAGTACTCCGAACTAGGTCGGAGTTGGGGCATGCTTACTGGGCTGATTGTAAGAGATCCAAATGAAAAGGGCAGTGTGGACGGCGCATTTCGACGGGGTCATGTGCGCGCATAGGTCCGGACAAGAGAGGATTAAGACACCGTGACAATTGTAGATATAGTCGTGCACATCCTGAAAACGAAGAGTTGCCACTTTAGGAAGTGATACATCCTACTGTGGGACGAGCACAGAGTATCTACGGAGTAGGGACCCGATTGATTGGGGTAGTAATTAGGGTACACCTGGACTCTGGTATGTTTAGGAGCCCGTTATTATCCATAGGGTAACTCCGGTATATTTAGTTAGGCTAACTGTTATTGTATGGGGTAAAACCTCTTACTAGAAGTACGCCTAAGTCTACCACCTTATACTTGTTGGGGATCATCTTGTTCATAGGACACTAGTTTTGGTGCAGAGAAAGAGAAAGTACTAGAGAAGCGCAATATATTCTATCATGTTTATCCCGTTACCTTATCATACCTGCCTTATTGTGTTGTTATCTATCTCTCCAGTTTATATGCCTGTCATGATACTTTTACTTATTTATACGCTAAAAGTAACTGGACTCTCCATACTTTATGTCTGACCTATTTTGTTTCCTCTTCTTTCCCTTCCATTACCCCTCCCTCCCTCCAGGTTCTCAGGGTGGGAATACTCAAGCTTGATCAGGATTCTGCTTTCATCCTGCTTGGAGCTGCTTAAGATGTATTGCTTGATTTCATATCGCTCTACTATGGCTATGTTTTGGGGATTATGCTTCTTTTATTATTGTACTCTGATGATTTTAGTACAAGACGAAAGTTTAAAATTGATGTACTGGGTTTTATGCATTTCAGACTTATGATGTAACAATGCTTTGAACCATGATATTTTCTGCTTAATAAAAGTTTAAATTCTGCTGCTATTTTATATCTGTCTTGTAATGTTTCTGTTTTTGTTTCCGTTTATCTATAACGCTTCATGAAACTTAATGCATTCTCTTAAGAGTGACATTAACGGATGTGGGGTGTCACAGTTTTACATGATTTATCCCCAAGGAAATTACGAAGATATATTTTCTATAAGGGGAGGCGTCTGTAACAACCCGGGTTTTGGCGATTACCTGCTATAGCTAATAACAGTTGATAATATGAATATTTGGGTGATAATCAAGTTGAACATATCGATAAACTGATTATATGATGTAATTACTCATGTTAATAATTAATGATTGTTTTGTGGTTTAACTGTGGAATTTAATCATCTGAGAGATGATTAAGTCGAGGCTTGGTGTAAAAAAAAGTGAACTGGCGATAAATTGTTTGAAATTATGATTTTGGGTAAGACGGAATCGGGGTAAATACTATTTAAGGATAATTGTTGGAGTTAAGCTCATATAAAAATAAATTTGGTGATAATAAGTATAAATATGGAATTATAATGCAAACTTCGGGCTTTTGGTTGTAAATGGCGATTAATGCGGGCATGTAATTATCGGTTCAATATGTGAGTTAATATTTTGAATAGTTAAATAAAAGTTTGAAATATATTGTTGTGTGAAAATCCTTATTTGAAGTGTTTTGTGGGAGTTTTATTCAAAATGTATGTGATTTCTCGTTTTAAATTACAAATATAGTGTATTAAGGGATTCTGAGAAATTTGTATAAAAATAAATGGTAAAATGTTGAAATTTGTTGAAAAATAATAATAAATAAGGAAATTGTGTATTTTTCTAATCTTGATGATTTTATGTATTAAAATGTGCACATTAAAATATTTAATTATTGTGTCATACGAAAATTTACAAATCTTAAGATAAAATGTTTATATTTTGTATAAAGAAATTTTTTGATGTCAAGTGTAAATTTTTGTGTTAAAAGCTTTAAAATATTTTTTTTAAATGTTGTAGAAAATTTTAGTGGTAATGTCTGATGACTAAAACATAGTATGTGAGGAAATAATGTAAACATTGCATAACTATGATGAAATAAGCTGGAAAAAAAGAAACTGAGGAAAACATAAGGAGGTTTGCTGCCTTTCAAAATATGGGTTTCTAATTCAGTCAAGTTGCTAAATTTAATTATTATAAGCTCTCTCCAGCAGGTAATTAGTCAATAAACCAAATTTTATTCCATTAACTTTCCAAACGTGAGAAATCTTTACTAAATGTTGAAGCTTCCTCTTTACACATTACTGTAGTGTCTTTTACAAGTGATAACTCCCATTTCTTCAAGTGTTAGAGCGTCAAATCACCTCAACTTGCCTCTATCTTGTTGTAGTTCTAAGCTAAGATGAGTGTTTACTCACATATTCTATTTTAAGTATGGTTTTTGATGTTTATGTTTAATCTGTGCAAAGTTCATTCAAATCATATAGCTTCTGTTGTTGAGATTTCTTAGTTGTGCAATCACAGCCAAAGCTTAACTTTGAGATGTTGTAACTTGTCCATGTGGCAACGAAATTGTTCCATTTCAGTTTCTATCCTTAGCTGAATTTGTTGTCATTGAGCCTACAAATTATCAGGCCAATCTGAGCTATAAGACTGTCAAATAGTTCACGAAAGTTACAATCGGAGGCTGTTTTGCAGCCTGAAATTCCCCGTATAGTGGGTTGACCTAGAGGTTGATACCTTCTAAGAGGGAAGTCGACCCAAGCATGCATTCAGTTTTTCAAGTGAATTCCTGAAGCTTTCCTACTTGATTTTTTTACTACATTAACATGGCAATCTAAGTTAAAATCTTGGTTAATCCGAATTTTAGATTTTGATGATTGTTGATGTTTTGTTGTTGAATTTTTAAGATGATTTTTAATAATGTTGAACACACGTGCACGATTTCGAACTAGTTATCTTATATATAAATAAATACTGTTTTCCTTATAGTTTGAGGTTAAAATATTTTATGATCTTGGTTTTAGTAATAAATGGCTTCGAAACAATAGTATAAATTTATTTTAGAAACATAAAATGTTTTAAGATAGAAATCAATCGATTTCTGAAAGTCGTTTTACAAACCCACTTGTAAATGCCAAATATTTTCATATATAAAATTTACACATTTTTGCACTCTTTCAAGAAGACTTAATGGAGGTTAAAGGATATCCTAAACCCCGTGGTATGAGACACAACGGTATACGAAATCGGTTAATTTCAAGATCGTCTAATTGAAGCTGATGATTTGTTGTTTTGTTGATTTCTTGGTTTTGCTGTTTTTTCGTTGCAGAGTTGACAAGCGATTAGTGAACTTGTAGTGAGAACATTTGGTATGGGGCGCACTATTACCACTACTTGAATCGCTGATCGTGAGTTGGTCATGCATATTGTTGTTTGTTGAGCCAGTACCATGGGTTGCGGTCCCATATGTATGTAAAAGTACATACAAACGTGTTTGTTGTAGTGGCTACGATCCTGTACGTATGTAAAAGTATGTACAAAGGTGTTTATTGTATATGCAGCGAAAATTGCGTAGTTAGGCCTAACACATTAAATTGGTACTTGGCTAAGCCATGGAAAAACTATTTGCACGTGCATTACTTTGTTGTTTCAGATATGAATTGTTGATTGTTGATCTTTTGCTTTGATGATTAAGACCTTATAGTCACATATCAGAGATCGTTGATATTGGATCCTCTCCAACTGTATATTAATGATAGACCTTTGTTGTTGTTTATTGATTGTTGATTTGATCTTATGATCGCATATTGGAGTCTAGATGTTATTGGAAAGCATATCCATAAATTATGTTTATTTTGAGGTTTGATGAATGTTGTTTCAGAGATTTCCTAGCTCTTATGAGTTAATTAAGTTGTTTATGCTGTTTTCGACAATTTTGGTGTTGTTACCACTTATGTTGTTTATAATGACATTGTACTTAGCTTATGGCTAGTATCCAACCTTAGTTGATTATCCCTTACTCGTAACATGTTGAATCGTATCATATCACATTGATGTTGTAACTCTCTTTCCAACTCTTTAAGTAAAGAGTTGCTCATCATATTTTGATGTTATTTTTATACATATGTTATTACTTACTATTAACTAGACTGACCTGTGTGTGTTAATGCTCGAGCCAGAATGAGCTTTTTAAGATATCCCTAGCACTTGTTGATAAACTTTTGCTTCCACCATTGATTTGTCTATTTTGGGCTACTCAATTTAGCTGCTTTGTATAGATATTCATACTTGATCCGTGTATTTTGGTGGTGTACTTTCTTACTTTGACTCGATGTACCTATATTGTGGTTGCAAACCGTTGTTTTGTCACTGTACTTGTATTTGTATAGTGTAGTGCTAAAGGCACCCCAGTATCCTCTTCATAATGCCGCAATTAAAAAAATAAAACTCATTAAATTTTGCATGCTTCCTAATACCACATTACATTTCCATTCTAATCTCTCACTCAACCAGTATATGCCAAACTAATCACGTAGTCAGCCATAATCTGAAAACTCTAATCAACAACAATTGTTGTCTACTTCATCTTTCTCGCGGGAAAAATCAAATTTTTACCGTTTGAAGCCCTAAACTTACTTGATTGAGTTGATTGGGGTTGAGACAACGATGTATCTGCAATTTTCTTCTTTCTAGGCATTGCTGCAGTGTCGAACAGTTTATCGTTGATTGATCGATTGAAGAACTAGGGTTTCATAATGGAAAGAAAGAGGAATGAATAAGAGACAAGAGGAAAATAGGGTAACGGTGGTGTGGTAGCCCCTATTATTTTAGTGAGTTATTAAGAAGAGTATAGTGATAATTCCTTTGGTATTTTTTAGTAGCGTTATAGGAAGAGTAAATTATGGTGCCTTTAGCACTACGCTTTGTATATATGATGTGATCATTGTTCTATAATTTGTATTGTTGTAATTAATTACTTTCGTTTTGGATTATGCAAAACCACCATAGTATTGTACTAAATAAGGATTGAGGGTGTCGACCCACTCGAAAAAAAACAAAAGCATTTATCGACACTCTTAATGTTTATTTAATACAAGACTTATGGTTGAACGCTCATAAGCAGCCATATTTTCCGCTTTAACAGACAATACTATTTAGTAATGCTCTTTATTAAGGTAGGTCTCGGGGTGAGGCGTTTTGGTTGTCATCTTTAAACAGTGGATATCACTTTCTACAAATTTGTAAATATTTTCCATTATATTGGGTAATCTACTTTGATGTTTTCTGTGTATTGTCAAATTGCTTGTTCGAAACTGTAAGCAGTAGTGTTTTCTCTCTGTTTGGTCGATGGACAGTGTAAAAAAAACTTAATTCGACCAATTAGATATTCATTGTTTTATTGTGATTTTCATTGTTTTTATTTTTATTTTTAATTGACTGTGTCAAGAAAGCTAGTAGGGTATTTGACAACAGTGAGGTGATTTATAAGGTGTAAATGCGATGAATGTTAACCTGAATATTCTTAAATAAAAGGATGCATACGAAAAGTTTCCATTCTTCTATGTTGTTATGCTGTTAGAAAATACGATCATGTTCAAATAGGGAGGAATCAAAATTCATCAATATTTTTCTTGAGTGTGTACTTAAGGATAAGAAAGGGAAATCTAATGACAATATCTTGGAAATCTCTAATTACATAGAGATTGCATAAATAAAGTGTGGTGCTAAGGGTACCCCAATATGTTCTTCCTAATACCGCAATTAAAAAAATAAAACTCATTAAATTTTGTATGCTTCCTAATACCAGATTACCTCTTCATTCTAATCTCTCACTAAATCATTATTTGCCGAACTAATCACGTACTAAGCTAATATACATACTTTAATCTCTCGTAATCACTGTCTTTTTCGCATCTGTCTGTTATGCAAAAAATTGCTCTGATACCAATTTGTTATGCAAAATTTGCACAAATGCGGAAGCGCAATAAGCAGGATCTAGATTTGCCAATTGAATATCAATCTAATCCAGTAACAATTATTCTATTACATCAAACAAATAGTAAATAACTATAACAGAGAAACAAAGAGACACAATATTTATACTGGTTCCACTATCCTCCATAAGATAGTGTACGTCCAGTCCAAAAGAGAGATTTTATTCCACATGAGAAATTACAAGAGATTACAAAATAAGAGTTTACATATCCAAACCTCAAATAGGCTGAACAAGAAGAGACACTCCATTTGGGGATCGCTGGCTCCATGCCAGGATGGGGTTTACACTAAAGTCTACCCCTCAATATATAGCCAGTGCAAATCCGTGTGAGTCATCAATTATATTACCAACCAACATATGATAATAATAATACGAGGAAAATTACCATAGCAATAAATGTGCAAAGATAGAAAGTAAATCAATCTGTTTCTTTTGCATAGATGGAAGAAATTAATTCCTCCATTTATTTCTCTACCATCTCATCAAATGCAATCAATGCATTCCTATTATAAAAATATTTACTTTCTATTTTTTGCAAATTTGTTCCAATCAATTTGTGATTTTGTATCACTTAAATTTAACACTCCACCTTGATGCAAAATCACATATCTCCAGCACCCCAGCTTGAGTCTAATTCTCTTCACAACATAAAACTCAAAAAAAAAAAAAAAAAAAAAAAACCTCCACCTTCAATCAAAATCTCACCATGAGATAGAAACCAAAAATGAATATTTGTCTGATGGGTACCAGCAAAGCAACCGCCCATCACACCATGTTAACGAGCTCAGACTACGTCCCCGCCCGCCAACAAAATGTTGCAAATATCCAAAATAAAACGAAGGCAGACACCAAAGTAATCTCAACACCACCAAGGCCAAAAATAATTCTCTCAATCACCAATTCAAATACAGAGCCAAAATCCAAATATATGTACGCACAAGAAATCTCTCTCATGCCACTTAGTTATTACAAATTTTACCCACCGCCTATAAAAGATGCATCTACCACCATGAGCTGCATCACGTATAAACCAACGGTCTAAAAGTGCTTATAATAACGTCGACACATGTCTAACACTTGACCTGAGCTCCTTCCTCGATCACCCCGGATCCCTCAAGCATCATCAACGTGAAGACCCCTGTCTAAACCACAATGATCTCTGTCTCGACACCCGTCACTTGACCTGAGCTCCTTTCCTGATCATCTTGGATCCCTCGCGCATCATCAACTTGAGACCCATGTCTAAAACATGATCAAAAATTCCAAATCCAATGGTCCCTTCAACGCAGTAAACTCCATATCACGTTAAAGTTTCCAGATTGGAACATTCCTCAACATAATCTCCTCTACCAAAGTCTTCTTTTTCTCCAAAAATAGTAATAGCATAATCACCATTGAATCTACTAACCTTTGTAGAAATAATTGATGCACAATTTAAAACAAATCATCTCGCTCTGATACCAATCTGTTATGCAAAAAATTGCTCTGATACCAATCTGTTATGCAATAATTGCACAAATGCGGAAGCGCAATAAGCAGGATCTAGATTTGCCAATTGAACATCAATCTAATCTGGTAATAATTATTTTATTACATCAAACAATTAGTAAATAATTATAACAGATAAACAAAGAGACACAATATTTATATTGGTTCCACTATCCTCCATAAGATAGTGTACGTCCAATCCAAAAGAGAGAGATTTTATTCCACCTGAGAGAATTACAAGAGATTACAAAATAAGAGTTTACATATCCAAACCTCAAATAAGCTGAACAAGAAGAGACACTTCATTTGGGGATCGCTGGCTCCATGCCAAGATGGGTTTACACTAAAGTCTATCCCTCAATATATAGCCAGTGCAAATCCATGTAAGTCAGCAATTACATTACCAACTAACATATGGTAATAACATAACGAAAGAAGATTACCAAAGCAACAAATGTGCAAAGATAGAAAGTAAATCAATATGTTTCTTTTGCATAGATGGTAGAAATTAATCCCTTCATTTATTTCTCTACCATCTCATCAAATGCAATCAATGCATTCCCATTATAAAAAATATCTACTTTCCATTTTTTGCAAATTTGTTCCAATCAATTTGTGATTTTGTATCACCTAAATTTAACACTGTCACGGGAAAATTCAAATTCGTACGGTAATCTCTCAATTCTTTGGTGATCTGAAATCCCTAATCTCTCACTTCCTCTTCTTGTTTGCTTATTTCAAACTTTATTCACGGCTTTTGTACATTGTGTCGTCGAATTCGATGATCGGTTATAAATCTAGGTCTTAGCTTATTGATCGGTTTTACAAATGAGGACGAACGAATATCGAACGAAATAGAAATAGGGTAAAATAGTGTGATAGCCCCTATTTTTTAAGTGTGGTATTAAGAAGAGTGTAATGTTAATTCTTGTGGTATTTTTTATTCGTGGTATTAGGAAGAACATATTAGAGTGCCCTTAGCACCACACTAAATAAAATAGAAATTCTATTTAGCTATTATTTTTAACATGTTTTAAATTACAATATTGCTTTTAATTTTGGCTAGAAATAATAATCCAAAATTCATCAGGCTACTGATTAAAGTGAGAATCTGCAAATATTAAAATATTTGCACTTTAAAAACATAAACTTTTCTGGAAAATATTTTTAAATTTTAAATAGGTATGTATTTTTGAATTCAGACTTATCACTATGATATTAATTCTCAATCGAAAGAATGTTTTTCTCGAAAACATGGGAATTAGCACAAAAACACGTAGATAACATCCTATTTTGTCTAGGGCTGTCAATGGGTCGTGTCGGGTCGGGTTCGGGTTGGGTCAAGTCGGGTTTGAGTTGATTTATAAATGGGTCGGGTCAACCTGTTTATTAAACGTGTCATATTTTCCCGACCCTAACCCGACCCGTTTACAAACGGGTTGACCCGACCCGCGTAACCTGTTTAACTAAATGGGTCATGTCGGGTCGTGTTGGGTTGGGTTTACCCGTTTGACCCATTGATAGATATTGCCTACTAATGTAAGCAACAAAAGAGCCAAATCACCAACATGCACACTGTTATATAATCACCAACATGCAACAAGTTGCAAAGTCACCAACAAACAACACATATATAAAGCATGAAATCATCATATCCAAAAATTATTTTCTATACATAAGTATATATTCCCATACTGCATAAATTAAAGACTGCCGGTATGGAAGAGATATAATTGTTATAAGTAAAATATAACTAACAACATAGAATAATAAATTAGTAAAATATAACAGCTTACATATACGAGCATACTGATTACTACATACATAAAATATTAACACTAACAGTACACATAAAAGACTAACAATATGGAAGAGATACAACATACGATCAGGTTTGACGGATCAAAATCGGGTTAAGCGGTCAACCCTAAACTCACCCGTTTATAAACGGGTTAAATTCGGGTTTACCCGAAAATGACCCGCTAACTAAACTGGTCGGGTTAACCTGCTAATTTCCGTGCGGGTTTCGGATCGGATCACGGGTCGTGTAGGAAATTGACAGTCCTAATTTTGTCCAGTAAACGTCAGTGTAATTCAATTCAAAATAGAGCAAGCAAAGATTGCAACAAGTTATTATATATAAATTTTGTAAATGAACATCAACAGAGGTTACAAAATCAAGGGCTTATAGACTCGCCAATCGTTCCATAAACACAACACAAAAATAAAACAAAAGCAAACTACACTCAATTATAAACTCAAATATTAAATCGGTACTAATAAAACAAATGTTTTCTTCCCTTCCACTTCAAAATAAGTTCTATTGTTCTACTGAGTCTTCTGGGTTTTAGGTTTAACAGGCCTTGCTGGTTTGATGATTTTACCAAGGAAAATGAGTACAATTGGAACGATGGTGCCAACAAAATACACACTTCTGTATGAATCCAATGTCTCTTTCATGCTCAGAACCTACAAATCAGAGAGAAGTTCAATAAGCCAAAACATTCATGTTTATTGTGGGATATGACATTTAATTGAAGCACATTGGAATACAGCTTACCAGGAAACCAACACATGAATAGTTGAGAACTAGCGTTGTATATGCAAAGTTTGTTAGTGTCAGCATTGTTTTAACCAAAGAATTCTTAGCAACAGCTTGCTGCCATCTGTATATTACTGGTCAAGGCAAAACGAAAATATGTAAATATATGTTTATGAACAGTGAAGGCGTTAAACTAAGTAAGTTAAATCAATAAATTACATGTAGTTGATTAGAAGAGAAATACCTCGTGAACCTGCAATCATTAATGCTGATTGAACAAAGAATATGATGTATCCCGGGTATAATCCCTGCGGTTTCCATAAGAAAATGGAGAAGAAAATGTTCAAAAATATGGAAAACCCAGCTCTAAGAAGCTTCAAAGAAAACTGAATTTTAAATTCATTTACATATGAAGAGATAAAGCCAGATAACATTAGGTACACTAACTACGTTTCACTCATTAAACTTTTAGATTGCCTGCTATCATTGCTGAGATTCTGAGAACCCCTTAATGTCCTTGAATAAGTTGCTTGAATTGCAAAAGCAGACTTTCATTGTGAACTGGAAATAAGTTATAATATGATTTTCACTATGAGTTAATGTCGTTGATGCCAAGGTATACTTAATTTGCAAAATATTGGTTCACAATAAATGCATTGTAATTTGTGGCCAAATATGATATATCCCCCATGAAATAACATCTTTTTAGTTAAAACATATATCACATCATGATACAGGAAAAGTCAATATACTCACATGCCAAATAGCACTGATAGTCTGTGTACCCAATAACTGAAGGAATCCCGGCTTCTTTCCATTCTGAATGAGTCTATGAATATACATCTGAAGAACATTCAGGTCAAGATGATCAATACATTTCAAATAAATTGTTGTGGTAGCAAGGGTAATGGCTAATACAAATTTATCCAAAGTTGAAATTGGTGAAGCTGTGCATATGCTAACATCATTAATTGGTTCAAATCCCTTCAGCTAACTTATTATTAGAACATAAGCCCTCGTGATAGGAATCAATAACCAAGTAGATAGCTGAAAGTTAGAAATAGAAATCTGTGTAAACATGACGTGCTTTTACTTCTCATTAAGCACTTATCATTTTATTGGTTACAGCACTATATTTTAAAGGTTATAAGCTAATTAGTGACGAACAAAATTTCTAAAGTGTGGCCAAAAGGTATTCTAAGTATCAAAAATATATTGACACAGCAACCATGTCTTGATTTGTGCAGTAGGTTTCAAATTTATTACAGCAAGAGTGCAAATAACAGCCAAGAATACATAAATAATACTACTGGATATGCAAAGAAACTTACAGTATCTTAACCAAGTGCTGACTTGTATGTTCCAAACAAGCGGCAGCTGAACTGCACTGGTAGCAAGCTCAACACCAAGAACATCAACATTTTTTGCACGGTCCCATTGTGGTTTAGAAGAATTAGACCAACCAGTAAAGCCAAAACCAGATATAATAATTGATGCTTCTGAAATTGACCAAATGAAATAGTACTTCCATCGAGCAGTGAAACCAGACATGTACTGGTAGAAAAGTTTATGCCAGAAACCCAACTCGTAGTATGATGGTTCACTAAACCGAGTAAGTGGAAACTGTGGAACTAAATATAAGTATAATCCCATGCATATAGCTGCTTGAAAAATAGCACGAACAGTTGGAAGAAAGGTTGATGGTATTTTTTTCTCACTTGAAACTGCCCAAACCTAGAAAAATCGGAAGAAAAAAAATAAGAAATTGTGAGAGCATTAATGAAATCAAGGGTACATAATGGAAAGCACTCAGTTTTTAAAACAGAAAACAACCTCGTACAAATAATAACGTTTTTTCCACTTTGCTGCAAAATAGTTTAGGCTTTATTTACAATTTTTTGAACAGCATTCAGATATTTCAAGATGAAATATACAAGAAACAAAAATATAACGAAACGATTTGAAGTGCAGAACCATTGACTGCAATATGAGTTTCTTTTCCTGCAGATTTAGTAAATAAAACAAAAACGGACATGCAATGTAAAATTTACCCCTTTCTTTTCTGTGTATTCAAGATAATCTTTCATCTCAAACACTGGTCCAGCAAAATGACTGCCACAGCAGAGGCAATAGCCAATATATTCAAATAAAGAGGGGCAGTTAATTAATCGATATTTCTTCTGCGCCTCACGTAATTGTTCGTCTTTCAACATCCCGTCATTGTAATTGATTGAGCATGAAATGACTTTTAATACAAGCACCATCAGTGCCCCTGAGTTTTGCAAATAATATTGACATCAATTTATCAATATTTCGTAAATACCAAAAAATAAAAATATCATTCAGCAGAAGATTATGAAATTTTGAAATCACATAACCATGACTTGCAATTTATCATCAAAAATGCATAACCACAAACATAGATAACAAATTTAGTATTTCTTGACCGTAGATTATGGTTGCTCTACAGAACGGCAATCGGACCAGTTATGTATGATGCAAAATGTTGGGTTACTAAAAGACAACACATAAGTTTAGCAAAGATGTGTATGCTATGATGGAGTTGTGGTCATACAAGACGAGACCGAATTAGAAATGATGATATACGTGATGAACTTGAAGTAGCACAAACTGAAAAGAAACTAATCAAGCACCGCCTAAGACGGTTTGGTCATCTTCAACAGAGGCCTCCGGCCTCTTAAGGCACAAGTGTATGAGCTTAGGGTTAGTTTAAGGGTAGCATTGTAAGTTTTAAATTATAAGACCAGTGAATAGAAGCCTAAAACATAGTGTTTGATCTTCGATTCATATTACTACTAGCATCATTATTATTATTATTACTACTATTGTTAATTGTTATTATTATTACTACTACTATCGTGGGTTTTTTTATTTTTATTTCTTTATCTAATTCTATTTTTATTTTATTAACTTGTTGTTATTATTATTTGTTTAGTCATTACACTTCATTTAATCTTTATTTGTATTTTCATCTTAAATCTATTACTGTTATTACTATTTTTAAATTAACTTTGTCACTTAGTTTTCGATTCCACCTCTAGCCGACCTCAACCTGTTTGAAAATGATGGTTTAGTAGTAGACAATGTTATCAAAGCGATTTACAGTGACAATTAGCACATAGCGCAAAGCTTGAGCTATTGTACTCATAATAGCTTGGGAATTCCTTATAGCGCAAAAATAGCACATATTTTATCAAATCACAAAATAGCATATAGCCCTAAATAATGCTATTTTGTTTTGTTTTTTCCTAAAAGGTTTGATAGTGAATAATGCCCAAAATAGCATGTTATTGTATTTATAATGATCCAGAGGAAAACAAGGTAGAGTATGACTCAAAAGAAGAAGAAACCAATGATTGTTTAGATAAAGATGATAGTCTTTATTTGGATGACACCAATGATTAGGCTATTAAAAAATAGAAATTTAATGTAATGTCTATGTTTTGTTATTGTACATTTGAATCATGTTTAAATTTATCTATTGAAATCTTGTTATTGTAAACTTTATATAAATTATTTTCATCTGACCTTTTTATTTTCACTTTATGGCTGTTTACGCTTATATTTTTCTGTTTATATATATTTTTTTAGTTCTTTTCATTAGAAAATCTTTTACAATTTATGCAAAATTTTATTTTTCATGCAATTTTTGTAGTCGTATCTTATCACACCTCATTAAATTTTATCATAACTCAAAAATATAAGAATAAATTTTAAATTCTGTAACATACAAATATATGATATCTATCTATTATTTTGAATGTACAAAATGAAATTATTAGCTTTTCTGTAATATAATTATATTTTACATCAAAAAATATATAGCACATGCACGAAGCATGGCAGTGTTTGTATTTGAAATCATGAACGGTTTGAGTACGGTGTAAAATTTGCAAATAAAATTAAATTAAATTTTAGGTACGCAAAATATGCTTGATTAGCTGTAAAAACCGCAAAAAAAACCACAAAAAAAGGACAAACAAATAGCACACACTATAGAGCATAGTGCAAGCCTTGCGCTATTTGCTATTAAGTAGTTGTTAGATTATGGTAGTGCTTACGTCAAATATGTAGCAATGCCAAGTAGTGAATATCTTGGCACCACTTGGAAAAAAATGAGGTTGATATATAGATAGAATGCTATCTTCATTCTATCAACTTTCATATTCAAACCAAGAAATGACTAATTTTATTGCCAGTACGTTGCACCATCTTCTGCTTGGCTCATCTAAAGAAAAGAAAAGAATTTGTTTGGGCCACGAAATGCTAAATGACAAAAAAAAATGGCTAGACTAAAAGCATACCATTTCTATTCTTATCTCTCACATAGTAGTTAAGGCACTAAAGCGCAAGCATTGAGCCCGGGGCTTTTTCGAGCCTTGAGTTTTTTGTGTGCCTTTTATATGAGTTTAATCTGCAATTTTATTAACTACAAATTAATTTTTAAACCATATTTTATAATTCATTCAATTATTTACATATTTTATTAATAAGATTTAAATTTTAAAGCATATTTTATAATTTGTTGAACAATCAAATTTTTTATTTAACTATTTATAAATCAAAATTTGAATTTAGCAAAAACAAGCGCCTCAAACTGCAAAAGGCGCACTCAAACTGCAAAAAGGCGCAAGCCTTGAGCCTTGGGCCTTTTTTGCGCTTAGGCGCGCCTAAGCGCACGCCTTGATAACTATGATCTCTCAATTCAATTTAATTCCAACTAAATTTAACAGATATGTTTTACAACATGATTACATTACTGTTATGAGAATTATACGCTGACTAAGAAAATCAGATTATTCTGAGGACAGGACAGAGTTATTCCACAATAGGAATATCATCCATTCATGTAACATCAAAGCTAAGATTCATGCTTTCTTAAAAAAGAAAAAGTAAACATTCATAACATGATTTTTATTCCAGATTGCAATGACCATTAGGAAGATTGGAAAAGTTTGGAAGATACTATATATCAAGGTAGATGACTAATAATGATATAATGGTGTAAAAATAGTGGCTATTTTAGAATGCATGAGGCACTGAAGGTATCGTGCATCACACCTAAGAAGCACCATGCTAGGTTCAAACATGTAAAGACTACAAAGATAAAATATATAATGCTTTTTTTTAAGTAATACAATACACTTGCATGCGAAATTCGGAAACGTAAACTGAATTACCAGTTGCATCAATTCCACCTTCCTTCCAAGCATCACCACTCATGTAGTATACATGACTGCAGATAACAAAACAGCATAGAAAACTAAGGAGATGAAATATGGAATTTAAGATCGTAATTGTCATTATAGACCATTCATGCTTATATTTTCATCAAGAAAGTTATAATTGTATTAAAATGTACAGCAGTTTAGCAGAGCTCGAGAAAAGCTGAGGTTGCAGCAAAACGGAACAGATATGAACACATGATGTAACTGTCGGATCGGTTAACAAAATCTAATTGTGTGAGTGCGCGGGTACAATATAGGAGCAAACTTAAACTATTAACTTACCCAAAAAAGCAGTTTTCCCATAAAAAGAAATAAAAGTCAGATAGGAAATCAACAGCACCCAATACTTCAAACATTCACCATGAAAACAGGTGCACGAGCACAAAATGTTGTTAAGACTAGAGTATAATACACATTTTGTAATTGATGAACTTAACATGCAAAATTGAAGTGGTAATAATACTAGGATATTCGATTGTGTACCCAAGGGTGTTATATTAAATTCAAAAACCGTAGGCATATTTAATAGTCAAGTTCAAAATAACATGCAAAGGTAAAAAAAACTAAAAAAGAACACAACCTGATATTCATTTCCAGTAGGCAGCTTTCAAATAATTTTTCAACAGTTCGAAAATGGTAACTGAATGATTTCCAATGAACGCAGCACGAATGAAGTACAACAAAATAAGAAATTTTGTGGAAGGTAAACTTCTATATATTAACTTCCATAACAGCTATGAGCATTATTCAATCAAATTTATATTTGGATGTCCCGTGCATAAAATTACAACAAATGATTCGTGGCCCGTCTAAAAGACAAGTTTTTTTCTTTTTAATTAATAACTAAATTGCAACTAATAACAGAACACCTAAGAAATGCAGCTCACCTCTCTGAAGCTAAACAAAAAACTACAAAGATTCAGAAAAATTACCATCCAATTAAGTATCCAAATCCAGCAAAGAAAGTGAAGATTCCACAATACTTCCGACACAAAACCATGGACGCATATCCCAAACTCATAGGAATCATAAAGTGAAAATTTGAATAGAGACCAAACGACAAATACGACAAAACAGCGCCAGAAATCGCCGCGTATAAATGCTTAGCCAGTGTTCCCGGCATCAGTCTCCACACGAAGCTGACCGGGATCGTGGCAACGAAGCAGAGCAAGAATCGGAGCACTGGGATCGAGACCCCAATCGCTGACGCCATGGATTGCATCTCGAGCTCCATGGGCGAAGTGAAAAGAGGAAAAAGGGCGAATGCGTAAATCTTTAGTTAATCGTGGGGTTTGGGTGTGAATGGATAATTTACTTTGTTTCGCCCCTTTTTATTGTCGAGGAGAAGCGGATGGATGCAACTTGTAGAAGTGTATTTGCGGGGAAGTCCTTGTGTTCTGGATTTATTTGCAATTTGCGTAAAAAAAAACGATTAACGCGAAGTAGGAAATTTTAGGCTGGTTAGTAGAACTAGTTTTTTCTAGTTAAACCGAGTTTCAGCGTATCAGGTAATACTAATCATAAAAAAGGTATAAATAAACAAAGGAGAGAGAGTTTAACCGAAATTATTTGCTACATTCATAAGTTGGATGTGCAATAAATAGACAAATATATAGGTAAGTATTATGATGTTATTCTCACGTTGCGGTTTATGATGTCATTCTCGTTCTGCGGTGACATTTATTGATGCAATACAGTAGGAATAGATCAGTGGAGGGCTGCTCTTTTTTTCTTTTTCTTTTTCTTTTTTTTTTTTTTTTAAGTCCTTTTAAAGGACAACGCGACGAACGTATTCTTAGTAAAAGAGACGACGACACAATCGTATAATTAGTAGATGTTTTATCTTGCTCTAGAGCAATGGCGTAGATGCATCGGTGGCGAGGTGCAAATCATTTGTGCAGTGGTCTTTGTACCAGGAGACAATCAAGCAGCCACAAACTTTTTGCAAATTTTGCAAATTCGATATTCATTAAAAGTAATGGTAGATTTTATACAACATACATGTGGTGTGGTTAGTTGGCCCCACCGAAAAAGTGCATTTTGGAACCAGATGATCTCCTCTAATGTTGATGAGGGTACAAAATGAAATGGATTTGAAAACAAACAACCTCTAAGGCATCTTTTTTTAATATCGCCTATATTTTAATTCTTATACAGAAATTCTTTTGTTATGAGATTTTGAGTTTCTCAAGAGATATCTCAATTTAAATCCGAAAAGAAACGTCTAATGTACTAGATTGTGTTGGAGAATGAAGTTTTGATGACAACAACCGTATTTCAATTGTCATATATTATAAAATATAAACTAATATCTCTATTTAGAATACACACACATACACATGCAGGATTTGTATAGAGTACTTAAATACTGAAGACTATACAGTTTTAGAGTTTCAAGAGATTCATAATTCATAGAAGATTCAAGACTCATGAGTAACCAAGTTATCAAGAATTCAAGAAAAATATAGTAGTAGAGTCTAGTTTATATATAAGACTTTGAATAGCACTACATGTTTAAATTCAAATTCTGTTTTAAAAACTCAAATTTTGTTTTCAAATTATTCTATCTTACTTATGATTTCAAATAAATTTAAAGTTTTAAATATACAAATAAGTTATATATATATATATATATATATATATATATATAGTCTTATAATCATATGGTTTTATAATTTTAAACCTTATAATTTTATAAATATGTTTATATAATATATATTTATGTTTTCATATGATTTTACACTTTAGAATATTTATTTATATCACCTAGTTTTAATTCAAAAATTTCCAGAATAATATATATGTTTAAATACTTGAAAAATAGTTTTAAAATAAAAAAAGCACATATGTCGACATACATATAAGGCTATGTCGACATACAACTGTCAAAATTTCAAAGGAAGTGTCTTTTCACAAATTGTAACGTTCCAAAAG
This sequence comes from Allium sativum, assembly GCA_030737875.1. Classification (NCBI taxonomy): domain Eukaryota; kingdom Viridiplantae; phylum Streptophyta; class Magnoliopsida; order Asparagales; family Amaryllidaceae; genus Allium; species Allium sativum. The sequence continues at coordinate 248,708,516 of CM060909.1, read as the reverse complement.
CGTTGCAACCTTTCAAATCTTATAAGTATGGGCTGATGTTGAATTTTTTTTCATCATTCTTCTTCTCCATCTTCACCCCTCTTTATACCACCATTATTCTTTATCATGTTATTGATTTCTACACTTCTACTTTGTCGATTCCTACTCTAATTATATAAAACTTCTTCTTTTCTCTCACTTACTCATTACTCTCTGAATTGAAGTGCAATTGAAGAGCTATAGGGTTGTTGTAATCTTTTGGGAAGTGTCTGGGAAAGGATGTGTTCCTTGTAGCCCTGAAATCAAGGAAAGAGAGCGGTGGTAACCTTGTAGCCGTGAAATCAAGTGTGTTTGGAGCGGTGTTAACCTTGTAGTCGTGAAATCAAGGGGATTGTACTTGGATATTGATAGTAATAAAACTCTACGCAATCCAATGTTGCATGGGACTGGACGTAGGAGTAATCTGAACCAGTATAAAATCTGGTGTGTTCTTTCCTTTTTCTGCATTTTATATTTATTTGTTTCTGTGTTTGTGTTTGATTCTGTGTCTGTGATCATCTCTATTGTATGTAATTCATAAAGTAGATCATATAAGTTTAAGATTTTCATAGATTATTCGAAAACACTATTCACCCCCCCCTCCCCCTTTCTGGTGTTTGTTTTACCTTAAGATCTGCATTCCCTAACAGTTGGTATCAGAGTAAAGGTTTTCAAAAAGTTCATAATCCGATTTTTGAAAATATTAAAAGGTAAAGTTTGAAATATTTCATAATACTAGTTTAAACTCATAATCTGATTTTTGGAATTTGATTTTTAAAATTTAAAATTTTTGATATATAGATATGTTACAAAACCATCATGATATTATTGTTTAAAATAGTAATTAGTTATTTTGAAAAGTCATTTGATTATTTGAAAAGTTATTTAATTATTTGAAAAGTTGTTTTGTTTTGCAGCAGAAGAGTAATGACGGTTGGTGAAAAGACATCAAGAGTAAGAAATGGATATATATATATATAATGTAAATCAACAAAGAAATGGGTACCAGATCAATTTACAACTTTGGATTTTCATCTACAACTTAACTTCGTATTGTACTTCTCTACATTTGTTTTGTAATGCCGCTGGTTTCATGTGAATCGTCAAGAATTGATCAAGTAATGATCAAATAAAGTTTTGGTGAATAAAGAGAGAAGGAAACCAAAACTGTCGACGGTTATCTTCAAACTACATCCACAGGTTAGACGATTTTATCCCAAATCCTTTTCTGTAATAACCCGGAAATTCTGGGCCAGTTTAAACTTTTTATTTTGGCAACATTAGCGAATTTTGAATATTTAAAATGAATTATTTTAAATAATATCGAAGAGAAATTTATTTTGAATATATTTCGAACGTATATATTATATACGTCGTCGTTAGAATATAAATATTTATATATAATTATAAATAGAATTGAAAATGGCGCGGTAGTTCGATAATTCGATTTCAAACTTCAATTGAATGTACCGGGTGCAAAACAATCCAGATTTTAGTGAAACCAAAAACATTAGGATCTAATTGATAATATCTTTCCAACGAATCCGAAAAATCAAGATTTCATAGCGGGAATCAAAAGATATGTCTAGTTGAAAATTCTGAATAGTCGCTATGGAATTCAGGCCCTTAAAAATAGACATTTTGCAAATGACCTCGGATTTCGACGAAACCACTTTTGTTGGGTCCGTGATGTCAAATTATTGCTAGATTCCAAATTTCATAATTTTTCGAATCAATATGTGAGCGTGGCAAAGGAAAACGCGTTTGACCAGTTTTAGTTGATTTTAATCGACTGGAAAATGGCCATTTTTCCAACGGCCTCAGAATTCGACGAAACTAGTTTTGTTAGGACCGTATCGTCAATACGAAGCTAGAAAATATTTTTTTGGAATTTTTCGAGTTAGTATGTGACCCCGGTAAATTGAAATGCGCGTTCAAATTCAATATATAGAGTTATATGTTGTTTTCAATGGAAACTGATTCAAACGATCGAATCAACCTACGAAACATGTCCTATTGTGTTCGGAATGGGGGTAAAACGCTATGGACGGGCGGTGGGCCTCGTTTAGAGGTCGTATGTAAAAGTCAACTTTTTGCCAAATAAAATAATTAAATAATTAAAAAAAAAATTTCTCCCTTTATCTTTCTGCCCCCCCCCCACGTTCAAAATCATTTCAAAGCAAAAAAAAAAAAAAAGGACGGAGCCCCCCCCCCCCCCGTCGACGTTCACCGCCGCGCCGCCCAGGGTGGCCGCCTCCGCCAAACCCCTCCCCTTCCGATCCACCTCCTCCCGTTCTCCTTCCTCCCTCCTTTCTGCTACCTCGCGACCGTGAGGAACCCGCACCCCCAAAAACCCATCGCAGCCCCAAAACTCCGCCCACCTCCGTCCAAGCTCGCCGCCCACCCCTTCTTCTCCTCCGCCACCTCGAAGCGCGAGAGCCCCCCCCCCTTTCTTCCGCCGCCGACGCCGACTGTTTCCCCTCCCCAGTTGACGACCGACGCAGCCGATGCCCCCCTCAGAACAGCAGTAAAACCCTCCTCTTCCTCCTTCGATTTACTGTAAGTGATTTTTGTATTTATTTGTATATAAAAATCAGTTTTCTTTTCTATTTTCTTTTATATTTTAGCAAAATAAAAATGTTGTTTTATGTATAATTAGCATGGGAAAAAAAACTGAATATATATATAGCATAGATTAAAAATGGGTTTCTAAAAATAAAATCTTTATTTTTGAAAAGGCGAAATCTTTATATAGAGAATAACGTTATAAAGGTAGAATTTTTATCTATATATTAGCGGTATGGAAATGCGATTTTTATCCATATGGATTTGAAGTAAAAATTCGATTTTTATATATTGAAAAGCATGGTAAAAATTCGATTTTTATATATTGAAAAGCATGGTAAAAATTCGATTTTTATATATTGAAAAGCATGGTAAAAATTCGATTTTTATATATTGAAAAGCATGGAAAAAAATTCGATTTTTATATATTGAATAGCGAAGTAAAAATTCGATTTTTATATATTGAATAGCATAGTAAAAATTCGATTTTTATATATTGAATAGCGAAGTAAAAATTCGATTTTTACATATGTAGAGAATACGGGCAAAGAAAGTGACAAGAGGCAAGAACGGCGAAGATTTCTGCCTAAGAAGTGCCGTGGAGTTAGGATAGCTATGTGTGAGAATTTCTCACTCTTCCATTTCTTTTCTAGTTATATATATATATACTAGGATGCAGACGGTGTTTAGTAGCACCCGACACAATCGTCCACAGACCATGGACTTGTTTGTTTGATTGCATAAACTAGTTAGATGATTAGATTTGAATTTGATTGTTTGGGTTGAATTGATTTGTTTGGTGAAATGAAATTGATTTGATTGATGTGTGAATGGCGTGGGCCTTCACTAGACCGGGGATAAGGCTAGGCCTCGTCCCGTTTCTAGTATCGTGCCGTTATGCCGCCGAAATTTTCTAAAAATAGAAAATATCATTTTATTTAAAGAATGAACTGAATAGATATTCATATGTCGGAATAAAATATTTTATCATTAAAAATATAATTTTTTTTCATGAAAGTGAATAAAATAAAATATTCATTTACAAACCGGACGGTTTGTTTATGTACACCTATTTGAAGGACATTGATTGGGACGATAAATTTTACACATCGCCCAACTGCACAAATAAAATCTGTGTTTGATTGTTTGAAACCCCACACGGGTGTTAGGATGAAATTTGAAGTTCACTCATCCTGATTGCTTAAATATGTCGATCGATTGATTGACAGGCTGTTATAAGCGTTAGATATCTATATTTGATGCTTATACAGTGTAGTGCACTTTGGATGATGGTTGATTATTTATCGTTGCTATTATATACATGTGTTGTATGGAATCCATATAATTAACTTTATACGGTAATTGATTGAGTCTCATTCCAATTTAGAAGATAAAGAATATTATAAAATAAAGGTTCATGTGTTGACTGTACTCATCCGTTGAGATTAGTCATGTGTTGAACGAAATATTTTAACAATAAAATTTACATCTTTATCAATATAAAATAAAGGTTCATGTGTTGACTGTACTCATCCGTTGAGATTAGTCATGTGTTGAACGAAATATTTTAACAATAAAATTTACATCTTTATCAATATAAAATAAAGGTTCATGTGTTGACTGTACTCATCCATTGAGATTAGTCATGTGTTGAACGAAATATTTTAACAATAAAATTTACATCTTTATCAATATAAAATAAAGGTTCATGTGTTGACTGTACTCATCCGTTGAGATTAGTCATGTGTTGAACGAAATATTTTAACAATAAAATTTACATCTTTATCAATATAAAATAAAGGTTCATGTGTTGACTGTACTCATCCATTGAGATTAGTCATGTGTTGAACGAAATATTTTAATAATAAAATTTATATCTTTATCAATATAATATAAAGGTTCATGTGTTGACAGTACTCATCCGTTGAGATTAGTCATGTGTTGAACGATATATTTGAAATAGAAATATTTGAACGAAATATTTGAAATAGAAATATTTGAAAAGGAAATATTTGAAATAGAATATTTGAAAATGGAAATATATTAAGCCGTGTTGATTAGATTGACGCCATTTTGACGTGAACGATATTTATATCGATTTTACTCATTTTAAAAATGAATATTGAAAAGTGATTTCGAAATCGCATATTTTGAAATGAAATTTGAATTAAATTGAATAGGAAACGAATTCGAATTGAATATATAACGAATTTGATTTCAATTGAATATACAATGAATTTGATTCAAATAGAAAACCAATTTGAATTGAATCAAATAGAAAACCAATTTGAATCAAATAGAAAACCAATTTGAATTGAATCGAATAGAAAACCAATTTGAATCAAATAGAAAACCAATTTGAATTGAATCGAATTGAAAACGAATTCAAATTGAATAGAAAGCGAATTGAAACAAATTGAAATTGAATTGAATAGAAATGAATTTTAAACGAACTTATAAAGAAGAATTCAATTTTTCTTTGAATTGAAATGGAGGTTGAAATTGTTTTTGAAATGAATTCAAAACTATTTATATAATTCGTTTTAAATAGTAATCGACGAAATATATATTATATATATAATATAATGGCCTGAATAGAACGCGCCGCACCGCGGCAGTTCGTGAATTTCGACCATTTATTTCAAACGGACATTACGGGAGATCCGACCGTCAGATTCTCCTAAAACCGGAACCGTTGGGTTCGTATCGAAAAGAGCTTTCTAACGAATATTAGAAATTTGAAATCTAACGGTTGGATTTGGAGATACGTCCAAATCAAATTCAGAAAAGGTCGTTGTAAGTGTAGTTCGATGGCCATTGTTGGAAATCGACTGTACGGGCCTTGATTAAATTATTAAAAATATCAATAATTTGTGTAAAATCATAAGAAATGATTTGGGAAAAATAGGGGTGAAAAACTCCATATTTAAAAAGATAAAAATAGATTTTTATCGAAATGAACTAGTTTGAACTCAATTTAAAACCCGGGTTTTTATTTTTAAATAAATAAATTAGATTAAAAAAAGGGGTTTTAAATAATCGGAATTCCTAATATATTTGATTTGAATTGAACTAGAATTGATTTGTGGGTTTATCGTGAACTGTGTTTTAAACAACACTAGTTCTTTAACCCGATAATAAATAGAATGTGATTTGGGTTTGTCGTGAACTGTGTTTTAAATAACACCTAGTTCTTTAACCCAGTAAAAAAGAGTTTTAACGAATCTGCAACTAGGTTGAAATGTGAATCTATAATCTAAATTATCAAATTTAGAAATGGGCGAGAATGGAGTATCACCAGTTTTGCTTCAAAGCGATAGTTAAATCTTTAATTAGATTTGAACGTGAGATGGTAATTAATTTTACCGATAACACTGTGGTGTTAGACGTGAAGTACTACCAGTTTTGCTTCATGGGATGAATAGGTTGGGATTGGGAAATAAAATAAATAATTACTTCGTTACGGTTCGCTAATCTCGACTAGTTCAGAAAACCATAATTTTGTTTGAAACGACATCAAAAGGATGATTAAAGGATAAATTCTAAAGAATTTATCTTGGATAAAATTAATGGGAACCTTTCCCAAAAGATGCGAATATTTAAATAACAGAATATTCAGGATTGGAATGAGGCGTATGTTGAATTTGTGTAACATTTGTTTTTAATATACACGGGTTGTTCGGAAAGGCCGGGTTTATACCCATTCTGAATAACCGATTCGACGAGAAGTCGAAGATGAAGACGGTGGTAGAAGACCGGAAGTCTGCACATCGTTTGGATTATTACTGACGATCCTGATTGGGCTGTACACCCAAGAGGATGGAAATAGTTGGTGGTCGTACGGACGTACTTGGAGATGGATGGATATGCGAGGAAAGTGCCTCCGGTTTCGTTCAGACCCAGAACGAACTTGAAAATGGATTGTGTGTCTGACATTGGATTTTATTCTGTGTTGATTGATTTCTATTAAATATAGATCTGTTTGGCGGCGGAGAATTTATTCTTTTGCTTAACGCCCTTCTCTGAGACGTACGAGCTCAGAGGTTGTATATCGATGGACATCAATCGCATGGCATGAATTGCCTGTGTGGCACGCTAAGATGCAATGATCAAGGCTTCTGTTGAAAAGCAAAGTCTTGTGGTTGATGATCAAAGCACGCCTACGTGGCAGCTTTGTGTATAACGTGAATTCGCGAGCCTCACACCTCGGTATGAGTTAAAAACGGGATACGGACTGCAGGGAGAGCACGACGTTTCTTTCTAGCTTTGGTGGTGTCAGTGACTTACCAGCCCTGACATTTATATACTTTTCACCTTTGTGGTTGTTGGATGAGGCGCCTCGATTATAGGTCTGTAAGGACCGGGAAACGTGTGTTCAGGCATAATTAATCCTCTAACGTAAGTGAGGACCGGCCCTGAAGCATCCAGGGGTTGCCCAGAGTGCGTAGCCCTGGGACATTTGCTAGAGTGTCTCGAACGCGGAGAGGAGCTTGCCCCTTGCCTCGACTCATGACGGAAATCCAATTCCCAATACGTGTATTGCGGCTTTATTTGTAGAGCCTAGTATGGCGACATAGTAGCATGGGATACTATGTCGTCTATGATTTATATTTATGATTGAAATTGTTTTGACACTATACACTTATTATAGTATCAAATGATTTGTTTTAAACGTATCAAGCATGTTTGGCTATTATAAGGAAAAACCCTATCCTCCGGCTTGCGTTGCATTGTGTGATGGGACCTGGGTCTTATAATAGCTTCATTTTTCGAAAAAGCATTGCGTTGTTTATTCTATGCACTGGTATTCTTGGGAGGAAACCCGTTCCGTGTTATACGGCGTGGTCCCTTGAATTACTCTCTTTCAAAGCAAATGTTTAAATAACTGTTTTAGTTCTCACACCAGTCACAT